>OX453307.1:292343-1542740 GCA_949710035.1 Crambus lathoniellus | reverse complement strand
GTTATATAAGATGGTGCCAAACAAACTGCATATAAAGTAGGGGGGAGGTCAAGTTAAGTGTACAGAACGTAAATGAAATGGAAAAAATCCACTTTTTTCATTTTTTTATTTATCTTTGTAGGTATATAGGTTTATTTAAGTATCTCAACTTAATCTTGAATGGCATAAAAGTAAATTTCGATACTATTTTACAAACTGACTGTATAAGTAAAAACAATGCCAATAATTGTGAAAAACGAAATATATGTAGCTTACTTCCGCAAAAAACACAATATGCAAGATGCACCGCCCGCCCGCCCGCAAAAAATTGCACATGCACACCACGAAAACACCAGTGCACAATACCTGCATCTAGCAAGACAGCAATACACCTTGCACCGTCGTGCGAAGAACCAACACCAAACGTGGTGTTGGTTCTTCGCACGAACTAGCACGAACTATCTCCTGAGGATGCCCCGGGTTGGGGCGAAACACGTGTAGAGTAGTCTAATCGGTGACGGTGCAAGGTGTATTGCTGTCTTGCTAGATGCAGGTATTGTGCACTGGTGTTTTCGTGGTGTGCATGTGCAATTTTTTGCGGGCGGGCGGGCGGTGCATCTTGCATATTGTGTTTTTTGCGATGGTTGGGGACTTCCGCCAAGTGACGCCTGATTCAATCAAATGCCAATAACACGAACTTACCCATCTTTCCCCTTGACATTATTTATTTATCCGGGCAGCTTAAAACTTTGAATGATCAAGTCAACGATCTAAAAGACTCCATGGCATTTTATAACGAAAAGTACGAAGACATGAAGATTAATATGGAAGAAAAAAATGACATTATAGACGGCCTTCAAAGCGATAACAAAAAGATGAAGTCTACTATCGTTGATTTGTCCAATCGATTGAACATGTTAGAGCAAAGCGCGAGAGAATGCAATGTTGAACTGAACGGTATCCCTGAGCATAAGACCGAGAACTTGCACAAGACCATTGAACAGCTTTCTAAGGTCGTTGCTGCCCCAATTGCCGCAGAAGACATCCTTCATGTCACCCGTGTGGCTAAGTTGAACAGAGATAATAATCGGCCCCGTGCTGTAGTTGCCAAGTTTCGCACTCCTCGACATCGAGACGAGGTCCTTGCAGCTGTCACGGTTTTTAATAAGAAGAATCCGCACGATAAACTAAATTCTCAACACCTGGGCTTGGGCGACGCTCGCAGACCAGTGTATGTGAGCGAACATCTGTCACCTGCGAACAAATCCCTACATGCTGCCGCGCGCCTTAAGGCTAAAGAGCTTGGCTATAAGTTTACGTGGGTACGCAACGGTCGCATCTTTGTTCGCAAGGACGAATTTGGTGAATTTCTACTAATTCGTAACAGTGAAGATTTAAAGCTAATCAAGTAACTACAGTGGTACTGTATATTTTGTTTGGTTTCTGTAAATGTTGTGGTGTACAGTCATAAAATTCGACATCTATTATCAAAACACTCGAGGTATAAGAACTAAGACAAATGATGTACTCAAGAATATTCTTCTCAATGACTTTAAAATAATAGTTTTTACCGAAACCTGGTTAAATTTTAACATTTGTGATTGCGAGTTTATAGATTCTCGCTACATTGTCTACCGTAGAGATCGTGTTTGTTCTAAGGATACGAAATTGGATGGTGGTGGTGTTATGATCGCGGTGTCGCGGGAATTCCCTTCGTCTCGGGTAGAGAAGTGGGAGAGTAACTGCGAAGATTTGTGGGTCAACATTCAAATTAAATTAAATGGACGTAAGCGAATTCTCTCGATCTGTGCGGTTTACTTGCCATCGCCTGCTAAACTTGATACTCAGCAGCATTTTCTGGATAATGTTGATACAGTGATAGCCGAAATGGATATTGTTGTTGTATTGGGTGACTTTAATTTGGACTTTATTAATTGGAACTGCCAAGACAATTGCACTTATTTTACACCTACTAATTATGGAAATAAGTTAGGTTATTCATTAACTGACTTTATATCACTAAATAACTTATATCAAGCAAATGGTATTGCTAATAGCGATGGTAAAATTTTAGACCTTGCACTCAGCAATATCGAAAATGCCTTTGTCTCAACACCCTTAGATCTGCTAAGTAAACTGGATACTTATCACCCTAACATTTTATTTACTATACCATCTATAAATTGTACACGTAATCTCTTTCCAAACAAGCGCGAAGACTATAATTTTTATAAAGCTGATTACCAATCGATTATTGACGAAATGACCAAAATTGACTGGCGAGAGGTTTTGGATGGTTGCGAGGGTGTGAATACGATGGTCTCAGCATTTTACGCTATTTTGAACAAGATTTTCGAAAAATATGTTCCTAAACGAAGGGCTAGAACGTCTAAGTTCCCCATTTGGTTTAATAAAAATCTTATACAATTACTAAACGAGAAAGATAGGATTCGTAAAAGATATCGTAAGTTTGGTAACCCACGTGATAAAATAGAATATGACTTGATGCAGGAACGTTGTCGCAGACTAATGCAAATATGTAATAACAATTATAAAAATAAAATGGAATCGAACATACGTAAAAATCCAAAAATGTTTTGGCGTTATATAAAAGATAAGCGTAGGGGTCTCTCCGCACTTCCAGCCGTAATGAAATTGAAAGATGACGTTGCTTCCAGTGGGCCGGAAATTGCTGATCTTTTTGCGAAGCAATTCTCTTCTGTGTACACAGATGTGACGCCGCACTTTACGGCTTGTAGTAATAGCTTCGTGCCGATTACAAATAATTACATTTCTAGTAAAAAAGTAACTGAACGTGAAGTTCTAAAATGTATTCAAAGATTGGATGTACGTAAGGGTGCCGGCCCAGACAATATACCACCTCTATTTATAAAGCGCTGTGGACCATCCATTGCACTACCACTTATGATCATCTTTAATAAGTCTTTGAATGAAGGCATATTTCCGGAAGAATGGAAAAAGGCAAGGATAGTACCGATCCATAAAAAAGGTGACCAGTCAGAGGTCAAGAACTATCGGCCTATTTCCATTCTATCCTGTTTCTCGAAACTTTTTGAATCCCTTATCTATCCTATGATCTATGCACACGTGGAGGGCGGCCTATCAGATTTCCAGCATGGTTTCAGAAAGGGACGGTCAGTGGATACCAATTTGGCATCACTAGTATCTTCAATAGCGCGTGACGTTGACGGCGGTCAGCAAGTGGACACTATTTATACCGACTTTAGCAGCGCTTTCGATAAAGTCAACCACAAAGCTTTACTGACGAAGCTGAATGATAATGGTATAGGCGGTTCCTTACTGGACTGGTTTCGGTCATACCTCTCAAATAGACCTCAGACGGTTGTGGTGAACGGATTCGAATCTGGTGTTTATCTTGCTCAATCTGGGGTTCCTCAGGGGTCCCATCTGGGTCCTATATTATTTCTTATTTTTATTAATGACATCACGTCTCGGATACAACACAGTAAGTTATCTTTATTCGCGGATGATTTGAAAATCTACAGAAATGTTAAAACCGTAGCCGACGCTGATCTCCTACAAACTGATCTTAACAATATCAAGGCATGATGTTGTGATAATGGAATGACTCTTAACACAGAAAAGTGCTTTCATATTAGTTTCACAAAAAAGTTAAACCACTTGAAACTGCGTATGTCCTTGATGGTTTGTGTCTACTTAAAGTGGATGAAATTCGAGATCTGGGAGTGATACTGGACAACAAGCTCCATTTTTCTGCGCATTTAGATAAGATTGTTAAGAAGGCTGCTCAAATGTTGGGTTTTCTTAAGCGCAATTTGAAAGGATTTAAAATGCTGCAGACAAGATTAATTCTGTACAATTGCTTGGTTCGTAGCCATCTGGAATATGCTAGCGTTGCTTGGAATCCAGTATATGCTACTTCATCTCAGCGCATAGAAAGTATCCAACGTGCATTTACCCGTCACCTTGCGTTTGTCTCTCCTGGCATAACGCATAAACGACCATATGAACAGAGATTGTCTTTTTTCAAAATGTCCACCCTGCGATATCGACGTACTGTTGCGGATTTATTGTTTCTACACAAAGTTTTAAATAATAAAATTAAATGCACAAACATATTGGATATGGTACGATTCCTAGTTCCTTATAATTATCCCCGGCACCCCGTAACCAAAACTTTTACTCTTTCTCGATTTAGAACCAATTTAGGCTTGCATCATCCCCTTTCCAGGATTTGTTTAACCTACAATGAAATTAACGCTAAATTACCAGGAATTGACATCTTCAATGATTCTTACACACGGTTCAAGCGTAAACTGCTGAAATTCATGCATGGAAATGAATAAATTTATATTTATTAAATATATTTATTTTTATTCACTGTATGTAGGTTTTGATATTGTTTTTTCTAAATTTCTAGCGCCCTTGTTTGTTTTGTGGGAGATTTTTGCTTTTTCTCGCGTATCACATATAAAGGTGTGATAATTGGTTGAGCTTCTGTTTCGCTTCTGTTAATTAAATTAATTTCAATTATTGTTAAATTATATATATATATTTTTTTCTCTTCTTAGTAAGTAGTTTTAAGAGTATGTCGTTGATTTTAGAATTTTATAGTGAATGTTGTGTACACTTTTAAGTAGCGAACATATAATGTTTGATATTGTTAGGTTTTTTTTTGTGTAAGTGTATGATATGTTTTGCTGTAAGTGTGCCTACTTTTAATAAATAAATAAATAAATAAATAGACATTCTTAAACGTGCTGCGCAGTATGCTGAACGGATCGTACTCGCTAGTCTTAGGTTCGGTTCCCTTAGGCCCTTCATTGGCAGTCGCGTGGGCCACCGCTAAAGATACTGACTGTATAAGTAAAAACATTGCCAATAACACGCACTTACCCAGAAGACGGCTAAAGATAGTTTGGGCGCGGCTTACACGGCCGGAAGATACTGACTGTCTAAGTAAAAACATTGCCAATAACACGCACTTACCCAGAAGACGGCTAAAGAGAGTTTGGGCGCGGCGTACACGGCCGAAGATACTGACTGTATAAGTAAACACAATGCCAATAAAACCTACTTACCCATCTTTCCCTTTGACATTCTTGAAAGTGCTGCGCAGTATGCTGAACGGATCGTACTCGCTGGTCTTAGGTTCGGTTCCCTTAGGCCCTTCATTGGCAGTCGCGTGGGCCACCGCTAAAGATATACTGACTGTCTAAGTAAAAACATTGCCAATAACACGTACTTACCCAGAAGACGGCTAAAGATAGTTTGGGCGCGGCGTACACGGCCGAAGATACTGACTGTATAAGTAAAAACAATGCCAATAAAACCTACTTACCCATCTTTCCCCTTGACATTCTTAAACGTGCTGCGTAGTATGCTGAACGGATCGTACTCGCCGGTCTTAGGTTCGGTTCCCTTAGGCCCTTCATTGGCAGTCGCGTAGGCCACCGCTGAAGAGACGGCTAAGGAGAATTTGGGCGCGGCTTACACGGCCGAAGATACTGACTGTATAAGTAAAAACATTTCCAATAACACGTACTTACCCAGAAGACGGCCAAAGAGAGTTTGGGCGCGGCGTACACGGCCGAAGATACTGACTGTCTAAGTAAAAACATTGCCAATAACACGCACTTACCCAGAACACGGCTAAAGTGTTTGGGCGCGGCGTACACGGCCGAAGATACTGACTGTATAACTAAACACATTGCCAATAACACGCACTTACCCAGAAGACGGCTAAAGAGAATTTGGGCGCGGCGGCGTACACGATCGAAGATACTGACTGTATAAGTAAACACAATGCCAACAACACGTACCCATCTTTCCCCTTGACATTCTTGAACGTGATGCGCAGTATGCTGAACGGATCGTACTCGCTGGTCTTAGGTTCGGTTCCCTTAGGCCCTTCATTGGCAGTCGCGTGGGTCACCGCTGAAGAGACAGCTAACGAGAATTTGGGCGCGGCGTACACGGCCGAAGATACTGACTGTATAAGTAAAAACATTTCCAATAACACGCACTTACCCAGAAGACGGCTAAAGATAGTTTGGGCGCGGCTTACACGGCCGAAGATACTGACTGTATAACTAAACACATTGCCAATAACACGCACTTACCCAGAAGACGGCTAAAGAGAGTTTGGGCGCGGTGTACACGACCGAAGATACTGACTGTATAACTAAACACATTGCCAATAACACGTACTTACCCAGAAGACGGCTAAAGTGTTTGGGCGCGGCGTACACGGCCGAAGATACTAACTGTATATGATTCAAGATTCAAATTTGTTTATTCAATTTAGATTGTTATTTACAATACTTGTGAACGTCATAGAAGCTACGCCATCGGTTCGCAAACCCTACAGCGGGAGGCCTTGGAGAAGAACCGGCAAGAAACTCCAAGGGTGGTTTTTTTTTCTCCCTGTTTTATTTCATACAGAGTCGTCAAATTGAAAAATGACCTAAACATGGTATGACTAAGGTCAGTTTCCATCACAATTACACAATGGGTTATGATAAATACAGTTAAGTATAGGCGAACTAATGATCATAGCGGTGAACAATTTTCAATTACTTAGGAACTCTACTTAAAGCTTTAATATTAGTTAAAAACAAAAGACAATTCTACTATATACTGCAAGTTGCGCCATACATGTTTAATAAGTAAAAACAATGCCAAAAACACGCACTTACCCAGAAGACGATTAAAGATAGTTTGGGCGCGGCTTACACGGCCGAAGATACTGACTGTATAACTAAACACATTGCTAATAACACGTACTTACCCATCTTTCCCCTTGACATTCTTGAAAGTGCTGCGCAGTATGCTGAACGGATCGTACTCGCCGGTCTTAGGTTCGGTTCCCTTGGGCCCTTCATTGGCAGTCGCGTGGGCCACCGCTGAAGAGACAGCTAACGAGAATTTGGGCGCGGCGTACACGGCCGAAGATACTGACTGTATAAGTAAAAACATTTCCAATAACACGTACTTACCCAGAAGACGGCTAAAGATAGTTTGGGCGCGGCGTACACGGCCGAAGATACTGACTGTATAACTAAACACATTGCCAATAACACGCACTTACCCAGAAGACGGCTAAAGAGAGTTTCGGCGCGGCGTACACGGCCGAAGATACTGACTGTATAAGTAAAAACATTTCCAATAACACGTACTTACCCAGAAGACGGCTAAAGATAGTTTGGGCGCGGCGTACACGGCCGAAGATACTGACTGTATAAGTAAAAACATTTCCAATAACACGTACTTACCCAGAAGACGGCTAAAGATAGTTTGGGCGCGGCGTACACGGCCGAAGATACTGACTGTATAACTAAACACATTGCCAATAACACGCACTTACCCAGAAGACGGCTAAAGAGAGTTTCGGCGCGGCGTACACGGCCGAAGATACTGACTGTATAAGTAAAAACATTTCCAATAACACGTACTTACCCAGAAGACGGCTAAAGATAGTTTGGGCGCGGCGTACACGGCCGAAGATACTGACTGTATAAGTAAAAACATTTCCAATAACACGTACTTACCCAGAAGACGGCTAAAGATAGTTTGGGCGCGGCGTACACGGCCGAAGATACTGACTGTCTAAGTAAAAACATTGCCAATAACACGCACTTACCCAGAAGACGGCTAAAGAGAGTTTGGACGCGGCTTACACGGCCGGAAGATACTGACTGTCTAAGTAAAAACATTGCCAATAACACGCACTTACCCAGAAGACGGCTATAGAGAGTTTGGGCGCGGCTTACACGGCCGAAGATACTGACTGTATAAGAAAACACAATGCCAATAACACTTACCCATCTTTCCCCTTGACATTCTTGAAAGTGCTGCGCAGTATGCTGAACGGATCGTACTCGCCGGTCTTAGGTTCGGTTCCCTTAGGCCCGTCATTGGCAGTCGCGTGGGCCACCGCGGAGGTGACGGCGGACGAGAGCTTGGGCGCGGCGTACACGGCCGATGATACTTCGCGGCGACGGTCGCGAATGTCGCGGGTGTCGCGGAAATCTCTGAGGTTGGATAAATAAAATAACAATTAAATAAAGTGCAGTCGAATAAAATAAATCATGACCCATTTAGTTAAAAATTTCTTTGAAAGCGTCATAACTATAAAGGTCTGTGTCTAGACACGGCCGATGATACTTCGCGGCGACGGTCGCGAATGTCGCGGGTGTCGCGGAAATCTCTGGGGTATAGATAAATAAAATCCTACTATTAATATTATAAATGTGAAAGTTTAGATGTTTGGATGTTTGTTACTCAATCACGCCAAAACGGCTCAACGGATTTGGCTGAAATTTGGGACACAGATACTTTGTAGCCTGGAGAGGAACATAGGCTACTTTTTATCCCGGAAAAATAACACATTCCCGCGGGATGACGTAGTGTAGTCCACGCGGGCGAAGCCGCAGGCGGAAAGCTAGTATTATAAATGTGAAAGTTTAGGTGTTTGGATGTGTGTATGTTTGTTACTCAATCACGCCAAAACGGCTAAACGGATTTGGCTGAAATTTGGGACACAGATACTTTGTAGCCTGGAGAAGAACATAGGCTACTTTTTATCCCGGAAAAATATCACATTCCCGCGGGATAACGTCGTGAAGTCCAAGCGGGCGAAGCCGCGGGCGGAAAGCTAGTAATAAATAAATAGAAACACAGTCGAACCAATGGGGATGGGGAAACTAACTTTTTATCACGACAGAGGGCAGTAGGTGATATTAGAGTGCTGTTTTGTTGATTGGTTGTTATTGTGACCTAACGTCATAATAACAACCAATCATAACAGCTGTCAACATCGACGAAATTTTTAACCAATCAGCGATCAAAGAGTACATTATTATCCCAAAGATTAGGTAGAAAGTGGACTCCAATCTCACAAGCGCCATCTACAAAAAACTTGGCTTGTTTCTCCTCATTAAATCCACGACCCATTTTGCTAATAATTTCTTTGAAAGCGTCAAAACTATTCATGTTAGTGTCAATATCAATACACGGCCGAGGATACCTCGCGGCGACACGGTCGCGAATGTCGCGGGTGTCGCGGAAATCTCTGGGGTTGGATAAATAAAATCCTACTTAATATTATAAATGTGAAAGTTTAGATGTTTGTATGTTTGTTACTCAATCACGCCAAAACGGCTGAACGGATTTGGCTGAAATTTGGGACACAGATACTTTGTAGCCTGGAGAAGACTATAGGCTACTTTTTATCCCGGAAAAATATCACATTCCCGCGGGATAACGTCGTGAAGTCCACGCGGGCAAAGCCGCGGGCGGAAAGCTAGTAATAAATAAATGAAACACAGTCGAACCAATGGGGAGGGAAACTAACTTTTTATCACGACAGAGGGCAGTAGCTGATATTAGAGTGCTGTTTTGTTGATTGGTTGTTATTGTGACCTAACGTCACAATAACAACCAATAACAGCTGTCAACATCGATGAAATTTTTAACCAATCATCGATCAAAGAGTACAGTCAGCGTCAAATTGATATAAGCGCGTAGAGTAGTCAAAAAGATATGAAAAACATAACCGCAATTTGATCTAAGCTGTTCGAATCATCATATTGTTGTAAGCGCACAAGGTGTTCAAAATATCTAGGCAAACAAAGCTCTCAAAATATCTGTGCAATATGGTGGTGTGCATTATGCACAGATGTTTTGATAGCTTTGTTTGCTTAGATAAATTTGAACACTCTGACTGCTCATATAAATATGAAACAATGAGTGCCTAGATATTTTGAACACCTTGCGCGCTTACAACAATATGATGATTCGAACTGCCTAGATCAAATTGGTTTTATGTTTTTCAGATTTTTTTGACTACTCTAGACGCTTATATCAATTTGACGCTGACTGTACATAATTATCCCACAGATTAGGTAGAATGTGGGCTCCAATCTCACAAGCGCCATCTACAAAAAACTTGGCTTGTTTCTCCCCAATAAATCCACGCACGACCCATTTTGCTAATAATTTCTTTGAAAGCGTCAAAAACTATAAAGGTTATTTACAAAACACGGCCCAAGATACCTCGGCGCGACGGCGACGGTCGCGAATGTCGCGGGTGTCGCGAAAATCTCTGAGGTATGGATAAACAAAATAAAAATAAAAAAAAGTGCAGTCGAATAAATTAAATCATGACTCATTTTGCAAAAAAAAACTTTTAAGGCGCTAAAATATGGAAAAATATGGACTTTTTGATTTAAAACTATAGGACGGTTACAGTTGTTACAAATCTGGTAATAAGATATATATTTCTTCATACCTTTATCTAGAATCGTATAGTTTCAAAAACACGATTTTATGATTTTGCCTCGACACTTTTTATTTTCGGAAAGACCTCTAAAAAATACGAAAAGTGAAGATTATTCTTAAATGGGGTTACTTACACTATTGGAAATTGGTTTAATTAGTGGACACCAATAATATTGAGGATCGTATAGAAGCATTTTTTTTAAATCGCTGTAGTTTTTTAATACGAAGTGATTTTGTGTTTTTTTTGCCTAATCTGCAAAATCGGTCTCGCTCCCGCGCGCGTCGTTTTCTCATTGCTATCTCGCTTCAGTACATTTTTTCCGAGTATCGCCCTAAAGCGTCAAAACTATAAAGGTTAGTGTTACACTACAAGAAGAATACACTCGCGGCGACGGTCGCGTATGCCGCGGAAATCTCTGGGGTTTGGATAAATGAAATATTTGGTTAATCAATACTTTACATTATGCTGGGACTTCACCTGCGTTTAATGTCACTAATTAGAGATATATTTGATATAGTACACAGGTGTGGCACGCGAAAGAAATACCTTTCCAGATATTTGACAATCGCTAAAGGTGAAATTACTATAGCAAGTTATTTAAATTTTACTTTTTTGCATTCACAAATACAATGCAATTTTTATTCTTGAAAAATTGTAAATGAAGTATTTTAGAAAGAATCGACCCGTACTTAGACATATTTGGCAGCTATTAAACTAGAAAATAAACATTAAAAATAACCTTAACCGTGACCCATCTGAATCCTTGTCGTGTTTAGGATGCTAGCTCGTGGAAGGTATCTGTATCTAATGATAGAGTAAAACATAGAATAAACCTTACCGTGGCATGTCCGTATCCTTGTCGTGTTTCGGATTCACCCCCAAAGCCAGCGCAAACATATTGGCGCGGCTTTCCGGGTTCTTCCCGGTATCCCTTAGCTCCCGACCGTCTCTGTTGTCCCGGTTGTCCCTGTTATCCCTATTGTCCCGCGCGTTCCTATTGTAACGTATACAGGGTGTTAGAGGCACCGTTGCAAAAACTTTAACCATGGCTTAGCAAGAATTTTTTGTAGGAAATGAAAAAAAAATCGACTTTTCATACAAATTTAACAACTAATCGGGACATTTTGTATGGAGTCGAAATATTTTCTTCATATCCGACAAAAAATTCTTGCTGTGCGTTGTTCAGCATGATGGCCTGAAGCCATGGTTAAAGTTTTTGCAACGGTGCTCCTAACACCCTGTATTATCCCGCGCGTCTCTATTGTCACGCATGTACCGGTGTTCGTGTGGCGACATCTAGACGACGCGCACATAACCAAAACGGCACCGAGCTTCAGCCGTATAACGATAGATGGCGCTACCAATCAGTGACGACCTAAAGTGAAGAACCTACATCGCGCTCACCAAGTTCATTACGCAACTTACAATATATAGAATCTCCGACATACAACCATCATCGGACAGTTGTCTCCGGGCTAACAACACTAAGGCCCGTATTCTAGAACAACACTCAAGTGGAAATCTCGTCTCAAGTATAGTTAGCAAGGGATAAATGTATGCGTTGCATGTATTTGCATCCCTTTCTAACTGTACTTGAGAAGGGATCTCCACTTGAGAGTCGTTCTATAATACGGGCCTTAGCCTGGAAGGAAGACACACCATCAGTCTTCCTATCCTAGTTGCACCATCTCCACAGTCGCGATGACGTAGATCCGGATTGTTATGCTATGCTTGTAGGGGAAATGTAGTAAAACATAGAATAAACCTTACCGTGGCATGTCCGTATCCTTGTCGTGTTTCGGATTCACCCCCAAAGCCAGCGCAAACATATTGGCGCGGCTTTCCGGGTTCTTCCCGGTGTCCCTTAGCTCCCGACCGTCTCTGTTGTCCCTGTTATCCCTGTTGTCCCGCGCGATTCTTATGTCACGTATGTTTTCCCGCGCGTCTCTATTGTCACGCATGTTCCGTTGGTCGCGACGTAAGTCCGGTTTGTCGTGTTTACGCTTGTGGGAAGTGTCTGCGTCTTCTGTTGAGTTTTGTTGAGAAATTTGTGAATATTAGTGACACACAATGGATAAATCACTTCAAATAAGGTAGTTGTTACGGACAACATCAATCGACAGTGAAAGACAATTTAAAGTGACACTAATGGTGACTTTCATCACTGATATTTAAACGTGATTAACGCTAAACGTGTTTAATACATAGTTCTGTCTCTATCATCTGTTTGAATGTGACAGAGACAGAAATACGTTCTAAACACGTTTAGCGTTAATCGCGTTTAAATATCATTGGTGAAATCGGGCCTAAGTGCGTAAATAGTGATTAAAATCAGTGATTGTTTATCTCATGTAAGTACCTAGCATAAGTAACATTTACTAAACTTGCCGAGTAAAAGCCATAAGCTTATAACTTTGATAACTTTTTGTTTATCAATATGTAACGTTCTATTTAGTTTAATAACGTAGATAAGTATAAGCTTTCTAGTGATATGCTTTACGTTTGTGTGGCTTTTATAGTTTCTAAGATATTTAAGTTATAGTGTCAATAAAAGTAGTATTGAGAAAATTTCCGGTAGATTTTGGTTTATTTATACTTATTGAAAAAAAAAACAAGATCAGATAAAAAAAATGTTTCTCACCATCATGCTCTACATCTTCTTCAAAGTCCAACGCGTTGTAATCGATCTTCTCATGAGTGGACTTTTCTGTAAGCAAATGTATGGATGTATGTAAACTCAACCTAGACATTGCTTTATCACCTTTAGTTTTAACATTCTTTGAATGCTGTAGATTGATAAGGTCTGAGTTTTTGTTTGAAAGTTCATGTGGCAATTTCTATTGATGTCTTTGTCACATAGTGCATGACGTTATTGAAATGTCATTCAGATTTGAGCTTTAGCGAAATTGGCTTAGCTTTTAAATTTAAATGGGAATTGTCAACGAAACTGATAAAGGGTCAATCAACTATTTCTTGTACCATAACTTGTCCCTGCAACGAAAATTTAAAATCTCTGAAACCATCAGTTTGCTATAAAATTTATTACTAATCCAGATCCTTTATTTTTACAGATCCCTAGAATACAGTTCTTTTTATTCCGTCAGTTAAATTTTACTTAAATGATAAATATTATATCGTTTTATCGGTAACTTAGGGGACTTCATTACGGTTCCATACCAAACGTAAGTCCCCTAAGTTACCAATAAAACGATATAATTTTGCAAAAAAATTTGTAAAATTTAATTGACGGAATAAAAGTACTGTATTCTAGGGGTCTGTAAAAATAAAGGATCTGGATTAGTAATAAATTTTATAGCAAACTGATGGTTTCAGAGATTTTAAATTTTCGTTGCAGGGACAAGTTATGGTACAAGAAATAGTTGATTGACCCTAAAGCACTTTCCTGGTGGACTTTACAACTATAACAAAAATTGATTTTCGAATTTAAGTCCTAATCAAACAGGAACCAACTCCTGAAAATATTTTGACAAAATAAATGCTTACCTAGAGTAGTATCGCATTCTCCCTCCTCCTTCTGCCTGGGCTGCTCAGGGGTGCCAGGCTCTTGGTCTCCTGATAATAATAAAAGGTATTGTTTAATACTGTGTCAGATAAATACAGAAACTTGATCAGAAGCATCGATTGTTTTCTCTCATTAAGGGCCGGCGGTAAGTGAAAAGCGTAAAACAGCTTTCAGGGTTTTAAACTTTGAACATAGAATTAACGACAAATATTACTTTAAAAAATATGATAGTGAACAGGAATAGTTACTCTACAATAACACCGTGGAAAATTTTAAATATTTTACTCACGTTAATGGCAAAAAAAACGCAAACTTCACTAAAAACAGTGAAATCAACGTTTTTTGTTTTAAAGATATTGTTAAAGAAAAATAATCTTTTTAGTAATATTTAATGTTAAATTAAATGACAATGAAACATAGAATTGATTCACCGCGCCATATTTTCCGTTTTTTATATAAATTGAGAACAATCTGGCGTCAAAGATTGACAATTTTGAAGCGCGCTTCGCTCATACATTTTCGTATAGAACGCGAAGATAAATAAAACATTGTTTATATACAAGCCGCCCTAGGAGCAAAATTTAGTAAGCCCGCTGATTTCAAGGTGAGAGCACGTCGCTTTTTCTCAGCTTCTGACACTCGAAATCAGACTATCTGTACACAAACACTTTGAGCGGTGGTAAAGAAAAGGTAGGTAAAGTAAAATTTCCAAAAATCCGGAAAGCGATACTAATATCAGGACATAATTAGTTTTCCACTCAACAATTTGTTTGATACGTCATCACATCAGATATCTGGTCAAATGCTGGAGCCAGGAAGTGGCTGATGGAACTACTCACCAATTCAACGTACGTAACCACTTTGAATCGTCTAGATGAAAACTCTTGTGCAAAGTAGTTTCGAAAGTCTGATGCTGGAGTCAGGAGGTGGTTGATGGAACTCTTCAACGATCCAACGTAAGCACTTCGAGTTTGGGCTTATTTGAATCGTCTTGATGAGAACTCTTGTGCCAAGTAGTTTCCAAGGTCAAATTCTGGAGCCAGTAAGTGGCTGATGGAACTCTTCATCAATTCAACGTAAACACTTCGAGTTTGGGCTTGTTTGAATAGTCTTGATGAGAACTCTTGTGCCAAGTAGTTTCGAAAGTGTGATGCTGGAGTCAGGAGGTGGTTGATGGAACTCTTCAACGATCCAACGTAAACACTTCGAGTTTGGGCTCATTTGAATCGTCTTGATGAGAACTCTTGTGCCAAGTAGTTTCCAAGGCCAAATTCTGGAGCCAGTAAGTGGCTGATGGAACTCTTTATCAATTCAACGTAAACACTTCGAGTTTGGGCTCGTTTGAATCGTCTTGATAAGAACTCTTGAGCCAAGTTGTTTCCAAGGTCAATTGCTGGAGCCAGGAAATGGTTGATGGAACTCTTCAATGATTCAACGTAACCAGTTTGAATTGTCTTGATGAGAACTCTTGACAAGAAAACAGGAGCGCAATGTTAAAAATTTTAAAAAATCCAAGATTGCGGCCCACTTTTTTGTGTGTGGGGCCAATTTTGGCAAAACTTGGGTTTTGGTACTATTTTGTCAAAAAAACAGCAACGCAATGTTAAAAATATTGAAAAGTCCAAGATAGCGGCCAACTTTTTTGTTTATGGGCCGATTTTGATGAAACACGGTTTATGGTATCATTTTGATAAGAAAACAGGAACGCAATTATAAAATATAAAAAATCCAAGATGGCGGCCAACGTTTTTGTTTATTTATGGGCCGATTTTGATAAAAGTTGATTTTTGGAACTACTTAAACATGAAAACAGTAAAATTGACTCCAGACGAGAAAGCTCTTCAACAGTCAACAGCACTGACACGAAATTTTATTTATGTAAGTTATTTAAATTTTTACTTTTTTGCATTCACAAGCAGTTTTTATCATAGAAAAATGGAAAATAAAGTATTTAGAAAAAATTGACCCGTCTCACAACCAGCTCCGATGGGACTCGAACCCATTTCCATTTTTCTTTATATATGCATTCAATTATGGTGGGTGATCCTGCACGGTGCACCTAAGGTTGGCCCCGGACGCGAGAACTCTGCAACGGTCAATAGCCATGAAATTTTCTATAAGCAATCCTTTATGATGGCCTGTTAAGTTTCTGTTGGTCTCGATTTAGTTCAACAGTAAAAATTAAATAATTATAACTAAAAAAATTAAATAAACAAAAAAAAATATACAAGCTTTTATTAGTTAAAACTAAAAAGTTTAAAAAATGTTTAATTCAGATTGGAAATATGCCGTTTTATATTTCTAAGCCACTAAAGCTCCTTCGTCAATATCAAAATAATCCCATATCGCAATTACATATTTTATAACCCTGAAACTTTATAAGTATCATTTACTTACTGTGCCCGCGACTTCGTCCGCGTGGTATGGTGGCTTTCGGCAGCATTTTTTATTTTTTGGCATATTATTTTGCAAATACACTTAGGCATATTGCCCGTTCCCCCACATACGCTGCGCTACGCCGCCGCCGCTCATTGTGTATGGTGCGCGGCGTTTGGAAAGTTTCTTACTTCCGTTAATTTCAGTTTCACATTTTGTAATGACTCCGTAAATCTTTGTTTTTCTATTATCATTTTATTTTGTGGGCCGTAAGCTTTTTGTCGACGTCATTACACAAAAACTTTCATTCTCTATTTTTACCACCTGCTTAGTTTTCAATATTTACAGTAATTTTGCTCCACCAATTTTAAATTAAAAGTTAGAATCGCACCGTCCTCTTTTTTAATGCTCTTCTCTGTGCCATTTCTAGAAGCTACCGTGTAAATGCAATCTGTGACATGGTCGAATAAAAATGGAGATTTTTTGTGGCAGTAAAAATTTAGTTTTATTTATTCGAACGCATCGAATTAGTGGACACCACCTTTAGAGTAAAATTAATACAAACTTTGAATGTCGTATTTATTTGTATCTAATCAAAAGCCTAAATAATAAGTTTCAAGTTTCTAGCTTTAAAATTAACGTAATTTTCATACAAATTTTCGTCTCCTATTTCAACCCCTTACAGACCTTTTTTCGCATTAAAAAGCAGCTTATGTTTTTTCTCAGGCTCTAGATTATCTCTGTACCAAATTTTATTGAAATCGGTTCAGTAGTTTAGGTGTGATTGCGTAACACACAGACAGACAGAGTTACTTTCGCATTTAAAACATTTGTGTACGTAGTATGTAATATATTTCAATTTATATTAATTGTGTACTAGTCACTGTTTCAAGCTTTCAAATAAAAGCGTGTTACATTTTAATAACGGCAAAAGAGAGAGAAAAAACTAAAGTTAACAACCTTTTTGACCTTTTGTAATTTTTTACACTGCGTTCTTGTTTTATTGTCAAAATAGTACCAAAAACCGAGTTTCATCGAAATCGGCTTATAAAAAAAAGAGTTGGCCGCTATCCTGGATTTATTTTTATTTTTAACATTGCGTTATAGTACCAAAAACCAAGTTTCATCGAATTCGGCCCACAAACAAAGAAGTTGGCCGCCATCTTAGATTTTTTAATATTTTTAATATTGCGTTGCTGTTTTCTTGACAAAATATGTACCAAAACCCAAGTTTCATCGAAATTGACCCACAAACAAAAAAGTTGGCCGCCATCTTGGATTTTTTAATATTTTTAATATTGCGTTGCTGTTTTCTTGACAAAATAGTACCAAAACCCGAGTTTCATCGAAATTGACCCACAAACAAAAAAGTTGGCCGCCATCTTGGATTTTTTAATATTTTTAATATTGCGTTGCTGTTTTCTTGACAAAATAGTACCAAAACCCGAGTTTCATCGAAATTGACCCACAAACAAAAAAGTTGGCCGCCATCTTGGATTTTTAATATTTTTAATATTGCGTTGCTGTTTTCTTGACAAAATAGTACCAAAACCCGAGTTTCATCGAAATTGACCCACAAACAAAAAAGTTGGCCGCCATCTTGGATTTTTTAATATTTTTAATATTGCGTTGCTGTTTTCTTGACAAAATAGTACCAAAACCCGAGTTTCATCGAAATTGACCCACAAACAAAAAAGATGGCCGCCATCTTAGATTTTTTTATATTTTTAATATTGCGTTGCTGTTTTCTTGACAAAATAGTACCAAAACCCGAGTTTCATCGAAATTGACCCACAAACAAAAAAGTTGGCCGCCATCTTGGATTTTTTAATATTTTTAATATTGCGTTGCTGTTTTCTTGACAAAAGAGTACCAAAACCCGAGTTTCATCGAAATTGACCCACAAACAAGAAAGTTGGCCGCCATCTTGGATTTTTAATATTTTTGATATTGCGTTGCGTTGCTGTTTTTTTGGCAAAATAGTACCAAAAACTGAGTTTCATTAAAATCAGCTAACCAACAAAAAAGTTGGCCGCCATCTTGGATTTTTTAATAATTTTGACATTTCGTATCTGTTTTCTTGTCAAAATAGTACCAAACACCGAGTTTCATCAAAATTGACCTTACAAAAGAGTTGGCCGCCATCTTAATTTTTTTAATATTTTTAACATTTCGTTGCTGTTTTCTTGTCAAAATAGTACCAAAAACCGAGTTTCATCTAAATCGGCCCACAAACAAAAAAGTTGGCCGCCATGAAGAGCTCTCATGAAGACAATTCAAACGAGCCCAAAAATGAACTTGTTACGTTAAACGGTTGAAGAGTTCCATCAGCCACTTCCTGGCTCCAGCAATAGAGCTTGGAAACTACTTGGCAAAAGAGTTCTCATCAAGACAATTCAAACGAGCCCAAACTCAAAGTGGTTACGTTTATTTGTTCAGGAGTGCCATCATCCACTTCCTGACTCCAGCATCAGACCTTCGAAACTACTTGGCACAAGAGTTCTCATCAAGACGATTCAAATAAGCCCAAACTCGAAATGTTTACGTTGGATCGTTGAAGAGTTCCATCAACCACCTCCTGACTCCAGCATCAGACTTTCGAAACTACTTGGCACAAGAGTTCTCATCAAGACGATTCAAACGAGCCCAAACTCGAAGTGTTTACGTTGAATTGATAAAGAGTTCCATCAGCCACTTACTGGCTCCAGAATTTGACCTTGGAAACTACTTGGCACAAGAGTTCTCATCAAGACGATTATAATAAGCCCAAACTCGAAGTGTTTACGTTGGATCGTTGAAGAGTTCCATCAACCACCTCCTGACTCCAGCATCAGACTTTCGAAGCTACTTAGCAGAAGAGTTCTCATCAAGACTATTCAAACAAGCCCAAACTAGAAGTGTTTACGTTGAATTGATGAAGAGTTCTATCAGCCACTTACTGGCTCCAGAACTGGACCTTGGAAACTTCTTGGCACCAAAGTTTTGATCAAGACCATTCAAATGAGCCCAAGCTCGAAGTGGTTACGTTGAATTGTTGAAGAGTTCCATCAACCACCTCCTGACTCCAGCATCAGACGTAGGAAACTACTTGGCACAAGAGTTCTCAGCAAGACTATTCAAATGAGCCCAAACTTCCAACTAGTTACGTTGAAATGTTGAGGAGTTCCTTTGACTGTCTGTAAGATGCTGTATCAGCCCCCAGATGTCAAACATGGCAAATCAAATGCATCAAATACGTAAAGTTACTTTCTGACAAAAAAAAGAGTTATTACTTTTTAAATTTTCTGAATTACATTTTTTCGTGCTAGGGCGGAGAAGTTTGTGCGAGTGAAGGCACACATGTACAGATTAGCTTCGTCAATACCTACACGCTGGCTTACAGCCGGCCCTTAAATAAAAAGTATCATCTAAAATTGTTATACAGGCTGGCCTATTTAGAACGATCAGTATGGGCACTCACGAGCGCACAGTGTACAGAAGACCAGTGAGAAATTTGCCGTTCTGATCAAATATGGATGGGCATTTAGACAAGAACGCAAGAGTAGAATTCCCAGTTGCCACTTCGCTTTAGTTTTGATGCTACACGGTACCAAAGTTCTCTGGTTTTTTGCGTCCCCAAAATGAAAAAAAATATATCTAGAATTATCGCATCGTACATTAAATCATATATTGTACCAGATAACCCATTGAACAAGGTATATTTCAAGCATTCTTGCTTCTCTCTCACGTCGTAGTGCATTTATACACACAAGGACACAAGCGTGGCTCACTCTCACAAACGTTTCTCACTTGCGCTCGTGAGATAAAACATCTGTAATATTGGTGCTCAATGGTAAAACAGTAATAAAATGAGTCTCACTTTTGTATTTTTCGGCGCGTTTCTGCCGCATCTCTTCTTGATGTTCCTTCTCCGAGCGTTCTTGTTCCACACGCTATAAAAATAATAGAAATATAGTAAGATATTATATAAATAAATAAATAAATAAATCATTTATTGGTCACTTCTATATACTTTTACTCTCTTTCACTCCATCGGCCGATGCGTCCGAGTAGAAGAGAGACAGCGGAATATTGTTATCAGGTAAAATTATCGTCCGTAAAACGACTTTACAGACAAACTGGTGCTGCCAGTGGGAATGGGTCTGCTCTTATCTGTTTGCCTTAAAATGTGTTTTCTTTTGTTTTTATTCATTTTATTAAGAATTACATTTGAAACATGTATGGCGCAACTTGCAGTATACAGTAGAATTGTCTTTTGTTTTTAACTAATATTAAAGCTTTAAGTAGAGTTCCTAAGTAATTGAAAATTGTTCACCGCTATGATCATTAGTTCGCCTATACTTAACTGTATTTATCATAACCCATTGTGTAATTGTGATGGAAACTGACCTTAGTCATACCATGTTAAGGTCATTTTTCAATTTGACGACTCTGTATGAAATAAAACAGGGAGAAAAAAACAACCCTTGGAGTTTCTTGCCGGTTCTTCTCCAAGGCCTCCCGCTGTAGGGTTTGCGAACCGATGGCGTAGCTTCTATGACGTTCACAAGTATTGTAAATAACAATCTAAATTGAATAAACAAATTTGAATCTTGAATCTTGAAAACCAATTTTTTATAATACTATGGCAATAAGGTTTCTATTAGCATGGCGCATCGCAGATTCTTGCGATGCGATGCGACAACAAATTTAAACATTGTAAAATTCTCCCGTATTTCATAATAGTGAGTGACATGCTTCAATTTCTGGCTTTTCAAATTAACCTAACTATTGTGATTTTAAATTATTTTTATGCATTCACAATGCAATTTTATAAGTATAGGAAAAATGTGATAGTAAAAAACCACGAGCCCTATAAAATAAAGGTAAAAAATAAAATAAGGCTATCCGGCCCGATGCTCTGACCAACTAAGCTACCGAAAGGCTTACACGACTCGTCGAATTTTGCCATCACTTGTTACGCTGTAGGCCAGCGTTGTTCATCAATGTGAGGAAACCCTCGCATCCAAAAGAAACATTTTTACAAATGTTTAACAGTCGATTAAGATGAAACAGCCATTAAATTGTGATTTATAGTTAGAATAGTTTTTATGCATTCACAATGCAATTATGTAAGTATAGGAAAAATGTGATAGTAATAAATTCGACGAGTCGTGTAAGCCTTTCGGTAGCTTAGTTGGTCAGAGCATCGGGCCGGATTCCCGGAGGCGCAGGTTCGAATCCCGCCTGAAAGCTAGGGCTCGTGGTTTTTTACTATCACATTTTTCCTAACCTAACTATTGGTATATTTGATTGAAAGAAATACTTACTGCAAGTTTAAACTGTAAATTAAAATAAACACAATAATGAAACATATTTTAGGTTCAGTCAAAGGTTGGCACTCATTAATTACAATCACAGAAGAAGCAAAACGTTAGGAGTAGTTAGTGAACGGGGCAAGCGTAGAAATACCCTTTGATTGAATCAGGCGTCTGGCGGAAGTCCCTAACCATTGTGAAAAAAGAAATATTATTATGTGTTATGTGTAGCTTACTTCCGCAAAAAACATTACATGCAAGATGCAACGCCCGCAAAAAAAATGCACATGCACACCACGAAAATATCACCGAGATTCGGTGCTGGTTATCGCACGATCTATCTCCTGAGGATGCCCCGGGTTGGGGCGAAACACGTGTAGAGTAGTCTAATCGGTGAAGGTGCAAAGTGTGTTGCTGTCTTGCTAAATGCAGGTATTGGCACTGATATCTTCGTGGTGTGCATATTAGTGATGTAACGAATATTCGCATTCGCATTCGCGAATATTCGCTTATTTTTTTATATTTGCATTCGCATTCGTATTCGCAAACACTGTGCGAATATTTTGCGAATATGAACGCAAGAAAAAATATCCACATTTCAGAAGTCGGTTGGGTTTTTTTTTTTGTGGATTCGTAAATTCATTAAGACTCCTGGACTTCCAAAAACGCTGTAATATATAAAAATTGCCGTTCCATCTAGAAAGACACTCTTGTTTAATCTTGAGACGTGCCTATTCTATATTCTTCTCGTCTTGAGTAGAATTCGTGTGATGAAAAGGTGTTCTGATCTTTGTACATTTTGTAAGGCGGCTGTGACAGTTTATTGAGAGCTTTGAGCCTTTCTATCAATACGTTTTGAATCTTGTGTGAAACATTCGCATTCGCGAATATCAGCGGCAGATATTCGCAACCGTGTTCAGAGATGGCAGATGTTCGCAAATGTTTAAAAATTAACATTCGTTACATAACTAGTGCATATGCAATATTTTGCTGGGGGGCGGGCGGTGCATCTTGCATGTTGTGTTTTTGCGGAAGTAAGCTACATATATTTATTTTTTCACAAATAGCTTACCTTAGCAAGAACAGCAAACCCCCATACATTTTACGAGAGTGTACGATTTTGAATTTCTCTAGCTAGTTTTCGATTCATTCGGTTCAAAATTCGTAAAATGCACCTCATAACTTCATAAACTGTGTCTTGTCAGGTGCGGATACAAAATTGTGTGCCGGGTGATGCAGTAAACACATAGATACATAAACAGATTACCTCTATATCCGATAGCTTCACGATCCGTCAGTGCGGCGGCGTCACGCGCGAGTGAGACGGAGTGCAGTAAACTCATACAGTGGGGCGGTCACATAATTAAAGACATCAGGCGATTTTCATACAAACGAGGTAACTTTGAAGCCTTGGTTCTCCGCCAGGGATTGACCTAGCTGTGATCTGATGATGGCCATCTAGGGAGTGAATGGAGGAGATTCAGATCGCTATACCCACCCAACTGATATGATCAGCATTCTAAAAGATATAAGGATATGTTTAAAAAATCCGCAAAATTAGAATAAAATGTATGGAAATCCAGATACTTACTGAAAACTCTGATTCTTATGATCAGATAAGTTGGTGTGTATAGCGATTTGAATCTCTTCCATTCACTCCCTGGATGGCCATCATCAGATCACAGCTAGGTCAATCCCTGGCGGAGAACCAAGGCTTCAAAGATACCTTGTTTGTATGAAAATCAACTGTTAGAAAGATTGGATTAGATACATAAACACATTACCTCTATATCCGATAGCTTCACGATCCGTCGCTGCGCCTGTCGCCAGTGCGGCGGCGTCACCGAGCGCGAGCGAGACCGCGAACGCGACGGAGTGCGGTACCGCTGCGATAAACACATAAAATAAATAATTATATCTTTTTTGTAACCGAAATTAAGAAAGAGCGGGGACTCCTAACACAGGATTAACTTAAAAGGAGAACCCAGTGACTAATAATGTAGCACAAAAAAAGATACTCGATTAATATTTTTCATTTTCGTTTTCATTTTTCAAATAAATAACATTCTAAACTTGACCAACAAAACGCAATATGATAATAATATAGCGCTTTATCGCGTTTAACTGTCAAAAGACAATGGGTTTTGACTTTTTAGTGTCGATAAAACGCTATATCATGCGTTTTACATCACGCGATATACATCACGTTTTGGGCGGTCATGCTTGGCTTGCAGGTCATTATCACTATAACTATTATGAAAAGCGGGATTTGTTTGTAGAGACGGCGCCGAAATATCGGAAACTCGAAAACATATTTAAAAGTGGTAAAAAACCCCTTTTATATAGTAGACATAGTTTTATAGCTCCGAACCAGAGAGGATATTATATGATCTTTTCTTTGTAACCTTCGATCAACAATAGTACTAGATGAAGGCTCACGAACTAAATGAAAACTTTATATGGCCAGACTGACTTTTTTTTAAATGGAGAAAAAAGGTTACGAATGTTACGATCTCGAGAGATCTCTCGAAGATAGTTCTCTTTACACGAAGCCAGGGTTACTAATTTACAATCACTAGCTTATTTTGGCTTGAAAAACTAGCCTAGTGTAGTTCCAGCATTAATGAGGTCCTTAACACAGACTATCAGTCCGCCGGCAGTTCGCCTGCAGTCCTCGATCGGACACGCCGCCTGACTTTCGGTTTTTGTATGTAAAATTGTGAGCGTGTGGCTGATGGCGGCAAACTGACGGCGGACTGATAGTCTGTGTTTACTGCCGTACTCAGAGACAGTTGACTTCAATAATAATGATTGTCAAGCAATATTTAACTACCTGAAACCTAGAACTATAAAAACTCACTTATCAAACACAAAAAAATAGAGAAAAAAACTACGAATTTTATTATTTAATTTTTTCTTTTTGCTAACATAATGCAATTTTTATTTTTGAAAAATTGAGAATGAAGTATTTTTGGAAAAAATCTACCCCACAACCAACTCCGATGGGATGGTTGTGAGACTTGTGAGATGTGTTGATTTTCCCAAAAATACTTCATTTTCAATTTTTCAATAATAAAAATTGCATTGTGAATCCAAAAAAGTAAAAATTTAAATAATTTGCAATAGTGATTTCATCTTTAGCGATTGTCAAATATCTGGAAAGGTATTTATTTCACGTGTGAATAAATTTCATCAATATAATGAAGATATTACTACCCGTAATATCTTCATTATATTGATGAAATTGACGCTGGCTATACAGCGCGTAAAAAGTATTGGATAAATTCGACGCTTCTCGTAACGAGTCCGTAGCTCAGAGGTTAGAGCAGTCGCCCGGATAGCGAAAGGTCGTGGGTTCGTGTCCCATCGGAGCTGGTTGTGAGACGGGTCGATTTTTTCCAAATATACTTCATTTTAAATTTTTCAACGTTACGAATGTTACGATCTTACGTCAAAAATGACAGGAATCGCTATGAAATAAGAGCGCAGCTTTTTAATTGCGCTCTTATTCATGCTGCCATTTTTGACGCTCCAACCGTTATCTAGTGATGTAGTTGATCGAAGGACGGCACATAAAATGAATGAATGTACTTACAAACACGCCCCTCCCTTTTATGATTCTGCCGCTTCGAGTGTACGCATGGCGGTCTCTCTCGCGGTATCTCATCCTGTGTCCAACAAGTTAGTTAGTTAATACATCGTCGAACTAACATAATACAAATTAAGGATGACTCACGATAGATCGTGCCGGGGCCAAGACGAGCGTCGGCCGTAGCACGGTTCAACTAATCCCTACTGATATTATAAATGCGAAAGTAACTATCTGTCTGACTGGCTTTCGCGCCTAAACTAACCGATTTTGATGAAATTTGGTAGGTACAGATAGAGTTGACGTTGGAAAAGGACATAGGCTACCTTTTATCAGGGGGGTGTCACTCCGCAGTTTAGGTACGTTCGGCCGGCGCGCCTGCCGGCAGGCGAATGGCAGAAGAATGCCGCTCGGCTCGTACGCTCCACGTACGCGCGTAAAACGATCGATCATTTCTGTGATTTTTGTGCACCGAACAATGACTACTAAACGTTCTTATAATCCGTATATAAGATACTGTTGTGTTTACGGGTGTCTAAATAAAAGAAACAACAAAACCGAACTCGCAAGTCGCTCGAAACCCTAACCAGCGAGCGAGCTGTTTGAGGCATTCATAGAAATAGAAACTCTCGTGCGTAGCTATTGGGTACAGTTTTGCTTGCGTGCGCGAACTCTAGGTTATTATAACAGTAGGCAAGCGATGACAAAGCAACCGGAATTGGACTTTATTTCCACGCAGAAAGATTTATTTTTATTTGAATGAGCTTGCAGAGTGAGTCTTCTGTGCCTTAACACTATTATTTATTCTGTGCTTTTATCGCGAAAAAAGGGGGTTGTTAAAGTTGCGCCATCAGCACCCTGTGAATAGCAATACTGCAATGTGTCACATTAGTCAGCCACATCATATTCCCGCGGGATAATGAAGTGTAGTCCACGCGGTCGAAGCCGCGAGCGGAAGGCTATATTACATATATTTTGTATAGATACACTCACGAGCGGCAACCGAGTGACGGCCGAGCAACGGGTATGTAATATTAGTGGACCGACGGCTCGGACACGGCACGGTCTAGCGTAACGTGAGTCATGCTTTAAAATCACTGTTTAACAGAATGTCAGTCTTATACTGAGTTGAGCGCGATTTTGGCATCATACAACATTGCACTTTGGAATTTGTCTTGTTTTTATTTTTGTCCTGTAATCTCAAAATATATGTTTCTTTTTTTCCTATTAAACATAAAACAAAATGTTACAGTTCCTCAAAAATTTACAAGGTGTGCAAATATTTTAAGTGTGCTACGGATATTCATTAAAACAATAGTGTATCAGGCGAATTTTCCTTAGGTTTAGTCAAGGCTTGTTTATTATAGAAGACAATAGAATAGAAAAAAAAACAAACAATAACAAAATACACCATACAAAGATTTAGAAATGATACATTTTGGTATTCCTTGAGATAAATAACATAATTAACATGTACAAACTTACATCAGGAACTGGGAGAAACTGTAAAAAAGCCGTCAAAATGAATCAAATTAAGCTGTCTCAAAAAAATATGAATCCGACATAGAGTTTAACATACCTCTCTCTGTCCTTCCTAGGGTCATTCCTATCTTTATCCTGGTCCCTTCCGCCTCTCATGAGGAACCTGTTGGTGGGTATGTCCGGGATTTCCTTGGGGTCTATCTTGGAGGTCGTTACGAGAGGGTGAGACGGTATCTCACCCTCCTCTTCTTCAGATTGACCAGGTTGTTGTCTAGGAAAATAACACTTTTTATTTTAAAGTTTTATATAAATAATAGGGTATTTTACCGTTATTGACATGTAAATATTTAATGATGAAATAAAGCAGTGGTTAGAGTAGTCGCCCGGTTAGCGAAAGGTCGTGGGTTCGAGTCCCATCGGAGCTGGTTGTGAGACGGGTCTATTTCTTTCTAACAGGTACTTTATCCTACTTAATATTATAAATGTGAAAGTTTCGATGTTTGAATGTTTGTTACTCAATCACGCCAAAACGGCTCAACGGATTTGGCTAAAATTTGGCACACAGATACTTTATAGCCTGAAGAGGAACATAGGCTACTTTTTATCCCGGAAAAATATTAATTCCCGCGGGCTATTGTCGTGTAGTCCACGCGGGAAAAGCCGCGGGCGTAAACCCAGTTTTCTATAAGTAATAAGAATTGCATTGTGATAAAAAAAAACTGTATGTACCATTTCCACACACCCCCTTAAAAGTTCTAACGTTTTCTTGTGTTCTATAGTTTTACCCAAATATTGCCCGTCTAAATAATATCATTAACATTTAGTTGCTCAACAGGAACAAAGTACTAAAACCCCATTAAACTACTAAAAAAGTATCGCTTATCTATGAACATTTTAAAAGAGAGGTAACCTTTTCTTTTTCTTTTCTTTCTTGTCTTTCTTCTTCTTTTTATCTTTCTTGGGCGACTTCTCAGAGTCAGCATCACTCTCTTCTTTTACTTTCTCTTTCTCTGCTTTACGTTTCTTTCCTGAAAAGAAGTTCGTTGTTAGTTTTGACTACTACGCAACATCTCTTAGCTATACTAATATTATAAGAAGGAAAGATTTGTATGTATGTAATGAATAAACTCTTTCACTTTCAGAATGCTACATTACCCCTGATTAATATAGGCTATATTTTATCCCGATATTCCCACGGGAACGGGTACCACGCGGGTAAAACCGCAAGGATTTGCTAGTTAAAGATAAGTAGCAACCAAATAACGCAACATGTATTCGAGTGGTAGCGGTCAAAAACTTTGTAGTCGCTGATAGTGTTTGGCCGCTACACAAGTTCGAAATCCTACTAATAATATAAATGTGAAAGTTTAGATGTTTGGATCTAACTTAAACTAATAAAATAAAACCTAAACTTGGATGAGGCGATAAATACGGTGTTGGTAGGCGCCGGAGCTCATTTGGTGTTGGTTTTTGGTTTTTCGCACGAACTATCTCCTGAGGATGCCCCGGGTTGGGGCGAAACACGTGTAGAGTAGTCTAATCGGTGACGGTGCAAGGTGTATTGCTGTCTTGCTAGATGCAGGTATTGTGCACTGGTGTTTTCGTGGTGTGCATGTGCAATTTTTTGCGGGCGGGCGGGCGGTGCATCTTGCATATTGTGTTTTTTGCGGAAGTAAGCTACATATATTTCGTTTTTCACAATTAGATGTTTGGATTTGGATGTTTGGACTACGCGCTCCCGAATCCACATGCTAGCCGCCTTTTTGTTCGCACTCGGCGGTATCACAGCGCGCTTACTGCGCTCCTCGCGCGAGCGGCTCTTGATACAGTAGCAGATACGTTACGTGCTACTCAGCTAGGTGAGTACCCTGCTATACTCGACGATAACATGGGTCGATAACATGGGTCGAAATATGACAAAAAATTTTTGACTTTTCGTACAAATCAGACTGATTACACGATCGATTTAGTATGGGAAGTCCAAAAATTTTTGTCGTATTTCGACCCATGTTTCTAGAAGAAAGTTGTTCACTTACCGATTCTGAGACGAGCTTAAAAATTTGGATAGTGTTCAAAAATTAACCCTGTATAGAGTGCACTGACCGGGCTGCAAGCGCACCAGCTGTCCGCAGTTGGCGACCTGCATGTCTAGCAGAGGGCGCGCGTTGCTAAAGGAATGTAGCCCTTATCTCGCGGAGATAAGCAGGGTAGCACGTACGGTATCTGCTACTGTATCAGTCTTTAAAGGAGTACGGCTCGTCAACGGTCACCGCGTATCCAGCTACGAGCTCCCGGATCCGCAATGCTAGCCGCCTTTGTGATCCGCCGAGTGGCGGTATCACTGCGAGCTTACTGTGCTCCACGCGAGCGGCTCTTGATACTGTAGCAGATACGTTACGTGCTACACAGCTAGGTGAGTACCCTGCTATTATCAGGCCTGTCTCACTTCCATACAAGCGGCGCAAAATCCCCGAGATATTTACCTACTATTCTGGAAAACAACCTAATTTCAACCTTTTGCATTGCGTATAGCGTTCATAGTACAATAACTGTCTGCCGTCTGCGAGTGCTAGCCTATTGAGACTAGTCCGGTGACCGGATGCTTGCGTTTATCATACCTAAACTAGGGAGTGAAATTTCTGTACCGTAAGGTACTAATATACAGGGTAAATTTTTAATCAGTGCACAAATTTTTAAGATCGTCTCAGAATCTGTAAGTGAACAACTTTTTCCTAGAAACATGGGTCGAAATATGACATAATTTTTTTGACTTTTCGTACAAATCAGACTGATTACACGATCGATTTAGTATCGGAAGTCCAAAAATTATGTCGTATTTCGACCCATGTTTCTAGAAGAAAGTTGTTCACTTACCGATTCTGAGACGAGCTTAAAAATTTGGATGGTGTTCAAAAATTAACCCTGTATAGAGTGCACTGACCGGGTTGCAGGCGCACCAGCTGTCCGCAGTTGGCGACCTGGATGTCCTGCAGAGGGCGAGCGTTGCGGTCCACGGGGAGTGACTCCAGCTGCTTCACCAGCGCCGCGCCGCTCACCAACTGCCCGAACACTACGTGGACACTGAAACAATGGCAGACGAGCGATCAGAAAGAAATTTTAACTCAACCATATGGTGCTTACAGATCTAGCAAATAAGCCGCGAAAGTGCCGTGCGCGTACCGCGTTTGCGCGCATAGCTCAAAGTTCAAACTATACAGGGTGTTAGGGGCACCCTTGCAAAAACTCTAACCATGGCTTCAGACCATCATGCTGAACAACGTACAGCAAGAATTTTTTGTCGGAAATAAAAAAATGGACTTTTTATACAAATTTAGCAACCTATCGGGACATTTAGTATGGAGAGTCGAAATATATTTTAATTTCTGACAAAAAATCTTGCTGTGCGTTGTTCAGCATGATGGCCTGAAGCCATGGTTAAAGTTTTTGCAACGGTGCCCCTAACACCCTGTATGTTCGCACGTACGCAGTATGCGCACGAACTGCGCGCACTGCACTCACGCACAATACAAATCATGCCACAATCATAACGTGTAGAGAGCTGCTGTATTTAGATAGATTTCTAGTTGTAGTATACAGGATGGAAAAAAATATGGGTCGTAGATGAAAACTGCATTTAGTCCTTTAGTTGGCTAATTTAACAGAAAGGGTTTTTTTTAAACAAACTATACTGCATGCATAGTTTGCATGCAGCTTTCCCATAGAAAAGCACATCGATTCAACTTTACATTGAATCCATCATCTTTTATTGCATTCCTTCCATTTAATTTATCATGTTTGTAAGATAGATTTGATCCTTATGATCGATCTCATCAATAGGGTATTTGACTGTTGTTGAAATGTAGATATTTAATGATGACGTTAAAAAATATTGCAATTAAGAATACCAAATGTGAAAAAATAATTTGAATCTGTTTTATAATAAAAGAATTATAGTCCGTTTGATTTTGACTATAGCTGTCTCTTTCTAAAACGAAATCTTCTATGGCGTGACTATGACGCTACTAACCCACTGACGTCACTAAGATAGCGTCCGGTCCTTGTCTAATTATAAAGTTTGAAGTCCTATATCTTTGAAAATATTAAAGATAATTCAAAATGAAAACTTGTTTTGTGTAGCTAATCTTTCGAAAAACATTTTAAAGAAATAAAAAAAAATCAGTAAAATACCGTATTGATGCGATAAAGCTACAGGATGTTGTTTTGTCTAACTTTAGTCCAGTGTGGCCCACGACTTAAACTAATAAATAATTCAAACAATACTCACTTGTCGAGATGCGGTGCCGGCTGTGTTGTTCTACAACACACAGAACAGAACAAGAATGATAGCGGGCAGGCTGCACAGCCGCCGCGGACCGCAGCGCCCTCTACACACATAAACACACGCTGTGTAACCAACCCTACACCACATTGATACATCACCTAAATCATCATCATCATCAGCCATTTAATGTCCCCACTGCTGGGGCACTGGCCTTCCTAAATATAAGGAGAATGAGCCATGACCCACCACGCGGGCTCAGTGCGGATTGGTGGGTATTAACGACTGCAAGTGCAGCCGGGACCAACGGCTTAACGTGCCTTCCGAAGCACGGAGGAGCTCGAGATGAAAAGTTTTTGGTCACCCATCCCGTGACCGACCATTGCGAACGTTGCTTAACCTCAACGATCGCAGGCCAAGCGCGCTGTCCACTGCGCCACGGGCTCCTCACATCACCTAAATGACGACTAAATTGACAGCCCTCATATGCCGGGGCTTCACCTGCGTGACGCCTAACGGCGTTAATAACGGCATGCGCGTCTTAGCGCGCTCATTGCATCAAATTAGTGCGCTAAAACCCGGCTACACCTGCGAATTATATCAAATAGACGCAGGTGAAGCTCGGGCAATATATATGGTCAAACCACCAGAACACATTTCTTCATAGTGGTTGAATTTCAGTTATACTGTTTAAGGAACACTTAGGCGCCGAACACATCGCCCCTGCGGTCTGCGTTCTGCTGTTGCGCGTTCAGCGTTCACAATTGCTCACACTGCGAGCGGTTGATACCTAAAATTTGGAGTTCAGTAATCCACACGTCACACGCTGTTCTTACTTAAAAATGTCAATTGTATCACTCGATTTAAAAGTGGAATGGAACTCTGACAGGAGCGGCGTTCAGTTTGACCGCCACGGCTGACTGCTTTTGTGTGTCTAAGACACCGCATACATTAAAAAGAACGCGAAACGCAGAACTCGGAACTCTGACCGCTAGACCGCCGCAGTGTGTCCGGCGCCTTATAATGAAATGGTACTATGGGAAGTTAGCATGGGTAAGCTAATCCTACACTCCTTACATCACCTAAATCTACAGGATGTTAGGGGCACCCTTGCAAAAACTTTAACCATGGCTTCAGACCATCATGCTGAACAACGTACAGCAAGAATTTTTTGTCGGAAATGAAAAAAAAAAGTGGACTTTTCATACAAATTTAGCAACTTATCGGGACATTTTGTATGGAGTCTAAATATTTTTCTTTTTCATTTCCGACAAAAAATCTTGCTGTGCGTTGTTCGGCATGAAGGCCTGAAGCCTTGGTTAAAGTTTTTGCAAGGGTGTCTCTAACACCCTGTGTACTTATTATCATAAAGAGGTAAAGATTGTGAGTTTGTAGGGGGTAATCTACAGAACTACTAACAATTTCAAAAAATCTTTCACCATTTGAATGATACATTATCCCTGAGTGACATAGGCTACTTTTTTATACCACTGCTGGGCACGGGTCTTAGTCCACGCTGGTGAAACCGCGCGCGGGAAGCTAGTGACAAATAAATTGGCAGCCCCGATGTCTTCAAACCACGCTTTCTTACTTCAGAGGCTTCTTTTCTTGATAGTGGTTAAATGCTGTCGCTTAAAACTGTTTAAGGAATACTTCTGCTGACTTTGTACTAAGGAGACTTAATAAGTGCTATCTCAATGTAATAATAAAAAAATAATTATTGTTCACTGAGGCCAAACAAAATATGTTCCATTTAGACACAGTGAACAAGACATTTTAATCTATTATAGTTCTTGATAGCCATGAAATAGACAATTAGCCTTTTAAATACACTTTTAACATGTTGTCTTGCTGCTAAACTGCTAAATTAAGAGTAGGATCTGTTAGATCTAGTGCAAAACAATAATATCAAAAATATCACCAGAAATGGTGATAATGGTAATACACAAAGCTACAATCTGAAAACTGGAAACAAATAAATTAAGTAAAGAAAGATATATGGTTAAATACAATCACTGGAAACTGTATAGTCAAACATCTAGCCTCTAACTTTAGCCAAAGTCCAGTACTATGGGTACTAGACACTGGATAAAATGGGTTAAAAAACATAGGATTAATTTAGTAAAGAAATAACATCTTTTACATTTTCGAAATAAAACAACATAATCTCTTACCAGGTCCCACAGCATAACTTACATAAAGAATTGTGACCCGTTAGTGTCTTTGCCTCTGTTGGCCATAGATAACAGATAAGGTCTGTCATGTTGCAGATCAAATGTTTCATCTGTAAAAATATAATCAACACTTACTAAATTTAATTGGCAATTAAATATCTTTCCAACTTTATTCAATACTGGACATAAAAAAGGGACAGAAAGAGATTTAATTGTCAATTAAAGTTAAATAGCATCTCTGAGTGCAGCAGTTAAAGTTAAAGGACTTATGCTATGTACTGAAAACTATGTATTTATAATATAATGACCTCAAGTCATGGAACTAAACAAAAAGTGAGAAAACTATATATTTTTTTAAACTTAACGGGCTAGCACTTAGTCTTCATCACATACCTACCTGATGTTAAGTAATGATAAGGCTGAAGGTGGGAGCGTACTACTCCCGGAATCCTCAATGACTGAGGAACTGGCTATTATTATTATTATTTACGCCAGCGAAGCCAGATGGGTGATCAACTGATCAGTCACCTAGGTCGGGACCATTTCACCCAGTTCATGAAGAAAGGAACTGGCTAACTCATCTCTAACTGCCAGAACACAACAATTCTAAAATTATCATTGTTTTCATCAATGAAACCAAATACATTATGTGTCCCCTCTAGCAATCAAACCCGGACCTCTAGATCTGATACCGGTGGTATGTGCCACAAGACTAGACCACGGACATGGTTGATTGTACAACTTAGCAGGTGCCCGAAACTTCCATGTATTGTACAACAAGGGTCATTTGGGACTTTAATCACATTGACCAGAGCACTAGTTGACTGGTTGACAAGCTAGAAGAGGGTTAGCTCCCTTTTTCAGACAATTAAAATAATACCAGAAGCGCTTTCTCAGTTCTCGGTCTTAAACTTGCATTTCTAAGTGTGCACAATTTAAATGCTACCACAAATAATATATAGGGATTTTTAGTTACTTGACCTATGTACGCATCACTGCGCTGGGAGCTCCTTGGAACGGACAAGCTTAAGGAAGAGGATCTAAAGAAGTTAATGATAAGTCAACTCAACAGGTACTGTAAGCGCACAGGTAGGTTAGAGGGTCCGACGCCGGTGGGGTAAATGATAACCCGCCTCCCGCCCTGATTTTTCAGCTTTTAGGGGACTTGGGGAACTGGGTGAAATGGTCCCGACCTAGGTGACTGATCACCCGTCCGGCTTCGCTGGCGTCCCCCCTATAAATAATAATAATAATAGTTACTTGACCTAAACCAAATCAACATGGCTGAGTGGGTGGAACTTGCACAAGCCCGAACGAAATGGCGTACTTCAACATCGGAAGCCAAGATCCACTTCGGATCGCTGAGCCATCGAAGTTGTAGTTACATACCCTCGAAAGTGCCTCCATAAATAGATTCTCCACCGGTCCCATTAGCATTGGTGAAGTCACCTCCTTGTATCATAAAGTCTTTGACCACTCGGTGAAACACCATTCCCTGAAATTTTACAAGCAATAATTTCTTAACAGTTTAATAATGACTCCAAGTAATCTTCTGATGTTTTATTGTGTTGTTTTGTGATGGGGATATTTATGCTTTGTTCATAATAAGAATAGAATAGAATAGAATAGTCTTTTATTTGCAGGCAAACATGGTACGGTATAAGTCTTTATCATTAACAGAGGTAAAAGTATAATGACACATGGTGTGTTCATGAATGTTTTTTAGTATTCTGTAAAGAAGATACATAAGACATTAAAATTGGTCAGTGTTGTCTTATTAATTTAATTTTACTAATGTATTATCAACAAATCTGACACTGATTTCGGATACCAACAAACTTTGCCTATACTTCAAGAGTAAAGATCAGTAAATTGATGTTAACTTTACCTTGTAAGTCAAAGGCTTTGCCGTCACTTTTCCAACTCCCATGTCTCCAGCGCACAGCGCGCGGAAGTTCTCAGCCGTTTTCGGTGCGACATCGTTGAACAGCTCGAAAACCAAGCGACCGGAGGGCAAGCCCCCGATCGAAATATCCATGAACACCCGATCGCGGGCCGGCTTGTCGTCGCCGTCCACAGTCATAGTTATTCCGCACGGTTACACTACACAAACAACCACTACCAACAATTTTATAACTTAGTAGGTGTACGTACGCATAAATTTTTGCACGTTGAAAATTTTTATTGAGACGAGATACAACCGACCGACCGACCGATGCGATGACAGTATTGACATTGACAGATCACAGAACAGAACACACAGCAGTGCACAAGAGCATGCGTGCACTAGAGTGCTCGTCAGATAAGTCTGCGCGCGGTAAAAATCGAATACTAATCTTTTCTATAACATCAGAACAAAAAAATGCAATGTAACTAGCGCCAAAAACGCGCCAGTCATGCGCAGAGTTATCTGACACACACTTCTACACGGAATTTTACCGTCCCGAAAAAAAAGGATAATTGTTTTTTAATAATAAACTATTTCAAATAGTTATAGAAATACACTTATTATATAATATATTTATATATTTTTTATATACTTTATTCTCATTATGTATTTAGATCCATTACTTAAATAAAAATAATACATTAATATAACTAAATTGTTGTTGTACAAAGTACATTTTAATTAGTTATCAAAGTTAGTTGTAGTAATTTTTATCTGATCACTGAACATATACTGTGCTTTCTAGCAGCAGTGCCACAGATTACTAAATAGCTCTGAGTACTGAATCCTATGGAGATGGCATATTGATCTATATGAACTATCGGTTATACAAATATGAGCTATATCGACATTGTACTCATAAACCTGTAGCCATCTCGTTCTATCTTACCTCCAATACTTCATGTAAAAAGAGACAGCAATATATTTATTCGACCTATTTTTTGGCAACATTGAAACGTGACGTCATCGTAATGCATGATTGAAGCCGGTCGCCATTTAGGTGTCTCGGTATGTGAGCTGTCAACGCGAGTTGTATTTGCAGTGTTTTGTGATAAAAGTCTTTTAATTTAAGACTTTCATGTGAATAAAAGGTATTAATAAGTGAGAGAAAGCAACAAGGAACATGTCTAATTGCAGTGTGGTAGTTTGTGGCATCAAAAAAAGTGAAAATCGTCCGAACATTACATTACACCGGTACGTACTATTTATTTTGCAAAAACACCAAAACAATACAATAAATGCCTTGTGTTTTGGTTTTCCTGTGAATAGTTTACTTAGAATTCATACCAAATGTAGCTTAATACTTATTTTGGTGAGTTTTGTTGGTGTATTTGAAGAAAATATAAATCTGTTTGTTTTGCGCTAGAGTTGCCCTTAGAGCATTTTTCTTATCGAATTATCGATGTTTTCAAATTTCAAGTGTAAATTGAGTGTATTAATTTTAAACTGTTTTTATTGTTTTAGGTTGCCTAAAAATAACAAAAAAAGAAAAATATGGCTGGAACAATGCGAGAGGAAAATTTAAAGACTCGTACCAAAACTATTTTTATGTGCTCTTTTCATTTTGAAGAACAGTTTCAAACGTCAACTACAGTTTAAGTTTTGAAAAAGACGTTAATTAGGCCACTGGCAAAATCGAAATTATAGTGCGACAACTTTTTCTGTTCCGGTTGCCAAAAACTGGATACTTATATATAACGTGTTTTTTTAATGTCATTTTGCTGTAAAGTTGTTGTCGAACTTACATTCATTCTAGCACATTAAAAGTAAGTATATTTTTTTACCACTAGATGTCGCTTCGCTATATTCTAAATATATAAAAAATATGCTTGCTAGTAAAGATCTCGATTCAAACTGTTTATTATTTTATTACTTAATAATGCTTGTTTTTTTTTTGAGACATTTCTTTTTTGTATGGTAGGTAGGTAGGTACCTAGTAGGCATTCTCCTTTGTGATTTATATTGTAATGTGTGTTATGTAAAAAAAACCAATCCTTGTTTTATAAACATAATAGGTTTTTACAATATGGAGCTTTTTGTTTTATTTCATTACCTTATTTTACTTAAACTGGTTCTCGCGACCTTTGATCTGGAATTCTATGGAGGTCTCGCATGTGTATAGACGCGTGACTCGGAAAACATAAAAAATTTGATCATAAAATTGCAGTTTCTAAGTAAAGGCGAGTAGAGCCGACAAGTGGGGCGCCCTCAATCAAATTTATTGCTCGCTAAGTATTAATGTATCTACAATCGTACAGATTGAAGCTAAGGTCGTATAGTTTATTTACAAACTATAACCTCAGTAAAATATAGTAGGTTGGTCTTTTATCTACTACTACTGCAACAGGAACTATATTTTACTAAGGTTAGTTTGTAAATAAACTACAGGACCTTATTTTTAATCTGTATCTGCGTTTGAATTTTTGATACATACATACATACTTAACAAGCAATAAATTTAATAATAACATGCGGATCCTCGCGGTTTTACCCGCATGGTACTCGTTCCCATGGGAATATCACGATAAAATATAGCTTATGTCACTCGGAAAGAATGTAGCTTTCTAATGGTCAAAGAAATTTCTAAATTAGTCTAGTAGTTTTGGAACCTATTAAATTCAAACAACAACTAATCAAATCTTTCCTGTTTACGATATAACTATAGATGAGGAAGCACTTGGCGGCTCTTCTCGCCTTGAAGCCCCCAGTACAGGATGGCTACTCATGTTCATCGACCATGATGGGCCATCATGTAAAGGGGCGGTTTGCGTTGCTCGCAGGCGGCAATCACACGCAAACTCCCACACCGGGGGCTTTAAGCCCCCAGTACAGGATGGCCGATCAAGTTGGCCGACCATGTTGGCCATCGTGTACAGGGCCAGTTTGCGTTACTCGCAGACGGCAATCACACGCAAACCGCCCCTGTACACGATGGCCCATCATGGTCGGCCAACATGATCGGCCATCCTGTACTGGAGGCTTTACAGTTGTTGCGTCTCACGCGCGCGGTCGGGCCAATGATTGTGTGCGTACATGCACAAACACATACACATTGTCAGAAAGAACTTAATTATGTGCAAATGTAGGTATAATTTAAGCACATTATTAAGTTTTATTTTTCAAAAAAACTAGGTATATAATTATACACTATAATTCCGTTTTAAATTATCGAGGTGATTACGAAACTGCTTTTATAAAATATAGGGTAATATAGGTAGGTAGTCACAAAAATACTTGATCTATAACTTCATCAATAAATATATCGATGTACAAATAGGGCAGCACTACGGAAAGGCGCCATTTTGGTTTCTCAGTATGTGTGCTTGTGTGTGTGTGTATGCTTCAATTTTTCGTAGGTATGCCATCTCCATAGGATTCAGTACTCAGAGCTAAATAGTTACTACGGCAGTGCAGCCAATTGTTATGATAACGTAAACCAAGCGTAGTGCGATAAGAGACCTTATGTTTAAGGATATAAAACCAAAACTGTGTGTGAAGTGATTAGTTATGAAGTCTGTTCCTACCTATTTTTGTTTTTACTTTTTTATTTTAAAAGTTTTAACTTTGTAACATGCGATTGTTGTGACCCGAGTGGAGGATACTATCCTACCGTGAAACAGTATTTTACTACTACGGAGGGTAGAAGTGCAAAACTCAGTGTTGCAATGGCGTTTACGGTTTACATGTGAAGTACCTACCGACGTGTTATTACACTTTTACAAACTTGTACCTAAGTTAAGTAGATCGATAAGTGTAAACTGTAAAATGTTATTGTACTTAATTGTTTAACAGTGAAATAAATAAATAATAATAATAAAATAGTGGTATAGGTATAGGTAATACACATTAATGCCGCGCAGAGAAAGTACCTATATCTGATATTATATCTATATAAATGTTCATCGCGCGAAATTCGATGATCAAGCTCTTAATAGGTATCGTTCTTTTTGTTCAAATTTTTTTGAATGAATAATTGTTTTGGTGTGTTAATACACTATTTACTTAAGCAGTAGCTTTACCGCGGCAGTCCCCGAGTGCCACACGTGTTTTTTTTTTTTGGATTTAATAAGGTCAAGTAAGAACAGAAATTGTTTTCAAAATTAGAAGAAAACATAATGCAGATGTTAGCCCGGAAACGACTCGATTGACACTGATCAAAAATTTGGTCAGGACGCGCTGCGCCACACTAGTAAAGTGTGCACACCCGGGTCGACGCTGCGCTGCGCGTGTGCATCGTTCCAGCAGCGCCACGATCTCCGATTTGCTTGAAAAAAATACAGCATGCAGGCCAATTTTTTACCAGCCGGGAAAAAATTGGTTTGATTTTTTCCCCCCACTGGATCTGAAGATATACGGGAGTTTTTGTGGCGCTGCCAGAACGACGTCGTTCTGGCAGCGCCCCGCTTTTCTCATTAATTACAAAAGCTATAGGTAACAATTTTGATTAGACAAAGATTTTTGCCTTTTTTTTCCATTTCACACAAGCTAACATCCACCAGTGAATGTCAACAGATTCAGGAGTAATCGTAGGTCACTTGGGGCGCTGCTGGGACGACGTCGTCCTGGCAGCGCCCTGGCCGAATCTCAGCAATTCGATTTTGTTATTGGATACAGTGTGCCTGTATATTTATATCCTTCGTCATAAGGCACGGCAAAAATTGAATTTCTACATTTCATCGTGGATTAAGGATTTTATAGGCATCGAAAAATTATAACCTCAAAAAAAATGTTTTTGCTCTAGCGCCTTTAATCCATCTATTAAATAACATTCACGCATTCTCTTATCTTTCTTTAAATGGGAAAAAAATACACCACTATCGCAGCATTAAAGGTTATAGAGAAATCATAGGTTTACATTTTGTTCATACATTTAGGCATCGTTCCAGCAGCGCCCCACCCAGTACAGCATGATCCAGGGCACCTGCCACGAAACTGAGCATGCCAATATTTAGTTCTACCATAACGAACACGGAAAAAAATCTGATAACGAGAATAACACAGCTACTTTCCGAGGAAGCCTTTGATTCAATATGCCATACAATGGGCGATTTTCTGAAAGCTCAGTCACTAGATGGCGCTGTCCCACCTATGCAGTTAGAAGGAACGGAACGTTATAAATTTTACTTTGACGCGACTTTTTTACGTATAACGGAACGTCAGACAGATGTTATTTATTTACCTAAATCTTTAAATTTACCTATTCCGTTTCTGTTCCTCACAGTAGTACTTATTTAATATATTTTTAGTTTCCTTTGGGTTTTTAAAAAGTAATTAATTTAAATATGTTTCATACCAAAATATACCATAGACATGTACATACTTATTCAACGCCATCTAGTAAAGCAATTGGAAGCTTTTTTTTTTAAATGGCCTCAGAAAATCGCTCATTGGTACATTCGAGTAGAAAAGTTTTAAATTATTTTTAGTGCCACAAACTTTTAAGTAGGTACAGTACAGCCAGCGTCATAATATAGTGGGTAGCAGTCAAGTCAAGATCACAAAATACTTACAAACATCCAAAATGGTCATTAACAACGGCTCGGCCAAAGTGATCAAATTGTTCAGGCGTGGTTCAGGCCATCCAAAGTCCATAAAGTTACGCGGTAGCCCCCCTGGGGGGCTACCGCGTAACTTTATGGATATGAACTTCATACGTTTTTGAACTTTAAGTCAATTTTATAAAGAAAATAGCCGCTATCAGTTACTTGTTTTGTGACGTCGGGTATAACGATATCTAGCTAGCAACGTTCAACAGAACAAAGCAGCAAAAATCTATCAGAATAAGGCATTCAAATGACAGTTGAAGCCCATACCCATATCCAGATTTCTTAGCCGGTAGCCCCCCTAATCCAGTGGGGGGAAAAAACCTATTTTTTCCCGGCTGGTAAAAAATTGGCCTGCATGCTGTATTTTTTTTTCAGGCAAATCGGAGACCGTGGCGCTGCTGGAACGATGCACACCATAGATGTATTATAAATAAATAATATATCTATGATGCACACGCGCTGCGCTTAAAGGTGTGCGTTATATTCGATAACGCATATAGCATAACGTTAGAAAAATATAACTATCGCAACTAATAATAAAATATAACTTATTTTGCTATTGCTATATTAAATTATATCAAGCAGAAGTGCCGCACGCCATCTCGTGTATTTGAAATGAACAAATGAAATGACAGAACTGAATGAATGAACTGTGTTCGTCTTCTCTATCCAGCTGTTATAAGCTTCTTGATCCAGCCGCACACGATGCAAGTATTGCTCTCTCTTTTTTTGGTAATCTAATTTATCAAAATTCAACTCTATCAAGTAGAAATAGAGTTGAATTTTGAAAGTTGGAAAACCAAATAACGCGTTATATTTGAGAGAGACTCTAATGTCTTATCAATAAGGACTAATATCATAAATCACGTACGACATGCGATTTGAAATAACATGTTATTTTGCTGCTATAATATTTATTAAGTAGTGTAAAAAACATTAATAACTACCTACTTTTAGTTAAACATGAATTATAATAGGTTATTTGTCATATTTGGTACTTAATACAAATATATTATAGCATGAAAAATAACCTAATATTTTAATATAGCATAACGTTATGCTATAATATACGAATATAACCTAATAGCATACCTTTAGCTGCGCTGCGCCGTGGCTGCGCCCACAGAACAGAAAAAACTTTTTTTCTGTTCTGTGGGCTGCGCCCCAGCGAAATGTGTTTCTAGCTTTTTTGTGATATTTATTGACAGGCGTTGGAATCACCCATAGAATAGGTCAAAACTTAGTGGCCGGTAGCCCCGATACCCATTCATTGGCTATAATTAAGACCGCCATTTTGTTGGGGTGCCCCCATTGGCTGAAATTAAGGCTGTCACTTTTTTCCAGAATTTCAAGATGACGTTTATTTAGTTTGTGTTTTTTTACTCATTTCGGTTTTCTAGTATTCTTTAGATGTTTTTCCACTTTTTCTCAGATATTTCTTTACAGAAATATGGATACATTATTCGAAGATGCCTTCGGTACACGTAAGTAAATCTATTTACGTAGTTTTATGTATCAATTATTTATTACATTAACCTAAATTTGAGTTTTGTTGTTTTAGGTAATTCCAAGAGGCAACTTTGTATTTCTTAAAACTAACCAAAACAAAAGAAAATACCGTTCACAACTTAACCGGAGTAAAGAAGATTCGGTTTCTCAGAAAGTTATGAAATTTATCAAAGGCTAAAGAGTTGCAATAGTTTTTACAAGTGCGTCATGCCTGGCACCACAGAGGCCTCTTTAACCAAAGTTAAACTGTGGGAAAACTCTGCTACCCTTCCACACCCATATGTGCTCATCCAGGAAAAGCTCCCTCCTGGCCTTGAACTTCCCAGATCATTATGGAGATCTTTAAATAGACTCCGTACCCAAGTTGGTCGAAGTAAAGACAACCTGTCCAGGTGGGGCTTCACCAGTAACACGGATCTCGCGTGCAGGTGTGGTTACACTCCACAGACCATGGCCCACCTCATTGATTGCTCTGCATGCCCGGACACCTGCATGCGTGAGGACCTCATGTTGGCTGCAGATAACGCGGTGAGAGTGGCACAGTTTTGGGCCAACAACATATGATTTTGTACTTGTCATTGACATGTTGAAGAAGAAGTTATGAATAAAAGGTAGGTAATGTTTGTTTATTATTTTTATATGAATGTAAGTAAGTAGGTATGTGTAATTAATTATTCATTAGTTTTGTTAAAAAAAACCTTCATAATACCTTATATACATTTAGAAGTGATATCATATGGTGATAATGATAAAGCACAGTAGATTACTTGGGATTAAATTTAAGTAATCAGTTGTCTGTCACATTTAACAAGTTTCAATTTAGTGAAGTTGTTAATACCAAGTCAAGAGAAAATAACAGTGTAAGTAATTCAATAACTTTGTCAAAACATTTAAAATGCCTTATTATCAAATTCATATTTCTGATTCTGACAAACAGAACAGAATTATAACAAATGTATTGGTGGGCTAATATATGATTGTTGTCGGTACGAATGATGGTTTATTTTGATTGTCTTATGACTATGTTATAACTGTTACTGCTACCTACTATCTTAGATCTTACTTAATTATATATACTACCTCTCATCAGTCTATGTACAAAGCTTATCTACTTAATAACTGTTATTAACTAAAAACATTGATTATCTATAACTTGTGCATAGCGGCACAACAAACAAAATGTGCTTTATACACACTACTCTTTCTTGATTTACAAACTTTTCAGTTCAACTATCACTTATTTATTTATAAAATGTTATGGCAGATTATAGTAACAATATGTAGAATCTATACTAACCAAATCTAATCTTTTCAGATAACTTGTGTCTCAACGAGGTTCGTGGAGTGCTGCGAAGATGCCCGTGTCTGCCTATTCTTGCGGTAATAAGTTATCAAATCAGAATTATGGTGTAAATTACTGCTGTTAGTTGCTATATTGATTACTTACTGCATTAAATGTTTAACTATTAGAATTAGGTTATTGCGTCTTGAATTGAAAGTGATAACAGTAAATAATGAAATGGCAGATACTAAATTAAACTACTAGGAAAAATTACATTAGCATTTGTGCGTAAAAAATATTTGCAAGCAGTTTAATTTTTTTTGTAAATTGGCTGATAAAGTATTTATATTTCTTAGGTTTATCTATAAAGTCAATTTAGTAAGTAATTTCATTACTCTCATTCTTTGTCTTGTATAAATCTCAACTTATTCTTATGTACTTTGTATTTGATAAAATTATAATGTCAAGTAATAAATGCCTTCTTTCATCAAATGTGTTTTTTATTTGAGCATAATTAAAAATAATATATTACTAGGGTTGTACCAAACCTCGATGATTTGCACAACTATCGATAACGAATCAAGGGTGTCGATAGTTCTGGCAGCACTATGTTGTCAATTTCTAATCGGGGTCCGTCATTCACTAACAAACGGCCGCTATAAGGCTTGATTCCTATCTGTACTAGTCTATATAATTTGTGTTTATTGAGTTGGCAACCCTGTGCCCGACCGACGCCAATTTGTGGATTGTGGCCAATTATAATATAATTTGTTTTTAATCTTAATCCTATTGTGGTTTTTGCATCATTTACGGTGTGAATAGCAGCCTCCTCACTTTGAAACATTTTGCCAACGCTTGATTCATTCTTAGTGTAAAAAGCAATCGTTAATTAAAAATGCTGGGTTCGGGCGACAGCGGCTACATCGTGAAACTACGTGGGCTACCTTTCTCCACCACCGTGGAGGATGTGCTCGATTTCTTAGCCGGTGTTAACGTTATCAATGGAAAATCTGGTACGTGAATTATTAATCTCACTAAAATTTCCTACTATATTTATAATTAGTATTATAAATGTGAAAGTTTAGATGTTTGGATTTTATATGTTTGTTACTCAATCACGTCAAAACGGCTGAATGGATTTGGCTGAAATTTGGGACACAGATACTTTGTAGCCTGGAGAGGAACATAGCCTACCTACTTTTTATCCCGGAAAAATGTATCACATTCTTGCGGGATAACGTCGTATAGTACGCGGGCGAAGCCACGGGTGGAAAGCTAGTACTAAATAACTGTAACTAAATTAAACTAGCGGCCTGCCAAGGCGTTGCACTGGTGCTTCTGTTAAAGCTGATGAGTTTTTTTCGCCTGTTTTTCTTGTCAGTTAAAAGATGTCCATAACAGGTGGTAGGTAAAAAAATTTTGGACGATTCATAAGCATTAATTTTATTTAATCTATATGAATAAAAAATTTATGACTATGACTATGACTATATAGATTCATGTAGAAAATATACCTTTCTTTTGTATCACTCTCCATTGAAGAAAATTGCAATTAAATCCGGCGGAAAGCAACCATTTTAATTATTTGTAAAACTTCATATCTGAAATTCGGTATTCTGCCCTGCCCTGACCTGGTTATTTACTTTTTCTAGGTGTACATTTAACAGAAGTGAGACCAGGTAGGCCTTCAGGAGAATGCTTCGTGGAGGTGGAGGGCCAGCAAGATGTAGACGAGGCCCTGAAGAAGGACAAAGAGAACATGGGCAAGAGATATATTGAAGGTACGCAAAATGTAAAAAAAACAGGCCACTAAGTTGTGTACCTTTCCAATTTCTTATATTTTTAACATAAATAGACATTCCTTGCTTAATTCTTCAACGCCCCAGAAATGAGACAAAATAGATTTTCCATTGTTCTCCAGTCCTATTCAGCTGGTCAGGCGTCAATGGGTTTAAGAAATTAACCATGCATCTGTTTTTACTTGTATGTGGTTAAACACACCTAAACCCTAATCATTAATAGAAAAATATTACTTCTAGTGTTCTCCACTGATCGTCAAGACATGGAGTGGGCACTGAATGCGATGCGTCAGAGTGAAAATGGCTTTGATAGCTTGCCAAATGTGACCGACGACATGGGTATTGTCAAATTACGTGGATTGCCTTTCGGCTGCTCCAAGGAAGAGATAGTCCAATTTTTTGATGGTAAGTTAAGTTAAAACATCATAGTTTATATAATTTTTGAGTAGACTTTGGGGATGAATAGGACTACATATGCAGGTGTGCTGTGGTGTCACATTATGTCACTTGGAAAATTCAAATCTCACACCCTAAGACCACACTAAACGTATTGAAAATAATGTATCAATGATTCATACCTATGTGCATGATTTACTATGTTCAGAAATGTTCATCTCTACAGATTGTTTTTTCTCTTTTTTATGTATAATTTACTTTACTTTATTAACATTGGATTTATCAATACTTAATTTCTCAAATTCTTTTTTCAAAGCATAAAAACCATCTGCCACAATCCCTCTTATTGTTGTTTTTATTCTTATTATTGTTGTTATATATTCTGTTATTAGTTAATAAATTCACAGGATTGGCAAATATGATAAAGTTCTTAATGTAAGTAATTAAAAATGACATCCTTGTCACTTGTCCTTTGACTTGAAAAAGATGAACGTAATTAAAAGTTTTTAATCAGTTTCACATTTTTTTTAAAGTATAAAGAGGTCTATCTCAGAACATTTCCTGACATTATCACACATTTAAGAGTTGAATAAGGCATAAAATTTCCTAAATTGTTATACCATGGCCACCTGCACCGTGAATATTAACCTCCTTGGGTGTCAGGGCTGAGCGTCGGGCCTGAGGGTGTGCATTTGCTCTCGGACAACACGGGGCGGGCTTCCGGAGAGGCGTTCGTACACTTCATTGAGAAGGGGCACGCACAGGAAGCGCTCGACAGGGACAGGGAGAAAATAGGACACAGGTGGGGGGATAATGTTTTAAACGGGACCTATTTGATGGTGCGCTGTTGTGGGGGTCTGTGGCAATGTGTGTTATAGTTAGCAAAGACTTTTTAATGTTGATTTTCATTTTAATTATTTGTTAATAGCGAGCAATACTAAAATTTCGTTTATTTTCTTGACAAAACATTTTTTTTAAATCACTTGTTTTATTATTATTTGCATAAAAATAATGAGTAAGTAGTTTTGTTTTCCTATCTTTCTTTGAATTTGTTGGTAGGTTGAAATAAATCTAAGTATAAAATGCATTGCCTAAAATCTCCACCTCGGCTCAAGAGTCAAATAGTCCCAGTACTGATATTTGGTGTAGTGGGATAAGTATTGGGACCTCCTTTGTTGCTGGTAAACATTATGATTTATAAAAAAAATACTAAATAAAAAAAAACAGTGGGTCATACAACTTCAGAAAATCAGTAAATCATTAAAAAAAACCAGCAACAATTGGGTGGGCATTAGAACAATTTGGGATTTACCCTTAAAAATTAAAGCAAAGTAATGTTCATGATAATAAGTTGAAACTATACTGCACTTTTAATGTCTATTGTAATTTGACTTCACAATATTATCTTTGGGTCGTTGGAATTAGTTTTGTTTTAAGTTAATACATTTATTTGCCATTAAACCGATTCGCCAGACTAGATCGAATTAAACCAATCATACATCATCTTGCTTATATCTAGAACATATTTTTTTTTGTTTTATCTCATGTTTTTAGTTAAATGGTTTTGAATATCCTTTACTTTAGCTTTATTGTGTTAAACATATGTTAATCTAAACAAAATGCTAAGTTCAATGATCCGAAGATAAGTGTCAAAATATGGTAGAGTTAACAAGTGCAGTGGTAATTGGTTGTTGAGTGTCTAAGGTGGGGCGAGCGAGGGGAGCGGGGTGCGGGGAGCGACGGGAGGTGGGAGTTGGGAGGTGATGAAGAGGGGAAGATGGAGACGAGCGGGTGATAAAAAGGGTTTTCTGTGGTATTCCGGGAGTTGAAATTGTCTTTACTATGTTAATATTTGTATTACATTTTGTTATTTACTTTTACCTGAATGTTACCAAGGTGTGAAGGCCGCTGTACACATTGGGCCAAGCATTGGGCCAAGTATTGGGCCAATTTATTGAGCTACTTGGTGGTGGCCAATGGTGGAGCCGACTACCAACATACGACCAAGTAGTACACAATTGTCCCAATATATTGGTCCAATACTTGGCCTTATGCTTGGCCCAATGTGTAAAGCGTCCTTAAGATTGAGGTCAAGACCAAACTCAAAATGAAATAATAAAAAAATAACTGTTACTCATGCGTAGGCTTGCAGTTCCTTTGTCCTAGACATATTGGGTCAGTAGCCGGTCAGGCTTTATACCCGCCAGATTTTAATCTAATTTGAACTATGTTTATGTATTTAAATGTGCATCCACACTTGTAACATTTTGGCGTGTCCGAACACCGTATCTTTACAAAAAACAAACAAAACTAGCGATGCATGATAAAGACACAGTGTTCGGAAACGCCAAAATGTTACAAGTCTGGACGCACCATAAGAGGTTGAGTTCAAAATCAATTACAGTAGTTTTATCTAACGAGTGCAGTCCGCCTTTTGTTGTGTGCACCGTGTATCTACACGGTTTTACACGTTTTGACAGACAGTTTGTATGACAAAAGGAGGCTGCGGTATACGACAATTTGACAGTTTTGTGTGCTTTACTTTCATGCTCTTGATAGCTCCCAAATAAACTTGTAAAAGAGTTAAAAAGTGCATGGAATGACTGGTTCAATACTTATGCAAAGACACATACAGTGATATATATAAATGTTTCTTCTAGATATGTACTGTAATCTTAATTATTGTATTTGTAGAAAATATGTTATAAACTTTGGCTAACTATTTTTTGTACCTGATCGAAATTTATCATACACCCCATATGTCTGCGGAAGGTGTTAAGTTTCGTTTTGTTTTAACTTGGACTAGCGGACACAACAGGAGAGTTTGTAACTTTTTAATGAGATGATTGAGAAAATAGCAACTTTGTAACGAGATGATTAAGAAAATAGTCTGATAAATTTAATGGGATCCTATATCATCCACTTATATCTGATAGAAGTTTAAGATTTGATCCTTAAAAACAACATTTTCAACATCAAGCAAAATTAAAACATTGTTGGTTTGGAATGGGCTGAATATTACGTTAATTTTGACGACCTCCGAAACGAACTTTTCCATATTTCCTCGGGGTCTCGGTGTATGTGGTAATCTGGTAATACCCGTCGTTGTTTCCAATTTCCATAATACTAGGCTAGTACCTTTTGAGTGCCACGGTCTTCTATAAAAAACAAAAGTTTCTGTGTTCTAAACGCCATGACTTTATTAGAGGATGTAGCTTTCTAATGGTGAAAGAATTTTCTAAATCGGTTCAGTAGTTTCGGAGCCTATTCGATGCAAACAAACAAACAACCAATCAAATCTTTCCTCTTTATAATATTAGTATAAGTAGACAATATCTTATAATTTATTTTGTTGTTTTATTTTGTCTTCTATAGAAAGGCACTCAAAAGGTGCTACTATACTTTGGTATTGGAACAATGTATGTGATGGTGTTCATTATGTATTTATTTTATTTTTTATAATACGACGACGACGCGACGGTTGTAAATTCGCTTTTCTCGCGAACGTGACCAAAATAAACAAGCAACTGACGGTAACCCCCCCCGCCCCCTTCGCAGATACATAGAGGTGTTCCTGAGCAGCGCTGACGAGGTGCGCTCGTACGGGTCTCGCATGGACGGTGGGTTCCGGTCCAACCGCGGCTACCGGCCCACGCCATACGACCGGAACGACCGGTTCTCCGGCGGACGCTTTAGCAGGGGAGGACGGGGCAATTTTGGAAGAGGTAAGTCGACCAACTTTCTAGGCTTCGTATGGAGAGCCTACCCTCAGTCGAATCAACCCATTTGTGATTGTGACCCCACTATAAAAGTTTGAGCGCACCATCGGCACACAGGTCAGATCAGGGGGCCGATTCTCAGGCAATCGAGAAAAGTTCACTTTTATAAGCTCGAAATTGAATATAACACAGTTTGTGTATTCTCAGAATTTCACAATCGAAAAAGTTCGATCGAAAAGCAGTCGAACGCTACGAGTGGTACAGACCAATCGATGTTCGTATACGAACATATCTGTCAAAATGAATTTGTTGACATGTGGGACAGTTTAGTTTGTTTGAAACGTTCTAACTTTTCAATAGAAACCACAAACAAAATGTTTGACATACGAATTACCACACTGAAAAAGTTCGAATGCCTGAGAATCGGGCCCCTGAAGTAATACAAGAAACTATGAACTATGACACACTACGTACCTACATCTTAAAAAATAAAGCACATCTTTTTTAATCACAATAGTTTATTCTAAATCCATAGTATAATCATTATTACAAAAGGGCCAGGCCAGCGCTGACCAGCGCGTGTCGGGACTAGGGTTACCATACGTCCGGATTAGTCCGGACATGTCCGGATTTATAGACGTTTGTCCGGACTTTGTCCGGCTTTTTAATTTGTCCTGATTTTTTTGCTTTAGATGGAATATGAGTAAAATCATATCAAAACAAATCAGTCTTTCATCTTTATTAAATCCTCGCTCGTGTAGCAAAACGCTCATCTTAAAACAGCCCCGAGCGAGCATATCACTGTACTTTATCACTGTTACTAAGTGGGTTGGGTAAGTACCTAATGTTTGCATTTTGTGACTAAAATGTCCGGACTTTTTTTGAGCTGTCCGGCTTTTTGTCAGGACTTTTCAAATTTCTAAATGGTAACCCTAGTCGGGACTTGTCGGCGCTTATCGGCGCTTGTTCATAGAGACTGCCTCGCCGCGCCGGTTAGCTGCACGGACCGGTTCCTTTAAGCGCTGATAGGCTGCCAGCTTTCTTTCTGTATACCTAAGGCTTAAAGCTTTGGTTTCCTAGGATAGCGGTGCCGACGGCCGTCTTTACGGTGACGACATGTGGAAAGTTCCACGGCCGTATTAACACACCGTCTTTTTAAACAAACGTCAAACGAAACGTATCCAGCAAAGAAACATCATGGTTACGTACGAAATCTTTTAAAATTTCGTCATCCTCGCTGCTCCAGTTGGAGTTGGAACTCATTTTGTTCGTCGTCCGGTCAAAACTATACAAAATTTTATAAAAATGGCTCCATTGCTATCGAGAAAAACGTTCACGAACCATCCGACGCCGTCAAATGGCGGCACCGCTTTTTGACGTTACGGTGTCAAATACCGCTCTCTAGGAAACCGCGCCATTTTGTTTACATAGACAACGTTCTAGTGACGTCATTCACCGCTGTATTACGGCCGCTATATGACGGCACCGCTATCATAAGAAAGCTTTGGTTTCCTAGTTCTAGTTCAAAACATATCCGATATTTATATTTTTGTGATCGTCTTTGTAACCTCTTCATTTTGATACCCCACTCGATGGGATTAAAAAATATATTTTGATTTACAATGCACAGAATATATCGCCTAAAAGCCGACATTTTGTGTTTTTGTTAATTTTGATGTCCCATTGTCACTCGGGCCGTTAAGACGAATCTGACGACGTATCATTTATCAAAATCGGCTCATCAGTTTAGAAGTTACGAGGGAACATAGGAACAAACACACCCACATACATACACGGCTTCGCCGCAGACGGGTAAAATGCGGTGCCGCCATTGCATCACGGCCGTCTTGACGGCGTCGGATGGTTCGTGAACGTTTTTCTCGATAGCGGAGAAGCCATTTTTATAAAATATTGTACTGTTTTGACCGGACGACGAACAAAATGAGTTCCAACTCCAACTGGAGCAGCGAGGACGACGAAATTTTAATAGATTAACTACGTAACTTAATAGTAACCAGGCCTGTCTCACTTCCATACAAGCGGCGCAAAATCCCCGAGATATTTAACAACCTAATTTCAACCTTTTGCATTGCGTATAGCGTTCATAGTACAGTAACTGTCTGCCGTTTCGCTTCAATCTGCTAGGGCTGTCAGGGGTACTAATTTTACTTTATCCGTGAAAGTAATACACGCGAAGCGAGACAGATGGCGACACATGCGGATGCGTGCGCTGCGTGTGCGACAAGTCGAGCGAGTGCCAGCCTATTGAGACTAGTCCGGTGACCGGACGCTTGCGTTTATCATACCTTACGGTACAGAAATGCGGCAGTGAAATTTCTGTACCGTAAGGTACTAATATATATTCTGTGACGTAACCATGATGTTTCTTCGCTGGATACGTTTCGTTTGACGTTTGTTTAAAACTAGCGGCCGCCCGCGGTTTCACCCGCGTGGTTCCCGTTCCCGTGGGAATATCGGGATAAAAAGTACATATAAACCTTCCTCTTGAATCACTCTATCTATTAAAAAAAAACGCATCAAAATCCGTTGCGTAGTTTCAAAGATTTAAGCATACAAAGGGACATAGGGAAAGAGAAAGCGACTTTGTTTTATACTATGTAGTGATAGTGAAGACGGTGTGTCACTAGTCTGTGTGTGTGCAGGCGGCGGCGGTCGCGGCGGCGGCGGCGGGCGCGGGCGCGGCGCGCACTGCGTACACATGCGCGGGCTGCCTTTCAAGGCCTCGCCGCAGGACATCGCATACGTACGTACTCTCATTGTACCATGAAGCCCGACTTAATACTGAGGTGAGGTAAAAGTGAGTTTAATCTGGGCAAGTACGCCAGCGTGTTCCAGGCGGAAATATTCGCGATACTGGAGTGTGCGAACACGATTAAAAGTGAAATAGGCAATTATGACGTAGGAAAAATAATAATATATAGCGATAGTCAAGCTGCCATCAAAGCCCTTGACAAAACGGAGACTACCTCAGCCTTGGTGAAAGAATGCAAACAAAGCATTCAGGAGCTTGCTAACTTGGTCGAGGTAGAAGTTGCCTGGGTGCCCGGACATGAGGGTAACGAAGGTAATGAGGAAGCTGACGAATTAGCCAGGAGAGGAGCTGATGCGCCCTTCATTGGCCCTGAACCGAGACTACCAATCGCATATAGAATTACTAAGAACATTATCGAGATTAGAACAGTCAAGGAAGCCAACCAAAGATGGATGAGAAGAAAGGACTGCAGACAGTCTAAGATCTTCATCAAATCGGTTGACAAAAAGAAAACTAGAGAACTTCTGAAACAGAGTAGGAGAAATATAAGAACGATTGTAGGTGTACTCACTGGGCACTGCCCACTAAACAGACACCTATCAGTGATTAAACGGACAGAAGACTCTATCTGTCCGCAATGCAAAGAAAGAGAAGAAACAAGCTACCACTTCATGGCAGAGTGCCCGATGTACGCATCACTGCGCTGGGAGCTCTTTGGAACGGACAAGCTTAAGGAAGAGGATCTAAAGAAGTTAACGATAAGTCAACTCAACAGGTACTGTAAGCGCACAGGTAGGTTCGAGGGTCCGACGCCGGTGGGGTAAATGATAACCCGCCTCCCCCCCTGATTTTTCAGCTTTTAGGGGACTTGGGGAACTGGGTGAAATGGTCCCGACCTAGGTGACTGATCACCCGTCCGGCTTCGCTGGCGTCCCCCCTATAAATAATAATAATAATAATAATACTGAGGTAACTGGAGAGTGCAGTACGAACAATTTTTTGTGACCACAAATTACACAGTGGCTGTCTTCCGTCTCACCTACACTTTAAAATAATACGTATGGTCATATGAGACAACTGACAGCCACTACATACTAAATGTCAAATTTGCTGGTGTTCACTTTTTTATTCAGGGTGAGAACTCCAGTTACCTCAGTATTAAGTCGAGCTTCATGCATTGTACAAATACAACCAACCACCGCCAATAGGGGATTTATGATTATTAGTAAATATTTACTAGTAACAATAAAAAATACAGAGTTAATTTTTGAACACCATCCAAATTTTTAAGCTCGTCTCAGAATCGGTAAGTAACAACTTTCTCCTAGAAACATGGGTCGAAATATGACATAACATTTTTGACTCTTCATACAAATCAGACTGATTACGCGATCGATTTAGTATGGGAAGTCCAAAAAAATTTGTCGTATTTCGACTCATGTTTCTAGAAAAAAGTTGTTCACTTACCTACCGATTCTGAGACGAGCTGAAAAATTTGGTGTTTAAAAATTAACCCTGTATAACATTGGAGTAAGTATAACAAATTTGAAACAAAGTTAAATCTGTTTAATGAGCTGCTGAATTGTGACAAACTGTGTCTGTAGCTATCTCTTTCTAAATCTAAATTTTATATGGCGGGAGTTTGGCGGCGCCTCAAACATCTGACGTCACACGTGTCTAGCGCTGTCCTTGTCTAATAAGAAAGTTTGATGCTTTATATCCCAGAAAATATATAAAATAATGAAAATATATACCTATCGCTGGTTGGTCACAATTCAGCAGCTCATTACTTGTTATTTTTTACTTTTTTGCATTCAAAATGCAATTTTAATTTGTCTAAATACTTCATTTAAAATTTTTCATAATTATTACTTGCTAAGTTAATAAACAGAACTTTTTTCAAGCTTTTTATTAACTTGCCATGTTAGTTAGTTAGTTAGTGGGGGACAAATCTTGGAAGCTTAATTTGACCCACTTCCCAGTGTCCGATGGAGCTGAAATTTTGTATACAGGTTTGGTTTAGATGACAATACAATATTAAAGAACAGTCCGCAAAGAAGCTTGTCATAAAAATGAAATTTTTACTTCAAACTTATTTTCACTTTTGTTATACTTCAATGTTATATTTTTAAATGTTGACATTTAATAACAGTTCGATTCCCTATTACCAATTATCCTCTAAACATTATAATAAAGAATAAAAGGTATATATTACTAGCTGACCCAGCGCGACTTCGTTCCCGTGGCCCTACCCCCTACTCCACCCTACCCTACCCGTACTCTACCCCTACCCTACCCCTACCCCTACCCTACCCCTACGCTACCCCTACCCTACCCCTACCCTACCCCTACCCTACCCCTACCCTACCCCTACCTACCCCCACTCTAACCCTACCCCTACCCTACCCCTACCCAACCCCTACCCCACCCCTACCCTACCCTACCCCTACCCTACCCCCACTCTAACCCTACCCCTACCCTACCCCCACTCTACCCCTACCCAACCCCTACCCCACCCCTACCCTACCCTACCCTACCCCTACCCCTACCCTACCCTATCCCTACCCTAACCTACCCCTACCCTACCCCTATATCCTTCCTTGGACTTCCACGAACATTTCAAGACCAAAATGAGCCAAATCGGTCCAGCCGTTCACGCGTGATGTCGTGACCAAGGGAAATAGGGATTCATTTTTACGTATATTGTCTGGTGCAGTTCTTCAAGCCGATCCGGCCGGCGAACATCGACATCCTGTACGACAACAGCGGGCGGCCCTCCGGAGAGGCCGACATCGAGTTTGAGTGCCACGAGGACGCTATGAGGGTCAGTACCGAGTATAATTTCATCTTTATATATAGTGGAGGTCACATAATTAAAGACACCAGTCGATTTTCATACAAACGAGGTAACTTTGAAGCCTTGGTTCTCCGCCAGGGATTGACCTAGCTGTGATCAGATGATGGCCATCTAGGGAGTGAAAGGAGGAGATTCAGATCGCTATACACACCCAACTGATCTGATCACCGTTCTAAGAGATTTATAAATATGAGTTTTCAGTTTCTGGATTTCCAGACACTTTTTATGCAAATTTTGCGGATTTTTAAACATATCCACATATCACTGAACTTTTTTAGGAAGAAGACGTCGTAAATAAGAATATTCAACATCTACCGTGATTTCGTTCGTGGTATCCCTAGGGATTTCGTGAAATCAATGATATCCTCATATCGATATCGGCCGTTCGAGCTTAATTCCAGGGTGCCAATAACTAATTGGAGGGCTGCCGACAATAGGACACATTACCCTAAAAAACTGTATTTTTATAATCATCAATACTTAATTATTTTTTGTTATTTATTGTAAATACCTACCTAAATCATTATATTGATACAATATGTAAACAAATGCCCAATCCCTGCGACTTATATATATATTTCTTCTGGGCGTAACTGAACTCCTAAACGGCTGGACCGATTTAAAGGAAATTTTTTGTGTCTTTGGGTAGGTTCGAGAATGGTTTAGATTTACAATTGGAACCGGTAGGCATTGAAAATAAAAGCAAAAATGAAACGTCTCATTTCGCTTTTAGAGCTTTTTTTTAACCGAACCTTTTCTTTGCTGTCCAGTGTATTTAGAAAAAAACATCAGAAAGAAAGAAAGAAAGAGAAAGAGAAACATTTATTGGCTATAACACAATTAAAGTAATATTAAAAGTAAAAAAATAAAAAAAAAACCAGGTGTACAGCCAACTAGGCCCCCACCTCAGCATAGTATTGCAACAGTAAAAAAAAAGTATACTGTTGCAACGCTGATATTCTGGAGGAGCCTAATATTGGTGACTTTTTAATATAACAAAACAAAAAATAATAACAGTTATCACACATGTTGACACAAAAAATAAAAAATAATAGAAAAAACTGGAAACATATGCTAAATTAGGTGTTAAACCAGTATGAATGATAGGCCAAGGCCGGTAATTTATACAAAAAAAAAAAATCAGTATAATACTCTTGATTAACCTTTATTTTTAATCGACAGGCGATGCGGCGTGACAAGGACCACATGGACCATAGATACATCGAGTTGTTCCTCAACTCCGCGCCTTCGGGCGGCGGCGGCTTCAAGCCAAACCGCAACTTCGGCCGCTCTTACTACTGAGCTACTACCACACGTGAAGCTGCGAAACAGTAGCAATTAAACGAATAACAACTGTGAAGCCGATATTACACGATTCAACCAAAACTGACAGCAATTTCATTGGAAAACATTAATTCATTTAAAGTTAGCAGTAGATTGAAAATTCATTTAAAGTTAGCAGTAGATTGAAAATGAAGTATTTTAGAAAAAATCGACCCATCTCACAACCAACTCCGATGAGACTCAAACCCACGACCTTTCGATATCCGAGTGACTGCTCTAACCTTTGATCTACAGAGTAGTTTTAGCTCAGATGTTAGAGCAGTCGCTCGGATAGCGGAAGGTCGTGGGTTAGAGTCCCATCGGAGCTGGTTGTGAAACGGGTCGATTGTTTCTAAAATACTTCATTTTTAATTTTTCAATAATAAAAATTGCATTGTGAATGCAAAAAAGTAAAAATATAAATAACTTAACAGTAGATCTTAAATTTCAATGCCATTGTAGCGATGGAATTGAAAGCAATATTGAACCGTGTAATATTGCCTTTTGTAACGTTCTACTTCCTGCCTGTCTAATAATCGTTATCTGGATTACTAAATGTATTTTAATTTTACATCCAACAGTATATTTTAACAGTTAAACTATTTAAACCACCCTAAAAGGACGGATACTAAAGATACAACACATGTAACAAGCTGTGCTGTTTAACTGTATAATTTTGTAATTTTATACTTTAGATATTTAAATTGTCCGAGCATATGACTTATATACTATACTTATAATATGTAATGTTCTACATGTGATCTGATGTGCTAAGTGTAAGAACATAATGAATAATGTAGGGGAATGGATTTACATCACATACTCATCTCTGTTACAAAGATTTTAATCTTATGGCGCGCTTACACGAGCAACTACTATTGCGCAATGAGTCACACCAACACATCTAAATATGACTATAAAAATTACTGCATTTAATGCGCGTACTCGTGCAAGTAATAACAGTTTTTGTTTCATCGAAATCTGGCCAAGATTTCCAAAGTTACAGCGTTGTAAAGTTTCACCAGCTTTTGTAAATTTGCTTTCCTTGCGCGCTATTGCGATGACGTCATGTCGCGGTGACATCTCCGATTGCGGCTGTTGCGGGTGATTTCCGTCGCGGCGATGTTTTTTTCACATTGGCTCAATACAAAATATAACCATTTCATTGATCGACTATAAGAAAAATAAATAAATTTATTGCGAAACCGTGCGAGCGCAACTATATAGCCAAAGGAGAATATGTAGGTATACGGAAGGGCCAACTCTCAATTGTGATGTGACGTCACACGTTAATGCCATTGCTTCACCCGAATTTTCCTCGAATGCCGTACTTTAACGTTTAATATCTCAGTCATTTTTGAAGATAGGAAAAAAATAAAAACAGATTCTTTTTTCTCGAGTTACATATTTTTTAGATATGCTAATAACAATAATCATCGGACTCATTCCTGTCAATCCCCGCCAAATAAGACGTATGATAAAAGATCTGAAGAAGTAAACGAACAAGTACCTAGTAGAAAATAGCAAAGAAAATAGTCTGACATCACTATACGAATATCGTTTCCGAATATCAAGTACAAAAAAGTTGCATAGAATGTATCCTCTGAACAGGTGAGGTGGGCGGTGGTTTTAGGCTGAATGAACGAATCCTTTGCCATAATATGCTGAAAAAAGTAGGTTGTGTTTCAGTTACAGCGCCATGTAGTGCATCGAAAAATTACTGTAGGAAACTCCCATTATTGACAAAAAAAATTGCCCGTGTACTCGCGCCTTTAGATCATTTCTAGAAATTTTTAATTTTGATACCTCATCCGTCAATTTCAGTAGGTCTAGCACAACTTGAGCGCGACTCGAGTGACAAAGAGTCGCGGGCACTTTCAACCAATCAGATCACTCGTAGATAGCGCGCGTGACTTAAGGCGACATGCTGATTGGTTGGAAGGAACGCGACAAAGAGTCGCGCTAAGTTGTGCTAGCCCTACAGTATTCCACATTATTCAGTGGTTTTTTTTAATGAGAAGTGCTTAAATGAGCAATATTATAAACAAGAAGTAACATTGTTTACTATGCGGTTCAAATGCTAAAAGGAAATACTACCTTAATAGAAGCCCTACTCTAATTCTTTCACTCGATTCTGTCATGCCCGGAGAGTGAGAGGGACGGGTATAACCTGCAGGTGTCATGTTAGCTCCACCGAGTAGAACAAGTGTCACTGTCGCGTAACGCAACTCCAAATGGTATTATTCACAGCCGTCTCTATCGTCTTCTACAAGCCATGCTATGATACGGAACGGCAACATTGCTGTGAACCGGTTTACTCCTCTGAGTACTAAATCCTATGGAGGTGGCATACCTACGAAAAAGTGAGGTGTAACTAGTCACAATGTAAGAAAATCTTGGAATTCAATCAAAACTAAGTACTTCTAATTGTCGTATTAATCGGTCCGTCAAAATCGGTCCAGCCGTTTCAGAGATTAACCGGAACAAACAGACAGACAGACAAAAATTGTAAAACATGTCATTTTGGTATATGTACCGTATATTTATTTAATCATATGCACGTAGTAAAAAGCGGTTATTTAATGTTACAAACAGACACTCCAATTTTATTTATTTGTATAGAAGATATGCCATCTCCATAGGATTCAGTACTCGAGGTTTACTCGCTGTTTACCTGTCAAACGGTGCAAACGGTGTCAAATCGGTTCACTTAAAACTACGTTGCCAACTTTATGCGCATGGCTTGTAGAAGACGATAGAGATGGCTGTGTATTATTCTATTAGCATTTGAACCGGATAGTACAAGTCCATGATACGTTACGGTACCAATATTATTATTGATGTCTTATTGTAATAAAGCGCTAGTAACATTAACTTTGCAATATTGAGATAAAATAAACCAAAGGGTCTACTCCGTAATGCAATATCCGAAACTTCGTTATACCAGCCCTCACTCTCCAATCATGTGAAAGAACTGATCGAAAGGGGCGGGGCTAATGAGGTTTTGTATTTTTACGGTTCGGAGTATGGTCCCTGTCGTCAATTTAACAAAAATCATTTTTCAATGCTCGGATAAAATTTTCTACTGATGTTATTACCTTACTTTTGTATTACAAGTAGGTTTTTTATGTAGTAATTATTGGAAGAAATAAAGAAAAAGCATTTATTGGCTACACATAACGTGCATGACAACAGTAGTAGAAATAAACAAAGAACAAAGCATAAAGTGTGAAGCCAAAGGGCCCTGCCTCAGCACAAAGTCTTCTAGGTCATTTGCAGATGGTCAGAATGACCCAGAAGCGCTGTTATTCTAACAGGGCCTTTAGCTGCCTAAGGCGCAACGCAGACGACATACTTTTTGTGTGATCGAGTCTGCGGCGCACAAAAAGTCTGCATGGCGCGCAAAAAGTCGGTCGCGGATTTTTCACAGACTCGACGCACACGACGCACATCTTCGATCATTTTGTCGGCTGAACTGTAGGGACGTGACGCTATGGAAATACGCTATGGACAGACTAAAGTGTGCGCCGTCTGCGTTGGCACGCGTTGAAGCAACGTTCTATTTTTTTCGCACACTTTTGTGCGGCGCGGCGCGGCGCGGTCTGCCCGAATTACACGGAGTTTTTGTGCGCCGGACTTTTTGCGTGTCGTGTGCGTTACTGCATATAATTGCATAGGTTCTATTTTCACAGACTAAAAAGTGCGTCACGGATAGTCTGTCGTCTGCGCTGCGCCTTAAGGTGTATCGATGAGCTCAGTGGCGCCGCCAATGGAAATAAATCAATTGCATTTTATTAAAGGCTTGGATTATAATATATTATAATATACTACCCTAACTAATTAATATCTCGTTCTACTATTAAAAAATATTTTAACATTATGAAGTTACTAACTAAAAAAAAACATCCTGTATTTATTCAACGTGGAAAAAAAAATCTTATCATAACACGATCGACGGAGAGCGAACTGTCTTATTACTTACGACCTACCTACAAAATAATAATTTATCATATCGATCATTGTTGTGTTATGTGTACGTATGTGTTCCATAAATATATTGTGTTTAATGTTTATTATAGACGACGAGTTACGGTGTACAGAAAAACCCTCAAAGGTTTATGAGACACCGTCTTTGCATAAAATTAAATTGTAAATGTGTTTTACTAATAAATAATAATAATAATAATAATTAAAAGTTTCGGTTATTTCGCGCAAATAGAAGAGCAAAATGCAATTTTTAATTGTTTTTTCATGGCCTCAAATATGAGCACCAAGTTATGGATCTCGATATTGCCAAATGTGGCCACTTTGCGTAAGTTTGAGTTCTCAAAAGTATATTTATAAAATGCATTCCACTCTTTCACCTGCGCGAAATAACCGAAACTTTTAATCCAAGCCTTTAATAAAATGCAATTGATTTATTTCCATTGGCGGCGCCACTGAGCTCATCGATACACCTTAATGTTACTAGTTTTATCCGACTATTGAAAAGTCCGCCCTTTGTGATATTTATTCACGAGTCACGTCATGTAGAGAAGAAGTTTTTAGTTTACTCTTAATTAATTACAGTAGTTTTATGTTTGCCGATTTTTGCATAAAGATTTGTTTATTTCGCATTAACTTTTTATTTTATCGTCAAATGCTTGTGTTTCATTATAAGTTTAATAATAAAGACTTATTTTTTTTAGTATGTTTTGTTTTCTTTCTATACTTATATCCTTAAATTGTATCATCATAAGTAATAAGTACACTGCTTAACCAAGTACCAAGGTAGTACCTAAGCAATAGGTAGGTCCTTTAAAAATCAAATTTGTAAAAGAACCTTATTACGTCAATTAACATAAGAATAAGTTGATTACTATATAGTAGGTAGGTCATCAGGTTCATTTAAAGAATGAAATTGCCGTTTTTTTTCTTTTTACATATATCTTAACAATATGATATTAGAAATACATAATTTCTTTAATATTGCGTTACATTAAGACCGTATCGAGCAGCTTTTGATAATTTAATAACCACGATATTTGATTATTTACATAGAAAAACTTATCTTGAAAGTCACATAACTATTTTTGTTTCCAGAATTTCGTACCTACTTTATTAATTGTAACTTAGTGAAAATATTTTTTTGTAGTTAAAATGTCCATAAATACGTGTGTAAAATTTTGTAAAGTTACATAAGTAATAATATTAGTCGTTGAATATATTACAAAAACGTTAGTATGGGAAAAAAAAATGTACAAAAATCTCCATACAAAACGGCAATTTGATACTTTAACCCCTAATATTATGTAGGTAGGTAAGTATCCTTTGGATTTCAAATATATTGACTAGGCCAATTCGCGTTTACGTTATCGCCACAGTCTAAAGTAATAAGTTTATCTTTCCATGTTTTACAGCGCACTAAAATATTGCTGTATGATAAAATGATAATATACTCGCTCTATAGCATGAAGATTTATCGTGTCGCAGACATGTCGCAGCCGGCCTAGCATGAGCGGCTTTTATCGCGCGATATGATATGGTACGGCAAGTTGTCTTGCTTACCCCACTAAGGTGTAAGCAAGACGGCATGCCGTACCATATCACATCGCGTGTTATAAGCCGCTCATGCTAGAGCGGCTGAGCGGTTTCCGTAGAACGAACTTGGTGCGCTAGACTATGAACGCCGAACTCGGAATAAATATGTATTCCCGCCAAATTAGACAGCTACCTATCGCTTTTCCAAGATGGCCGATATCAACTTTCAAAGTTCGAGCGTCCCTATTGAAAAACCCTTTAGAACTAGTTCGAAGTTCGCCTGGCTAGCTACCACCATCTCATCTAATTCTAACGACAGAACTACAATGTTTTCTCCCGGCAGTTAGAGATAAGATATCCAGTTCCTCCTCTCCTCTTCCTCCTTCCTGTTGAGGTTACTGGGAGCTTCAGTCTTATCTTTACCTAATACGTCAGGGTGTCGATTCTGTAAAAATATAATTAGGTAAGTTACTTAGGTAGGTAGTCTTCTTTGTCATCTATCATCATCTAATATCATACTTACTTAGAGCGCCCCGCCCGCACATTGAGCCTTTATTGAGCCACTATCGCGGCCACTAATCGCGACCACTGGTGGCTTAGTAGCGACCTGTCCCAGCCACTGAGCCACTACCACAGTATAACCAATTTTACCATACAGTAGGCCGACGACCGACGTAGACGTCTAGGTAAAATGATACATAAGTACTTATAGTATGTATGAAGTCAACGTACTTATTTGGTTTTACTATAGCTTAGCTTGTGGCTCGAATGGGCGTTTTCACATTGGACGATAACGGTAACGACACGATATTGGCAAGATATCGTCGGACTGGCAGTTTCATACAATCACTACTAAATGCTTTCACACTGTGTCGTTACCGTCAACGATATCGTCTGTCGTGCCGATATCGGTGACGACACAAGTGCGGAAGATGCGAAGCCGGTTATTAACGAAAGTAACCAAGGGTAATTAACAGTTTATCTGTTATTTACTGCATTTTTGGGTTTTTACGCTAAAAGCCACCGCTAGGTAGCGCTTGTTTCTTGATTTGCTAGGTGTGAGTTCCGCGACGATTATGCCTGCTTGTTGATTGGTGGAGAGGAGAGAGGAGGTGGATCTCCTCCCGCCTCACCTCTCCCTTCTATTTCGAGTATGTAATATCGAAAATGACCGAACGATAGTAATAATTTTTAAGTTATTATTTTTTATTTATTTCTTCAAAAAAAAGAAGCTTCTCAGTTTGACCTGTATTTTTTTGTATGTATGTTTGTCCGTGATTATCTCGCTTTTGGCTGAACTGATTTAAAGCGGGTTTTCAGGAAAGTATTTGTTACATTTAGGATAAGGTTTTAGTATTTTAACCGACTTCAAAAAAGGAGGTTCTCAGTTTGACCCGTATGTATGTATGAAGGTTTGTCCGCGAGATGGGGTTTTCAGAAAAGTATTTCTTACATTTAGGAGAAGGTTTTGGTATTACAACCGACATTGAAAAAGGAGGTTCTCAGTTTGACCCTTTATACATTATGTATGTTGTACATTATGTTTTGTATTGTTTGTACATTATGTATGTTTGTCCGTGAATATCTCACGTTTGGCTGAATCGATTTTGATACGTTTTACATCAGATGAGTATTTGTGATTGATGCGGTTTATGTGTACATTCCTAACATACTATAGGCACAGTTTAAGCAATCTTTCTATACAGTTGGACGACGCCCTTGAAGTTGGGCGATGCTGACGCCTGTATAGGTATTTACGTAAGTACGTAAGGGTTGTCACTTTAAAATGTGACCGTGGACCTTTTACGACCCCGGGTGGGTACATTGGTATTGCGATATTAAATTAATAATATAATTTAATAATGCAAATGCAATATCAAAATTATTAAAAAATTCGAGACGGCGGCCGACTTTTTTGTTTGTAGGCTGATTTCGATGAAACTCGGTTGTTGGTACTATTTTGACAAGAAAACAGCAACGCAATGTTAAAAATATAAAGAAATCCAAGATGGCGGCCAACTTTTTTGTTTGTAAGCCGATTTGTTTCTGGACTCTGGTACTATTTTGACAAGAAAACAGCAACGCAGTGTTAAAAATATTAAAAAATCGAAGATGGCGGCCAACTTTTCTGTTTGCAGGCCGATTTCGATGAAACTCAGTTTCTGGTTCTATTTTGACAAGAAAACAGTAACGCAATGTTAAAAGTATTAAAAAATCCAAGATGGCGGCCAACTATTTTGTTAGCACGCCGATTTCAATGAAACGCAGTTTCTGGTACTATTTTGACAAGAAAACAGCAACGCAATGTTAAAAATATAAAAATTTAAGATGGCGGCCAACTTTTTTGTTTGCTGGCTGATTTCGGTGAAATTCAGTTTCTGGTACTATTTTGACAAGAAAACAGCAACGCAATGTTAAAAATATAAAAATCAAGATGGCGGCGAACTTTTTTGTTTGCAGGCCGATTTCAATAAAACTCAGTTTGTGGTTCTATTTTGACAAGAACACAGCAACGCAATGTTAAAAATATAAAAATCCAAGATGGCGACCAAATTTTTTGTTTGCTGGCCGATTTCGATGAAACTCAGTTTCTGGTACTATTTTGACAAGAAAACAGCAATGCAGTGGTAAAAATATTAAAAATCCAAGATGGCGGCCACCTTTTTTGTTTGTGAGCCGATTTTGATGAAACTTGGTTTTTAGTACAGTTTTGACAAGAAAGCAACAACACAATGTTAAAAGTATTAAAAAATCCAAGATGGCGGCCAACTTTTTTGTTTGCAAGCCGATTTCAATGAAACTTAGTTTCTGGTTCTATTTTGACAAGAAAACAGCAACGCAATGTTAAAAATATAAAAATTCAAGATGGCGGCCCAATTTTTTGTTTAAAATAGTACCAGAAACTGAATTTAATCGAAAGTGGCCAGCAAACAAAAAATTTGTCCGCCATCTTGGATTTTATATTTTTAACATTGCGTTGCTGTTTTCTTGTCAAAATAGTACCAGAAACTGAGTTTCATCGAAATCGGCCTGCTAACAAAAAAGTTGGCCGCCATCTTGGATTTTTTAATACTTTTAACATTGTGTTGTTGTTTTCTTGTCAAAATTGTACTAAAAACCAAGTTTCATCAAAATCGGCTCACAAACAAAAAAGTTGGCCGCCATCTTTGATTTTTAATATTTTTAACATTGCGTTGCTGTTTTCTTGTCAAAATAGTACCAGAAACTGAGTTTCATCGAAATCGGTCTGCTAACAAAAAATTTGTCCGCCATCTTGAATCTTTTTATACTTTTAATATTGCGTTGCTGTTTTCTGGTCAAAATAGTACCAGAAACTGAATTTAATCGAAATCGGACTGCAAACAAAAAAGTCGGCCGCCATCTTGTATTTTTTTATACTTTTAACATTGTGTTGTTGTTTTCTTGTCAAAATTATACTAACAACCAAGTTTCATCAAAATCCGCTCACAAACAAAAAAGTTGGCCGCCATCTTGGATTTTTAATATTTTTAACATTGCGTTGCTGTTTTCTTGTCAAAATAGTACCAGAAACTGAGTTTCATCAAAATCAGCCTGCAAACAAAAAAGTTGGCCGCCATCTTGGATTTTTTATACTTCTAACATTGCGTTGTTGTTTTCTTGTCAAAATAGTACCAGAAACTAAGTTTCATCAAAATCGGCTTACAAAAAAAAGTTGGCCGCCATCTTGGTTTATTTTTATTTTTGACATTGCGTTGTTGTTTTCTTGTCAAAATTGTACTAAAACCAAGTTTCATCAAAATCGGCTCACAACCATAAAAGTTGGCTGCCATCTTGGATTTTGGAAATTTGCCTTTTTTTTAATAAGCGAGATGAAGATTTGCACTCACTCACACTACATGTCGTATGCAACATAATATTAATTTAAAAATAAATTATAACGATAAAGTCGTGATAGCCCTGGAAGACTTGTCCCGAGTTACTATGAACGGCGTTGTATGTAACTCGGGACAACCACTCCCCCGTCTCACCCCGCAAGCCCCGCACGATTGACCTGTCTAGACGTCTCCGTCGGCCTACTGTATGAAAAGTTGCTTATTCTGTGCTATAGGTATAAATAAAACACTATCGAGGATTTTTTCACGCAATTTATTTAACAACTTGGTTGTTGTTAAATAAATTGCGTGAAAAAATCCGTGAAAGTGTACTGTTTTATTTATATGGACAGTTCGCGCAGAAATCTAAGATGTGTTTATACTATAGGTACTATTTACCAAGATAATAGGTAGGTACACGAAAATTGCCTGCATGATGCACTAAAAAGAATGACAAAAATATTTTTATAAAAAATAAAAGTGCCTTCAAAAAAATGCCGCCAAAAAGTCAGAAATAATACCTCTAACTCTAATACTGTATTCACAACAAATAACTTAAGTAGGTAAGTACTTTGAAGTGCCCGAACGTCTTTAAAGTACTTACTTACGTTATTTGGTGTTAATTCAGTATAGAGGTATTATTTATTTTTTACTTTTTGGTGGCATTTTTTTAAAGGCGCTTTTTTTATATAGGTAAGTAATATGTGCATGTAAAAATAATGTGCCTTATTGGTGTGGATCTATAATTGGTTTACTGTAGCTATTAATAGTTTCATAATTGGTATTTTAACTATTGATCCACCAAATAAATAAAATGTCCTCGAAAGTGTCCTGGCTCATTCGAAAAAAATTATAAAACATTTTACTTCGCGCACACAGTTTATCGAAGAGAAGGTAATATATTCCCTCTAAATATCGCACTTGAAGAATAGGATCAACCCAAAATGTTCTTTGACGATATCGTTTTTTTCGCCGTAAACATAAAAGATAAAGCAAACGTAATTTGTTTACTGCTCCCATTATTACCTCGAATATACTAGTATAATAACTAATATAAAACTTGGAGCCGCGCGGTTACTTTAGCTGGCGTAATGCGACTAACCGCATAGCAAGCTGCTGGTTATCGTTTCACACACCGATATCGTTCCGATATCGTGACGATATCGTGACGATATCGTGCCGATATCGTGCCAAAATCGGCGGACGATATCGGTGTAATATCGTGTCGTTACCGTTATCGTCCAATGTGAAAACGCCCAATGGCTCGAACGCGGCCACTCGATCGCTCGGTTTGCGCCGACGACGGACGCTATACAAAATGTATGAAAATACTCGTCCGCAGCTTGTGGTCGCGTTTGGTGGCCACGGAGCCACGACTAGTGGCCCAATGTGCGCCCGCACTTAACTAAAAAGTTATGTTTCGTGATGGAAATGACCTAGGTATATAGGTACCTACTTGTCACTTACTTGTAATTCACTTAAATCTCAATACCTACCTAGGTACTTGTTAGGTAACTAGATAGGTAGGTACCTACGTACATCACTTACATCATCGTATTTTAATTTTATTATTCATTCTTTATTAATATGGAACATTAATATAAACCTGTGGACTAAAAACTCAAGTAAAATGTATGCTATTTATACTTAGGAATTGTGTAAGTACAGTCGGGGACAAATTCCCCAACTAGCAAAAATTAAACTTATAAATATCCCAAGACCATATTTTTATCAGTCTTTTAAATCACACTTATAGACTGCTCTAACCACACCACCACATCTTACTTCTTTTCGTGTGGCTGGCGTCTCACCGTTCAGTTGCACTTGCAGTCCCTATCCGTAATTGCTTATGCATTGTACTACCCTAGTTTAATAGATAAAAAAATTGTAAAAGGGTCTGCACGTGAATGGCGAGGCACCAGCCACGTGAAAAGAAGTAAGAGGTGGTTCACCGAATTTGTCCTCGAGTGTACCTACTACACTACCTAATAATAAACTTTGAGAATAAACTTAAAATTAGGTAGGTAAGTATTAAGTACCTATTATTGTGAATGTGGTACCTATTTTTACTTTAATAAATTTGATTGATAAGAAAATACGTTTTTTATTGCCAGAAATTATCCTTTTTTAGGGTTTTGATAGGTACTTATGTAGGTACTATTTAACGCTTGGGCGCTTTCCTACTTTGCGTTGGGTGTTAAAAGAAAGACTACCTACTTAGGTACTTGCACTGACTCGACTTTTATTAAAATAACTGTTTCGTTCCTACACAACGGATAGCACAGTCATCCTATAAATGTTTGGGGATAGACTATAAACATGCCTTACCAGTAGGTAGGTACCTACCTACCTACAGCGTAAAAGCTTATTGCCTATCTGAGATTTAGTTTTTTTACAAAACATGCACATTTAATTTCTAATAGTAGGTAAGTACCTACCTACTTAGTTTAATTTACTTACTGTATTCCTATAAGTAAGTACCTACTTATATGATAAAATATTAATAATTGTACCTATTGCTATCCATACTTTTTAGTGATAAATTGATTTGGGATGAGTAGGTAGGTACCTAAGGAATGCATTTGGGTTGAATTAAGAAAATACTTATATTAAAATAATGTAATGGGTTGAGTTAGGTAGGAATACCAATTTGGGATCATGGGATGAATACGGAAAAACTTATTTGATGATGTCTGTCGCGAGCGCGCATACATTAGTACATTATAACTCAATGACCTAACCTACCTATTTTGCCCGCGCCGCGTCCGCCTCTCCTTGAACACAAGCCCAAGCACAAAAGTGTCGGCGCCAACGAATGCTCGATTTCGAAAGTGAGCATTCGATCGCGCTCGTCTCCCTCCTCACCTCAGTAGTCATTCGCGTCATTCGACCGCCCGGCCGTAACGATGCCTCAGTGTGCTGTGAAGAAGTGCAAAAACAATTCGAAAAAAGTGAAAAAAGGAGATGGAATATCATATTTTCAGTAAGTATTAAACGTAAATATAATTGCACTATGAATTTAAAGTTAAACATGTACCGAAAATACCCTAATTTCATTATTTATACTAAAATATTACATTATTCCTTGCCGTGCAACATGCGTGCAACCGTTTCTTCTAATTGCGTAAGTAAGACTGAGCACGCATGCAGACATGACCTATATGGAACAGAGTAATTTTTGTTTACGGAGACGCTTTGTTCATATATTTTTTTAATTATTAATTGCAGTTCTTAACTTATATATTTCTATGCCGATTACAACATGTTATTATTATATTGTAAAGCGGATCAATCCTTATTATGATTATAACATTGAATAAAATGTTGTGGAGAAGAAAATTAAGTTTATCTTTTACTTGAAAGTACGCTATTTTTGTTAATATTTTCTTGCAGTTTTCCAGTCAATTTATTACTAAAAGAAAAATGGCGCAAAATGATAGCCGAAGAACGTCGAGAAGAGTTTTATAGACCAAATAAATCAAGCGTTGTCTGTTCCGATCATTTCTCGGAATCTGACATGTATTACACCGCCAAAGGGATTCGAAGGCTTAAGCGAGATGCCGTTCCCGTGGTGAGTCTTTAGATTTATATACAGGGTGGAACTATTTCGTGATACCGAGGGAAAGTACTCGAAGTAATAAAGCTAGCTCACTCAAAGGAAACATTCATTTATTTTTGAAATGATACAAAACTGTACATATTTAATGTTGGTAAGTATACCTATATTTATGCAAGGTGGTCTATTTAAAACAGTCAGTAAGTATGTATAAGTCTGAAACTATAAGACATACAAAATCATGTCACCGATTTTAGTAAAAAGAAACACTGCATTCATAGATTTAAAAAAAGCTAGTAGGTACTGCGATCGTGAATCAAACTCAAAAATCGATTGTGTAGGTCTGAAGCAGTTAATGTTAATATGAAACATATCTTAAATAAATACAATGCATTTTTTTAGGAACATTTAATTTAATTTAGTAGGTAGTTGTTCGAAATGACAACCACTTTTTTCATACAAAATTAATTTCGTTTTGTTGTAAATAAAATTGTGACATGGTTTATTTATGTAGGTACTTATTCGTTATTTATTATTTATTTATGTAAGTACCTATTTGTATGATGCAGTTAATAAATTGTCAATAATACCTACTTAATGTAAAAATTGTTTTAGGTTGACATTAATGAAGAATTGGAACAAATTAACAACGTGGCTGATTCGGTGAAAACAGAAGATCCCCTATCTTCTGTTTTCACAGGGACACCTCTTTCTATTTTTTCGACTGAAGTCGAAACTAATTCCAAAGCAGAGGCTGGTATTAATTAATTATTTATTTATGAATTATATAAAATACAGGAAAAAAGCTTAGTTGGTCAGAGCATCGGGCCGGATTCCCGGAAGCGCGGGTTCGAATCCCGCCTGAAAGCTACTTATAGGGCTCGTGGTTTTTTACTATCACATTTTTCCTATACTTACAAAATTGCATTGTGAATGCATAAAAATAATATAAAATCTCATATAAAATACAGTTAATAAATTGGCAATAATACTTACTTACACCATGATCAAACATTATTTTAGGTTGACATTAAAGAAGAATTGGAACAAATCAACAACGTGGCTGATTCGGTGAAAACAGAAGATAGGGGAGGGGCATCGCCTTCTATTTTTCCGACTGAAGACGAAACTAATTCTAAATCAAAGGCTAGTATTTATTTATTATTTATTTAAGAATTATATAAAATACAATAACTATTATGAAAAACGGGATTTTTACCATGTTTATTTTGTTTTTCGAGTTCCCGATATTTCGGCGCAGTTGCACACGCCATGATCACGGAGTAACTTTACTCCGTCGAAAAACAAAATAAACATGGTAAAAATCCCGTTTTTCATAATAGTTATAGTGATAATGACCATGTAAGTTTAAAACCTTATTTTATATAAAATACAATTAATAAATTGGCAATTGTACTAACACCATGATGCAAAAAATATTTTAGGTTGACAATAATGAAACATTTGAACAAATCAAAAATGTGGCTGATTCGGTGAAAACAGAAGATAGGAGAGGGACACCTCTATCTATTTTTCCGATTGAAGTCGAAACTAGTTCCAAATCAATGGCTAGTATAAGCACGGCTAAAAGGAAAATTTCTCCAGAATCTTCGAGTCTACGTACTTCAAAGGTTTGTATTAAATATACAGTCAGTAGTCGTCATTTTTTTTAAACATTTTAACATACGCTTTCACATTTTTATTTTTTTACATAATATATTTATTTATTACAGAAAGCTGCTCTAACACCGATTCCAAATATCACTTCAGAACAACGAGATATACCTTCACCTACTTCATCTGATTGTAGCTGTTTTTCAAATACGCCTATAACATCATATTTTAAAAAATCTCTTCGTGAATCCAATAAGAAAGTCCAAGTAAAAACAAAGTTAGTAAAAAAATTACAACAGCAAAATAGAAGACTTACAAAGCGCAATCATCGTTTAAAATCCATTATCCAAGAATTAAAAAAGAAGCGCTTAAGAGGCGAAGGTCTCTCTAATGATTTACAACCAAATAATGATCCATCAAACATTTTGTCCGTTTTAACAGCAAAGAAAAAAATGAAATTTAGTCAGTATACACCAGCATTTCGTAAATTCGCACTGACACTTAATTCCTATTCACCTGCAGCTTACAAATATTTAAGGGGGATTTTTAACAACCGCTTACCACACCCCAACACTATGTTCATTTGGCATAAAAACGTCAACGCTAAGCTAGGCTCTACAACAGACGAAGCGATACCCAGGTTATCTGACCAAGCAAAAACATCAACAGAACTTCTCCGACAAACAAACACCGACCAAATACAAACACCGACCTCAAAAAAGTAGGTACTGACAAGATATTATATTTTTTCCTTCTCAGTGACAGTAATAGGTAGTAATAGGTATACCTGCCTACTTTTTGAAGTCGGTTTGATTTTTAAATTATTTGATTTTATCAGTAGGTTCCAAGACTAATTGCACGCATTTTAATTCCTTGAATTAAATAAATAATTCAATTTATTCGGGTGCTTTTGGCGAGTTTATTTTTAGAAGTTTTTTGGAAGGTGGTTTAATAGTTTTAAAGTTAAAAGTAACTTTACTTTCAACTTTAAGTCTATACTAATATTATAAAGAGAAAAGATTTGATTGTTTGTTTGTATGCATCGAATAGGCTCCGAAACTACTAGGCCGATTTAGAAAATTCTTTGACGATTAGTAAGCTAATTTCTTCCCGAGTAACATAGGTTATATTTTATCCCGATATTCCCACGGGAACGGGAAACGCGTGTAAAACCGCGAGGATCCGCTAGTATAAAATAATTTTAGCTTTGAAATCGCATGTTTGTTTGAGAAAGCATTGATTAGAATAAATTGATTTAAACTGTGGTAAATATTTAAATCAACACTAAGGCCCGATTTCACCAATGATATTTAAACGCGATTAACGCTAAACGTGTTTAAATCGTATTTCTGTCCCTGTCACATTCAAATAGATGACAGAGGCAGAACTATGTATTAAACAAGTTTAGCGTTAATCACGTTTAAATATCAGTGATGAAAGTCGCCCTAAGACAAGCTCTACACTAACTCCGAGCTGTTACGGAATATAGTCCATTGGTATTCCTATAAACAGTGCCAAAATAACGCTGGCTTGTAGCGAAAGTACACTCGCCTGCACTTCAGACTACCACAGAATGTCACATATCTACAAACTGTTTTGAACTTAATTCTATAGAGTTATGGTTGAAAGTCGATTGGAGAATTTTGACAGAGTTTGTGTAGTCTGCAGTGCAGCCGTCCGTCCGTACAATATACTAGCGGATAGCGAAAAGCCATGGTTTCGAGTCCCGTCGGACACTTCACATAATGGTATTTTTCTAGTATTTATATGATTAGGAACTTTAAAAACACAAATAAAATATTCTGGATGAAAAATAGGTAACCAAAAACAAAACATTTAATAACTTCAGCGCAAATTGTGTTATTTTATTAATAAATAAATGCCATGAATTTTATTATTGTTTATGTAATATTTGATACCTCAGTTCATTTTACGTTTAACCCTTCTATTTATGAAATATAAAAAAATACTAGAATTTCGTTCGTTGCTACTGATGAAAAAAACTTATTTTCAACGCAATTAGCTAATGAAATTCTAGAACATGAAAAAATATTAGACATTTATTTATGCTCTGCCACCCGTGTGAAGCCGGAGTGTTTCGCTTCATATGATAACAATATCATAATATAATAGGAATAAACACCACCTACTTGACAAAAAAAAATACGATGGCGACTCCAACTGTTTTCCATGTTCTAGCGTCGACGACCGTCTGAGCTATTCCATGTAACAAGATTGTAAGTACTACCATTGCCGTCCGAATTTGAAACCAATGACAGTGTGTTAGGGTCTAATATCAAATGTGGTGACGGCAGTACTTATTCGGAATCAAAATGTCTATAACTATAACAATGATAGCGCTGTTGGAGTCACTTTTATTGTACTTTCATTCAAACACATTTAGTATGAAATGGTGTATTGTATAGCAAATATTATTCTGTGGTATAGCTAGGGTTTTTATTATGATCGAAGTTTTGTTTGACATCAAACAAAAGACGAACCCTTATTATTTTATAGGTACACTCGTGCGTCTGTCCGTCCGATTTGCTCCAAAACTGCTGGGCCAAATGAGTTGAAATTTGGTAGGTACTCGTCGTGTGCTTTTCTGTGAACTGAAGACGAAAAGGTAGGTAGGTATGAACGTTAACATAGTTTGAATTGGGAGGTGATTTTTAGGGAGCGAAATAGGTAAGTAAACGAAATAATACAAAGTTTTATTACTGTAAGTAGGTAGGTATCATGTGGCCAATCAAAATTAAGGTCTTGTTTTAGGGATTTTAAAGTTAGGGCAGAGGTACCCTTTGTGGCCACTTTAAGGCTTTTTTGACTTTTAAGCACTAAGTACTAATGGTCTTAGGTATTTAAGACACAAATTATAGATAACTAGCGGCCGCCCGCGGTTTCACCCGCGTGGTTCCCGTTCCCGTGGGAATATCGGGATAAAAAGTACATATAAACCTTCCTCTTGAATCACTCTATCTATTAAAAAAAAACGCATCAAAATCCGTTGCGTAGTTTCAAAGATTTAAGCATACAAAGGGACATAGGGAAAGAGAAAGCGACTTTGTTTTATACTATGTAGTGATTTTATCTTAAATTTTAGATAGGTACCTACCTAATTTATCTACCTTTAAAGGTACATTTTTCAAATTTATAAAAGTAAAATAGTTTTTTTAATATTACACACAATGTGTGAGAGGTGCCAAATGTACCGGTTTTGGCCACTTACTGATAAGATTTTAAATTATTTTTATGCATTCACAATGCAATTTTTGTAAGTATAGGAAAAATGTGATAGTAAAAAACCACGAGCCCTATAAGTAGCTTTCAGGCGGGATCTCGGGATCCCGCCTGAAAGCTACTTATTTTTTACTACCTATATCACATTTTTCCTACACTTACTGATAGTTAAACTTTTAAAGGTATTGCGAAAAATTAAAACCAAACCCAGGTAAAATCAATAATTCTAATGCGCACAATTTAATTGTAAAAAGAAAGGTTTATAAAGTAGGTATTTCATCCAAAACAAATTTCTTAAAATTTTCATAGGTAGGTACAAAACATTTTTTCAAACAGAAAATGGAATTTATTGAAAAAAAATCTTATGACATAAGGAATTCTAACGGTTGTTATTATTACCTTAAAATACCTTATTTTAATTGCCTTTATCAAAAATGGCTAAAAGTTGTTTAGAAAACTTTAAAGCAAAAAGTGGCCAAAACCGGTACTGTGGCCAAAACCGGTACGCCTGCCCTACTTACATTTTTTTACAATCCTTTTTAAGTTTGTTGCAACACAATAATTAATTACTAGTGGTGCCATCTGGCATGGCCAGTGTGTAACGTTGTCGGCTAGGCTAGCGTTTCCCTGCCGGCGCCGCACAGGCAGAGCAGCGCTAGTAGTCTATCTAGTCAAAATAAATGTTTTTTATGGAGTAGGTTGCTCGGGTGATAATTTAGAATAACATAAATGAATACTTGAAAAACCGTAAATCAGAATAATCCCTGATATTAACTACGTACTTGTTGGTTAATTAATCAATAAAGTAAGAAAGTACAATTTGGGTGTGAACAAAAAATTTAAAACTGGTGATTTTTTTCATGTTAGAGCTGGTACACACTGGGCGCTTTCGATCGAGCGCGCGCTTTGGTAACGCGTGCTCTGAGAACCTGTCATCTCATACATTTTTGATGTTTCGTACACATTGAACCGCGCGCTTTTTGACTGACGCGCGTCAGACACGAGCTGTCAGTTTTGGCGTTAGCCGCGCGTAAGAGGCTCAATTACCCAAAAAAATTTTGGGTAATTGAGCCTCTTAAATTTTTATGAATCATCGGTAATGTCAGTTTATAAATTATGCGGAAATTAATCATATAATTTTAAAGAAATTCTAAAACAATTGAACTACTTAGGTCTTTGTTTTGATACAATGTAAAATACATTCCATGCGTCTATTTTATCTTTTAGTATTATATGCACCCAATGCTTTTTTTTTCTCCGTAGTCGTCGTCTTTTGAAGCGATTGTAGAGAAGCCACACTCAAAGCAATTTACTTCGGAACCCATATCCGCACTAATCCAGAAGTATATTCGCCCTAGTAACGCTCGTCGAACGCCATGCAAAGCGCTGAGTGTGTACGCTATCAACGCTCGCCAAACGCAACGCCGAGCGCCCAGTATGTACCAGCTCTTAGAGCCTGTACACACTGGGCGCTTTCGAGCGCGCGCTTTGCTAACGCGCGCTCTGAGAACCTGCCATCTCATACATTTTTGATGTTTCGTACACATTGAACCGCGCGCTTTTTGACTGACGCGCGTCAGACACGAGCTGTCAGTTTTGGCGTTAGCCGCGCGCTCTCAGATACCTATAGGGGCTGCCTTGGGACTGTACATGTGATCGCGCGCTTTCGTGTAGAGTAGACACACGTTGGGAAAAAAATTGGGAAATTGAGTCTCTAAATTTTTAATCATCCGTAATGTCAGTTATAAAATATGCAGAAATTCATCAAATGATTTTATAGATATTCCAAAACATTTGAAAAACTTAGGTCAATGTTTTGATACAATGTAAAATACATTCCAAGCGTCTATTTTATCTTTTAGTATTTTGTGCACCCAATGTTCTTTTTTTCTCCGTCTTTGTCGTCTTTTGAAGCTATTGTAGAGGAACCACACTCAAAGCAATTAACTTCGGAACCCATATCCGCACTAAGCCAGAAGTATACTCGCCCTAGTAACGCTCGTCGAACGCCATGCAAAGCGCTGAGTGTGTACGCTATCAACGCTCGTCAAACGCAACGCCGAGCGCCCAGTGTGTACCAGCGAGAGTCTTCTAGATTGCTTTCATTAAGGAATAAAAAACCTCTTGTCAAGGTCGATTAATTTCGAATATTCACCTAAAGACATTAGTAGGTAAGTAAGTAAGTACTATTATATATATTCTGTACCTAGTGCCTTTTTTGTCTGGGTTTGGGAATGGTATTTTTATTAATTTATTTTAAAATAATATAAATATGTCATTGAAATTTTGCCGTAGCTCTTCAAAATAATTCACATTAATTTTTTAAAGATTCGTAAAAACAACCACGTGCTATTGTTTTCGTGACAGCCGGGAAGGAAATTGTAGATTGTATTACAAGGGAGCAAAATAACATATTTACGGCGAGGGCGCTATTTCCAGAGCGCAGTGAAGGATTCTAAAGTAAAATCCTGAACGCAGCGAGGGATTCAATATACGTCGCCCGAGGTGAAAATAATTTTGCGGCCGAGTAATACACTCTACTTTTCATTGGCTTAGGTTTAAGCAATCACCAGATATAATGAAATATAACGCACAAAAAATCGTAAGTACTTACCAGAATCTAATCCCCATTTTAATATGAACTTATCACCAATAAACGTAAAGTCAGCTAACCTAAAAAAGGCAAGTATCTTCAGAATAATCGCTGAGCTACCCAAAAAGGCCACGCCTGCACCAAATATGTACTCGCATTTTATTTAAAAAAAATATCCAAATATGTTACACAATTTTGTCCTACCTAATCATTGTTTACCCAAAAAATATAAATGAAGTTCTAAAGGTTTACCGATACTACCGTAAAATGTTTACTAAAGGCTGAGCTTCTTAGAGCTTTCAATAAAATAACGGCCCCCAAAAAAAACATTAGTTTGCATTCATTTATTAATGACTACCTACCATTAAAAGCGGCAGTTTACATACAAATAAACTTAAAGTTTAATAAGGCAGTCCTCAGTGTAATTTTAAAATTAGCGGTGACGGTGTAGCGGGAGGGGTGGGAATAAAGCCGCGAGACTCAACCAATTTGCCATCAATATAATATACTGGTTATATGCATATGTCACCGGAAAATAATAAAAACCACAAATTTATAAATTTCCTAAAAAAAAAGAACCACGAAATTTAAGGCAATCGCTTCGCTGCGCTTCGCGATCGCCTTAAATTTCTAACCTATCACGTGTTCTACAGGACTTCCGTAAATTTATAAATTTCCTAGGAAAATTATAAATTTGCGGTTCTTGTTATTTTCAACGATTAAGTAACATTGTTTTTTTGGTGGTCATTAAATTTCATCCCCTTTTCATTTCGAATATAAGGAAAGTAAATACACTCTGCTTTTCATCCCCCTCTATAAGAAAAGCAATAAAGACAACTAAAACTACCTAGAAAAATAAAAGAAAGGTTGCGGGCGGCTTCGCCTTCTCTGTTTTTTCTATAATAGGTCTATAATAGTCTGTGATAATAGTAGATTGTTTAGCAAGGGATGTATGGCACCCATAACAGTCGAGTGTTTTGGCGCACGAACGAAGTGAGGGCGCCGATAGTTCGAGACTGATATGGGTCCATACGCCCGAAGTAAACACTCTACTTTTCATTTTGAATATGAGGAAAGTAAAAATAAACAGAAATAATCTAAAAAATATTTTTCCTATGGCCGCGGAATTTTCGAAAGACTATAACTTTTTTGTTCATGTTCTCTGTTTTCGGGAAGGCAAGGGAAACTAAGTCCATACAGTCTTGTTTGGTGTTTGACCCGTACTCTATGCAATTCCATGAAATTAATAGTCTGATATTTTATGTTACAAATAACTTGAAAAATGGAAAATGAAGTATTTAGAAAAAATCGACCCGTCTCACAACTAGCTCCGATGGGACTCGAACCCACGACCTTTCGCTTTCCGGGCGACTGCTCTAACCACTGAGCTACGGAGTCGTTACGAGAAGCGACGAATTTATCCAATACTTCTTACGCGCTGTATAGTCAGCGTTAATTTCATCAATGTGGAGATATTACTACCCTCACACGCGATTTTTTCTAAATACTTCATTTTCCATTTTTCTGTAATAAAAATTGCATTGTGAATGCGAAAAATTAAAATAACTTACAAATAACTTATTTGGTTTAATCTGTTTCTAAAAACGCATTCTTTAAAAAAATACAATGTTTTAGACATTAAAATAATAGTTCTACGATATTAATTATTTTACATAATAGCAAAACATGGCTGTATAGGCTTCTGTGCCTTTGCCTGCATACCTTTGGTAAATAAATGTCCCAAAGAGATACTTAAAGACTCTACACACGTTCCTATCCGACCTCCGATTCGGTCTGCTCCCAGACCAAATCGGAACGTGTGTAGCGCAGATTTGGTCTGAGACCAGACCAAATCGGCTGTCGGATCGGAACGTGTGTAGATGCTATTACAGATTTTGACATGACCCCTCCTATTCCTTTTTTAAATTTCATAACGGCCCTAGGGCCGCCACATACCACTTTCAACCCGCATTTTAGGCAAGTTAGGAGTTACTTTCTGTACCCCGAGTGTAAGTTTTTATGTCAAGCAAACGCAAACTATTTCGAATGCGTATTAATGTCAATTTGTATGAAAACTATAAAAGCGCGCTACTCGCCGCTAGAGGCGCTAATACAGTTTTCATACAAATTGACATTAATACGCATTCGAAATAGTTTGCGTTTTTTGACATAAAAACTTACACTACGGGCACTGAATAATAATATGAGACATGAAAAATTCTTTTCCACCCTAGGGTGAAACGGATAGTTTTGGACCCGCTGCTCAGTTTAAATATACATCACTTACCGAATCTGAGAGATGAAAAAGACGTAAATTGACCATTCGCCCTCCCCCCCTTCTTATCTCCGAAACAACTGAAGAAAAAAGTTTGAAATAAGTAAGTTTTTTTGTAAAAAAATCCTTTTTTATGACAAGCTTTTTTGCTGAATGTACTTTAATGTTGTATTGTCATCTGTACCAAACCAGCCCCCAGATTCACGAACCGTCGGAAACGCTCCCGTCAGCGGAATGTATGCCCTGTCTCTGTCACTCACTATAGAATAGACAAAGACAAAGCACAGAATTCGAATCCGACTCCGTTTCCGATGGTTCGCGAATCAGGGGGCTGTACCTACACAAAATTTCAGCTCTATCGGACTCTAGCAAGTGGGTCAAATTAAGCTTGCAAGATTTGTCCCCCAGTAACTAACTAACTTACTAAGTAACTAACTAACATGGCAAGTTATTATTATTATTATTTTTGAATGTAAGGGGCTATGCATCTCCCGGTAGGAGAAGTAGTCACTGCGACCTAAAAGATCTATTGTGACTCGCCACCTGGTTAAAGTAACTCTTTTAGCCTGGAGGCTTCCAAGAAGTCTAGAATACTCCTAGCTTTTAGAGTTTTAATCTCCTCCGGGCGCATAATGTGTCGACCCAGATGGATACTGCGCTTGTGGATAAGGGGCCCGCAGTCACACAGAAGGTGCCTCCCCGTTTCCCTCTCCTGTTTACAGTAGCGGCAAACATCAGTGTCACTCAAGTTCATGTGAAATTGGTGAACATGGCAAGTTAATTTCATTCATTCATTTCATTTATTCATTTGCCAACAAACATGTTACTATAATGGTTAGTAGTATCTTAAAAACTAAATTAAGTTTATCTAGATACTAGGTTCTCAAAAATAATAATATATAAAATATATATAAAATATAATAATTTTAACCGCCTCTGTGGTCTAGTGGTTCATACCACCGATTTCAGACCCAGAGGTCCCGGGTTCGATTCCCAGTGGGGGTACATATTGTATTCGGTTTGGTTGGTGATAGGACTTGTTCTAAGTCCGCCTGGCTAGCTACCACCATCTTATCTAAGTCTGCCGCCATAACAATGATGTTTTCAGCATTATTGTGTTCCGGCAGTTAGAGATAAGATAGCCAGTTCCTCAGTGATTGAGGATTCCGGGAGTAGTGCGCTTCCACCTTCAGCCTTATCACCACTTATCATCAGGTGTGATGAAGGCTAAGTGCTACCCCGTTGAGAATAAAAAAAAAAAATATAAAAGAGCAACTAATTTAATAAAACATTATTAATTTTAAAGAGCGGGTAGGTGTACTTAAGTATTTATCATTCAGAATGTTTGAGCGAGTGCCCACAAAGAAAGACGATGAGTTTCAAGACAACGCATGCATAAAATCAATAGAAAAAAGTAAAAACTATAATTCTTGCGCTTGTGCGTGTGCGCTCGCATATAAAGGTTGCTCCTATTCCACGACATAAAAACATATTTTTTTTAAGTTTGGAAATATAATTTAAGAATTCTTTTAATGTTATTATGATTGATTTTATCTTTGATTTCGATTGGTAAGTTGTTTATAAGACGGGGTATCAAATACTGAGATGTTCTTTTACCGTATTCGTTGTTATATATGGGAATATAAAGTTCTTTGTTAGTTTTTTTTCTAGTAGATATTTTGTGATTTATCGGTACCTACTTTAATCTCTTCGTTAAAGTAATTTTCAAGAAGCAAATTATGTTTAACTTTCTCAGCTATAGGTAAAACTCCACAGTACTTAAAGAGTCCAGCTGGGTCCTCTGAGTATTTAATTTTTATTTTAAGTGGAACCAATTGTTTAAGAAGCCTATACTGAATATTATATATTTGTTCTAAATATGTTTTGTATGTACGGCCATAGCTGCTAAGCCCGTAGGATATAATGCTTTCTACCAATGTTTTATACATTGTTAGTAGAATATCAAATGGTACTTTACATTTAATTATATAAAATTTTGCCAAGATGGCTCTCAGTTTGTTGCATACTTTGTCTATATGTTTTGACCAATTAAATCTATTATCAATCACTAAGCCAAGGTATGAACACTCAGTTACTTGTTCAATTTCTAAACAGCTGCTAGAACATGGTATATTTGCGTGAAGACAATCATGACTGTGGGCTACCACTTTTACGGGTTTACTATCAAGATAATGATTGCGACTAGAGCGGACGAGCATAAGCTTAGTTTTATCTGCGTTAAGGACCAGCCCTGAGTCGTGCGACCACCTGCATATTGCAGTAAAGTCTGCTTGTATACAGTTTTGTGCAACAATGGGATCTTTATCAGCTGCTACCAAGCAAGTGTCGTCAGCAAATTGGTAGACAGTGCAGTGCTTAATGACGTGATTTAGGTTGTTCACATAAGTCAAATAGTGCAAAGGACCAAGAACTGACCCTTGCGTGGTACCTTCAGTAACCTTGACCTCGTCACTAAACATGTCTCCTATTTTAACCTGGTAGCTGCGGTCATTAAGATAGTTTTTGCACCATTTCAGCAGTTTGCCTCTTACACCGCTGATGTCTAGCCTTTCAATTAGCAGATCGTGACGTAACGTATCAAATGCCTTACTGTAATCTATAAATACTATTAGAATATGTTTTTTTTCGTTTAAGTAACTGTTGATTTCATCTGTAAAGCGAGACAACAGCAGCGTGGTGCTTTTATTTGGCTGAAAACCATATTGTTGTGACGACAAAATACTATTTTCTGAATAAATTTTTTGTAGTTTTCCGCATATAAATTTTTCTACTACCTTATCCAAAACGGGTAAAATAGTAATAGGACGGTACTTGTCATAATCATGGGTTGTTCGGAAAAGATCGACGTTTCTGAACGCATCTATAATGTCACGTCAAATTGACATTTAGCTGTCACTTGAAGTTGACAGTGAGACTTGATTGAAATTCTTGTAACAAAAATGTCGGATTAATTTTGGCTGAATTGTTAAAAACCGCTCGCGTTGAATATGCCTGGCATATCGAGCTTGAATTGAATCTTAAATTATCTATCTGATCCCGTGTTGTACGACCAGGATTTTGATGCCATCTCTGGAGTGGCCGGTCGCGGATGCTTTGAAAGACAACTTTCTATCACACGCGTTGTTGTCGAGACAATATATCTTGATAAGCAAGCCCCGCGTGTGTTATCGTGTAGTGCTGAAGCGCCCAGTGTCTTGGGACCGTTGTGTTGTGTTGGTTTTGTGAGTAAGGTGACGAATTGGTAAGGTCTGCAGAAGAAGACGAAGAAAGGACACCAGGGGTGCGCGCGCCCCCTTACACCACTTCTGCCTTGGAGACGTTCGACACACAGACCCGTATGTAACCTCACCTTACTTCACATTCTCTCCGCTGTGTATCGCAGTCCAATTGTTCAGTTACATCCCCGCTGAAACCAAGTTTTTGTCCGGAGTCTATATTAGTGAAACCGCTTCCACTGCGCTAGCTGATTCCGCGGTATAGGCAGGGGTGTACTGAACATGGGTGTTGCCACCTTTGTGGATAGGCCGGACAATGCTGTTTTTAACTTTTTGGGGTACAGTCCGGTGTCTATACTAGTGTTTATAAACCGTGTTATTGCGCCCACAATTCTATCAGAAAGCTTCACTATGTCTACCGCACGAATGCCATCAACACCCGGGGCTTTTTGCGGGTTGATATGTTTTATAATTTTATGTATTTCAGAGTTTGTTGCTTTCGGGAAAAACATAGATTTGTCTGTAGATCTAGTGTAGTCATTTATGTTCAATAAATTGTTTTGGCAGTTGGGAATAACGGATTTAACATTTTCCTGAAATTTGTTATCAAAATTGTTAGCTAAATTTTGTAAGAATTTTTCTTCGCTAAATGCTTTTATTATTATATTATCAATAGATTTTGTTACTTTTCCTGATATGTTGTTAATAATTTGCCATAATTTCCTTGTGTCGTGTCTATATTTGTTAATTTCCGTATTTGTTGGTTTTTATTTTTCTGTATCACCTTGTTTGTTTTATTTCTTATCTTGTTATATTTTATTCTAAGTCCCTTATTACCCGTGTCTTTTATCCAATCTGAAAATAATTGATCTCTTTTTTTACATAGATTTATAATATTTTTATTCACCCACTCAGTATTATTACGTTTTGAATTACTATATTTTTTTACATATTTAGATTCATCGTAGCACTCATTAAACCTATTATTAATAAATGTATAAATCTCATTCGGACAGTTCATATTTAATGTGGAATCCCAATCAACTTTTTCCAATGATGATATTAATTTATCGTTGTTCAGTCGAGTCACATAAATAGGAGCATCCAGGGTGCATACCATCAACTTTAAGACAGCGATTCAAAAATAGCGCGATGCAGAATAGGTTCCTAAAATGAATTGCTTTCTTTCGTACCACATGACCTTCTAAAAACTGGATCGCAAATGAATTGCTAAATGTGAATGACCGAACGATTTGTGTCCTTATTTCTTCTACCCGTCTCTTTCACTCGATTCTGTCATGCCAGGAGAGTGAAAGGGACGGGTATAACCTGCAGGTGACATGTTAGCTTGGCCAAGTTATACGTCAAATAAGAGTTGATGACAGCTCAGCGGCTGTGAAATGTCATTGAATGATCACTGAATCGCTGTCATTGATATTAAGCTGTCGTGGTACGAATAAGCGAAGCAGATCAGTTTAGGTTCCTAAACAAAACCGCAATAAGAGTTGATGGTAGGCACCCTGTACAATAGAATCATTCGCTAATGTTGCAACAGTAATTCTGTGGTCAGCCAGTACAGTCATAGTAAAACAATATATATTGTTTTACTATGGTACAGTGCAGAGCGCGGCCATAGTAAAACAATATAAGTAAGCGGACTGGAGCCCTGAGCGAGCGATAATAGGCTAAACACGTAGGGCTGTCGCTTAGAGTTTATTCAATCGTCAAAAATGCATAGTCAATCTCTATACAAAACAGTTTTCCCCTGTAGGGTGGGCGTCAGGAATCTATAATACAAAGTTCTTTAATTATTTTTGTACATAGACCAGGGGCTGACTAAAATTTTTCATTACCTACGTCATGTTATCTGTTTTGTGGTTTGAAAAATTACGGTCGAAATAGGATAAATTAAAACGTGGCTTTACAACAACACCAAGACCAAGACAAATAGACATGTTCATGCACACACATATTTGTCTTGTTCGGGAATCGAACCCGAGACAACTGGCGCAGAAGATGGGTAGCCTACCCCTGCGCCAAATCGGTTGTCAAAAACCGAATACAATATGTGCCTACGCCCACTGCAAATCGAACCCGGGGCCTCTGGGTCTGAAATCGGTGGTGTGAATCACTAGACCGCAGAGGCGGTTAAAAATTTATATTATGCTCCCAGTTTATTAATCTAATCACATACTTTCCTACACATAGGATTACAAGTTACAATAATTTGTTATTATAAATGTTTTTCTTTCTTCTTTCTTTCTATTTGAAAATTAAACTACAAATTGGTATCTGGTCAACGAAATCGGAAGCAGAACTATTTAGGTAGGTAAGCAGCTATACAAAATATTATGTACGTATCTACGTATGATAATTATAGTAGGTAGATTGTACTCACCGTTCTTATTCGCTAGGTAATGCGAAGAAAGATAGCTCTGGATTAGACAACCCGCTACTGAGACATCCGTATACACTACAATATTTTTTACTTCTACTCGAATTTTTAGCCATCGTAGGTACTCGCACGAATTATTACAAATACAAATATAAAATTATTAGAGGGAGGCAGCGCAGCGGCGCGGAGCGTGCGTGTGGTGGGCACGGACAGTTTTACCTTAATAATATTATGCGCGGTCGCGGGCGACCGGCCGGGGCGGCGGGGCGCCGCGCGGGCGGCGGGCGGCGGGTGCTGCCCTGCCACGCATGACTGTCGCCCCGTTATCACCGATAAATTTTGTCAGTGTGTGCGTGCGACGACGCATGACGACGCATACGTACGGGCGCGCTCACATACACACCGTTTGGGGTGCCTGTCCAAGCAGTCAACGTACTTATATTGTTTTACTATGGCGCGGCCGTGTGAACGTCTGTCATGCGCGATCGGATAAAAATATGGTCAATACAGCTTTTGGTTACAAGACCATTTAACATTTCTATCCTAGTATAGTCAGTGATACCGCATGAAAGACCGCACCCGCTCATAATGTCTAAGTATGATTTCTTAATAGGATTATCCAGCTTGAGGTTAATATTTATATCTCCGATAAATATCAAATCTGTGTCAGTAAACCGGTGAAATATTTTTTCTATTTCTACAATAAAGTGTTGTTTACTATTTTTTTTAATAAAAAGCTTGTAAAAATTAAAGTAAATAAGTAGTTATCTAAAAACTAAACTGCTTCATATTTTAACGCTACTAGGTTTCCTCTAAAGTTTAATTACTTAAATCAAATCCTACTATATCCTACTAATATTATAAATGTGAAAGTTTAGATGTTTGGATGTTTGGATGTTTGTTACTCAATCACGCCAAAATGGCTGAACGGATTAGGCTGAAATTTGGAACACAGATACTTTGTAGCCTGGAGAGGAACATAGGACACTTTTTATCCCGGAAAAATGTCACATTCCCGCAGGATAACGTCGTGTAGTCCACGCGGGCGAAGCCGCGGGCGGAAAACTAGTAATATAATAAATGTGAAAGTTTGGATGTTTGGATGTTTGTATGTTTGTTACTCAATCACGCCAAAACGGCTGAACGGATTTGACTGAAATTTGGGGCATAGATACTTTGTAGCCTGGAGAGGAACATAGGCTACTTTTTATCCCGGAAAAGTATCACGTTCCCGCGGGATAACGTCGTGTAGTCCACGCGGGCGAAGCCGCGGGCGTAAAGCTAGTGTATCATAAAGCAAAAAGTCTTTTATTTATATTCTTTTACAGAGGTTTTTCTCAGTAGCGGCAAGTACTATTAAATATTCTTTGGTAGCGGTTATGATGTCACCTCAGTCAGTGTATTAAAACTGGCGCCAGTTTTTTACTGATGACCAAAGGGTTTTTGGAATCTCAATTGAGTCATTGAGCCGACTTTGATCAGCAGCTTAATGACTGACAAACTGCATTGCCTTCTTTTATTTTTGTTGATGACAACAAATTTCACGCGAAATTGGGTATTTGACTGTTTTTGAAATGTAGATATTTAATTATGACATTCAGAAATATAACAATACTAGCTGACCCAGCGCGACTTCGTTCCCGTGGCTCTACCCCCTACTCCACCCTACCCTACCCGTACTCTACCCCTGCCCTACCCCTACCCTACCCTACCCTACCCTACCCCTACGCTTTCCCTACCCTACCCCTACCCTACCCCTACCCAACCCTACCCTACCCCTACCCTACCCTACCCTACCCTACCCTACCCCTACCCTACCCCTACCCCTACCCTACCCCTACCCTACCCCTACCCTACCCCTACCCCTACCCCTACCCTACCCCTACCCCTACCCCTACCCTACCCCTACCCTACCCCTACCCTACCCCTACCCTACCCCTACCCTTACCCTACCCCTACCCCTACCCTACCCCTACCCTACCCTACCCCTACCCTACCCCTACCCTACCTCTACCCTACCCCTACCCTACCCCTACCCTACCCCTACCCTACCCCTACCCTACCCCTACCCCTACCATACCCTAACCCTACCCTACCCCTATATCCTTCCTTGGACTTCCACGAACATTTCAAGACCAAAATTAGCCAAATCGGTCCAGCCGTTCACGCGTGATGTCGTGACCAAGGGAAATAGGGATTCATTTTTATATATATAGATTGAATAACGAATGTGAGAGCAGAAATTCAATCTGTATTATAACAAGCGAATTATGAGCTTCTTAATTGTGACTCTAGCTATCTCTTTCTAAAACGAAATTTTCGGCGAGAGTATGGCGCTATAGAAATGTGACGTCACATTTCTATAGCGCTCTCCTTGTCTAATTAGAAAGATTGGTGATCTATATCGCTGAAAATATGCAAGATATTTGAAAATAAATACTTATGTTGTTGTTGGAAACTGGCTGGTTGGTGAATAGAGATTAGATTATGGCTTAGAAAAGAGACGTCGCGTACGTCAGTGTGTTTGACTTGAGCATTTGGTAAAGAAAGCTATTAACCGACTTATTATAATTATTCGTATTATTACATACTAGCTTCCGCCCGCGACTTCGTCCGCGTGGACATTCGAGAAAATACTTAGGGGGCCAATAACCAGGATAAAAAGTATTCTATGTTTTAATTTCATAAAAATCCGATCAGCCGTTTTTACGTGATTAGGCACCTCCCTCACCAAGTGAGCAGTCTCGTGCGAGGCCCGCCGCCGCACGTGGCAAACGTTCTGCCTCGCGCGAGGCTGCTCGCTTGGTGAGGGAGGACCCGCCTAATCACGTAAAAACGGCTGATCGGATTTTTATGAAATTAAAACATAGGGGACCAATAACCAGGATAAATACTTTTTATCCTGGTTATTGGTCCCCTAAGTATTTTCTCGAATGTCCACGCGGACGAAGTCGCGGGCGGAAGCTAGTAAATAATAAGTCTGTTTCACAATCAAAAAGTTAGTTCTGAGTAGCTTAGGTACCAAGAACTTATTAGGTACCAAGAACTTTTAGGGTACTTAAGATAATTTAGGTTTCTATACCCTATTTACTCCCTGGGTTTGATTTACGGAAAACTACGAAATGGGTTGCCTATTTGTTTTAAGAAGTAAGCCTACAAAGTTTCAAGTTGAAATCTCTATTTTACCCCCTGATTTTTCATTCAAAATTTCACCCCTATTTCAACCTTTTTCAATCATGTTCAGCGTGTTAAACATCAAAATAAATGCCATTTTTGCAATCGTCATCCCTCTATAAAACTCTATAAAACCTCAATAACGACATCCATATCGATTTTTAGGTTCATTTATCCCATTTAACCTCTAAGGGGTTGATTTTCGAAAAAATACGAAATATGTTTGCTTATTTTTTTTACTTTCCCACCATAAGCCTAAATAAAAAAATTAATGAAGGACTTTCCTGATACAACATTTCATCCCCCTTTTTACCCCTTCGGGGGTGGAATTGTCAAAAACGCTGACGCAGGGAAATATTAATTTTCAATTGCCAGCCTAAATACAAAGTTTGAAGATCCTAACTTCAAAACTGACGGACTTTCATACACATATTCATCCCCTATTTTACTCCCCTGGGTTTGATTTTGGGAAAATTACGAAATGGGTTGCCTATTTGTTTAAAGAAGTAAGCCTACAAAGTTTCAAGTTGAAATGTCTATTTTACCCCTGATTTTTCATTCAAAATTTCACCCCTATTTCGACCTTTTAGGGGTTGAATCATTGTTCAGCGTGTTAAACATCAAAATAAATGCCATTTTTACAATCGTCATCCCATAAAACCTCAATAACGACATCTATATCGATTTTTAGGTTTTTTATCCTATTTAACCTCTAAGGGGGTGATTTTTGAAAAAATACGAAATATGTGTTTGCTTATTTGTTTTACTTTCCGACCATAAGCCTAAATAATAAATTAAATGAAGGACTTTCCAGATACAACATTTCATCCCTCTTTTTACCCCTTCGGAGGTGGCATTGTCAAAAACGCTGACACAGGTAAATATTAATTTTCAATTGCCAGCCTAAAAACAAAATTTGAAGATCCTAACTTCAAAACTGACGAACTTTCATACAAACATTAATCCCATATTTTACCCTTTTGGGGGTGGAATTTCCAAAAATCCTTTCTTAGTGGATGCCTACACTGTATAAGGTATCTATGTGCAAAATTTCAAGTCTCTAGGTTCAGCGGTTTGGGCTCTGCGTTGATATCTCAGTCAGTCAGTCAGTCAGTCAGTCAGTCAGTCAGTCAGTCAGTCAGTCAGTCAGTCAGTCAGGACTTTGAATTTTATATATATAGATTGTTATCAAGTTTTTAAGGTGTTTTCCATTCAGTCCACGCCCAGTAGTTATCATTGTGTTGCTACTAACTGAATAAATCTTTTAAGTCAATAAAAAACAATCAGTCAAATACCCAATTATTTATCATTTATCTCTGCTAATATGTTTGTAGTACTAGCGGCCGTTAGCGGTTTCACCCGCGTGGTTCCTGTTCCCGTGGGACTTTTGAGATAAAAAGTATCCTATTTGAGAATGTCCCATCGGAGCTAGTTGTGTGTGAGACGGGTCGATTTTTTCTCAATACTTCATTTTCCATTTTTCTATATTAAAAATTGCATTGTGAATGCAAAAATCAAAAAATTAAAATAAGTATCCTATTTGTTATTCCAGCCTATAATCTATCTCTGTCGCAAGTTTCTTCCAGATCCGTTCAGTAGCTTTTGCGTGAAAGAGTAACAAACATACATCCATACTCACAAACTTTCGCCAAAGAATACTATATTTCGCATTTATAAAATTACTAGGAAGAGGTTCAGCAGAGTCCTAAGATAAAAAAATGTGAAAATGTGTTTGTTTGTTTCTTTTAGTTTTCTATTTTTTCTCTTAGCCGCGACTGCTTCATGGCTATGTTCGGCGCACAGACCATATAATATAGGTCTGTGGTTCGGCGCACAGACCATAGGTCTGTGGTTCGGCGGGTGCTACAGAAAAGGACCTTTTATCCCAGGCAGGTAGTTCGTGTGGGTCAGACAAAAATTAGATTCTCGCATTTGGGTACTTAACAAACAATCTAGTTTGTTAGGGTTCCGTCAACTATTATATATTCTGTGGTTCCGTATCTGAATGTCAAAAAACAGAACCCTTATAGATTCGTCATGTCTGTCTGTCTGTCTGTCCGTCCGTCCGTATGGCACAGCCACTTTATTCCAAAACTATAAAAACCACACAGTTGAAACTTGGTTTCATCAAACATATTATTGTGGATATGGGTGTCTAGTCTATAGATAGGTCTTTAAAAATTACATAATGGTTTTTAAATATTTTTTTTCAAAGTCAATCTTTTGAAAGATAGAGACTTCCAAATTGGTAAAATGTGTCCCCCCCCTCAATCTTTTGAAATAAAAGAGTAAAAAATGTAGAAAAAATATAAGCTGTAGGATCCTAATAAAAACTTTGAACGAATATTATTGGTTTAAACGAGATATAGAAAGCACTTTTTGAGATATAACACATTTTCAAAAACCGCAAAATGTAACTTTGTCATTCATACAAACACTATGAGAAACAAAGTTAAATATTAGCTGACGAAATATTATAGTGCAATTTTAGCTAATCGGCAATCGGTAAGTTAAGTGGGTACGGAACCATTCATGGGCGAGTCCAACTAGCACTTGGCCGATTTTTTGTTGTTGAATTGGGATGAGAGATCCTCGCATGTCTGTATTTTCTTTTACCTTTATATTATAGTTATGTTATGACGCTTTCAAACAAATTATTAGCAAAATGGGTCATGATTCAATTGGTTCGACTGTACTTACACTATTACTTACAGTGCTTATTACACTTGCTTGGCTAAATTCAGCATCGAATTAAGCATATATTGCTTGTTTTGATTGCATCACTTGCTACAAATGAGTTCAAAGAAAGCAATGTACTTATGCTTAATTAGATGCTGAATTTAGCCAAGTGTAATAAGCCCTTAAGGGCCCCACAGACGATCAGTCCGCTTGCCGTCCTAGATCAGCCCCCTGATTCACGAACCTTCGGAAACGGAATCGGATTCGAATATTGACGATTCATAAGTACACATTTATTAAGTAAGTATGTCTAAGTGAATAAAGAATATTTTTATCTTTATCTTATCTTATCTTAGAATTCTGTGCTTTGTCTTTGTGAGTGACAGAGACAGTGCATACATTCCGTTGTCGAGAGCGTTTCCGACGGTTTGTGAAACAGGGTGCAGATCGGCCGTCTGACGTTCGAGACCTCCAACGGCCACACACTAGTACGATCATTGCCGGCCGACAATAGTCGAAAACCAGCTTTGAAAAAGAAAAAAAAAACCTTTTTTTTATATACAAACTGGTTAAGCATTTGACCGCCATCTTGCGAAACAAACAGGACGCAGTCTAGGGTGTAGCATGCTTACCCAGTAGGTGCCCATTCACTCTTGCCTTGAAGAGGCCAAGGTTGTAATGATCGGGGAATACATGCGCGGGCAGCGTATTCCAATCTTTAGCAGCTCGCATCAAGAAAGAATTAGCAAAGCGCTTCGTACGGACGGGTGGAATGTCTACTATGTAGGGATGGTAAGCTAACCTGCGTCTTGTACTCCGATGGTGGAAAGGGGCGGGAGGCGGAAGGCTTTATTCAATTTAGGTTTGTTTAACAATACTTATGAAATGAACGTCAATGAAGCTACGCCATCGTTTCGCAAATCCTAAATCCTATAGGCAGGAGACCTTGTAACAAGAAGAACCGGCAAGAAACTCGCCAAGGGCAATTTTTTCTCACTGTTTTATTTTATACAGAGTCGTCAAATTTGAAAAATGACCTTCACTTTGAGGCCACACCACACACTAGTGACTACCAGTTGATGGACGTCGTCAGTTTTAGTAAGTAGTCGGTTGTGTCTGTCCTGCCGATAACTGTCAACATTAGTCCGCTCCACTCAGCGGTCCGGTCACACACTATGCCTGCGCATTAGCCGTCAGTCCTAAGTCGTAAGAGTGTGTGGTCGATTGCGGCCAACTGACAGACCGCTGCCAACAGGCAAACTGATCGTCTGTGGGGCCCTTTAGTAAATGTCGAATTAAGAAAATGAGTTGTCTATTAAGTAATAAAATTGACTTCTCAAAGTACAGGACAGCTAAAATTGATCCAGTTTTGAACTAGACTAAATATGTACTTCTATTTATTACCAGCGTACCCAACTGCCATTGTATCGTGTCCGTCAACACGTGTAGTGTGTGTCGTTATCTCGACGAACAAACAAACAAACGGAGAGCGCCCCCTGGGAACGGAGCCGCAATAAAAACAAGCCCTCTGATATATCATGAGGAATCATTAGCGAGGCAACTAGCGGCGGCGGGCCAAGTTACAGGCTTAAGGTCACAGCATATATATCAACTCGTAAACGGAACGTAAACGTATCAACTCGAGCGGTTCAGTATTCTTTGTATGAAACTCCCTACTGCAAAGCACACTAATCGGAATCGTAACGTAATCGCCTCGCCTCGGGACCAGCGAGCGGTAAGCGCGGCGTCGTCGCCTAGCCGTAGCTGAGTCGAACGTACCGACGCTGATCTGTGCCCCTAGTATGAGTTGATTTTAACTGTCAATGTTTGCGAAAACTATCGGATGAACTGCTCATGTCGGTAAAGCAGTCAAAGGATATGAAAGAGATAGAGCGATAATTTTCGATTACGAATGCAGTTTGCCAAACTCATACTAGGGGTACCGGTTTGGTCATGTCATACGTGCTTAGTGCTTACGTTAGGTTGACGCCTGGTTGACCGCGAGGCGAAACGCGATACGGTGTCGATCCCTTTCCGAGTTGATACAATCTGCTGTGACCTTTAGTCGTGGGCCACACTGGAGCGGCGTGTCTTGCGTCCGCGTTGAGCGGGAAAAACAAATATATTGAGACGGACAGGAGGGGCCACACTGGCGCGTCCGGCGGTCGCCGCGACCGGCGGAGGGAATAGTACGTGTTCGCGCGTCCTGCGGATCCGCAGGTCGCCTCCGCGCCCCGCGGTCGCTCCAGTGTGGCCCACGACTTAGGCGATTCCCACACTGCACCGCACACCGCGCACCGCATCTGAAGGTCTATAGTCACATCACGGTAGCAGATTGAATTAGTCACGGATCATGGCGAGTTGTATCCACCGATACCGTGATCCGTTTCCAACAAAAAAATATTAGTATTTTTACCCACAGATCACGGTATCCGTAGCTACAAAAAATTAATTTTATTTTTTTGGAAACGGATCACAGTGTACAGAGACAAGTAATAAAGTAAGTAAGTATTATATTTTTCTAAACAGATATTGTTTTTATTTTTTAAATTATATTAGAACTTATTTTACTTTGGGAAATTAAATAAAAATAAGTTTTTAGTAAAAAAAAACATTTTTATGACAAGCTTTTTTGCTGACTGTACTTTAATCTATATATATAAAATTCAAAGTCCTGACTGACTGACTGACTGACTGACTGAGATATCAACGCACAGCTCAAACTGCTGAACCTAGAGAATTGAAATTTTGCACATAGATACCTTATACAGTGTAGACATCCACTAAGAAAGGATTTTTAAAAATTCCACCCCTAAGGGGGTAAAATAGGGCATGAATGTTTTTAAATTACGATCTTCAAATTTTGTATTTAGGCTGACAATTGAAAATTAATATTTACGTATGTCAGCGTTTTTGTTAATTCCACCCCCGAAGGGGTGAAAAGGGGGGTGAAATGTTGTATCTGGAAAGTCCTTCATTAAAATTATTATTTAGGCTTATGGTTGGAAAGTAAAACAATTAAGCAAACACATTTAGATTTTTTTTGAAAATCAACCCCTTAGATGTTAAATGAGATAAATAAACCTAAAAATCGATATGGATGTCGTTATTGAGGTTTTATAGGATGACGATTGCAAAAATGGCATTTATTTTGATGTTTAACACGCTGAACATGAGTCAACCCCTAAAAGGTTGAAATAGGGGTGAAATTTTGAATGAAAAATCAGGTGGTAAAATAGACATTACAACTTGAAACTTTGTAGGCGTATTTCTAAAAACGAATAGGCAACCCATTTCTTAATTTTTCGAAAATCAAACCCGGGGTGTAAATAGGGTATATCAACCTAAATCTTCTTCAGTAGGTACCTAAAAGTTCTTGGTACCTAAGCTACTCAGAACTAACTTTTTGATTGTGTGAAGTAGACACTTATTATTTACTAGCTTCCGCCCGCGTGGACATTCGAGAAAATCCTTAGGGGACCAATAACCAAGATAAAAAGTATTCTATGTTTTAAATTCATCAAAATCCGATCAGCCGTTTTTACGTGATTAGGCGGGTCCTCAACAAGCGAGCAGCCTCGTGCGAGGCCCGCCGCACGTGGTAAACGTTCTGCCTCGCACGAGGCAGCGTGCTTGGTGAGGACCCGCCTAATCACGTACAAACGACGAAGTCGCGGGCGGAAGCTAGTATTGTATACAACTCGCCGTGATCCGTGGCTAATTCAATCTGATACCGTGATCCGTGGCTACAGACCCCATCTTATCTGCTTATCTGCTTGCCTTAAAATGTGTTTGCTTTTGTTTTTTTTTCTTTTGTTTTTATTCATCTTACATTTGAAACATGTATGGCGCAACTTGCAGTATATAGTAGAATTGTCTTTTGTTTTTAACTAATATTAATGCTTTAAGTAGAGTTCCTAAGTAATTGAAAATTGTTCACCGCTATGATCAGTAGTTCGCCTATACTTAACTGTATTTATCATAACCCATTGTGTAATTGTGATGGAAACTGACCTTAGTCATACCATGTTAAGGTCATTTTTCAATTTGACGACTCTGTATGAAATAAAACAGGGAGAAAAAAAAACCCTTGGAGTTTCTTGCCGGTTCTTCTCCAAGGTCTCCCGCTGTAGGGTTTGCGAACCGATGGCGTAGCTTCTATAACGTTCACAAGTATTGTATTTAACAATCTAAATTGAATAAACAAATTTGAATCTTGAATCTGACGGTCACGTGATCCTGACGCGAGTTTATCATTTTTTACCTAAGTATCACAAAAAGTGCACAACGCCGCAAAAAAAAAAAATTCTCACTCATTCTCTGGAATGTTAACATTCCATGTTAACAAAAATGTATTTCCTCGCATTTCGTGAGAAATGTTTTATACAAGCCTTGTTCTGGAAGCTATTTGCATTGCCTCGAATGATTAAAGCCCTCGCCTGTGACAATGCAAATTGCTAGCTTCCCGTACTCGGCTGTAATGTACTATTTCACTTCAAAAATCCTTAAACACTGCTCGCTCGCTCTCGTCCCTTGGGCGCCCCAGCACAGCGCCGGTCGGCAGGGCGCCGGCGGCGGCGGCGGCCCGGCGCGGCTCCGCGGCACCGCCGATCACAAATAATCAGGCGCCTAACTCAATACTGTCTTGCAAGCTGCCATAGGTGTTGCGTGACGTCATCCAGAAAAATATGGCTCAAATAGTTGGGACTTGGGAGGGAAAAACAGTTAAACATTTACTGCGAGACCTCATAGTAATGTTTTTGAATACGGGTGTTTGTCTTAGTATATTACAGACAGCGGGACGCGGGGCGGGAAGAGAAGGTGTTACGTCAACCAACAGCTGTTATTTTTTCGAATTTGATCCGCCATTTTGGTAATTAGAGCTCTAAACAAGGGTCACTTGACAGCTATTTAAGAAGTCACTAAGTTGGATAGCAGTAATTTATCGTTTTTAAGTTATAATATTTTATAATAGACTGTTTAGCTGTGTCTTAACTTTATTAAACGTTTGTAAGTAAGGCTGTTAGTTGCTTAGAACTTTATTTGGGCTAGGTAGGTAATTGGTGTGATTATAGGATTAATTTAGTAAAATATACCTAGGGCATAATTTGTAGGACCTTAGGTGAGCTAACCAGACATTTAGAAACTAACTTAGCAACCCTATCTAATTATAATTGGAGATCTGAGTAGGTAAGTAAGTACCTAGCCTAGTATATTTCTGTCCAGTTAAATCACATCCCATAAAATGCCCGCTATGCAGCTAAGGTTTCTCATTTCGACCTAATCATTGTTTTATTTGTAATTATTACCTATACACCTACCTTTACACACTTTAGCATAAATTAGGTTTATCTATCCAAATACTAAAATCCACAGTAACTCCTTTTTAATTTATAAAATACTAGCTTTCCGCCCGCGGCTTCGCCCGCGTGGACTACACGACGTTATCCCGCGGGAATGTGTCATTTTTTAGTTATAAAAAGTAGCCTATGTTCCTCTCCAGGCTACAAAGTATCTGTGTCCTAAATTTCAGCCAAATCCGTTCAGCCGTTTTGGCGTGATTGAGTAACAAACATTCAAACATCCAAACATCTTAACTTTCACATTTATAATATTATAGTAGGATGACCTATATTTAACCCCTAAATGAGGCCAACGAAGAATAACCATCTAACATGTTTAATTTAAGGTTAAAATAGCACTTGTTCAAATTGTACCGAACTGGGCTTCCCTTATGTCGTTTATGTCTTTTGTAGGCGCGGAGCTTAAAACATCGTTATTATTCGAAAACTAAATGTTATTTACGTAAAAACCACTTTTAAGTTGATGTATTAACTAAACTGAGTTATAATAAGTTCAAAAAGATTGACAATTTGTTGCTTATACAAATACATATAGTCCAAAACGGACACAGAGCGATCTTGGCGCCATGCGCCAGTTTGCACTGCATCGCATTTTATTTGCACTAAAATATTTTATTAGAGAACAAGCGCTCTGCCTGCTACTTCGTTCGCGTGGAATTGAAATATTGACATAGTTTCATACATACTGTGACTCCCTATTTTACCTAAACTCCTACACTCCAAAAGGATCGTACATTGTACATGTCATATAGCTTCTGCGCCCAGTACAGTGCCAAAAACTTTTCTGTTCCGGTGGCCAAAATGTGAAACTATCATGTTTTTTTTAAATGTCATTCTGCTGTCAAGTTGATGTCCAACCATAGCGCTGCTGGCGGCTGAAGGTCTTAGAAGTCAGGGCCGGGTAAATTGCTACAAAAAAAAGAAAAACGTACGTAGCGCCTCTGTCACCGGAACAGAAAAGATTGTGCCACTGTAGTTTCTGCTGTGCGTTGTCTGTCAGTCAGTCAGTAACGTAAGAGTTTGAATATTGATAACTATAATAACTATTAACTTTTTATAATAAACAACATAACGGTAACTTGTTGCTTACATTACTACTATAGAATGGTTATTACATGAAATTAAATTTAGCGAAGTTTAGCGTTTAGCGTTGAATACCGTTTAGCGGTTTTCACGCTTAGTACTTATAAGTAATTCTTTTTTGGAAAAAGTAATAGTTCGTAAGTTTAATTAAGTACTAATAAAATTATAATAAGCAAACTATATTACTTACATACTACTTCTTAGAAATTACGATGTTAGAGACAGGTGTAAGCTGTGCCCTGATATTTTTTAGAATATTTAAACTATTCAGAATAAAATATGTTGGTATTAAAATGAATGTCATAATTTTTAACAGTATCTTTAACTGTAAAATATTATTTTACAGCCCTGGTACGTAAAATATCATTAGTACTTACCAATTTTTTTATCGTGTACTAATGCCAATACTACATGATTTCCCGAAAAAATATCAGAATGTACTTACAAATTTTATCATACCTACCTTCATTGTTATTTGATAATTGGATAGTTTAAAGTTCGCTACAAACTTGCTAGTCTTGTCACGTTGCTAGCTACCATAGTTTTTCTGTTTCTCTAAGATGAAAACAAATAAAATACTTACACACAATAATTTCACCCCATATCCCGTGGCCAATAGAAATATAGTTTCGCCAGGAATATCGGCAGAACCAGCGGCGTCTCGTGGGAAAGCGCCGCGGCGGCGCGGCGCCCGCGCCCGGCGCCGGCGGCTGCGGCGGCGGCTGTAGGCGCCGCTAAACCGGCGGGTGAACAACCCTTAGCAAGCTAGGCTTTTATGAGATACTAACCTATACAAATAAATAAAATTGGAATGTCTGTTTGTAACATTAAAATAACCGCTTTTTACTACATGCATATGATTATTTAATACGGTACTTACATACCTATAGGTACCAAAATGACATGTTTTACAATTTTTGTATGTCTGACTGTCTGTTTGTTCTGGCTAATCTCTGAAACGGCTGGATCGATTTTGACGGGACTATCACTGGCAGGTAACCTACTTTTTATCCCGGAAAAATATCACATACCCGCGGGATAAATTCAAATTCAAATTCAAATTCAAAATCGTTTATTTAATTTAGGTTTGTTTAACAACACTTATGAACGTCAATGAAGCTACGCCATCGGTTCGCAAATCCTACGGCAGGAGACCTTGTAGCGAGAAGAAACGGCAAGAAACTCGCCAAGGGCTATTTTTTTCTCCCTGTTTTAACTTATACAGAGTCTTCAAATTTGAAAAATGACCTTCACATAATAGTAAGGTTACTTTCCATCACAATACAGAATACCGCTTAAATTAAGTACAATTTTGCTTATTACCTAAAACAGTAAACAATTTTCAACCAAACAAGGAATCAAATAGTTTAATGAACACACTAATCTTAATCTTATTCACACCACATTATAGGACTAATAAAAAGGAAACTGCAAGCTGCGCCGCATATTCAAATCTATAAGTATTAACAAATAAAAGGAATTTTTGACTAAATTATACAATTATTAGAAAAGTTGCTGTAACTGTAAGACACGGGTACCAAAATTACCATGAGACACACCAGCTCGCTCATAAAACTATATAATACTATTATAAACCATATCCCGAACACCTTTAACACAAGTAGACATGAGCAGACCCACCCCACTGGCAGCACCCGTTCACGAGCATGACGCATGAGCCAGCCATCGCTTCGCTCAACCATATTTTAGGGAACGTAACGACCCGACTCGATAACGTCGTGTAGTCCACGCAGGCGAAGCCGCGGGCGGAAAACTAGTATTATCTAAACTATATTATAACCGCCTCTTTGGTCTAGTAGTACACACAAGCGGTTTCAGACTTGGAGGTCCAGGGTTCGATTCCTAGTGGGGTTACATATTGTATTCGGTTTGGTTGGTTTTAGAACTTGATCCTTATCCGTCTGGCTAGCTACCCACCATCTTATCTAAATCTGACGCCATAACAATGATGATTTAAGCATTATTGTGTTCCGGCAGTTAGAGATAAGATAGCCAGTTCCTCAGTGATTGAGGATTCCAGGAGCTCTTCCATCTTCAGCTTTATCACCACTTTACATCAGGTGTGATGAAGGCTAAGTGCTAACCTGTTGTAGACAAGAAAAAATACTTATAATAATAATAATACAAACGATCACTCAACTCTACAATAAGGGATCGGACTGATTTTTTTGTATTTGTTTAAAATGTTTTTATTAATTTCAGAAACACGACACAGCTGGTATCTATTTTCAAATATTTTCCGTATTTTCGGAGATATAGCTCATCAAACTTCCTTATTAGACAAGGAAAGCGCTAGACACAGATGACGTCAGATGTGCTTAGTACCATACTCCCGCCATATAAAATTTCGTTTTAGAAAGAGATAGCTAGAGACACAGTTTTTCACAATTCAGCAGCTCATTACTTGCTTATTAATCAACATTTGAATATTATTTTTCACTTTTGTCATTCTTCAATTCTTCAATATTTTTGAATGTTACTATTCAATATTTACATTGATCAATAACAGTCCGATCCCCTATTAGACCGGCAGGTATCCCTACCATCAGGTACTATACAGTTAGTCAAGGAGATCTTAAAAAGTTAAACGTAGGGATGGAGCATCTTGATGTACAAAAAAATCCCGTTTCTCCTGGCCCCAATCCTCGTGTCCAACAGTTTTTTGAGTGTTTGCATTGCATAGCATTGTGACACTGTTATACATAAAGTGGGGGCGACATAGATTTATTGATTCCATGACATAATGTAGAGGGCAGACCCCCCAACCGAGATGGAATACTTAATAATGCTGTGATACGTAATCTGACTGCCCTTTGATTATTTTTCTTTGCCACTTTTCCAACATATACTTGTCAATTTATGGGTCATGTTTTTACCAAGATATTAAATCTCACTTTAATATATATGGTTACCAAAGTTAAAGTTGATGTCGAAGGATATTTTTCAGTTTTGTATGGAGCCTCGGCTAGGACTTTGTACACTATACCATAGGCAAGCAAAAGATAAATATAATATCTGAGAACTAATTTATATCGCAATAAGCTAACGCGTTTAATGGTACAAAAGCATTATCTAGTCTTGATTAGGATGTAACCCTGATTCAATATGGCGGTAAAACGTCACACTCACATAAAAAAAGGTGGACATTGAGAGATTATCATCAGTCGTCAATGTCATCGTTTTCTCGTACAGAAATATCAATGTTTCCGAACGTGATTTAAATATGGTTGCCAGTGTGACTATGGATTGCAAAGAATTTTTATTTTAAAGTTTATTTTTGTACCATTTATCCAGAAAGACAATGAGAATTTTAATATTTTATATGACTTTACTATATTTTTTACTATTAGTACGAACAGTGTACAAAGTCCTAGCCGAAAATGAAAAATGTCCTTTATTTATTCAATTTAGATTGTTATTTACAATACTAGTGAACGTAATAGAAGCTACGCCATCGGTTCGCAAACCCTACAGCGGGAGACCTTGGAGAATGTTTATTTCCTCATTTTTCAATAAAACTAAGGCTCTACCTGCCATTTAAACTTAAAATTAACCCACAAACGTAGTTAAACCTAAAAGTTTTGGATTTGGTACAAAACTAAAAATTTTACTTTGCACGTACACGGTGTTAGGGGCACCGTTGCAAAAACTTTAACCATGGCTTCAGGCCGTCATGCTGAACAACGCACAGCAAGATTTTTTGTCGGAAACGAAAAAAATATTTCGACTCTCCATACAAAATGTCCCGATTAGTTGCTAAATTTTGTATGAAAAGTCGAATATTTCTTTTCACTTCCGACATAAAATTGTTGCTGTAGGTACGTTGTTCAGCATGATGGTCTGAAGCCAAGCCATGGTTAAAGTTTTTGTAAAGGTTTGCCCCTAACACCCTGTATAGTTAATTTCAATTTTTCAATTCATTTATTATTAATCAGATTACATGATCCATTTATTGTTAGTAACAAATGTACTTATAAACTATGTTAGTAAAAGTAACAAATAAAACACGTAATTAAAATGTCAAAGAAAAAAGAAAGAGACCGACGCACCTAAAACACTGAATATTGGATTCGCAGAGCATTGTACCTACGCTTTTTGAGTATAGTCAAGCCATAGGCTGCTCGTGTAAAAAGATTGACAGTACGACTTAAATAGTGTTATTTTAACTTCATTAGAACAACGAGCAAACCTACGAGCCAGCATATTACATCTCACCGCCAATGCCCTGCGCTCCCTGTCCAGGTCGAGATCATCCTTTAGTTAAGTATAAAACCGTTTTATTCAAAATGTTAGATACTTATTTCTTACCTTTGATCAACAACACTAGTTTTCAACTTGCTAGGTATAAAGGTCGCGGGTTTGTGTTCTGTGTGGGTAAACAGAAGACAAATTGAGATTTTATATTATTTTTATGCATTCACAATGCAATTTTGTAAGTATAGGAAAAATGTGATAGTAAAAAACCACGAGCCCTATAAGTAGCTTTCGGGCGGGATTCGAACCCGCGCCTCCGGGAATCCGGCCCGATGCTCTGACCAACTAAGCTACCGAAAGGCTTACACGACTCGTCGAATTTTGCTATCACTTGTTACGCTGTAGGCCAGCGTTGCTTCATCAATGTGAGGAAACCCTCGCATCCGAAAGAAAAAAATCGTTCAGTGTTCTGTGTTCTTTACTTATGAAATTGCCGTTTTTTTTTTGTTTTTGGAATTATCATACAACGATATTTGCGGATTTCTTGAACTGTGAGTGAACTCCGAATTTAACGAAACGTTTGTACATACCTAATCCATGTTAAATTACTAAATTAATAAAACTAGGCAAAATTCATGAGTTTTGTAAGAAATAAGTATTTCAAGAGCATTATGGACTACGATCTATGCTAAGTCACTGTGCTGCCACTTCCACGTATAAAAAAAGAAAAAGAAAGTTTTCCCGCCAATATGGCGAAGTCTTTATTTTTTCTTTTTTGCAATATTGTAATTTATTTTCCTCACACTCGAAGTGAAAAGCAGAGTGTATAACTCGTACATAAAACCCATTTTACCCTCGAATTGACTATCCATCCTCGCCTACGGCTCGGGTGGATATATACGTCTCGGGTAAAATGGTATGTTTTATGCACTTGTTGTACAATCTACTATTTAACTCGTGTTTAAATAAACTAGAGATCAATGAACTGTGAGAAAAAACGGAATTGAGATTTCATAGGTAAGTAAAGACCTATTACTTAGCGCTAGCTTCAAATAAGAAAACACCCCAATAAAAGCCAAGGTAGTAGTCAAGTTCTCTGAGAACAGTGTTAGTCAATTAGTTGTTGTACCTATCAATCAGGGCAGGATACAGAGCATTGTTTACGCGCCACCGCGGCGGCCGGCATCGCCGTCGCCGTCGCCGACGCCCGACCGGCCGACGCGGCCGTGTCTTGCCTTGCAGACGCAGGGCACAACTAACTTACACCCAGTAGGTATGGTACTTTGTTTCTAAAGTTAATATTGACATAAGTGTGGATTGGCTAGCTTTAGCTTCGAATAAGAAAACAATTAAAGCCTAATTAGCTTACAGAGAGTAGTGTTCATTAATATTAGTTTTTGTACCTACCTTTCAATCAGGGCAGGATACAGAACATTGTTTACGCGCCATCGCGGCGGCCGGCATCGGCGGCCGTGTCTTGCCTTGCAGACGACGCAGGGCACAACTAACATACACACAGTAGGATAGTTTGTTTCTTAGTTAATATTGACATAAGTAAGGATCAACTAACTTAAGCTTCGAATAAGAAAACAATCCAATAAAAGCCAAGGTAGCTTGCAGAGAGTAGTGTTCCTCAATTAGTTGTTGTACCTATCAATCAGGGCAGGATACAGAGCATTGTTTACGCGCCACCGCGGCGGCCGGCATCGCCGTCGCCGTCGCCGTCGCCCGACCGGCCGACGCGGCCGTGTCTTGCCTTGCAGACGCAGGGCACAACTAACTAGGATAGTTTGTTTCTAAAGTTTCTGTTCTTCATCTCATTCTTCTTCATGTCGATGATTCAGGGCTCGTTCAAGGAGAGGCGGTGCGTCAGGCGGCGCAGGCAAATTGTGCTATCATTGCGCGCTCGCGACAGACGTCTAATCAAATAAGTCAATGTGAAGCACCAACTGATGCACTATGGTGCCGCGTGCCTCGACGCCTGACGCGCCGGCGCTGCCTCTCCTTGAACGAGGCCTCACACTATATTTATAGGAAAAATATGTGCCTGGCTGTTAGTGCTTCTTTAACTGCTACTAGGGTGTACCCGATGTACAGTACATAGGTAGGTACTGTCAAAAAAATGTTTTTTATTTCTTTATTTATCGGCAATTCAGATTGAATACCTCAATCTCCACAGGCAAGCTTTCATTTAAATGAAACCAATACCAAATTGAAATTGTAATGGCAAGCGAATACTATTTTTACTAACAATACCGCTCTACAAATACAAATTACTTTTTCTCTTACTTACTCTGCATGGTTTTATAGAAAAAAAATACAGCCTCTTATTATTTTTCCTTATAACTGTATCATATTAACTAAACAATGTAGTGATTTATAATGTCCTGCAAATTAAAAGTAGTTAAGCTCTCTCAATCACTACATAGTATAAAACAAAGTCGCTTTCTCTGTCCCTATGTCCCTTTGTATGCTTAAATCTTTGAAACTACGCAACGGATTTTGATGCGTTTTTTTTAATAGATAGAGTGATTCAAGAGGAAGGTTTATATGTACTTTTTATCCCGATATTCCCACTGGAACGGGAACCACGCGGGTGAAACCGCGGGCGGCCGCTAGTAAACTATAAATCTTTAAGTTTACCTACTACATGTAGCCGTGCACTATGCTTTTGGCGCCAAACTCGAGGCGCCTTCTTTTCGCGTCCGCATGAGTCTTGACAATAAAAATTATTTGGACGTGCACGTAATATCCAGATCAAGCCATAGTTAGATACTCTACTCTTATGAACAAGCACTAGGTATATGATCAATAAAAAATCTTATAGGTAGGTACCTACTACTTTTATTTGTTACTTTAAAAATAACTTTTAAGATATCTGTCAAGGCAGTTAGGTAGTATGTTCTTGAGTACATGGATCATATGGAACGTCAGCACTCTTTACGGAAAAAATCTAAGGTAAGTACTTATATCTAAATATGTTGTTGACAGAAGTTTCTTGCCAGTTATTCTAGTTTCAGCAGCGGCAAGGTCTCCTGTCGTAGGACTTTGCTTACCGGACAGGAGCATCCCTAACTTTAAAGTTATTTTAAGTATATTAATTTTTTGTTGAACTGAACATTTACACTGAACCGAACATTCGTTCCATGTGCAGGCCCCCTACATGGTGGACCGACGTTTTAGATGGTTCTGGCACAGATTACTAAATAGTTACGTTCTGGTCAAGGTACCTAGCGGGAAGCCGCTGGATGCGGGCAGCGCAGGACCGATCTTTGTGGAGATCCTTGATTCCTTGGGGAAGGCCTATGCCCAGCAGTGGGCGTCATACGGCTGCAATGATGAACATTTACAACTTATGTAACGACTTCTAGATTTAGGTATTGGAAAGTTACTGATTTCTAAAAGTCGTTTTTATAACTGTTTTTTTGTGTGCTACGACCGTAGCACTTTTCGTAGCATTCGCATCACCAAAGACCAATTAACTTTTAAAACCACTAAGTACTTTTTAACTCCTACAGATATTATTCAGGACGGCTAATTTTATTTATAGAAACGCAGTTTATTGTTACTTCCGTATATTATGGCTACGAATCGACATCTTGTTTTATTTTAAACCTAAGTCGTATAAAGTGAGTAAAGAAGTAGGTAGGTAATATTACAAGTTATTTCATCTTTAGAGATTGCCAAATACCTACCTGGAAAGGTATTTCTTTCGCGTGTGAGGGTAGTAATATCTCCACATTGATGAAATTAACGCTGACCATACAGCGCGTAAGAAATATTGGATGAATTCGACGCTTCTCGTAACGACTCCGTAGCTCAGTGGTTAGAGCAGTCGCCCGGAAAGCGAAAGGTCGTGGGTTCGTGTCCCATCGGAGCTGGTTGTGAGACGGGTCGATTTCTTCTAAATACTTCATTTTCCATTTTACTATCCATATTAAATTAATTATTTTGTAGCTGACTGTACATACATAAAAATACGCGCGAGTTGATGATAAGAAAACTTAAAATCGGAAGGTGCCAACTCGCGCGTGCTCGCTAGTTTCAGGCTCGCGAGTTGACGGAAGTCACAGGCGGTTACGTTTTCATCATCATCATCATTATCAGCCATTATAATTACAGACCTTATCGATAGATAAGGAGAATGGACCATGACCCACCACACTAGCCCGATCCGATTGGTGGGTATTAAGGGCACGTACTTCCAAATTATCGAAATCAACCTATTTTTGATTCAAAAGTAAACAATCAAATATTCTTTATTATGAGCAGATAAAAATATAATGTTGAAGTTTCATAAACGACCTTGATTATTTTGTGGCTAGAAACACGATATTCGTATCTTATCTCGACTATAAAAAATTTCAAAAACAAAGAAAATTTTAATTATTTGTACATTTTTTTTGGTTTTATACTTAGATTATTAATCTCTAATTCACGAATAATATATAGAAAAATAGGTAATGACATTTAGTAGATTATTCTCAGGCTACTTTTTCAAAAAGTGAACTTATACTCAAAATAACAACAAAAACATTGAAAAATTACTCTTCACACATAAAGAAAAAGACAAAGCCAGTGTTTTTGGAAGATCCTGCCCTTAACGACTGCAAACGCAGCCGGGACCAACGACTTAACGATTGCGAAACGTCCTTCCGAAGCCCGGAGGAGCTCGAGATAATTGGATTTTGGTCACCCATCCCGTGACCGACCATTGCGAAAGTTGCTTAACTTCAACAATCGCAGGCCGAGCGCGCTAACCACTGCGCCACGGGATTCGGTTGGTTAACGCACGTGATTGGTGTTCGTATGGTTTAAAACAGGTGGAAGGCTAGGATTGGGTATTTGACTGAAATTTTTTTATTGACTTAAAATGTTGATTTAATTAGTAGCAACACAACATTGGTATTTATTTTCAAATATCTTGAATATTTTCAGCTATATAGAGCATCAAACTTTCTAATTGGACAAGGAGAGCGCTATAGAAAAGTGACGTCACATTTCTATAGCGCGATACTCTCGCCATAGAAAATTTCGTTTTAGAAAGAGATAGCTAGAGTCACAATTAAGTAGCTCATAATTCGCTTGTTATAATACAGATTGAATTTCTTTTTTCACATTTGTTATTCAATAATGTTATATTTCTGAATGTCATGATTAAATATCTAAATTTCAACAACAATCAAATACCCAATTCCCTAAAATAGAATAAGTATTCTAAATTATGGATTACTCGCAAATCTCAAGTACCTACTTAAAATTTGGAAAAAATAATCTTATTTTAGAGTCTATTATCTAGTGATTTCGACCATTCAATTTTCTATTAGTGATACTTTACTGCATCAAATAAAATTTCAAACATCCATCTAATTCAAATTCAAATATCCTATTACTTGCAATATAATTGTTTTTAGTTAATGAAAAATTTACGAAAATAATTGTGTTCAAATAGGCGAGGGACTCCGGCCGTCATATGTTCGAAGCTTAAACTTGAAAAATTACCAGTTTTGCTAATGTACTTAAGTAAGTAAATTTAAGACGCGCGGGGGTGCATGATGCTTTTCAATTGTTTCTGCGGTCGCGAATCCTCGCCTTATGTACACACAAACCATCAGAACATAGAGTCATTGGAATCATTGTTGTTATTAAACATCTGCAGGCGTAGTAAGTATGACGAATGTGAGAAAAGTTTAGTCTACATCGGATTTTCGTCTGCACAACAAAAGACTTGTTTATTTTGAGATTATCGCGATAACATAGGCGTTGCTTTAACAACGAAGTTTAGTATATTTAACCCCCTTAATAATAAACGGAATATAATTAACCGTCAGACTAAAAAATTCTAGGTTTGGTTGCGGAAAAAATAGGTTTATTTAGGTTAGGTTAGTTTGGCGACTAATAGTCGCTCACCTGTAGGTATTCTTGTCGGTAAAAAAGTACTTTAGTACCCACAATAAACTTAGTGCAAAGTCAAACGGATTCTGTCACTTAACTATACTAATACTAACACTAACAAAAGTCGTAGGCCGTAGCCATGATATTTACTGATACATGATTACTTCACGTTTTAATAATGAGCTAAAGTTTGTAAATGTTCCTGAAAGAAAAGTAAGAGACAAAACATTTTAACAACATCAAAAACATATTAGGCAACATTAAATCTGGATTTTCCAGCGCTTTGCCCTGCTTGTCGACCATCAATCATTGTTCGATCCAGCCGTTACATGATGGAATACCTGGGGAGCTCATTAGCAAGTCGATGCTGAAACAACGCTGAAACATACCAACTCATGCGCAACAAATGAGGGATGTAATTCGTGTTGGATTTACATAAATGCTTGGTATCTAAAGCCTCGGTCACACGAAGCTATTTTTTAGCTGCTTATAATCCGCCAGCGATTACTAGCAGCTATGTGATGCTACCAGCTAAAAACCTCATTCATTTCACATTGATGAAATGTCAATCACACGTAAAATATGTACGTATATTTGAATCCATGACGATATTATAACTGCTCTGCTAGATATTATTAAAAATGGAAAATGAAGTATTTAGAAAAAATCGACCCGTCTCACAACCAGCTCCAATGGGAGTCGAACCCACGACCTTTCGCTTTCCGGGCGACTGCTCTAACCACTGAGCTACGGAGTCGTTACGAGAAGCGTCGAATTTATCCAATACTTCTTACTTTTCTTCTTCTTCTTACTTTACTTTTCTCTTACTTCATTTTCCATTTTTCAGTAATAAAAATTGCAGTGTGAATGCAAAGACTAAAAATTAAAATAACTAGATATTATTAGTCAAAACTCCACCATTAGTACTCGATGATTTACAAACGACTTCCTAACCGTTCATCAATATCAGATTCTCAAAATAAACGTCGCTAATAGAAAAGAAGCCGCATTTACGACTTTTCCAGAGGAACGCGTTTTCACGAACCGTCGGAAACGGAATCGGATTCGAATTCTGTGCTTTGTCCTTGTCTATTCCATGGTGAGTGACAGAGACAGGGCATACATTCCGCTGTCGGAAACGTTTCCGACGGTTTGTGAATCAGGGGGCAGTTCCATTTACTAAATTTTTACACAGGAAACTCAACAGCTTATTTACTTTTTCAAAACAATACATAAACTTTTCACCTAAGATTAACTTTCGTAGCGCAACTTACTTCCCTCAAACTTCTAACTTCTTTGTTTTGGTAAGGGCTCAAGTTGTAACTATTTAGTAATCTAGTTATTTTAATTTGTATTCACAATGTATTAAGTAATCTGTGGCTCAAGCAACACCTACTAATATTATAACAATGTGAAAGTTTAGATGTTTGGATGTCTGTTACTCAATCACACCAAAACGGCTGAACGGATTTGGCTGAAATTTGGGACACAGATACTTTGTAGCCTGGAGAGGAACATAGGCTACTTTTTATCCCGAAAAAATGTCACATTCCCGCGGGATAACGTCGTGAAGTTAAAAAACACAAATTCCAGTCTTGGTGAACTCATTAACTTTTTAAATACTAGTTTTTAACTGCCCATGTAGCGTATTTATATAATTACCGAAAAGCGTTGGATAATAGTGTTAGGAATAGATACTTACCTAACGCTTAATTCTCGGTAGTTAAATTAAATTAAACAAACTTTTATTTCAGACTTATGCCCCATAAAGTGTTAGTAACAATTTTAATCTTAAAATGTAGTGTAAGTTTATAAAAATAAAATTAAAATTAAATTTACAGCCGGGCGTGTTACACCCAGTGGCATAACATAAGTGGCATTTTTTTTATAACATGGGGAGTCCCACCGGTCTGCAAACACATTAAGATTACTTTTTAAATTATAAACTCATCAATATTTTTCTATATAATACTTAGTAAGCAGTACCTAATGCGCCAAGGTGTCGCCTAATAACCTTAGTCCGAGTCGCTTGTTTACTGCGGTGATGGGATGATAATTTTTCACCAATGCGGCCCCGACGCGGCGGGTGCAATAGGGGTTGCGTTCTGATTAAATATAATAGATTGGAGCGCGTTTTTATTATGACTGTAATGTTTTGAATATTTTCCTACTCAAACTAGATGATGATTACCGCTGCAATACCTACCTACTTGCGCTACACTAGCTTTGTTGGCATCAAAAGCGGGATTGCGTTCAGATACAGCAATTAATATTCGAGTAAGAGATTTTTAATTATGATACAATATTTGCAATAGCGTATTCAAGTGTTAGGAATACCTAAAGCTTGACTTTTCGGTATACTTAATGATATTAAGTGTACTTTTAAAATATATAAACCATAAACTTTTTTCTATATTCAGTAAGCAGTAGGACCTAATGCGCCAAGGTGTCGCCTAATAATAACCTTGTTAGTCCGAGTCGCTTGTTTACAGACTGCGGTGATAGGATGATAATTTTTCACCAATGCGGCCCCGACGCGGGGCGGGTGCAATAGGGGTTGCGCTTGGATAAAATTAGTAGATTTCATTACAAGTGCGGAAAGCCTGTCATTGCAAAGAGTTCCGACAAATGTCTACCCGAGCCGAGGCGCAGCCGAAGGTGAGGGTTGACAGTCGGAACAAGTTGCAATGACGGTTCCGCACGTGTACTGAACAACTATTTTTAATACAGTTGCGAAAAAATTAAGCAATTTAATAAAATAATAAAACACAATAAACTGAACTAACTAATCGTAAAAGAATATAAGCAGAGACTTTTTTTTGTTTTCTTCACCCATTCTGGGTTGGCAAAGGAAACTATGATCATACAGCCAAGGCTTCAGTAGAATTTTTTTATTGATATGAAATGAAAATTAAATTAAATGAGATGAAATGAAATGAAACCTAACAAAAGCAATCCGAATCCTACAGGAGCACCTTTCCTTATTTCTCTCTTTTACCACATCGTTTTCCATTAAAGCCACATTATTGCACTAATTCCACCATACTAAGTATCTACCACAATAAAAACCAGAATAAACTAATTTAGAAAATTAAGAAATAAGGTCCCTCATTTTCTTTTCACTTACTTGCGCAAACTCCTATAAGCAGATACTATGGTAAATAGTGCACGTCATACCATATTTAGTAATCTGTGGTCATACAGCCAATTTTATGTATTTTTTATATTCATAAATTTAATTTGGCCGATACTAATATTAATTTAATGTATAATTAAAATTACTTTTAAATCTGATATTGAAACAAATTAGTAGCTTCTTTTTAGAAATATTTGCATGAATCATAAAAACTTCTATGATTTTTTTTTAGTAAAAGCTCCGTGTTTGGTTTTTTCTTTTTAATAGACAATATTTTGACAGTTGGGAAAGAAAACGCACGAGTTCGGGAAAGGTAAAGAAAAAGTTCGAGTGTGTAATAGCCCACATCCCGAACGCTATACGTCCCTGCAATACGCCACTTTTTGAGCAACTGTATTAAAATAGTGTTTTTATTATGACTGTAATGTTTTGAATATTTTCCTGCGTAAAATAGACGCTGGTTGCCACTGCAATACTTACGCATTAGCTTAGTTAGTACAAGGGGTATTGCATTCAGACACAGCAAATTGAGGTTTTTAATTATGACACAATATTTGCAATAATTTCTGTATTAATTAGGAGCTGATTTTTGTTTCCAGAAAAAAACAATTAACCCTTTTTGGGTTAACCCATATTTTATAGAAAATATCGTGAGACTGTTAATCATTGATACCTTGATTTGTTATTAATAGAGCTACTGGTATACCAACTCTTTCGTACTACGAAGTTGCAAGTAAGACCAATCAAGAAAAGAAGAACAAAATATGAAGATCAAAATATCTGTCATAATTATCTTATTTTATTTTAAAAGTTCAAAATTTTTGTTTTTTTTAATAACTAGAGTCCTGACCGAGATTTTTAAGTTCAACCCTAAACAGTTCTAGATTTATTTTTAAGTTCAACTCTAAACAGTTCTAACTAGATTTAAAGTTGAAGAGAAATGTAGGCTGATTTACACTTGTTTTATCAATAGATACCGAAATCCCGATAAAAATTAATTACTTAGGTATGAAAATCTCTGTAAAGTTCTTGGAACGAAGAACAAACGACTGCTGTCACAAGCGCTTTCGGGCTAGTATTAATTAAATACTTCAGCTAATAAACAAATTACCTAACAACTTTATTAGCCCTCACAGTCATTCATACATCAACAAAAACATTCGATTACCAAACCGCTTCCAATCGCGAGCCCCCCACGTATCTAGCCCGCGTTCGGCGTCAAGTCGGCGGGTGCCACCGCCGCCGTCTCTGCCGCCGCCGCCGCCGGCGCCGCCGCCGCGCCGCGCCGCGCTGGCAGCGTAGGTGACCGGCGGCGGCGCGCCGGGGAGCGCTCGCAACGCGACGCAAACATGTCCTCTACGGACAAACAGATTGGGTACAAGCGAATTAGGACGACGATTTGGTGAATAATTATGAGGAGTTGGTAGGAGAGTGAAAATATTACTACCGTGCTAGTATACACATTGACTTCACATCTATACTAATATTATAAAGAGGAAAGATTTGTATTTTTGTATGTAACGAATAAACTCAAAAAGTACTGGACCGATTTAGAAAATTCTTTCACCGTTAGAAAGCTACAGTCTTCCCGAGTGACATAGGCTTTATTTTATCCCGATATTCCCACGGGAACAGGTACCACGCGGGTGAAACCGCGGGCGGCCGCTAGTATGATATACCTACACTACGATTATAAATAAATAAATAAATAAATAACTTCTTACATTCACACCAATTATCTAAGCCCATGTTAATTTCATTAAGAAACTGTATCATGGGAAACTTGATAACGGATAAATATATACTTAAATACTTTTTGTTTGTAAATACATACTTAATATTCATATAAAACACCCAGACCAAGACAAATAGACATGTTCATGCACACAAATATTTGTCTTGTTCGGGAATCGAACCCGAGACCTCTGGCGCAGAAGGCAGGTAGCCTACCCCTGCGCCAAATCGGTCGTCAAATTATGATGATAATGAGTGGTTTAAAGACTTTGTTTCGGTAAAGAAAGCTTTTAAAGTTTATGATCAGGAATAGAATTTAAAAATCCATTTATGATAACGCTGGATTTAGATAGGTATCCATATGATCAGATGAATTTCTATTGAAATTGAAGAAGATATTAGAACACACAACTAGCTCCGATGGGACTCAAACCCACGACCTTTCACTGTCCGGGCGAATGCTGAAAGGTCAAGGGATGGCACTCGTCCCATCGGAAAGTTGTGACACGGGTCAATTTTTATAATAAGTACTTCATTTTCAATAATAAAACTTTCTTTGTGAATGCAAAAAAGTAAAAATAAGATGATTTGCTGTTCGACTTAAATTGCCGCCTTCTACGCGGTTGAAGTCTCAGGCATCCAGTAGTATAATATTTGATTTGTCACCTTCCTTCTCTTCAACGATGTTATTGCACCGACATTACAACCACTAAAACCTCTTTGAAGTTCCGATCCTACCCCATTCAGCACTGTAGTAGCTTCATTCAGAATCTGCAGAGCAGAACACATAAATACCCCGGTCCCGCTCATTTCGCGCCATTCTCCCTCAAACCTCGGCGGCCATGACAGCGCCACGCGGACCTTCCCGCGCAAACGTAACATGATAACTTTATAAAATTAATTATAGTTCCTAATACACGGTATAATATTAATTGACAATAAATAAGAGCTTTTTTTAAATATATAAATGTGAGATATTTAGTGACTGTTAAGATGTTTTGGAATTTGGAAGAGCGATTTTAAGGTAAATACGAATACATTTTATTTTATCAATGTTATTTTGTTTGTGTTTATTTTTGCTTATTATCTTTTTTATTTACTTTCAGGTTGTAATTCAGCTTGCATATTCTGCGACTATTTTCAGTTATTATTATTCTTTGGTTTCAAAATATAATTTCGGAACCAAATTGTTTTATTTTACCCAATTGTTTCGTTAAAACTCATTGTTCCTCCCGTTTTGGATAAAAATAAAGGTCTATAGTAATGGTCTATAGTCATTCAAGTGAATTTTCCAGGATTGATATAGGTACATTTATGGCTGATAGATGTAACATAAATATGTGTTATAATTAGAAAAGTAAATTTCAAAATCAACTGCCATTGTAAACAGTTTTATAATGCCATAGTAATTAAAATGCTTTCTACAAAAAAAATAGAATAGCAGGTAAGTACCTATATCGAAAGGCAAGTTCTGACTATAATTTTTAAATTCTATAAAACAAAAGGTTAAGATAAGTTTATTTGCTTTTCAAAATTGCGCTTCTTTAAATAGAGACTTAAGTAAATTTTTCTTGCAGACGGGACTGTTGTTATTTTACATTATACAGGATGTCCCGTTTGTGTAGGTACGTAAAGTTTTTAGGTAGGTACCTACTACAAATTGTTATAATAAATGTAAAAATGTTAGATTATATACAGATATACAAAATATTAACGGTATAAGTACATTTTAAAAAAGGAAGAATTCTAGTCCTAAAATGTAAGTAACTAAATAGTTTTTAAGTAATTTGCAGTGAGTGCCCCAATGGAATTTTTGTTTGGTACTATTAGGTATTAATTTTAATACCAAAATGTGTATGTACAAGAAGATAGGAAATAAAGATTTATGAAGAAATGAAAATAACAGTCCTGTAAGAGAAAAAACCAATATATTGAAAAGCTTTGTGATTTTTATAGACCCTTAAATAAAATTCGGTAAAATTAATAAAATAAAAATATAATTAAATAAAATGAAAAAAAACATGAGTCTCTAAACATATTCTTAAATTAAGTTAAATATATAATGTGTAGCAGCAAACTTAAAACTTTGTATTAGTTACACTTACAGGTTTTACAGCAAAATATGTTTAGATTAAGGTAGATAAAAGTAAAAAATACGAGTAATAGCCAGTTCTGTTACTTTTAAGGAAATTTACACCTGTAACGTGCCAGTGCCAGGCCATACATATAGAATCATCCTTAGTAAAAAAGCTATAACAATTTCTAGGTAGGTACTTAACTACAATACAAGTATTAACACTAAACAGCACCGTCTGCTGTTTTCAGCAAGTTTGTTACTCCTAGCGCCATCTAGTAAAAGCACGACGAACTAACGACAACTTTGGAAAGGAAAGTTAACTTTTGTAAGTAGTAAGTTTACTTTTAAAACCGAATTTCCAAGAGGTTTTTTTTATCCACAGCGGGGTAGCATTTATCCTTCATCACGCCTGATATAAAGTGGTGATAAGGCTGAAGGTGGGATCGCACTACTCCCGAAATCCTCAATTACTGAGGAACTGGCTATCTTATCTCATAATGCTGAAAAAAAAACATAGTTATTATGGGGCGTCAGACTTAGATAAGATGGGGTGGACTCAGGTTGTTTGTTTATAGTTAGGTAACAGTTTTTTAGGTGTTCATAAATTCTCTGTTCTTAATTAACTCTAAAAAGTATTATTTCCTGATATCATATTGGTAATTAGGTACTTACAATTTAATAGTTTAAAGTAGTATTATAATGAGCAATTAAAATTTTATGTAAGTTATTTTATCAAATCTATATCAAAAATGTAGCGTTGATGTCTTTTTGATAAGGTTTGAATGATAGCTACGCAGAAATTGTAGAATTTTTAATGTAGAGTCATAAATTTTTTATAACTGGAACATACGCAATAGTAACAACTTAACTTCATAGTTAAGTATATTTTTATAAAAGTTGTTTTTTGGTATTACTTGAAATAAAAACGATTATTTTGGGTAATTTATAGAGATAATTAAATTATAGATTAGATATATTATTAATCAAATTAGGTTCGTTTACTATTGCTATAATCTGTAATAAGATTTAAATTACCTAAAAACTTTAGCGTCGAATCAATAAACTGCAATTTTTTTTTTTATTAATTTAGAATATTATCGGTCACTTAGAATCAGTCACCAAGGGGCCTTTATCTCTATGGTGATTCTCTATCGGACACTATCGCAGAATTAATCACTATCAATTACAAATTTTGATAAAACACATGGTGTGTAAGATTGTAATTTTTTATTACTAATGAAAGGTTTTCCAAGATTTTCTTTACGACAAATTTTTATGTATTTTCTTGTAGAAATAAGTATAACCTAAGTACTTACGATTTTTTTGCTACAGTAACGACTTGTAATTTTCGTTAAATTTAATCAGTGGCTTGTTAATTCAGTCCACATATTGTAAGAGTTTTAAACTTAAATCTATTTTACTAAACATAGTTATTTTGTAATTTGGTAAATAAACATACTTACTTACTTATATAATAATTAAAAAAAGTAAAAATTAAAATAATATAAAAATAAATTATTGATTTTAAAATACATTTTTTTTTTAATGTGATATTAATGTGATCAAAAAAACTAATTAGGTAAGTAAGTAAGTAGGTACCTAAGTTCTTATGAAACTTATTGCTGGAATTGTTTGCAGCCAGTTTGCAGGGTATATTTTCATGTTTCATTTTGAATAATTACTTAGGTACCTTAATTTCAACTTTTTTCTTCTGATTGGCTCTACATTAAAAACTATTTCCCCTTTTTTGCATTCTCAATGCAATTTTTAGTATTGAATTGTTCGGGCCAATGCTTTAACCACTGAGCTACGGAGCTCAGTGTTAAGAGCAGTAAGAGCACTCTACATTTGTACACTCGACAGCACATCAAGTTAAACAGTTGAACTGCGATAACAGCTTTTATGACGTAGGGCATAAAGGCGGTATCAAGGTCAACATGTATAGTATGATGTGCAGCCGTGTGTACAAGAAAAAGTTTTCAAGTTAACTTTTATCTTTGTTTTATGTTTTAGTGTCAATTGACATGTTAACACATAGAGAGGTCATTATGTACGCATGTCAACCGTGAGATCTCAAGTCTTCTCACGGCGTTTTAGGCAATGTCCTTTAAAGAACGAGGTTTGACTTTTAATTTTCACACCGCGGCAAGTACCAAGCTATACCTACTTTCGCTTTAAAGTTCGAACCCACGATCTTTTAATAGGCTGCCGGTGGCGTGGACACGGTGCTGTGTGTATCGTACGCTGAGATTTGGACGCGGTATCTTGCGGGAGCGGCATTATTTATTAACTTCATGTCATGTGTCTTTTAGATCACGCATTCCGAACGATGGACTGCCAAAGATTAGTCGGCGTGTAGAACTGACGCGTGGTGTAGGCATATCCTTTTTTAAATACAAAATTAGTTTTTTAAATTTTTTTTGAGAAATCATTGAATGTTTTTGGTATTATTTTGGTCATTACATAATTTGTTTCTAGCTAGCATTTTTATTGCTTACTTTAGCTCAAAATTTTAAGAATTTTGCCTTAAGAATTTGTTACCAAATAAAACTCCTTGGTCTGAAAATAAATGTTTTTTTTTAAAGATTTTAGTTATATGATTATCGTTGAGACTTAGTTTTAATTTTCTATTATAAATTAATTCAAAAAACAGTCTTTAGTAAAAACAACGCTTCTATACTTACATTATGTAAACAAATTGTCAATTAAATTATTTTTTACAATTTTCCTGGTAATCCGTTCTGGTATAAAATATTAAATTAATGATTTCCTATCATGAGCAAATAGCAATAAATATAGTCATAAAACAAAGGTTCAAGGCGAGCAGTCGCAATTTTAATTTTATTAACGCATAACGGAGAGACATGCCTATCAATCTAATTTAATTATCTAATAAAGTTGTTTTTTATTGATTTCTTGGAATGTAGAGAAACAGAAGACGATCAAATCGTCCATTGTCATAATTTGATCAACACGTCAGTAAGGTATGGCGTGACATATCGCCCACCGTAATGCCCGAGCTTCACCTGCGTCTAATGCCATTAATTAGCGCGCTAGCGCACTAATTCGATACGATTAGCACGCTAAGACGCGCATGCCGTTATTAACGCCGTTAGGCGTCACGCAGGTGAAGCCTCGGCATAATAGAGATCTATAATTTGATAAGTAAGTGCACTTAATTTACACTTAATTCAAACGTCACTATGCGTTTAGGCGATACTCGGAAAAAATATGGACTCTTTGATATAAAACTATAGGACGGTTAGAGTTGTTATAAATCTGGTAATAAGATATATATTTCTTCATACCTTTATCTAGAATCGTATAGTTTCAGAAACACGATTTTATGATTTTGGCTCGACACTTTTTATTTTCGATAATACCTCTAAAAAATAAGAAATATCAAGATTATTCTTAAATGGGGATACATATACTATTGAAAATTGGTTTAATTAGTGGACATCAATAATATTTAGGATCGTATAGAAGCATTTTTTAAAAATCGCTATAGTTTTTGAATACGAAGTGATTTTGTGTTTTTTTTGCGTAATCGGCAAAATCGGTCTCGCTCCCGCGCGCGTCGTTTTCTCATTGCTATCTCGCTTTAGCATAATTTTTCCGAGTATCGCCTTAATGTAACAGCTTTTAAAGTTGAGATTTGTATGCTACTTCAGCCTTGCCAATTTATTAATCAATCAACAAGGAATGAATATTAATGTTTTACATGGTTGACTTACTATGAAGTTATTTCGAAAATTAAGTTAGTTAACAACTTATTTGATTGAATCAGGCGTCACTTGGCGGAAATCCTTAACCATTATAAAAACAAATATATGCACATACTTAAGTATATCGAATCATTTCGGTGCTGGATTTCACATGGTCAAACATCTCCTGAAGATGCCCTGGGTTGGTGCGAAACACGTGCGTGCAGAGTAGTGTAATCGGTGAAAGTGCAAGTTTTGTGATTATTTGCGGAAGAAAGCTTCATATACTTAGGTATTTATTTTTCACAAATTCAACAACTTGTATTAGTTTCGAATTATATATCGCTTCTGGAATAACAGTTTATTTCTCGTAATATGTGATCTAAGTAATAATGATGATTTATTGATTTAACGTTTTTTAGGCCCAATTTGTAAGTAGTTTTTATCAACTTCATACAAATGTCGTTGCGTTCATTGACATCTTAATTAAAGTTTATGGAGATATCATGTTGTGTAATTTATTTTATCTTTGTTTTACTATAACAATAATTTAGTCCGTACAGATACAAGAACTCACTTAGAAGCTCGTAAACAGCCCTTAAAAGTTCTAATAGTAGAGTGATAGAGTCCTGTGAAAAAAGGTTGTTAATACTACTTACCATAAACTTAGTTTCAAAGAAAACTATTTTAGGAAGTGCCGTTCTGACTTTTTAAAGGCGTATTAGTTGGATTTGAGTTCTTCTTTGGGTTATTAGCGTTTCGATGGCAAACACTATATTTTTGCCGCCCAGACTTTGGCCACGTTTACAGCACTTCATTCACTTTTGGTTGTTCATTCCAGACTCCAGCGTTGTGATTTTAACATGCCAATGTCTATACAATATTGTCACAAAATGTCGATGATCATCGAAAGTTTTATAGCTTATGGTGAAATTTGAACTCTATGATAACCGCAATATTGATTTCAAGCATGTACTCTACATGTTTATCAAAATGATTTCTTTACTTTACTTTACTTTTTACTTATGAATTTCAACAGTTCGGGGACCCGCAATTTTGACACTTGCATGCTCTTTTTACCTTACATTTAATTAAATGTCTATCTAAAACAAACCAAATCTATTACCAAACTAAAAAACTCTACAAATTAAACTCTTGTTACAAGCTTTTATTTAACTTGCCATTTAGTTAGTTCGTTAGTTTATTAGTGGGGCTAAATCTTGCAAGCCAAATTTAACCCACTTCCCAGTGTCCGATTGAGCTGAAACTTTGCATACAGGGACCGTACTCTGAAACGCAAATCCGAAATTTCGGCTAGCCCCGCCCCTTTCACGCGATTCTGTCATGACTGGAGCGTGAGAGGGACGGGTATAACGAAGTTTCGGGTTTTGCGTTTCAGAGTAGGCCCTCAGGTTTGGTTATGATGACAATACAATATTAAGTACAGCCAACAAAAAATCTTGTCATAAAAACGAAGATTTTACAAGAAATTTATTTTTTACATTGATTGAGCTACAATTTTTCAGTTAGATTATTCAACCAAGTAGATACAGTCAACAAAAAACTTGTCATGAAAACGAAGTTTTTATACTGAAACTTATTTTTCACATTGATTGAGCTACAACTTTTCAACCAAGTAGATACCTCATTTTTATTGCCTTTCAGAGGCTTTCCTTTCTTATGCACTTCACTAGTACCGTAGTCTCGTCTGCGCGTTGCATTCGCCCGTCAGTCGGGTGGCGCCGAACGCACACACGCGCGCGCACCTGACGCCGGCGGTGGCGCCAGCCCCGCCGCCCGCGCCGCACCGCCCCCCCGCGTGGGGAGGCCGCCTCGGCGCGGCTCCCGCGTTGTGGGGAGATCTGCCAAGTCTAAGCGAATTGTGTGAGGGTTATTAATTTTGGATTGGAGGTTTAGTTTCTGAGGGTTTTCGGTTTGGTTGTAAGGAGGTTAAATTGGAAAATGCAGTTTCATGGTTTTTCAATGTATTGCTTAAACGAAACTTTTCAGGTACCTACTTATTATTTGAACAGATAAAATGTAGAGTTTAACGTTTAAATAATAACTAATACTAAATTTTTTGTAAACTCTACATTAAATTTTTATGTGATTTAAATGCTTACACATTGATTAAAAAACACTTTGAAATGATAAGAGAAAGGTTGATTTTATCATGTTAAAGATTTTTATATCGTCATGTTTTTTGATGTTAGTAGCAATGTTTTTGGTGTGTAAAGACTAAAGAGATCTCTATAAAAATAGGGTAACACACATCAGGGTAATGATGTGGGCAGGTGGCGCGCACCAGGCCGCGTCAGTGCACCCGTGCACCGGTCGTCGCGGCCGTCCGTCAGTCGAGTGGTCGCACGCGGCGAGCGATGACGTGTGCCCAGTGTAGTGTCGCGTGGCGCGGCCGGCCGCGCGGCTCGTGACGCGGTCGCGCGTCGGCGGCATGTGATGTTCCGGAGACTCGCGCTCCGGCGGCAGCTGGCCGCGGCCGGCGCGCCCCCCGTGGCTGACGAGCAGTTGCGGCGGCTGGCGCGCGCGCTGGACGCCGGCGCCGGCGGCGCGGCCTGCGTGGCCGCTGTGGCCGGCCCCGCCGCGCCGCAGCTGCGTCTCGCCGTCACCCGCGCCTTCAGGTTTCCAGACCTGCGAGACCTCAGCGAGCTCCGCCGCTCGCCCTACTGCACCGAGCAGCAGTGTTGCAACCCTTACCACTGGAGCCGCCTCTGCAAGCCCGGTACGTGAGACGCGCCGCTCGGCCGTTGACCCGCGCAACAAGTGCATGGAAGTAAACACGAGTGTCGAATCTGTGCGCTCGACTATCGGAGTGTATTTTCAAAATAGAATGTGCGCTTCATTGAACGGATTTTATGTGTACGGCGTCGCTGCGTTGCGAATCGAAAGGATCTATCGGATTGTGGTTTCTCAATGGGGATTTTCTTGAAGTTCTTTAGCATGTGACTGGTTCTTATCGCACGATCGTCTCCGGAATCCTTAAATGAAAGTATTCTCGCCGTATGTGTGATCTAACCTAACCTAACCTAACCTTTCGGATTGAGAGCTCGTAGCTAGTTGTCGAGATTCCGAGTGATTGTGTTCCTATTTGTACACTTTCCCGGTTTCACCGGTGTTATTTGCTCTGTACCCGTTGCCAACTTCGCGCGGTTTGTATCGAGTTATCAGTGCCAAACGTTATCAGTGTACTTATCGCTACTGTTTGTTTCTGTATCTGTCGTTACGTTGGTTATGACGTCACTTCATGGTCCTGTGTGATCACTGTCACATAGACTTCTTAAAAGACATAACATTTCTTATTCAACTTTGCTCTTTTGAATATTTCTATTCCCGTAGTAGATCGTAAGTGTAAACATTTCCGTTCGTTAATCTATTTATAGAGCTGACATCAGTATGGTTGTTTCTTAGTTTTGTTTTATTAAAATTTTAAAGGTCACACGCTTATTAAACTTTATAATCTTCACCAAACGGTTCGCAAACAATCCGATTTAGTTGAATCGGAATTTGTGTAGAGTTTTCATAGATAGTTTCAAGGTCGTTTATGATGTTATCGTTTGGGACTAAAGTTGTTTGTTGAGTGCAAATATGTAGTGTAGCAATATAGTTGTGGCTTAGGAAAAGTAACGTACCTATCACCTAATGTACGGCGGCGAGGGTCACTCGTCCGCGATAAGCAGACAAGGTCACGACGCGCTGGCGCCGGCAAGCCGCGACGCGCGGCGCGCGCAGCCCGTTAACTTTTTAATTCGCCAGGCAATGGCGCTACCACGCCGGCAGTCTTTGTCGAGTAAATACGTTCTTTTCCTTTTAACTTCCCGAAGGCTATTTGCGTCTATCCAATAAACATATCGCAGCATCTACAGTACTGCTACCATTCTTAGTAAGTAATTCTGTTAGTACCATATTATATTCTTGGTTGAAGAAGTATTATATTGGAGATTACTTACTTCTTATTTTGAGGAAGGCAGAAAATATTTAAATAACATATTTAAATTATCGGGCTCCAGTGTGTTTAAGATGAATGATTATTGTGAAGCTGTTGTTTCCGAACTAATGAGTGACCATGACATCGACTCACGCGCAGTTCAAATCGCCTACAAACTTCCGCCCACACTGGTAGTATGTTACTTAGGAGCCAGCCCGTAGGTGTGTTGACAATGCCTTTTAGCATATTAATTAAAAAGAAAGGCAAGAAAACATGAATATTAATGGATACTTGTCTTCCTATGGTCTCTTAAAGAGTCAACTTGATTGAACTCACAGTGAGACGTTAAAGTTTAAACGAAGAAATTGTTAGTACCTAGTGAGGGTCTGTTGTTCAGTCTTGTATTCTTGTATTAAGAATTTATTAGGTAACATTCGACCTCGTAACGACTCCGTAGCTCAGTGGTTAGAGCAGTCGCCCGGATAGCGAAAGGTCGTGGGTTCGAGTCCCATCGGAGCTGGTGTTGTAAGACGGGTCGATTTTTTCTAAATACTTCATTTTTCAACCATAAAAATTGCATTGTGAATGCAAAAAAGTAAAAATTTAAATAATTTATACATTCATTAAATGGGTTAGTAGCATTGTACTGGATTCTTCTTTCTGTTTAAATAACCATCAATTCAGTTTGTCGATGGCAAAGTTGATTCTCGGGTGCATTATTGGGTTAGTCTTTCAAAATTGTAAATATAATGTATTCTTTCTTCTATCTTAGATAAGGTGCGGCGATGGAAATTAGACTCGTGAGAACCTCGGCCCGTTTGTACATTGAGTCATCGAGATGATGTTACCCCTCTCTTTCTAATTGGGCACATACTCAAGATTGTTACTCTCCAATAAAATTTATGAAACTAAAGAAAGAAAGAATTTGAATATTACTTTTAACAGCGAGACTTTAAAAACTATAAGCTTATTTTGACTTCTAAGAGATTTATTTAGTCAAAACAAAAATGAAAAGCTGTTCCTAGTGTTATGAAAGCACTTTATACGTTAAATAAATTTGCATCAGTTCTTTGTACACTAGTAAAAAGAACATCCAAGATTATTTTCCTGTATAAAGTAATACTTTAATCTTCAATATATCTTTAATGTCAGTAAATTTGGCTTTGCTGTAACATTTTTTAACTATAACCTTTATAACAACAGTTTGGTTTTATGTTACTTTTCCATTTTTCAAACCACCAACTAATAATTAATAAATCTATTCATAGCCCATAAATTATGAAACCTATAAATATGCGATGCATGATGTAGTCCTTCTTTTTACATTACGCCTCACTTTCGCTTGAGATTGACCGACCATAAATGGAAGTCAAATTGGCCAAATTAGTTACTCGGTCGCCCACTGCGCAACGACTAGTATTTTTTGCATTAGTGGGCGACTCAGCTAGACTTCGATAATTTACGCACGTTAATTTGAAGTTAATTAATTACCGTCTGATTACAGCCGTAGTAGAGTAAAAGCTTTTCTATCTTTACTTGGATCTTGTTTTGGGCTTTTTGCAAGTAAGCATTTTGATTCTCATTGTATGGACTACATCATTTACCTTTTCTATTTCTTATATGAAGATGTTATTGAGCAGTATTTGGACCAACAAATGACCCTATCTTGGAACAATGCTGTAGAAAAGCCTCAAAGCCTGTGAAGCCTAAAAGTATAAAATTATTATTTAGACGATATTTTAATATGCAGTTTCACTTCTGTTTTCTGTCTGTCTTCTGTATTACTTCTGAAATATAAAGTACAAAATTGTGTCTGGCCTGATAATTGCATAGGAAATCAGCTCTTCCACGTGATAGGAAGTGGTCGTATGGCGCGGACCTCACCTGTGCAGTTTTTTTGGCGGCTCGTCTCGGATCCGCGTCGCCGGAGTTTTTGTCGACTTTCTCGGCGGTTCCCACAGCCCACAGACTAAATATAGCCGCCGCCGCTGACGCCGCTTATTCGGCGCGGTTTGATTTGTGTGCACTTTGAGTGACATTATCATATTTGCTTACGATTTGCATTCATAGCGGTATTACATGACTTAGCTGTCAAGCGGTTTTGTGTGGCGTATGAATGCATTATTGAATAATCAATTAAGCTTAGTATGATTTCTGTATATTGCGGTTAGTGGTATAATATTTTTGAATATGGTAAAACCAGTAAAGTCTTTGATGACATCAATTATGTTAATACTTACTAGTCGTTTTCTACTTTTTAAATACTGATATACGAATCAGTTTTATTTGCATGTAATAAACCATTATAAGGAATCGTAACTGTAAATAAAAGATCTGAATCGTTGTTCATCAATCTGTATAGCGAGCATGCCTCAGGCGCCGCAGATTGAGCAAATCACGACGCGCCGTGCGGCCTCTATTTGTGAATGTTTTTATGAGAACGGCTCTTTTCGAACGCGGGCGGGAGGAGGGGATCCTTATCTTATCAAGTGCAGGCGTCAACGCGACGCCGCACGCCCGGGACCGAAGATTGTAGGAACCACAGTTCATTAACTTTAATCTAAACTTACTCACCCACAGTCGAAACTCAAAAGCGTGACGCTTAAAACGGTTAAAACATTATCGACGACGAGCAACCACCATTTACAAGTAATTTTGGTGCCCACACGCCATTTCACCGGGCCATTACGAGTGGGGTCCGAAATTTAATGATGTCGTCTAGATATACCAGTATGAGAGTCCATCTGTTGATGTTACCGAGCGACGCGTCGGAGGCGGCGGCATGGCCGATATTTATTTAGCCATAATTGCTTGTCGGCTGGCTGGCGCCGGCGCCGTGTCGCGCCGGCGGGCGGCGGGCGGGGGCAGGGCGGGGCGCGGTGGCGCTGCGCGGACGCAGGTACACCCGCCACACTGCGTAACTTCAACTCGATTTTCGTGATCGGTTTTTTTCGTTTTATTGTAGTCTGATCATGTTTTTGGGTTGCTTTGTTGAATTTGTGAATGGCGTGACGGCGGGCGCCCGTATTGTTGGCGGTGGACGGACAATAGTACAACACTCATTTGAAATTTGTGTACGGCGCAATACGCTTCCATTTTTTGTATTGCAATCAATACAAAAAGTTTTTATTTGGTGTAAGGTTTTTTTTCGAAAACTGACATTGTGTTAAGAATAATTTAATGTGAATGAACAATCAAATAGCCATCAAACGGCGGCACCTGTGCCAGAACCGGTTACTCCTGGTGGTGGCTTCAGTAAAACTGGAAAACTTGTACACTTTATTAGCTGTGACTGGCTGCGGCTGTGAGCCAGTTGACGTGTCAGCGATCGCCCATGTCGGTGCTCAAGTCAATCACTTTAATAATTAACATGTTTGTATCATTTATGTCTGAACTTCCAATATCACGCCACCAACAAGGATACTAGAACCTGAAATCTGAGCTTTAAAGAAATCACCGTGTGGTCTAAAGCTTAGTGATAGTCGCTTGAGTCACACGACTATTATGTTTTCGTGTTACAAGAATTCTATCGATGTCTAGTCAGGTTATCACTCGAGAGGCCTCGCGGGGGCTTAGCAGACCGTTACCAATCAAAATTAATAGTGGTTTATTGACAAAATAAATACCTACATCTTTGATCCTCATCTAAACTCGTTTGGTAAAACTTAATACATTACGTTACGCGATCTCTAATTTACTTTGCTTTTAACTTTGAATTTAATATTTAAATCTCATTTGATAGTTTACTAATTTACTAATGAGTGTTTATAAATTCTTAAAATTTGGACATTATAATATATAAGCCAGCAAAGCAGATGTGTGTCTCCTCAATGGGGCTCAATGGCTATAATTGGGCATAATTAGTTTTGAGACGGCCCCTCGCCGCGACGAGCTCTGACCAGGGAAACTTGCCTCCCTATGAATATTTAAGGCATAATTTTAACTGTCATTAACATTGATTAAAGCTCGGCCGTAGCATGTAATTAAATCGAGTTTTTAATTTGAATTAGTTACGTGTTTGCTCGGTTTGTGTCGGTCAACAGGCGTTTCTTTGTCTGTTGCGTATTGGATCGGTCGACGGATTGAATTAGCATAAGCATTCGCATCATCTGAATAGTTCCGCGCGAGTGCGTCACGCGATTCTTCCGGTAGACCAAACACCGCGCGTTGACAGGCAAGGTCCATATTCTTGACTAAACATTCCGGCAACCTCACTTTGGACTTGTTAGCGGTGACAGTATGAATGTTTTTTCAAATCCGATTAGCTTGAAGTATGTGTGGAAGCACCCATATATGTATGTAATTGACAATGCCATACTAATTCCCAGAACTGGTGTTCATTGGAGTAATTTTTAAAAGAGTTTTCTAATATTCTAAGATGAAGATCGTCATCTCATCAAATGAAATGTGTTGTACAGAAAATTGTCATACGATTATGAAGTCCTCAATGATACATTCCACAAGAATTTGGTACGTAGGGAATGTGTTAAGTAAATAAAGAATAAACTACTTTCTATTCAAAGTATATTAGGCATACTCGGAAATCTTTTGATGCTCAACCGCATGTAGATTGAGTCATCGGAAAAAGGTCACATTGTGGCAATGAATTCTAAGTACTAACATGAAGTATACGTGTGGTGTTGATTTAACATATTAGCAGGTACTCTACAAAATAGTAGAGATAAAAGAATCCATTAAAATTCTACATTATGTGAAAACAAATATTTTGGATCTAAATCCTGCTAAGGAAATTCATTTAAAACTTTAAAACCGATCGATAATAGATCGACCGACGTTGACGTTGGCGACATAATGATTATCAGAATAGGCAAGTCTAAGGTCAAGTATCAGAGGATTGGCGGAAGATAACAAAATGAAATGTTTTGGTATGATATAATGCAAACATAACCATTAAATTGACAAGATGAAAGGAAAATCTTGAATTTTAATTACTTAGGTATATTTTCATCAAGTTCAGTAAATGTTTGTTTTTATTTACTACCAAAAAGGTAGAGTTAATGAAATGGACTTGTATAATAAATTCTATCAAATCTCTGAAGCCGTTCATGTATTAATTCAAGAATCTTCAGTTGGCATAGGAAAAATATTGATGGATAAAACCACCAGCCCTGTAAGTAACTTTCAGGGGTGGTGGCTTTTCTGTAAATTTTCCCTGATTACAGAATTGCATTGTTAATAAGTACATAAAAATAATTTAGAATCTTCATCTCCAGTTGGTAATAAAATAAATTACTGTATCCTTTAAAGTTGACTCTACCAACTGTTAAAGTATTTGCATCGCTCATTGTAGTGGTTCACAATAACAAACATTCCGGTGGCGGCGCACAGGCGCGGCGTGTTCGCGGCGAGCATGCGAACATTCGCGGCGGGAGCGCGCGCAGGCGGCGGCGGCGCGGCGCCGCGACTGGCGCCACTCGACAAGTTTTAATTCGGGCGGGCTATTTCTGGCTATTCACACGCGTGCGCGCTCCGTGCGTATTACGTTTTTTATTTTAAATTTTAGGACTGTTTGTTTGTACACTCCCTGGTGTGAATGTGATTGGCATGCCTCTTACATGGGAATGCTACTCGGTTGGCTTGTTCCAGAAAATTTCTCAAAAAAATCTCATTCGAATTAACTGCTGGTTTTAACTGCATCTTTCTATAGCAAAATGGGTTTTCTATTACTATGTTAATTGTTACCTTTTAACGTTTTTCTACCTTAATGAGATAAACAACTAGTTAGTCTAATTAAGTGGCAAACCCGACGGCGGCGGCGTCCTTGAGACAACATCCGTCCGTAGCCCGTATCGCAACAACAATGATACAGGTTTAGTGACGTTTTTGTCAGAATCGTGAGTCCTTAAAATCGATAGATTTTATCAATAAACTCTGGTCTTTACATTATTCGCTGCCTAAAGTTACATCAGCGAAGATTTGTTTGTCTGCGACTCCGTTCTGCATTGTCCGTTTTAGCTTTCAGGATTGCATTAAAGTCTCTAGGTGCAGCAAAGCCAATAATTTTCTAAACACGCTGATGAATCACGCGCATATTGACCACTTTGTTTTCCGCAGCGCCGGCGGCGCGGGCGCAGGCGCCGCCCCGCCGCCCGCCTGGCACACATTCTGCTATCCACACCGGCGCGCGCCTCACTCGTAAATCTTTTTACCTCTCGACTCCAGTTCCTCTATAAACTTCGGATTTAATAACAGAATCACTGAAACGCTATTTCAAAACTTCTATTAAGAAACTATACGCTATAGCTTATACCTCTCCGTTCTAAGCAATGCCATTATTTACGATGTAAGAAATAAACTCTGTAGGTGTTTATCACGCTCGTATATCGTTGCATTCTTAGCATTCTTATTGCAATAGCTTGTTTATGTTTGTGATGAAAGTTTGATATATTTTGGAGTCTCTCATATCTTTTTGATTTTATGGCTATTCAATATGTTTAGCTATTTTACTAGCATTTTCGACTTATATCGTGTATCTAAGTTGTTTATGGTTTATAGACCTCAATTTGAGTTGGATGAAACAAAGTTGATAATCTTTTTGATTGTCTGGAGTTTTATTTTCCGACTTAGCACTTTATTGCACCTATTGCATGCCATAACTCACTACACGCAATGTTTCCGTCGATAGAGCGATTAATAAGCCGAGGGAGTAAGCTAGATTGACCGGTTCACTAGTTACATAGTCACCGAAGGACAAACTGACAACGTACGGTATTTATTGCTATAGATTGAATGTTCAGATTAATTACACATGCCGGGCCTCTAGAGCTGTACTTGCCTACCGACGTACTTATCTACCTCATCAATTGGCATTCCACAATACGCCCCACCAATCCGAACCCTAGCTAAATATATACAGAACTCATTCTCCATTGACAGGTCCTTTCAATAATTGAAACACGATAATGCACATCCCCGTGTTGAAATTTAAACCCTCACGCTTTAGACATTCGATACAATTCAATTCGCACTCCCTGCAAGTTTAAGCTTTGAGCAAATCAACTAATGATTTCTAATTAAAGCTTTTTCGAAAATAAACTTTATAACGGTAAAGATAAAGTCTGATTTTCTGTGGACACTGAAGGTTCATATGACGTAATTGGTTCAGAAGAAATTTCAGTCACGCCACGTATGTATGTTTATATGGATGACTTTGTCGTAGCAGAAAAGAAGATACCGACCGCGATGGAAAGCTGAATTGTCTTTTATGATGTTAAATTAAAGTTAAAATTAGGTATTGAAGGGATTGCGGCTCATATGATTGTTCAGCGAGAGATTCCAGTCAACTCTGATATTATTTATACCCGCTAGATGCTACGTTAGGCGTTTAGGGTCATTTACTTTCAAGTCGCAATCTTTTTTTTCAGTTGCTTGCGTAGTGTAATGTATGATTCTTATTATACTAGTCGAGTGAGTCTAGACTGTTATGTCTGCATAGTTTCGTGGCGTTATAGTGATCAAACGGTGTTTTATTCACGAGATTCGATTCGAAACACCCATTTCATGCCGAGAACTGCGTGGTGTATTTTAAATGACCCTGATTAAGCAATAAAAGCGTCGTAAAATCGATTCAACAATTTTATTGGTTTCCAAAATCTGCCTCGTAACGTTGTCACTCAATATGCAGGTGCATCCATCGATTGTTTTGAAACTACTTGCGCAAACGCCGTTAACCGCTTCATGGAATGATACTCATATTAAAGTCTTATTGAATTCAAAAATGTACTTGAAGAACAATTTGTATTCGAATTGTCAACGCAGTGGTACTAAAAAACAACACTTGACACGTCCCGCCGCCTCTGGCGCCGAATTGCAAATGTGTATTGCACAATTCGCATTCAAAAATCGAAAATACTAATGGTATTCCAAATTCCAAACCACCAATCGTGTGTGTCTGCTCAATCGTAAACGTAGTAGATAGCATTCCAAATTTAAACGGCCTCATGTAAAAATTTTGGGTTTCTATTCAACTTTTGTAATTCGTTGTCCTATGTAATCTGGGTTACATTATTATCATCGATAATAATCGTTAAGTAACGGTCTGTAGGACCAAAATTAGAAATTGGATTCAGCATGAACATCGAAAGATTGTCACAAATTATACATTCGCTACAAATGTCTAATGACAGACCGGGATTTGAGATGCGGCTTGTAAAATTGTCGTTATAAGATCAAAATATAGGTTAGTTATTACCTGCCTGCCTGCCGATGCAGCTCCGATTCCAGCATAATTGCCTCGAGATTGTTTTACCTGTTCCTCTTGTTTGCTTAAGGTTTTGTTTTTGTTTGGGTAACGCGGTCGCCGATTAGTTTTGAGGAATTTTGAAACATGTTAAGCGGGTTGCGTTGAGTTTTTGTTGGCGTTATACTGCCAGCAAAGTGCATATGAATGCAAAAAGTGTGTCGAAGACAGGGACTTATATCGATATTTGAAAAATATCGATATAAGCATAAAATTTCGATAATTGGATATCGATACAAAATAGCGATTAAAATATCGATAATTTTATCGATATTTTAATATCGATAATGTACGAAACGTGCGAGTGCGACGTTGCCAAACTTAGCAGGGCGAGAGGATCGGATCGGGGGATTACCGTCGGAGCGACAACGACGCGGACGCGACGGCACGACGACAAGCGTTTGATTTTGTTTTGCGTTTTGGCAAGCGGCAGATAGCTGCGCCAACTAAAATGCGTTCTTTGCGTATTTTAGTGATTTACCCTATTTGTGACTATTACGATACCAATACGAATGACGAATACATAGTAATGACCCAATACGAAAACAAATTACGATACGAATGCATTACGTACGACTTCTTTTTGATAGCATTATGTTGAATTTATATGAAGCTTTGTTTGAATATATGTTTTTATATCAATATTAAGACTTAGTAAAACAAAACTAAATTGATTAATTAATTTATTTAATTGTATAATAACGTAATTTTTTAAAAAAGGTCTATTTAGCATGTGAAAGTAAAACTAATTTGTATCATTTACTTTAGCAATTTTGTGATCAAAAATTGTTATTGAGAAAACAAATAGGTACCACGTTGTTTCACTTGAAACTGAAAAAATATGGAAAAGGAATGAATCGTACACATATCGTATCGTATTGTTGAAGATAGCTAATGATCGTAAAAATTTACTATACGGTAGGTAAAGGTTTTCTACGGTATCGTTATATCCTTAATTTTAACCCTTTTAAAGCCTTGCTCAAATATAAGCGATATCGCTCTCGCGCTCGGTAGCGATACCGAGTCGTTACGCGATATCGCTGTCATCCTCGGTAGGACATATCGCCGCTATACCTACTGCAAAAACGTACTAAATGACAATTTACCGAAAAAATTGTTAAATACATGCCTGAATGGAGTGGTGCTGTAGGGCCACAGTACGGACGCGGCGGTGCTACTCACCATGCAAAAGAAATTGATCCGCATTATAGCTAACATCGAAGAAACTGAAAGCCACAAACAGTATTTTAAAATATATTTACTTGACGATACCTGACGACCGATTTGGCGCAGGAGTAAACTACCTTCCTTCCGCGCCAGAGGTCTCGGGTTCGATTTCCGAACAAGACAAATATTTGTGTGCATTAACATGTCTATTTGTCTTGGTCTGGGTGTTTTCTATGTATAATAAGTATGTATTTACAAACAAAAAATATTTAAGTATATATTTATCCGTCATCAAGTTCACATAGACACAGTTTCTCAAGAAATTTACTATGGGCTTAGATAATTGGTGTGATTGTAAGAAAAATTTTATTTATTTATTTAATACTGCCCCTGCCGTGTTTGTATATTTACGAAGTTTGCAAATTTGTACGCAAACATAGCGAATTTTACACAAAATATCAAGATATTCCATTGAAATATCCATCACGATACAAAAATAAATTAATGTTGCCAAGTAGCAGATTAAAACTAACATCTAATAGTACATAACATTCATCTATTAAAATATATAACCTACCTAACTAATATAACTAATATATAACCTACCTAACAAATTACCTCCTTCAATAATTAATGAAAATAAATATTCTTTGTTTACTAACCAATTAAAAAAAATCTAATAAATAAATGCTAAGTATTACAATTTAAATGAATACTTCAATGTCATCATTAATACTTAAAACAAAAAATAATTTATTAATAGGCTACTTGACTCATACTTGATTTGATACGTCGAATGAATATTTCCTTTAGTATTTGGCTTAGGAAAACGTAATATAGCGATATCATGAAATAAAAGTACAATACCTGTTGTTAATTAAAAATAATTTTATATATTTTATTTTTTATTTGAACTGATGAAAACACTATCATCCATGTTGTGACATCATTGGATTTCTAAAATTGTAAACAAATAAACGTCACTTTCACTTTTTCTACATATAAGTAAGGGTGTATTCCACTTATCAAGGATGGATGTTGAATGTATAAATTTGAACGTCAAAGTCGTCCAATTTCTTTAATCAAATGCATATTGGAGAATGATATTTGTTAAGTGGAACTACCTTATGGTAAGCAAACAACCACTTGACATTGTCAACACTGTCAAGTGGTTGGTTACAAATTTTATGACGTCAGAACATGGTCAAGAGCGTTTTTACCGCTTAATAAAAAGCGAAATTTTAAAATAAAGTTTTGTAGGTTTTTATGTTTTAAAATATTAATTTAAATGCATTTTTTGGTGTAATAGGACAATTATTAATCGTTTAGGACACGAAGTTTAAATGAATACTTCCGTGACATTATTAATTAAAATAAAACATATTTTAATTGTAATCTCCCAACCAAAGAATGATGGGCACTTTTGTATAGACCCTGGCCGGCATGCTGGGCATGCATAGTCAATAAAGTTCTCATGTCTGTTAACTCAACTCAACTCAACGACTGGTTGGGACTGTTTTTCTTTCAAACTTGTCCCAACGAGTCACAGTGTGACTGGTAGGGATTGTTTTTCTTTCAAACTTGTCCCAACGAATAACAGAGTTACTGGATGGGATTTTTTTGTCCTAACCAGTCACAGTGTAACTCGTTTGGTGTGACTGGATGGGAACAAAGGCGAATAGCTATCCGTTTTGCTCATATCCGTCTTGCCCAAAGCACTAGTATTCAAAAGTTGCATTAAACTACTGTAAAAGTTCCACCGACGAATGAAAAATTACAAACACAAATCAAATTTCAAACAACACGCAATCGATTATACAGAGTCTATTCGTTAACACATAATACATAACATAATACAAAAAATCAATACTTAACCCTTGCAAAAAATCGTAATAAAACAGCAAAAAGCCTTTATTTTTCTTTGACAACTAATTACCGCAACTATTGTTTTGGTTGTCATGGCGCTTTAGAGTTACTGTTTTACCGACCCGAGCTCGTCCAATAGTGCCATCTATTGTAGGTTTTTAATAAAATTGAGTATTCATCCCTCCCACACTAGGTTTCCCCTACTCATTGTTAGGAATAAGGCAACCATGCAATTAATTCTGTTTTGTACGTTTTTGCTGAACAGTATACCCTACATTGTGAGGTAAAGTACGTATTTCCTCAACATAACTTCTAAACTATCGTTTTGATCATATAAATTACAATCCATTTTACCAGACGAAAGAGAACAAAATTTTAAATTCAGACATGTATTTATTTCATTTTTCGGTAAAATGTCATTTAGTACGTTTTTACAGTATAGCGGTGAGGCTATCTGATTTATGTATAGTAAAGCATTATAATCGGTTTCGTTTACGACTATAGATACAGTTTGCATCACACAGGAGTGAAGGTGACACCGCTTTCATAAACATCACTTTCGCAATCAGCTTCACTCCCAATATATGGTCATCTTCAATCATGCTGGGGCTTCACCTGCGTGCATAATAGCGGCATGCGCGTCTAGCAGAAAGCAGAATCTAGCGCGCTAATTGTATCAAATTAGTGCGCTAAGACCCGTCTGCAACTGCGTATCATATCAAATAGCGCGCTAATTAATGGCATTAGACGCAGGTGAAGCTCGGGCATAACTGATGCGCCGCCAAAAGTAGCATTAAGTAAAATAAAAAAAAAACGACATCAAAAAAGTTAAAAAAATGGTTGACTATCCGGTAATTTTTTTTATTCAGTTTTCGCAATCAGCTTCACTCCCAAGCAGATTCATACGTTCTAAGGATGATTGGATGGAATATGGTGGATATCATCAATAAAAATCTACCACCAAAGAATCTGGCACGTCATAAAATATGGTCATCTTCAATATCTGATGCGCACTAAGGAAGCACTAAAGTAGCACTAAGTAAAATAAAAAAACGACATCAAAAAATTAGAAAAAATTGTTGACTATCCGGTATTTTTTTATTCAGTTATAAGGATTCATTTTCTAACGCATGTCAATCACTTATTATAAAACAATACTAACATAATTATTAATCATAACAATAGTGCGCTAAAAGAATATAAGTAAAAGATAAATAACAGCAACGGCGCGCCCCATGTGTGTGGCGTGTGAGTGTGTGAGCCACACACACCACACCAGACAATATCCAGACGGACGTAATGTTGGCAACATGCATACATGAATGACGCAGCAAGGCCTTATCGATTATTAATTATCGATATTTTTTTCGATATAATTATCGATAATAGAAATATCGATAAATTTTATCGATATTTTTTTATATCGATATATTTTTTTATCGATATTTTAGTCCCTGGTCGAAGACGCCGAATATTTGAGAACATGGTGTATTAATTTGTGAATGATTCCTAACGTTGAATCTTGTAGCGAAGTTTTGGTGATTTTTATTTATGTTTATTTTTACATCATTTTTGATTGTTTATTTCTGTTTGTTACAGAAACCCCCCCTCCCCCCTACAGCCGGATCGCAATGGATGACCTCAAACCTAAAGGTGAGAATATTTTTAAGCTAACAATATATTTACGGTTACAATGCTGTCAGTTGACCAATATTTTTCACTGCTAGTGTACTTATATTAGTTTTCTCAGTAGATTAGTTCAAAACTTTTAGCTACGAAAATAAATCTGATATCTTTAATCAAGGATGATGAAAGTTATAAAAAATCTCACGAAAGCAAAAGAAATTTAAAAAATCCGAACGTTAAACAAAAGACGTTCAAGGCTAAAGAAGCTGAATATAGATCATAGATCGGTCCGTATCGGGCGGTCGGTCGGTCGGTCGTTTTGGAAAAGGCGGGAGATCGAGGAATCCGACCGCGGCCGGCGCCCGCGCCTCTTCCTGGAAATTGGGGATGCGTAGTGGTGCGTCTCGATCTGCACGCTCGATGTGTCGATACTTTTGAGGTGAGATGAGATATTTTATAAACTGTGGACTTGTTCTGATAAATTTGTCCTGAGCCTGGTGTAAGAGTAGATAGATAAGTACTCTAAGTTGGTCTTTGTTATTTGTGCAACAGCACTAGTACTTACTTTTAACCGTTTTAAAAACACTTGTACTCACACAATAATTAAAATTAAAGCTCCAACATTCTATCCATCGACATAACTCTTAACTATAAAAGAAGCTTAGTGTTTAACTGTGGGTGAAGATATTAAGGTGCTTTCCCAATTCAGAGATTCTGAGTTAGATAGCGTGGGAATTAGTCGTATGGAAACCAGAATATAAAAAAGCCAAGCATTGTCAATATCTTAAAAGGTGTCGGATAATGACCGCAGCCAAAGTTTAATTGCTTTGTGTTCAAAATTTGACACGCTAGATTCAAAAAGTGGTGGCCTAATTCTTATTGAATTATTTTTATAATTTATATTTACAACGTTAATTACACAAACCACTGGTAAAGTATCGAAATATCTGAACTGTTATCAATATTATCTACGAAGTGTTCTTTTATCAAAAACACTGTTTACGTAGAGGCACATTTTTGGAGATACTTTATCTGAAAGAAAGTTATCTAACTTTTATGCCTTACGTTGAGGTATTTTGCATAAAAATAGGTGAAATTGAATGATTGTTTCGGATGATGATTTGGGTAATTTTACTTTTAAAAGTTGTTGTTCTGAAGCAAATACATTTATATCTATCAATGATTCACCAACCTAAGGCGTTACTTAATATTTGTATAGAATCAGAGTGTTTACAGACTGGAGTTGGACAAGCAGATAGTGCGATAACACTGCGGCGCCTGCGCAGATATGGCCATTAGGTATACTAATTAAAAGCTGACATCAGCTGCGCCCACCTCTTTCAGACCTAACAATCTTGTAATTAACTCGTTTTGCCTTATATAACAATAAGAACTACATATAAAACGTAAAGTATGAGACCTCGCTTATAAGAAGAAAACATAACTGTAAATCTTACTGATTGTTTGTTTTTGCATTAACACGAACAAAAACTTACCTTTAAAACAATATACCTTGTTAATCTTTAGCTTAACAATCAGCTGTATAAACGAGGTGGTTGTTGCCTTCTTCTACGTTAATATTACCTATAACGAGGAATTTGATTTTTGTTTGTTGTTTGTAATGGATAAATTCAAAAACTATGGACTGAAAATCTAAAAATTCTTGCAACAATATAAAGCTGCATTATTCTTGAGTAACACTTACATAGTATTTTAATCCAATGTTCCTACGGGAACGGCAGCTAGTCCATGGCAGAGCTGTTCAATAAATACGTGTTCTGGGTGCTTACCATCAACTCTTATTACGGTTTTGTTTAGGAACCTAAACTGATCTGCTTCGCTTATTCGTACCACGACAGCTTAATATCAATGACAGCGATTCAGTGATCGATCAATGACATTTCACAGCCGCTAAGCTGTCAGAAACTCTTATTTGACTTATAACCCGGTCGATTTAACATGTCACCTGCAGGTTATACCCGTCCCTCTCACTCTCCGGGCATGACAGAATCGAGTGAAAGAGACGGGTAGAAGAAAAAGGACACAAATCGTTCTGTCATTAACATTTAGCAATTCATTTGCGATCCAGTTTTTAGAAGGTCAGAGTACGAAAGAAAGCGATTCATTTTAGGAACCTATTCTGAATCGCGCTATTTTTGAATCGCTGTCATAAAGTTGATGGTAGGCACCCTGCTCATTAACATAAAACTTAAACGAAACAAAATCTCAGTAGCAAGCCATAGAGACATCGATTGCGCTTACCTCGCACAGCACTAGAGTCTGGCTGGTCTCGCGCATTCCGGAGCGGCCGCCATCTTAAAACTACATTATTAATGCTCGCGGCTCGGCAAACAAGTCGGCCTTTTTTCGAGCACCACGCTGCGCCCAGGATATATTTGTTTTTAATAAAGACCCACGCGGTGAAGGCTCGGCATTAGGGATATGTCCATTAGTATCGACGACTTGGTGTTCGACAATTGAATGGCCTTTGTGATTGGCACGAGCTCCTTATAAGTTTATCTTAGCTTAATGTTTCCTTTGCCTGAAAGGCTGTTATTTTAATGCGAGGTATTTCTATTCTAGCATTGCGATTTGAACCTTTTAATGTTTCATAGGTTTGAAATTAATCATCTATGAGTACTGTAGTTTTGTATTCTGTTAAGCATTTCATATGGTATTGCGATTTTTTGTCCGATACGTCACAGGAAATCCCGTTAGTCCAATCAATGGTCCCGAAGGCTCATTGGGAATCCCATCCCTCTGGTCGGTATTCCCGGCTCTTGGCGAGACTACCCCTGCACGTGGCGCCTGTCTGCATTCAGGGTGATACATCACCCCCCGTGCTTTATTGGAGAAACCCTACCCGACACGTGTAAAATTGTCGCACTCAAATGGGCATTGTACAGATTGCTAAATGCATTACTAGTACGCTTTGATTTGTAACTAGAACTGCATTTAACTATATTTTCATTTATCCATGAATCTGATACAAAGACTTTGAAGATTTGTTTGTTTGCTTCTGTTGAAGCTGTGAGGTTTTTTCGCCTGTTTTTCTTGTCAACTAAAAGATGTCCTTAACGGATGGTAGGAAAAAAAATGTTGGATGATTCAAAAGTATTTAATTTAGCAAATCTATTTGAATAAAAAGTTTTTGACTTTGTTATATCATATACATAATATAATCCCTCATAAAAATATTGCTTGCTTACCTACTCAAAACAAAAGATGGTCCAATGTATGTATATCGTACAATGTTCCATAACGTGGGACATGTTAATAAAACAGTAGAATCCTCAAATAATTGTCAAAGCCGTTGGAAAAAGATTGGTGTAACGAACCAGAAATTGACGGCATAATAATGGCACCATAAATTTAGTTTGTTTCAAAGCGGACCGTATCCTAATCGCTCCCAACATCCTGTTTCGCTGCATTAGTGAATGGATGGACGCAATTTGGGTCCTCCCTTTTTTCCGATACGGTTGACATTGACATTCCGATCGGCTCCATTACGCTCTTTCTCACGTGCTTCCTCGAACCCATTCACCCCACTTAGGCGACAATCTCAGGTAAATGCATCTAATATTATCGAATTTGAACCCTAATTGTTCGCCGTTAGGTTATTAGCTGGTGTATTTGTGCCGAGTTGGGATCCCTTCTCTGGAGTATCGGCGCCGATAGCGACGGTACCCATTAACGTTATCGGTGCGTTATCGAGGCGCCGGCGCCGCTCGCTGGCACAAATATAACTGGCCAGTGTTCGCCTTTGTCCGTAAGGTGACCGGTCCTTATATGAACCGAGGCCTATTGTCGGCAGCTTTCAGTTTATTTTATGGATAGGAGACAGCTCACTTGAAGCCTTTAAGGTAGGGTGACTATTCGTCAACCAGCAGTTTGTTTTGTTTGGCAATTTGTCTGAAGAATCATTCAGGACATTCCAATCCTTGCTTTCAGGATATTTTCTCTTCAATTACCTCTAATCATTACTCAAATTTACCAGTTTGGGGATGTTGTAACTTTTAATTTTAAAGTAAGATAACATTCAATGATATTCAGGCAAACGACCGATTTCAACCAAGTCCTAAATTATCTGTAATTTTATTATCTATACTTTATCGTATTATTTAATTCTACAAAATCTGTTTCACTGATAAATACTTCATCATCGTTTATGAAATACTCAAATTGATTCCCAGTTCATGGATTAGAAGTTCAATAATCATCATCAATAATTTGTACTGTGTTATTTATTTAAACGATAATTTCTGTTGTTTCTGTCCATGTACACTTTAACGACTAATGTATTTATCAATTTTGATTGCAGTCTTAATCAATTTCGGTTTAAATTGTTATTTTAATTGCGGCGCAAACTTAACATTTCCATTCGGAATGCATCCAAGCTTTATCGGCTGGTTTTTAAGTGCCTCAAATGTCCTGTTTATCTGCGGGCCACCATTCTTGGCTTGATTTATGAGTTTTATTCGACCGTTCTATCATTCACGTCTGTGTCTATTGTTAAGATTAACTACACTTCTTCTGACTGTACCTTATGAGCTTTGTCTTATTCATAGACGACTAAATCAATATGTTGCTGTGTTTTTTCTGTTGTCAATGTAATTATGTTTGATCTCGTGTTATAAGTTTGTTATATGGATTCAGTTCTTCGATCCCGATGTAATTAATATTTTGTTTTGCATATTACACATAATTATCATATTATTGTTCTCGAGCTGTGAGGAGTTCACAGATGTTTTTGAGTCATCTTTGAATGACGTTAGAATCAATGCGATCGCAATCAGTTGATCCCAATGTACCTTTGTATCATTCATTAGAAAGAAATATAAATGTTGTATTTTGACTGCTTCCATTATACTATTTGTATTAAGTTGCGGTGTTACTACAATACGATGCTTGGACTCATCCCCTCTGGAATGTGATCCTGAACCGGGATAGTTTATTGTGTTATTTCGGTCACGATTGCACACCGTGTTTGTTTCTATACAGCAAGTTTGTAAATACAGTGTGCTGGGGACGTTAGTATGTCAGCCGAGGTGCCGTTTATAACCGGCGGGATTTTAACTGCTTTCATAAATATTATGATGCTCATTGCGGCCTGTTGAATAATTCTTTGTTTGGTCTTGTTCAAAATAACTTGGTTGTTGTCGTGATTTGTGTGTGTAACAGAGAAGGGTCTTGGTCTTTTGAATATTTGTGTGACGTTTTCCGTATTTAGAACGAAGTATGACATGTTAATGCGAACAAAAGGTTTGATCTTAAAATGAGAACAATGACTACATAATTTGTTAGCAATGTTGCCGTGATTTGTGAACTCGGAGAACAATTTGAAGTCTCAATGTTCAATTATAACATCGAAATCCTTCAACAAACTTTACAATATTTTTTCTCACTTCCTTCATTTAATTTTTGTTAGCAATTGTTGCCGTGATTAGTGAACTCAGAGAACAACAAGAAGTCACATTCAAATTCCTCCACTAAACATCAAAATAATTTATCTAACTTCCTCCATTTTCCTTCAAAAATTGTGTGACAGACAAGTTCTTCAGTTGTTACCTTCTCTGTATTTATCTTATGCCCATTTGCTCGCAGTCGTATCGTGGGCTGTAAAAGTGGCCGGTGTCATTGAGCTTCCAACTATTCGGCCATTGCGCGTGAGAACGCGGGGCATCCGTCCATACCTTAAACACCAAGTGCCCAGTGCCCACGGTACAAACAGTTTGACGTCTCTACAAATTACGAATGATACTTGGCTAGAGAAAGTAACAGCTAAAGTTTTTTTCAATTTTTATTCTACTTAAAGCTTAATGTGTAGAACTGGATTTAATGTTTATATTGCTGTAAACAATAGTCTTGCATTATTAAATGCTAAGCACGGGGCATCCGTCCATACATTAAAAATGTGCGACGACAGTCTAAATTAGTAAATTCTCCTTAATAGGTATACACCTATATGAGATACCTCATAGGAGGCTTTGGCGAAGCTTTTTGACATTTAGAAGTGAGAGTCCGTGTCAGATAGCTCTGCGCGCGACTGGGGCGTTTTCGGCGCTAGTTACGTACATTTTTGGTCTAAGATTATCGTAAATGATTAGAATTCGATTTTGACCGCGCGCAGACTTATCTGACGTGCACTTTATCTACAAAACTGCAGTAGACGAGTAAAATAAAACAAAGAAAAAGGTGACCAAAAAGTTTCCAGCAGCAGAGGGTTTTTTTCCAAAAGGCAGTTACACACAACATCCGTTTCTTTTATCCGTTAGGCGTCGTGTCGGGCGCCGTGTACAGCCGGCTTATGCCCGGTCCCGCTACCTTTGTTATTGTTTAACCTTTATCTCCATTGTACCGCCTCTTGAAGCCAAAGAAAGTGCCTAAACCACCCGTAATGCGAGCTTGATGACACGATGACATAAGCTGCTTCACAATTTTTCAAATCTCTACGGTTGTTCAGGCAAAAGTTTTCATATTTAGCAGATTTTCATTATGATTTCACTACTATAAATTTTACTAATTTTAAAGAATTTTGATATGGGGGATTAAGTACTTACGTAATTTCCACAGGTACGCTATCCATCATAGACGAAATAGTAGACAGAACCTGGACAAGTAGAAAAAACGAATACTACCTGGGATTCATGGACATACACATTTGATTGTGTCTTATCTTTAATATCATTTAGTTAGTAACTATGCGTAGGTACTACTTACATTAATTTCTAAGAAAATATTCTAGGAACTCAGCAATGCATCCATCTCTATTTCATTTAGCTATGGACCGGTCTTTGTTCGATGTTTTACAAGTAAAATAGTTTCTATATCTCCGGCTAACTACAATAATATTGTGAGAGAATGTTAATAATGCTTTTGATATAATAATATTATTATGTTATTATTCCGCGGGACGCGAGATTTCTGTAAACTCAGGGTACACGTGGAGCTAGCTCATTCAACAACATGTATGCATGTATAGTGTAGACGCTTGCTACATATATAGTGATCTGTGGTGTAGACACGGGTTCATGTATTAGGAAACAATGATTAGGTAGTTGAAACTACATAAATATCGCTCGTTTGTGGGTTTTAACTCTTAAGGGCCCTACAGACTATCAGGGCGTCTCGATTCTGCTAACGTTAAGTCATAATCGTGTCTCAGTAGTGTTTCAATTGTAGTTCAATTGTTGTGCTTTTTTACACACTAGTTACAAGAAATGTGTACTTCTTTTCACAATACTACTGAATGGTCAAACCACATAATCATCATCATCATCATGTCAGCCGAACGACGCCCACTGCTGGGCATAGGCCTCCCCCAAGGATCTCCACAACGATCGGTCTTGCGCTGCCCGCATCCAGCGGCTTCCCGCGATCTTGACCAGATCATCCACGGAACGTCGTCCGGTACGCGCGTAAAAAAAAAACACATATTAAATAAAATAAATAAATAAATAACTTCTTACAATCACACCAATTATCTAAGCCCATGTTAATTTCATTAAGAAACTGTATCATGGAAAACTTGATAACGGATAAATATATACTCAAATACTTTTGGTTTGTAAATACATACATAATATACATAGTAAACACCCAGACCAAGACAAATAGACATGTTCATGCACACAAATATTTGTCTTGTTCGGGAATCGAACTCGAGACCCAGTGGTCTCTTCACCTTCTGCGCCAGTGCGCAGAAGGTGGGTAGCCTACCCCTGCGCCAAATCGGTCGTCAAATCATTACATTCACATCAAATTATACTGCACAGTCATAATTCTTGTAACTAGTGTGTAAAAGGGCACTACAGTTGAACTACAATAAAATTGAAACACGATTATGACTTAACGTTATCAGAATCGACCGCCCTGGCGGGCTATTAGTCTGTGGGGCCCTTTAAAAATGTGTTTTCGAGAAAAATGCAAAAAATTCGCTCGTCCAGTAGTTACGTCAATAGGTTTTACGAGTCTGAAGCATAAAAAAATCACATTTGCATATGTCACAGGTCGTCCGACTTTTTTTTTAAATTCTTCTAGTGTGGTCTACATATATGTGGAATTGTGGACACAAATAGACGTGGGTATACGCATAGCATAGGTATCTAGTTGTTTTTACCGACCTTGGGGCGGTCACTGGTATGCTTGTATGTTTAATACATACTATATTATGTATTTATTCAACACACAGACTATATACCTGCTCCTTAATAGTTGTGAATTCTTAAATAAGTATTTTTTTTTCATTCAAAAGGATTGAAAGAGAATTAATTAAATATTTTTCTTTACTTCGAAGGTCGATAATGTCGTTTCTGACATTTCCTTTAGAAAACTGTCGTAAAAATCATTGCGAATGGGTTTTGATTTTAATTTAGACATTTTATGGTTTATAAAACGAAGTAGTTGCATCAGCTACTATTTTAGGAAGAACAAACATTTTTTTTCGATACCGAATTGATTATTAATAAAAGACGCATAAATTTTCCGTTGGTTTTAGTTTTCTATATAAAAATAGGAAAAATAAAGTAAGTTCTTTTATTTCTTACTAGCAGCGCCTGCAGATCATTGCGTTAATTCGTTTCTTGTTCAATAAATCCAGACAAATGATATAACTAAATGTAGTTTTTAGGCAAAAAGCAAGCCACAAAAGGAACAAAAACGTATAGATGGGCAACAAACAGACATTTTATCTACACTTTCATCAAATAAAAACAGTAAAAAAGGTGACATAAATCACTTGAATGAAACGAAGAACTTCGCGGCGGCGTCGTCTCTGATTCACTCATTCACCTATCTATGTCGATTTTTTTTCTGTCCGCCAATAAATTAATATAAATACATATATGTGTACATATATTTACATATAGGTGTGAGCGTACGCAGGTGTCCAGGCATGATGTCATACGAAAACTTGACGTAAAGTGGTCCGCAAATCATGAATGACATTATCCGATTATAAAGTAACTTTAAGCATGCTTAGCGAAGATTGGGTGGTGGAGATTAGTGTCATTCGATATGTGTGGTCGAGAGTACCGGTCTTTTGGTGGTGCTGCCGCTGATGTAGGTCCGCTGTATTTTATGTGTGTGTGTCTGTTTTGTGACGTCATTTGGAGGAAACTAGATTTTTGTTTGATAGATAAGGCCCCTTTTAAAAAGGAGTGTATAAATTTTTCTACTATTAATTTTTATACCGGCAATCTTTTTTTATTTAATAACTAGAATGGAACGCATACCCTCGTTTCATAACGATCATTCGCAATTGACAATGTTTACTTACGTTATTGAAGGACCAAATGATCGTCTACAGAGGCAATTGAAGCCATTGTCATTCGAAACTACGTGATTGATGCAAATGATGGAAAGGCCATTGACAATCGCGAATGACGCTACCAATTGAACGTCTCGTTGTGCGATTGACATGTTTTTCGGTCATTTGTTCGCTCGCTAGTCGAGAAACATGGCGCGAGCAATTTACGCATCGAATGAAGCTCCATCATTCGCACCTTCAATTGAAACGGTCAATCACGTAACAATTGACGAATGACGATTGATCGTTACCGGGGCACTTAACAATTGACGAATGACGATTGACCGTCACCGGTTGCATTGCACTTTAAATTTAATTAAGTAAGTAATATTTATTTCCATTTGTTACAGATCACGGCGAAAGCACGCAGGACGCGAGACGGACCGACCATGAGCGGCTTTTCAGCGGCTCTCTCGCTACTGATGGCGAAGGTAATGATCATCATCAGTTACCTTATCATATATCCATATCCCTGAGCGGGACTTCCCACCTGTTTACCAACACGAGCAAAAAGTTTTAACTCACTAACAAAACATTTGGAATTGTCTTCGTAAACTGATTTGATTTGCTTGAACTCCAAAACGGAACTTTCAGGTAAAATTCTCTGGAAATTTTCTCCCATTTTAGAAGTAATCATAATATTTTTAAATAAGTACTCGGACATTAAAAAAATAAACTCAACCAGCTAAAAGACAAAACAGAAATACAGATTGAAGTAAAAACAAAGACTTCGTAAACACTTAAACTCGTAAAAATCATATGTTTTTTTACAAGCTTTTTAATAACTTGACATGTTATTTAGTTAGTACCTATGTTAGTTAGTGGGGGACAAATCTTACTTACTTCCCAGTGTCCGATGGAGCTGAAATTTTGTATACAGGTTTGGTTCAGATGACAATACAATATAAAGGTACAGTCAGCAAAAAAGCATGAAATTTTTAATAAAAACTTATTGAACTTCTAAATGGATAATTTTCAAAAAAAAAACAATCTAAGGAGGTTTTAACCTTTCAAGCTTCTTTGTTCGTATTTTGAAACGACCAAAAAGAAAAGTTTACTTTTTAATTCCACAACAATCAAAAGAGGTTTAGCCTTCCAAGCCTCAACCCTTCTTTCGATTCACGTCAAATCTGCGTGGTCTGAGAGCGTGGTGGCCCCAAGAAGATTCCACAAGGAAACTGGAGTTTTCAGCCTGTTCATAAAAAAGTGTGCTCAGCAAATTAGACATTTAACTATGTAGTGGCTGTCTGTTGTCTCATATGACCGTTACGTTTTGTTTCTAAGTATAGGTGAGACGGAAGACAGCCACAGTCTACAAAAAAGTGTTAGTACTTCCGTCTCCAGTTACCTCAGTATTTAGTCTAAGCTCTTTGGGTGGCCCAGTCCCACCATCGGAGCCGGCAGCCGTCAGTCGGTGGTGGCGACTGGCGACCTTGGCGATCGATCGCGCCCCGACGGCGCCGCCACGCCGCGCCACCACCACTGGGTTAACCGATACCAGGGTTATGGGGAGCATTGGGGTTTGTAGACCGGTCAAAGTTTGAGGTGTAAACTCCTAGATTTGACAAATTAAAGTTGAGGTTTTGGTAGGAAAACTTTTGAGCAAGCTAGCTCGTCTTTAAAACTTAAAGACAGACTCTGTTCACACAGGTTTAGACACATAATTAGCCCTTTATTGTGTTGTTCATGAGATTCTGAACCCTGGTAGAGGTATGATGATATTTCTGTATTTTGCATAATTTTATTATGGGACGAAAGTAGAAGCTTAAAGTTAAATCATAGCCCCCTTATTCCAAAACATGGTTTGGGATGATGGGAAGGTGATGCTAATTCTGTGTTTCATTTGGAAAATGAAAATGACAGCACCAGTTTAGTAGGTACCAGTTCAAATCCAGGACTATATAAGTCCACGTTTTGGAATAAGGGGGTAGGTGTTTAAGCTACTAAAGTTGTGAAAACAAAACCAAAATTAGATTTTACGAAATTTCTTCAATCTGGTTTTTACTAGTCGAGTTGCGAGTATCGGGTTACGACAAACAAAGAAATAGTTAAAATTATCGTTAGCCTGGCCGCGCCAACTTTCCGCATCACTGATGTAATTCACTGAAATATGAATCGCATCGCTCTACATGCGATCTGTCAGCGCTGACACTTCGCGATCTTTGACATCATTAGAACAAAGAAATTTCGAGAACATCGGAAAGGATAAAAACTGGCTTTCCTTTGAAGATAAACTTGAAGTTCAATTTGGTGAAACTGAAACCAAATTTAAAGTTTTCAAGGTTTAAATTGGAATACTTAATTAGAAAGACATCAACGCGTTAGCCAAAATATATCTTTAAGTCCCTGTCCAGAACTACGCGCGAGTTAGACGCGTTTTAACATACATTGCCCGCTAAGTATTGGTGTTCCGCGTCTTATCTGCCACATTGACAGTGATGTAATGAAAATCGCTGTTAAAATCGCGGCGAATTCGCCTTTTCTGGACAAACAGTTAATCATAACAAATAATTAGCGGTTCTAGCAGACAAATTAATACATTTTGTCAATCTTCGCTGTCGTGTTTGGTAAATTATTATCCTGTTAAAGATAATAATTTTGAGGCAAAGTATAAGATATAGAAAGTAATCCTAGGGGTTGTTTTATTAGTGACTGTATAAGTATGAAGTAAAAATTATAGCTAGCAAGTACGTAACTTAATAATATCATATTATGTGTAGTATGTTAAATATATTATTGTCTTTATCGTGTTCTCAGCATCCGAAAGTGCGTCCATTTTGTTTGCGATAAAACACGAGTTTAGCTTCCAACTTCTAATTTAGCCTCCCTCTGCCAATTGTACAATCAACGCTGGGAGCTTTGTTACGCTTCTGGAATGTTCTTCACCTTCAAATTATATCTTCAAAGTTAACTGAAACTTCGTTTTGAATTGAGATAGAGCTTTGCCAGAAAGATTTTGACAGTTCGGCACTTACTTAAATGGGGTAGAGTTACTTGCTTGTCCAGAAAGGGCGAAATGGCCGCGATTTTAACAGTGATTTTCATTACATCATGACGACGACATTCCGCGACGACGTCAATGTGGCAGATAAGACGCGGAACGTAATACTTAGCGTGCAATGTAGTTATGTTAAGGCGCTACTCGGAAAAATATGGACTTTTTGATTTAAAACTATAGGACGGTTACAGTTGTTAAAAATCTGGTAATAAGATATATTTCTTCATACCTTTATCTAGGATCGTATAGATTCAAAAACACGATTTTATGATTTTGCCTCGACACTTTTTATTTTCGAAAAGACCTCTAAAAAATACGAAAAGTGAAGATTATTCTTAAATGGGGTTACTTACACTATTGGAAATTGGTTTAATTAGTGGACACCAATAATATTGAAATCGTATGGAAGCATTTTTTTTTAAATCGCTGTAGTTTTTTAATACGAAGTGATTTTGTGTTTTTTTTGCCTAATCTGCAAAATCGGTCTCGCTCCCGCGCGCGTTGTTTTCTCATTGCTATCTCGCTTCAGCACATTTTTTCCGAGTATCGCCTTAAATAAAACGCGTCTAACTCGCACGTCGTTCTGGACAGGGACTGGCCACTGAAAGGGCCTAAAAGTTCAGAGGGCTTACTGTAAGTTAGTAAATACGCGTCTGATATCGACAGACAGATTGTAAAGAGAATAGAATATAATTTTAATCGCAAACGCGATAGTCGTTTGCACATTGACAAACTTGCACTAGGGGTCGCTTAAACCACTAGACTACCGAGGCGGTTGATTCTATGCAATGTATAAATTCTTAACATTCTTTAACAATTCTAAGATTTGAAAGAGCGGTATAATGTAGTTATACTATTAATATTGAGTTTTGTCAACAACTACACTTACATAAAAAATACTTTTAAATGTAGTTAAACGTTTTATCATGATCAAAGTTGATTGATATTCTTGCTCCTTATGTTCACCACTTAAATAATTCACATCTATAGATAACATTATTCTAACAAGTAATGTTACAGTACTATGACGTAATAATGGTTGCTATGGCTACTAGCGAACCACCTATGGAAAGGTGACTAACTTTTTAACGGCAAAGTGGCAATCACTTTATGTTGTTAAGTGTTCTTATTTTAAGTGTTCCTGCTTTAGGAGATTCGAGATCCAAATCGTGTTTAGTTTAAATGACAAAACCCAACACTTAGGTTTTTTTTTTAAATATTTCTTATCACCATATTTTATACGTTGGCATTTAAAATTTTCAGCCCAGCCGGCCTAGCATGAGTTGTCTTGCTTACCCCACTAAGGTGTAAGCAAGACGGCATGCCGTACCATATCATATCGCGCGTTATAAGCCGTTCATGCTAGGCCGACTGGGTAACTACACTACAACAATATTTGCTAAAAAATACATTGGGACTTATAATAATAGGAAGAAATAGAGAAACGAGACCTAAGTTTAAGTTTGTTTAATCATCTAATCTAAGGAACATTACAAATTCAGTTCCTGCTTAGTACCTACATCATCATCGGCCAATATGAATAACTATAACTAAACAACCACTAATAAATTGATAACGGCATATCAGTCTAATAGTTTAACTTCCTTTTCAATTCTGAATAAAATCATTACTCACACTTTTAAAAACTAGTCAGAAAGTCTTTGATTCGATATCGAATTTTCGCCATCTTGTCTAAGCTATAACTAGGTACAAAAAATTTATGATCCATCTCCTTCGTTACAGAAAAACAGTCGTGGGAGACCGAGTGGTGTCGGCTCGCGTACTGGGAGCTGACGCAGCGAGTGGGTCGGCAGTTCGGCGTGCGGCTGCGCACCGTCGACGTATTCGGTGGAGCCGGGGCTGGCTGCCAACCCACCAAGCACGGCTTCTGCCTCGACGCGCTGGACGCGAGGGACGCGCCGCCTGACCAGGTTGGTGCTACTCGTGTTAATGTCAGAGCTGTGTGTGAGTGTTCGCCGGCGCCGGCTGATAATCCACCAAGTACGGCTTCTGCCTCGACGCGCTGGAAGCGAAGGACGCGCCGCCTGACCAGGTTGGTGTTACACATGTTAATGTCAGAGCTGTGTGTGAGTGTTTAGCGGCGCCGGCTGCTAACCCACTAAGCACGGCTTCTGCCTCGACGCACTGGACGCGAGGGACGCGCCGCCTGACCAGGTTAGTGCTACTCATGCTAATGTCAGAGCTGTGTGTAAGTGTTCGGCGGCGCCGGCGCCGGCTGCCAACCCACCAAGTACGGCGTCTGCCTCGACGCGCTGGACGCGAGGGACGCGCCGCCTGACCAGGTTGGTTCTACTCATCTTAATGTCAGAGCTGTGTGTGTGTGTATGGCGGCGCCGGCTGCCAACCCACCAAGTACGGCTTCTGCCTCGACGCGCTGGACGCGAGGGACGCGCCGCCTGACCAGGTTGGTGCTACTTATGTTAATGTCAGAGCTCTATGTGAGTGTTCTATAGGCACTATTGAGTGTTCTATAGTCTATGTTCTATAGTTTTCAATAGGCCATTTTTCGTTTAAATATCAAGTACATAACAAATTTATTTTCTTTTAAATTAATAATTTAAATGCGAATCTCGGATACCAGTATCAAATCACGGAATAAGGGCATGTCCACGTTATGCTAGCATTCATGAATCCCGCGAAATGGCACTACCTATTCTGACCACTGATCATCAGTCAGCATCATATTAACGAGCCTAGGGACATAGGCCATAGGTCTCTCCAAATGCATAACATCGAGTAACTATTCCTCTTTATTGCTAAGTGAAGAGATGAAGAGATCAAAATGAATACACTTCATGCAATTGTCACATCAACACTCTGGAGAACTGGAATTGGCTCATAAATAACAGGAAAAATTTCAGGGCGTTGATAACTATGATAATTATGCTCAAATGTCAAAATAGTAGTAACTAATAATAAGGAAGGACGAATATCGTTGGCATAGCAAGAACTTTTTATGTTTCTAATTTTGTAACTGAATTTTTAATTGGATTTGCAAAAGTAAGTAAAGAATTTGGTCCTATTACTTTTCCTTCCCATTCTCTGACCCACAATGAACTACAGGCCAGTCGTCCAGCGATTCCTAAAACCGTGTTTATCAAACTATTCTCGGGAACTAGCCGGGGTCACCCGCTGTAGCTGTTGTAAAGTCGCAAATGAATAATTTTCTCTCTATTAAGTCGTCCGCGATAACGCATATTGATTTAGTGGGACTTAGGCCACCGAGATAACCCTGATTGCCGATATCGGGTATAATTTCAAACGATATCAAATCGAGTTCTCATTTTGCCAGCTTTAACAAATAGTTAAATGATTTGATGAAACTTTTTTGAGAGTTTGATACTTTTGTGCATTCACAATGCAATTCTGTAAATATAATATGTGATAGTAAAAAACCACGAGCCCTATAAGTAGCTTTAAGGCGGGATGGGTTCTTGTTTTAATAAGTACAGTATTTCTGTGTAAAGAAAAATTTGCAAAACAGTAGAGATCAAAGTTCAGAATGAAAATTAATGACGTTCAGATATTTAGTTAAGACTAATTAACTCTGCCTTTTTTAAGTCACAGATAAGAAAACCATACAACACCAATAATTAATAAAAAACTTTGATCTTTTGCATGATTATTAAGGGTACAATTAAAATACTTTTTTACCGACAGAAATACTAGATGAGCGACTGGTTGCATTCGACCAAACTTTTATTCCGAGAATATCGCTTACTGTCGGATAATAATGTCAAACTACCTAGTATGGGTTTTTGACATTACTATCCAAAAGTAAGCGTTATTCTTGGAATAAAAGTTTGGTCGAATGCAGCCTTAACCTAAACCTATTTTTCCGTAACCAAACCTAGTATTTTAGTCGATAAATTTAGTAATTTTTAGTCAGTCGATTTATTATAAGTATTCCGAATGTTAATAATACGTTTTTTAAAATTCTAACTTCTATTCACTCTCTATTGCAGGTGCGCAAAACGAGATCAAAGATCGGTCTAGGCGTCACGCTCTCGCTAGAAGCCGACGGAGTATGGCTCTACAACCGGAGCCAAGAGCCTGTGTTCGTCAGCTCCCCAGCTCTGGACGCAGCGGCAGCGAAGGCCTTGCTCGTATGGCGAGTGGCGCCAGGGCATTGTTTATGCGTGTTCGATCCTCGCTGCCCACCCCCGGCACTCTCGCTGCCCCACATCGGGCCCGTGGACCCCCTCTCTGTGAGGATCTCGTTCGCCAAGGGCTGGGGCCCCAAGTACTCGCGCCGGGATGTGACCGCGTGCCCATGCTGGCTCGAGGTGCTACTGGCGCCCCCGAGCTGACGGGGCCCCTAAGGAGGTGGACTCGCTTTGGGAGGCTGAACTTTAATTAAAGATTGTCATAGAATCTGTGGCAAGGAGTATTAATTACGTCTGTCTGCAAGAAGGTTGCAAAAATTTACAAAAGAAGTTGGAGATGGGAAAAATAAAAAAGTTTGTCCTTCCGAAGAACAATGGACGTTTACAGGCGTATTTTAAAAGAAGAAGGCTCCACAGAGTAAAGAAAACAAAAGTGAACACCAGTGATTTTCATCAAATAAAATACTTATTAAAGTCTGCCCCCCAAAGCGATGGTCTCGTGGCGAAATGGACAACAGAACAATAAGTGCAGTGCAAAGACATTTTGATACGAACTTACGTGAATACGGTTTCTGTTTAAATCATGGACTTATTTAATTTAATTTAGAATACACTTGGGGCCAATAAAAATTGCCTGTACAACATTATTTATTTATAAAATTAATACTTCCGACTTATAATATTATATTAAAAAAATGTATTTAATTTTTATAGTTAAACACAGGCAATTGTTAATGTTTTCAGGTGTTGTAATTAATTATTTGTTGCAGTTGTGTTAAAGAGCATTACATGTGGTTTGCTCCCCTATTGGGGAAGACTGTATGGTGTCAATATTTATTGAAATGAACGCAACAAATTACAATGTAAATATATTTGTTTTAAATCACACGTAGGTACTCATGGGGCCTTATGAGTCAATAATTGGTAAAACTTTGATACTATATTACAGATTACTTTGAGAAAACGGCGCGCATTATCACAAGCATTTTCATAAATATTTCATTTAAATCGTTATTCATTAGGTTTCTCCCACAAATTGGAAAAGCCAATTTTGTAGTGGAGTTCCAAAAAACACCGTTTTCTCAATCTGCCATGGAAATTATGAGGCCTTACACCGTTTTACATGTACCATATAGTCATATACAATTTACTTAAGTTGTATTATATGTATAGAGCTCGGTTTTAAGACTACGCGAGACTGTATATATAAAAGTTATATGTACTATATTATTTGTAATTAACTATTTATAATTATGAAATATGCCTTACCTTAGATTGTAAATTATTTAAGAATATAGAGTAGTCTTATTTCTTTTTGTACAAAAATATATTATTTGACACAATTTTCTATCGCGAGTTGGTGACAGTTGTATTTGAAAATGGCTGTGTGAAAGCATTTGTACCGACTGTTGTACCTTTGTGCTCAGTGGTTAGTGCGTCACGGGAACAAAATCAGGAAAAGTAGTTTCTTTAGACATAATCACACATCGATTGATCTTTTAGTTTTTATAACCGAAGAAGATCTGCCAATTGTAAACATTTAAATGTATTAAAAATAGTGCAATCGTTGATTTTAAACAAAGATAGATAGGAGAATTCGATAACAGATTTTGAACACTGTGCCTTGCGTTGTATTCAGAATATATAATATTATTATTATAAAGTAATAATCCAAAATGTTTACTTAATGTAGGGTAATTACAGTCAATTTCACTGGCCTATAATTTAAGTATATGTAATTATATACAATACGTTATATGAAGCTCGAATTTATGAGAGTACTGCTTAGAGACAAAGTGAGTTGACTTGACAATAAGATTTCATTCTAGTCTTTATAAAAAAACCTTGCTTTGTCGTAATATATAGGTATACTGTTATGTACGTACATTGAAGGGCCAGTTTGTTAAAAGATGGTATTTTGATGGAAATTTTTAGCAGCAGTCAACTCCGAAACACTTGAGATGGTCGAATAAAATCATTTTTATTAAATGATTTTTTTCCGATGAAATATCTGCCCTTATTAAAAGGGGTTAATGAACATTATATTCAGTCACAAAATGCCAGTTTTAGCGCAATCTGTTGGGAATTACTTACAATTTCGGTAAAAAAGAACCTGCTGTTTTAGTCTTTGCATTAGACTGACGTAGCGCCTTAAAAACAACGCAAATAATTAACAACGTGTATTTTTAAGTTTACACCCTAATATTCTAAAATCGCATTTTTGCGATCTACCGCTATTTTTGTCACACTTTGGCATTCAAGAGAGATTAAAATACTGTTTAATTTCACTGACAAACAGATGATAAATTATCGCACTATTATGACAAGATAACAAAGAATGGTGCACATTTTTTCGGCCTACAATGTACTTGATTTTTTAATTAATCACGAAATACACATTGTTAATTTTTTGTTAGTTGGTAAATGATATATTAGGCCACCCTGATTCGCCTGATACTTCTTTAGTTGTAACACTGACGATGGATGAGTTAAGGTTATGATAAATTATAATAAATAAAGAAAGAGAATATTTTTAAAATTTCAGCAGTTTTATTACCTAAGTATATATATTTTTCCAATACACAATATTTTTTAACAAACACATTAACACTTCAGAATGAGACACATAGCTAAAAAGTCTAACCGAATTTTGGTCACGAAGTAAACAAATTATCACATTTTTTAAATATTATTTAATGATACACAGTTACATTTAAAATAATCTAATACCTAAGACGAGAGAAAGTAATGCCACAGAATATATAATAGTACGTAGGTAATGCCTAAAAGTTAACATTTATAAAAAATATCAAAGAATCTTAATAAAGAAATGATTTATTTATGAGAAATACTTTTGTACGTAGTAGTACGTACCTACCTATCGGATTCGACAATAATGCAATTGATAAAAATTACTTAAGTACAACATTTTTAACAACACGTAGGTAGGCCTTAGTTCATCATCAGTTGGTTACATTAACCGTTGGTTAAATGTCGGTTAGTCGGCTGTTTAACTAATCACGTGCGTTAACCAACCAATTAAACTACGGTTAACGAGGCCGACTGTTGATTAGAAGTTAGAAGGCTAAGGACTTAATTCACACTATCAGTCAATTCATCGTAGATTCCTTACTCTAATTTCTTCAGGGTGGTGTTTGGTAGGAAATAACACGCAGCTCCACAGACTGCAAGAGAAAACAATATTATGGTAATGAGGATAGTAGGTATTTTGATGCTTAAACTCAAGAAATGATTCATGATAAAGTACAAGAAAATGATGTCCAGAAAGTAGAGTTAAAGTTAGAGCGAATATTACTAAAGTAATAATATGACCTCAACAAAAGTCTTTACCAATTTGGCTTTAAGCGACATCTATGCAATGCGATAAACATTTCATTTGCTACGCTCTTGGCGACAAAACCAAACGGTTTGCTTTTCTACTTAGTTGGTTAGTTACTACCGTTGTATACAGATGGCGTTGCTAAGTGCACGGCTGATCTTTATGAGGACCATGATTGAGGACTATTATCTGATAATAATAAAAATTGGTGCTATTGAGCTGTATTGGTTATTTATAATATCATGCATTGGTTCATTATCATTACTCCGTTATAAAGCGGTATTATGAGCATTAGAATTTGATGTGACCCTGTATTTTACAAGATAAGTATGGATTTTGTTAAAAGCAATAATAAGAACCTCCTAGTACAGCAGCGATGGTGATGAAGGGTGGCCAGCATCCGAAGGTGATGAGAGCTGGGAAGATCACCGTCCCAGCGATGGTTCCGAGTCTACCACACATCAGGAATGTCGTCATTGCCATAACTCTAAAAAAAATATAGCCACCGTGAAATGCGTAAAATGTCTGGAGCCCAAGTTTTAAACAATAAAGCGGACTAGAAATTCGTTAATCCCCATTAACCAGTAATACTGACCATACACCATCATCCTATCGTCCAATCAGCATGAGGCTGAATATTGGATCAAGTAGTATTGACCGTGGGTGGGCGTGGATTGGCATGACGGTTATCAAATTATGGTGTAATATGGACATTCGAGTATTAGGACAGCAGTGGCAGCATCAGCATCAGGCAGTTACAAGTTGGAAGTGGTCTAGAAATAATAATCGTTAAAGCTATGATGATGATTTCTTACCTCAGTGACGTAGGGAAGAGGTCGACAGTGACGCTGGATAGCGCAGCAGCGTAGAGCAAGGTCAATGCCAGCAGCGCGGTACCCTTGGCCGCCACCATGAACGTGTCAGTACCTAGCAGCAGCTAATGCAGCTACAAGTAGCTCACAGCCACTCAAAGTTGGAGTCTAACGTCCGAAAACTCAAACGCTATTCAGCTTTGGCAGCGGCCTGTCGCATTAAATGTCAAAGGTATGAAGGAGACAGCATAATGTCTCTCAGACATTATGCTGTCTCCTCTACCAAAGCCGAGTTGCTTTCGAGCATTCGGACGTATGTCTAGCAATATTAATGTATAGTTCATGATGGTGATTGGTTACCTCAGTGACGTAGGGAAGAGGTCCACAGTGACGCTGGACAGCGCAGCGCCGTAGAGCGAGGTGAATGCCAGCAGCGCGGTGACCATGGCCGCCGCCGTAAACGTGTCAGTACCTAGCAACAGCTAACGCAGCTACAAGTAGCTCACAGCCACTCAAAGTAGGAGTCTAACGTCCGAAAACTCAAACGCTATTCAGCTTTGGCAGCGCCCTGTCGCATTAAATGTCAAAGGTATGCAGGAGACAGCATAATGTCTCTCAGACATTATGCTGTCTCCGCTACCAAAGCCGAGTTGCTTTCGAGCATTCGGGCGTATGTCTAGCAATATTAATGTATGTTTATGATGGTGATTGGTTACCTCAGTGACGTAGGGAAGAGCGCCGTAGAGCGAGGTGAATGCCAGCAGCGCGGTGACCATGGCCGCCACCGTGAACGCGTCTGTACCGAGCAGCGGCAACAGCAGCATCAGACAGCTACAAGTACCTCACAGCCACTTTAAGTTAGAAGCCTAGCGTCCGAACACTCGAACGCTTTGGAAGGCATCAAATATCAAAGGTATGAAAGAGACGGCATGACGCTCCCAAAGTTGAGTTGCTTTCGAGCATTCGGACATTCGAGTATTAGGACAGCAGTGGTAGCATCAGCATCAGGCAGCTACAAGTTGGAAGTGGTCTAGAAATAATAATCGTTAAAGCTATGATGATGATTTCTTACCTCCGGGACGTAGGGAACAGGTCCACAGTGACGCTGGACAGCGCAGCGCCCTAAAGCGAGGTGAATGCCAGCAGCGCGGTGACCATGGCCGCCACCGTAAACGCGTCTGTACCCAGCAGTGGCAACAGCAGCATCAGACAGCTACAAGTACCTCACAGCCACTTTAAGTTAGAAGCCTAGCGTCCGAACACTCGAACGCTTTGGAAGGCATCAAATATCAAAGGTATGAAAGAGACGGCATGACGCTCCCAAAGTTGAGTTGCTTTCGAGCATTCGGACATTCGAGTATTAGGACAGCAGTGGTAGCATCAGCATCAGGCAGCTACAAGTTGGAAGTGGTCTAGAAATAATAATCGTTAAAGCTATGATGATGATTTCTTACCTCCGGGACGTAGGGAACAGGTCCACAGTGACGCTGGACAGCGCAGCGCCCTAAAGCGAGGTGAATGCCAGCAGCGCGGTGACCATGGCCGCCACCGTAAACGCGTCTGTACCCAGCAGTGGCAGTAGCAGCATCAGGCAGGTATAAATAGCTCACATCCACTCTAAGTAGGAAGTGGACTAACAGCTTATGATGACGACTGCTTACCTCAGTGATGTAGGGAAGAGATCGACAGTGACGCTGGATAGCGCAGCGCCGTAGAGCGAGGTGAATGCCAGCAGCGCGGTGACCATGGCCGCCACCGTAAACGCGTCTGTACCCAGCAGTGGCAGTAGCAGCATCAGGCAGGTATAAATAGCTCTCATCCACTCTATGTGGGAAGTGGACTAACAGTAGCTTATGATGACGACTGCTTACCTCAGTGACGTAGGGAAGAGGTCGACAGTGACGCTGGACAGCGCAGCGCCGTAGAGCGAGGTGAATGCCAGCAGCGCGGTGACCATGGCCGCCACCGTAAACGCGTCCGTGCCGAGCAGCGGCAGCAGCAGCATCAGGCAGCCACAAGTAGCTCACAGTCACTCTAAGATAGAAGTCTAACGTCCGAACACTTGAACGCTTTGGGAGGCATCAAATATCAAAGGTATAAAAGAGACGGCATGACGCTCCCAAAGTTGAGTTGCTTTCGAGCATTCGGACATTCGAGTATTAGGACAGCAGTGGCAGCATCAGCATCAGGCAGCTACAAGTTGGAAGTGGTCTAGAAATAATAATCGTTACAGCTATGATGATGATTGCTTACCTCAGTGACGTAGGGAAGAGGTCCACAGTGACGCTGGACAGCGCAGCGCCGTAGAGCGAGGTGAATGCCAGCAGCGCGGTGACCATGGCCGCCACCGTGAACGCGTCTGTACCCAGCAACGGCAGTAGCAGCATCAGTACTGCGCTGCTCACGCCGCACGAGCCTACCACCAGCTTCTTGCCGCACCTGGTAAGTTACGTTGGTTTCGTGTAATCTTTTCATCATCGTCTTTATATTTTCAGGCTTTTACATTTGTGCTTGCGATTCGTACTTATGGAAACTTAGGACAACAGGGGGGGAAACAGAAATAAAAATCTAAAACGACTATGACAGACAACCGCGTTGTTGGGTAGTTTTGTTAAAAAATAACAAGTTTCTTACAAATAATAACTGAGCAAAACCGTCTCAAGTGAATAATTAGAGAGCTTTTTTATCCATCATCAGCCATACGACGCCCACTGCTGGGCATAGGCCTCCCCCAAAGCTAATCTAAATTCTACAATAATATCCGGTAGGTACACTTGAAAATCAGTGCGTACACCAGGCTGCCGTTGTTGGACCCGATCATGGCACCACAGGCGGATGGTATTAGACATACTTCTTGATCATCACTCCCCCGATGCTATACGTGAGCACGTAGCTCGCCCCCACCACGGCGCTCTGCAGGTACGTCAGCATGTCGGTGTGTAGGGGCGCGCAGTCGGTGAGTGGTGGGGCGGCCACAGGTGCGATGGCAGCGCACAGGCTGCCATCGTTGGACCCAATCATGGCCGCCAACTGCGGGTAACACAGGCGGATGATGTTGGACCTACTTGTTGATCATTGCTCCCCCAAAGCGGTACGTCAGCACTGACCCAGCGCCCACCACGGCGCTCTTCAGGTACGTCAGCATGTCAGTGTGTAAGGGCGCGCAGTCGGTGAGTGATGGGGCGGCCATTGTTGGACCCAATCATGGCTGCCAGCTTCGGATACCAGAGGCGGATGGTGTTGGACCTACTTGTTGATCATTGTTCCCTGTGAAACTTATGACGCCCCGCAAAACTACAAAACTTAGTTTTAAAGTGACCGTTGAACAAATTTATGACTTCTTCATATGATAAAATCCCGACATCCTTGGGAAGTGCTAAGTCATGGATGAGTCTGTACGTAGTTTCTTCTAAACTACAGAGTAAGATTGCCCTGCGTTTTGGCCCCAACGACCAACCCATCTGGTTCCCCCGATGCTGTACGTCAGCACTGACCCAGCGCCCACAACAGCGCTTTGCAGGTACGTCAGCATGTCAGTGTGTAGGGGCGCGCAGTAGGTGAGTGGTGGGGCGGCCGCGGGCGCGATGGCAGCGCACAGGCTGCCATTGTTGGACCCAATCATGGCCGCCAGCTGCGGGTAGGACAGACGGATGGTTTTGGACTTACTTATTGATCATTGCTCCCCCGATGCTGTACGTTAGCACTGACCCAGCGCCTACCACGGCGCTCTGCAGGTAGGTAAGCATGTCAGTGTGTAGGGGCGCGCAGTCGGTGAGTGGTGGGGCGGCCGCAGGCGCTATGGCCGCGCACAGGCTGCCATTGTTGGATCCAATCATGGCCGCTAGCTGCGGGTACCACAGGCGGATGGTGTTGGACCTTAAAGTAATGTTTGGACCTGGAGTTAGTCTTGGACTTTGTATTGATACGTTAAACCTCTAACTCGTGTTTGTTATGGACTCGATGTTGAATTTCGTTCTTTGCAATATGTAATGCTTATTTCTGAATATCATCAAACCCCTCGAGTTTGAGCTCATTTGTTTCATTCTGATGAGACCTGTTTGCTACACTTGGTGGTGAGGGTCTGATGATATAAAAGTGTGTTTTTTTAGTTTTTTAACTAGGTACTTATAACAGGAAATTTACCAACCCAAACATGCATTCCATATGAATGACGCAGAGCATCACCAGCCACTTGAGAAGAGGCGGTCGGAAGAGGGGTGCCAGCTGGACAGCACCCCTCCTCAACGCTGCCAAGCCTTTACTTTACAAGCATTTACTACACTTGGTGGTGGGGGTCTGATGATGGAGCAGGGAGGAAGCCAGTGGCACTCCTTAATGACCACGAGGAAACCCCTCGAGTTTGGGCTCATTTGTTTCTTTCTAATGAGACCTGTTTGCTACACTTAGTGGTGAAGGTCTGATGATGGAGCGGGGAGGAAGTCAGTGGCACTCTTTAATTACCACTAGGAAACCCTTCGAGTTTAGGCTTATTTGTTTCGTTCTAATGAGACCTGTTTGCTACACTTGGTGATGAAGGTCTGATGATGGAGCGGGGAGGAAGTCATTGGCACTCCTTAATGACCACTAGGAAAACCCTCGAGTTTGGGCTCATTTGTTTCATTATGATGAGACCTGTTTGCTACACTTGGTGGTGAGGGTCCGATGATTTAAAAAATGTGTTTTTTTTAGTTTTTTAAACTAGGTACTTATAACAGGAAATTTACTTACCCAAACATGCATCCCATATGAATGACGCAGATCAGCAGCAGCCACTTGAGATGAGGCGGTCGGAAGAGGGGTGCCAGCTGGACAACACCCCCCCTCAAAGCTGCCAAGCCGCGACCCTGCTCTTCAGACTTCTCTTCCACTAGGAGTGTGATCTTTTCATACAGAATTAGTTTAAATAAATATAAGACAAGAAAATGAACTTGTGAAAATGAAGTATTAGAAAAAAAAGACCCGTCTCGCAACGTCGCAACTAGCTCCGATTAGACTCGAACCCTTTTTTTTCCTAATACTTAATTTTCAATAATAAAAATTGCATTGTGAATGAAAAAATGTTAAAGAAATAAGAAATTGAACCTTTTATTGACTGGACCAACATTCATGCACGGTGAGGACAGGGATATTATATTTATCAGGGATATAAATAAATTAATACCTTCATATTTTAGTTAAAAAATGATATTTTATCCTAAGCAAAGCGCACTACTGTACCAAAGAATACTATAATATACTGTACTGTACTACAGACTATAAAAAACGTTTTTGAAAAACACTCAGTATATTTCGTTCTTATTCTTTTTGGCTTGGCACCGACTTCAAACAGTTCAGTAAGTACCAAGATAAATTAGAAAAAGTCACGTATCATCGTCCTTTGAATTAAAAAATCTTATTATTTTTTTCGTTTTTTAGTGTTTGTTAATTTTTGTTTTAAGATCCGTTTTGAATGCGGTTACATTTTTTTTCAAAAACGTTTTATTTTTCGATTTTTAGTGAAGTAGCTTAAGAAACTACATGGTGATTATGACAAATTGTTGTAAATATCCTATCCGTTACGGAATTCAGCTTTCCATCTTTAGCTACTTAGATAACTTGAAGGAATACAACTGAAGGTCCGTTCGTGCATATGGTATTTATAAAACATCATAATATAACTCCTAACTGTTGAGGACTTTCACCTCTCATCAGCAGCTCACCCTAATAACCTGAAAGAATATAACTATTGGCCCATACGTACGATTAATACTTAAAGAAATATTCTCCAGTTCCTAACCATTAAGGAGTTGTAGCTTCCATCACCAGCTCATCACTATGAGATGATGACTACCAGATGCAAATACTTGACTAACTTCAAAAATAAATGGAACGCATAAGGCTTGCCTATATTTGAGAATTTCTCTCAATTTTCCTGGGATTTGATCCCCTGGTCCTGACTTGGTGAAAGTTAGATCAGGTCAGAAGTACCAACTTTCGAAAAAAAATATATTTTGAAAATGATCCCCAATTTGATGAAACTATGAAATCGTCCATATACCCAAATATAGTCTAAATACACTTTATTCAGGATAACTCCTGAACTTCTTGCCAGTTCTTGATAAAATTTGAATGGGACAACACGAGAAGCGTCACCTTTTAAATAAAAAAAGAATTATCCAAATCGGTTCATTAACTAAAAAGTTCTGAGGTAACACACATAAAAAATAAAAAAAAATAAAAAAAAAATATACAGTCGAATTGATAACCTCCTCCTTTTTTTGAAGTCGGTTAAAAAGGATGCAGACCCTGGTATGTCCTACATTGCAGAAAGGTCTTTAGAAATTGCAAATACCGGGTAGTCCTCCTCTGGTCTCCTGGTGTTCATGCTGTATATCTTCTTGAATATCTTCAGGGCCTCCTCGTTGCGTCCCCTGGACATCAGGAACTTGGGGCTCTCCGGCAGGCAGAGGAAGGCCAGCCCCGTCAGCAGTGGCACTAGTGCTGTCGCTAGAAGGAACAGGTTCCAGCTGTGGACCACTGAGGAGAAGAAGAAGACAAATTTCTCCTCAAAAATCGTCTTCAGCAAAGTCAATTTCTTTTGAGAAAAAAAACAAATACATTTAGCTCACTTCATGCAAAACACAATAATTATGCAAGGTGCACCACCGCCCACCCACAAAAAATTGCACATGCACACCACGATAATACCAGTGCACAATAGCTGCAATTAGCAAGACAGCAATACACCTTGCACCTTCACCGAACTACTCTACACGTGTTTCGCCCCAACCCGGGGCATCCTCAGGAGAGATTGTGCGAAAACCAGCACCGAATGCGGTTCGTGTGTTGTGTTGTGTTTTTTGTGGAAATAAGCTACTTATTCTATTTCTTTTCTCACAATGATTAGGAACTTCGCCAGGTGACGCCTGATTCAATAAAAAAGTCAAGAACTTTTTTTTTGTAGTAGTTGCTTTTGAATTGTCAAATTTCTCAATTCTACTTTTTTCAAGTCTAAATCATGGAACGAACGGCAAACCTATTCTTATATCTTGTATTAAAATTATGAATCTCGCTTTGCTTAAGGGGCTGACATTAGTCAACTAGCGCAGCAAATCCATTTGATTTTATTTCTTCTAAATGAGCCACGGGAAATTGTCAAAAGTGGCCACTTTTGGTTCAAACCCATTTTAAAACTACTTCATCATCATCATCATCATCAGCCTATTAACGTCCACTGCTGGACATAGGCCTCTCGAAGAGTACGCCATCGAGCACGATCAGTGGCTGCTCTCATCCAGCTCTTGCCAGCCACCCTGCAAAGATCGTCGCTCCACCTAGTCTGAGGGCGTCCTACCAGGCCTGTCTCACTTCCATACAAGCGGCGCCAAATCCCCGAGATATTTACCTACTATTCTGGAAAACAACCTAATTTCAACCTTTTGCATTGCGTATAGCGTTCATAGTACAATAACTGTCTGCCGTCTCGCTTCAAACTGCTAGGGCTGTCAGAGGTACTACTTTATCCGTGAAAGTAATATACGCGAAGCGAGACAGATGGCGACACATGCGGATGCGTGCGCTGCGTGTGCGACAAGTCGAGCGAGTGCCAGCCTATTGAGACTAGTCCGGTGACCGGACGCTTGCGTTTATCATACCTAAACTCGGGAGTGAAATTTCTGTACCGTAAGGTACTAATATATATTCTGTGGTCCTACACTACGTTTGCCGATTCGCGGCAACATAAAACTACTTAATAAATGAATTTTATAATGGTGTAAAGTTTTTTAATAAATATAAGACGTTATACACAAGACCTCGACTAATTCCTTTTTTTATAAATTGGGCTTATGTAGAAGAAATAAAATATAAATTATTGGCGGCGCTAGTTGGCTCATGTCAGCCCCTTAAAAATGCATCAAACTATTTGTACTTTGTTTTCAAAATGCAGTAGGTACTAATAACTATTCTAATTATAATTAGTTATTAATAAAATTGATAAAACCAAATATCTGGGAGTAGTGGTTGACCAGCGGCTCTCCTGGTACCCACATGTTGAACTTGTCTCCACCAGAGTAAGAAAACTAATTTGGATATTTAAAACCTTAAGACATGTGGTGCCTGGGTGGCGCTCAAGCGATCATTGCTCCTCGAGAAATATTTTGAAGGAAATTTATACTTCACTAGCACAGTCAATCCTCACATATTGTATTCCCATCTGGGGCGGAGCAGGAAAAACTATGATGATGTCGGTGGAACGTGTGCAACGTGCTCTACTGAAGGTGATGAATTTTAAACGTAGAAGATTTCCAACGCGCTCTCTTTACAATATCAGCCAAGTTTTGTCAGTGAGAAAACTCTACATTCTTAACACTACACTTAAAGACACAAAAACACCCCTTACGACCCTAGTAAAATAAGAGCTAGAAGAAAAGATGTTCTTCCAGTTTTACATTCAAAAACTTCTTTTGCTAAAAAACAGTATTATAGTCGTTCTGTTTATTTATACAATTCAATAAATAAAGTTGTGAAAATTTATGATAAACCTCTACATGAATGTAAAAAAATTATAACCGACTTTTTAATGCCCTTAGATTATGATGAGACAGAGATGTTATTAAATAACTAGTAATAAGTTACATAAACACACGCACACACACACATACACACACACACACACACACACACATAGACACACACACGCACATTTACTTATACAAAAACATAACATAGTTTGTAATTAGTCTTAATTTATCTAGGATGTAATTTAGTGTTAAAAAAAATAAATATGTAGTTTAAAAAACTATAAAAACACACTTTTATAGGAACAGGCTAAAAAGTACAAAACAACCGACTATTCAGTAACTGAAATTAAAAAGCGTGGTGCGCGTTGTCAATATTAAGTAGGTACTTGAATGCATGCTTTGCAAAGGGCGCACCACGCTTTTTAATTTCAGTTACTGAGTAGTCGGTTGTTTTGTACTTTTTAGCCTGTTCCTATAAAAGTGTGTTTTTATAGTTTTTTAAACTAGATATTTATTTTTTACTTTGTAGTTTAATAAATGGCAAGGCCCAAACTCAAAAGGTTTCGTAGTAGTCATTAAGGAGTGCCACTGGCTTCCTCTCAGCTCCATCATCACATCATCAGACCCTCGCCACCAAGTGTAGCAAATAGGTCTCGTCTGAACGAAACAAATGAGCCCAAACTCGAGGGGTTTCCAATTGGTCATTAAGGAGTGCCATTGGCTTCCTCCCTGCTCCATCATCAGACCCTCACCACCAAGTGCGACTCATAAGTCTCATCAGAACGAAACAACGGAGCCCAAACTCGAGGGGTTTTCTAGTGGTCATTAAGAAGTGCCACTGGCTTCCTCCCTGCTCCATCATCAGACCCTCACCATCAAGTGTAGCGAATAGGTCTCATCAGAACAAAAGAAATGAGCCTAAACTCGAGGTGTTTCCTATTGGTCATTAAGGAGTGCCATTGGCTTCCTCCCTTCTCCATCATCAGACCCTCACCACCAAGTGCGACTCATATCATAAGTCTCATCAGAACGAAACAACAGAGCTCAAACTCGAGGGGTTTTCTAGTGGTCATTAAGAAGTGCCACTGGCTTCCTCCCTGCTCCATCATCAGACCCTCACCATCAAGTGTAGCGAATAGGTCTCATCAGAACAAAAGAAATGAGCCTAAACTCGAGGGGTTTCCTAGCAGCCATTGAAGAGTTCTATTGCCCACCTCTTGACTCCATCATCAGATCAGCTCGATGGTAGCAAATTATTGTATTGTCATCGGATTCATATAGACTTGCAAAGTTTCAAATCAATACGACAACTAGAAGTAGGTTAAAATTGATTTCCAAGATTTTCTTACATTGTGACTTAGTTACAAGTGAAGCTAATAAAAGTGTGGTAATAATTATGTAGCTAAGGAAGAGCGGAGTCACCTGACACGGGCATTCTTTGCTTAAAAGGCGATTCCGGTCATTGTACGTCAATTGTAAACCATATGTTAATTGAAATAATTTTTTTTTTCTTATTATTAAAAAAAAATATATATATTATTTATTATTAAATTTATGTTCGTACCGAAGTCATTGCCATATATGTGGAATTGCCAGTCCTTGGTGAGGATAGCCCAGGCGAGCAGCGGTAGCGTGGTGTTGGCGATGGTGTAAAACAGGCTGGTCAGCAGTATCACGCGCGCGCGCAGCTCCGTGCGGTGTACTTCTGCCATGTATGAAAGTAACACCGCGAAGGGGCCGTTGAACCTTTAACATAAGAAAAAAAAAATAAAAACAAAAAAAAAATATCAAATCTCGACAAAAAAAAACAATGGGTTGCGGCTACGGGAGTGCCGGCAGAAGTGAAGGGCTTCCTAGACTTTTTCACAAAAAAAAGGAAATTGACAAACAAAACAAATAAAAAAATACGGACTAGATTTGAACCGAGGTCTTCTGGCTTCAATGCCGCCCGTTTTCTAACTGAGATATCACAACATTGGAAAGGGTGGCGTTTGCGTTCGTATTCTAATGACATTGTAACAGTTTCTCGAGGTTACGTGTCCGACTTACAGATTTTCGAACTGACGATCATGTGTCCTGACGCAAGTTACCCATCACAAAAGTGCACAACGCCCCGCTAAAGAAGTTTTCTCTTCAAAAACTCTTAACATATAAAAAATAAATTTCTCTCTCGGTCGGAGTACCCCAACATCATAAGTACTCGTGTTTTAAACGTTTAGGATCCACCACACCACAACCACCACACACATGATTGGAAATGAATAGTACAATTCACACGTACCACATTTGCAGTCATTATCAACCGCGTGGGTGATACCGGCCGCAACGCAACTTAGCATTAAAAAAATAAAACCGCCTTCAAAAAAACCACATCAAAAAAGTAAGAAATAATTCCTCGTCAAATAAATAACGTAAGTACTTTGAAGTCGGGCGTGAAACATGTACAATTTCTTGTTGTTTTTGTTAAAACCCGCCCGACTTCAAAGTACTTACGTTATTTATTTGATGAGGAATTATTTCTTACTTTTTTGATGTGGTTTTTTTGAAGGCGGTTTTATTTTTTTATAAAAATAATTTTTATTTCACCCTTTTTAGTGCATCGTGCAGGCAATTTACGTTTTTCTGGTAAATAGGTATGTGATCAAACTGAAAACCTCCTTTTTCGAAGTCGGTTAAAATACTTTGAAGTATCCCCTTTTTAACAAAACAAGAATCATCTAAATCGGTTTATAAACAAAGGAGTTATGCCTAAAGATACGTATTAAATTCACATAACGTGGTAACGAAAACGACAGTATTTTCAAGATTTCCTGAAAACTACTGAACCGATTCCAAAATTTCAAAAAATGGGACCAACTTGGAAACCAACCTGATGTAATAACGTTTGAACCATTTCAATCGGTTCAGCCGTTTTCGAGTAATCGGTGGACATACACAAAAAAAAAAAAACATATATACAGACGAATAGAGAACCTCCTCCTTTTTGATTTAGAAGTCGGTTAAAAACAGACTATAGACCTATACCTAGACTAGACCAGTAGAAAGCTACATTATACCTGAGTGATATAAGCTACATTTCTTAGCGGGCTGCATCAGCTTTACCCTGATTTTCGGGGAACGGGTACCTGAACGGGTACCACGCGGGTAAAACTGCGGGGAACAAAGAAGCAACGAAAATGGCACTTATAAATTATTATAACTTCATCATGTCAGCCGAACGACGCCCACTGCTGGGCATAGGCCTCCCCCAAGGATCACCATAACGATCGGTCCTGCGCTGCCCGCATCCAGCGGCTTCCCGCGACCTTGACTGGATCCGTAGATCGTCTCGGTCCACCTTGTAGGGGGCCTGTCCACGGAACGTCGTCGTCGTCCGGTACGAGACGTTATAACTTATGCGATAACAAATGCACAAATCATAAACATTGCCGATCTTTTTTTGAAGAAACAAACTAGTAAGTAATCTCGATTTTATGGTATTTTATACAAGACTCTTATTTAGTTAGAGGGATGGAAGTTTTCATATGACAAAACTACGTAACTATTATATAAATATTATATTATATACACAACATTTGTTTACACATAAAAGTAAACATTTACCAACATGTCACTCAGTTTAAAATGTTTACATTGTGAACTGTCTATTTATCAGGCAACACCTGTTTAAGGCCAAAACAAACCGAGATTTATATAAAATAATATTATAATTTATCTGCCTTTTGACAAGTTCAAATTCCACCCGAGATTTTTTGTGTATACGATTACATTTACTGAATGTCACAGTGCTAATTATCCAGTTGATGTTATCCAACCCGAAAATATAATCTGATAAACCTCTGGATATAAAAGGAGGAGCCTATGTAGCGCAGTGGTAAGTAAGCTCGGCCTGTGATCGTTGAGGTTATGTGACCAAAACATATCGAGTTCCTTCGAAAAGGCACATAAAAAGCCGTTGTTGGGTGTAGCGACGCACTCACATCGCTACATAAGCAAAAAACACCGAGTATCGAAGAAATGCAGGATCAACAAAAAGTACGAATGTAAACGTTGACGCGCGCTTACAGAGTTTCTCAGAAATTCCAACTATCAACAGTAATTGGGCCGCGGTCCACGAGCACGGACACCTAGCTGGGTGGAAGTACTTCCCTATTCGCTGAATATCTGGCGAAACATATCCTGTCTCTACATTGGTGACCACCGAAATTGGGCAGCAGCAGCCTTCTGGAGTATCAAGGTATGTCCGCGTGATAGGACATGGCCCACTGTCATCCATCTGTCAGGCTTGTGCCTCAGTACTCAGTAGTAGACGATGATGATACAAAGAACCAATCCCGAAACAAACATCGTTAAAAACAATAGAACTGGTGCAAAGATGTTTGCAACATTCCTTGGATTAGCACTTTTTGTATTTCGGAACAACTCTTTATGGTATTGCCCTACACATCCACTCTAATGGGCTGGGCTTGGATGCTCCGTATATCGACAGTTACGATCTAGAAGGGTGCTTGGTGGGATCTTGATAGGAAATACAAAAACATATACCTACCTAAGTAGTGAACAAAAGTGAGAAAAAGGAGTTGCCAACGCTCAGTCTTCTTGTAATCACTGCCCCCAAAACAGACAACACCGTATAAGATGTAGCCCATTTAGATGCGATCAGATAGGGGCGGAATATTTAACAACTCTTTACGGAATTGCCCACTCTTACGGGCTGGGATGCTCCGGTATATCGACAATATGTTAGAAGATAAATAGCAATCTTACTCACAGGAACCCGCTGGCGAACCTGGTGAGCAGCAGCATGAGGAAGCTCTGGCTCATGGCGGCGGCCACCTCCACCAGCCCAGAGCCCAGGAACCCCAGCGCCATGATGCGCTTCCTCCCCAGGGTGTCTGATAGGAAGCCCCACACCATGGCCGAGGAGATCATGCCTGGAGAACAAAGCAAAAAGTTTGCGTTCACTAATTTACATACATACACACTTACAGATACTCACGCCTATTTCCCACGGGGGTAGGCAGAGACTATGGATCGCCACCTGCTACGATTCTTGCACACTTCTTTCGCTTCATTCACATCCATCAATCTTTTCATAGATGCCCGGCGATATTTGTCCGCCAGTCTTTTTTATTAAACCTCCTACTTGGTCCGTGTAGGTTTTTCTGGGACGCCCTTGCGCAACCGGTCCTTCCACATTCGCACAATATATCTCTTTCGCGATTCGCCTTTCATGCATCCTCTCTAAGTGACCAAAACACTGGAGCATTCCTTTCTGAAGTCTTGTCACTAATTTATTTTTATTTAATAAAGCTTATAGAATTCTTTGTTGCCAGTTTGTTTTTCTATGTTGATAATTTTTCTCAACAAAGGGTAGAGGTAGCAAGCTTAAGAGGATTTTTCCACCCTCTAAACCTCAACATACAGCAATGAATTTTCGGTATATTGTTGAAATGCATAAGAACTAGGGCTGTAATTACGTTTTGTTTTTTATTTTTTAATATTTATGGATGGATTTTGAAATATTTGCACTTTAATGATTTCATACAAAGCAAAAAAGTGCCAATATTTTCAAATCTACAATAAATAAAAAAATATCACCCCGTTTGTATGGCGATCGTTTGCTATACAATCCTCTTTAGTTGATAACTTGATATCAAACAACTAACAAGATCTACGGTCCTTTGGAAATAAGATCAAGGAGATAACCAAAACGGATAAACCAAAAAACCTGTAAAAACAACTAAAAATTTAACCAAGTTGCTAAATCAATGCGTGAAAAATCCGTGGAAGTGTTTTATTTATAAGATCAAGGTGCTTATGATGAGTCTACTCAGTCAAGAAAATTGCTAATTATATTGCACTTGAAGTTCACCCAATGTTTATTTTTAATTTATAAATAGCTTTCTTGTTTCCAAGGATGCACACCTGGAACCGGAATCGCATAATATTTACCCAAAAAAAAACAACTCATCGTCACAACTTTTATCATTATCACCAAATTGTAAATACAAATATAAATAGCATTCAACGTTCATTTGTTCTTGTTGCATTCAGTTTATTCAATATTTGCTAATTTGTTATCATTCACCAACAGTCTGTCGGTGCCTTTCTTGCCTTAGGTTACGTGTAACGTCTTGATCTTAAAATAGTGCAATGATCACCAAAGGCATATGCCTGTATCTACAGGGTGCTATAAATACAGGATGTTTTAATTCTAGAATTAAAACTATTAAAACGTCCGAATAAACGTAAGCAACAAACAAAACACAAGTGAATAAGTAAGCACTTTCGATATCGTTGCCATGTAAAGTTTCAAATAATTTATAGAATTTGGATCCATGTATCATTAAGGTAGGTAACGTTTATTAGTAGCTACCTATATTTAAACCTAATTTCAGACAAAAACGATAAACGTGACGAAACTCAATAAATAACCAATACAATTGCATTGAAATTTAAATTATGAGATTCTGCATTTTTACATAGCCAATTTTAATGTATTATCTATTTATGCAGGCAATGCCCTGACAGGGCAGAAGAGTACTCTACCCCACCGGCGAGGGAGACATGGTAGAGAGGGAGATGTTGTGCGGTGTTCCACAGGGTTCGGTCTTAGGACCGCTCCTGTGGAACATCGGTTACGACTGGCTCCTGAGGGGAGTCCTATTGCCCCGGATGCAGTTACTCTGCTATGCAGACGATACTCTTGTCACTGCCCGGGGCGAGTCGTTTGAGGCGGCGAGAAGGCTGGCAGGAGTAGGTACCTCGCTAGTAATAGAGAGGATTAGGGTGATCGGGCTCAATGTCGCCCTGGAGAAGACAGAAGCGGTTGCCTTTCATGGGCCACGGCGGGCTCCTCCAGCAGGCTCAACTTTGGTGGTAGACGGCGCGAGAATTACATTGCGGCTGTCTATTAAGTATCTGGGGCTGGTTCTTGACGGGCGGTGGAGCTTTGAAGCTCATTTTAAAGAGCTTGCCCCAAAGGTCGCGAAGGCGGCCAGAGCGTTGGCGCGAGTCCTGCCAAACCTGGGGGGCCCTGGAGACAAATGCCGCAGGCTATATGCCGGCGTGATTAGAAGCATGGCCCTCTATGGGGCGCCAGTGTGGGCTGACAAATTAAACGCCGTGAATCGTCGTCTTCTTCGTCAGCCCCAGAGGGCGATAGCAACCCGGATTGTCCGGGGATACCGGACCATGTCCCACGCGGCGGCCTGCGTGCTTGCAGGTACCCCTCCCTGGGAGCTAGACGCTCAGATACTCAGGGAGCTATACTTTGAGCGCCGGACGCTGCTTGCAGGAGGGGACACCGTGACCCCAGAGGAGATGACCGCGGCCCGGCGTGTGGCCCAGGAGTGCCTGATGGATGAGTGGCAAGAGAGGCTGGAGGGGAATCCAGCTGGAAGACGAACGGTTAATGCCATCCGCCCTCTCCTCCGCGAGTGGTGCAACCGCGGGTTTGGGTCACTGACCTTCAGACTGACACAGGTGTTTTCCGGGCATTGGTGTTTCGGAAAATACCTGTGTCGGATAAGAAGGGAGGCGACAACACGGTGCCATGATTGCGGCGCTGGGGTGGACAGTGCGGGGCACACCTTACGAGTGTGCTCTGCCTGGTCCTCCCAGCGCCGTAATCTGCGCACTATGGTAGGAAGGGACCTCTCGCTATCAGGCGTAGCTCGTGCCATGCTTGATAGTAACAGGTCCTGGGATGCGGTAGTCTCCTTCTGCGAGGATGTCATCTCGCAGAAGGAGGCAACGGAGCGGATCCGCGAGCAGGAGGCTCATGCGGATCGGCTTCGACGCAGACGGACGGGGCGGAGGTATCAGCGCTTTGCGCGCCTCATTCCTCTCTAGCGGGGCGGTGCGGTGCGGATCACACGGCCCCCTTCCCCGGTTGTCTTGGGAGATGGCCCCGCTTGCTTGGCCATCTCTCACCGCGTAGGGGCCTGGAAAACCGGGCTGGCAGTCGAGTCGTAGGAGGAGCTTGCCACACCGGACCCTCCAATTTACTACTCCAAGCGACTGCGGTGAGAGCAAGTAGTAAGGGGTTTATTGGGTATTCCCCCTTCCTGAGTCCGAGTCCTTGCTACTGGATGGAGGGTCAGGAAGCGGCTAGGCGAGTCCAACATAACCACCGTCCGCACACCAACGTGGACGGGGTATGTGTAAAGGCATTCCCCTCACTATAAAAAAAAAAGGCAATGCCCTGACAGCGTCTGTTTTCCAGAGCACATACAACCCAAACCTCTTCAAAGTGCAAGTGAGAACTCGCTCCATAGTAGACTTCATATCTGCTAGGAGGAGCTTGCCACCTCGGGCCCTCCACATTATGACCTAGTTGACGGTGGAGAGAGCAAGAAATAAGGGGGTTTAGTGGGTATTTCCCCCTCCCTGATCCCCCATCGAGTATCTGATACTGGGTGGAGGATCAGGAAGTGGCCTGGAGAGTCCCACATAACCACCGTCCGCACACCGCACGCGGACGGGGTATGCGTAAATGCATTCCCCTCACTATATAAAAAAAGACTTCATCTCCGCCCTTGGGGCAGATGGAGGTCAAGAATAAGCCCATTTAATAAAAAGCCTCATCTCTGCCCTTGGGTCAGATTGCCCATTTAATATAAGAAAGGCAAACCCCTTGTCATGTAATAGTTTACTCAAATAGCACATGCCAAAATTAATAAAACACTCTGTATATGTCGTATCAAGATAGTACCTAGCTTGTATTTAAACGGTGATGTGGAATCACGAGATAGACACGCCACCTAATGCCACGTATGCGTAAACACGCTACGGCTACTAACTATTATGGTTACTAACTCCAAACTAGAATACAGTACCCCTAGCATGAAAAACTATCGTCGCGTCGTTAGGGCAGGTAATTTTTTAAAAGCTGTCAAAGTGCTGCTGTTAAACATGTATTTGATTTAAGTTCCTTATACGACTGAAAGAAGCGTTGCTCTGGTTTTCATACAAAATAATAAGATCACGATAACGGTTAGCTTATCGACCATTTTTCGTGCTAGGGCTTCTGTATTTCTCATTGATGATATCATTTTAGAGCCACTATCATCGGGTAGTTTGTCTGTGACATGGTGCGATCAATATCTTGAATTTATCATCACCAGGAGGAGAAATTTTCACCTCCCGTCTCCTGATATCTTGAATTTATCATCACCAGGAGGAGAAATTTTCACCTCCCGTCTCCTGCAAGTCTGAAAACTAAGGTTTTCGAGTAATGTGTATTGCCAGTGATAACTTACGGCACCGAAACGTGGTCTCTAACTGCTGGCTTTTAAGTCACTCAACGAGCAATGGAGAGAGCTATGTTCTTCGTTTCCTTGCGCGATAAGATCCGTAATGAGGATATCCGCAGAAGGACCAAGGTACCGACGTAGCTCGCAGAGTCGCTAAGTTGAAGTGGCAATGGGCAGGCCACAACGCTCGCAAAACTGATAGCCACGGGGAAGAAAAGTTCTCGAGTGGTGACCACGAACTGGACGACGAAGCGTGGGAAGACCCCCAACTAGGTGGACCGATAACCTAGTGAAGGTTGCGGGCAGCCGCTCTTTGTGGCGCTCTAAGGAGCAGGCCTATGTCTAGCAGTAGACTACTGAAGGCCGATGATGATGATGATCAGCCTTATCAACCTTCAAAATGTCTCCACTGCTAGGGCACAGACCCTACTTATGGATGGATATAGAGATTGGAACCACGCAAGCCCAACGCGGGTTGGTGGGTAACTTAACGTGTCTTCCGAAGCACGGAAGAGCACAATTTAATATGTTCACGCGCGCTTGCGAGCGGGCAGTTGTCATTGTCAAGGTCACGAGACAATGCGCTCGGCCGGCCCGAGTGTAGGATTCATTCGCCAGTTCGCCGCCAACAGCCGTCCGCGCAACATCGCGCTCAGTTACCTACCCGTATTGTGACCGAGATTGCGAGTTTTTGCACCTACTAGTGCCCGGTCGGGGTACGGACTTGTGACCCGTGTGTGTTCGCTTTGAAAAGCGCCGGGAAAGTTTTAGCTGTCTATTAGGGCATTGTGTAGTTATAAGAGTGTTAGCTATAAGAGTTTCCCATCGGGGTTGGGTGAAGACCTACTTGTCAGGCGCGCGCGCCGGCGAGACAGCGATCAGCCCCCCTGGATTATGAACAGTATCTTCTCGTGAAGGTAGGCCTAGCTTTTAAGTAACTTAATTTTGCATGAGAAACATTCGTTTCAATAAACTGTGGAACACAGTAGATGGTCATCACAATTGTGCGTGATCATATTTTTGGTAGCAGAGCGTACCTAGAAATACCTAAAAAGCGTACCTAAAAATTTTTTTTTTTGTTGAAATCTCGAGGGTATTCCGAGACGATTTGAAGTACTAAGAAATTGTTCTAGTAAATTCTCGAAGCGAATGTTTCTCACTTGGTGGATCCGATAATAGATAGACACTTATATAATTGTGGTCACATACTTATGAAGAAAACGCAGACTCCAGATAACACTCATATAATTATTGATCCAACTTACAGGTACAGGCATAGTACAGGTATAACAATATAGATACAGTCGACGTCTTAGTGAACTTATCCCCTCGAGGCTAGTTTTAAGAAAAACCTCTCTTTGCTCGTTAATCGGGCTCAAGTCTAGCTACCCCCCACCAATTTTACCACAGATTAGCCTATTAAATTTAACAAAATGGCGGCAAGAGACGGCATTACCAGTGTTGCTATTAAAAAATATGAAAAACCTTCTAAAATCATGACATTCGGCCATCTGATAACGTGCTGTCTCCCGACGCACATATAAAAATTATTTAGAATCAATTAATTAGGTAAGTATACAGCTAATATACTGATACACAACTATTCTCAATAGTAAAGTCTTACAACTATGTACCTATTTAGGTTAATCTTATAGTGATAAAAACCTTAAGTTAAAACTTAAAACATAATTGAAACAAATACATTATATTACACAATGCTCAACAATAATCTTTTAAGGAAGCCGATGACTTGTTTAGAATATAGATATTATCGTAAAAATATTGTTTTAGTAAATCGTTAAGTAATACATAATCAAATAAAATAAATTATCAATAACAAACTAATCTAAAACTATTTGAATCAATGTATAAATTAACATAATCATGACATTCGTTAACAAGCGACTATTATTACTTAGAAAACTTATTTTGAAACTATACTTGTTATATAATCATGTGTAAGTAAGTATATGGAATGATTAAAGTAAAGTCTGGTTATAATCTATAAGCATTAGTTATGGGTCATAAAAGAAAAATGGATTAGCTTGGTACTAGTTTACATCAATGCATTGTCAGGAGCTACATTCAAGAATATTAGATGGTGTCAGAAGCAAAATCCCTAAGAATGTTACATTAGGAATAGGTAGGTACAGAATTTAACTTTAACCTGATAACTAGACACCCTTATCACTTCACTCAAATAGTGGAAAAAGCAACTACGAGTCATGAAAGGATTAAAGACCTAATATTAGATGAATTTAACTATCGCTAAGTTTGACCTAGTTTAGTCCTTACAAAAACAACTGTAGGCCTCTGCACAGTTACCAATTTTTACCCAGATATGAGTAACAAACCAAGTTATAGATACGTATTTACCATAGTGCACAATTTGTATTAAATCAAAATATGAATTAGGACAACTAAAGGAATTATTTAAAGGCATGTTCGTAATAGGCATTATTACCGATTAATTTAAATATTCTTATAAGGAAGTTACACTGATAGTGAAGATGCCGCAGGTACAATTTGAACCGTCACAGCAACAATTTGCTTTTTCAACTTGTCAACCAGTTGTCCAAGGTTTCCAGAGCATTCTTTTCCAGCACCAAATCTTAAATGCATCTATTCTCTGCCTCTGTTAGAATAGTACAATACATGGTTCCACTCCGTACATGAAAATCAAAAGATCATATTATTATCATTTCTAATGAATAAGTTAATGATTTTAAACAAGTTCGCAATTTAATATCAAAACTTAAAAATGTCTACAAGGTATCCTCATACGAGCATGACCCGCATCCTTATCAACAAATATTCATATTACTATGAATAATATTAGTGTAAATAGATTTAATAATTATAATTGGGATATGAAGAAGTATATTACCATGGATAGAAATAGAACAAGTAAAATCATGAACAGCTTTTCGCCCAAATGAATTAACTACACGATGATTTCCCGTGGGTATAAAATATCCTCCCGGGGTCAAAAGAAGCCGATATGCTATTCCACAGACAAAAGATTTCAAAGATCCGTCCAGCCGATAGCCGTGATTGGGGAACAAACATACAAGCTTTTGCAATCATAATAGTAAAATGAGATAAGATACATGACATGATAATATATACTTCAATATAAGTCAACTTCAGTATCAGCGATCCACTCGTCTCAATATCCGACTTACAACCACAGCCCACGATGATCATCATCACAACAACGATCACTCTGTGATCTGCACCTTCAGTATCATATTATCTCCTCTCATTACCACAGCACGTACACTCTGCTGTCTCCAGTTTGTATGCTGTGTTGGTTCGTACGTTCAAGGGTAGCGGGATCCTCATTATTATATTAACTCGATGCTAGCTCATGATAAGTACCTACTGGATGCTACAATTGGCATCTGAAAGCAGTAAACTCACAACACACATAGTAACCAAATCAATTTTATTAATCATTCAAAAGAAATAGATGTATCTGATAATGAATCAATAGAAATAAATGTAAGTATATGAATTCTCATATTCTTTTATAAACATTAGTATGTAAGGTACTTAGTAACTTCAACCATAGTAGAAACAAATGATCAACTGACCAGATCTAAAAAAATATGGAAATGATTACTACACAATATGTGAAGGAACTTCAAAGGTCCGTGAGAATGGTAAACTGCTAAGAATTTTAGTATCACGAGCCTACCAAATGAGACGGTAAATTTGACAGATCTACTTGATTTTTGGTTTAATAAAGATATTAATTCTCATTAAAATAACAATAAATTAGATTCACATAATTTGAAATCATATTTTGTCAATACTACACTAGGACGGTAGTATTAAAATCCTCAAAAACTAATTATAAATCATACCGCCAATAACAACAAAAACACGGCAAAACTAACTTGGTATGCTACAGCAGTGGTTACTTGTGGCTTTATTTGTTAGAACAAGTTTAAAACATGAATTAAAATGTTTGCATGAAGCTGTATAGAACATTTTAATAAATTGAGAGGTGTGATTGAGCAATAATCGTTTTACTTTATTTTGCTTAATTAGGAAAACATCAGTTACAACTTGACAGTGTAATAAACACGATCTACTTAAATGCACTATGGACTGTTTACATGTTTTTGCATTAAAAACATAATTTCATCACTATGTTAATGAAAACAACTAGAATAGATATCAGTGAATGCTTCTTGCAGTGCTGTCTAAGCAACTAAGTATTTCTGCTTTTGATTTGCATCTAAATCATTAAGAGAGATCTAGAACACTACGCAGTACGCACAAATAGCAAAATAGCTTCTAGTGATTTTGGCTGTAAAATTTTCCATCCGTCTAAACCAAAACTGAGTTGCCCGGAAGAAACTGCAGTAAGACGATAAGGCCACCATTTGGTTAACAAGTTGTTATCTTTGTATTATTATTATTATTTCGTGTGTGATTGTTCCGTTCGTAATATTGTGTACAAATAAAGAGTTAATCTATGTATCTATCAAACTAGGTACTTAGATAAAGAATCTTCGACGTTCCCAGAAAAATGTAAAGAATGATGATTTCTAATCAGTCTTATGGCTTTATTGTCTAATTATGTAGAAGACTCAGAAAAGTATGTTCCTGATAAACTTTCTCTAGCACTCATCCACAATTTAGTTTGAATTTAAATAAAATTTGAGATTTAAGTTTGCCACTAAACTCAAATTTAAAAAGTCAAGCATAGTGAATTCTTTTAAATTAAGCTACATATAACAAAAATAATAGACGAAATGTCCACTTGAACAAAGTTACAAAAAATAAAATAAGTAATAGGAAATAGTAAATTTTGGATATCTTTGCATACCTACATTGCTTCCATCCCGAACTAAGTAACTCAAGCACTTGTGTTATGGCATTTGGGAACAACGACGGGGATTACCACATACAATCGGGCAGAATGTTGAAAAGTCCGCTTTAAACATTCACCCGACAGGGAATCGAACCCGGTAGGTACCTCAGAGACACACCCCGAAAACTATGCGTACGTACACCCTATCTACAACACTGCTATGGAGATTGTTAAGCTTATACCAGAAACTAATATTGTTTCCATAGTTAAAAGGTCTATAACAATCTAAGTGACACAGATCACAGTTTATAAAAGTATTACCCAATCGCAATCTTGGAATACTAAATTCGCGACTTTAATAGTGTGCTCTTATTCAAAAGTGAATCGTCATCATGTCCAATCTTATCAAGATCAGAAATACATCCAGTTCTGCGTAAAGGTCACCTGGGCATAGACCTAGGCATAGAAAAACAAACCTAGCTCATGGATATTGACCACTCATGAGAATCAAGATATGGTATGGATTTCGTATAAATGGAAACTAAGGTAATTATAAAAATCTTAAATAGATAAGACAATAACCCCTACTCAAATTGTGGAGCATGTGGATACTTATTATGCAAGGAAAAAGAAATGATGCAAACATAATTTAGTATATAAATATCTTTATAAGTAAGTAGGTACTATGTTGCGATAATTAGAGCGCTTATTGACAATAATACTTTAAAGGTATCTACTGCTACAGCTGTGGTACCTACTAGATACTCAATGTCAAGCACGTAGGCAACTGTAGATTTAAAAGGCTTTTCATTCTTCCCTAAAAGTATTTTGATAACATCTAAATGATTCTATGAAAAGATAAGTTTTTATAGTTTTGTTTTGTTTTAGGTAGACCTTTACAAACTTTATTTAAGGGGGTGTTACAATCAATTTAGTCGGTTATGCGAGATGAAAATTAAATCTTAAATAGTTTTATTCGATATGCAAATAAATAAACATGAAACATTTTAATCAAAACAACTTCAATACTTTCCCATAAACAAAATGCTCTGCATCATCTCAAATCCTCTTTGACCAGATTCAGCTACGAAGAAAGGGTATTCCTCCTTCGCTCAAGACTCCCCTGGGTCGGCCACGTCACCCTGGAGGCCTACCAAGCGGCGCACCAGGTGGCGCGGGCCGTATTCGTCCTCAGATGCTATTTACCTTGGAATGTATACATTATTCATCGGCAAAAGATCGTTCCGTGTCATTCTATAATAAAATCATTAGGTTATCAACACAATATGCCCTTCAGGAAAATTCATGATTTATACTGTTCACTAGCTACAGTAGCTACCTACATCCTTTATTATTTACAAAAACCATTTCTTTTATTAAGAGCTACTTATCTAGTGCAAAAATGTAAAATGAGTATTGTAAAAACAAGAATAAAACGTTTGAAATTATCTTTGTTCTGTTGTAGTTTCATTTAAATCTAATAATCTTAAAAGTGGCCATACGGGTAGTAAACCAGTATGAAATATAAGTAGGTACTCATTTAACCAGCCTGTGAGAAACGTACTCACTTAACATTTAAACATATTCAGACGAATGTATGCCACCAACATACATCGTTCGTACTCTAAAATCCGGCGAGTGTATGCCACAAACATATACCGCCCCCTTAATTCCGACGAGTGTATGCCACAAACATACATCGTCCCCTAATATCCGACGAGTGTATGCAACATACATACATCGCCCTCTAATATCCGACGAGTGTATGCAACATACATACATCGCCCCCTAATATCAAATTCAATTTAATGCATTTCAACAAACAAATTCAATGTATCTCTTATAACCAGTGAGCATGCATAGCTTGCTCACTCAACCCAGTGAACACCTTATATTTGTTCGCTCATCATTAAAAATTAAAAATATTCACATTAGAGATATCCAAATTCACGTAAAGACTTTCATATTTAAATATTTAAAGATACCATATTAAAATATTTGTATTTAAACTCATATTCATAGTTCAAGCAATTTATATTGCTATTCACGGTGTTCATTTTAATTGAATCCACAAAATTTGTACCTATTAATTAATATATCAATAAATAGAAAGCCAGAATTCAATTGTAAGTAAGTAATACGTACCTATTAAACCAATCTTACCAGTAACGTAGGTAACCAGTAAGCATACATGACTCACTCAACCCAGAGAACAACACGTTCGCTCAATACATTAAAAACAAAGGAAAATTAGTAATAATTAATTTCAATAATATTAAGATAAATGAAATGTGAGCAACCAATCATAAATTATTCTTACTCTTTACTACTTCTTACTAGCTTCATAACTTATAGTTTTCTTTTATTTACTGTTGGTATTAGATACCACGTTAAAACATGGATTGTATGCAAGATTTAGTAGCCATAAGTGATTTCACTCTGTGCAACAGTAAAGGCAATCAAAACTAGCTCCAATTAGTGCTAGCACTAATTACTTAAAACATTACATGTAGGTACACAGCCAAAACTGCCAGTCCTAGCTCCATGTGTAAGATTATAAACAACATAAACAGCAAGTACTCTTATAATATAATAATGCCAATCATCTCCATTAATTCTGTACAATCCACATTTAATACATCATGTAAATTAAACAACAACAATCAAGATATTATGCCAGATTCATGGTACGCTATGATCGTGCCATACGAAAATATCTACTACATACCCGCGTTTAAAATTATGTAAGTATAATCGGAGGGTAGCCCCGACCGTACACGAACACAATTAATCAATTCAAATAAAAGTGTGATCTAGTTTATGTCCGTTCCGTCGGAGAGTAGCCCCGACCATGTACGGAACACAATCCGCCACACAAATATTCCAATTTTAACGCTTTAGATTTAACTAACACGATCGGAGAGTAGCCCCGAACACGAATTAGTAAAATCTTAGTACTAAGCTACGCATATAGACTTTTTAAATTATGTTAGTATTATGAAGAAAACGCAGACTCCAGATAACACTCATATAATTATTGATCCAACTTACAGGTACAGGCATAGTACAGGTATAACAATATAGATACAGTCGACGTCTTAGTGAACTTATCCCCTCGAGGCTAGTTTGAAGAATGACCTCTCTTTGCTCGTTAATCGGGCTCAAGCCTAGCTACCCCCACCAATTTTACCACAGATTAGCCCATTAAATTTAACAAAATGGCGGCAAGAGACGGCATTACCAGTGTTGCTATTAAAAAATATGAAAAACCTTCTAAAATCATGACATTCGGCCATCTGATAACGTGCTGTCTCCCGACGCACATATAAAAATTATTTAGAATCAATTAATTAGGTAAGTATACAGCTAATATACTGATACACAACTATTCTCAATAGTAAAGTCTTACAACTATGTACCTATTTAGGTTAATCTTATAGTGATAAAAACCTTAAGTTAAAACTTAAAACATAATTGAAACAAATACATTATATTACACAATGCTCAACAATAATCTTTTAAGGAAGCCGATGACTTGTTTAGAATATAGATATTATCGTGAAAATATTGTTTTAGTAAATCGTTAAGTAATACATAATCAAATAAAATAAATTATCAATAACAAACTAATCTAAAACTATTTGAATCAATGTATAAATTAACATAATCATGACATTCGTTAACAATCGACTATTATTACTTAGAAAACTTATTTTGAAACTATACTTGTTATATAATCATGTATTGTGTAAGTAAGTATATGGAATGATTAAAGTAAAGTCTGGTTATAATCTATAAGCATTAGTTATGGGTCATAAAAGAAAAATGGATTAGCTTGGTACTAGTTTACATCAATGCATTGTCAGGAGCTACATTCAAGAATATTAGATGGTGTCAGAAGCAAAATCCCTAAGAATGTTACATTAGGAATAGGTAGGTACAGAATTTAACTTTAACCTGATAACTAGACACCCTTATCACTTCACTCAAATAGTGGAAAAAGCAACTACGAGTCATGAAAGGATTAAAGACCTAATATTACATGAATTTAACTATCGCTAAGTTTGACCTAGTTTAGTCCTTACAAAAACAACTGTAGGCCTCTGCACAGTTACCAATTTTTACCCAGATATGAGTAACAAACCAAGTTATAGATACGTATTTACCATAGTGCACAATTTGTATTAAATCAAAATATGAGTTAGGACAACTAAAGGAATTATTTAAAGGCATGTTCGTAATAGGCATTATTACCGATTAATTTAAATATTCTTATAAGGAAGTTACACTGATAATGAAGATGCCGCAGGTACAATTTGAACCGTCACAGCAACAATTTGCTTTTTCAACTTGTCAACCAGTTGTCCAAGGTTTCCAGAGCATTCTTTTCCAGCACCAAATCTTAAATGCATCTATTCTCTGCCTCTGTTAGAATAGTACAATACATGGTTCCACTCCGTACATGAAAATCAAAAGATCATATTATTATCATTTCTAATGAATAAGTTAATGATTTTAAACAAGTTCGCAATTTAATATCAAAACTTAAAAATGTCTACAAGGTATCCTCATACGAGCATGACCCGCATCCTTATCAACAAATATTCATATTACTATGAATAATATTAGTGTAAATAGATTTAATAATTATAATTGGGATATGAAGAAGTATATTACCATGGATAGAAATAGAACAAGTAAAATCATGAACAGCTTTTCGCCCAAATGAATTAACTACACGATGATTTCCCGTGGGAATAAAATATCCTCCCGGGGTCAAAAGAAGCCGATATGCTATTCCACAGACAAAAGATTTTAAAGATCCGTCCAGCCGATAGCCGTGATTGGGGAACAAACATACAAGCTTTTGCAATCATAATAGTAAAATGAGATAAGATACATGACATGATAATATATACTTCAATATAAGTCAATTTCAGTATCAGCGATCCACTCGTCTCAATATCCGACTTACAACCACAGCCCACGATGATCATCATCACAACAACGATCACTCTGTGATCTGCACCTTCAGTATCATATTATCTCCTCTCATTACCACAGCACGTACACTCTGCTGTCTCCAGTTTGTATGCTGTGTTGGTTCGTACGTTCAAGGGTAGCGGGATCCTCATTATTATATTAACTCGATGCTAGCTCATGATAAGTACCTACTGGATGCTACAATTGGCATCTGAAAGCAGTAAACTCACAACACACATAGTAACCAAATCAATTTTATTAATCATTCAAAAGAAATAGATGTATCCGATAATGAATGAATAGAAATAAATGTAAGTATATGAATTCTCATATTCTTTTATAAACATTAGTATGTAAGGTACTTAGTAACTTCAACCATAGTAGAAACAAATGATCAACTGACCAGATCTAAAAAAATATGGAAAGATTACTACACAATATGTGAAGGAACTTCAAAGGTCCGTGAGAATGGTAAACTGCTAAGAATTTTAGTATCACGAGCCTACCAAATGAGACGGTAAATTTGACAGATCTACTTGATTTTTGGTTTAATAAAGATATTAATTCTCATTAAAATAACAATAAATTAGATTCACATAATTTGAAATCATATTTTGTCAATACGTACACTAGGACGGTAGTATTAAAATCCTCAAAAACTAATTATAAATCATACCGCCAATAACAACAAAAACACGGCAAAACTAACTTGGTATGCTACAGCAGTGGTAACTTGTGGCTTTATTTGTTAGAACAAGTTTAAAACATGAATTAAAATGTTTGCATGAAGCTGTATAGAACATTTTAATAAATTGAGAGATGTGATTGAGCAATAATCGTTTTACTTTATTTTGCTTAATTAGGAAAACATCAGTTACAACTTGACAGTGTAATAAACACGATCTACTTAAATGCACTATGGACTGTTTACATGTTTTTGCATTAAAAACATAATTTCATCACTATGTTAATGAAAACAACTAGAATAGATATCAGTGAATGCTTCTTGCAGTGCTGTCTAAGCAACTAAGTATTTCTGCTTTTGATTTGCATCTAAATCATTAAGAGAGATCTAGAACACTACGCAGTACGCACAAATAGCAAAATAGCTTCTAGTGATTTTGGCTGTAAAATTTTCCATCCGTCTAAACCAAAACTGAGTTGCCCGGAAGAAACCGCAGTAAGACGATAAGGCCACCATTTGGTTAACAGTTTGTTATCTTTGTATTATTATTATTATTTCGTGTGTGATTGTTCCGTTCGTAATATTGTGTACAAATAAAGAATTAATCTATGTATCTATCAAACTAGGTACTTAGATAAAGAATCTTCGACGTTCCCGGAAAAATGTAAAGAATGATGATTTCTAATCAGTCTTATGGCTTTATTGTCTAATTATGTAGAAGACTCGGAAAAGTATGTTCCTGATAAACTTTCTCTAGCACTCATCCACAATTTAGTTTGAATTTAAATAAAATTTGAGATTTAAGTTTGCCACTAAACTCAAATTTAAAAAGTCAAGCATAGTGAATTCTTTTAAATTAAGCTACATATAACAAAAATAATAGACGAAATGTCCACTTGAACAAAGTTACAAAAAATAAAATAAGTAATAGGAAATAGTAAATTTTGGATATCTTTGCATACCTACATTGCTTCCATCCCGAACTAAGTAACTCAAGCACTTGTGTTATGGCATTTGGGAACAACGACGGGGATTACCACATACAATCGGGCAGAATGTTGAAAAGTCCGCTTTAAACATACACCCGACAGGGAATCGAACCCGGTAGGTACCTCAGAGACAGCGGCACCCCGAAAACCTATGCGTACGTACACCGTATCTACAACACTGCTATGGAGGTTGTTAAGCTTATACCAGAAACTAATATTGTTTCCATAGTTAAAAGGTCTATAACAATCTAAGTGACACAGATCACAGTTTATAAAAGTATTACCCAATCGCAATCTTGGAATACTAAATTCGCGACTTTAATAGTGTGCTCTTATTCAAAAGTGAATCGTCATCATGTCCAATCTTATCAAGATCAGAAATACATCCAGTTCTGCGTAAAGGTCACCTGGGCATAGACCTAGGCATAGAAAAACAAACCTAGCTCATGGATATTGACCACTCATGAGAATCAAGATATGGTATGGATTTCGTATAAATGGAAACTAAGGTAATTATAAAAATCTTAAATAGATAAGACAATAACCCCTACTCAAATTGTGGAGCATGTGGATACTTATTATGCAAGGAAAAAGAAATGATGCAAACATAATTTAGTATATAAATATCTTTATAAGTAAGTAGGTACTATGTTGCGATAATTAGAGCGCATATTGACAATAATACTTTAAAGGTATCTACTGCTACAGCTGTGGTACCTACTAGATACTCAATGTCAAGCACGTAGGCAACTGTAGATTTAAAAGGCTTTTCATTCTTCCCTAAAAGTATTTTGATAACATCTAAATGATTCTATGAAAAGATAAGTTTTTATAGTTTTGTTTTGTTTTAGGTAGACCTTTACAAACTTTATTTAAGGGGGTGTTACAATCAATTTAGTCGGTTATGCGAGATGAAAATTAAATCTTAAATAGTTTTATTCGATATGCAAATAAATAAACATGAAACATTTTAATCAAAACAACTTCAATACTTTCCCATAAACAAAATGCTCTGCATCATCTCAAATCCTCTTTGACCAGATTCAGCTACGAAGAAAGGGTATTCCTCCTTCGCTCAAGACTCCCCTGGGTCGGCCACGTCACCCTGGAGGCCTACCAAGCGGCGCACCAGGTGGCGCGGGCCGTATTCGTCCTCAGAGGCCGATGAATAATATTTACCTTGGAATGTATACATTATTCATCGGCAAAAGATCGTTCCGTGTCATTCTATAATAAAATCATTAGGTTATCAACACAATATGCCCTTCAGGAAAATTCATGATTTATACTGTTCACTAGCTACAGTAGCTACCTACATCCTTTATTATTTACAAAAACCATTTCTTTTATTAAGAGCTACTTATCTAGTGCAAAAATGTAAAATGAGTATTGTAAAAACAAGAATAAAACGTTTGAAATTATCTTAGTTCTGTTGTAGTTTCATTTAAATCTAATAATCTTAAAAGTGGCCATACGGGTAGTAAACCAGTATGAAATATAAGTAGGTACTCATTTAACCAGCCTGTGAGAAACGTACTCACTTAACATTTAAACATATCCAGACGAATGTATGCCACCAACATACATCGTTCGTACTCTTAAATCCGGCGAGTGTATGCCACAAACATATACCGCCCCCTTAATTCCGACGAGTGTATGCCACAAACATACATCGTCCCCTAATATCCGACGAGTGTATGCAACATACATACATCGCCCTCTAATATCCGACGAGTGTATGCAACATACATACATCGCCCCCTAATATCAAATTCAATTTAATGCATTTCAACAAACAAATTCAATGTATCTCTTATAACCAGTGAGCATGCATAGCTTGCTCACTCAACCCAGTGAACACCTTATATTTGTTCGCTCATCATTAAAAATTAAAAATATTCACATTAGAGATATCCAAATTCACGTAAAGACTTTCATATTTAAATATTTAAAGATACCATATTAAAATATTTGTATTTAAACTCATATTCATAGTTCAAGCAATTTATATTGCTATTCACGGTGTTCATATTAATTGAATCCACAAAATTTGTACCTATTAATTAATATATCAATAAATAGAAAGCCAGAATTCAATTGTAAGTAAGTAATACGTACCTATTAAACCAATCTTACCAGGTAACGTAGGTAACCAGTAAGCATACATGACTCACTCAACCCAGAGAACAACACGTTCGCTCAATACATTAAAAACAAAGGAAAATTAGTAATAATTAATTTCAATAATATTAAGATAAATGAAATGTGAGCAACCAATCATAAATTATTCTTACTCTTTACTACTTCTTACTAGCTTCATAACTTATAGTTTTCTTTTATTTACTGTTGGTATTAGATACCACGTTAAAACATGGATTGTATGCAAGATTTAGTAGCCATAAGTGATTTCACTCTGTGCAACAGTAAAGGCTATCAAAACTAGCTCCAATTAGTGCTAGCACTAATTACTTAAAACATTACATGTAGGTAGACAGCCAAAACTGCCAGTCCTAGCTCCATGTGTAAGATTATAAACAACATAAACAGCAAGTACTCTTATAATATAATAATGCCAATCATCTCCATTAATTCTGTACAATCCACATTTAATACATCATGTAAATTAAACAACAACAATCAAGATATTATGCCAGATTCATGGTACGCTATGATCGTGCCATACGAAAATATCTACTACATACCCGCGTTTAAAATTATGTAAGTATAATCGGAGGGTAGCCCCGACCGTACACGAACACAATTAATCAATTCAAATAAAAGTGTGATCTAGTTTATGTCCGTTCCGTCGGAGAGTAGCCCCGACCATGTACGGAACACAATCCGCCACACAAATATTCCAATTTTAACGCTTTTGATTTAACTAACACGATCGGAGAGTAGCCCCGAACACGAATTAGTAAAATCTTAGTACTAAGCTACGCATATAGACTTTTTAAATTATGTTAGTATAGTCGGAGGGTAGCCCCGACCGTATACGAACACAATCAATTAAAACACAAATGCGATTTAGTTTATGTCCGTTCCGTCGGAGAGTAGCCCCGACCATGTACAAAACACAATCCACCGCAAAGGTATTTAAAATGTCATTTAGATAAAAAAAAATACGCATTAACATGGAATCTGGAATATTTATCCTTTCTCTGCGTGAAGAGAATAAAATAACTCGTTTGGCATTACTATAGCACAGAATAAGCAAATTATTCTTATTATCAGGTTTAGAAATAAACTTACGTGGGTACTTTACCGCTTCTGAAATATGAAGAAAACGCAGACTCCAGATAACACTCATATAATTATTGATCCAACTTACAGGTACAGGCATAGTACAGGTATAACAATATAGATACAGTCGACGTCTTAGTGAACTTATCCCCTCGAGGCTAGTTTGAAGAATGACCTCTCTTTGCTCGTTAATCGGGCTCAAGCCTAGCTACCCCCACCGATTTTACAACAGATTAGCCTATTAAATTTAACAAAATGGCGGCAAGAGACGGCATTACCAGTGTTGCTATTAAAAAATATGAAAAACCTTCTAAAATCATGACATTCGGCCATCTGATAACGTGCTGTCTCCCGACGCACATATAAAAATTATTTAGAATCAATTAATTAGGTAAGTATACAGCTAATATACTGATACACAACTATTCTCAATAGTAAAGTCTTACAACTATGTACCTATTTAGGTTAATCTTATAGTGATAAAAACCTTAAGTTAAAACTTAAAACATAATTGAAACAAATACATTATATTACACAATGCTCAACAATAAACTTTTAAGGAAGCCGATGACTTGTTTAGAATATAGATATTATCGTGAAAATATTGTTTTAGTAAATCTCTAAGTAATACATAATCAAATAAAATAAATTATCAATAAAAAACTAATCTAAAACTATTTGAATCAATGTATAAATTAACATAATCATGACATTCGTTAACAAGCGACTATTATTACTTAGAAAACTTATTTTGAAACTATACTTGTTATATAATCATGTGTAAGTAAGTATATGGAATGATTAAAGTAAAGTCTGGTTATAATCTATAAGCATTAGTTGTGGGTCATAAAAGAAAAATGGATTAGCTTGGTACCTACTAGTTTACATCAATGCATTGTCAGGAGCTACATTCAAGAATATTAGATGGTGTCAGAAGCAAAATCCCTAAGAATGTTACATTACGAATAGGTAGGAACAGAATTTAACTTTAACCTGATAACTAGACACCCTTATCACTTCACTCAAATAGTGGAAAAAGCAACTACGAGTCATGAAAGGATTAAAGACCTAATATTAGATGAATTTAACTATCGCTAAGTTTGACCTAGTTTAGTCCTTACAAAAACAACTGTAGGCCTCTGCACAGTTACCAATTTTTACCCAGATATGATTAACAAACCAAGTTATAGATACGTATTTACCATAGTGCACAATTTGTATTAAATCAAGATATGAATTAGGACAACTAAAGGAATTATTTAAAGGCATGTTCGTAATAGGCATTATTACCGATTAATTTAAATATTCTTACAAGGAAGTTACACTAATAATGAAGATGGCGCAGATACAATTTGAACCGTCACAGCAACAATTTGCTTTTCCAACTTGTCAACCAGTTGTCCAAGGTTTCCAGAGCATTCTTCTCCAGCACCAAATCTTAAATGCATCTATTCTCTGCCTCTGTTAGAATAGTACAGTACATGGTTCCACTCCGTACATGAAAATCAAAAGATCATATTATTATCATTTCTAATGAATAAGTTAATGATTTTAAACAAGTTCGCAATTTAATATCAAAACTTAAAAATGTCTACAAGGTATCCTCATACGAGCATGACCCGCATTCTTATCAACAAATATTCATATTACTATGAATAATATTAGTGTAAATAGATTTAATAATTATAATTGGGATATGAAGAAGTATATTACCATGGATAGAAATAGGACAAGTAAAATCATGAACAGCTTTTCGCCCAAATGAATTAACAACACGATGATCTCCCGTGGGAATAAAATATCCTCCCGGGGTCAAAAAAAGCCGATATGTTATTCCACAGACAAAAGATTTCAAAGATCCGTCCCGCCGATAGCCGTGATTGGGGAACAAACATACAAGCTTTTGCAATCATAATATTAGTAAAATGAGATAAGATACATGACATGATAATATATACTTCAATATAATTCAACTTCAGTATCAGCGATCCACTCGTCTCAATATCCGACTTACAACCACAGCCCACGATGATCACCATCATCACAACAACGATCACCCTGTGATCTGCACCTTCAGTATCATATTATCTCCTCTCATTACCACAGCACGTACACTCTGCTGCCTCCAGTTTGTATGCTGTGTTGGTTCGTACGTTCAAGGGTAGCGGGATCCTCATTATTATATTAACTCGATGCTAGCTCATGATAAGTACCTACTGGATGCTACAATTGTCATCTGAAAGCAGTAAACTCACAACACACATAGTAACCAAATCAATTTTATTAATCATTCAAAAGAAATAGATGTATCTGATAATGAATCAATAGAAATAAATGTAACTATATGAATTCTCATATTCTTTTATAAACATTAGTAGGTAAGGTACTTAGTACCTTCAACCATAGTAGAAACAAATGTTCAACTGACCAGATCTAAAAAAATATGGAAATGATTACTACAGAATATGTGAAGGAACTTCAAAGGTCCGTGAGGATGGTAAACTGCTAAGAATTTTAGTATCACGAGCCTACCAAATGAGACGGTAAATTTGACAGATCTACTTGATTTTTGGTTTAATAAAGATATTAATGCTCATTAAGATAACAATAAATTAGATTCACATAATTTGAAATCATATTTTGTCAATACGTACACTAGGACGGTAGTATTAAAATTCTCAAAAACTAATTTTAAATCATACCGCCAATAACAACAAAAACACGGCAAAACTAACTTGGTATGCTACAGCAGTGGTTACTTGTGGCTTTATTTGTTAGAACAAGTTTAAAACATGAATTAAAATGTTTGCATGAAGATGTATAGAACATTTTAATAAATTGAGAGGTGTGATTGAGCAATAATCGTTTTACTTTATTTTGCTTAATTAGGAAAACATCAGTTACAACTTGACAGTGTAATAAACACGATCTACTTAAATGCACTATGGACTGTTTACAAGTTTTTGCATTAGAAACATCATTTCATCACTATGTTAATGAAAACAACTAGAATAGATATCAGTGAATGCTTCTTGCAGTGCTGTCTAAGCAACTAAGTATCTCTGCTTTTGACTTGCATCTAAATCATTAAGAGAGATCTAGAACACTACGCAGTACGCACAAATAGCAAAATAGCTTCTAGTGATTTTGGCTGTAAGATTTTCCATCTGTCTAAACCAAAACTGAGTTGCCCGGAAGAAACCGCAGTAAGACGATAAGGCCACCATTTGGTTTACAATTTGTTATCTTTGTATTATTATTATTATTTCGTATGTGATTGTTCCGTTCGTAATATTGTGTACAAATAAAGAATTAATCTATGTATCTATCAAACTAGGTACTTAGATAAAGAATCTTCGACGTTCCCGGAAAAATGTAAAGAATGATGATTTCTACTCAGTCTTATGGCTTTATTGTCTAATTATGTAGAAGACTCAGAAAAGTATGTTCCTGATAAACTTTCTCTAGCACTCATCCACAATTTAGTTTGAATTTAAATTAAATTTGAGATTTAAGTTTGCCACTAAACTCAAATTTAAAAAGTCAAGCATAGTGAATTCTTTTAAATTAAGCTACATGTAACAAAAATAATAGACGCAATGTCCACTTGAACAAAGCTACAAAAAATAAAATAAGTAATAGGAAATAGTAAATTTTGGATATCTTTGCATACCTACATTGCTTCCATCCCGAACTAAGTAACTCAAGCACTTGTGTTATGGCATTTGGGAACAACGACGGGGATTACCACATACAATCGGGCAGAATGTTGAAAAGTCCGCTTTAAACATACACCCGACAGGGAATCGAACCCGGTAGGTACCTCAGAGACAGCGGCACCCCGAAAACCTATGCGTACGTACACCGTATCTACAACACTGCTATGGAGGTTGTTAAGCTTATACCAGAAACTAATATTGTTTCCATAGTTAAAAGGTCTATAACAATCTAAGTGACACAGATCACAGTTTATAAAAGTATTACCCAATCGCAATCTTGGAATACTAAATTCGCGACTTTAATAGTGTGCTCTTATTCAAAAGTGAATCGTCATCATGTCCAATCTTATCAAGATCAGAAATACATCCAGTTCTGCGTAAAGGTCACCTGGGCATAGACCTAGGCATAGAAAAACAAACCTAGCTCATGGATATTGACCACTCATGAGAATCAAGATATGGTATGGATTTCGTATAAATGGAAACTAAGGTAATTATAAAAATCTTAAATAGATAAGACAATAACCCCTACTCAAATTGTGGAGCATGTGGATACTTATTATGCAAGGAAAAAGAAATGATGCAAACATAATTTAGTATATAAATATCTTTATAAGTAAGTAGGTACTATGTTGCGATAATTAGAGCGCTTATTGACAATAATACTTTAAAGGTATCTACTGCTACAGCTGTGGTACCTACTAGATACTCAATGTCAAGCACGTAGGCAACTGTAGATTTAAAAGGCTTTTCATTCTTCCCTAAAAGTATTTTGATAACATCTAAATGATTCTATGAAAAGATAAGTTTTTATAGTTTTGTTTTGTTTTAGGTAGACCTTTACAAACTTTATTTAAGGGGGTGTTACAATCAATTTAGTCGGTTATGCGAGATGAAAATTAAATCTTAAATAGTTTTATTCGATATGCAAATAAATAAACATGAAACATTTTAATCAAAACAACTTCAATACTTTCCCATAAACAAAATGCTCTGCATCATCTCAAATCCTCTTTGACCAGATTCAGCTACGAAGAAAGGGTATTCCTCCTTCGCTCAAGACTCCCCTGGGTCGGCCACGTCACCCTGGAGGCCTACCAAGCGGCGCACCAGGTGGCGCGGGCCGTATTCGTCCTCAGATGCTATTTACCTTGGAATGTATACATTATTCATCGGCAAAAGATCGTTCCGTGTCATTCTATAATAAAATCATTAGGTTATCAACACAATATGCCCTTCAGGAAAATTCATGATTTATACTGTTCACTAGCTACAGTAGCTACCTACATCCTTTATTATTTACAAAAACCATTTCTTTTATTAAGAGCTACTTATCTAGTGCAAAAATGTAAAATGAGTATTGTAAAAACAAGAATAAAACGTTTGAAATTATCTTTGTTCTGTTGTAGTTTCATTTAAATCTAATAATCTTAAAAGTGGCCATACGGGTAGTAAACCAGTATGAAATATAAGTAGGTACTCATTTAACCAGCCTGTGAGAAACGTACTCACTTAACATTTAAACATATTCAGACGAATGTATGCCACCAACATACATCGTTCGTACTCTAAAATCCGGCGAGTGTATGCCACAAACATATACCGCCCCCTTAATTCCGACGAGTGTATGCCACAAACATACATCGTCCCCTAATATCCGACGAGTGTATGCAACATACATACATCGCCCTCTAATATCCGACGAGTGTATGCAACATACATACATCGCCCCCTAATATCAAATTCAATTTAATGCATTTCAACAAACAAATTCAATGTATCTCTTATAACCAGTGAGCATGCATAGCTTGCTCACTCAACCCAGTGAACACCTTATATTTGTTCGCTCATCATTAAAAATTAAAAATATTCACATTAGAGATATCCAAATTCACGTAAAGACTTTCATATTTAAATATTTAAAGATACCATATTAAAATATTTGTATTTAAACTCATATTCATAGTTCAAGCAATTTATATTGCTATTCACGGTGTTCATTTTAATTGAATCCACAAAATTTGTACCTATTAATTAATATATCAATAAATAGAAAGCCAGAATTCAATTGTAAGTAAGTAATACGTACCTATTAAACCAATCTTACCAGTAACGTAGGTAACCAGTAAGCATACATGACTCACTCAACCCAGAGAACAACACGTTCGCTCAATACATTAAAAACAAAGGAAAATTAGTAATAATTAATTTCAATAATATTAAGATAAATGAAATGTGAGCAACCAATCATAAATTATTCTTACTCTTTACTACTTCTTACTAGCTTCATAACTTATAGTTTTCTTTTATTTACTGTTGGTATTAGATACCACGTTAAAACATGGATTGTATGCAAGATTTAGTAGCCATAAGTGATTTCACTCTGTGCAACAGTAAAGGCAATCAAAACTAGCTCCAATTAGTGCTAGCACTAATTACTTAAAACATTACATGTAGGTACACAGCCAAAACTGCCAGTCCTAGCTCCATGTGTAAGATTATAAACAACATAAACAGCAAGTACTCTTATAATATAATAATGCCAATCATCTCCATTAATTCTGTACAATCCACATTTAATACATCATGTAAATTAAACAACAACAATCAAGATATTATGCCAGATTCATGGTACGCTATGATCGTGCCATACGAAAATATCTACTACATACCCGCGTTTAAAATTATGTAAGTATAATCGGAGGGTAGCCCCGACCGTACACGAACACAATTAATCAATTCAAATAAAAGTGTGATCTAGTTTATGTCCGTTCCGTCGGAGAGTAGCCCCGACCATGTACGGAACACAATCCGCCACACAAATATTCCAATTTTAACGCTTAAGATTTAACCAACACGATCGGAGAGTAGCCCCGAACACGAATTAGTAAAATCTTAGTACTAAGCTACGCATATAGACTTTTTAAATTATGTTAGTATAGTCGGAGGGTAGCCCCGACCGTATACGAACACAATCAATTAAAACACAAATGCGATTTAGTTTATGTCCGTTCCGTCGGAGAGTAGCCCCGACCATGTACAAAACACAATCCACCGCAAAGGTATTTAAAATGTCATTTAGATAAAAAAAAAAATACGCATTAACATGGAATCTGGAATATTTATCCTTTCTCTGCGTGAAGAGAATAAAATAACTCGTTTGGCATTACTATAGCACAGAATAAGCAAATTATTCTTATTATCAGGTTTAGAAATAAACTTACGTGGGTACTTTACCGCTTCTGAAATATGAAGAAAACGCAGACTCCAGATAACACTCATATAATTATTGATCCAACTTACAGGTACAGGCATAGTACAGGTATAACAATATAGATACAGTCGACGTCTTAGTGAACTTATCCCCTCGAGGCTAGTTTTAAGAAAAACCTCTCTTTGCTCGTTAATCGGGCTCAAGTCTAGCTACCCCCCACCGATTTTACCACAGATTAGCCTATTAAATTTAACAAAATGGCGGCAAGAGACGGCATTACCAGTGTTGCTATTAAAAAATATGAAAAACCTTCTAAAATCATGACATACTAGTGATTTGATACGAGTTTACTCGCCTAGATGTGTATATTTTTTTTTGTGTGTCCGGATTTATTTGACGAATAGTTTCGTTCGAAAGTGGTGTTTATTAGTACCACATACTAGTGTTTGTTCCGAGTCCGCTTGCCTAGTTAAAAAAGTGGAACTAGTTTTAATTATTAGTAGTATTAAATTACGAGTATTATTATTAAAAATAGTTTTGTTTTTGTTTGTTGATAACGGTTTAGTAGTTGATTTGCGAGGTTGACCTGGCCGTGCCGTGTATGCCATACCGTTAATCCTATTCGTTTTGTTTATACCGTTATATTGTTAGCCCTTGAAATTGGTAAGTTGTTAATAATTTATGAAAATAGTAGGGTCCGTGTATGTCGTCCGAATTTTAATTGTGTTTTATATTATCGTGACGCGACCTATTTCTATTGTTTTTTTTTTGTTGATGTTTACCACTTTTATAATTCTTTGTTTGCTTTGTTTATTAAACGGAGTATAAATGGCTCCTACGAATCCGCTCGCCGTATCCAGGGCTGGCATCCAAGGAGTTTTGCGTTGGCTTGCTTGTGCGGTCACATTAATAGACCGAGCCGACCGGGTAGGCGCGTTGCTAGCTCGGTATGGCGGGCTGGCAGTTCGGCTGCAAGACCTGGAGCGCCACGCCATGGAGTGTCGCGCGTATTATTTGGAAAACCCCCCAGCTGATGATGCCGTGTCGGAACAGCTGGAGCAGGATGTAGCCCAGGCCTATGAGCTGGCTGACCAGTTCACGGAGGCGGCTGAGAGGGCCCTGGCTGTTCAGAAGGGGGAGCCGGTTTTGAGCGGGGAGGTCAAACCTACCCCGACGGCGTTGCTAGGCCGATTGCCTACTTTGGAGATTCCCACTTTTAATGGGGATCTGTCAGCCTGGATGGGCTTCATTAACCTGTTTGACAGCTTAGTGAATTCACGACGGGACTTATCCCCTAGTGAGAAGTTGGCCTATTTGCGCTCCTCCCTGCGAGGAGAGGCCAGCGCGGTAATCCAGCACCTGCTCATCAGCGACGACAACTACCAGGTGGCTCGCCAGCTTCTGGTTAGCAGGTACCAGAATGTCCGGTTACTGGCGGACACCCACGTGGCCACGATTTTGGCCCTCCCGCGAATCACGCGGGTACACCTGTTACGGAGGGAGTTGCTGAACCCGCTACTGTCAGCGGTCAACTCCCTAAGGCGATTGGACCTGCCGGTGGATCAGTGGTCCTTTGTACTGCTGCACATAGTCCTCGCCAAATTGCCCGCTGAAATGAAGGGGCGTTTCGAGCAGAGGTACGGAGGCGACAGCGCCTCGTATCTCCCGCCCTTCGCGGACCTCCTTCGTTTTTTGGAGGACGAATGTAGGGTGACGGACCACCTGGAGCCCGCCCCGGTTCCAGGTGTTGGTCGTATGGTGGCGGCGAGGGAACAGCCCCGTCGCCCGACCAACCGGTATGCTGCCTTCCAGCAGTCCCCTCCCCCCGCACCGAGTGAGCGGTGCAGGTATTGCAGGGGAGATAGGCACGTGGTGCACGAATGTGCCAAATTTAGAGGCCTCCGCCCAGAGGGACGGAGGGCCGTTGCTAGACAGCGCCAATGGTGCTATAGGTGTTTGGGGGGACACATGCAGTCGGCGTGTCCCCAGACAGAGGATTGTCGTCTTTGCGGAGGGAGGCATCACCCCCTCCTTTGTTTGGACCGCAAGGACGCCGGGAGCGACCGGGGTTCGAATTCCTCGCGCACGGGCGGGGGCCCGGCAGCCCGGAACCGATCCCCTAGAGATTCGGCGGGGCTTAGCCCCCCCGTTCAGTCCCCCCCGGAGAGGGGGAACTATAGGAGAGACGCCCCCGCCACGGGCGGGGGTAGGGGGGTACCACAAGAGTACGCCACGGTGGCGATGGGCACGGGCCCTATTTGCTACTCCCCCCCCTAATGGAGAGGCCTCGATTGGGGTACTATGTACCGAGGCACGCCCCACACGGGTATTACCCTGCACCTAGGAGTGCTGTTGGTCGGGGCCAGTATGTACCCGATTGGGACCCGCTCGCCCGGTACGAGCGTCCCACATTTGGCGCGCCGACTCAGGCGCGAGGGGGACAAGTACCCCCCAAAATTTTTAATGGCGCCCCTGTCGGACCCAACCACCCCTCCGGAGCTTGTGCTGTTGCCAACAGCCTCCGTGAATGTTTGGGGACCTAAGGGCAATGTTGTCACGGTGCGTGCCCTTTTGGACTCAGGTGCCCAGGGGTGCATAATGTCCAGGTGGCTTGTCCGACAGCTGGGTCTTTTGCTTGTGCCGCATCACGAAGCGGTACGGGGGGTGGGAGACTCGCGGATCCCTGATCCGATTGGTCGAGTTGAGTTCTCCTTCTCCCCCCACTTCGCGCCAAGGCCGAAGATCGGTGCTTCGGCGATAGTCTTTGATAAGGTGGTTGGACCACTCCCGCAAGTGCGAGTGCCGCCATCCACGATTGAGCTGACGTCTGGACTGGCTTTGGCTGATCCTTCCTTCCACCGACCGGGCCCAATACACTTGTTGATTGGTGCGGATGTCCTCGGTCGTGTACTGTGTGGAAGCAAGCGAGTTTTGCAGACAGCCGATCTTGTCGCCTTGTCCTCGTCGCTGGGTCATGTGGTGATGGGAAAGGTACCACAGACACCAGAGACCCCGTCGGTAGACCGCCAGACCATTGTCGGTTCTACTTTGTCCGACGTTCTCCAAAAGTTTTGGGAGGTGGAGGAACCTCCCACTGCCAAGCGGTTGGATCCGTTAGCGGAGGAGTGCGAATTGTTCTACCAGAACAACACTGGGCGCCTCCTCTCGGGTCGCTTGATTACCCGCTTGCCCTTCTTAGCGGTTCGCCCTCCTTTAGGGAGCTCCCGACCGATGGCCGAGAAGAGATTGTTGTCCATGGAGCGTAGGATGGCCAGGGATCCCGCATTCAAGGAGAAGTATATAGACTTCATGCGGGAGTATTTGGACCTTGGGCACATGTCCATCTCGCAGTTGGACTGGCGTAATGTGGAACATTACTTCCTGCCACACCACGCTGTTTTGAAGACTTCCAATGGGAAGATCCGCGTGGTCTTTGATGGTTCAGCGCCCACGTCAACCGGAGTGTCGTTGAATCAGTGTCTGCATGCGGGGCCGAAGTTGCATCACGATGTCTGTGATGTTTTGACCAACTTCCGCCGGCACGCTGTCGTCTTTGTGGCCGATATCCGCATGATGTTCAGACAGACCGTGATTCACCCGGAGGATAGACGATACCAGCTCATCCTTTGGCGTGAGGATCCCCAGGATCCGATGTTGGCTTACGAGCTGAACACCAACACTTATGGTTTGCGGTCGAGCCCCTTTGTGGCGATCCGTTCGCTTTTGGAGCTCGCAGAGCGCGAACGGCTACGCTATCCCCGGGCATCTGCTCTTATTGAGGGGGGGGCCTTATTTGTCGACGACATCTGCACGGGGGCCTCGAGCTTAGATGAGGCTCTCGTCTTACGTGATGAGCTGATTGCGCTCTTGAGGGCTGGTGGCTATGAGTTGCGGAAGTGGCTGTCTAACTCACCGGACCTATTGGCAGATTTGCCTAAGGACCACCAGCAAGAGCCGCTCCTCTTTGAAAATCCGGAGACTCCAGACATGCTGTCTGTTTTGGGAGTCCAGTATCGACCAGTCCCGGATTTGTTCACATATAGATTGGAACTGCCAGACCCAAAGGTCTGGACTAAACGCACGGTGCTGTCTACTGTAGCCCGTACCTTTGATCCGAACGGTTGGCTCAGCCCTGTAGTGTTTTCGATGAAGTGCTTCCTACAGGAGCTCTGGGCTGCGGAATTGTCATGGGATGAGCCCCTCTCTGGTAGCCTCCTACGAGAGTGGGTGAGGTTCGTGTCATCCCTACCCGACGTCAATCGGGTTTGCATACCGAGGCAAATGCTGCCTTCGGGAAAGTTTAAAGCCTCCCTGCACGGCTTTTGTGACGCGTCCGAAAGCGGATACGCGGCAGCCGTTTACATCCGAACGGTAGATGCAGCAGGCGTTGTCGCCGTACACTTAGTTACGGCCAAGAGTAAGGTCGCCCCCCTTCGGACTAGGCTAACCATTCCGAAGTTGGAGTTGTCCGGCGCCACTCTCTTAGTACGGCTACTCAATCATGTTGCCGACACCTTGGGAAACGGTGTCGACTTGGAGTCGATATTTGCGTGGTCTGACAGCCAGGTCGTCCTTTGTTGGCTGAAGAGTTCAGTCCACACCCTTGAGGTTTTTGTGGCCAACCGGGTCTCACAAATTCAGACTTCAAAGGCCCCGTTGATTTGGCGCCACGTACCGGGCGAATTGAACCCCGCAGATTGTGCCTCCCGCGGCTGCGAGGCGCCTGAGTTAGTGGACCACCACCTATGGTGGAGTCCATCATGGTTGTTACGGCCTGAGCGCTCATGGCCTGCCACCCCGGCTGTGGCCAGAGTCCCAGACCTAGGCATGCGTGTTCACGCCGTGGAGACGGTGGCGGCTCCGCAGATGGAGTTTTTGTTAGACCGCTACAGTTCTCTTGATAGGTTGCTCGGCGTGACTGCTTGGATGAGGCGCTTTGTGCGAAATTGTCGCCAGCCTCAGGAGAAATCGTTGTCTCCGGTCCTCGCCCCACAAGAGCGGCAAGACGCTCTGTTGCATTGGTTGCGAGTGACGCAACAGCGAGAGTTTGAACCGGAGCTGAAAGCCCTGCGCTCAAGTAAGTCCAAGTTGAAGGGACCCTTGGTGCGGTTGAATCCCTTCTTGGACAGTACCGGATTGCTGCGTGTCGGAGGTAGGCTCAGACATGCCAACCTGCCGTACGGATCACGCCACCCTTTGTTGCTCCCCAAGGATGGACCGTTAGTTAGACTGTTGATTACAGACCGACATGTAAAGAATGCTCATGCCGGTTGTAATGCTTTGACCGCGCTCCTCCAACGAGAGTTCTGGATTTTGTCAGCGCGGAGAATAATCCGATCCGTTATTTTTCGTTGTCTTCCGTGTTATCGTTTGCGCGCCGATACGATGCAGCCCCAGATGGGTGATTTGCCTGCCGATCGAGTGAACGAATCGATGCCCTTCTCAGGAGTTGGAACGGATTTTGCGGGGCCATTTACCGTTAAGACATCGCGGCTTCGTAATGCTAGAACGGAAAAGGCTTACTTGTGTGTATTTGTTTGTTTGGCCACTAAAGCGGTCCACCTGGAGGTGGTTAGTGCCCTCACCACAGAAGCCTTTGTAGCCACGTTGAATCGTTTTGTGTCTCGCCGCGGAATGCCGTCGTTAATCAGGTCCGATTGTGGAACCAATTTCAAGGGCACCGATAGGTATTTAAAGGAAGTTTGTGAATTTTTGGATAGGAATAATTTTGAGATCGGATCCACACTCTCCCGCAGAGGGGTACGATGGCAGTACTCCCCGCCATCCTGCCCCCACTGGGGAGGGATTTTTGAAGCAACTGTAAAGGCCGCTAAAACTCACCTTCGTCGCGTTATTGGGGAGACGGTCCTCACGTTTGAGGAACTCGCGACCGTATTTTGTAAGGTTGAGGCGGTCCTCAACTCGCGTCCCTTGTGTCCGTTGTCTTCGGACGCGAATGATTTAGAGGCCCTTACGCCGGGCCATTTTTTGATTGGCAGACCGCTTAACGCCTTGCCGGAATATCCTTATTCCGAAGTGCCCTCCGGACGGCTCTCGCGATTTGAATTGCTCCAGCAGCTTACGCAGAGTTTTTGGCGCCGTTGGCATCTGGAGTATTTGCACATTTTGCAGCAACGCGTTAAGTGGTCGGATAGGACGACCCCACCCAAGACCGGAAACCTCGTGTTGGTAAAGGATCCAAACCTGCCGCCCCTCCGCTGGCGTTTAGGACGCATTGTTCAGCTTCATCCGGGGTCGGATGGTGTGCCCAGGTTTGCCGAGGTCCTGGTGGGGGACTCTGTTTTGAAGCGAGCGATCGCTACCCTCTCTCGCCTACCCTTAGATTGAGTTGGCGGACAGTTTGCTACTGTCCGGGACGGGGGGATGTTCACGCGCGCTTGCGAGCGGGCAGTTGTCATTGTCAAGGTCACGAGACAATGCGCTCGGCCGGCCCGAGTGTAGGATTCATTCGCCAGTTCGCCGCCAACAGCCGTCCGCGCAACATCGTGCTCAGTTACCTACCCGTATTGTGACCGAGATTGCGAATTTTTGCACCTACTAGTGCCCGGTCGGGGTACGGACTTGTGACCCGTGTGTGTTCGCTTTGAAAAGCGCCGGGAAAGTTTTAGCTGTCTATTAGGGCATTGTGTAGTTATAAGAGTGTTAGCTATAAGAGTTTCCCATCGGGGTTGGGTGAAGACCTACTTGTCAGGCGCGCGCGCCGGCGAGACAGCGATCAGCCCCCCTGGATTATGAACAGTATCTTCTCGTGAAGGTAGGCCTAGCTTTTAAGTAACTTAATTTTGCATGAGAAACATTCGTTTCAATAAACTGTGGAACACAGTAGATGATCATCACAATTGTGCGTGATCATAATAAGTTTTTGGTCACCTATTAAGTGACCGACCATTGCGATAGTTGGTCCTCACTACTGATGATATCATAGACCCAATGTCATGCGAATGCTTCATATGTAGTTTGCCTGTGCAATCGATCAATACCTTGATTTGTTCAGTTGTAATCTGTTCAGGATGTTGTCTACGACAAATGTCTACTACTCTATGTAGGTACTCATTGTAGCCAGACTACAATGAATTTTGTTTGATACAATTATGTAGTTACTACATCTATCGTTGTCGCTTTCATTTGGACAAACCCTGTATTCATATCCAGTGCATTGCAATGAAAAGAAGAAGTTGCAAAAAATACCTACTTCGAACATCAATGTTAATTATCTCAAAAATAGCTAAAAACATGTAGAAAAGAATGATATACTTTTGGTTATCATCCTTACTGGCTAAAACATTGTATAATAGTTCTAAAGTATGGCTTTTTATATTGGTCGGAGTGTACGGCGCTTTGACAAATTCATTGGTAGTATTGGTAGTAGGTAGACTGGACTTATATATTATATATAATCGTAGAGCTGAAGGGAGATCTGCGATAACAGAATATTGCTGTAGGTACATGTATAGGTACATGGGCGCAGGACACTGGGAGTCTGCGCCCATGTAAAGACTATATTATATCATCTTGGTTGGGCGAGATTTATGAAGATGTTTTAGCCACCCAGCGCACTTTTTAGGCAATGTTTTGATAGACATAGAATGGGAATAAATATTTTTTTTTATTTAATTGTTTTACTTACACCTTCCTTGAATAAGAAAGCCAATTAACTTAAAATGTCGCACATGTCCATTTTTTTAAACTTTATGACATCTCTTTTCCACTCTTTTATGGTCTTTAGGTACCTTTTACATCATTGAATGTAAAATATTTTAGAGTAGTATTCTGGGCCTATTTAGGCGGATCCAGAATATTTGGAGCAATTTCTAAGTATGTTAGCCAGTAAGGATGACAATCGGAGGTGAGCAGTTTGTTAATAACTACTTTTATCTATTTTTTGAGATATTTTTCTTAGCTGTGCGACGTAGGTTAATTTTATATGGAAGCTGCAACTTCTCCTTTGACGACTGCGCTTAAAAACCAGTGATGACTTGGAAATTTGGGAATTAAAATCATAGTCCAATCTTTAAGCAAACAACTCGTGCTATCAATTTCAATAAACGTGATTTTACACAAATCACATTTTAAGTAGAATTAAGTTTCGTTAATCGCGATATCTTATGTGAGTAATAAAATTGTGCGATAAAGTAATCTGCTACTTGTGAAAACATTTGTTCTGTACCTACTTCTTCAGATTTACGTTTGGTTGTTTTATTTAATTATGTATATCAAATTGGACTTTATCTGCTGTTAAAGGGTTTCCCCATCATCGCCGTAATTTTGCATACTTAACGATTATATTTTACGGTATAATAACTAGTTGTACATTTAAACTGTCCTCTATCAAATATGATTGAAACAAATATTTTTTTGTATGATAATGTACATTTTCCTAGATTTAGCCTACATTAGCATAGCTAATTTAGACTAAATCTAGCTAAATACAAAACAATGATAAATCTAACTAAACGTATTATATAATATATGTAATACCCTTTTTTAGTTTTTTGTTATTTTCGTTCTAACAAAAGCTCCAATTGGAAAAAGTTTAATAAGCCAAAGCCAATTAAATTAAGCGTATATAAACAGGGAAAGCCAATCATCATCCTCCTAATTTGTATTTGGTCAATATAAATTTAAATCTATTTTTCATGATTACTAACTCACATATTTAATATCATCATTAGAGACAAGAACTCAGTTGGTGCATGTATGGTTTTTGGTAAACTGCTGAAAGAAACTGAAAAGTTACTTATTCGTACCTCGAATATTTTAAATATGAGTCATTTGCGAGTAAATATTTTTACAATCAAAGTAAATTACCTTCATTTAAAGAGCATCATAAAAATATCAATCACGTCTTATTTTAATCGTGTAAATAGAATCTACAAGCTGTTATCAACATGTAAAAATGTAACTTCTAGTATTAACATTAAATTATCTCCCGGATTACGATAATATCTCATGATATCTTAAGTTAAGGAAGTGATTTTAGATTGTATTGTAGTTTGGCGCATTAAGAAGCATCGCAATGGTTTATAAAATTGTGACATTTTAAATACCTACATAATAACAAATTGTTAATGGTTTCCCTTATTCCAAAAAATCTATTCAATATGGGTACCTTTTTAAATGCATTAAATGGCTCCAAAGTACGAATAACCTTAGGTTTGTGGGAGACTGACAAGTTAATCATATCACAATATTCTTGACGCAAACAACTATTACCAGACAATGTAGACACCCTCATACTATTGACTGTTAGTCGTCGCCGCGTCGTCAATGTGGCCGTCGGACGATGAAAAAAGGTTTACTGTGGCGTGGATTGTTTTTTATTCAGCAAAGAGTCCAACATCGCGAAGGAGTTCGCATCCTGATACCATTACATCAATAACAGTATGGAAAATTTTCTGGCAACATATTGGCGCTAAACATAGGAGAAATAAGTATCTTACCTCCGTAAGTAATGCCGCTGATGGTGCCCATGTCGAGCAGGCAGAGCTGAATGCCGCACTGGGCTCTGGTGAAGATGTAAGACACGAAGCTGGTGACGAAGACAGCTCTTCAGAAGGAAAGCATCAACAGCATAATGAACATACTTACCGCCATAACAATGCCGCACTGCGGCAGAGCTGAATGCCGTACTGCGTCCTGGTGAAGATGTAGGAGATCGTGCTGTTGTTGGAGATTGAACTCCAGAAAGAAAGCATTAACGCCAAATTGAACTTACTCCGATAGGTGATACCCTGTGATGCCACTGATGTCGAGCAGGCTGAGCAGCATGTTGCACTGGATCCTGGTGAAAATGTAGAAGATGGTGCTGTTGATGGAGACTGCCTTCCAGATAGAATGCATTAACGCCAAGTGGAACCTACCCCCATAAGTGATGCCACTGATGGTGCCCATGTCGAGCAGGCTGAGCTGCATATCGCACTGTGCTCTGGTGAAGATGTAGGAGACAGAGCTGGTGACGGAGACGGCGCTCCAGAACGCAGGTAGGGAGCACAGCAACAGCACCACGTTGAAACGGCCATAGCCAGTCGCCGCGATTGCTGTCTCGAAATCTGCTGCCTCCTGAGCTGGTAAAGAAAAAGGAGAAAGTTAAATCTTTAGTTTTTTTTCTAATTTTGAGGTACCTATTCATTTCAATACAATATTACATCTATTTACAACGGCTTTACTGTGAACTATTATCAAAATGAGATAAAATCCAAAACCTAGTTATAAAAAATTTAGACAACTTGAATAATAAATTTATACTTCTTTTATTACATAGTATTCTTATATTAATAATAAAAAGTAATACTTTTTATTAATAACCAACTTTTTAAAGTTAAGTTTCTAATTTTGGTCCTATTTCAGACGCATGATGACTTTTACGTCATCATGTACACATTTTTTGCCTCTTTAGTACAAAAGTATTATGAAGATTTCATGCGATATCCGTGAATGTTTATGCCAAATACCAGATTTTCCCAGACACAACAATTCTAGAGACTTTTCATCTACACAGACGATTATTGCAAATAAACCCGCGAACAATGTTGATGCCAAGACGCGGACGTCCATTTTCTGCACCACGCATTAACCTCAAAAGATCAAAGCTAGACTTTTACTTATTACTCATTTTTATGCGCAGAGAAAAGTGACAAGTGGTGGGATCTTTAATCGTAAAACACTCAAAATTTGAACCCAAAAATAACATTCCACAATTACAATTTGGATTCGCCACTGAAGCCTCTTATAAATTCTCTGTTACCATGCTTAGTATTGCATATTTGTTTTAGTATAGGTAGTTAAAAATTAAAATTAAGCTTATCTCAGTCATGCATCACTACATAGTATAAAACAAAGTCGCTTTCTCTGTCCCTATGTCCCTTTGTATGCTTAAATCTTTGAAACTACGCAACGGATTCTGATGCGATTTTTTTTTATAGATAGAGTGATTCAAGAGGAAGGTTTATATGTACTTTTTATCCCGATATTCCCACGGGAACGGGAACCACGCGGGTGAAACCGCGGGCGGCCGCTAGTGATTTATAATACAAACTCATTTTATTTAGGATTTGAACTAGGAAGCTTCCAGAATTAAGTGTCTGTTACACAATGTCCGATTAGAATACATTCCAGTTTAATTGACAGTTTTGTTTCACATAATTTGTGTCATCAATGATCGTCGTCTTCATGTTCTTTTGTAGACTGTCTCTATTTTTATAAATAGTTTATTATTATAACCGTTAAAACCACATGAGGCGATAAAATTTATAATTTATGTTTCACTGGTGCCAAGCTTTCACTAATCGCGAATCGTTATTGTTCTACTGACGTAAATATTGAGTAATTAAACCGAAATAGTTACTATTAAATTAAGTAATATGGTTAACCTTGGGCCATGTGGGAATAATATAATGGTTAAAGCAATAAAAATTACGGATAAGCACCCAAGTATTGCGGTGTTAATTTTTTAAATACTTTTCCATGTGTCACCTAAAATGGTGTTGAGTTCTCCTTAAAATATATAAAACCCGGAAACCAATGCATTTATTTTCATAATATCGAACTGTTCTGCAAACTTGATTGAATATTATTTAATTTCATTATCGATAACGTGATCACAACGAACCACAGTAACAACCAACAACAGTATGCCAAAACATAACTATAAAATGTAAATTATTGATTTTAAAACAATTATGCAACAAGTTAATAGGGTTGACGAATTGACACATTTGCTAATTGTATACACATAGTGTGATGCAGTCAAAACAAAATACCAGCCCAAACAAACAACCACGCGAGCGCATCACCACCTCTGCCAATTTGTGCGCGGGAGTGACACTCGCGAATCCACAACAACGAGAATTTGACGCTTGGCTCGAAGCCAGGGCTCAGGTCTCTTGTTTTGAACCCAGATAATATTATTGGCACATTTTTACTGCCTTGGAGAATGATTTCCAACGAACTTGAGGAATTAGGAGACGTAAACTTCACTCAAAATTGTTTGTGTGAATCCGAATGACCTATAAAAGTTTGACGTATCGTTATTTCCTTTTTCAATTAAGCACCGCGCCGTTTGGATAAATAAGAGGATTACAAAAATATTTGGTCAAAAGTACGTAAGTAGATTAAATTAACACTTTACGGAGAAATTGACGAATTATCAAGAGTGAACCTCGATCATAATAAACAACAAGTGAGTCATGAGGAAGTAAAAACAAGAGGAAGCTAACAACTGTTCTGTCCGTACATTTTGTTCAACCACAGCTTTACCTCGGTAATACCTTAACGTTTCTAATTTATATAGTCATATCAGCTTTATGCATAGTAGAATAGGGTATTAGATACCTTCTGCCAATTTCTCCAAATTCGAAGACGATAACCCCGTTACTTTGAAGAGATGATCATGTGGAATCTCCTCCTTCGTCGTGGGGGCTTCTGCGTCATGTCCTGTCGTCACCATCTTGTCAATAGCTACCAATACAACCTCGAACTTCTACAAAAAGTCGATGCTATCACTGAACCCTCCACTCGACTTGCTACCACAGGTTAATATGATGTAACTGCCTATTTGCATTCTCGTAAGATACCGACTACTTGTGAGATAAAGCTGGTGATGCGTTTGCTTTATACGTGGCGGTGGCGGCCGTATCTGCTGCGTTTGCTTTAGGATCTGAAGCGCAAACGGGCTTCGGTGTTCCTCCTGAAACTTCCGTAAACACGCTCGGTTTACGGTGTTCCGTCGGTTGTATGGAAAAACGAAATGATCATGTTTTCCTTTTCTTCTTAGCTGTATCAGTTTGTTGTTGCTGTATCAGTGTTTGACGACCGATTTGGCGCAGGGGTAGGATACCCACCTTCTGCGCCAGAGGTCTCGGGTTCGATTCCCGAACAAGACAAATATTTGTGTGCATGAACATGTCTATTTGTCTTGGTCTGGGTGTTTACTATGTATATTAAGTATGTATTTAGAAACAAAAAGTATATAAGTAAATATTTATCCGTTATCAAGTTTTCTATGATACAGTTTCTTAATGAAATTCACATGGGCTTAGATAATTGGTGTGATTGTAAGAAGTTATTTATTTATTTATTATTATTTAACAGTCTCAGCTTACATTAAAATATCTCCTGGTAGAGGTCGCAGAAACTGAATAAGGGACGCAGTTACGAGACGCACGCCAAATCTGTTGAACAACCGCTAATAATGATGATGTTGATAAAGGTCATGTTATCACATTTCAACCTTAGAAGTTTTGATTTAATTTTCAATTGACTTTCTGAATGTTTATTACTACTGTCTTATTATGTTATATTCTACGTATATATTATGCCATCTGAATGACTAATTTATTAGTTTTGATGTTTTAATTTATTTTTGATATCTTAGGGGATTTTTGACACTCATTAGTCCACAAAATCTCCATTGAACTCGCCATGGGCACAAACACGCTCTTACAATCACATCACGCCATGTAATCAATGTATGTAAACTTTATTTAATTTTCATATGGAACCCTGCGTCTTGAAACGTGACTCGCTCTTTAATGTATTAAAATAGAAGGAAAATAATGTTAGCATGATCAGAACAATATATTGCTAAAATAGAATAAGTGACGTTATTATATAAAACAATGAAAGCAAATAATTACCTTCATAAATAGTCATTGAAAAAATATTCCAACTAGCTGCACCCCTCGGTTTCACCCACATGGTAATCGTTCCCGTGGCAATACCAGAATAATATAATATACCCAGCCCATGTTTTTGGGTATCGGTAAGATATACTCCAAGCGGAGGTATGGAGGTATACGTCATTATAGAATGCGTGGAGGCCAACCGTCAACGAAACTACATAAATCAATCAATTCTGATTTTCTCAGATAGCCAGGCAGCTCTTAACGTCTTAGACTCGAATATCATAAATTCGAAATTGGTAAAAGACTGCGAAACAAACTATGAACTAAATATGATCTGGGCTGGGCCAAAGGAATAAAGTTATTCTGACCTGGCTTGATGGGTACCAGGGTGCCTACCATCAACTTTAAGACAGCGATTCAAAAATAGCGCGATGCAGAATAGGTTTCTAAAATGAATTGCTTTCTTTCGTACTACGACCTTCTAAAAACTGGATCGCAAATGAATTGCTAAATGTGAATGACCGAACGATTTGTGTCCTTATTTCTTCTACCCGTCTCTTTCACTCGATTCTGTCATGCCCGGAGAGTGAGAGGGACGGGTATAACCTGTAGGTGTCATGTTAGCTCGACCGAGTTATAAGTCAAATAAGAGATCTGACAGCTTAGCGGCTGTGAAATGTCATTGAATGATCACTGAATCGCGTCATTGATATTAAGCTGTCGGGGTACGAATAAGCGAAGCAGATCAGTTTAGGTCCTAAACAAAACCGCAATGAGAGTTGATGGTAGGCACCCAGGTCGGTTTAGTAGTTTCGTAAACTACCTTATACATAAAAACAGACTTTACCTCTTTATGATATTGTAGTGTAGTGTGTATTAAATGTGTATATTAGGTATTTAATATTTATCCTCCACACACATTGTAATATTATGATGTTTCTGTTACTAATTGTGTTGTAATAATTAGTTGTTGTTTAAAGAAACATATCGTTATTCCATAAGGTTAAATCAGGTTAAATGTTTTTATTATTTTAGGTCGTTTCAATATCGATTTGAATTCTCAAATAGCTTGATAACCCAGTGGGTTAGCACGTGAGATTTTTTTTTTTTGTAACAAGAGGAGAATGCAATTTAGTAAACGTTATGTTGGACTCGGTCATACCCAGGGCTTGTCCCTCGCCGCACCCAGCCCTCCCGGCAAGCCTAATAGGCTTCGCGTCAGGGCTGGGCGGTTCTAACCTCTGCCCCACCCCGAACTAGCCCGAAGGCCGGGCAGAGGGAGTATCCTCCGGGTTAGCATGTGAGCCTAGGGTCGGCGGTCAAGTGAGTGTTGAGTAGGTCATGCTCTCTGTAAACATTTCTGCGGTGGTGTCGTGTGAGGCGGATCGTTACGTTCCCTAAAATATTTGTACATGGAAATCGTAGCAAATAAGTGGTGTTGCCTTGCATTAAATGAGGTAGTTCTGATTTTTTTATATGTTAGTAGTATAATAAATAATAAATCTTTTATTTCAATACCACATTTTGTTACAAATAAACATGTAGGCTCCTTCTGGTAAGTGTAGACACCTGTATCAGAAAGAAACCACTCTTCCAGATCATGGGTTTCTTATGGTATGTAAGGTTATATAATTATTTTAATACAATTTAAATAAATTATGTATGTGTGTAGTTTGTGTGCGTGTGTGTGTGTAGTGATGAGATGGTAACGACAAATACAAGTTTTCCACCTCGAAAGCCCTTTCGATCATTGTTAAATACAATCTTAATATAATAGTATCTTAAAAACTATTTGACTTACAAAACTCAAATTATTCTCTTTTTATTGCAAATTTAGTGTACTTTAAAGCGTGCATAGTAACTTTTGCCGTAACACAGGTCCTTGGTGGTAAAAATTGACAAAAACTGAAAAAAAAAACTGAAAATTTATTGGATTTCTAAATATTTAACAATGATCCGAAGGGCTTTCGAGGTGGAAAACTTGGATTTGTCATTACTATCTCATCACTACTAACATACAAAAAAATCAGAACTAGGTACCCCATGTAACGCAATGCAATATGTACGATTTCCATGGACTATATGGTTGAGCGAAGCGATGGCTGGTTCATGCGTCATGCTCGTGAACGGGTGCCACCAGTGGAATGGGTCTGCTCCTGGCTTCTTATCTGGTTTATTGTTATTAGTTTTATTTTATCATGGCTTGTATGGCACTGTTTATTATTGACTCTTGTGTTCTTAAACTATTCAAAGTTTTATTACCCTTGTTTGGCATTTATATTAGTTATTTTATTCGCTACGTTTCTGGTTGGTGTGTATTTTAAAGAAACTACCCTCTGGATGTCTAGTTCCTAGGTAATTGAAACTTATTAACTATTATTTAAATTTTTAATTTTTTGCATTCACAATGCAATTTTTTATTACTTATTGAAAAATGGAAAATGAAGTATTTAGAAAAAAACGACCCGTCTTACAACCAGCTCCGATGGGACTCGAACCCACGACCTTTCGCTTTCCGGGCGACTGCTCTAACCACAGAGCTACGTTACGAGAAGCGTCGAATTTATCCAATACTTCTTACGCGCTGTATAGTCAGCTTTCACACGCGAAACAAATAAAGTAGTAAGTAAGTTATTACTCCACATTGATCAAATTAAAGCGTTATTAAAATAACTTGCAATAGTAAAGTACCTACCTACTCGAAATACTGAAGATAGCAAAACAAACTTTTATTTTTTTAAATGAAACAAGCCTGCATTCAGAGATTTTAAAAATAGACTCGCCACACCTAGAATTCAAACCGGCTGAATTTCGAAAAAAAAAAAACAACACCCTGTACTTTATCTCCCGTAGTCTGATGCCCCGACTGCAATGAGAGCTTATTTTTTACTTCTTCAGTCGTGTTTTTAATTTTAATATTATGAATTTTTAGTCGTTAAAATTATTATGGACGGTGAGTCGCTCGGCTAGTTGTTGATTTAAAATGCAATAATTATGCAAGCCGCTGCGGTTGTGATAGTGGGCCGTCGACCCGCAGACCACGCGACCTTGTCCCACGAAGACAACACACAAGATTAGTCATATCATTGTTATTATTAAAATGAAATATAAAAAATGCCGATCCAACACAAAAAATTATGGTAAGAGCAAGAAAATGATGAAGATTCTTATACACAGGCAAAATCCTTACTTCCTTACTTTTATATTATAAATGCGTCTCTGTCTGTCTGTGTGTTACATAATCACACCTAAACTACTGAACCGATTTGAATGAATTTTGGTACAGAGATAGTCTAGAGCCTGAGAAAGGACATAGGCTACTTTTTATTCCTGAAAAATATCACCTTCCCGCGGGATAACGTCGTGTAGTACACGCGGGCGAAGCCGCGGGCGGAAGGCTAGTTCTTAATATATGGATTAGTATTATTCTCTCGTCTGTCCCGAGGCCTTAACAATCAACAGAAGTGGAGCATTAATGAAAAATGTTACAAAACGGAAAAAATAATTCTTTTTAGTAGGTTTTTACCTTTTCCTCGAATTAAGGCAGCCCCCTGATTAACGAACCGTCGGAAACGGAATCGGATTCGAATTCTGTGCTTTTTCTTGTCTATTCTATAATGAGTGACAGAGACAGGGCATACATTCCGCTGTCGAGAGCGTTTCCGACGGTTCGTGAATCAGGGGGCTGGTGAAAGAAACTGTGTGGCACAGCTAGTCTTTCTATACTAATATTATAAAGAGGAAAGATTTGATTGTTTGTTTGTTTGCATCGAATAGGCTCCGAAACTACTGGACCGATTTAGAAAATTCTTTCACCATTAGAAAGCTACATTCTTCCCGAGTGACATAGGCTATATTTTTTCCCCATATTCCCACGGGAACGGGTACTACGTGGGTGAAACCGCGAGGATCCGCTAGTTTGTAATATTTATGAAACAGTAAGATCGGTAGTCAAACATTTTCCCATTCTGTGTACTCTCCATGAAAGATTTTGCTCGATTTTATCTTTTTCGAGATTTTATCATTGCTCGAACATTCTAGAGACAAATCCAAGCTAGATAAGACAAAGGTTCGTTGTAGGGTCTGAATGACAAACTTCGCTCATTAACGTTCTGCTATCAGTACTTAATTATGATAAACAACCTATAGATTAATCGAACACTGATAAATTTGCCATTTCCGAAGGCAAACTTGTTCCAATTCTTTATCATTTGATTTTGCCCTTCGCAAAGAAATTGCTGTATACTTTGACTAACTTTACTAATATTACTAACTTTCCGCCCGCGGCTTCGCCTGCGTGGACTACACGACGTTATTCCGCGGGAATGTGATATTTTTCAGGGATAAAAAGCCTATGTTCCTCTCCAAGCTACAAAAGTATCTGTATCCCAAACAGCCAAATCCGTTCAGCCGTTTTGGCGTGATTGAGTAGCAAACATCTAAGCTTTCACATTTATAATATTAGTAGGATTCCTTTCAGTCATACAAAGGATTATCATAAGTATTACGTAAAAAAGTAACAAAAGTCAATTGTTTATGTAGCCAAAACGAATTTTTCATACTGCATCCAAATTCGCTACGGCCAATTTAGAAATTTTTGTACTATATATCAAACGTAGGACAGTAAAAAACCGGTCAAGAGCAAGTCGGACTCGCGCACCGAGGGTTCCGTACCGTACCATCATAAATAAATAGAAAAAACTACAACTATGCTTCACCCAAACAAAGCAACCTGCGAGTAGGTAGGAAGGAGGATATTTTGGTTGTAAATAAAACGTAAAAATGTTTTCATCGGCGAGGCATATTATATTCTTCCAAGAATTTGCGATGTAGAATTTTGCAGTTTTTGGTCAGCGCCATCTCTTGACCGATAATGGAACTAATGTAATTTTTGTTGATGATTTCTGAAGAAGTTTACTATTTAGAGACATCGTTTTATTTTTCCCGTAATCTTTACATAAACTTCTATCACCTAAAACAATTTATCTTTGCAAACTTCGGAGATAAGGGGGGACGGTATTATTTTTACATTTTTCATCATAAGTCAAAAACTATGCGGCCTAAAACAAAAAAAAAATTGTTTGAGAGTTGCAAGCAGCGCTCTTTTATATGATACCCCATATGCCCTAGTAGCCCCACTTCAAATTTTTTAAACCCCCTTTCCGCCCCTATTGCAAAAAAATATAAATTATTTAAATTTTAACTTTTTTGCATTCACAATCGTCGTGGGTTCGAGTCCCATCGGACCTGGTTGTGAGAGGGTCGATTTTTTCTAAATACTTTACTTTCCATTTTTCAACCATAAAAATTGCATTGTGAATGCAAAAATATAAATATCTTTATTTCTCTCTTATCAGCAAAATAGTTGTGCAAACGTCGTCTAAAATTATAACAAACTTAGGTCGAACCTTATCTTTTAACCAAAGCAGGAATATGTGCGTGAGGCAAGCCGCGTTTTTGCCACTCAACACTATACATATAACACAATACTTCTCCAAAAATGTTATCTTTGGTAAGTAGATCTATCATTGATTATGGCGTCGCGAAGGTGCACGTATCTTCAGCGCGCAGCTGCCTTTGATTAGATCGTATTTTAAACTAATCTTTCGGTTTAAATTTTTGCGTACATGTCAACAATAAACTGATTGAATAAGCAACGAAAACGTTGAAAGTATACAAATCTATTCCTTCTCACTTGCAAGTGGTAACAATAAAATTGAAGGTTCCTTTTTATTATAATTGTATGAAGGTCGCGCTCGGACGCCCCGCCTTTTTATACCTTCGGCCGCGAGACGCGTCGAGCGAAGCTTCGAACTGCTAAGCTATCGGGAGTTACACATGTTGTTGTGAGTCTACCATAAAAGATAGACATATGCTGTCGTGGGATATTTTTTATATAATTTTAAGGAGAACATTTCCGTCATACATGATTTCTGTGTAGCTTTAACCATGAAGGTTGCACACGCGACGGAAGCTTAAAAAATGGAGTAACCCGCTCCCGCTTTCCCAACATTTCCCTTCACTGCTCTGCTCCTATTGATTGTAGCGTGATGAAAAGTACACTATAACCAGCTCAGGAGTGTGAAAAATAACTGTACCAAGTTTCGTTAAAATCCGTCGAGTAGTTTTTGTTTCTATAACGGTTATACACACAGACAGACAGACAGACAGACAGAGAGACAGACAGACAGACAAAAATTTTACTGATTGCATTTTTGGCATCAATATCGATCCCTAATCACATCCTGATAGTTATTTTGGAAATATATTTCATGTACAGAATTGACCTCTCTACAGATTTATTATAAGTATAGAATAGAAGATAGAAGAAGATAAAGAGGAAAGATTTGACTTTTTTGTTTTCTTTACTATACTTAATTATTATATATCCATACTAATATTACCTATAAGTAATAATAATAAATAATAAATAAATAAATATTTTCTTACAATCACACCAATTATCTAAGCCCGTAGTTAATTTCTTAAGAAACTGTGTCTACGTGAACTTGATAACGGATAAATATATACTTACTTAAATCCTTTTTTTTTGTAAATACATACTTAATATACATAGAAAACACCCAGACCAAGACAAATAGACATGTTCATGCACACAAATATTTGTCTTGTTCGGGAATCGAACCCGAGACCTCTGACGCAGAAGGCAGGTAGCTTACCCCTGCGCCAAATCGGTCGTCTATAAAGAGTTACTTTTTGTTTGTAATGGATAAACTGAAAAACTACCAACCTTTTTTTAATTATAAAGCTGCGTAAAGGATCAATATGGAAGAATAAAGTGGAGCAATCTGGAGGCAACTTTTGTGGTATCATTTGGCCGTATCTTGGCAACAGGTTGCTACATTTTGCCGTCACACTAAATTGCTTAAGGCGCATGGAGTCGTGAAACGATCATTTTTGAGGCCCTAAAACTCATAAATTAGCCTACTGATGAATCCAGAATGAATATAGGTATATTAAATATTGATATATAAACTTCAATCTGAGCATTTAAAAAAAACATAGTCTTTAAGATACTATAAAAAAAAAACCATTAAAATGAAGCTGTTTTCAACTTGAAATACGCTACTGCTTCTAAAATACAAGTGATATTTTCACGTTTCTTTCAGGAAAAGATTGCTGACTTGTTTAACTTAAAACTGAGCATTTTTCGTTCTAAAATAATACATAGTTTTGACGAAACGTGTGTTTAAGCTGTTTTGGTGCGGGTAGCGGGGCGGGAAAATTATGCCACGCTTCTATGCCCAAGGTCGTTGGCGATACCACGGGCCTTAATGTGGTCGTGACGTCATAGCTGACAGGTATTCTATTGACAGGAATTGCGCAATTACCCTTTAGTTCGCAGAAAAAAAAATCTCAAAATTCGTCACTTTTTCTATTTAGGCGCTTTATTTATGGATTAAACCTATCTAGAAAAATAAAAAAAAATATATATTATGTGCCATTTTCGAGAAAATATATGTCGTTGAGGAACGACATTGCGCATCCCTCAAAGATGTAGGTTGAATAATGTATGTTGTTCACCACCAACACTGCGCCTTTCTCTAGGAAGGAAATTAGGAACATAAATTACTGTTTCGTTAATCTTTTATTATCATAACTTAACAAAATCAAAGAATACTCATTCATTATCCATGACAATATAAAAAACACTACCCTTTCCGGTACTGTTTACTTTCTATATGTTGATGCCCTAGCATAAGCCGCTCTAGCAGAGACTATCGAAGATGCTAGACTGATGCTGTCTGAGGACTATGAGGATAACGCACTTCGACCTAATCCATCAAAGACTGAATCAAGTTTTGATATTTTATATAAGAAGCGTGAAACATCTCGTTTTGTGATGTGTTGCCTATAATGTCAAACATAAAACTACTATAAGTAATCTCGGGGCCTGCTCCCAGAATATGACTCTATCGTACCAAAACCACTGCCAAAACTCAAAGTAAGAAGTTAGCTTGAAGGACAACCTGCTTTTTCGACTCACTTCAGCATCATGGGGCACTTTTTTACAGGTCTTCCCAATAACAGGGTTCTCACTATGATTTCGTCGGGTGAATATGCGCGTCCAGTTTGGCACCGCTTCACGCATACAAAGAAGGTAAATCTAACCCTGAATAAGACCTGTCGCATCATAGGAATGTGCCTAAAACCCATAAAAATGAATGCTATGCGCGCTTTCAGACAAACCTCCTTCTGCAGTTCGCTGAGAGATAGCCTGTACCGTAGGGAAACTCAAACAGGAGAATAATAACAAGCATTCTCTCTACGGTCAAAATTGCTATCGATAAACAAACATTATTAAACATTTTCTCAAGCTGAATCGATTATCATGCAAAATGAGCTATAAAACATTCAGGAAACCAAAAGAACTTAGTTATATACTATTAAAACAATTTCGCTAGCTAACGGGCAGTGTCGTTAGAGAACAACTAACAAAGTATTTTGTAAGTTGCTGTATACTTCGCAGTGTTGTTCATGAACAACATACCTGTTCTCAACATCATAAGTCGTGATTATAAATGTAAGTAACACATATTAACACATAAAAAAATTCTGTAAGGACACTATTTTAGAAAAACAGTGTACATTCCGCATTTTGAGAAATAAAAACCATAACAATTAAAATAATTTACCTTTGAACAGAATTTCTAGACGCCATCATGACTAAGAATGACAATAAAAGTCACTTTGAGCGCATTAAGTGACAATTAGATTTTTTTACATGTTTCCCTTCGTTTCAACCATAGTGTAAACACGAATAATATTTTTTTAAAAATACGACGCTTAAGCCATATTTTTTTTGTTTGACATGTTGTTGAGGGACAACACTGCGAATTAAAGGGTTAACATAGAGTCCGCGTCCGCGCCATATAACTAGGCGTCTGTCGGAGGACCCTGATCGTCGTGGTCCTTCGAAAAAATAAGCCTATTTCCATGGTATAATTTTAGTTCCAGATGTTGACACGCAAGCTATATTATATCCCGGTAATAGTACTACTTTTGAAGCTGTCTCTTTTTTATGTAGCAAATACCCCCTTTCCTGTGAGAATATCGGTAAAATATTTGTAGACTATGACACATGTCACAAACAGCGAATAAAGCTAGTGTACTGTCGACTGTGAACAGTGAATGGAAAATCTCATTTTAGCAGGATAAGAACCTAGTATTTTTCTCGTGGCTACGCAATCCGTACTACCTACGTTTGGACGTTGGACTTTGAACTCAAAGTCCAATCAGGGTTACCGTCATTTTTTTATTAAGGAAAAGTCTCAGTTTTTTTATTTGGTAATATTCAACATATTATTTTTTGGTTTGTTAACATACTATATTAACCTATAAACAAAGCTCTATTATCAAAAAAGAATCACTTTATAGTAGCTTGTCACACGCTCGTATAAAACAGCCCCAGTTAACATTGACATGTCCTTTTCACAGCGCAGTTAGTTAGGTAGTTCAGTTAAGTTGTTAGAGGTAATTGTGCCGAAATCATAATTTGGTTAAGAACTCTTGTAAGTATACTTTTTATATGCTTAGATTTAAGTTTGTAGTTTGCTTTCTAATAGTTTAAATTGGCGCACGTTACCCTTCCCTTATATATTTAGTATGACAGCGATTTGAAATGTAACCAGAAAGCTATTGTAAAATATGTGAACATTGTTTGTTATGTTGGTTGTCCTTAAATTAAATAAATAAGCAATCACTGATTTACGATTACTTCCTAGCATTATTTATATATTTTTCTGTAAATTTTAAATAGAATAATAAGTGAACATAAAGCTTACATTACATTAATCAGTTTCACAGTTTTCAACGTTAGTACAATGAAGTGTATCGTTTATTTTAAAGGCCTATTACACACAAAGCTAGCAAGCTTTACTTGATACAAAATTGCAATACCTAATGTTTACCGAACGAGCTGCAGTTCTAACCATTGATGTTGTGACTGCAGTCGTGTGTTTACATTGCACTTCAAACACACTCCAATCTGCAACTGCTACGAAAGACAGTTCTAGAAAATGCAGGAAAATTGTTGCAGTTTATGAATGAATTTAATAGTAAATGTTTATTTGCTTTTATAGAATTCTTATAATTGGATGAGGCAGCTTTCCAAGAAGTAATAAGTATTGGTGTTTAGCGTTTATTGTTGTAAGTTTGAAGAACTTTGTTGTTTCAGGAGTAAGTACTATAACTTTTACTGTTAATTCATTTCGTGGAATACTAATAATATTACTATTAGACTAATAATATTATGTATTAGCTAAAGAGATTTTACGTGAAATATTCATTATCATTTGCCGACTTCAAAAATTGTTTTGATGAAATTTTCATAAAAAGTTTTTCATATTTTTGCATTTATCTCATTTAAACCTTCTCTCCTCATAATCATAATCGAAAAATCCGATGATCTTAGATATAGGTACATGCGGCCACTGGAACCATCGAAAAGGAAACCTTGTATGGTGTTAGGATTAAGATTACCTATTATTTGTTAAAAACAGGTACTTACACTATTTATATATTGACATAATATAAGTACATTTCATAATTTACATTTATCATTTATTTTTGTAATAAGATGAAGCAGCTGATATCGGTCATATCGTAAACCTACGCCATCAGCTCGCAAATCCTACGACGCGCGGCTGGAGTTTTGTACCGAGAAGAACCAACAAGAAACTCATCAAGGGCTAGTTTTATCTCCCTGTTTTATTTCATACTAGCTTTCCGACTACACGACGTTATACCGCGGGAATGCGATATTTTTCCGGGATAAAATTAGCCTATGCTCCTCTCCAAGCTACAAGTATACGTGTCCCAAATTTCAACCAAATCCTTTAGTTCGATCGTCGTGGTTGAGCAACAAACATCCAAATTTTCACATTTATAATATTAGTACTTAGGACAGAGTCGTCAAATTACACAATACATAATGTATTTTAATGTAGACCTATTGTTGTGTAGTATATAACTTAAGCGTGACAACCCTGCAGTGGCTAGCGAAAGAAAGTGAAGCCAAACAACCGTTGATTGTATCAGAACATCACTCCCCCAACACGTGGCTGGGGCACTCTGATATACACTTTGACTATTATGTAAGAACCTAACATTACTGAAATATTATCAAAGTAGGTATCTACCATGTACCATAGAAAAGGCGTCTACAGATGTATAATTGCACAGACAAAACCATTAAATGATATTGAGCTTACTTAATAATAACTTAACGCTGTCTTTTTAACCGACTTCAAAAATTGAAAAGGAGGAGGTTATCTATTCGTCGCGTATTTTTTTTTTAAATATTTATGTACACTGTATACTCGAAGACGGCTAAACCGATTGGAATGATTCAAACTTTATAACATCAGGTTTTTTTCCAAGTTGGTCCCATTTTTTGAAATTTTGAGATCGGTTCAGTAGTTTTCAGGAAATCTTGAAAATACTGTCGTTTTCGTTACCACTTTATGCGAATTTATTACGTATCTTTAGGCATAACTCCTTTGTTTATAAACCGATTTAGATGATTCTTGTTTTGTTGGAAAGGAGATACCTCAAGGTATTCTAACTGACTTCAAAAAAGCAGGTTCTCAGTTTGATCACATTCCTATTTACCAGAATACACGTAAATTACCTGCATGATGCACTAAAAAGAATGAAATAAAAATTATTAAAAAAAAAATGATCTTCCAATTCGATTCGACAGCCAATTAAAATCCTAAACTGTGTCGTACCTAAAATCGGGTACGCAGATCACAACATTGATATAGGTTTTCCTGCATGCAGCTAAGCAAGTAGGACATGTAGGAATCGATATAAAATGTTCCATCGTCTAAGGCACGACACCACACCTACACGCCTAGTTCGTGTTGACCAAAAATCCCCAACTGGGTGCCTACCATCAACTCTTATTGCGGTTTTGTTTAGGACCTAAACTGAACTGCTTCGCTTATTCGTACCACGGCAGCTTAATATCAATGACAGCGATTCAGTGATCATTCAATGACATTTCACAGCCGCTGAGCTGTCATCAACTCTTATTTGACTTATAACTCCGCCAAGCTAACATGACATCTGCAGGTTATACCCGTCCCTTTCACTCTCCGAGCATGACAGAATCGAGTGAAAGAGACGGGTAGAAGAAAAAGGGCACAAATCGTTCGGTCATTCACATTTAGCAATACGGTATTTTACTGTTTTTTTTTTATTTCTTTAAAATGTTTTTCGGAATATTAGCTACACAAAAAAAGTTTTCATTTTGAATTATCTTGAATATTTTCAAAGATATAGGACTTCAAACTTTATAATTAGACAAGGACAGGACGCTATCTTAGTGACGTCAGTGGGTTAGTAGCGTCATAGTCACGCCATAGAAGATTTCGTTTTAGAAAGAGACAGCTATAGTCAAAATCAAACAGACTATAATTCTTTTATTTTAAAACAGATTCAAATTATTTTTTCACATTTGGTATCCTTAATTGCAATATTTTTTAACGTCATCATTAAATATCTACATTTTAACAACAGTAAAATACCCTATTCATTTGCGATCCAGTTTTAAGAAGGTCATAGTACGAAAGAAAGCAATTCATTTTAGGAACCTATTCTGCATCGCGCTATTTTTGAATCGCTGTCTTAAAGTTGATGGTAGGCACCCTGGACAGCTATTGGTTCTAGACACCTAAAATTTTGTCACTTCGCCAGAAAGGAATTTGGTTATTTCGAGCGTCCTTGAAAATGTGAATGCCTATGTTCTTCTCAAAGTTATAATCTATCACTGTACCGCCCGCGGCTTCGCCCGCGTGAACTACACGGCGTTATCCCGCGGGAATGTGATATTTTTTCGGGATAAAAAGTAGCTGTTCCTCTCCAGGCTACAAAGTATCTATGTCCAAATTTCAGACAAATCCGTTCAGCCGTTTTGGCGTGATTGAGTAACAAACATCTAAACATCCAAACATCTAAACTTTCACATTTATATATTAGTAGGATAAAAAGTAGCCTATGTTCCTCTCCAGCCTACAAAGTATCTGTGTCCCAAATTTCAGCCAAGTTTTTTCCGTTCAGCCGTTTTGGCGTGGTTGAGTAACAAACATACAAAGATCTAAACATCTAAACTTTCACATTTATAATATTAAGTAGGATAGTAGGATTGAATGAAAGCGCAAACAAGGATTCTTGAAAAATTATTGAGGGAGGAAAGCATTTCCTCATGAAAATGACGTAGATGGTATAAGAAGATATAAAAGCCATTCTTGTATTTAATTCAGATTTAATGGACATCCCAGCAGGGCGTCGTGTTCAGTACGTTGGGAATAATCCTTTCATACATACATATACTCGTACTTATTCTGAGTCATGGACTGGACATTTCTTTTGAGATACTTACTAAATATTTTTTTTATTCACAACATGGTAGCACTTAGCCTTCATCACACCTGATGTTAAGGCTGCGATTCCCCAAAATAGGGTATTTTAAATTATGAATTACTCGCAAATCACAATTTTTTAATTTTTTAATTTTTTATTATGTATGAAACACTGAATAAATACTTACTTTACTTTACTTTACTTTACTTTACAAGTACTTAAACTTGGAAAAAATATATATTATTTTACAGTTATTTATCTAGTGCTTCCGGCCGGTTTTTTTTTCGATTGGTGATATTTTACTGTGTCAAATAAAATCCCAAACATTCGTCTAATCGTAATCCAAATATCGTATTACTTGCAGTATACTTGGTTTTAGTTAATGAAGAATATACGAAAATGATTGTCTTTGATTAGCCAAGGGATTCCGGCCGTCATATTTTTTTTTTTTTATTAGTTAATTTTTTTTTGTATTTTAAGTGATTTTCGATTTGCGGGGCGCTCGCGAGCTCACAGTTGCTCACGGCTGCCGCTGCGTCCACGTGAAGTGTATCGAGCGCGGCCGAGAAAATGTTAGCGTGCCTATTTCGGTCGGGAATCCTCGCCTTAAGTGGTGATATGGCTGAAGGTGGAAGCGCACTACTCCGGAATCCTCAACCAATGAGGAACTGGCTATCTTATCTCTAACTGCCGGAACACAATAATGCTGAAAACATCATTGTTATGGCGTCAGACTTAGATAAGATGGTGGTAGCTAGCCAGGCGGACTAAGTACAAGTCCTACCACCAACCAAACCGAATACAATATGTACCCCTTCTGGGAATCGAACCCTGGACTGAAATCGGTGGTGTGAACCACTGGACCAAAGAGGCGGTTAAATATAAATAAAAATAGGTCATTCTGAGGAACAATGGTGATTCTTCCAAGCATTAGCTGCGTCTGGAGACACGGAGAATCGATTAAGGCGATACTCGGAAAAATTATGCTGAAGCGAGATAGCAATGAGAAAACGACGCGGGCGGGAGCGAGACCGATTTTGCAGATTCGGCAAAAAAAGCACAAAATCACTTCGTATTAAAAAACTATAGCGATTTAAAAAAAATGCTTCTACACGATTCTAAATGTTATTGGTGTCCACTAATTAAACCAATTTTCAATAGTATATGTAACCCCATTTAAGAATAATCTTGATATTTCGAATTTTTTAGAGGTATTTTCGAAAAGAAAAAGTGTCGAGGCAAAATCATAAAATCGTGTTTCAGAAACTTTACGAATCTAGATAAAGGTATGAAGAAATATATATCTTATTACCAGATTTATAACAACTTTAACCGTCCTATAGTTTTATATCAAAAAGTCCATACTTTTTCCGAGTAGCGCCTTACCAAACTTTGACATAAATTTGTTAGCTTAGGAAGCATCGCAACAGACAAAGGCATTACTTTCACGGTCCATAACTTTGGTCCGGTTGCTCGAAGCTTGGTTACGTTAACTTTAGGGTTAAATTATGGTTAAAGTAAAATTAACCGGCGGTCAAATTTAAAAGCGTTGTTGAAGCAGCGGTTACCTTAAGGCTATTGCGGCGATCAAACTCAGAATTTTCAATGTTTTTAAATTAAATTTCCTGACAAAGTATCATTGCTAGGCCTTCCAAAATATTATATGTGATAGATATTTTCTTTATGAAGGGAAGTTACTAAAATTTATTTGAATCAAATAAATACAATGTACTAAAAAAATATTTTCAAGACCCCTTTTTTCCGTCTTAAACTCAATTATCTCAATAACTATTTGAGTAATCAAGCTAATTTTTTTTGTGTAAGTAGTTCTTAGTCATATCTAGGGAAGTTACTAACACTTTTTTTGATATATTTATAGTCTATAACTAGTATCCCAAAATGCATCGTGCATCGTTTCGCAGCATAATTATTCAGTCTCCGCCTGGCATTGGCGGCGTTTGGACGTGGAGACTGTATCGCTCCGATTGCGCCAAAATTGAAAAAAAAAACTCACACTAGGATCCTAATTTTTTTCAATGATGCTTATTTTGCTAGGAAATATTGAAATAGCGCTTCAGGATTGGGTATAGATGAGTGCTTTGCTATATATTGCATAACCATAGACCTATGTAACCTAGGACAAGTTATATTACTCATTACCTAAAGCTAACATCAATAGCTTGAAATAAAAGTGACGGATAATAATATTGCCTAAGATACTTAAGAGCCCATAAAAGTTGTACCTATTTGAGTACCAATATTTTGTTGTGTTGTAGATAGTATTATATTATCTGTGGTTGTAGGTACATAATTAGTCTAAGTTTCTAACTTCTACTACTGCATATTAAATTTATGTTCGTTTTAGGTTCCTCAAAATTGAAAATGTGAGAAAGCTAAGATAGGTAGGTGTAAAAAATTGCATCAAGAAATAAGAAATTCGCTTGTTGAAAAAGTTTTTTACAGAGACATAATGTAAAAGCAATTCTTGAAATAAAACCGACGTAAGAATTTTATATACCTAGTTGATCTAATATCACCATTACACCAATTTTATGAGACTGTGAGAAGTCCAGCTTCTTTCCTTTGAGTGAGGAACATAAACCGCACCATTTTGTGTAAATTTCAGGTTCAAAACATTTTTATTACTGATTCTCTTATCCATTATTAGTACAAAATAGAGCATGCATACAATTTCTTGCAAGAAATGCTCTCGCGGTTTTGAAATTCGAAATTCAAAATCCCCACAACAATATCGAAAACCGATGGTTGAGGCGCCAGTAGCAATAAAAAAGAATGAAAGGTCTGTCAGCTGTATTGACAGTTTAAACTCTCAAATTTAACCACCGCGTCAGATAAGTTTGCGGAGTTCTGTAAGGAGACTTGCATAGTCGGAGTAAAATTTTTGATACTCTAATGAAATATTGCATAGGTACAAGTACTTCCGAAGGAGGAATATTTATTTCATTATTTAAATTTCATTGCACAAAGTATAAACAAATGGCGGGCTAACTTTAAACTGACTAACATATTATATCAAAGATAATAAACTCATAAAAATAAATAATCTCGAAGAAGTTTTATATACACTCTCTGCCACAAATGTCATTTATTAAAAGTAGGTGGCTAAAACGTCAGTGATTAGATTACATACCCTTTGGAAGCGGCCATGGAAGAAATGACAGTTTTGTATAAGTAGTACGAAACCAAACCGTTTTAGCTGCTCGACCCTGATGTTGTCAAAGCCAGCGGCTTTACCTTCTCTGAGCTTATCAAGGGCAAACTTGAGCTCTGTTTCTGTAAAAGCCTCGTCCAAGTGGTTAACCTCTTTACCAAAGTCTCGTGTAAATTTCTTCTGGAGACTTTTCGTGGAAGCTTTCCCATTTTGGAGTAAGTGGTGAGCGATCTGGTTTGTTGGTCACATTGGAATGACGATCAGCGATTTTAGAATCATTATTTAGTTTCCTTATAAAACACCATGCCATCTTGCTTTTATGCGTCATATCTACGCCTTCGATTAGCTTGTTCCACTTTTCTCTCGTTGTTTCGGATATGGCTTCTAGCAATTCATTCCCAAAATCGATGGTGTCCTGTGAGATGGGATCTAATTCATACTGGTCTTGGTATGTCATCCTATCATATTATATTTAAAAACATATATTTGATGCTTGGGAGAGCAAGCGAGATGTAGTTGGTATTTATTGTGACCTCTCCAAAGCTTTCGATTGTGTTAATGACCAAACGCTTTTAAGGAAATTAAAACATTATGGTGTCTATGATAAATCGGTTAGCCTTATGCAATCATATCTATGTGAAAGAACACAGAAAGTAGTTATCAACAAAACTGAGTCTACTGGAGCCCTTATCAACATGGGCGTACCCCAGGGGTGGTCCCTTTTGCTGTTTTTAATTTATATAAATGACCTTCCTTTTTAAGCAAAGAATTTATGCGAGACAGTGCTATTTGCTGATGACACTTCCTCTAGTCTAAGTTGACAAAGGTAATAATTGTTCTGACGAAGTAAATAGTACTTTATCGAAAGTTGCGCATTGGTTTCATAGCAATAATCCATTCCTTTACCATGGTACCATTAGACAGTACCATTGATGGTACTGTGGCAATTTCTTTTTGCCGTGGTACCATCAATTAATCTATCATTAAACTTGAAAAAAACAAAATGTGAAAAAAAAATCCCTGCCAAATGTAAGACAGGTTGATATTCACATAAAATTGGATGACAATGTAGAAGAATTAATTAACAGTACTAAATTTTTAGATATAACATGAGAATATGACAAAATTTTAACATATAGTTGTGTTACTGTCGCTTCGGTATTAATTTTTAATTTGTACAAATATTTCAGCATATCGCATAATATTTGAACAGAAAAAAGAACCTGACGTTAGGCAAGTTTTTACGTTTTTTACCCATTTTTAGAGCACAAGGGATATGATGCGTACATGGCGAAAAATAGTGACAGTGAGAAATAAAGATATTTTAAAATGAGTAATGAAAAAAGGTTTTTTATAAGTGGCTGATTTATAACCTTACGTGGCAAGTTTACATTAGTAAACAAAGTATCAATTATTTCAGTTGCGCTACATTTTGTTTAAACAAATTCGACGATCTCCGTGGCCGATTGGTGTACGCACCGGTTTTCTAGGTGCCACTATCTCTGAGGGTTCGATTCTCGGACGGGTAAATGTCGAAAACTAACTTTTAGATATTTTCTTGTATCTGGGTGTATGTGATCGTTGCTTCCAATTTTCAATGACAGAAGTTATAGTATTATTTGATACTAGCTGTTGCCCGCGACTTCGTACGCGCGGTGTAGTGACTTTTGTGTTAGTTTAGTTTATGTGTGTTTGTTGCCCAGATTTCATAACGCTCTTCTTGAAATCCTATTCTCTACTAAAAGGGTCTAAAGAATATGCAGGCTAGGGTATGAACATGGTATGTTGTTATCAAATGCTGCATGAACATAGTTGAGCCCTCATTCATAGATCTGTCCGTCTACCTATCAAGAAACTTTTTCTCAAGTATGCGTGGGAGGTATCAAGCTAAAATTTATGTTCTTACTTAGTAATGCATAATATCAGGCCAATCATATTTTTACTATAAAATGAAAAAGAGATTGTGTGTATCCATACTAATATTATAAATGTGAAAGAGGGTTTGTTTGTTTATCCGTCTTTCACGTCAAAATTGATGCAACGGATCGACGTGACTTTTGGAATGGGAATAGTTTGGCAGCTGAAAAGTGACATACTTAGGCAGCCATTAGACAGTCAATCTGGATCGCGATCCGCGATCAAAATCAATGATCGCGATCCAGATTGACTGTGTACGAAGGTGATTGACGGTTTGCGATCTTGATCGCAAAATATCTACATAGTAAATCTCGATCGCGATCAAGATCGACTGTGTAATGGCTGCCTTAGACTACTTTTTATCCCTGAAAAATATCACATTCCCGCGGGATAACGTCGTCGTTTAGTCCGAGCTTGCGAAGTCGCGGGCGGAAGGCTAGTATTTTGATATGGAGACATTTCCTATTTGTGAGAGCTTGTAATTAACTTTCTTTAAGTAACAGGTATAAAATGTAATGATATACCATTTAATTATTTAATTTAACATCATTTATGTAAGCTTTCCTAGTAAATAAATGAATAAATAAGTTAGATAGAAAACTATTTTTAATATTCCTTTATTTTATTGGATGGTACCTACGGCTGAAGGCCTAAGTAGCCAGAGCCGGTTAAATGACATAAAAAATGGTAGGTAGGTGTCGGTATCTACGTAGGTACTGGCCACTTAGCGTTTATGAGCAAATTTTTCAAAATTACATTGGTGACATTTTGTCTACATTGCGACAAACTTATTTCACACAGTGGTTAGTTTTTGGTACTAAATATACTGTTGACTGCCGGCAGTCCATTTTAACAGTTTATTTTGTATTGCTAGTGGCTCCTCCACGACCACTGTCACCGGGTCAGATATATTTGTGGCACCACTATACTTACTGTAGCGACATCTAGCGTCGAGTGAAAATGCGAAATAGAAATATTACATCAATAGGGTGAAAACTTCACTTTTTGCTTACTTAGCTTAAAACATTTCGTTAATAACTTTTGCTTGATAATATACTTTTTATCTATGACTTTTAAGTCATAATAACAATAGTAATAATTCAGTTTACATCGAATTAGATGTTTCTTTTATTTTATCTAAGTTAGTTAAGTATTGATTTCTCGATGTATCTTTTAAAATTTGATTAACAAAAACACATCAATCGGCACCCTTCGCACATTTTAAGTTTAAGAAATAGGTTTTTAATTTACTAAAATAAAACTAAATTTCGTAAGTATATGAATACTAAGTTATATGTTTTTTACTATGTTTGTCCACGAATTTCTCGAAATCTTAAGGCATATCGAGATGGTTCTATTTGATTTAAATTAGGTGTATTCTAACTTTGGCAACAGTCTAAGATTCATCAAAATCAGTTTAGTAGTTTCCGTGGGTATGTTATAGTACAATTCACTAAAACTTATTGTTATTGTACACTAAAACTTAAGAAATAAAAAGTAATTAAAAAAAATAAACTGACTGGCACCGACCTCAAAAAGGTACCTAAATTATAGATATTATATTTTTCCTTTTCAGTTGACAAATACTTTTTGGAGTCTGTAAATTTTTTTAAGTAGTTTTTTTTTGTATTGTAAGAATTTAAAAATGTAAAGAAAAGTATAAGATACATTCTTGACAATTTTAGATATAAATTTTGTATTTTATAGATACCTACTTAAGACCATAGGCGAAAGAAGTGAAAAACATCTTAAAGTGGCAACAGCGGGGGCTTTCATCCTACTTAATATAATCATTCGAATGTACATTTGTGAAAGGTATATCGTAATCTTACTGACTTCCTGCGCCATATATTGCTTAGTAGTTATGATGCGAAAGAAGTGAAAAACATCTTAAAGTGGCAACAGAGAGGGCTTTCACCCTAATTAAAATAATCATTCGAATGTACTTTTGTGAGAGGTATATCTTACTGACTACCTGCGCCATCTATTGCTTAGTAGATATAATGACGTAAATAACATGAAATTATTTTTATGATTTTATATGTGCCTGGATGGGTTTCAATTTATATTATGTTTTGAAGCAGGTAAAAAAAATAACATGATTCATTATTAATTGAGACAGCGATTAAATATAACGTATTTTCATAATCATGTGGCGCCATCTATTTTAGTAAGAATCAGTCTTTGTATTTTCCCGTAGGAATAAGGGGTTTTTATTAAATATAAAGTACCCTATATGTTGACCCGGGTTATAAGCTATTACTTCACAAAATTTGGTAAAAATCCGTCCAGTAGTTTTTGCGTGAAAAGCGAACATACAAACAGACAAACAGACAAACAGACAAGCAGACAAACAGACAAAAATTTTAATATCTATAGTTTTGGGGTCTATATCCTGTACACATCACATAGCAGTATTTTTTTTTTTTTAATCTTTCATGTACAGACTTTTTTTCCGTTTCTGTTTTATTATATGTATAGATTATCATTTTTGGTATTGGAATATGTATTTTATTTTATTTTTTTTACTTAAACAATATTTTTATTTAAGTGTTTTTTTTAATATTGATTTATATTATAGATTGATAGCGTGATTTTATATAAACGGTATACTTATAGGAAAAATGTGATAGTAAAAAACCACGAGCCCTATAAGTAGCTTTCAGGCGGCATTCGAACCCGCGCCTCCGGGAATTTTTATTTTTACTATCACATTTTTCCTATACTTACAAAATTGCATTGTGAATGCATAAAAATAATATAAAAACGGTATACTTATTTAAATATTGATTAACTAAGTAGATTCATTTTGTAAAAAAGTATTAGATGATGGGCTAGTATGAGTTATTTATATTTTTTCATATTAAATTATAAGTTTTATTAATTTGATTGGAATAAATCTGAAAATGTACCTACTGGTACGAGCAGTATACTTACATTATTTATTTTTTTCAGTGTAATTTGTAGCAAATGTTGTAGTTTTGCCTGCGAAGATCATTTCGATAATAGAAAATAAATATAAATAGCTGCTGCTGTTTTCTGCATTTTGAAGAATCGTTTGAAGTGACTATCTTTGTTAAAAAAAGCTTTTTTTAATACATACGAATAATATCTAAGATCTACTCTTCAACGTTTACAATAAATATTCATAATAATTCTTCTTGTATTCTACATAATATAACTTCCTTAGTAAAAGCGCACATAGGTGATATTTTAGATGTAAATAGAATGCGCGCTGCATGCCGCGTCTACACGTATTTCTCAGTCTACGAGAGTGCCGCGGCCGGAGTCTTACCGATCGCAGCACCCTCTCGCTTGTGTAAGCAACGGCCATCGACGATATTTTTTTTACCTATGCTATATCCTTAACGAGCAGTCAAATTACAGATTTAACGGCGGTCAAAATAGCCGACAGGGTGGGGGTAGTTTAAATTTTGACATTAGTAATTAAGGGAAGGTTAATGAAATAGTACAGACAACACTTTTAACCCTTAAGATAGCCAACGTATTTTTCTTTTACCGATGTCAAAATTGACAACAGTTAAATTTTAATTTTTACTTTACTGTAATGTACGAGCAACAGGTTATAGCTTAAAGTAAAGAGATTAAAATAACCGATAACTTCCACGTTCGGAAACCAGATAGCCGAAGGTCAATAAGGGAGTGTCGGCAGAGGGGTGTCGTAATGAGGAGTACACACGGATGGGTTGTTAGCACAAACCACCCTCGACCGCGACCTTGGGGCGCAGCCCCGTACGCAGTCCCACTCTTTGTGGTGGTGGGATGTGCCAATGTGTTTATTGTTATAGGAAAAATGTGATAGTAAAAAACCACGAGCCCTATAAGTAAAGTAGCTTTCAGGCGGGATTCGAACCCGCCGCGCCTCCGGGAATCCGGCCCGATGCTCTGACCAACTAAGCTACCGAAAGGCTTACACGACTCGTCGAATTTTGCTATCACTTGTTACGCTGTAGGCCAGCGTTGCTTCATCAATGTGAGGAAACCCTCGCATCCGAAAGAAACATTTTTACAAATGTTTAATAACTTACAACTTACTTACAGAATTGCATTGTAAATGCATAAAAAAAATTATTTAAAATCTCGTGTTTATTGTTTTTATTCTTTCTATGTATACATATTATATTCATAAAATCAGTGGGTATTATAGTCTTTTTTGTAGGTATAAATTTATTCATAGCGATCCTCGTTTTTTCCCACGTGACACCCGTTCCCGTGGAAATATCGGGATAAAATATAGCCTATTTTACTCGGGAAGAATGTAGCTTTCTAATGGTCAAAGAAATTTCTAAATCGGTCCAGTAGTTTCGGAGCCTAATCGATGCAAACACACAATTAAATCTTTCCTCTTTATAATACAGGATATTTTTTTTATCAGTGCACAAATTGTTAGGATCGACTCAGAATCGGTAAGTGAACAACTTTCTCCTTGAAATATGGGTCGAAAGTTTCTTACTCGTACTAATGAGGGCTGTATCATAAAATCAGCAACTAGCGTAAACTGCTCTTATTATTGGCACCCATCCTTTTATTGGCACCCTAGAGTTAAGCTCGAGTGGCAAAACTTAGGGCCAATTTTGTGGAATATAATAAAACTGTTTTACATAATTATAATAATATAAACGAATACTGAACTTAGTATTTTATCCTTGATTTTCGAGGTAAACTTTAGGGTGCTAATATTAGGACGGATGCCAATAATCGTGCAGTCTCCCGGATGTATCAAAACGACCACTACTTAGAGAGAACTTAGCACTTTTGAAACAGAAAATAAGAATTTTGATAAGAAGCGAAGAGATATTAATGTATGGATTTAAGTAAGTAAAAAGGGCTTCTAATGGGTCGATTTTCTACCCATATCAGCAACCTTAGGTACTTAAGATAAGATAACATGCCAATATTTTACAGAACACCTGATAATTTGTACCTGAGCAAAGAAGCAACGCAGTATTAAACTCAAAAAACGGATTAATAGTAATCTGTTTTTATATCTAATCTCCGTGTCCTATCTTTAAATGAAAAGAATTGGTTTCTGAGCAGTATGACAGTGGCAGTGATTAGCATTACGTGTCCTTAGGTAATCTCCCACATTTTTATTATTAAGGGCATAGCTGAAAGCTAAGCAAAAATATATTACATTTATGTTTATTTTATTAACTTTATGTATATCTTTTAATTACGCGCACAATCTTCCCCTTTCACTTCTACCGATATTGGTACCATATGGGTTGCCTGGAAGAGGTCGCTATTAATCAATAAGGCCGCCCATTGGCTAATCTTATTTTTTTTTCAAAAAAAATCCTTTTATGTTTTGTTAGTTTTAATTGCGCTAGTAAAATGTTATCTATTCTATTCTAAAATATAGGTTTATTAACATTGAAATGTATGAAGTTCCATATAATTCGAAATTTAAGCAAAATGAAAACAAACCCTCTTTTTGCTAAACACAGCGAGATCTTTCATTCAGTTTTTACGTACAGTTGATGTCATTATCAATAAGGGTTTGATCGCAACAAAACTTAAACTCTTAGTAACATTTTAAACGTAAGTACCTACATGGTCATTCATTAGGTATCACTATGACTATTAGGTGCGAAAAACGCGAATTTAACTGTTCATTTACTCCGTGATCATGGCGTGTGCAACTGCGCCGAAATATTGGGAACTCGCAACTAATTGTTTTGTAATTTTTCGCTTTAGAACTAATTAGTTAGATATTGGATTCTTTATATTTATTTGTCGCTTTGTTAGTTAACGTAGAAATTGGACGTTCAGGGCATTGGACATTATTTTACGCAATTATAATTCAAATAAAAAAAAAATAAGGGCTTGAAAACATGACAGTGAATTTTATAAATAATGTCATTGTCTTATTTCCCTGTTAAGGCGCTACTCGGAAAAAGTATGGACTCTTTGATATAAAACCATAGGACGGCTAGAGTTGTTATAAATCTGGTAATATATTTCTTCATACTTTTATCTAGAATCGTATAGTTTCAGAAACACGATTTAATGATTTTGGCTCGACAATTTTTATTTTCGAAAATACCTCTAAAAAATAAGAAATATCAAGGTTATTCTTAAATGGGGATACATATACGATTGAAACATGGTTTAATTAGTGGACACCAATAATATTTAGGATGGTATAGAAGCATTTTTTTTAAATCGCTATAGGATTTGAATACGAAGTGATTTTGTGTATTTTTTGCGTAATCGGCAAAATCGGTCTCGCTCCCGCGCGCGTCGTTTTCTCATTGCTATCTTGCTTTGGCATAATTTTTCCGAGTATCGCCTTAATAGTTTTTGATTAGTTAATAAAAAAAATTCAATATTTTGGAAGAAAATGACCCGATCGTTTAGTATACTTGGCTATTTAATAGCATTAAGTTTAAACACGCTGCAATCGTCTGAAGATATCTCAAAGAACATTCGATAGAACTTGGAATCCGACAAGTGCACCTATTTTTGCATCTCTGAAAGCATTTTGATCTTAAATGTCTCAAAGCGGAGTGGTTACTTACGTAGTAGGTACAACTGATATAAATTTATAATCATGATATGAATATCTCCATTGGTTCCGATTAATCAGTCGGAAACGATACCGAGCGGTACTGATGTTTCTATAACATGTAAGATTAAATAAATTGACTATGTAGGTATATACTAAGGTATATCATGTCAATTTCTGTACTTATCTCAAATATAGCCTTTGAGATCTGCGTGGTAAAAGTTTTCTGACAAAAACAAAGAAACAAAACCTTACTTAAAAATCTCAAGCAAACTATGATGACTACAATTTTAGTAAAAACTATATGTTTTTTTCTGAATTGTGTTGTTCTTTTTATTGTAGTTACTAGAAAAAAAACAATATATATTTATCTCAATATTAATAAAATAAAAAAAAATAAAATACATTTATTCATCACACACAAGATGGTACAGTACAATAACCAGTAAGAATGTAGGTACAATAACTGCCTCGAGTGTGCGATCTGGAGCCTAAACTACGGCGACCCTGTATTTCAGGACTCCGAATATTATGGGCGTTTGTGCACTACACTGAATTTTACCGATCCGGAAAAAAACGGCTGCTTTTATTTTAATAATTAATCATTTAAAATAGTAAGAATTTATTTTTTTCGTGTAGGGTTTTAAACATTGAAACTACACGAAATAAATAATTTCTTACTTATATAAATGATTAATTATTAAAATACAAGCATCCGTTTTTTTCCGGATCGGTAAAATTCAGTGTAGTGCACAAACGCCCTATTTCAGTACTGCTAAACTAGCTTTCAGGGGCGCCATAGACATTAAAGTCATTTGATCAAACAGGCTGGTTCAAACAGATTGATCAAATAAAAATACGAAAATTAATGTTTCTCCAAGCCATTCGATTACTCGTTTGATCAAATTGTACCACAGACATTCATGCCAATTTGTTCAAACTGCTTAAACCATCCTGATTGATCAAATTAGTTGAACGTCTATAGCGGCCAAAAGAGACGATTAAAAGTCTCGTACCAACATCCCAATTACCATTCGATTGATAAACACGCATTTGTTTTTCAGAACCCTAAAAAGAACATGCCTGAGCACAGTGTCGATCGAATCTATGTCCCGTGCGGTCATCAAGCGGTCCGGTCGTCAGTCACACCGTAATCGCGACAGAGTGCACACGTCGGTACCAATGCAGCCAAGATTCCGCACGCGAGTCAAATTAAAATAAACTCCACGAAAAGAAAGATAAACAAACACAAATGGGATAAAAACTGGCCACTGACATTTGTTGACGGCAGGCCAACGGTGATCAAAGCAAAGACATTATTTTTTGTAAAAATAAAAAGAATATATTTTACTTTCGTAATTTTCGTGTGATATTAGTTCTTAAGTTAGGTAAGACGTTAATTAGATTTAGATAGTGCTAGTGATTTGTTGTTTGTGATAGTACATGTGCACGAAGATGGAAGAAAACGGAGGTAATGTATCTTCTTGTTTTTTAGTTTTAACTATTCTGTTGCGCGGTATGCATATATTTTTTCATATTTACCGTCATTTTTATTTTTCCTTGCCAAAATATTGTAAGAATATAGTTTGTATTTAATCAAAATAAAAAGTTAGAAAGCATTATTATTACACTGCAATTTCGTATTAAAAATAAACTTAGATTGATTTTGTTTATTTAACTAGATAACAATTACCTAATCAAAATTCCGCCCGAAAGCCTACATAGAGGGCTGCTGGTTTTTTTCCTATAATACAGAATTGTGAATGCATAAAAATAGCTTAAAAGCTTAACTATTAATCAAAAGCTCCCAATAGAGTCATTGCGTGCTTTCTCAAAGACATAATTGAAACTTAATTACTTTATGGCAGCCATTTTGTTGGGAAAACCAAAATGGTGTCATAATTGCGAATGTTTTCCAGAAAGTCGCGAAACAGGGACCGTACTCTGAAACGCAAATCCGAAACTTCGGTTAGTCCCGCCCCTTTCACTCGATGCTGTCACGACTCGAGGGTGAGAGGGACGGGTACCCCGAAGTTTCGGGTTTTGCGTTTCAGAGTAGGACCTCTGGAACGAACGCAATGTTTTTTTATCATTTAACGGTCGTTGCTTACTGATTAACTTATATTAATTAAAACAATATCAGGGATCGTCTATCTTGTGTGACAGAGCAGCGATAACAGTATATTAAAATGAAGAAACGGATCATCAGGAAATAATATAGCGACATATTCTGATAAGTGTGTATTGAGTCCGCACTTGTTGCGTTGCAGGGTAGACTTCGATAGATTGTTTTAAGTGTACAGCGGAGAGGGAATCCAGTAGACTGGGTAAATCAAATATTCTGGAATCTTTGCGACTTGTAGTTCTTGAACAAAGACCTAGAGTTGCATTTATAATAATTATAACTATAGTAAAACTTTGTACTCTAGACTTTCATGAAATAATACAAATTTAGACTGTGTATCAGCGAAGTGTACGAAGTTTCAAAGTTACATATTAAAAGAAAAACGAAGTTCCATTGCTAACTTTTGAAGTTCGTACATTTGCAAAGTTGGTAACAAAAGCAGCTTTGATAAAAGTATTTACTATTTTTAACTTCAGCTTTCGGTACGTTTCCATTAAAATAATTTGAGGCTTCTGATTGAAAACTATACTGTGGCTACGATCCAGCAGGCGGTATGGTGGCCCCAAACGGCGTGACGTCACCGTCTACGGCGCCGCCTCGTAGCGGCTACGGCCGCGTAGCTAATTATCGTAGATAAACTGAGCGATTTATCTTCGGAATGGAGCATTTGATGATACTTTATTAATTATAGATCGGTTGTTTTATTATATTACTGCTTTGGTTTTTACACAAGGACGCGACGTTGTAGCACTGTATTCTTTTTTTACAATTTTCACGGTTTTTCCTTTTTCCAGTTAATACACTATGCGCGGTACCATCTATATTTTTTATACTTATTTATTTATTATTAACATCAACAAATTCAACATACACTAATATAATGGTATGATATATTAACACAACTAAAACTTACTTACAGGTGTGAAACATCAGCATAAAATATAAGTAGGTACTTAACAAATTATTATCAAATGTAACGACAAAAAAAACAAGAACACATAAAATAAAATTGTTATTCAATTACGTCGTAATTTATTGTATTGAAAATGGCGTTTTTCTTTTTGCTAAATTAAACTGCCGTATTGTCGTATTGTCCGTTCTTTTCTACATCATCGATTAATTGGACTTAATTGTTAAAAGTATAATTTTATTAAAAGTGTAATTCGTATTTGGTACTGGTTTTTAATTTTTTTGTAAATCATTGACATTTTTGCTTGAATATGAATAAGTTTTTAACAAAAGCAGACTTGTTCAATCAAATCCTAACACTCCGTTTGCTGTTATAATGATAATGTCAAACCTCATTAGATATTCCCAAAGCGCCATACTCATGAATAAATATGATGCTTGTTTGAGTGTCATCCAAATAAAGAGCTTATTACACTTGACTAAATTCAGCATCTAATTAAGCTTACATTGCTTGTTTTGATTGCATCACTTGCTACAAATGAGCTCAAAGAAAGCAATGTATGCTTAATTAGATGCTGAATTTAGCCAAGTGTAATAAGCCCTTAAGGTGGAAAATTAGTTATGTCATTAATTTACATGGCGTTTCATTAAGTATTTACTATTTCGAAAGTAAAATTTTATACTCAGATAGAAATGCGCACTATTTCTTCTCCATACCAGGGCCCCAAGTCTGCTAATTTACAAATGGTTCAATTGAATCTTAATTGGATCTCAATAGCGGTTTTTGACATTTTTGGTATTCTGCTACTAACTTAAGACCAATGGTATACGACTGAACTGCCATTGAACTGCCATCGGAATATTTGCTAGTCTGCTCTTCAATCGTATTACAATCGTAGCTCGATTGTGGAGTTAATCGGTATTCTACTCTTTGACATTTGTTTGACAGTACTCTCAATGGGGTATGTATCATAATAACTACGGTCATTACGACTATGTTCGAAATAACAACGATCGTTTCACATATTTTCGTAATGACTATTGAACGACTCAACTACTGTTCATTTCACCTACGGTTGATTCAACTAACGGACGATATGCCTAATGTTCATTTCATCTACTGGTTGTTTCGACTATGAACGACTCGCCTACAACAAGCTTATGAATTGGAAAGTTTATTAAATGGATTTGGGCGCGTTGGATTGGTTTTTTTGGTTAGGGTGTCGCAAACATAAAATTTTTGACTGTTTTAGTATGAAGCGGGGACTTGCAAAATTTTCAAGAATGAATTTTATAAACATGCAAATATCTCGAAAACGGTGCGTTATAGCTGAAATCTAACAAAATTTTCGATCCCCTATGGTACCCCGGAGATACCTAGAAGGCATCTGATGGACATTTGCTCAAAAAAAATCAAAATTTTTATATCTTTTGGGAAAAACAAAAGGGGGGGCAGGGGGCGAAGCCCCCCGCCAAGGGGGCTCGGGGGGCGAAGCCCCCTGCCACCCAACAAATTGTAACAGACGTTTTAGGTTAGGTTAGGTTAGAACAGTGACCAAAACGCCGCGCGAGCCGAGCGAGCGAAGCGAGCGTGCCGCGGCAGCGGCCGGCGAAGCGCCAGAATCGACTTTATACACCCCCTCTACCCCCTACTTCAGTTTAATAGAAAATGGGAATATGTATATAGTCGTTTCTGGCGCTTCGCCGGCCGCTGCCGCGGCACGCTCGATCCGCTCGCTCGGCTCGCGCGGTATGTTCATGTAAACCTAAAGCTCCCAGTACAGGTTGGCCGACCATGGTCGGCGACCATGACCAATACATCGTACATTGACACTTTTGAACGAACAAGTTTAAAAATGTTCTTTCAAAAGTGTCAATGTACGATGTATTGGTCATGGTCGCCGACCATGGTCGGCCAACCTGTACTGGGGGCTTAACATGCTCGTCGCTTCGCTCCTCGCACCTATACAGCATAGGACTATATCATATTACAATATTGAATGACTTCTGTGACACTGATCGTTTTCTTTTGGAACGCTACAGTGTGACAAAGTTCTATGTTGTATTGTATACATAATATTATTGCTCGTGTCTGTACATAAGTCACTATTTTTAAACTTAATAAACCGTGTAGGTGAGTTGACCGTAGGTGAAATGACCGTAGGTGAGTTGTTCGTAGGTGAGATGACCAGTAGTGATTTCGTACATTAGTTATTTTAAAAATAGGTGTAACGACCAATAGCTATTTTGAACAGTAGGTCTTTTGACCGTAGTTATTTCGACCATAGTCGAAACGACCGTAGTTATTATGATACATACCCGAAGGCAACACCATTAACTATCCAACTGAGACTCCATTACGATTCAATTACGATTCAATTGCGATTCTATTGAGCTGACGTAAAAGTTTTTACAGAATACCCAATTTGTTTTAATCGTAATGGAATCGTAATTGAGTCTCAATTGAATATCAATAGAATCTTATTTAAATTAAAATTAGCAGACTTGGGGCCCTTGTATTTCTTTTTTCTCAGAATTGGAGGAAATTAAAAATTACATCACCTTTTTTATTGTGAGATCTATTTAGGTAACTAGTCATCTGCAATAAGCCGATACCAAATAGTTTCAAAAATGTAAATAACTTTTTATTTACAAGTTTGAAATAAGTTTTTTTAAGTCTTAATATACTTAATTTAGATTTATCAATAGCATTGTATTCACTCATAGTTCAAAACTATCTATACATGTTGTTTTGTCTCCAATAAATAAATAATAATGTTGATATATCTAATTAAAATTTATTTCTACACCCAAATGTAACGTTTTGAATGCAAATAAATTGAAATTGATCGAATACATTATTGTGACTGGAAAATAGCTTTTATAAGATTTTTAGACACAAGGCTTCGTGAGTCATAGTTTATGTATTCCTCTTGTTATCGGAAATTATGCGACATAATTATAGTGATAGAATTTTTATGCCTCTTTGCTCATGGTACGTACTTTGTTCAGAAAAATTATGAAATCGCTATTTTGTTTATATGGATTCGAGATTATAAAATCGCGCGACTTTTGTAATCGCGACTGTGTGTTGCTTCTTGTGAGTCCATGTGTTACAAATCGCCATTTAATCAACGATAGCATAGCATCTTCTTTAGTCAGAGTACGAATAAGAGAAATTAAACATACATTATAATTTTTTCATTTTTGACGGGTCGTTTTTCTAATAAGTACTACATTTTATAAAAAAATGCATTGTTAATGCAAAAAAGTAAATATAATTAAAAATACGATTATAAACGTTAACAATAAAACAATTATCTTTATTTTGGTAACTCATACTACGTCCCAGAAACTGGAAGGAAAGCCACATGGACATGAACATAGTCACAGCCAGTCGTTAGTTAAGGTGCTACTCGGCAAAAATATGGACTTTTTGATTTAAAACTATAGGACTGTTACAGTTGTTACAAATCTGGTAATAAGATATATATTTCTTCATACCTTTATCTAGATTCGTATAGTTTCAAAAACACGATTTTATGATTTTGCCTCGACACTTTTCCTTTTCGAAAAGACCTCTAAAAAATACGAAAAGTCAAGATTATTCTTAAATGGGGTTACTTACACTATTGGAAATTGGTTTAATTAGTGGACACCAATAATATTGAGGATCGTATAGAAGCATTTTTTTAAATTGCTTTAGTTTTTTAATACGAAGTGATTTTGTGTTTTTTTTGTCTAATTTGCAAAATCGGTCTCGCTCCCGCGCGCGTCGTTTTCTCATTGCTATCTCGCTTCAGCACATTTTTTCCGAGTATCGCCTTAAATCAGTAGCAACTTTTTAAATCATCGTCAAGTTTAAAAACGTCTAATCATTATTACAAAAAGAATAAGAATGAATAAATTAATATCTCTTATCTAAAACCATCAATTTAATAAGTGACAATTAAAGATTGTATTCTATAGTAATTAAGTTTCAGTAGTGAGATTACAAAATTATTATTTTACATGATTATTACAAGTGCGATTATTATTAGTATTAAGGTCGAATCTGGAATTACGATTATTTTCCAAGATAATTTGTGATGGGATTACATAGTGTTTATGTCAAAATAATCTTTTATATCAGTATTTTTAGATTTGATTTTTATATCAACGTAGTTTAATTTTATTTGATTCAACAAAATTGACATTAGTTGTGTTACCTTCTTTATCTAATCCTGTTAATATAATAAATGTGTAAGTTTAGATGTTTGTATGTTTGTTACTCAATCACGCCAAAACGGCTGAGCGGATTTGGCTGAAAAGTGGTTTTTGCCTTTATTTTTCGTCTATTTCTAGTGAAACCAGTCTTATTTACAAATTACTCGCAGAAAAGTTAGCAAAATGATAACATTTCGGTTGAGTTCAGCTCGTTTAATTATTTATTACTTTTTCTTTAGTTACATACACAGAACATGGAAATTAAAAAATCTTTCCGTGTTCTGTGGTTACATACTTCTCGTAGCACGTAGCAGTTAAAAATCTTCTCTGCTTAAATTAAAAGTAGAACACTGGTATAACTGAGAAGTTTCCCAAGGCTAAAATATGTCTTATACTTATATCAAACTTGTTAGTATGTTTAAATGTAAATATTTATTATACTTAAGTGTAAATAAAAACAAGTTGAAAAATATTTCATTACGATGATCCTTAGATGCATTACTTACTCCACTCCTACAACGCATACGCATTACACAATACACACCCAGCTGTCAAATGTCAAGTGTTGAATATACATCGAGCAGTAACAAAGGCGCGCACTATACGCCGCTCACGGTCAAAGTGCAATGTACCCGGTTAAATTTAACCAAACGCTCGAGTGTGCGCCAGAACTTTCGCGTGTAAACGATAGAAAAACCCGAACGACCTTTCTTCGATGACAATCCCTCGCACTCAATCTACGCGGTAGGTACTAAACGAACAGGCGGTGGAAGTAGAACTTGAGCAATTGTCGTCTTAAAGTACTCGGCTGAAAAGTCCTGGGTGAATACCATCAACTTTATGACAGCGATTCAAAAATAGCGCGATGCAGAATAGGTTCCTAAAATGAATTGCTTTCTTTCGTACTATGACCTTCTAAAAACTGGATCGCAAATGAATTGCTAAATGTGAATGACCGAACGATTTGTGTCCTTATTTCTTCTACCCGTCTCTTTCACTCGATTCTGTCATGCCCGGAGAGTGAGAGGGACGGGTATAACCTGCAGGTGTCATGTTAGCTTGGCCGAGTTATAAGTCAAATAAGAGTATGTGACACACGGAGAAAAAAAAGACCACCAAAAATTAAGAAACTGTTTTGTATTTGACGAAAAAACTAAGTTTTTATATTACTTACAAAAGTTTTGCTATTTTAACAACCATTATTACTTTTAAGTAAAACCTTAGTATTTGTAATTGTAATTCCTAAAAGTCAGTTTTAGTAAATGTAAGATATTACATATTTTCATGGTTATTGCAAATTGTGGTAAATATAGCTAAAGGTTTGTAATTTTTGCAAACTGATTTAGTGTATTTAAAAAAGGTCATTTGTAGTTTCAAGAAATGTGTTTAGTACATGGCAATATTACAAACTTTTGTGATATTTAATAACAACATTTTTAAATTTACAAACGATTTTCTTGAAATTACTACCGTATTTCTTAAAACAATAAAACAAACACGTTTTGTAATTCCAAGTTCCATTTTAGTAATTGTCTGTAAGTACCTACTTGTCCGGCTATTCGCCATTTCGTTTCTTTTCTAGTTTGCACGCGCACGCGATTCGAAAGTGACACGTTGCGGTCATAATAAAATCAAAGAAAATTCGTCGCTATTTATGGATGTGCCAAAACGATTAAATTGTCGCTTGTGTCAAGTGAAATGGTAAACCAAGTTTTAGTGTTTCAAAAATCAACACCATCAATAATCAGTGAATAAACCCTAAACATGGACAATCTCATCAGGGACCTTTAGGAAATTGGCGTCTCATTGAATACGTTGGTGCATTCTGTGGTAAGCTTGTAAGTCATTTACTTTGGAACTTAATAACCCTGGTTACTGTATGTAAGAGTTTGTAGAGAGTAAACTGTATGAGAGGTGTAAAAATTTGTTCATGAAACTCATTTTTTACTTCCAGGCGCCTACCCTATCAGTCAGTACAGTAATCTTTTTGAGGAAGACCCATTATTGGCATCGCTTCTAATACAAGAACCAAAGAACCCACTATAGCAAACAGTTACAGTTCCACAGTCAAATCAGAGGCCACAAACTTCATCCAGCATCGCACTACTCCAATTCCGATTCAAGCCAGCCCGTATCAGTCATATTATGTGGGTATTAGTATTTATTTTTACTAGCTCTAGTTGTTCTTTGTGTTGTGTAGCTTATTGTAGTTACTTATAAAACATTTTTATGTTTAAGGTTCTTCAAACACTGAAATGCACACATGACGGCAATTCAATACTAAACGAAGGCCTAAAAAAGGCAAATTGAATGACTCCATCCATCTTCATCAACTTCATCCCAAACAAGATTTAGAAAGAAGAAAAATTTCACCTAGATGATCATCTGTTACTGATTCAAAAAACGGTAGCGTCGTCCCTTTTAATTTGCATGGTTATTTTTTAATAAATAAAATAGGAAAATTAAAAGAGTATTTCATTGCACGAACACAGTAGGTTAATATAAAGTAATTATAAGTTAACATTAAGAGATTTATGACATATCTATAAATTATCTATAAATAGGTAAATAGTGATTTTTAGTTTATTTAGTTCTAGTAGTTTATGTAGTTTAGCAATTATAAGTAAAGACCCATACATACTGTTGTAACAGATTCATCGAAAGAGGTTTATATCTCTTTTGATGCCTCTGTTACAAACAGCAGCTTGTATGGATCTTTACTTTTAATTGCTAAACTACATAAATTACTAAAACTCAGTACTTATCTATGACGTCATCATTCAGGATATTACTATTGAACTCTTAAAATTACAAGACGGTTAGTAATATTAATGACGTCATAATCCCCGATATTAATACTGAACTCTTAAAATTACAAAACAGTTTAGTATTTGTCAATGTCGTCATCATTCCCGATATTACTATTGAACTCTTAAAATTACAAAACTGTTTAGTATTTGTCTATGACGTCATCAATTCGTATATACTAAACCACTCTTGAAATTACAAAAACGTTACATGTAATATTTACTAACTGCATTTACAAAAATCGATTTACAATTATTACAAGACATTTGTTGTCCTCAGGTTTATGAACATTTTAGTAAAAATTAATGTTTTTTTGTCAGATTTTCGCTCCGTGCAGCTCAGCGGCTGTGAAATGTCATTGAATGATCACTGAATCGCTGTCATTGATGTTAAGCTGTCGTGGTACGAATAAGCGAAGCAGATCAGTTTAGGTCCTAAACAAAACCGCAATAAGAGTTGATGGTAAGCACCCTGGTAGTTTTCCGATGTCGTGAATGAATTGCGTGGACCGTGCTTCGGTGTGACGGTGGCTGTGTCCGGATAGGGCTGGAACTTTAATTGCTTGTAAAGGATACCAGTGTTAATCGCTTCGGAGACATGAAATGTTATTCAACGACGCTTTCGTGAGACTGCTGTCGTTGTTCGGGTAGCTTAGGAACTTTTAGGCCCGATTTTCCAATGCCTGGATAAAAAATATTCGTCTGATAAAGGTTAATACCTACCTCCAAATTGAAAAGCAAATTGTCTCATATCTCTCTTGTTTTGAGATTGACATTTACTTTGTTTGGTTACTAATTTAAGTGACTCATAACTTTATATGGGGATTGAAAAATCAGCCGTTAAATAAGTAAAAAGTGCAGTTAATACTTTGTCTTATAATTATGATTAAGACACATAGGTATGTCTCGTCAAATCGACATCTGTTTATTAATTTGAGTACTTACATTGTAATAAAAGTATACGTAATACGTTGCCAATACCAGAGTAACTAAGTTAATGAAGCTATTAAAATCTATATTTATTTCATTTTAACAAACATTAAATTTTGGAGAAGTATTCCCAGCCAAGTACATAGACCACCATATTGAAAGTTTTAACTTGCGTATAAGGCTTAGATTTCAGCAATTTTTATGAATAGCTTTCGCAGTTAAAAAATATAAAAAAATCCTGACCCCAGGGATCAATAGGCATGATCAGTGCCACACCACTGCGTCATCAGACCTGGAGCTCTACTTTTGAATCACTCGTATGACACCGAGTTGCCGCATGCGACATAAGTCGCACTCGTCTTCCAAGTCGCATGACGCCGATTTTCCCTATTTTTGAATCGTTCGTTTCCAGTGCTGCCAACATAATACGATATGTCGGGTTTTATCCGTTTCACGCAGAATTTAGAAAAACCGGTAACTTCCGCAACGAAAACGGAACGTAATATTTATGTTTAAAAAACTTTTTTGACTGTCAATCAATGTCACAACATAAGAAATAACTGTTGTGATTGTGAATTGTGAATTTGTGTTGCACTTGCACCGCATTTTTAAGTTGTTCCTTCTTAAAGTATATTTTGTGCTTTTAGTTTTGTGACTATGTCGTTAGTTAGTTAGTTTGTGACTAAACAATAAATTGTTTTTACTAACAAAACGAAAAGATTTGCTTGTTTTCACAAACTTGACAAGAACAAGTAACGTGAGATGTGACACACGCATTGATTTTGACAGTTAATCTATCGCTCGCCTGTCTGCAACGAGTGGGTAGGGGCACTCGTTGCGGTGGAGCGATTCAAAAATACGGAATTTCAGATTCCGAACGAAAATCAGTAGAAATCGAGCGCTCGTCTCGACCCGAGTGATTCAAAAATAGAGCTCCTGTAACACAACAAATGACTATCAATACTTCAACAACAACAAATTCTTTTACCGCCAATTCTACAGTAGCAAAGTTGACAAAAGTCACGTGCTCTGCTATAATTAGAACAATCACAGTAGTTGGTCTGCCAAGTGGCTTCAAGACGGCTGTACGAATACAATGTTTATACACAGAACGGGCTCATTTCAATATTATTGCTGACTGCTTTTGCTGCAACTGTGATGGGAATTATAATATCCTTTGCTAATGTTGCGAGTTACGCAATTACTCCATTTGTTTTAGTACCTGAGTAGATTAGGTAATTTCAGTATTTATTTAAGTTTTAACTAGCAGTCCAAGGATAAATTATATAAAAAGGATGGACCTTCTAATGATTTTATTCACCTTGACTAATTTTCAGATTTCCGTACCAACTTTAAACCTCTGATAGACTATTCAACATTTTTGCGAAAAGAAAAAAATCTTTCTTCATTGTCTCAATTTATCGATTTTGGATTGATGGATTATTCAACATTTTTGCGAAAAGAAAAAAATTCTTTCTTCATTATCTCAATTTATCGATTTTGGATTGATGGTCTAAAATACTAAATGAACATGGCTATCAAGTAAATTTCGCAGAATAGTTTATCAAAATTTAAAACCTATAATAGTTACCTTTAACCTTTCGTGTTATCTTTCAGCCGGTCAGTAAACCGGGTGCTATCTGACACGCTAAAGTCACCCAAGCGCGCCCAATGTCGGTTCTAGTTGTTTACATAATGTTATGCACTTATCTTTTTGTCTTGTCACAGCTATTCAAAACAAAGATTTTAATTGCTATTCTAATTATACTCACACTTTGCTTATGTTAATTATTTAATATAAAGAGTGTCGTTCCAAATAATATTATACTGGGTGTTAGGGGCACCGTTGCAAAAACTTTAACCATGGCTTCAGGGGGGTAATTGTCTAACTCAACATCAATCGCAATCGCTTTCAGTTTGACATCCATTATGCATCCATGACTTGTTGTGGAAGAAAGTTGTCAAAATTTTTGTTGACATAAGCAGCAATGGCCGTGCAATATCTTTCAAACTTAATGCGATAGCGATTGATGTTGAGTTAGACAATTACCCCCCTGGCTTTCATGTTGAACAACGTACCTACAGCAAGAATTTTTTGTAGGAAATGAAAAAAATAATTCGACTTTTCATACAAATTTAGCAACTAATCGGGACATTTTGTATCGAAATATTTTTTAATTTCCGACAAAAAATCTTGCTGTGCGTTGTTTTGCATGATGGCCTGAAGCCATGGTTAAAGTTATTGCAACGGTGCCCCTAACACCCTGTACAGGTACCAAATTAATAGTGTTATCAAAACATGCAGTTGGGGATCAGTTTCCATCCTTCAAAATTTTTATAAAAAATTCTTTCTACAATAGAACCGATTATTTTATATTTTCTTTAAGTATCTGCGGGCGTAACTTAAGATTGAATTAGACTACTGGGTGCTTACCATCAACTCTTATTGCGGTTTTGTTTAGGACCTAAACTGATCTGCTTCGCTTATTCGTACCACGACAGCTTAATATCAATGACAGCGATTCAGTGAGCATTCAATAACATTTCACTGCCGCTAAGCTGTCAGATCTCTTATTTGACTTATAACTCGGCCAAGCTGACATGACACCTGCAGGTTATACCCGTCCCTCTCACTCTCCGGGCATGACAGAATCGAGTGAAAGAGACGGGTAGAAGAAAAAGGGCACAAATCGTTCGGTCATTCACATTTAGCAATTCATTTGCGATCCAGTTTTCAGAAGGTCGTAGTACGAAAGAAAGCAATTCATTTTAGGAACCTATTCTGCATCGCGCTATTTTTGAATCGCTGTCTTAAAGTTGATAGTAGGCACCCAGGAGAGGGTAGATTTTGGTACTTCACTATCGTAGAAATATTTCGTATTATTTAGTGTTACAACACTTTAGAAATAACTCCCAACATGCTGTGCAAATCTTTCGTTAGCTATTTAGCTATGTATGATACTGACTCGAGACAAAAATTAACTGAAATAATTTTGTCAATTTTCACGTAGCCTCTCGGTTAGTACCTACATTAACCTATTACCTAATACTTAACAAGTTGTTAAAACTTTTATGTTGTATGTAATGCACTATAACTATGACTAATGAATGTGTCATAAATGCTTAATGGCTATATTATCTTTAATAGCTTTCATGTATACCGATTACAACTAAAAAGCCCTTTGCTTCGAGATTAAAATTGTGTAAAAAAGAAACTTGATAAAATATAAAGTTTTTTGACTTGCTAAGTTTTTTGTTGTTGTTGATGGATGTGAATGAAGCGAAAGAAGTGTGCAAGAATCGTCGTAGCGCAGGTAATAATAATAATAATAATTTATTTATATCCGAAAATTACATTATTTGGTGTATCATTTACTAAGTCTTCCACACTAGGCTATGCCTGTCCTGTGGAAGTCTTTATTGCAATGTTTACTTAACGAAAACGAATTGCGGTGGCGATCCATAGTCTTTATCTACCCCCGTATGTATGTAATGCTGTCGTTCGAATTAGGTACTTACGATGAGAAATAAACCTCTTTTACCTCCGCTTCCAGTGTAGCTTTGACCGTTAGAGCAAAAATTCACTGACTCAACGCACTGAAACAATACGAACGCACCTGGGACCGTACTGTGAAATGCAAATCCGAAACTTCGGTTAGCCCCGCCCCTATCACTCGATTCCGTCATGACTCGAGAGTGAGAGGGACGGGGCTAACCGAAGTTTCGGATTTACGTTTCAGAGTAGGCCCTCTGGTTTGAGAAAGAAAAAGAGAAGAAATAAAAAGCATTTATTTTAGAATCACGCGACACCAAAATATTTTATTTATAAATAAATAGGTAAGTATTTATCACTGTTTTTAGTTAAATGTGTTTTGTAACAAAATAAAAATACAACATAACACAAAAAATCAAAATATAAGTAGTAAAAGTTCAAAGTTCAATGTTGAGTGTGCCAAAAATGCGCTCAACTCAGTATGAGATGGTATGAGCATCAAGCCGGATCTGCTGCACTGACATTCTGTCGAGATTTAGTAATCTGTGGCAGTAGTAACACCATATAAATATAAAATAAAAAACCGACCAAGTGCGAGTTGGACTCTCGCACGAAGGGTCAAAGTGAGTATAAAACTAAATACTCTGTGAATATTTCAAGCCTAGTCTACTTGTTCCCGTTATTAACATCGAGCAAAAAACGGCAAAAAATCACGTTTGTTGGATGGGAGCACCTGTGAAAGTTTCAACTCTCTACCTATCACGGTTCATGAGATACAGTATGGTGACAGACAGACAGACAGACGGACAGCGGAGTCTTAGAAATAGGGTCCCGTTTTTACCCTTTGGGTACGAAACCCTAAAAACGTACGGGTTAAGTCCAGGGGGCCGATTCTCAGGCAATCGAGAAAAGTTCACATTTATAGCTCGAAATTCAAATATAACACAGTTTTTGTATTGTCAGAATTTCACAATCGAAAAAGTTCGATCGAAAACCAGTCGAACGCTACGAGTGGTAAAAACCCAATAGATGTTCGTATACGAACTTAGCTGTCAAAATGAATTTGTTGACATGTGAGACAGCTTAGTTTGTTTGAAACGTTCTAACTTTTCAAGAGAAACCACAAACAAAATGTTCGACATACGAATTACCACACTGAAAAAGTTCGAATGCCTGAGAATCGGGCCCCAGGGCGGATTTACCAGTAGGTCGAGTAGGCTATAAATTTTGGAGGGGTGGCAAATTTCGCGCATATTTAGTTAATTTTACGTAAATGCCTCGTCGTATATGATGAACAATCAATTTATCACGTAGCCTATAAGCGACTAATGTGTAAATTCGCCACACACCACAACCACCTGGTTTTTGGTGATGTTATCAATCTCGCTACCTAACCTGCTCTATAGTTATTTTATTAATACTTTGTTATAAATAATACTTATCGTTTATCTGTACTTACCTTTAATCTTTCTAAAATATTTTAATAAAAAAGGAAGATGCTGCAGAAGGAGTGCACTTGCTAGCTTAAGATGGCTTAGTTATTTTCTTTTTTAACTACTTTAATTATTTTGTATTTCTCTTATGAGTGAATAATGTATTCTTTTAGAGAAATAAAATAAATATCTTAAACCTCAAACCTAGATGCTCATTTACGCTACAAATTGATAGTTTCGTTTGCGATCAAGTAATTTTTTATTTTTTCGCAAATTCAAAAAATGCAATTTTGTAAGTAGGTACTAAAAAGAAAATTTTTGATAGAAAAAAGCCTGTCGGTGGCTTAGTTGGTCAGATTATTGGGCTGGATTGCCAGGGGCGCAGGTTTGAATCCCGCCTGAAAGCAAAGTTTTCATTCGGTTGCAATCGTATTCTTGTCCAAATTAACTAACCTTCAATAGACTTGTTTTTAGAAAATGCTCAAAATTAGTCGAACCTTTTCAACAAAAATAATTCAGCAATTAATTTTCAGCAACGACGTCACTAAATTTGACAAGTCATAAGGCCATCGGCCACTTCAGGAGTAATCTCGTGAAGTGGTCGCCGCGTTATTGCCAGATAAACCGATGGCGTCCACCCCGCGCCGCCACCGCCGCCGCCACCGACGTGACGCGATGGCTGCACACGTTTATTAGCTTTTTTTATTAATTTATAACTCATATTGAAATCGCATAGGCGAAAGAACAGTGTTTGGAAATTAGATACAATATAATTTCCGTTGTTTCGTGTATGACTGGCATTAGAAATAGAAATATAAAATTATTTATTTTGTGCACATTTAAACATAAAGTAATGTAGGTATATCTCCTATCTAAGAACATTATGGAAAACAAATGAAAATAAGTAACATATTCTTATAAAATAACACACAATACTGCCAAAATGGTATCCACTCAGCATGTGTCATGCATGGCAGGCCATGACGCTGATTTTCAGTGGAACTAGTAGAAGAAGAGAGGGTTATGCGCACAGACAGACAACAGATTTCAAAAAATTATATAGCCACAGTAACTGTACTGTTACAAGAAAAAGTAAAACGTTATCATCATAAAAAAAAATTAGTAATCTAAATACATTTAAGTTTTATGTTGACTTAATTAACTATAATGTAAGCTTAATAGTAGTAGTGAGGGTGCTTAATTTAAATAATGTCATTTTAGACTCGATTAATACCCACGACGCTCAAGAAATATTTTTAATTACAACGATGTTTACTTTGCACAGTTCGTCTTGCGTTTAAGATTAATAATCTGATATTGACAACAGTCACGGCTTGTTTAAGTAAGTATATCGCACCTGCAGGAAAAAACGACGACTTTAGGTTTTTCAAGAGAAACTACTTAATTCATTTTTACTTTTTTGCATTCACAATGCAATTTTTATTATTGAAAAATTGAATCAATAATAAAAATTGCATTATGTATGCCAAAAAGTCAAAATTTAAATTATTTGCAATAGCAATTATTTCATCTTTATCGATTGTCAAATATCTGGAAAGGTATTTCTTTCGAGTGTGAGGGTAGTAATATCTACACATTGATTAAATAAACGATTAGTTAATTTTAACCTAAATTCTGCATATCTATCATTATTAACTTTTCCTAACAAGAATGGAATCGACTGTCAACGAATGTACGGAACTTCGGAAGTTTGCTATGGAACTTCGAATATTTTGTATGAAATACTTTCGAGTTTCCGTACATTAATGTGATGGTAATCCGTAAATACTTTGTATTAAGTTATGTACAGCCCTAGTATTAAAAAAATATACCGTTAGACTAACCAGCTCAACATACTTTCGAACAAGAGTCGTCTGAAAACAACAACCGTCGCCGGAATTATAACCAAACAATACTGGAATACAACAACTGGGTATTCAATCGATGTTTTTCTTTTAAAGGTCTTGTTGGATCCAGTCTGAAGCAGTTCGAGGCGGAAAAAGCCGGTTTTTTGTCGGTAAATGATAAGGGTACGTCCACAGTCTTGATTGGTGTTGGTATGTGGTTGTGGGATTGAAGTGGCCGCTCCTGTCGCGTTGCTTTGACCAGTGTCTTCTGCTTGTTAATTACTGACGCTTGTTCTTAATTGTCTTCAATAGTGTTAAGTGTTTTGATGTCAGACTCACTTTCATTTCTTTAAAGGCTATGCAATAACATCTTACAAAAGGAACAGCTTAGGTACTTCATATTTAAGTGTGCTTCAACTTTTGATATAATCTAGATATTTATATAGAATTATATTATAGAAGTTTAGAATCAAAGAATTCCAATTAACTAGTTACATCTGGCATAGATTTTACTTTCAGACTATAACTTGTCATTATTTTGAAAGTATTTACTGTCTTGTTAGAGTTTTCTATTCTTAACTAAGGTATTTTGGCGCGATGTAGAATATAAATGTCAGCAAGATGTACTGTTTGTTTTTAATGAAAACTTATATAACTATGTATGCAGTTCTATTTTTGGTTTCATGAATCAAAGCTGAAATACATCGACGTGAAAGAATCTGTAAGTTAGTTGAGGTTAAAATTAATATAAATTGTTATCTGATTCTTTTCTTCATGGTAATCGAAATAAACGTGTTCCCAAAAACATATTCTTCCAAATATTTTTTGTTTAAAGTATTGCTTACTGTAATAAATTTGTCTTATCCATCCATAAAGAACGGACATTAATTGGCTGATGATGACTGTAAAATAAATCAGTATCTAATTTATTATTCAGGTTTGTAGTGCAAAATATAATACAAAATAATATGTAATTCCTAATTTGTGGATCTTGTAATGCAATGCCTTGGTTGCTTTAAACATCAAAATTAAAAAGATTTAAATTCCTATAACGATTTAACTATTTTTAATGAAGGATGACATTTTCTTCAGCCTTGCAAAAATACTAGAATTTCAAACAATTAAATAAATTGAAGATGTAACCAGTCTTATGTCAATTAAAATAAAATATTGAAGCTAAAAATAAGTTATGTTCATAGATGGAACTAGTTTACCTAGGCGACTCGATCAATACCTAGGAAGTGTCCGGATGCCTTTCCTTAACCGATATGGGAAATGGCTGTTTTTTTTATTAGGCATTTAGTGAGAAGGTTAGTTATACTTGGAATTTCTATAGTTAGTGTTTTAGGCTGGTTTTAGGGGTGTTGGTCTGTATTTGTTATTGTCTGGTGGTGGTTTTATGTTAAGTGCTTTTTAAGGTTAACTAATTTTTCTTACTTGTGCTTTTAATCGATCTTATTAAAAAGATAAATCTGCAACTCCAATCTTAAAGTATATTCTGTGTCTTCTATTAAAAATTAAAATTATCCTTCGATGTGTATACGTCAGTATTTTCCTTACAATTTTTTTTATTAGTACCTACATATATTTCGGGGGATGAACGAGTTCTTCAATACAAACAGCTTTTACTATAATATATTGAAAATAAAGTATTAGAAAAAGTCGACCCGTCTCACAACTAGGAGCTAGTTGTGAGACGGGTCGACTTTTTCTAATACTTTGCTCCGATGGGACTCGAACCCACGACCTTCCACTGTCCGGGTGAATGCTCTAACCACTGACTTAGCGACTTTGTCGGTAGCTCAGTAGTTAGAGCATTTACCCGAATGACAGTAAAAGGTCAAGTTGATTTGACAATTAGTATGGAACAGATGATTTTTTTATCGCGATTTCAGAGTTGTTCCCATAGTAAAAGTTGTTTGTATTGACGAGTAGGGCAGAGGTACCCTTTGTGGCCACTTTAAGGATTTTTTTACTTTTAAATTATATCTTAAATTATAGATTATTTATCTACCTTTAAAGGTACATTTTTCAAATTCATAAAAGTAAAATAGTTTTTTTTATATTAAACACAATGTGTGAGAGGTGCCAAATGTACCGGTTTTGGCCACTTACTGATAGTTAAACTTTTGTAAGTATTGCGAAAAATCAAAACCAAACCCAGGTAAAATCAATATATTCAAATGCGCTAGAAACCAGTCAATTGCAAAACAACAATTTAATTGTAAAAAACAAAGGTTTATAAAGTATTTCATCCAAAACAAATTTCTCAAAATTTTCATACAAAACATTTTTTCAAACAGAAAATGGAATTTATTGAAAAAAAAATCGTATGACATAAGGAATTCTAACGGTTGTTATTATTACCTTAAAATACCTTATTTTAATTGCCTCTATCAAAAATGGCTAAAAGTTGTTAAGAAAACTTTTAGAGCAACAAGTGGCCAAAACCGGTACAGTGGCCAAAACCGGTACACCTGCCCTACTTCAAGTAACTTTCGGGAAATCAACCACTAAAATTTCACGGTGTATATCGCCGAGCGTACGTGATGTGTCGTACATGTACTTCCTCCCAGAGTGACCATAACCTCCCGCCTCTAGGCCTTCTATTTCGATCTCTTTGCTCGCGACCAACCAATGGCGACCGCGCGACACACTCGATTCAACTATCAAATGTATTTGTGGCAAGAGATAAAACTTATAAATGCTAGAAAAAGAAGTACATAGTCTAAAAACAAGATTCTTTTTTTTTACAAAAATTTTGTCATAAATTAGTGTTGTACTTGAATGCAAACATAATCTTAACGGAAGGCAATTTCACCTTATGCTTTGCTTCCTATCTTTTATAATTTAATTGTTTTGTTTTAAGTTCTCGCTTTATTTATTTATTTATTATTTATTTATTTTACAATTTTAGGAAAGCTTACAGCTAGGTGGGATTACAAAAAGTAGGTAGGTACTAACTTAAATATTGAAGGCCAATTACAAGCTTCCACTTATAGCAAGAAAGTTTAAGTTAATGAACATTTACTAAATAATTTCCTTAGAACTAAAATTAAAACATACTTGTTTTGTTGGTTGATTCTTATTTTCTTGCTCACAGAGTTTACAGGTGCGTAATAAGTGCTTAAAGATAATTAAACTATAAAACTAATTGTTATGAGTACCTATATCCCTCAAAAAAAAAAAAATAGTTTGTACTTTAACGCATCCTTATTTAATAAAATTAATCTTGTTTAATATTTTTTTAATTTTATTAATTACTTTCAGTTTATTAATACTTAACATATACACAAGCACGTTATTTTTTTTGTTTTTATCATTTTTTTTAAATGTAAGTAGATTTGAAAGTTTCAGCTCAATCCACAATATCAACCGTGAAACGACTACGGTTAAATCATCACCAAAACACCGAATTGACCCTCAGAAAATATTCTTCTTGTTACATTTTATCAAGTTTAAAAAAGCTTCAACACCACTTTTAATAATTTATATACAAAGTTATTTCTTTTCAGTAATCTCTTTTAGGTCTGATAAAATTTTCTACCCGTGTTTCCTCTCCATCTTGGCACGCAATGGTTCTAATTATACCGTCGTCTGTTGGCAGACACCAAAGAGCGGCTGCAGCGCGCGCCCTTCGAGACAGCCCTGCACCACGCCGGTGAGTACCATGCACTCTTTGTTTAAGGTGATAAAGTTCAATTTTGACCAACAATATGAGGGGTCGAATATGTGAAATTAATGAAATGATACAATCTTTATTTTGGTATCCCGTGACCAGGATGTTGGGTTGAAAAAATAATTTTAACGTTTGTTACCATGAAATGCATTTTTTTTTAAATAAATTGGAAAGCTAGTTAATTTGAATTAAAGGAATAGAATTATGTTGGGCCGATAACAAATCAATTCTTATCCCTCAAAAGTATTTGCAAAACTTGTGTCAGAAATGTCTGGAAAACGTACACATAATTTAAAAAGTCATAAAAAACGAACTAATACCTACATAAATGCAAAAGAACTACCGCCTATATTGTGCCCCGCTTGATTAATAAACTACCTGCAAACCTTGTCGACAGTTTAACTCAAGTAAATTTAAGATTTAAATTAAAAAAATACTTTTTAGAAACCTTAGAATGCACCTAGTTCTCTCTTTGCAATAGTATTTAAGTATAGTTAGTTACTTATAATAAGGCTTATAAGTATGTTTATCGTTTATTTTTTTATTTATTTTTTTCTTGTACCAACCTACCTGCCTACCTACCTAATGAAATCCAACGCGTCATTGTCAACAGCGTTGTTACAAACCTTAGTGGATTTTTACGCTGTTTCTAATAATTAAGTTAATGTAAATCGTTGATACAATAAATAAACTAAAAAAAAAAAAAAAAATATGTAGCAATTTAAATAGGAACAAGTTAGATATCAGGTATTCAGATAATTTCAACTCATAAAGATCAGCTATTTATATAATTTCAGCAGAAAACTAATTTACTTACCTACCTTTAAACAATGTTCGCTGCCATCCGTAATACTTAGTTTATTTCAATAAATAGTACGCTGGATAATTTAACGTAGCTCCTGAAAATTCGATAATCCAATAACAGTTAACCTTGCGGCCTGTCGAGGCATGTTTATGCACCGGCCAACCTTGAGGGAGCGCCCATTAACGGGCACACTGCCTCGCTTTATGTCTTTCACGACAGTAAACAAGGCAGAGACAGGTTTCTTCGGTAAAACATATTAGACTATGTAAATATGATATTGTCGGGTAAATAGTGCTTCTGATCAATCAGATAAATCAGTACTCAAGTACGATAAGTATAAGTACTGGGGCCCGATTCTCAGGCATTCGAATTTTTTCAGTGTGGTAATTCGTATGTCGAACATTTTGTTTGTGGTTTCTATTGAAAAGTTAGAACGTTTCAAACAAACTAAGCTGTCCCACATCAAAGAATATATACACTTACTGTCAACAAATTCATTTTGACAGTTAAGTTCGTATACGAACATCTATTGGTTTGTACCACTCGTAGCGTTCGACTGGTTTTCGATCGAACTTTTTCGATTGTGAAATTTTGACAATACAAAAACTGTGTTATATTTGAATTTTGAGCTTATAAATGTGAAGTTTTCTCGATTGCGTGAGAATCGGCCCCCTGAAGTCAAATATTGTAGAAGTAACAATGAGACTGCTATATTTCATTGCAACTCCTGAAAATTCGGTAATCCAATAACAGTTAACCTTGCGGCCTGTCGAGGCATGTTTATGCACCGGCCGACCTTGGGGGAGCGCCCATTAACGGGCACACTGCCTCGCTTTATGTCTTTCACGACAGTAAACAAGGCACAGACAGGTTTCTTTTGGTGAAAATGTAGACTATGTCTTGAAATATGGTACCACAGCACAGGGTAAATAAGACCTCTGGTTGAGTGCGGTTACTGAAGTAAAATATTTTAGAAGTTATTATGAGACACGGCTGTAGGTCATTTTGATTGTGACTCCTGAAAATTCGGTGATCCAATTAACAGTCAACCTTGCGGCCTGTCGAGGCATTTTATGCACCAGCCGACCTTGGGGGTGAGACCATTTACACACGTATACCCATATACCCATGTACACTTTACCTCGAAGGAATTACTAATATAATTAAAACTAGTTGGCCAGGGTGTCTAAGGCCCGTATAATTAGAAAGATAATACCGTCTCTTTTCAAGTACCTACAATTAGTAAGGGATGCAAATACATGCAACGAATACATTCATCCCTTGCTAACTACTACACTTGAGAAGAGATCTCCATTTAGGTGTCGTTCTATAATCATTCGAATTACTGAAGTACTTTTTATTAATTCACAATGCAATTTTCAGTTTTAAAATCTCAATATCATTTCCTTAAAATTTGCTCTAACGAATTCCCTACACCCGATTTAGCTTTATATTTAATTGATCAATTAGTCGGTATTATTTTTTGAAATTTTATAATTTCTCAATTATTTATTAAGTAACGCGGGTAATTGATTTAAGTACTTTATATCGTTAATACCTCTTTTTTACAAGCTTTTTGTTAACTTGCCATGTTAGTTACTTTGTTAGTTAGTGGGGGACAAATCTTGCAAGCTTAGTTTGACCCACTTCCCAGTGTCTGATGCAGCTGAAATTTTGTATACAGGTTTGGTTTAGATGACAATACAATATTTAAGTACGTCAGCAAAAAAGCTTGCAATGAAAATGAAATTTTTACTATAATAAGTTGATTCCGGTAAGAAAAAAGTTTAGCTACCTTACTTAAATAATTGAAGCGGAAAATGTTTCCTATATCCACATAAACCTATGTTTGTTAACGTCATGAAAAAAAAGTTCTACAAGCAAATGTTCTTCATCATCTTCAGTGGTAACAAATTGTTTCGTTTCGTTCCAAAACGCGTTATTGAGCAATCACTTAAAATGAGAAGTGGTTCTAACACATCAAAGGAGAAGCGAAAAACAATGACCACTAAATTTAATTGAATGTCAAGGCGGTTACATGAAATGGCCAATTGGTCTAAAATCGTTACCAACAAATTGTTGTATAATAACTAGTCGTCATACATTCAGTAATAGAAACCACATACAATTTTATTCATCGCCAAGATAATCATATTTTATAGAATAGGTGTCTACTACGAAGAACGGGCTTTGTAAAGACTCCCTTCAGTCTCCGTTTTACTTTTAAGAGGGGGTATTGATTTTTACAATACAAATTAAACCACGAATTATTTGGAAAAAAGTTTATAGATATTAGAACATTAGAACATACTTAAAAGGGACTGGTCTAAGTGAAAACATAAAATAATAACATTTTGTCGATAAATTTTGGTCTAATTTTCAGCTAGATAATCAATTAATTTTCATTATGACGCATATTACTGATCCAATATTTTAATATGTAATATCAAACTATATTATCTAGCGACCCTAAAAATAATGTTTATTTTACGAGTATATGTAACTAAAATAAAACTAATTTCGGCGTTTACACGCGCAAAACTGTCGCACCCGAAGTGATAGGCACGCGAGGGACGAGAGCGGGACGTGTGAAGCGCGCGGATGTCTGAATTGAGTGAGCCACATAACAGACTTTATCTTTCTTCCCTTACGAGTGACAAATTTTTGGATTTCAGTCAGGGGTTTTGACAACTTTTGACTAAATATACATGTACTTTTAACCAGAAATTTAGGTAGGATATCTCTATCCAGACGCTCATGGTGAAATCTAGGTTTATACCCCCTCTTAACGTAAGTGTTAATTTTCGTCACCATTTTGTTTCTGAATATCGAAAAATAGCCGCCTTTATTTTGAAAATATTGTTAAAACCTCCTGTAAGACCGGAATGCCAACCCTGTCTGATCATCATCATGGCAGCCGAACGACGCCCACTGCTGAGCATAGGCCTTCCCCGAGGATCTCCACAACGATCGGTCCTGCTTGGCCCGCATCCAGCGGCTTCCCGTGTCCTTGACTAGATCGTTGGTCCACCTTGTAGGAGGCCTGCCCACAGAACGTCGATCGGTACGCGGTCGCCTTTCGAGAAACTTTCCGCCCCAACAGCCATACATCGGTTCTCCGCGCTATGTGTCTACTCTACCCAAACTCAAGCGTCGACTTTTGGTAAAATTATTTTTTTAAAAATTAAAAAAATAAATAAAATAATAAATAATTTTTTTTGCTCATTTGTGACAAACGCGTTTTGGGACAAATAATTGCAATTGAACCACTCGCCAAGTCGTGAAAAAGCCTTGGTATAGTAAACTTAGTATAGTTACTGCTTCATCTAATTAGTCAACATTGTTTCCGAGCTTTGATAGATCGTCCCGATCCCGCCATTAAAGACCGCCCTGACGTCACCAACCACGTCCCAAGGATTGCGGTGACGTCATCACTCAATAGCCTGCGGCGGTCCACCTAATATAATTGCAGGGCTTCCCTTCGAATACTTTAAAATGTATTGTTGTACGAGAATAAATAGTACATTATTGCAATGGCCGTGCAATGGATTTGATTTTCTTTTGCCCGTTAATTCGATACTTCGCTAGTTTTTTTACAAGCTTTTTATTAACTTGCCATGTTAGTTAGTTTGTTAGTTAGTGGGGGACAAATCTTGCAAGCTAAAGAGCCACTTCCCAGTGTCCGATTGAGCTAAACTTTGCATACAGGTTTGGTTTGGATGACAATACAATATTAAAGTACAGTCAACAAAAAAAGCTTGTCATAAAAATGATGTTTTTACAAAAAAACTTATTTCGAAAAAAATGACATATTACCTAAGTAGGTATGTGTATTTCCATGCATCTTGGAGAAAATTAACTTTATTCGTCTCATATTGTTCTTGTATTGTTTCGGGGTTCTTGTTTGCTTTCAAGACCTTCCAATGTGTTTGTGTGTTTAGCCGTGGTATTAAGGTGGTTAAAGAGTTTTAACGATCACCACAATAATGTAGGTGCTCATCAGATCTTCTTTAAGATTGTTGGTTACTTCAAAAGAAACGATAAAAAACACTTTTGGCGAGAAAAGGAACATGACTTTATGTTCACCATTTTACAAGACTAAATTGTTCGGTCTTCTCAGTTTTCATTTGATTAAAGAGAGTGTTTGAGTGTTATGTGAAAAACGAAAAATTTGTAGCTTACTTCCGCTTTTTACACAATGGTTAGGGACTTCCGCCAAGTGACGCCTGATTCAATCAAATATTGAGTGTTTTTTTCAATGGGTCGAAGCCTTAAAGTGTTTCTGGGCTTCTATGGTATCTCAAAAAACCAGGTCAAGCAGCTTCTTAAGGGACAACCTCTTTGGCGAACCAAGAAAGTATTGGCTGAAACAACCAGGACTACTACACGCCATATCCCTTATTGAAGGCCCTTCGCAAAACAGAACTGCTGAACTCCTGAAGCTTAGCAAGACGAACATCTGTGCGATCGTACGCAGCTTAACCGGCCAGTGCAAACTGAACAGACACCAATTTCACATGAAATGGAGTGACACTGATGTTTGCCGCTATTGTAAACATAAGAGGGAAATACTCAGGCACATTTTGTGTGACTGCGGGCCCCGTATCCACAAACGAAATATCCATCTGGGTCAACACATGTGCCTGGAAGAGATCAAAATCTAAAAGCTGTTAGGTATTCTTGACTTCCTAGAAAAAGGAGTATTCTAGACTTCCTAAAAGCCTCCAAGTGATAGGAGTTACTTTAACCAGGTGGCGAGTCATAATAGATCTTTCAGGTCGTAGTGGCTACATCTCCTACGGGCGGGAGATGCATAGCCCCTTACATTAGAACTAATAAGGTGTCCTAAATTAGGAGGCTAAAACAAAAAATGAATAATTAATGGAAAAAAATGAAGCCTACGTATTAAAAGCTATTTTTCATTGACCTAGAATTTGAAAATGTAAGAACAAATAAAAATTAAGTTCAAAAACTAAAACCCGACTACTGAAAAATCACGCTCTAAAAAGTATGAAACAAGAAAATATTCTCATCTGAAATTGCCGTGGTCGTATGCCACTTTTCCCTAGAATGAAAATATTGTTTTGTTATATTATATAGTCGTGGGCATACGACCACGGCAATTTCAGATGAGAATATTTTCTTGTTTCATACTTTTTAGAGCGTGATTTTTCAGTAGTCGGGTTTTAGTTTTTGAACTTAATTTTTATTTACATTATTTTGGGGTCATAGTTTTGCGCTGTGTAGTGCCGGCACATAAAAATAATAGCACTACCCCCTTTCTTCTCGAGGGTGTCGTAAGAGGCGACAGAGGAAAAATTGGCAGCAAGAGAGGGGCAGCAGCGTCTCCATGTAACAGCAGGACATATTTTTTATTTTTTTGTTTGTTTATAGTGAGGGCAAATACAGTCTTTTCGTATACCGCTAACGGACTCAGTCAGACAAGGTCTGTCTCTCGCCGCGCTCAGCCCTCCCGCCAAGCCCAATAGGCTTCGCGAACAGCAGAACATACTGCGATCGCCAACGCCAACTCCTTCTTCAGGAAGCCCGTAACCGGCAAATGGACCTGGATCAGCCCGGACGGTACAGTCAATAACGAGATCGATTTAACATGTCGACCAAGAAGCACATCCTCAATGATGTCAGTGTGATCACCGCTTAACAGCGGTGATCACCGATCACCGTATGGTCAGAGTCACCGTATGGTCAGAGGCACATTGAATATCAATGTTAAGCTTGAAAGATCGCGTCTGATAAAATCAACGCTCCGACCAATACCGGATCAAAAAAACAATGGCTCTCAAGCAGCTTAAAAACAACAAGGCGGCGGGCGGGCTTCTGAGAGCGGGCGGAAAGCCGATACTTAAAGCTTTTCAATTCAATCATCCTCGAGGGCAAAACGCCAAAGGCATGGGGCAGAAGCGTTTTTCAAGAAGGGTGATAGGACTCTTTTGAAGAACCACAGACCCATCACGTTTCTGAGCTATATCTATAAGATGTTCGACGACTTCCAACCTCCCGAACAAGCCGGGTTCTGGAAAGGCTAATAGCACCAAAGACCACATTCATACTCTGCGGCTAGTTATACAGAAAACCGAAGAGTACAATTTGCCACTTTGCTAGGCGTTCGTGGGCTACGGGAAAGCCTTTGATACTATTGAGAGCTGGGCGGTGCTGCAGTCTCTCCAGAGGTGCCAAGTAGACCACAGGTACATCTATGTGCTCAGGTACTTATACCAAGACGCCACCATGTCAATCCGATTACAGAACCAGAGCTGTAATCCTATCCATCTACAGCGAGGTGTGAGACAGGGAGACGTCGTCATCTGTCCGAAACTGTTCACAACTGCGTTGGAGGATATTTTTAAGCTTCTAGATTGGAAAGGATGCGGCTTCAACATCAATGGCGAGCACCTAACACACATACGGTTTGCCGATGATGTAGTTCTTATGGCTGAGACCTTGGAAGACCTGAACATAATGCTCGAAAATCTTAGTAATGCTTCTCAAAGAGCGAGTCTAAAGACACAGAATAAATAATAGTGCTAAGGCACAGAAGACTCTTATAAGTACTTATAAGTCACTTATAAGTCATTGTTCGGTGCACAAAAATCACAGAAATGATCGATCGTTCTACGCGCGAACGTGGAGCGTACGAGCCGAGCGGCATCCTTCTGCCATACGCCTGCCCGGCAGGCGCGCCGGCCGAACGTACCTAAACTGCGGAGTGACACCCCCCTGCTAAAGATGAACATGGATAAGACGAAAATCATATCCAATACCCATGTTTCACCCGCTCCAGTCGTTGGGAACATTACGCTCGAAGTTGTTGACCACTTTGTTTACCTAGGGCAAACGGTCCAGTTAACTAGTAAGTCCAACTCCGAGAAAGAGATCTCTCGACGAATTCAGCTCGGATAGGCAGGCAGTGTTCGGAAAGCTCCGGCTTATATTCGCGTCCGAAATACCTCCATGTCTCAAGACGAAAGTCTTTGACCAGTGTGTGTTGCCAGTCATTACTGGCTTACTGACCTATGGAAGTGAGACGTGGTCTTTTACAATGGGTCTCAAAAGAAGGCTCAAAGTCACCTAGCGAGCAATGGAGAGAGCGATGCTTGGTATTTCCTTGCTCGATCGAATCAGAAACGATGAGATCCACAGGCGAACTAAAACCACCGACATCGCTCAAAGGATTGTACCGTTGAAGTGGCAGTGGGCGGAACAGATAGCGCGGAGAAACGATGGCCGTTGGGGCGGAAAGGTTCTTGAATAGCGATCGCGTACCGGTTCCGTGGGCAGGCCCCCTACAAGGTGGACCGGCGATCTGGTCAAAGTTGCGAGAAGCCGCTGGATGCGGGCAGCGCATGATCGATTGTTGCGGAGTTCCTTGGGGGAGGCCTAGGCCCAGCAGTGGGCGTCGTTCGGCGATATGATGATGATGAATTTCGTGATAAAGTCAAAATTCGATTTATACAAGCAAAGCCGCAAGCAACAACTAATAAAATATATATTTTAGAAACGACCTCACCAAGAGCTTTCATTTGATACCAAACACGGTATTCTTCTCAAAAAAAATTTTTTTAGTTCACAACTTTATGTCGTCTAGAGGGCGCCATATTCAATTTCATGTGACGTGACATAGCCTATAACCAGCAGACAATCAAGACGCTTCCAACGATACCTCAATTGTGAATATATGATCAGCAGTTTAGAACTTATGTGGGTACAGATGAACATACATACAAACATACATACATACATACATACATACCGGTCAAACTCATAACCCTCCTTTTTTTTGCTTTGTTTATTTAAATTTTTACTTTTTTGCATTTACAATGCAATTTTTATGGTTGAAAAATGGAAAATGAAAATCGTAGATCCTGTTCTAGCCCATGGGCTTGATTGGGATCAAGAGCAAACCCATTAAAAGTAAAAAAAAAAAAAAAAAATGAAGTATTTAGAAAAAATCGACCTGTCTCACACCCAGCTCCGATGGGACTCGAACCCACGACCTTTCGCTATCCGGGCGACTGTTCTAACCACTGAGCTACGGAGTCGTTAACTCTTAGTAATATCTTCACATTGATGAAATTAACGCTGGCTATACAGCGTGTAAGAAGTATTTGATAAACGACTCCGTAGCTCAGTGGTTAGAGCAGTCGCCCGGATAGCGAAAGGTCGTTGGTTCGAGTCCCATCGGAGCTGGTTGTGAGACGGGTCGATTTTTACCACACTTTTATTAGCTTCACCTGTAACTAAGTCACAATGTAAGAAAATCTTGGAACTCAATTTTACCCTAATTCTAATTGTTGTATTGATTTGAAACTTTGCAAGTCTATATGAATCCGATGACAATACAATAATTTGCCACCATCGAGCTGATCTGATGATAGAGTCAAGAGGTGGGCAATAAAACTCTTCAATGGCTGCTAGGAAACCCCTCGAGTTTAGGCTCATTTGTTTTGTTATGATGAGACCTATTCGCTACACTTGATGGTGAAGGTGTGATGATGGCGCTGGGATGAAGCCAGTGACACTTCTTAACGACCACTAGAAAACCCCTCGAGTTTGGGCTCATTTCTTTCGTTCGTTCATTGTTTAAGGGGTGGGCAGACACATAAATGGACTGTAAAATCCATTACTATCCATACTATCCATCCATGGCTTATCATTTATAAAACTAGAAAGTAAAAAATATATATGTAGTTAAAAAAAGTAATAAATCCTACTTTTATAGGAAGAGACTTAAAAGTACAAAATAACCGTCTATTCAGTAACTGAAATTAAAAAGCGTGGTGCGCCCTTTGCAAAGCATGCACTTAGTAAGTAGGTACTTAATATTGACAACGCGCACCTCGCTTTTTAATTTCAGTTACTGAATAGACGGTTATTTTGTACCTACTTTTAAGTCTCTTCCTATAAAAGTGGGTTTTATTAGTTTTTTAAACTACATATTTTTCTAAATACTTCATTTTCCATTTTTCAAGGAAAGCAGTCCTCTTTTGTATAAAATAACATAATGTTTATTACTAGCGGCCGCCCGCGGTTCCCGTTCCCGTGGGAATATCGGGATAAAAAGTATCCTATGAATATCCATAATATTCTTTTCCCATTTTTGTAACACGTAGGAGGTATATATATACGCAAACTGCAAAGGTTACCTTGATGTCACCAATAAAAAAAAATGCTAGTATTTTTCATTGCCCTTACAATACACTTAAACTAATACCGTGGTTACATCGTTACAACCAAGTGATTACGTTATATCCACGTGGTTGGTTATGATGGTGGACGTGACCTTGGGCCGCCGCCCTCGTTAGCTGAAAGCCTGGGGGATTAGCGGAATGGCATTGACAACATTCTTATTATAGAACTATCGGGACCTAATGAAATTATGGCCATTTTCGAACCATCATGGGTATTTGTTAAGGCGAGGTACAACTTGGGTTTTGTTAACTATGGAGAGTTCACGCTTTCTGAATTTTCTGTTCTGGGTGCCTACCATCAACTCTTATTGCGGTTTTGTTTAGGACCTAAACTGATCTGCTTCGCTTATTCGTAGCTTAATATCAATGACAGCGATTCAGTGATCATTCAATGACATTTCACAGCCGCTGAGCTGTCATCAACTCTTATTTGACTTATAACTCGGCCAAGCTAACATGACACCTGCAGGTTATACCCGTCCCTTTCACTCTCCGGGCATGACAGAATCGAGTGAAAGAGACGGGTAGAAGAAATAAGGACACAAATCGTTCGGTCATTCACATTTAGCAATTCATTTGCGATCCAGTTTTTAGAAGGTCAGAGTACGAAAGAAAGCAATTCATTTTAGGAACCTATTCTGCATCGCGCTATTTTTGAATCGCTGATAGTAGGCACCTTGTAAAAAAATTACACGTTTTGTCAAAACCTTGTGCCAAGTGCCAAGCGAGATAAAACACTAGGTGTAGTTTTCAACAAGTGCAAAGCGAGAATAAACACTAGGTGGTGTAGTTTTCAACATCGTCGTTACATTGTTACAACCCAGTGATTACATTCATCCACGTGGTTGGTTATGATGGTGGTCGTGACCTTGGGCCGCCGCCCTCGTTAGCTGAAAGCCTGGGGGATTAGCGGAATGGCATTGACAACATTCTTATTATAGAACTATCGGGATGGGACCTAATGAAATTATGGCCATTTTCGAACCATCATGGGTAACTTGAGTTTTGTTAGCGCGGGAGAGTTCGCGTTTTCCGAATTTTCCGTTCTGTAAAAAAAATACAAGTTTTGCCAAAACAGTGTGCCAAGTGCCAAGCGAGATAAAACACTAGGTGTGGTTTTCAACAAGTGCCAAGCGAGAATAAACACTAGGTGGTGTAGTTTTCAACATCGTCGTTACATTGTTACAACCAAGTGATTACGTTATATTCACGTGGTTGGTTATGATGGTGGACGTGACCTTGGGCCGCCGCCCTCGTTAGCTGAAAGCCTGGGGGATTAGCGCAATGGCATTGACAACATTCTTATTATAGAACGATCGGGACCTAATGAAATTATGGCCATTTTCGAACCTTCATGGGTAATTTTTAAGGCGAGGTACAACTTGGGTTTTGTTAACTATGGAGAGTTCACGCTTTCTGAATTTTCTGTTCTGTAAAAAAATGACACGTTTTGTCAAAACCTTGTGCCAAGTGCCAAGTGAGATAAAACACTAGGTGTAGTTTTCAACCAGTGCCAAGCGAGACAAAACACTAGGTGTAGTTTTCAACAAGTGCCAAGCGTGAATAAACACTAGGTGGTGTAGTTTTCAATATCGTCGTTACATTGTTACAACCAAGTGATTACGTTATATCCACGTGGTTGGTTATGATGGTGGTCGTGACCTTGGGCCGCCACCCTCGTTAGCTGAAAGCCTGGGGGAAGTAATGGCATTGACAACATTCTTATTATAGAACTATCGGGACCTAATGAAATTATGGCCATTTTCGAACCATCATGGGTAAATACAACCAACGAAGGCAAGGTACACCTTGAGTTTTGTTAACTCTGGAGAGATCGCGCTTTCCGAATTTCTCGTTCTGTAAAAAAATGACACGTTTTGTCAAAACCTTGTGCCAAGTGCCAAGAGAGATAAAACACTAGGTGTAGTTTTCAACAAGTGCCAAACGAAATAAAACACTAGATTAGTGTTTTAGTTTGTAGTGTACCATTTTCTAACCATAATTTTGTTAACTCTGGAGAACTCGCGCTTTCTGAATTTTCCGTTCTGTAAAAAAATTAAACCGGGCCTGTATTTTCATACAATTTTACTTCAAGTTTTTGAGTATGAATGTATGTTTGGTAGTCTTTCACGCAATAACTACTAAACGGATTTAGTTGAAATGACATCAGGCACATTCCTTTTCCAAAAAACTTAAAAATGTATAGCTATTCTATTAAAGTGAATGACTAAAGTTTATCACAAACAAACACGAAAAATACCTATAATTTTATTATGTGTTTTTTTGTTCGAGTTATTTAGGTTTAAAATATTTTGCTTTTGGTAACACTGATATTAAAACAGCAACACGAACAAAACGTTCCATTACTTGCGTTATTTTGACCTAGAGAATATTGTGTTTCCATAATATTGAAATTGGAGCAATTTGACTTGATTTATGTATTAACTCATTTAATCCTTTTTAAATTCTTCTTTTATATACCATTATTTTAATTACCTACATCAGTTTTTGTGACATGATTCACATGATCTACTAAAAAAAAAATACGAGCGTGCGTACGTCGGAACATCTCTTTTGTTTGACAATTGACACTGTCAACTGTTGTCAACTTTGACATTTAAACAAAGGTTTTTTTTTTACTTTTTAATAGAGGTTGACATTCTTTGTTTTTTTTAATGGCTAGAGATGTTCGTTTCATGATAAATTCATAGTCATTTTTGTGGTTTTATACAAATTAATTATTTAACAATGAAAGACTTTCAAATTATTTTGGTACACGTAGTAAGTTCACAGTGGCGTATAGTGCCTAAATAAAATATAACGAAGCTTATACAGTTTTTGGCAATATGTGCCTGATGTCCTTTGGCACACAGATAGAAGATAGCCTGGAATAAAACATAGGGAACCACGCGGGTGAAACCACGGGCGGCAGCTTTTAAAATCACAAAACTTTTTTGTGATAAAAGTTTTTGCTCAATCATAATAGTGACTTTGTTGCATGTAGGGGAAAGGTGTCCATAATGATCCCCCTAAGGGAAATCGGTTACTGTATCCAAAATATTATAGTAAGAGCAAACATTGAAAGAGTTTTGGGTAAGTCATTTAATTAAGTGTTAGAAAAATGGAAAATGAAGTATTTAGAAAAAATCGATCCGTCTCACAACTCCATTTTTCTATTATAAAAATTGCATTGTGAATGCAAAAAACTAAAAATTAAAATAATTAAGTGTTGTTATACTGGCATGCCATTATTGCAGTTTGATTTATAGCTTTTGATTTATTAGAGATTTTCTAAACCTCTACTAAAGGATCATTTTGTACACCTGGGTGTCTAAAATGATCCCTACTATGTTGTTTGGTTAACCCATACATTTTTTTTTCAATATATTATAAGTGCTCAACGAGTTCTCTCTCATGCTTAGGTGTAAACAGCATTTGTTTACTGCCCAAAGTCTTAACTGCACCAACTGCGTTTTTGTTTTTAGCACCTGTCTTGTCGTACAGAAAACTCACTCCCAGTTTTGTCGTTTTTCTTTGATATTTACGTGGCATGATCTGTAAAAAGTATAAATAGATTGAAATACAAAAAAAAAAACATGACTAATTTTAAATTGTTTTTCAAGTTTGGTGAAATTATTCTTGGGATCGTTTTATACCCACTAAAGGGGATTGTTTTACCCCGAATGTTGAATTTACAAAAGTTGTCGAAGTATGACCTCAAAACATTATCTTGGTGCGATCAAAACGAGTTTCAAATGTTACTGAATATCAATAAAAACTACTAGGAAAACTTTCATTCCCTTATCCACAAAAGAATTTCAACAATTTTACATTGATTGCAGGCTTATCTTAGATAGACAGCTATTTTCAATTTTTTGGAATAAATCGACGCATTGTACTCACACCGCCATGACACTTTATTGGGCTACTGAGTGGAGTACAGGGAAGACGTTAGCCAACAAATCGCATAGATGGCACTTGTATTTTCGTTGAAAATGTAGGGAATCATTTTACCTCGAGGAATCATTTTGTACACCTTTCCCCTGCGACGGGACGTCCTCGTCGGCCAGCGGTACACTAGCCGGAACGTCGGAAGTCACCGCCCAGTATTTAATTAGTAGATAATAGATGAATAAAAAGATGATGTTTATAGGGACTTGACTTTTATTTATAAAGGTAGTAATAAAGAAACGTATAGGAAGAATAGGAAGCATAGGAAGCATAGGAACTGTAACAAAATGATAAAAAATACATGAATAACAAAAAGTAGGTAGGTAAGTAGGTAGTAATGGATATGATGATGAAAACTTACCCCTTTCCAAGGGTCAAGGGTTCCACTTATTTAATACTATTACAAACAATTGAAACTGGTATAAAAAACTGATAATGCTCCGAGAGCTCTGTATGGCTTGGTGATTTTAGTAGAACTGAATCAAAAATGATGAACAGGACACGTGAAACGAAGATTTTGAATTTGAATTGAAAGAACAGGATAGGATTCGATAAAATTAATGGCCAGTATGTAGAACTAGATGGAGTTTCCAGTCATCATAGAGTTTTTAACCATCCATAATGACTGGTACGAATCGACATCGTTACACCCCTATACCTTAGACACTAAGGCATGCTTTCCATACTGGCTAACCCCAGATTAACGCCCCATATGCAATACCCTTTTCCACGAACTGCATTATTGACCCATGCTGTTGGTTTTACCACTGCATATCGAGCCTGGAAATACCAAGATCTTATCTGGACGATCTTTATTGCTATTGACGAGGTGACGATAGCTACAATGAGAAATATGAGAGGGAGAGACATCATTTGAATAGTCAGTGTTATAAGAATTGATCATACTAGAATATTCTAGACTTTGCTTAGGTTTCTGAGACTTATGCCCGAATACAAAGAGCATGTAATCACTACGTTCCCGAATACTCGTACTTACGCTACTTATCTTTGGGAGCGTCTCACACATGAAGCTCGACTTAATACTGATACCTCAGTATTAAGTCGAGCTTCATGGTCTCACACATCGCCCTGTCACTTTAAATGTCAAACGTATGAAAGAGATGTCATCATGTTTGAGACGCTCCCAAATATGATTTGCGTTCGAGAATTCGGGCACTAGTATTTTTTTGTCCTCTGTGATTCGGGCGTTAGCAGCTTACCTACTATTGTTGTGTATTGTCATTGTGTTAAATGTTAGGATTCCGCCGTAGGATTTGCGAACCGATGGCGTAGCTTCTTTGATGTTCATATAAGTGTAGTTACCTCAAACTAAATTAAATAAAAAAAAAACAAGTTTTTTCGATTTCGTTATTTGTTGTAAATAATTATTACTGAGTAAAATAATAACAACATAAAGTTCTTCATTCAAATTCAAACGTCCACTAAACTCTCTTCAAGACCGGAGTAAATAGACATTTCAGTAAGCTTGCATCATAGATCTCGTTAAAGTCTTCGAGCTTGACTTAAAATCATAGAAACCCTATTCTGAATAAGAAATTCCGGGAGTAGTGCGCTTCCACCTTCAGCCTTATCACCACTTAACATGTGTGATGAAGGCTAAGTGCTACCCCGTTGTGGATATAAAAAAAATAACTTGCTCGTAAGCAAAAGGCAGCTAGGTAGGAATAAAACATCATCATCATCATCTCTAAGGAGCCATTGGCGCAGTGGTTAGTGCGCTCGGCCTGCGATCGTCGAGTTTAAGCAACTTTCGCAATGGTCGGTCATGAGATGGGTGACCAAATTTTTTTTTATCTAGAACTCCTCCGTGCTTTGGAAGGTACTTACGTTAAGCCGTTGGTCCCGGCTGCATTTGAATGAATGAAATGAAATGAAATGAATGAATGAAAAACATTTATTGACACGTCACAAAAAAAGACATAAGTACAGGGAAAGAAATAAAAATATACAGTAACTATGATTAACAAAACAAAAAGATCTAAGAGATTTGCAGTCGTTAATAACCACCCTTGGGTCCGCATGGTTGGTCATGGCCCACTCTCCTTATCCATCCATAAGGAAGGCCAGTGCCCCAGCAGTGGGGGCATTAAAAGGTTGATGATGATGATGTTGATTCATCTCCCTAACCCAATTCTATTTGAGGTCGGGTCTGTAAGTCCGTCTTCTCAACTCCATTCTGGCACCCGTCACAGAATACTTATCACAGCGGCTCTTATAGCACGACAAGCTTTTCTGTTCCGGTGATTATCTTTGGAACTAAAACAGTTTACATACGACAGTCCATTTTGAGTATTTTGACAGCTAATTTCGTATTGCAAGTGGCTCCTCTGTCATGGCTGTCACCGGAACAGAAAAGCTAGTGGCACTGTACGTCTCTCGATTTACTGTGAAGAGGTACTACCCCATCTAAAAGTAGCCATTCACGTGCGTCCGTTTGGATGACGTCCGAATGGGGTGTGTCCAATTGGATGTACTCCAGATTGAGGGCCCATTGACATACTTCCATTTGGATCTATTCCGTTTGGACATACGCGCTGTCACTTTGAACTAGTGGAACCTTGAAAGGCCCGCGTTGCTTGAAGAGTGGAACTAACCTTACAGTGGATTTCTTTTGGTCTCTCTGTTTCAGTAGATATTAATGTAAAGGTAATTCATCAGGTTAATCACTGCAGCGCTGAAGCCGACGTGTTTACCAGCCACGGTTTGGTTTACGAGCGCTCGTTACGCGCCGACAACAGACGCGTTTTATTTCGCGTTTTCTGCGCATTCTCAACCTACTAATGAGATTTATTGCGCGAAAGAGTTTTAGCGATCTTCAAACTTTAAGAAAACCCGCTGTTTGGTTTACCCCCAATTAGGTTTTTCGGGTTCAGTTTCACGATACCCTATGTAGTAATAATCATATTTAAACCATATGTTGCAGAAAGATGTTGCTTTGTAGTTTTTTTAACCAACTTCAAAAATTGAAAATTTAAGGTGGAGGTTATCTATTCGTGGCGATTTTTTTGTATGTATGTAAATACTTACACCGATTACTCGAAGACGGCTGAACCGATTGAAATGATTCAAACGTTATGACATCAGGTTTTTTCCCAAGTGGGTCGGTTCAGTATACTATGGTATAGTTTTCAGGAAATCTTGAAAATACTGTCGTTTTCGTTACTACTACTTATATATGAATTTAAGACGGATATTCATTAACGTTAGAATTGATTATTATGTAACTAGTGACAATAACAACTCTGTTTTTCTAAAATAAATTCTGGTACTTAAAGGTATTTTTTTCGTTGATGAGATATTCTTTTGTTTCGTAAGTAGATCGTTTAAAAGATGGCCGTAGTAAATGCTTCATAAGATTGTTTAATAGTAATAATGGCCTACCATTAAGGCGCTACTCGGAAAAAGTATGGACTCTTTGATATAAAACTATAGGACGGTTAGAGTTGTTATAAATCTGGTAATAGGATATATATTTCTTCATACCTTTATCTAGAATCGTATAGTTTCAGAAACACGATTTTAATATTTTGTCTCGACACTTTTTATTTTTGAAATTACCTCTAAAAAATAAGAAATATCAAGATTATTCTTAAATGGGGATACATATACTATTGAAAATTGGTTTAATTAGTGGACACCAATAATATTTAGGATCGTATAGAAGCATTTTTTAAAAATCGTTATAGTTTTTGAATACGAAGTGATTTTGTGTTTTTTTTTGCGTAATCGGCAAAATCAGTCTCGCTCCCGCGCGTGTCGTTTTCTCATTGCTATCTCGCTTTAGCATAATTTTTCCGAGTATCGCCTTAAGTGTGCTTGTACACGGTGCAAGTAGCTTGCGCATGTTGAGGCACTTGCGCGGGTTATAATTATGCACCGTAATCGTAAACTACCGTTCAAAAACATATGCGGGTCTAGCGACTCGAGCATGTACCAAAGCGAGCCACCCGCGCAACTAGTCAGCGTGCTCTGCGGCGCGCATAGGTCACTCGCGCATGTTACCTACTTCCAGCATATTTAATAATTCTGGTAAAATTACATTTTAACAAATGATTTTACAAGAATTTTCGTTTGTCGAGACATTTTGACGCGATTCAACTCATAAAGCAACCACTCGAATAGCATGCACACACATGTAGTAAGTAGCTCTTGCCCACGAGCAAATAACTTGTGCGTACTGCTTGCGCAAGAAGCTCGTGTCTTTACTTGCTTGCGAGTAACTTGAACAAGTAGCTTGCGCATATTACTCACGCGTGAAACCCGCATCTTTACTAGCTCCAGCTAATTGCACCGTCTACAAGCACCCTTACATTAACCTTCAATGTTAAGGATGTGACAGCGATAAACAGCAACAGAGGTAACGCTGTTGCTGCTTTCTTGTTTGTACGCAAATTTTGCAAACGATTTTATACTAGCTTCCCGATGAGCTAGAGACTTGAAACATTGAACTTGATGGTCAATGTAGGTAGGTTGGTCAGAACTGGATGACAGTGCAATATTACGGTGTCGTTGAGCTGATCTGATGATGGAGCCGGAAGAACGCCACAGGAACTCCATGATGGAACCGTGCTACCCCATCGTGTTTGGGCTCGTTAGAATTGTCTTGACACGTACTCTGACAGGAGACGAGGTCCAGGGTCTGATGATGAAGCCGGAAGGCCATGCCATGGGAACTCAATATTGAAACCATGCAACCCCATCGAGTTGCGGCTCGTTTGATTCGTCTTGACGAGTAGGTACTCTATTGGAAAATATTTCTAGTCTGTTTTAAAAATGTGGTTTTTAAAAAATAAAATTTTAAAAGAATGGATTATTTAAAGACTTATGACAAAACTTTATCGATATAAGAATATAAAGTTCATCTTAAATAATAGTTGACTTAATAGTCATTTGCTTAGATAGGTTTTTTTTGTGATTTTTCAACATTCGTTTAACAGATGGGTACGAGTCTCAACTAAAATTAATTGTTTTATTTCGTTAACACTTTCAGCGCATAGGGAAGTAGGCATTCTCACCAAGTTCAGCTTCATCATCTTTTTTTGTGAATGTATATGAAAATGAAATTGAAAAATTATTTATTTCATAAAAACAAGTGGGTAATACACACATATCCTCTCGTAGAATTGCACCCACTTCCTTCTGTCCTCTTCCTTATTATTTCATCTACTCAAGGTTGCCTGGAAGAGATTGCTACTTAGCAATAAGGCCGCCTTTTTGTATGCTTTCTGTCTTGTTGTGTTCTTTCTATGTAATTGATTTATATTTGTGTGCAATAAAGTGTTTTTTATTATTATTATTATAATACAGGGTAGTTTCAAGTTTCAAGTTTATTTATTGCATTTCATGAAGTGATACAAGCTGGAATTAACAATTTTACAGTACATCATGTTACCTGTGTAGGCATAGCGTAAGAATAGGTATGAACGTGTGACGGAGAGCATACAATTTAATTAAATATTTAGTAATTTTATTATGTATCTAAAAATTAAAATTTTTACTTAATAAAATTGTTTTTAGAAAATTCAATATTAATAAATGGTATGTATAATGGTATGTATATATGGTATGGTTGATTCCCTCCTTTAAGTGTAAAAACACCTGTACAGGAATTCTTCAAGCTTCATATTCAAGATCGTCTGACCACTCGTTGCAGAATTCATAGGTGTGATTATTAATACGCATGTGTTAGATTTTAAAGAGAAAGTATGGAAATATGACTATTCTGATAAAATCTGTAAACTGTTTAATTAACTAGGAATAAAACCATAAAGCTTATATTTCAATAAGGCCAGTATCAAGTAAAACACAAATAAAAATTTAAAAGCATTTTATTATTTTGATTCGTCCTCAATTTTTTACCTACCACCCGTTAAGGACATCTTTTAGCTGATAAGAAAAACGGGCGAAAAAAACTCACCAGCGTTATCAGAAACAACGACATTTACAAAATAATTATGTCGTTTTTGGACTAACAACACATTTTATCGTAATTAACATTTACAACCACATTACTTTTCATGATAAAAGATTTAACAACATTTAGGAATAACATCAAGCATTTGCTATAAACTGTTACTTCATATTATTTCCGTACTCACATCATTTATACAAAACCACTAAGGACAACATTAATTTAATATTATCAAGTAATAGACAAGTATATCCCTTAAACAAAAGAATAACTTCAGCAACATCTACCAGACAATACATTAGCATTGGATAGCAAAGAAAAACAGTAACAGAGAAATATAAAATTACAGGAGGGTATACTTAACTCAACAGTGCTGACGACTCGAACCACAAGACTGTTCGTTTTACCGCCAAGCTAGCTTTTATATCTTTATTGACAATTCCTTTAAAACCATTAACAAGGATGATACTTTTATTAAACCATTTTTAAAACCTTTTGAAACTTATGAGAATGATTCACCACTATCTATTATCAAGAAACACATCGTAAATTGTAAGAAATATCAGTTTTAAATTCTCATCTTGTTTGGAAACAAGTAATGTTACAGTCCGACATAAATATTCTTAACATTTATCAACCTTTAAATATTTATCATAGCCAAATGATTTGAAAACCACTCGAAAATAGCTAACATATTATTTTATTAATAACAAACAATAATGATAAGATAAATTCTTCAAAAATAACAATAATTATTAACAGTATCAGTTTTAATTCCACTTCCTGTTCTTAAGAAGGAACGTTTAGTTAAGCATTTACCATCTTATTGATTTTATCACAGCCAAATGCTGTAAAAATCTGTCGAAAATATAAAAGTTTGTATTTGATAACTAATAAAATATTATCATATGGCAATTCACTCAAAAATGTCAATATTATAACTTGACTTATTCCCTAAAGTAACACGGCCATACTGACCGAACTTCGTCCCCGAAGTTCCCACTCAATACCATTAATTTTAACTTACTTTTTACACCAGATATTTTATAAGTGATCTGTTTCATATATACATATATATTGCATTTGGTTGTAATCTATACATATAGGTACCTAATGAAACAGTAACCAAACTAAATCTGTATATGTTATATTTTCAAGAAATAATTACTGCTACCCATTGTAAGTATACAAGATATAGACCTCAAAACGATATAAAAGTCATAGAGTGCCCTGTTTCCGTGTCATTTGGTGATAAAATACAAAGTTATACATGTAGTATACTATACTATTCTTTTAATTTAACCCATAATAGTATATAATTTTATATTGTGTAGGTAACATTTATGTAATATGTAAGTATATGTATTTATTTTTTTCTTAGTAATCCAATGATATCATTTTATATTGTGTATGTATAATTTATGTATTTTGGGTAAGAAAGTATGTTGTAAGTATGTATTGTGAAAGCAAAAAGGTAAAAATTTAAATAAGTAAGTATGTATTATAAGTATATGTCTTGTATGTTTTGTATGACTTATGTTTATTATCTTCGTATCAATCATTCCTCTTTACACCCCGCTTTTTTTATGTCAATTTCTTCATACAGTAAGTTGTCTGGAAGAGATCGCTCTGAGCGATAAGACTGCCTTTGTAACACTAGTTTTGAAATTTATTTTTTAAGTAAATATGTGTTGTTTTGTGTTATTGTGGTGTAATAATAAAGCGTTAAGTAATAAATAAATAAAATATACACACATAATAGTTGATGTATTTTTTTGATAACTGCGATATTTGGTTGTAATAAATACATAAATAAGATTTTCACTACACTGGTCAAGAGCTTCGTTGGCGTCAAACCCCATCACCCGCTGCACGTGAAGCCAGGTAAGCGACCGCTCATGGCCAACAGCGTTTTATCTCATCATCATTTCATTTCAATTTTTTTTTCTCATCTCATTTCATTTCAACATCACTCAAAAACAACACATCAAATACAATCTTAGTCAACATACCTACTGCCACCCCTTTTTTTTTTTTTTTTTTTTATAGTGAGGGCAAATACGGTCTTTTCGTATACCACTAACGGCATGTTGGACTCAGTCAGACAAGGCCTGTCTCTCGCCGCGCCCAGCCCTCCCGCCAAGCCTAATAGGCTTCGCGTCAGGGCTGGGTGGTTCTAACCCCTGCCCCGCCCCCTGACGAGATCGAAAGCTCGACAGGAGGCGGGGCAGGAGGAGAGAGCCTCCTCTCAATCTCCCCATAAGGTTACCCACTCCAGGTGGGCTGACCAGATGGGGTGGTCGAGAGCAGGCACCACTACCAACTAAACCCCTCACTACTTGCTCTCCGCCGTCAGTTTTAAGCACACCGGCTGTGGGGGGGCCGTGGTGGTATGCACTCCCTGCGGCCTGACGGTTGGCCCGTTTCAGGGCCCCTGCGCGGCGGGAGATGGCCGAGCAAGCGGGGCCATCTCCCAAGACAACTGGGGGGGGACCGCGCGATCCGGACGGCAGTTAACCGGACGTTAGGCCAGCTAACCCGCCCGGACCGCACCGCCCCGCTAGAGGGGAATGAGGCGCGCAAAGCGCAGCCACCTTCGCCCCGGCCGCCTTTGTCGAAGACGGTCCGCGTGAGCCTCCTGCTCGCGGATCCGCTCCGACGCCTCCTTCTGCGAGATGACATCCTCGCAGAAGGAGATTGCCGCCTGCCAGGACCTGTCACTATCAAGCATGGCACGTGCCACGCTTGATAGCGAGAGGTCCGTCCCTACCACGGCGCGCAGACTGCGACGCTGGGATGCCCAGGCAGGGCACACCTGTAAGGTGTGCTCCGCGCTGTCCACCCCATCGCCGCAATCATGGCACCGTGTGGTCGCTTCCCTTCTTATCCGACACAGGTATTTTCCAAAGCACCCGTGCCCGGAAAACACCTGCGTCAGCCTGAAGGTCAGCGACCCATGTCGGCGATTACACCACTCTCGGAGGAGAGGGCGGACGGCATCGATCGTCCGCCTCCCAGCTGTCTCCCCTTCCAGCCTCTCCTCCCATAAGTACATGAGCCACTCGTTGGCTACGCGCCGGGCCGCGGACAGCTCCTCGAGGGTTACCCGATCCCCCCCTGCTAGCAGCACTCGACGCTCGAGGTACAGCTCCCTGAGGACCCGAGCGTCTAGCTCCCAGGGAGGGGTACCCGCCAGAATGCAGGCCGCCGCGTGGGACATTGTCCGATAGCCCCGGACTATCCGGGTAGCAATGGCCCTCTGGGGCCGACGAAGCAGACGACGGCTTGCGGCGTTTAGTTTGTCGGCCCACACTGGCGCCCCATAGAGAGCCATGCTCCTAAGCACACCCGCGTATAGTTTGCGGCACCTGTCCCCAGGACCCCCAAGGTTCGGCAGAATTTTAGCGAGCGCCCCCGCCGCCTTCGCCACCTTTGGGACTAGCTCCCTGAAATGGGCCTCGAAATTCCACCTCCCGTCCAAAACTAGCCCCAAGTACTTGATCGACGGGCGCAGGGGGACTCTGACGCCGTCGACTGTCAGTGTGGCTCCTGCCGGTGGGGCCCTGCGCGGCCCGTAAAAGGCCACTGCCTCGGTCTTGTCTAGGGCAACGCTGAGCCCGAGCAATGCGATTCGCTCCACGATGAGGGAGGACCCCACGTTCGCCAGCCTCCTAGCCTCCTCAAAGGATTCACCCCGGGCAGTGACGAGCGCATCGTCCGCGTAGCAGAATACGCTCATCCGGGGGAGTAAAACGCCTCTGAGGAGCCAGTCGTATCCGATGTTCCACAGGAGCGGTCCCAAGACCGAACCCTGTGGAACACCGCACACCATCTCCCGGTCAATCAGGTCCCCATCGCCGGCAGGGTAGATCACCCTTCTATCCCGAAGGTAACTTTCTACCACGGCTACTAAATACGGCGGCAGGCCGTGGTATTGGAGCCCGTCCTTGATGGCACTGAAGGGAAGTGTGTTGAACGCATTGCGGATGTCCAGGGACACCGCAATGACCACCTCCCCTCGCTCCGCCGCTCGCTCCGACCACTCCCTCAGCGCCAGGAGGGCGTCCACTGTGGACCGCTGCCTCCGGAAACCATACTGGTTCTCCGCCAGGTCAGGACCTACCGTTTCGAGATGCTGGACAATACGATCAACGATGATCCGTTCCAACATCTTAGCGGTCTCGTCCAGAAGGACGACCGGACGGTAGGCTGACGGAGAGTCCAGCGGCCGGCCCTCCTTTAAAAGTAGACATAGGCGCCCGACCTTCCATCTATCGGGAAACTCCCCTGACTCCAAACAGTCGGAAAACAACTCCCGCAGCGTCTCTCCCAGGTGTTTAAGGGCCGTGGGCAGAATTCGGCCAGGGATGCCATCCGGGCCCGGCGCCTTCTTTTTCTGCCGCAGACGGTCAATAACGCCCTCCATCTCCGCCTCCGTCACCGCGTAAAATCCAGAGTCACGCTCTCGGGGGCTCCGTGGAGCGACTAATGGGGTAGCCAGCGAGGGGTAAGCGGGAAAGAGGCCATCCACGACCCTTCGCAGGAGCTCTGGTCCCATGGAGTCCATGGGGGGCGCCTGGTGGCGGAGCTTACTCCGGACCATCCGAAATGGGCGCCCCCACGGGTCTGCATCAAGGCTTCCCAAAAATTCTTCCCACGCCTGGGATTTCGCCCTGTAGATAGAAGCCTTGAAGGTGTCCTTCGCCACCCGGTAGGCCGTCAGGAGATGCTGCTCCTCGTCCGGCTGAACCCTGCGACGCCTGCGGCATCTCTGTAGAGCCCGTCTCGCTCTCAGGGTGGCAGCCCGGAGGGAGTCCATCTCCTCCGACCACCAATAGACCTGGGTCTTTGTCGGGGGCCCATGCGACCGTGGCATGGCGGCGTCGCATACTGCAGTGAGGGAGCGGGAGATCTGCTCAGCTCTTTCAGCGATGGTGCGTCCTCTGGGCCGTGCATCTGCGCACCAGGCCTGGACGATCGCCTCCTCCTCCGCCCGATCTAGGCTCATATATGTCACCGACCACCTGGGAAAATGGGAGCCGGCCGGACGCGTTCTCACCGCTGAGCTACCCTCTCCTACTGCCACCCCTGGGCAATTGTCTCAATAATCACATAAAGTCAACAAGTCAACTGCCACACCTGGGTAGTCAACTTAATAATCACTTGTTCAATAAAATCATCGTGACAGTGGTCATGGTCAAGTGTCTCAAATTAGACAAATGGCCCACCAGCATCATTTTTAAAATTACGATCAAATTTAATGTCAAATACCAAATATTAAATACACACTGCGCTTACGATTAATTACTCAAGTGGTTCCAATATCGAGATAAAAACCCTATATTCTATAACTCATTGGTATTCTGTATGCAAAATTTCGTCCAAATCTTTCAGCCGTAAGCAACAATTTGTTTTTTTATTTTTTTACCTGAATTCCATTTGCTTCCAACTTTATCGAAACTTTCTTAATAATACAATTGTACAACTTGAAATATTCGTAGTTTCCGTCTGCCTGTAAATCGACGTTTTGAATTAAATCTATCAATTCTGAGAAATTATTCGAATTCTATTATAGTATGAGAGAAAAAAAACAAGTAAACTTTTGTATGGTTATGTTTACCAATTTCAATATTTTCATAATCCGCTTGGCCATACTGATATTGCTGTATATCTTACATTTGACACTGGAACTACATATCACTATTCGACTATAAGATTCTACTATATATTACCAATATTTCTGTAAATATAAAAAACCGATTTTATTTGAAATGAAAAATGCGAATTTTCCTCTAATGGCAAGCAAGGAAGAACCAAACGAATAAATATCTTAATCATTAACTGAAATTACTTTCTGTGTCGTTAAAACGGTAAGAGATTTCAATATATAAAAGGTAGTAAATGTATCCGATTCTAAATAACTCTTATTTTAATGTCCATTAAAATAAAGTGGTGTTTAGCATCTTAAAGAAATGTGCGATATCATCTGCGGTTCAAACTCATAAAACTGAACTAATTTGCCATTACTTAGATAAATAAAAAGTGTAGGAAAAATAAATTTTCCGGGTTTGTGAACCTAATATACCTATTACTTTCCCATGTGGCTGTTTTTTTATCATAAAAAGACCTTAGTATTTATGATTATGACTAACATTAGATTGATAGTAGTAAAGAGTAATGAAGCAAAACGTTTCTCAAATTGCAGTGGTAAAAAAAATATATCTCGCATCACTCGATTTATCAATCAAGGGTCAAGACAAGACTGAAAATAGTTTTGGCGACTACTAGGTCCTACTACTACTACCTAACTTGAAAGAACCATTGCAACATAATCTAGTTCAACTACTGTTTTTTTTTAACCTAAAATATGGATAACATTCGGACGAGGAGTCCGAGTAGATAACGTCTTTCGATTAATTAATCAAAATGGTATTTACTCCACATAAAATGGTATTTACTCCCATTTAGTAACACAGATTGACTATCATTTTCTCAAAAGAAACTTGGAAAATCGAAATTTTAAAAGTAAGTAAGTTATATAGAAGTATACCAACACACTTATTCGAAGAGATAAATCTGTATAAGTTTTCCAAAATCTTCTTGATTATAGCTAAAATGTTAGGAAGGTATTAGGTAGCCAGTACCTAGCCAGTTTTTTTTATTTTTTTATTTTTTTAAAATAGCAATATATTCCATAGCTTGTGCTACCGGTTCGGAATTCAGCTCCAGTCGTATTAAATATAATCCATACATTTATCCAATAAATATCATGAAAAATAGATTCTTGATACTCAATTGTAGCAAAATCTAATTCAATACACATGGTTTTGTAGGTACTAATAATTTTCGTTAATACGTGATTTGAAATACTAAGAAGTCTTTAATTTGTAGCTTAAGATATTGATTGATACATTATGTAATTAAAGAATATCGATTCTGAAAAACAGCTTATTGAAGAAAGAATTATGATTATGACATTTATGACACAAATAGAATGAGAAAACAAAATCTCAGTTAGCTTTTTAACGATTTTAAGCGACAGATTGATGATTATAAACCTGAATACAACCTAGGCACTGCAAAGATAATTTTATTTCTTAAACGAACTTAAGCCTTTCCGAATCTAAAGCGGGTAAAACTATCTCGTACAAGCTTTTCGCTCGCAGCTCTACCCGTGTGAGCTAGACGATGTTTTCCCGTGGCAAAGGTATATTTTCTAGAGGTAAAAAGTCTTATGCTATTCTAGAGCATAATTTATATCTCTCCAATTTCGTCCATATTTGTTCAGCCGTTTAACCGTGATTGAGTATCAAAACAATCACACACAACAACACACTTAAACTTTACTATGGCTGAGGTGAGGTGTCATTACATACATGTACGTACCTACATAATATGTATCATTCACATTACAATAGACCAGGCATTATTTTATAGGATAATCCAAACAAAAACACATAGTTAATAGATATCGCAGTTCCAAATATAGGTACACAATATCACAAAAACTATCGCATAAAAAGTCCACAAATACACTGACCCAGAGACAGGAGAATGTATCCATAGTTTCAATTACTCTGACGAATTACTAAACTGTCAACAACGGGCGTACCAAAACATTCAGTCAATATTAAACTACCTCCTACATGGTCTCGCACCATCCACGTACATAAAATTGCAAAAAACCGCCTCAATTGTAAGAATGTTTATGGATGCCCCCGAAGAAACAATAATTTTTTCACCCACTAACGAATTAAGTAAATCCATAAAACTTTGATTATTTAAAAACCTTTAACGCACAGTCCCACAAAAGCGGAACATACTATGTATTTTATAAGTGAGAAACGCAAAAATAATAATAATATTCAATTTTTAATTGGTACATTACATACTATTCTATCGGCCAAGTTTGTCAGAATAAAATCTTACTGTCACTTAATAACAGTTAAATCTTTATTAATGAAGATGTATTTATCTTTATTATTGTTAATGACTTAAATCATGGTTAAATCTTTTCTAGACTATCACAGTGGAAATCTTTCATAGTATTTATAGGTTTATAGTACCTACTAAGGCTAGTAGTTAATCAAAGAATGACACTTTTTTCTAATGATACCCTCAATTCGTACCGAAGTTTTAAATAAATGCAGATCCCCAAAGGGCTTCACTGGCTTTACTGACCAACGAAGTGCGGCTCCAAATTCCTTGGCCAAGTTTCGATAATATTGCACCAGGAACCAGTCCAGTCACCGGGTTCGACAGAAGAAGGACATCGTCACCTTGACACGATGGATGACCCGTAATTTGAGGTGGCAGCATTGCAGCGCCACCTTGTCACGATGGATGTCCCGTAGTTCGAAGCATAGTAGATTAGCCAGATCAGCAGCATCCATCCATAGAACATAAAAAATATATTATGAATTGGTCGTGGGCTTAGTTAGCACTTCTGATGTTAGATTTTAAAGAGAAAGTATGGAAATATGACTATTCTGATAAAATCTGTAAACTGTTCAATTAACTAGGAATAAAACCATAAAGCTTATATTTCAATAAGGCCAGAATCAAGTAAAACACAAATTAGTAGATTTCATTACAAGTGCGGAAAGCCTGTCATTGCAAAGAGTTCCGACAAATGTCTACCCGAGCCGAGGCGCAGCCGAAGGTGAGGGTTGACAGTCGGAACAAGTTGCAATGACGGTTCCGCACGTGTACTGAACAACTATTTTTAATACAGTTGCGAAAAAATTAAGCAATTTAATAAAATAATAAAACACACTAAACTCGACTAACTAATCGTAAAAGAATATAAGCAGAGACTTTTTTTTTGTTTTCTTCACCCATTCTGGGTTGGCAAAGGAAACTATGATCATACAGCCAAGGCTTCAGTAGAATTTTTTTATTGATATGAAATGAAAATTAAATTAAATGAGATGAAATGAAATGAAACCTAACAAAAGCAATCCGAATCCTATAGGAGCGCCTTTCCTTATTTCTCTCTTTTACCACATCGTTTTCCATTAAAGCCACATTATTGCACTAATTCCACCATACTAAGTACCTACCACAATAAAAACCAGAAAAAACGAATTTAGAAAATTAAGAAATAAGGTCCCTCATTTTCTTTTCACTTACTTGCGCAAACTCCTATAAGCAGATACTATGGTAAATAGTGCACGTCATACCATATTTAGTAATCTGTGGTCATACAACCAATTTTATGTATTTTTTATATTCATAAATTTAATTTGGCCGATACTAATATTAATTTAATGTATAATTAAAATTACTTTTAAATCTGTTATTGAAACAAATTAGAAGCTTCTTTTTAGAAATATTTGCATGAATCATAAAAACTTCTATGATTTTTTTAGTAAAAACTTCGTGGTTGGTTTTTTCTTTTTAATAGACAATATTTTGACAGTTGGGAAAGAAAACGCACGAGTTCGGGAATGGTAAAGAAAAAGCTCGAGTGTGTAATAGCTCACATCCCGAACGCTATACGTCCCTGCAATACGCCACTTTTTGAGCAACTGTATTAAAAAAATTTTTTTTTTATGTCGTTTTTGGACAAACAACACATTTTATCGTAATTAACATTTACAACCACATTACTTTTCATGATAAAAGATTTAACAACATTTAGGAATAACATCAAGCATTTGCTATAAACTGTTACTTCATATTATTTCCGTACTCACATCATTTATACAAAACCACTAAGGACAACATTAATTTAATATTATCAAGTAATAGACAAGTATATCCCTTAAACAAAAGAATAACTTCAGCAACATCTACCAGACAATACATTAGCATTGGATAGCAAAGAAAAACAGTAACAGAGAAATATAAAATTACAGGAGGGTATACTTAACTCAACAGTGCTGACGACTCGAACCACAAGACTGTTCGTTTTACCGCCAAGCTAGCTTTTATATCTTTATTGACAATTCCTTTAAAACCATTAACAAGGATGATACTTTTATTAAACCATTTTTAAAACCTTTTGAAACTTATGAGAATGATTCACCACTATCTATTATCAAGAAACACATCGTAAATTGTAAGAAATATCAGTTTTAAATTCTCATCTTGTTTGGAAACAAGTAATGTTACAGTCCGACATAAATATTCTTAACATTTATCAACCTTTAAATATTTATCATAGCCAAATGATTTGAAAACCACTCGAAAATAGCTAACATATTATTTTATTAATAACAAACAATAATGATAAGATAAATTCTTCAAAAATAACAATAATTATTAACAGTATCAGTTTTAATTCCACTTCCTGTTCTTAAGAAGGAACGTTTAGTTAAGCATTTACCATCTTATTGATTTTATCACAGCCAAATGCTGTAAAAATCTGTCGAAAATATAAAAGTTTGTATTTGATAACTAATAAAATATTATCATATGGCAATTCACTCAAAAATGTCAATATTATAACTTGACTTATTCCCTAAAGTAACACATGCGAATTTTACAATTTCGAATGCGAATTCTCGCGACCTCGAGCGATACGGAAATACGTCTCCTGGGTGCCTACCATGAACTATAAGAAAGCGATTCAAAACTGGTGCGTTTCAGAATAGGTTCCTAAAATGAATTGCATTATTTTGTACCATGATCTTCTAAAAACTGAATCGCAAATGAATTGACGAATGTGAATGAACGAACGATTTGTGTTCTTATTTCTTCTACCCGTCTCTTTCACACGATTCTGTCATGCCCGGAGTGTGCGAAGGACGGGTATAATCTGCAGGTTTCATGTTATCTTGGCCGAGTTAAGTGTTCATGACAGCTAGGCGGCAGTGAAATGTCGCTGAATCGCTTGTCATTGACGCAATAGAATCTCCGTGGTACAAATAAGCGAAGCAGATCAGTACAAGCCATGCGCATAAAGTTGGCAACGTAGTTTTAAGTGAACCGATTTGACACCGTTTGCACCGTTTGACAGGTAAACAGCGAGTAAACCTCGAGTACTGAATCCTATGGAGATGGCATATCTTCTATATATCTATACAAATAAATAAAATTGGAGTGTCTGTTTGTAACATTAAATAACCGCTTTTTACTACGTGCATATGATTAAATATACGGTACATATACCAAAATGACATGTTTTACAATTTTTGTCTGTCTGTCTGTTTGTTCCGGTTAATCTCTGAAACGGCTGGACCGATTTTGACGGACCGATTAATACGACAATTAGAAGTAGGTAGTATAAAATTGAATTCCGATATTTTCTTACATTGTGACTTAGTTACACCTCACTTTTTCGTAGGTATGCCACCTCCATAGGATTTAGTACTCAGAGGAGTAAACCGGTTTACAGCAATGTTGCCGTTCCGTATCATAGCATGGCTTGTAGAAGACGATAGAGACGGCTGTGGTTTAGGTCCAAAACAAATCCGCAATAAGAGTTGATGGTAGGCACCCTGAGCTCTGAAGCACTGCTCCAAAGTCCTCAGGATAGGTATAGATAGATGAACAAGGCCAATGTCATACAAGTTGTGAACTTCACTTCGCCGTGATTATTGACGGCCAATAATCATTTGCCAATAAATCAGAGCGCTCGTAACTGTTCGCTCGCACTCCATAAAGTAGCAGATGTGCAATGTAAATATGATTGCAGTCGTTAAAACACGCAATTCAGATGTTGATACTAGACTAGAATAGAACACGTAGTAGTTTTTTTTACCCTGTGATAGAACTGTCTGCCATAACCCGTCTATTGTTGTGAGCAAAGTAATGGTAGTTTCAGTAAAACTAGTAATAATTGTCTCTAAAGTCTCGTAATATTTTCTTTCTTTCTTAAAAGTAGTTAATAGTGCATTTCAATATTATATATCAGATCTTTTAACCTGTAGGTAAGCAGACAGTGAACCATGTGGGGAAAACATCTCAAATATTCTGTCTGCTTAAACATTTTCTTTCCTCATTTTGCTTCCAACGATATTGTGCAATTGTGAAAAATAAATATACGTAGCTTTCTTCCGCAAATAATCACAAAACTTGCACCTTCACCGATCACACTACTCTACACGTGTTTCGCCCCAACCCGGGGCATCTTCAGGAGATGTTTGACAGGAGATTTTTTTTCAGGAGATGTTTGGAGATGTTTGATGTATGCAATCCAGTACCGAAGCTGTAGTGTGATCGGTGAAAGTGCAAGTTTTGTGATAATATGCGGAAGAAAATTACATATATTTATTTTTCACAATGGTTAGGGACTTCAGCTAGGTGACGCCTGATTCAATCAGATATTGTGCAAGTTCCAGTCTTCCGTTCCGAGACGGAAGGCCCGCGTTGCTCGAAACGCTTGAATGTCGAAGTTTACATTCGAACTTTTCGGTGATCGACTGTTTTTTTTCTCGCAATTTCATAATTATAAGAACAGACGCAGGCGGCTTTAGGTGAGTCCCACATAACCACCGTTCACATACCGCACGTGGATGGGGTAAGCGAAAACACATTCCCCACACTTAAAAAAAAAGTTGTAACTATGATAAACGGGATTTTTACTATGTTTATAATTATGTATTTGTTTTCGAGATCCCGATATTTCGGTGTCGCAGATAAACGCCTTCCTGATCAGAAGGTCTAAGTAGCAAAATGTCCAACAGCGCGAAACGTCTGATGAGCAGTAAGTCTAATTATCAGAATGTCTATGTAGCAAAACGTCCAACTATCAAATAGTCTGTATAGCAGAATATCTATTTAGCAAAAAGTCATTTGTGAAATGTGTACACTCATGATAAAAAGGAAAAGTCATTTGTAAATTACATTACATTTATTTGAGAAAAACAAAATCTGGATTAAAAAGCTAGTGGCGCCATAAATATTATTAGGATATTAGGCGCACAAATTCCCCTGCATTTATTTACTTATTCTTTTGATATGACCAAGGTGTATCAAAGGGACTATCTTTTTGGCCCTCAAACTTTTGCAGCTCTTTTGTATTTGGCATTAAACATTAAATCGATCTTCATTCTTTTATTTCCTTCAAATAACATATTCTTGTATTTGCGATCTTGCCAAAGCGCTTGTTTTCGAAGAGCTTTATGTAATGATAATCAAATAGCATTCTTGACAATAAATTGTCAGTTACCATCAAAAAGATATGATTTAAGCTACATAGACCAAAGAATCTGTAGGTATGTACAAGTCTGTACGTACGTACATATTATAATTCCGTGTCCGTTTCCCTCCCGATGTAATTTGTGTGTTGAATTTTGTGCCTGAGTATCCAGACATTTTGATAATGTGACGATTTGCTAAATAGGTGTTCTGCTATACAGACTATTTGATAGTTGGACGTTTTGCTACATAGACATTCTGATAATTAGACTTACTGCTCATCAGACGTTTCGCGCTGTTGGACATTTAGCTACTTAGACCTTCTAATCAGGAAGGGATAAACGCAGGTAAGTACTTCATTATAAAGCCATCATAAAGTGGCTCAAAACAGAAAGTGCTTATCACACAAGTATCTGTCTTGGGAAAAGATGGAACCTGTAGAACTCGCCAATTAAGACAGAATCACTATCATAATGTAGCATCAGACCAGTCAGTCAAATAAAACAACAAAATCCCAAAAATAAAGATATGCTTTCCGTTCGCACTGCCAAAAATTCTGTTGTTTTGGAACACATCACTAAATCTTCTGTAGCTAAATGACATTGTAACATTGGTTTTGCTGTAACACGTCGTTTTTATTGTAACACGTTTCTAAGCATTGACATTTACAACTTGTACTTTTGAATGTATTTTACCATATGAAAATATTTAAATTAAGTATTTATCTTTACATATTAGGTAATCTAAAGTGTAATTTAAACAAAAAGAAAATTGCGAACACATTTTCATAAATATCATATTTAACACAACCGCACATCAAGGTACGCAAAATAATGAGCATGTCTCCAAGTAGGTAGTGTTAGGGTTCATTCATTCATTTTCGAACCGAGAACTCCAGGGAAATCGTTGGGCTTTGTTCCTCCAGGGAAATTAAGCTCAGGAAAGTAGAGAACTCGAGAAATCATACTTGAGTCTATAAAATTATAAAATAAAACATTTGGCGTTTTATATGTAATAAAACTATAGCTAGAGATGTTTCATTGATCTTGCAAAGTTTTCATTTGTTTTTTTTTTCATAATTAACATGTTAAAAATGGTGCTGTGATTGAAATTTAATTATAGGTTATCATAATGTTAACGTTTTCATGTTGAAATTTTTGTTTTGTTTAATAGAAGCTAATTTAGTTCATAAGTTTTAAGTTGATTTTTTTCTATGAATTTTTTGATTAATCACATTATTGGAACCGAAAAAATATGCAAAAACGTACGTAAATGCACAGATAATATAATACTGTAAATGTAAACTTGACAACCCGAGAAATATGGTGCCTCGAGAATTCTCGAGACCCGAGAAATTGATAAGCTCGAGAAATCATGAACCTAGTACCCGTGCATGGTACTTCTGGTATAATTAGTTCTGTAGTAGCTTTCCGCCCGCGGCTTTGCCCGCGTGAATTACACGATGATTTTACGAGGAATTGAGACATTTCCAAGAGTAAAAAGTATCTTTACCACAACCTATCATTGTTCCAAATTTCATCCAGGTCTGTTCAGCTGTTACACCGTGATTAAGTAATACTTAAATCCAAACATATAAACATCCACATTTTCGCATTTAAAGTAAAGTATAAAAGAAAGAAAGAAAAACATTTATGTGAATACCTAGATGTAAATATTTTATGTAAATTAAGATTTATAATATAACATTGCGTATGCTAGTTGCAGAGCGCAGTTTTTTTAACAAGCTTTTATTTAGTGTATGTGTGTATGTCCGTTCGGGTCAAATCTTGCAAGCAAAACTTGACCAACTTCCCAGTGTCTTGAAATATGCTGATTTGATTGAGCTGAAACTTTGAATGACAATTCAATGTTATAGTACAGTCAACAAAAAAGCTTGTCATAAAACGAAGTTTTTACAAGAAACTTATTTTTGCAAATATCTACCGTTATAATGAAAGTAGGCGCGAAAGCAATACATCCGTACGTTCAGTAAAATTGTAATACAAAAGAAAATATTTTCTTTTTATTTTCGCATTACGATTGACGCTCTATTTTCGCCATCTCGGTGTGAAGCGGTTTCGACCAAAATTTGTTATTTTCACTGTCTAATTATAAATCTGTGACGTATTCGGGACTCGACGAGTCTTGAAGACTTGCATGGATGCGTCATAGGCTGTCAAAACAACTTGCATGCAGCGCGTTAAAAGTGCACAGTAAGGCTTAGATAAACTTAACATTGAATGTTTTTTAATCACAATGTTACAATGTCTGGAAGTGTCAGCAAATAGGATGTCCTGAATTTTGAGTGTTAAGGAAAAATAGGTGCATCAAAAATATTTATAAAATTAAATGATTTTTGCTTATTCATGAATACTTCATTTTTATTTGTATGAAAACTAAAAATCAAACCTAATTACTTACATATCTTGATAAACAAAACTCTGAAAGTTTAAATATTTTTTCTTATCAAATGTCATTGACCTAATATTATTTTTCCTTTGAACTTTTATTATGTTGAATTAGTGATATTTCCTCCAATATATCTTTCGGCGGTACATCGAAATATACCGGGTGGAAAATAAAAAGGTCGTCGACCTCTACCCACGCATCCAGCACTTCAATCTTCGAGAGGCGAGAAATACTTCGAAGTCCATAAAACAACAGTTTCAGTGACATTTATTAAATTAGTAAAGAAGTGTACCTATGTAGGTACATTTCTTTACAAATTTATTAAAGCTAAAGTATTTTTTAGAGCAATTTATATACTCTGAAACTAATTGTTACAAAGGTATATAAAATGTTTCTTTTAAAATGTTACGAATCGTGGGATAGATGTAAACAATGCAAATAGTAAGGTAAATAGGAAATGAAATACCTAATTTATTAAGTACACTCCTATTTGAAGTTTAAATGTACTTATTGTATTTCGCTAATGAAAAAGCCATGCCGTCTATAAAATTTGAGCAAATTCTTATCATAATAATTAAAAAAGAAAATCACTAAAAATATGGTACGATGTTATCCTTATCGCTTAATTCCAAGGTACACGTGTTTTTGTCGAAAATAACACGATTTCTATAAGATACAAATTAAATCTTTGAGATTAGATACAAATTAAATCTTTTTTTATTTCTGAATTCCAACAGCGTAACAAACAGAATATAAATCAGACCATTAATTAGGTCTTCACATTAATAAAAGTCTTACTTAAGATAAACAATAATTGGGTGTTTGACTGTTGTTAAAATGTAGATATTTAATTATGACATTCAGAAATATAACATTATTGAATAACAAATGTGAAAAAAGAAATTCAATATGTATTATAACAAGCGAATTATGAGCAACTTAATTGTGACTCTAGCTATCTCTTTCTAAAACGAAATTTTCTATGGCGAGAGTATGGCGCTATAGAAATGTGACGTCACGTTTCTATAGCGCTCTCCTTGTTTAATTAGAAAGTTTGATGCTCTATCACCCACTTGCAGGAAGCTCCATTAAAGTTAATGCTTCATTAAGTCTATTGCTGTCACTTTTCGTTGTCAAGAAATAAAAAGTGACAGCAATAGATTTAATGAAGCATTAACTTTAATGGAGCTTCCTGCAATTGGGTGTATATCGCTAAAAATATGCAAGATATTTGAAAATAAATACCTATGTTGTGTTGCTACTAATTAAATGATCATTTTAAGTAAATAAAAAAAAATCAGTCAAATACCCAATTATGAATATTGATATACTAATAGATTTGTCTTTCAAGGGAGAGCACTAGGGACCATAGTTACCATATTTCATACAAATGGGACCCGTAGTTTTAATAAATATTAGTGCATAGCAATCAGGGGGCCAATTCTGCTAACGTTAAGTCATAATCGTGTCTCAATCGTGTTTCAATTGTAGTGCTTTTTTACACACTAGTTACAAGAAATGTGTACTTTTTTCACCATACTACTTACTGATAGTCACACCAAACACTACATTTACATAACATCATATTGTCATAATTATTGTAACTAGTTTGTAAAAAAGCACTTCTTACAATTGAACTACAATTGAAACACGATTGAGACACGATTATGACTTAACGTTAGCAGGCTTGGCCCCGTGTGATGAAGGGCTACCCCGTTATGGAAAAAAAAACTTTTCTCCATACATTTACTAACGTAACGACGACGTGAATACTTTTCCGAAAATTTTATGGGCTTCTCCCACTGCAAACTGCATCTAGGAAGGTATTACAAGCACCTAATCGCATCTTTGAGGTCGCGGGATCGATTCCCAGCCGCGTAAATCAAGAAATCTTACTTAATGTTTTTTCGAGTCTGGGAAAATTTCTGTTTTATATCAACAGCAAATGCATTAATTTAAACCGATTTATCTATCTAACTTTGATGGAATGATGATTAGTCTGACTGACGTCACAAAAAATGTAATAAATCTCTCGAAAGGCAAAATGCACAGATGCATCCTAAAATAGAAACGGGGTCGCTCAAATTAGGCCCATCTAATTTTTACCCGTGTTGTAATCTGCTGGCTGAGGTTAGGATGCAACGGGAGTAGTTGAGGCCTACATTGCAGACATGGAGAAGGTAAAAATAAATTACTAGACAATGCTATGATGGATAACGTTATTAGATAAGAGTTATTAATTTAAAGCACCGTTCAACCATCATCTCAGAAAAAAAAACTTCACTGCAACTGCTCAAATATAATGAACTGAGATGAGAACTCGGGACAAGGTCTTGAGGAAAATTCTACAATGAAATATTGCGAAAAGCGGGATTTTTACAATGTTTTGATTTATTGTCAGTTAGTCCGTCCATGGAAAACTGTCGTGGACAACAAATGAAAAGATGGTAAAACACCCGCTTTTCGTATTATTTACAGTCTTAGGCCCAATTTCACCACTGATATTTAAACGCGATTAACGCTAAACGTGTTTAAAACATAGTTTTGTCTCTGTCATCTGTTTGAATGTGACAGAGACAGAACTATGTTTTTAACACTTTTATCGTTAATCGCGTTTAAATATCAGTGGTGAAATTGGACCTTATAATGACCATGAAAGTTTAAAAATGTAATTCTTGAACTAATTTTATGATTATACAATTTTAAGAAAATCTGTGATAGAAAGAAGGAAATAAAAATTTCAAGCGTACACCAACAACAGGCTAAAGGTAAGGACATACAGATCCCACGTATGCAACGCATTATGACATCAAGACTCTTGAAATTGTATGAAAACAGTTGAACTAGAAACATCAGACGCAACGTTGCGAATGATAAGTATGTCTTTACCTTTACATTTTATTGATGTATAATCAATGTAGGTATCACGTATCATTGAAGCTTATCAGTGACACACTGATTTGTTGTCAAATGTTTTTCGTTAAGCCTTTTCTTTACTATTCACTTATCCGATGAGTTAGATAAGCTTTGCGAAGGTATTCACTTATCTTCAATAAAATTTTAATGTGACCTTTAGATAGCATGTGCTTAGATTCATTTTGATTATAACTACCCTATCTACTGACTGTAATGCATAAGTGTGTCAGAAGAATAAACGTAAACACACGTGCAAAAAGAAAACGTTCAAATTTACAGTTCTGACATAAAAAAAATAAAAAATATTTAAGTATTCATTAAGATATAATAAATAGGTATGATATGTCAATCATCGTTGTCAATCATCAACATTTTCCTGGAGAACTAGCTTTACAAAATACTAGCAGATCCTCGCGGTTTTACCCGCGGGAATATGGGATAAAATATAGCCTATGTCACTCGGGAAGAATGAAGCTTTCTAATGGTGAAAGAATTTTCAAGTAGTTTCGGAGCCTATTCGATGCAAACAAACAATCAAATCTTTCCTCTTTAAAATATTATATGAGTGTAGATGATTTATTTTACTTTTCAGTTTTTCAAGCGCGTCATAGATATTTGAATAGGTTTAAGTTTTTCACTATTGGAACTTTTTGTAAGTGAAAGGTTTCTAATAATAATAATAATGTATCATTTATTTACTAAACTTATTTAAGTTCACACATTTGGTCGCATAATTCTGACTTTATGACGAGAACTTTACTGTAGAATCATACATAACAATAACTTCAGTAACACAGATAAGATTATAAAAAAACTACTACGCATATTCACCGTAGATAGAAGCTTTTTTACACAAGTTCTCTGACCGAAACTTACCTTATCTTACTAATATTGTAAATGCGATAGTTTTGATGGATGTTTCGATGTTTATTGCTCAATTACGGCTGAACAGTTCTGGATGAAATATGACACAAGGATAGATAATAAAATTGGTATTTTCCAAAATGGCTAATTTCCGCAGGAAAACATCGTGTAATTAACGCGAGTAAAGTCGCGATCGGAAAGCTAGTACTTATTAAATATCCTACTAATATTATAAATGTGAAAGTTTAGATGTTTGAACTCAATCACGCCAAAACGGCTAAACGGATTTGGCTGAAGGACATAGATACTTTGTAGCTTGGAGAGGAACATAGGCTACTTTTTATCCCGGAAAAATATCACACTCCAGCGGGATAACGTCGTGTAGTCCACGCTGGCAAAGCCGCGAGCGGAAAGCTAGTAATGATATAAATAATTTTCTTACAATAACACCAAAAACTTTTTTTTGTAAATACATAATTAAGATGCATAGATAACACTCAGACCAACATAAATAGACATGTTCATGCACACAAATATTTGTCTTCTTTGGGAATCGATCCCGAGACCTCTGGCGCAGAAGGCAGGTATCATACCGCTGCGCCAAATCGGTCGTCAAATAGTATAAACTATCTTAATTATTATGAAGAACGTTCTGATGAAAAAAATACGAAACTTAATATTTCTCGCAAAGCAATAAAGTGCGTCATTTATCATGACCTAGATCAAAAATATCACGGAAACGAAAACTATTCGCAACGCAATAGAATCAGGAAAATTGATCTAGTTTTTTATTTGCCTTACTAGCATGTAGTATAATAGCAAATACATAAAAAATACGATTTGCGGCTAGTTTTCCGTTATTATGTGCAATCACGAGTAACTATAAGTTAACACCAAAAAACCTAGGCACAATACTTTGTTTTTTTTTGCACAGATAATTTTGACAATGTGACACGTTTCTTTAGTGTAAAAGTATCTTTACTTTAAAAATGTTTTGAAAAAATATTTGCGTGTGATGTGATTGTACCTGGCATATGCTTAAAAATATACTACACTAGCGGATACTCGCGGTCTTACCACGTGGAACCCGTTCCCGTGGGAATATCGGGATAAAATATAGCCTATGGCACTCGGGAAGAATGTAGCTTTCTAATGGTCAAAGAATTTTCGAAATCAGTCCAGTAGTTTCGGAGCCTATTCGATGCAACCAAACAAACAAACAAATCTTTCCTCTTTATAATATTAGTATAAATGTATAGATATATTATTACTTTTCTTTAATTCAATTTCCTTTTAAATTTTCTTTTGACTGATAAGAAAAAGTGAATTGTATCTGCAGTAAAAGGATTGTCAAGGCAATAAAAAAAACCAGAAATCTGTTATTTGGTAAATTAGGCGTGACTTTATTATACCATTGAAAAAAAATGCAATTTTATTCGCCTTACGAGGAAGTATATTATTTGTTTTTATGTTGGGTTGACTAACTGTTCGTTGCCGCAATAATACCTACATGTCAATTTTTTATGATAGCAAATCTTTTGCATTGGCAGATTAGTTTTTCAAGTTTTGCCCGTTATTGTGCTCGATAATTTTCGTATTAATTATTGTGAAGCTTGCCCAGTCATCCTACTAATAATATACCTACTTAAATGAGAAAATTTAGATGTATGGATGTTTGTTACTCAATCACACCAAAACAGCTAAACAGATTTGGCTGAAATTTGGGACACAGATACTTTGTAGCCTGGAGAGGAACGTAGGCTACTTTTATCAAGGAAAAATATCACATTCACGCGAGATAACGTCGTGTAGTCCACGCGGGCGGGCGGAAAGCTAGTTATATATAAGTCAATATTGAATACACCATTAGCTTCAACCTGTCTATGTCGTAATTTTAAGAATCAAATACTGCTACTGAAGGGTTGGATTGACCGAAAGGGTGCGCAAGGACTTCTCAGTAATTGGGTATTTGACTGTTGTTGAAATGTAGATATTAAATTATGACATTCAGAAATATAACATTATTGAATAACAAATGGTGAAAAAAGAAATTCAATCTGTATTATAACAAGCGAATTATGAGCTACTTAATTGTGACTCTAGCTATCTCTTTCTAAAACGAAATTTTCTATGGCGAGAGTATGGCGCTATAGAAATGTGACGTCACGTTTCTATAGCGCTCTCCTTGTCTAATTAGAAAGTTTGATGCTATATATCGCTGAAAATATGCAAGATATTTGAAAATAAATACCTATGTTGTGTTGCTACTAAAATGAAAATTTTAAGTCAATAAAAAAAAACAGTCAAATACCCAATTCCAAGTGAATGCAATATTCGGTTAGGTTAGGTTAGAACTGTGTAAATAAAGCTTGAGCTGCGGCAAAGCGGCAGTAAACAATTTGATTGCGTTTCTCGACAAAATTATTAACTAAGACTTTTTAGTACTCATGCGCATTTGCACACCCTTTGCGACACACTCACCCTTTAAGATAGATAGATAGATAATCACTTTATTTTCTTACTACAGACACACACATATTCATTCAATATAAGACATATTCACATATAAGAGTAGGTAGCACTATTTTACGAACAAGAGTAGAGAGTACAAATTAGACCTAACAAGACAAAAAAGTTCCAAATAAAAATGTGTGTGTGCCGCAGCAGTACTCAATGGTCGCAGCTCAGCCTCATATTACTTGCAATGCAAGCAAATCGCTGATTTTCAGCTGAGACCGAGAGTGAATGCCTGTGCCATAAATGAAATTTAATTTAAATTACGAAATACTAACGAATAAATTTATATTACAGATAATTAAAAGTCATCATAAGTTATAGAATAAAAAATATTAAATTTGAAAATATTAAGGACATTGTGTAATTAATTAATAAATAGGTGTGTAGGGATAATAATAAATATAATTAATTTTATGTGCCATATCCACTATATGTGTCAGTATCACGAGAAAAAAATTATAATAACAGTTCGTATATAGATTTTATAAGTAAAATAAAATAAAAAAGTCCGCTACATGCAACATTACTGCGAAATCTTTTGGTTGGTAAGTAAATATGTTTTCATTTGTTTTTTCAAACTATGTTAAAATTTTAAAATTACTGCATACTTTGGTACCGGTATCCGAAGACATTCTCTAAAGCTAAAAACAAAAGAATTATAATGCTGACTGGAGCATATTTTTGGCATTCTTTAACCCTTTTGCCCTTAGTTGAGGTTCTGGAATTTTACTCATTATGAAAACTGTCACCGTGATAACAATTGTAACTCTAGGCATACCTGTCATCTGACGTGTGTATTAATTATGTTGTTGGTTGATTACTTGGTCTGTTGCCAAGTTGGTCGTGTCGTACGACGTCACGTTATGTACGTGCGTACACCGTTACTACTAGTCTTTTTGTAATATTTTATTCTTATAAATAAAATAAGTTTTTCCATACAGCTTTGTTTCAAATAGGCACAGTTCTTAATACTTTTACACTCATTGATTTTGACGTTATAATACCACGGTCTCTGAAAAGTCGAAATGTTGAAAAATATAAATAAATTGGCTATACGGACCTATGACTTGCCTTATGATCATGTTTAATTGATCAAGGCTTTAAGGTTCTATACCTACCCAGGACAAAATTTTATCAAATTAAAATTATGTACTTACTTAAAATTAGGTGAACGTAACATTTAATTAGTTAAATTCAATAAGTTATTATAAAACATGACAAAAACAAATAAATCGGCGCTTCATGTCAAAATAGATAAACAGTTAAAAAGTTATATTGGGTACCTACGTCAAAACTTCAAAAGTGTTTTATACGATTAGTATAAAATAATACGACAACAAGTGAAAAGTAAATATTTGACACAACGTGATAAAAAATCATATGTTTTTAAACATCTTTTGATGAAACCGATTGTTCTTGACTATAATAGTATAGTCTGTTTTTTTTACACACGAGAACTAACTATATGACTCTCTTTCGCACATTTCCCATATTGACAGACTGAGATGAGTATGGTATGGGTAATGACCCATTGTTCACCGCTATGATCATTAGTTCGCCTATACTTAACTGTATTTATCATAACGCATTGTGTAGTTGTGATGGAAACTGACCTTAGTCATACCATGTTAAGGTCATTTTTCAATTTGACGACTCTGTATGAAATAAAACAGGGAGAAAAAAACAACCCTTGGAGTTTCTTGCCGGTTCTTCTCCAAGGCCTCCCGCTGTAGGGTTTGCGAACCGATGGCGTAGCTTCTATGACGTTCACAAGTATTGTAAATAACAATCTAAATTGAATAAACAAATTTGAATCTTGAATCTTGAATCTTGAATCTTGAATCATCCTCTGTCAATATGGGAAATGACTCGAACAGACTATAGAAAGCTGTAGAGGTAGGTCGCTAACCCTGATCTGTGGACCAGAGTTCGATTTTACATGAAATTACGCAACCTGGGACGCTTTCAGCCGCCACGTGCCATTGTTGACTGTCCGCCGGACTTCGGCCGCGGACGCACGGACACACGGTGTTTATTTATATACGGACTTGTTTGTGTCGCCGATTTAATCGCATTCGTTTGGTGATACGTCATTGATGAATGGTTATGGACGGTAGCTGAAATTAAACAGATAGAACATGGTGATGTGGAAGACGTTTCTGCAGTAGGTACTTAACAGATATCGATGGGAAATTCTTAGTGAGTTTTATTACTGGTCTAATTCCGAATTCCGACATAATGACATAACGAAAATTCTAATGAATGTTTTTTCATTTGGATTAAATGATTTTTTTACATTTTATATTCTATTGTCATTTAAGATTCTTTTTTAAGACTTCTGAACGACAATCTGATGTGAAATTGCGAATTTCTCCAAGCTAAGTGTAAAAATGTATATTTTTTTGCATTAAATAGACCAATTTTTTATTGAGGAAGGAAAAGGCAGGTCGCAGTGTGTCGCAAACGGGTTTTTTCCAAAAAATGCAATCAAATGGTTTTCTGGCGCTTCCCCGGCCCCTTCGCGGCACGCTAGCTTCGCTCGCCAGGCTCACGCTTTTTTTTTCACAGTTCTAACGTCAACTTCATCATCATCATCATGCATCAACGACGCCCACTGATGGGCATAGGCCTCTCCCAAGGATCTCCACAACGATTCTAATGTAACCTAAGCGAATATTACATTCACTTGTAATTACTAAAAAGTCCTTGTGCACCCTTTCGTTCACTCCAACCAAAAGGAAAAACAACAGCATGATATTCAGATGCTACGATTTGAGTTCTAGCAGCTGCTACAAACCACACAGCAGCTGTTGAAACCGAGAGGGCGCTATAGTCTTAACATATTGTAGTGATAATAAAGAAACGGAATTGAAACATTTCATAAATACACTTAAATAAATAAAATAAAATAAATAACTTCTTACAATCACACCAATTATCTAAGCCCATGTTAATTTCATTAAGAAACTGTATCATGGAAAACTTGATAACGGATAAATATATACTTAAATACTTTTTGTTTGTAAATACATACTTAATATACATAGTAAACACCCAGACCAAGACAAATAGACATGTTCATGCACACAAATATTTGTCTTGTTCGGGAATCGAACCCGAGACCTCTGGCGCAGAAGGTGGGTAGCCTACCCCTGCGCCAAATCGGTCGTCCGTAAAGTAATGTATATGTATTTAACCGATGGCCGTTGGGGCGGAAAGGTTGTCGAATGGCGACCGCGAACCGGACGACGTTCCGTGGGCAGGCCCCCTACAAGGTGGACCGACGATCTGGTGGCAGTCGCGGGAAGCCGCTGGATGCGGGCAGCGCAGGACCGATCGTTGTGGAGATCCTTGGGGGAGGCCTATGCCCAGCAGTGGGCGTCGTGCGGCTGAGATGATGATGATGAATGTATATGTCGCAGGCGGATGGTTGAATCCGGCGGATGGTTAAGTATGGCAGCATGTACCCCTCGGAAGTCCTGTAGAACACGTGATATGTTAGTAATTTCGTGGTTTTTTTTGTGACTCCGTCAACCTAATGAGAAGATAAAATAGCTTACGCAGAAAATGATCGGCCTAGGCGTTTAATTGAATGGCGAATTTAACCAGTTGGCTGCGACATATACACCACTTACCTAATCAATGGAAATCGATAACCACCAACATCCTCGTCAGCTCATACAGGCTGGATCCGAATTGAAATCCGCTGCGGCGTCACTAAGCCAACTAATTAGATTAGTTGCGAAACAGACTCATCCAATTAATTGCGTGTGGGTGCCGACGACGCGGCGGTGTGTGGAGGCCCTTATCTAATACTTTCACACGTCTTTTCATTCTGTAGTTACCTAATTCCTTGTTACTTGAAAGTGGACTTATAATTATGACATACTTAACAGACTATTAATTCCTTGTGATCCTTGAAAGTGGACTTCAAATTATAAAATACTAGGTTTTCGCCCGCGGCTTCGCCAACGTGTACTACACGACGTTAATTTTTCCGCGGGAATGTGATATTTTTACTTAAAATTATGACATACTTAAAATCAAAATCAAAATCAAAATCAAAAATCATTTATTCATTTTAGGCTGATACAGCACTTGTGAACGTCAATGAAGCTACGCTATCGGTTCGCAAAACCTACGGCGGGAGGCCTTGTAACGAGAAGAACCGGCAAGAAACTCGCCAAGGGCTATTTTTTTCTCCCTGTCATATTTCATACAGAGTCGTCAAATTGAAAAGTGACTTTGACATAATATAATATGTAAAGTCACTTTCCATCACAAATTAATCTTAAGTTTAAAAACAAACTAAAAAACCCGGTAATCATAGCAGTAAATAATTTTCAATAACTAAGAAATAGACATACAAAAGGTAGTTTCTTTAAAATACACACCAACCAAAAACGTAGCAAATAAAATAATAAATATAAATGCCGAACAAGGGTAATAAAACTTTGAATAGTTTAAGAACATAAGAGTCAATAATAAACAGTGCCATACAAGCCACGGTAAAATAAAACTAATAACAATAAAACATTAAAAATCTGCATATTTTGAGACACGAAGCCAGGAGCAGACCCATCCCACTGGTGGCACCCGTTCACGAGCATGACGCATGAACCAGCCATCGCTTCGCTCAACCATATTTTAGGGAACGTAACGACCCGCCTCACACGACACCACCGCAGAAATGTTTACAGAGAGCATAACCTACTTAACAGACCAATTCCTTGTGATCCTTGAAAGTGGACTTCAAATTATAACATACTAGGTTTCCGCCCGCGGCTTCGCCCGCGTGTACTACACGACGTTATCCCACGGGAATGTGATATTTTTCCGTTATAAAAAGTAGCCTATGTTCCTCTCCAGGCTACAAAGTATCTATGTCCCAAATTTCAGCCAAATCCGTTTTGCCATTTTGGCGTGATTGAGTAACAAACATACAAACATCTAAACTTTCACATTTATAATAACCTAGCTTTCCGTTTGTGGCTTTGCCGCGTGAACTACATGACGATTTCCAATGGCAATAAAATATTTTCCCGAGATGAAAAGTAGCCTATATGCTCTTCTAGACCATAATCTATTGATGTGCGAAATTAAATCCAGATCCGTTCGGCCGTTTTGCCGTGATTTAGAAACAAACATCCTAACTTTCGCATTTATAATATTAGCAAGAAGTACGATTGCGAAAGCTTGATGCACACTTCCTTTAGCATGAAGCCGAGGAGGTGATGGGGTTTCTATAAATATTAATACAAGCTGCCTCGTTTTCCACGTGGCATTCATTCTGTTTTCATGTATAATAATATGTCAAAAGGTACCTTTACCCTAAAATTATGTTTTCAGCATTATTGTGTTCCGGCAGTTAGAGATAAGATAGCCAGTTCCTCAGTGATTGAGGATTCCGGGAGTAGTGCGCTTCCATCTTCAGCCTTATCACCACTTAACATCAGGTGTGATGAAGGCTAAGTGCTACCCCGTTGTGGATAAAAAAAAAAACTCTTCGTGATATTGTGTGGCCGTATTGCATCAACTCCTCCTCCTCCAAGGGTCCTGTGAAATTACTGGGGTTTGACCAGAAGGGTCCTGAGGAGTGAGGACTACAGCGGCTTCCTGAGCCTCCAATAGGCGGGTCAGGTCGGCATCGAGCTTGTCGGGCGGGTCATCCAGGACGGATTTGGGTTTGCGGGATAGCGGGTTAGAGGAGGACTATGGAGGTTTGTGTCGCAGCTTTAATGAGGTCTGTCCAACGTGTTGGTAATCGAACGCGTGACCGCTTGCCCTCTACCTGCTTCTGGACAACGAGTCGTTCCATAGATTGTTCGTTTCGAACAACGTGTCCGAAATATTCGAGCAGCAACAGGTTGCTACATTTTGACATTTTGCCATCGCCCTTAATTTTATTTAGCTGGTATTGACAGGAATTGCGCAATTTAAGTTGCCTTTGTAAGCGCGCCATAGCAGAGGTAACATTTCCAGAAAATATGTTGAAATTACTATGTATATTTCAGATTAATGTCAGCCAACTCAAAAACTCCATGGATAGTTGGATTTGTAGCGTTCGGGTTGCGCATAAATGTATATTGGTAACTTACGGCACGAAAATTGTGGCCCTTCGTCTTTGATGTGCTACTAAAGTTATTTATGTAATAATTAGGAACGGTGGAGAGTTGTTTCAAATAATAATAATAATAAATTCATTTATTTCTCTCTTCACAAAAAAGTAAACATGGGACTAAGATATATATTTATAATGTAATGGAACCCTGAAATGGGTTCGTGGAGAACCTGGGGTACAGGAAACTAGGCCCCCCACTGCGGATATACTTAGCTTAAGATTAAAAAGGTTTGATTTAAGGAAAAAAAGGGTATTTCAATATAAACATACAAAATAATTAATATAAGTAACTAGGGGTTGCAGGTAGTGTGTATGTGAGTGTAAATGTGGGCATGTGAATTGTGTGTGAGGATTGGGAGTGATGCTAAATGTGAGTATTGGTTGTAACAGTGAGTATGTTGTACATAGTTTGTGAGTGAAAGAATATGTGTATGCAAGTGAGTAATGTAATAGGGAGTGTGGGGCTTATTTTGAATGGTATTAGGCTATTTCTCAAGGAATGGAAGCAGACGAAAATTTAAAAGAAAGATAACTGGGGTTCCCGTCAGGGTATCAAGAGGTTTTCAGTATCTGTATAGTTCAAAGTTTTCAGGTATTTTGTTACTAGGTATTGATTTAAAGCCGAATCTGTCTGTCCAAGAGGGTAGGTATATGTTGTGATTTTTTTTTTTCAAATAAATATAACTTACGTGTAAGATACTTCAATTTCTTCAATACCAGCTATAATCTTTAATAGAAGAAGCGTGATCGTCACACCACACACGTTCCATTAAACAAACCGACAAAGCGTCTATTTTTAAATAATAGGGGTTAAAGTATGAAATTGCCGATTTGTACTGAAAATCAAAATTCTTTATTTTTTAATTTTTAACAAATTTATTTAATCAAAATAGTTACCATTATTATCTATACATTGTTGCCATCTAATAGGAAGGTCATTTATGCCTTTGCGATAGAACTCGTGAGGATCTAGACTGCACACACTGTGTGAAAGCATTTTGTACTGCCTCCTGGGAGGTAAACTTCTTGTCACGTAGATAATTGTCCAAATCACGAAAAAAATGGTAGTCCGTTGGAGCAAGGTCTGGCGAATACGGAGAATGACAAATGGTTTCTAACTGCAGTTCCTGAATGGTCAAAACGGTTTCTCGTGCTGTATGAGGTCTCGCGTTGTCATGGAGCAATAATGGTGAAGATCGATTCATGAGTCGGGGCTGTTTTACTGCTAGTTTTGCCAACATTGTTCGGAGTTCGGCACAATAGACATCTGCCGTTATTGCTTGACCAGATCGGAGACAACTATAGTGAATAACACCATGCTGAGACCACCAAACAGTTACCATTACCTTTTTATTGGTAAGTTTTGCTTTAGGACACTGTTGTGGCCTTTGACCTGGGGTCAGCCATTGCATTTTTCTTTTACGGTTATCATAAAGAATCCACTTTTCATCACATGTCACAATTCGATCCAATATTCCTTCATTTCTGTACCGATTCAACAAGGCAACACAAGTTTCAACACGGGTTTCTTTCTGCAGATCAGTCAAATCATGAGGCACCCATTTTTCGTATTTTTTTATTTTATTGATTTGACGCAAATTAGTCAATATTGTGGGTAAGGTAACGTTAAACCATGCCGCTAATTCTTGGGTAGTTTGACTAGGATCGGCTTCCACCATCTCTCTTAATTCATCGTTATTCACCTGTGTGGGCGGTCTTCCTCGTGGCTCGTTCTGCAAGTCGAAGTTTCCATCACGAAAGCGTTTAAACCAAAATCGCACGGTGCGTTCATTAGCAGACCCCTCTCCAAACGCAACATTGATATTGCGGGCTGTTTCAGCCGCGTTACTTCCGCGTCGGAACTCGTATTCAAAAATCACTCGAATTTTCGCAGTATCCATCTTTCTTGTCTAAGTTGAATAACAAAAACAATTGAAAGTCGATATTCAAATGTTTCACATTTTTTAAAAGAAGAACATCATAGAAACCATGTGAAAAAAGTTTCATTCGAAAACCTCAAACCATGAAGATTCTATGTCAATTCAAAGAACCTGTTACAATAAAACGGCAATTTCATACTTTAACCCCTAATAGTTCAATGTCGCAGCGTTAAAGTGATCTATTTCGCGCGTGCGCATTTATTGCGTTTCTCATCGATTGATCAATGCGGAATTGATCGATATTGATGGCACTTGTATTAATGAGCTCGATAGATTGAAGTGCATTGTAAAAGACTGAGAGAAACTACAGAATTTAGATAGATCATCGATATAAGACATTAATTTATTATCTTAGCACAAGAAAACCTGAAGAGAAATTACGCTTAGCGTTCCGATACCTATGGATTTCTATTATACTATACAAAAACACAATAAAAATGGCAAAAACTTGTTTAAGCTAGAATTTACATACAAAACTTTAAATATATTGTCAAGGTATTGTCAGAAATAATTTCAATGACTAGATATGCATTTCATGGTAACAAGCGTGCAAAAAAACATACTGCCTGCCTTTTAGATTTGATCAAGAACTATTTAGACAAATACCCTTTCTCGTAATCTAGACTAATAATTAAAACTTCTTCACGCATCATTTCAGGATACGGCAAATTCCAATGGATGCTTCTAATGTCATGTGGCGCGGTGTACGCCGTTTGCGCCATCAGTACCACAACCCTCAGCTTCGTGCTACCAGCCGCTGGTCAGGACTTCGATCTGTCTTCAAGCGACAAGGGAAGACTCACAGCGACGCCTCTCATAGGTAAGCTTCATTCTTCATCACCATCATCAAAACCTATTAAGACCATCGCTGGACATAGGTCTCTTCAAATGCACGTCATTGAGAACTTTCCGCGGCTGCTCTCATCAAGCTCTTGTCAGCTAAAGCATAAGCAGTAAATCGTCGCTCCATCTAGTCTTGCTTAGGCTTATGGTATTTTTTATACAAACCCTTACGAAAACACAATACGGTATTTTACTGATTTTTTTTTATTTCTTTAAAATGTTTTTCGAAATATTAGCTACACAAAACAAGTTTTCATTTTGAATTATCTTGAATATTTTCAAAGATATAGGACTTCAAACTTTATAATTAGACAAGGACAGGACGCTATCTTAGTGACGTCAGTGGGTTAGTAGCGTCATAGTCACGCCATAGAAGATTTCGTTTTAGAAAGAGACAGCTATAGTCAAAATCAAACAGACTATAATTCTTTTATTATAAAACAGATTCAAATTATTTTTTCACATTTGGTATTCTTAATTGCAATATTTTTTAACGTCATCATTAAATAGCTACATTTCAACAACAGTAAAATACCCTATTGCATATTCCAAATAATAAGGTTGACGTGCACACGCCACCGGTTTCAGACCAAGGAGACCAAGAGGTCCCGGGTTCGATTCCCAGTGGGGGTACATATTGTATTCGGTTATAATATGTACCCCCACATATAATAGTAGTTTATGTGACTGTCGCATAAGGTAAGGTATTAAAACACGAGTGGGAGTTTAAAAAACGAGCCTTGGCGAGTTTTTTAATAGTATTCCACGAGTGTTTTAATACCGAGTTATGTGCAGTCTCATACACTACTTTATCTACACTTATTACATTTATTATATATTTCAAAAATAAAGCAAATCAATATTAATTATAAAATGTGAATTGGTGCCAAACCCCGCTGATAGGAGTCTATACGGTCTATTCCTTCTAAATTCAAAATTCTAATTTTAAAAACGTTTCTGATTGTTGCCGGCTAAAGAAGAGCTTTAAAAAGTTGGAAGTCAAGGCCGGTAAATCCTACGGTTGCCATGGAGACTGTAAATTTAAGAAATATAAGTGTTTTATAATGAGTGACAGCTGTATCCGGGTGTTGCATAATGGTCATTATGAAACACCCGGATACAGCAGCTTTATTTTTTAAAGTTGACTATGGCATAAAGTGTATCAGTATACGTTCAGACTTGAGTTCATAATTCAAAAATTATAACATGAGTGTAGATAAACTACTATTATATGATCTGAGGCCTAGACTGAAGAAACATTTTTAAATAACATTCGAAGATGTTGGTAATAATGGGTGCTAACATTACTCGTACCTTCTCCAGGTATGTGCGTCGGCTCCTACTTCTGGGGCAACCTGGCGGACGGCAGAGGGAGGAAGAAGGCGATCATTGGAGCTCTGCTGGTGGATGCTCTAGCAGCCTTCCTCTCCAGTCTGGTACAGAGCTTCCCAGCTTTCCTGGCCTGCAGGTATATTGCTAAAGATTATGCTTCATGCTTGTAGTAAATATAGAAGATAAAAAGGATTTGGAATCGTTTGGTAGATGAATTTTAAACTTATTAATCATTTATCAGATGTGCACCCCTACTTTTATTAAAATAAAACTTAAAATTGCCCAGTTATTTTGTTGAACTAAAAATTTCTAGAGTGAGAGACTAAATAAACATCGCAATGTCTTGTGAAGTAAACTAGCTATGGCACTTGTGTAGGCGCTAACTCGAGCTTGTAGAAAATAAAATGCTACTAAGATTAGCAAATAAATCTTTAAAGGCAAAAAACTACCTAAAAATATAACAGCTGAAGTTGAAAGTCATTTCATAACTCATAACTGAGTGTGCACATCATAAAAGTTTTGTTGGAAGTTTACATAAAGAAGTTGAGATACAATAGGATTTATATTAAGTTAAATGTTTCTGTATAGGTACAGTTCGTTGTTCAATCTCCAGGGCTTCACAAATCTTCCACCATCTCCCCGACGTAACATCTGGTTGTAGACGTGTCTCCTTGCAGGTTCTTCTCCGGGTTCGGCATCATCGGCGCGACGGGGCTGGTGTTCCCCTACTTCGGGGACTTCCTCTCCCTCAGGCACAGAGACGTGATGCTGTGCAGACTCGAGGTCTTCTGGACTATCGGGACCATTTTATTGCCAGGTATATTGTTAACTACCTAAGTTTAAGTACCTAGTTTCACCATGATAGGTTAGATAAAAACATTAATTTCTGGATCTAAAAAACTATGAGTTTGGTACTTCAAAACCGAATCCACTGTTGTAAATCGAATTAACATATGCATTTGCTTTACCCAGCACCGAACTAACGACATTTCATTTTTCTTTCATACACTTAACTTTTTTTTTTTTTTTTTTTTTACACTTAACTATCATGAAATATCTACTTATTATTAACTGCACTGAACTATCGGCCTAGTCAAGGCGCAAATAAATTAATATTGAATAATTTGATGTAAGAGAATCATCAAATTATTCAATTTTCCCCGTTTTCCCCCGAGGGAAATGCCTTCGCATACCTGCCGCCCGGGGAGACGAGGGGGTTTTTGAGGTTTGGATTGGACCCACTAAAACCCCCAGGGTGCCTCCTCAGCACATGGGGCAGAGCTTACAAGTGTTCAATATTCCCCTCGCCTTGTTCCCCAGGTATTGCATTCGGCATAATCCGCGGCGACACATTCAACCTGACGCACCCTGATGCGTCGTTCACATACAACTCCTGGCGGGTGTTCGTGGCGGCCTGCGGGCTGCCCAGTTTGCTGGTGGTGCTACTGCTGCTGCCCTTCCCCGAGAGCCCGAGGTTTCTTCTGCATGCGAACAAGGGCGAGAAGGCGCTGCAGGTGTTGAAGAGGATCTTCGTGTTCAATACGAAGCTCAGTGAGAAGGATTTTCCGGTGCGTGTAGTTTATTTTATTCTTTTTTGCCTGAGCATTTAACAGGCTGCTGGTGTTGTGTGCTGCTGTTGCTGCTGCCCTTCTTGCAAAGTTCAAGGTTCCTCTTGTACATCTTGAAGAGGAACTTCTTGTTCAAGAAAAAGCTTAGCGAAGACCCAAGATTTTCCGGAGCCCACGCGGCGGACGCTGTTAGCGACGCAGGAAGAAAGGGTGAGAGAGAAGCAAAGCGGGAAGCACACATTGTCCCGTGTCAACGACACGTAGGTTTTAGTGAAACTTTATCGTACGTGGCAAAAACATCAAACACTTACCAGCAATTGTCTAAAATTTAAGCAATCAAAACATATTATTTTTGTGAATACATATTTGTGTAAAAGCTATTCAAATGTTACGTATGATAATTCCAGGTAGAGACCATGATACTGGCCGACGGCGAGGAGGAGACCGTGACGGCGGACAACAACGGTAACGAGACGAAGGCTCCGCTGACGTGGAACCAGCGGTGGGAGGCGTTTTGGGCGCGCAAGAAGATGCTCGTCACGCCGCCGTACATCGGCCTGTTGGTGCTCTGCTGCTTCGTCGACTTCGGCCTTATGTTCAGGTGAGACAAAAGCAGCAATGAAACGAAGGCGCCGCTGACGTGGAATCAGCAATGGGAGGCGTTCTGGGTGCGCAAGAAGAGTGAATGAATGAATAAAAATTTGAATGAATTTTTGAAAATGCTCGTCACGTCACTGCCGCAACAACTGCAATGAGGCATGAGTACCGCTGACGTGGAACCAGCGATGGGAGGTATTCTGGGTGTCCAAGAAGGTGCTATTCACGCCGCCCTACATCGGCCTGTTAGTGCTCTGTTGCTTCGATGACTTGAGCATGTTCAGGTGAGACAATAACTGCAATGAAACGAAAGTACCGCTGACGTAGAATCAGCGGTGGGATGTGTTCAAGAAGATGCTCGTCACGCCGCCCTATATCGGCCTGTTGGTGCTCTGTTGCTTTGTCGACTTCGGCCTTATGTTCAGGTGAGACAATAACAGCAATTAGGCGAAAGTACCGCTGACGTGGAATCAGCGGTGGGAGGTGTTTAAGAAGATGCCCATCACGCCGCCTTACATCGGCCTGTTGGTGCTCTGCTGTTTCGTCGACTTCGGCCTCATGTTCAGGTGAGACAACAACTGCAACGAGACGAAGTTACCGCTGACTTGGAACCAGCGGTGGTAGGCGTTCTGGACGTGCAAGAAGATGCTCATCACGTCACATCACATGTACTAGCCTTCTGTCCACGGCTTCGCCCGCGTGTATTCACGACTTTATCTTGCAGGAATATGATATTTTTCCTGGTTAAAAAGTAGCCTATGACACTTTCCAGCTCCCAAACTATCCCCATACCAAAAATCACGTCGATCCGTTTCTCCGTTTTGACGTGAAAGATGGACAAACAAACCCACTTTCAAAATCATATTAGTATGGATTTATACTGAAGCAAAAAGTATTCTTTTCCAGTTACTACACACTGATGATGTGGTTCCCGGACTTGTTCGAGCGGTTCAGCCTGTTCTCGTCGCTGTACCCGGACACGTCGGCGGGCGTCTGCGAGGTGTCGCAGCGCGTCGCCAACGAGACGCGCTTCGCCATCAGTGAGGTACAGCTTTCACACGATGTCAGGAAGGCAGAATATGGCAGAACCTTGTGTAACTTTAAGTGCACCAATGACCACCAATGTATGACCCGTATTCGCAATAAAGAATATTTGTATTTGATCATGTAAATACCTACTATTTCATTAAATCGGGCGTCACTTGGCGGAAGTCCCTAACCATTGTGAAAAACGAAATTATGTAGCTTACTTCCGCAAAAAACACAACATACCAGATGCATCGCCCGCTCGCACGCAAAAAATTTAACATGCACACCACGAAAATACCAGTGCGCAATACCTGCATTTAGCAAGACAGCAAAACACCTTGCACCTTCACCGATTAGATTACTCTACACGTGTTTCGCCCCAACCCGGGGCATCCTCAGGAGATCAACTTGTTTTCGCGTTGTTTTGATTTGGTGTTGGTTTTCGCATGAACTATCTCCTGAGGATGCCCCGGGTTGGGGCGAAACACGTGTAGAGTAGTCTAATCGGTGAAGATGCAAGGTGTATTGCTCTCTTGCTAAATGCAGGTAATGTGCACTGGTATTTTCGTGGTGTGCATGTGCAATTTTTTGCGTGCGGGGGCGGGCGGTGCTTCTTGCATGTTGTGTTTTTTGCGGAAGTAAGCTACATATATTTCATTTTACACATGTAAATACTACCTGTGCCTCGCAGTTTCACCTGCGTTAATTTGAGGAAGAGGAAAAACCACAGAACACAGGGAAAGATTTTTTTCTCTGTGGGAAAAACCTACTAAAAATATTTTTTTTTCCATTTTTGCAACATTTTTCATTAATGCTCCGCATCTGTTGGTCGTATTGGTCGTATAGTAGAGTGATAGCTTTCCTCGATAAATGGACTATCCAACACAAAAATAATTTTTCAACTCGGTCCAGTAGTTTCTGAGAACAAACTCTTCAGCTTTATAATATTAAATATAGATTACGCTGTAACCGTGCCGCAGTGGTTAGCATCAGCCTGCGATTGTTGAGGATAAGCGATTTCCGGAATTGTTGACCAAAATTTACTATCTAAGGTTTCGGAAGGCATGTTAAGCAGTTGACTCCCGGCTACGTTTGCAGTCAGTAATACCACGTAATACCCTCCAATCAGTTACACCGCCACTGTGGTCTAGTGGCCTAGTGGTACAGTACACACCACCGGTATCAGATCTAGTAGTTCCGGGTTCGAATTGTATGGTTAGTTCGGTGGCTAGCTACCACCATCTTCTCTAAGTTTGACGCCATAACAACGATATTTTCAGCAATGCTGTGTTCCCGCAGTTAGAGATAAGATAGCTAGTTCCTAAGTCATTGAGGATTCCGGGAGTAGTGCGCTTCCACCTTCAGCCTTATCACCACTTAACATCAGGTGTGATATAGGCTAAGTGCTACCCCATTGTGGATAAAAAAAGGGTCTACGTGGTGGGTAATGGCCCATTCTTCGTATCCATCTATGGTAGGCCTGTATCCCAGCAGTGGGGACATAAATGGCTGACGATAGTGACGACTAAGCTACAGAAGCCAAAATCTTGAAAAATTGAGAATGAAGTATTTAGAAAAAATCGACCCGTCTCACAACCAGGGGGCCAAGTCTGCTATTTTACATTAAGCGACCAACTATTGCCATTCTATCGACATCCTATTGACATTACATTTCCATTGTGCCAAATTTTGTATTCTGCAAAAATTTCTTAAAAGTCTCGATATAATGTCGGTGGAGTGTCAGTCGAATGGAAATGGAATGTGAATGGCGAATGAGACGTCTTGTACATAATATGTTTGTTCGCGATTATCTCGCGTTTGGCTAAACCGATTTTGAATCGGTTTTCAGAAAACTATTTCTTACATTTATGAGACGGTTTTGGTATTTTAACCGACTTCAAAAAAGGAGGTTCTCAGTTTAACCCGTGCGTAAGTATGTACGTTTGTCTTTGAGATGCGGTTTTCAGAAAAGTATTAGTATTGTGTCCTTTCGCCGTTATTCGAAGCCTAGGTAAACATATTTTGAGAAAGCCCTTTCCGTTTCCGTTCGACATCAATTTTCCTATTGGTCAATTATACCAACGTGACGTCACTTCCGTAACGTCATCCTAAGTCACGTGATCCGAGTTCACCTTTTAGCAATGGCGGAAGATTTGTGTCATTGGCGTCCATTTTTCGCAACCGTTCACATCTAATCATAAACGCTGTTAGCGTTCGAAATTTAAAATTTAAAAATTTGTACGAGTTGTTCTTTTATTTTACTTTCTCGGATAAAGTAATATTATTATTTATGAAAATTGTTCGAATTTTAAAAGAGCGTGCCTGTGAGTGAGCGCGCGAAAACATGGCGGGTCGGGCTCGATGTCCACCTGTTAATTTCAAAGTATCGTGGAATCCAAAGCATTTAGGACGACGAGATGGAGTATGAGCTTTATTGGCACACAGGAATTGAGGTAATTTAACACCTCGCCAGGTCAGTGAAAGTTTTGATTTTTTATTTTCTTACCCACAAGCAAGTAAGAAATTTTATATTTTCTCACCATGAAAAATCTGTTCATGTGATAGTTAGTAGAGAGTTTTTGCGATCTGCGCAGAGAGATTAAATCATAATCTTAATCATTTATTTCAAATAGATTTCATTTTAATAGTGATACAATGTGATTTAGGGATTTTGAAAGGATCGGGAAGTATACAGTGGGTCTCGGCTCCCGTCGTCGCCCGTGCTTGACCTTGACACACTTTTCTCTTGTTTAGTTTATAAATCCTATTTTACAATTTGTACCGACTTCTTGTGGTGATTTATTGTTTCGAAAGCATTTTGAAGTACCGACAGTTTCTTTAATGGTATTCATGGTATCATTGCAGTTCTAAAATAATATGTTTATAAGTATAGTCGAGTGGTATAGCGCTAATTTTGGTTAGTTGCTTTTGTTTCAACGTTTTGTTTTTGATCATGTATCTACACCGGCACATAGTGGGTGATTACTTTTATACTTTTATGACTCCCATGTCTGTATGTGAGTGCTACCTGCATTATAAATGGGAACAAGCGTCCCTATATATTTATTAGCTAACCAACTAGCGCAAGGCAAATAATATTTTAAAGTGAATAGTGTATTTGCAAAATTAGTGAATTGTATGCAAAAGTTTATTCTTAATACTTTCTACAGTTGACCCTTGCCCCTTTTAGGGAGTGTTAATGTGGGTCGTGTAATGTAACATGGAGCAAATGATTTGATATTGAAAACTTACTTAAATGTTTTTTTTTATGTGCGTACTGCGGTACCTATTGAATTTTATATATGTAAACAAGTACTACCGTACCTAACGTAGTGATGACTTGTTTTTGTCACAATTCTAATCTAACGTGACCCACCACATTGGTGGTCACTTTATGAAGTTTTGTTGTGACGGGGTGCTCGGCCCCCCCGAACCCCCCTACCATTGGTTCGATAATGTTTTATTAATGGATACGTAATTGGCTTCATTATCCTTGAGATTTTTAATATGATATTGAACGCAGATTTTAAGTTTTGGTAACAAATATTAAAAAAAAAAAAAAAAAAAAAAAAAAAAAAAAAAAAAAACATAACCTGCTTACGCAAGTAACGGGGAGCATTTCCTGCTTACGCAAGTATCAGGGTGCAATGTTTTTGACAATAAGCATATGAATCTTTTTATGTTTTTGGATTAAGTACGTGATATTATTAGTGCCGTCAATGCCATAATTATGATTGAAAGCACAGATAATATAATACTATACTAGTTTGAAAGTAAAAACTGTATATTCAAATAAATATGCTATATATTTATATTTTATTCCTTCCGGTCGAGGAAGTAAAAAGGGGGGGGGGGGGGGGATATAGGTATATCGACTACACACACCTTTCATGTTTATATGCGAACAAGCCCCGCTAGTATTAGGCACGCTGGAAGCTGTGCTTGGCACTAATAGTTTATATATTGATTGAAATATCGCGGTGGCTCCCTATGGGCACCAGACAGTGATAGCAATAATTAAGTATTTTAACGATTAATAATAGGTACCTACTGACTAGAAGCTTTGCAGTCAAAGTAATTATGCTATAAAGCCAGTTGGGATTGCGATTCTCACTTTTCGTGTATCTGACATTCTGCGATTTCTGATAATGCGTGTCTGGCGTTTTGCGTATCTGAAAGAGCCTGACAGTCTGACATAGCTGTAAGCAACAGCACGAGCTGAGCTGGTCTGCCCTTTCGACTGTTTCATACCTAAATTTAGTTCAGATCAAGAAAATGTTAATGGAGAACAACGAATAAATTAGGTATTACTTTACATTATTCCACAGTAGATTTACGTTTTAGAAAATTTATGTTCGTTAATATAGGCAATAGTTATTTTAGCCGTCTAGAAGAGTGAAGTCATCTGATACAGGCATTGTTTATGCTTACTCATCGTCATGTATAAATATGGCAGGCTGCTCCCTGGCACCGTAGATTTATATCGTGAGACGAATTCTGACGATCACGGTCTTTTAAAATGGCAAAACTAGGTATATACCATATTTTGTTGCCTGTAATACAGATCAACCTGCAACGGGCAATAGTACCTAATTACCGTTACTGATATTATTTTTCCTGTGCTCATGTAACTCATGCACTCATGTAATGTATGTAATGTTGAAAATGGAAAACCTTTTGTTATTATGATATAAACTACCTATTCATGTATTAATCAAAAGTACTTGTTGACTGTCTTAAACAATAGAAAAATTATGCCTTTCCAGGCTAGAATGAATGCAGTTTGGAGATTGACAGGGTCTACAAAGACATCTTTTTATGAACTTTTAATGAATCATTGTCATAAAATGAATAATTGGATAATTTATGAATTTTTTGGGAAGAATAAGTAAAAATGAGTTTCTGAGATTGATTGCGCAAGGACACTGGCCCATACAAATGTAAAATTAGTGGATCTGATCATTGATAATAATTTACGAGTTTTCAGATTGACAGTCGCTCCACAAGAACACTGTCTTGTACAATAGCAAAATTATGCCCTTGCATGCATGCTAGCATTAGGGCAACTCAAAGAAGTTGCTCGTTTTTCTGATGAGGAAAAGATGTCTCTTATGTTTCTGATAAACAATGTCTTTGGTGAGTTTTAATAATTTTTTTTTTAGTTCATTATGTTAGAATTTATTATATTTATTACCAAGGTATTTTATGTGCCCGGTTAACCCATTTTTACTAAATGGATGGGTATAATGAGCCATAACTCACTGCGTGGGCTCAATGCGCATTTTTTAATTTTGTAAATTTATGTTTCTTTGCTAGAGTGGATATAACATTTAAGGTGTTCCGTGTAGCTAAATTGGCAGTAATTAACGGAGTTTTTTAATTGAGTCGATAGTAATTAATAATAAGAGAAACGCGTCTTTAGAATGGCAGTCTATATAAAAAATTGTGTCCTGCAATGCAACTTGGGACCGTGTCGGTAAAATATATGAAGTGAAACTGTCATTATCGGCCAGTACCAGTCATTTTCGTTGTTATTATTATATTTATATGTATAGTTACAGTTAAAAAAGTCTTGAATGGGTGCTAGGAAAATATTGACGATTCAAAATTTTTATCCTTAAGGACCTACATGCTTATTATAATAATATGTCTATGTGAATAAATCAATATTTGATTGATTGATAGATATAGTAAAAGTTATGACAAAATTTTGCAAATCTTTTGCAATTTATCTTTTAATTAAGAGTTTAATGAGTTACATTAATTCGATTTGTATGCAAATAAGATTTGTTACAAAATAGCAGATGCTTTAAAGAAGTTAATATACGAACTACTTTTGTTTTGATCTTGTAAAATAAGGCATGTGCTTACATTACTTTCAGAAATTTACTTGATTTTTATACATGATCGCGCTTTTTGTCAGACCAGTAAGACAAGCCGGCACAAGTAGTTTAGGATGTTATATGTATCTGCGATCTTATTTATTCGAATAATGTTAACGTTAATTTTTGCAATCAAACTTTAATACATCTTGCACTGCACAAACGTAGCAATAGTTGACATCTTCTCTAGCACAAAGCTTTAAATAATGTGTTTTCTTTAATAGTGTGTGTTGAATTTAGTGTAGTGATTCAACAGTTGAACTGATCGTCGTGGGTTCGATATTTTAAGTATAATATTATGTTTAGTTGATCGAAGTGTTTTGTATGTAACATAACCATGTATTTACAAAATACATGTTTATTTATTTATTTAATTCTTCATGCACAAATTACAGTAGTGGACTTAATGCTACGCACCCTACAGAACCATAAGAATTACGACTTGGGCATCTTGGCCATAGGACAAGCTTTGCTTAGATTGGGGCTACACAGTAGTATATTAAAATTCCCCAAATTAGTTATTTTAGTAAATTTCCTATGAATAATAATTTCCCTATAGCGGTAAAGGATATACTGAGAAACAGTCGTCAGCTTCATAACAATGCTAGTGCTCGGGAGTTTAGCGTGTCACTAGTATAAAATAATAATTTAAAGCAACATGATTTTACAGTTAGGGAAGATAAGAGTCTTGTGCTTATGGTTCATTGTGCCGAAAGTGTTTACAATTATTAAATTGTATTTATATTTTTCTTGATTATGTGTTTTCAGATCATATCGTATCGATGGTATGTCAGAAGAGACTTAGCCAAAAGATTTTCAGATGTTTTTGCTTCAAAAATATATAAGGGATAGCACAAGTTGTGTTATTGTAATGTTTGTTTCTTTTCAGATTTTGAATATTTCAAGAATATGTAAATGATTTATGTAACATAGTTTACATATTTATGAATAAGGTTTGATAGATTGAGCATAAGCACTTATACATTTTATTTCAATCATATTCAGTCATCCGTGCTCATATTTTCATTATATAGGTACTTACGTACTATTGTATGACATACTTGAATGTTTGATAGTAATAGCATAACGTTTCTGATATCAGTATTAATTTGTGATGTTGAACAATTAATTCGAGTACCTACCCCAAGTACCTGTCGAATTTGTCAAAAGGTATAAGATTAATGTCATAATTGCTGATACATGTCACATTGGCGTCCTCGTTCACCAGGCGATAACAAACAAGGTCTCAAAATATGTTTACCTAGGCTTCGAATAACGGCGAAAGGACACAATAGGAGCGTTTTACCTACCATTAAAACGCATATTGTGTCCGGAGCCTTATTCGAAGCCTAGCTTTAAGAACTGCCTGGTGTAGATTTTATCCTTAATGGTTGTCAAGTGTTTCAGATTTTGAGACTACAATGACACAAATCTTCCGCCATTGCTAAAAGGTGAACTCGGATCACGTGACTTAGGATGACGTTACGGAAGTGACGTCACGTTGGTATAATTGACCAATAGGAAAATTGATGTCGAACGGAAACGGAAAGGGCTTTCTCAAAATATGTTTACCTAGGCTTCGAATAAGGCTCCGGACACAATATGCGTTTTAATGGTAGGTAAAACGCTCCTATTTGTTACATTTAGGTTTTGGTATTTTAACCGACTTCAAAAAGGAGGTTTTCAGTTTGGCCCGTATGTACTATGCATGTAGGTTTGTCTTTGAGATGCGGTTTTCAGAAAAGTATTTGTTACATTTAGGAGGTTTTGGTATTTTAACCGACTTCAAAAAGGAGGTTTTCAGTTTGGCACGTATGTACTATGTGGGTATGTATGTTTGTCTTTGAGATGCGGTTTTCACTTTCAGAAAAGTATTTGTACATTTAGGAAGTTTTGATATTTTAACCGACTTCAAAAAAGGAGGTTCTCAGTTTGACCCGTATGTACCTACCTATGTAAGTTTGTGTATGAGATGCGGGGTTCAGTAAAGGTATTTTGTTACCTTTAGGACAAGGTTTTGGTGTTTAACCGACTTCAAAAAGGAGGTTCTTAGTTTGCACAAAAAATTGTAAAATAAAAATAATTTTTACAAAAACAATAAAAGCACCTTAAAAAAATGCCACCAAAAAGTAAAAAATAATAGGTACTTACCTACCTATAATACTATATTCATTCAATAACGTAAGTACCTAGGTACTTTGAAGTCGGGTGGGATTAAACAAAAACATGTACTTATAGTAGGTACATTCTATTTCACGCCCGATTTCAAAGTAGGTACTTATGTAGGTTATTTATTTGGTTATTGTACAAACTATAGTACGAGCCGAGTACGGGGTATGAGCGAGTACGGAGGAGCAACCTTCTTCGGCTCCATCGTCAGACCCTGGACACTATTTTCCAACAGAGTACTCGTCAAGACGATTCAAACGAGCCCAAACTCGATGGGGTTGCATGGTTTCAATATTAAGCTCCTGGCATGGCTTCATCATCAGACCTTGAACCTCGTCTCCCGTCAGAGTACTTGTCAAGACAATTGTAACGAGTCCAAACAAGATGGGGTAGCATGGTTTTATTACAGAGTTCCTGTGGCCTTCCGGCTCCATCATCAGACCCTTGGACAATATTTCCCAACAGACTATTCGTCAACACGATTCAAACGAGCCCTAACTTGATGGCGTTGTATGGTTTCATCATAGAGTTCCTGTGGCGTTCTTCCAGCTCCATCATCAGATCAGCTCAATGACACCATAATATTGCATTGCCTTCTAGTTCTGACCTATGTTCAAAGTTTCAAGTCTCAAGCTCATCGGGAAGCTAGTATAAAATCGTTTTGAAATTTAGTAAAACCTACTAAAAACGTGGTCAAAAGGTGTCGTTGTTCGATGGCAGTTCAATGGCTAAATAACAACTGAAAGTCCATTGATATAACTGTCAAATAGTGAAGAGAATACCGTTTGCATCAACAATTACAATTCTATTCAAATACAATTGATAGCAGACTACCGAAAAGATCAATAGTAGTTCGATGGAGTATCAGTGGAGTGTAGATAGAATAGCTTCGGCCTAAAACAGTAAGAGAATACCAAATGCCAAAAACCATTCAACTGAGACCCTATCGACACTCTATTGATACTCCATTTGGTGCATTTGTATTTAGCAGACTTTGGCCCCAGCTCCGATGGGACTCGAACCCACGAGGTTTGAAAGGTTCGAGAGATAGCGAAAGGTCGTGGGTTCGAGTCCCATCGGAGCTGGTTGTGAGACGTGTCGATTATTGCTGAATACTTTTTTTTTTTCAATAATAAAAATTACTTTGTAAATGCAAATTTTAATAACAAGCTAAAATCTTGTCCCGTTTCCAGAGCACAGAGGTGATGGATGACAAGGTATACATCCACACGCTGCTGGTGGCGCTGAGCTGCCTGCCCACGGCGCTGTCCGTCGGCATCACCATCAACATAGTCGGCAAGAAGCTCATGCTGGGTAAGGAAGAACCTAACTTGACTTACTTAACTTAATGTCCTATGTCCCCTGGATGGGGCAAAGGGCGTCCACAGTAGATCTAAATCGCGGTCGGTCTTGAGCATCGCGTTTCGATTCGCTCCACGTCTTCCCAATGCTTTTCGCTTCTGCCAGTACGGTGCGACGCCAGGTTTGATGAGGACGGCCACATCTTCTTTTTCCTTGGGGATTCCAGTCGAGCGACTAGGACGACTAGGAGCGACGACTAGGAGACGACTAGGAGCGACGAGGTATATGATCGGAATCTCAGAAGAACCTTACTATGCCATACTTACTATTGGAACCTTTGAGCTATGAATAGCTAGCCAAGATAAATTTTATACCTTTAGTTTACACCTAGTCATCTCTAGTTTTTCTACCTTTGATTTGGGGGAAAGAACCTGCGTTTAGTACTTAACAATCAGTTGTGGTAGTTTTCCTATCTACTAGTGTCACATTTCAAGTGGCTATCAAGTTACGTCATAATACAACGCGCGTGGCGGCCTTCAGGTGAGGGAATAAACATTTAAAAACAAAACTATTGTAATAATGGTCTGTTTCCCATAAATATGACATTTTGAATTAAGATTTTGGTATTGCATTGACTAGCTGTTAGCTATAGATCTTGCTCGCTGCTATCACCTGCTATTCTAATCTTATTACACCCCATGTCAATGTGACTATTTGTATCACCCAAAATACATAACTTCTGTTTTCCAGTGATGATGCTGATCAGCTCCGGGCTGGCGGCGCTGGGCCTGAACCTGGTGACGTCATCGCTGCAGAACCTGATCCTGTCGTGCGTGTTCGAGGCAATCGTCAGTTGCACGGAGGCGGTGCTGTTCTGTGTCATATGCGAGATCTTCCCCACCAAAGTCGCGTGAGTACAACTTGCACCTGTCCACGCCCGGGGACTATACAGGGTGATTGTTTAAAGATGGGACATATACTTCAGGGGGTTGAAAGTACCCATCAATACAAACAGCTTTTAGTATGGGGCCAAGTGCCACATTGCGAAAAACAATCAGGCCCCCTAGACAAGTGGCTTTCTATTAGCGAATTCGCCAGTCGAATAGAAAGAAAATGAACGGCATTTCACAGATTCCTCTATTTAAATAGGTATGTAGTTCTACTCACATTCTACTAGTACTTACTAGAAGTAGATCACATATTTTAATCCTGGAATCAGGTGCTGAAATATATATTTGACTGCTTTATAAATTGTCTTGTTTCCGTTTCCAGCGCGACGGCCATGTCGGTGACGGTGATGTGCGGGCGCGTGGGCGCCATCGTGGGCAACGTCACGTTCGGCGCGCTCGTCGACCAGCACTGCGTCGTGCCCATCTACATGTTCGGCTTCTTCCTCATCAGTGAGTACTCGCCTTTATTAGGGTCCCTACCCAAAGGGTAGAAACGGGACTGTTGAGGAGGGGCGGAAATAGGTAGGGCTCAATAAGTATAATACAAATAGAGTAGGTACGCTGACTGCAGCGTCATAGATCGGTGCCATCCAAAGTGGTCTAATAGTTCGGTAAACCATACAATTAGTAGGTACCTATTTGACCAAATTTACATACAAATTACAAACCGGACTTATAAGAAAGACAGCTACAGAAGGAAGACATAAAAAGACAGCTTTTAAAAAGTAAAGTTCTTATAAAAGGCATAAACAAAAGCACCGGCCCAACGGCCAGTTCGTAACAGGGGCCCTATTACTAAGACTCCACTGTCCGTCTGTCTGTCTATCTGTCACCAGACCGCGTAGCATGACAAACCCGAAAAGAGATTTGTCTACCTCGAAAGTCTATAATTGACATCCGAACAATATGTTTGTCTACTATTTTTCTTCTTTCGCACAAGCATTTTTCTTCTGCACAAGGAATATAGCAAGGAATATATTTCTAGCATGCTATAAAAAAATGTCTAATGCTGTTCTTTATGAGTTTTATTCCAATAGCATAAATAATTATTTGCTTTGCACGAGCTGATACAAAGTATAGTATGCCTGTCCTATCAACTACTTACTACCTACTACTGGGAATAGATTATTGAAAACGGCAGTAAGGCTTTCTACCTAGTTTAATTTTGATATGCCCGAATACTCGTACGCTTCTTATCCTCTTATGTGCCAGCGGACCTCCTGGAAGCCCCTAATTTTATACCAATGTGTGCCAAGCGACCTCCTGGAGGTCACTCTATTACCTTATAGTTTAGAGTTGAATTTTGCTCATAAAATTATTTCCTATCTCTTTTATACTTTGCCATAATATATGAGTGGAACAAAGACGCGATTATAACGCCACAAAATGTGTCACAATGCACAAATAAATGAAAAGAGCGCCATTTTTTTGTGGGTGGTCCTACGCCTTGTCAACGTGAATGGTCTTCAATTGGTTTTTTAAAACGAAAAGTGGAAGCGTTATTTGCCGCGAATTTTTGTTGTGTTTTGTGTGTTATAAATTTTTAATAAAATATAATACTCGTAATAAAGGCTTTTATTTATAATTATTATAAATTTTTGGGAGCGTATCAAACACCACGTAAAGTGACAGGGCCACACTTTAAATGTCAAACGTATGAAAGAGATGCCATGATGTTTGAGACGCTCCCAAAGATGATTTGCGTTCGAGAATTCGGGCGTTAGAGTACCTATTATTTTAGTAGGTACTGCTTACTTTTTTCATTAAAGTGAGGGCATTACAGTCTTTACGTAGGTATACCAAATGGCATGTTGGACTCAGTCAGATACAGGGCCTGTCCCTCGCCGCGCTCAGTCCTCAGCCTAATAGGCTTCGCGTCAAGGCTGGGCGGTTCTAACCCCTGCTCCAGCCCCCTAACGAGCTCGAAAGCTTAAGAGGGGGTCGGAGAGAAGGAGGGAGCCTACTCACAATCTCCTCATAAGGTTACCCACTGTGGGTGGGCTGACCAAATGGGCAATCGAGAGCAGGCACTACTACCAACTAAACCCCTCACTACTTGCTCTTCGCCGTCAGAAAGTTGTTATTAAACTTATAATTTCTGTTTGTTCCAGCGAGCGGGCTTCTGTGTACAATACTCCCGAAGAGCACTCGGCCGGCGCGGCCCGAGTGACCTGTCCTACGTTAATTATTAATTTAATGTATTGTTAGGATATACCGTTTTATTAAAGCCGACCTATTTTCTTTTATCGTCTGGCCTTTTCTTTTAGATAAAATGTTTTTTTTGTTATTTTTTTTTTGCTAAATTATTATCTTTCACCATGTAAAATTCCTGTAAAATAGATGCTATTATTTGCTCTCTTTTCAACCTTAACTTATGTCTTAAGTTATTTTTATACAATAAAGTCAAAATACTTTGAGTATTAATGTTGATTTTTACATGATCTTTCCCCAAATGAAGTGGAAGCTAAGTGCACTTGTAAAAAGGAAAATGAAAAGGAATAACTTATATTCAGTTTAGGCTGATACAGCACTTGTGAACGTCAAAGAAGCTACGCCATCGGTTCGCAAACCCTACGGCGGGAGACCTTGGAGAAGAACCGGCAAGAAACTCATCAAGGTTAATTTTTTTCTCCCTGTTTTATTTCATACATAGTCGTCAAATTACCTACATAATAAATTATGATACCTAAATACAATTAGGTTTGTGAACTAATGATCATATCAGTAGACAATTTTGTTGTAGAAACTCTAGTGAGTATACAATGCAGAAAATGTATTACTTACTTACAAAATCACTACTGTGCACTGCAAGTTGAGCCATACAAATAGCTTCAAATATAATACATAATGAAAACATAATTAAAAGAAAAAAAAAAGAAAATAAAAACACTAAGACACCACTGGATGCCGGCAACGCAGGACCGATCCTTGGAGAAAGCCTATGCCCAGCAGTGGGTGTCGTACGGCTGACGATTGAGGCCTAAAAATACTTTCTTACTAGATTTTGATCTGGATAAATATCTGCCGATTTGACCTTGATCAAAACCTAGTATGAGCTCATGGCAGCTGTTACTAGGTCTTGACCTGGTTTTTGTGGTCCAAAATTTAAATCTTGTTTTTGTTTCAAGTGTTTTTTTAAAATAAAACATGTAATATAAGTCTTAGAGACGTAAAACCTTTTTAGAACGAAGGGTACTATACCACTCCTTATCTTAAATATAAATTATTGGTCAGATATTTAATAGTTCGCAACGGCTAACACAAAACATGTTTTTTTGCTCTCCTGTAAAATTTGGTCAAAAACACTTACTAGGTTTTGAAATGGGGCAGCCGACCAGTTTGAGGAAATCGAGGAAAATATTAGTAGTACTACACACACGAGAGAAAAAAAATATTTTTCTCGACATTGGCCGATCATTAGGATTACACAAAGATCGTCATAAAGTTCAAATTATCTCATTCATCATCATCATCCATTTAATGTCCCCACTGCTGGGGCACTGGCCTTCCTTATGGATGGATAAGGAGAACGGGCCATGACGACATATCAAACGTCCATCGAAACTTTCACAGATATAATATGTACTTACTTATTCAACTGTAATTCCAAGATAAAATTACGTACAAAGTCTAATTTTGTAATAAAGTTTAGTTAGCGGATTTGCACGAAACAGGTAAATAGATGGCACCGAGACAAAGTCGGGGAACAAATCTGTTCCAAGGTTGTGCGTTAGATATGGCTGCTGATCGTCGCACTTTATCACCGGTATTGTGCTCGGCAACGAAACGACAATCAATATAATAGTAGAATAACAAAAACTAAAGACATTAGGTACTCAAGTTGACAAATTGTCTTTTGTCTTATTTGGATGTGTTTGTTCCGGGTGTTGAGATTCTTCACATTATAATATTTTGGTAGCTCGGTGTTCAAAGCATTTTCGTCCAAAATTCAAAAGCAGCAGGTTCGATTCCCCTCTGTGTTGTTAAGATGCAAGATTTTTATTTTCTTAATTCTAAAGCCGCAATTCCACTTAGCCCATGCTGTCTGATGCCACCAAATCTATACATATACATACTACATACATACAAATAAATAAAATTGGAGTGTTTGTTTGTAATATTAAAATAACCGCTGGTTACTACATGCATATGATTATATATACGGTACATATACCAAAATAACAGTTTTTACAATTTTTGTCTGTCTGTCTATCTGTCTGTTTGTTCCGGCTAATCTCTGAAACGGCTGGACCGATTTTGACGGGACTTTCACTGGCAGGTAGCTGTTATAATAAGGAGTAACTTAGGCTACTTATCATCCCGATATTCCCACGGGAACTAGAACCACGCGGGTGAAACCGCGGGCCGCTAGTCACAAATATAAACCATAGAAAAATATCTAACAAGCACATCCTACTTTATTAATATTATAAATGTAAAGGTTAGGTTTTTTGATGTTTGTTGCTCAATCACGCCAAAACGGCTGAACGGATTTGGCTGAAATTTGGGACACAGATACTTTGTAGCCTGGAGAGGAACATAGGTTACCTTTTATCATGGAAAAATATCACATTACCGCGTGACAGCGTCGTGTAGTCCACGCGGGCGAAGCCGTAGGCGGAAAGCTAGTAGTACTCACCGGTTTAGTTTATTTGGTCCCGTTTTCAACTATTTTCTTAAGATATTGTATTTTTAAGTATGTGTACTGTGTTCTAAACCACATTGAAGCAAAAACAACCCTTAATAAAATGTGAAAATATCTATGAAAGATAAGTTTCAGCCCACTAGCCCCGCCTGCGTGAGCTGACGCTCCAGAACCCCCACTACCAACCCCCTCGCTCTGATCGGAATCGTCTAGGCGTCAGGCAGCGCGCGACAACGGGCCAATGTACCTAATCAATCTCTTAAAAACATATTCAAAGGGCGTTTGTGCACTACACTAAATTTTACCGATCCGGAAAAAACGGATGCTTGTATTTTAATAATTAATTATTATAAATAATAGAATTTATTTATTTCGTGTAGTTTAGTGTTCGAAACATTGAAACTACACGTCAGAAATAAATAAATTCTTACATTTATAAATGATTAAATTATTAAAATACAAGCATCCGATTTTTTCCGGATCGGTAAAATTCAGTGTAGTGCACAAACGCCCAAACGGTAACGGAAATGAAATCCTTGCGGGGCTGCGCTACGACACACCACGCGGGCTAAGTGAAATTACGGCTTTATGCTTGCGTCATTTAATGATAATTTAACTTAATAATTACTTTAATAATTTATTTTAATTTACTCTTTCATTAGTTTCTCCACAATAATAGAGAAAGAGTGTTTTCGCGTACTATAATGTAACAGACGTTAAACTCCAAACACGTTAACATTGTGAAAAAACAACAAATATCATTTCTTTTATTCTTAAGCCGGGTCTCCAGCGACAGTTTTTTGAAAGCATTCAACAAAAACACATACACAAAACTTTGTTTCTGAAAAATGTTTCTTGACATGCGCCGTCTATACCTCTCTTGACTTGTGTACACAAAACAATAGTTTCTCTAGCAAACAAAATGAGTTCGGACGAAGAAGACGTAGATTCAGATCGTATCTTTATTCCAATCCATCTTTACTTGCATTGCTCTAAACCACCGTAGAATCAAACTTGGCGCGAAAACCAAACTTTTTTTTTGTAATGGCTTCTTCCATTTTACACAGAAATTCGGCCATTGTCTAGCGAGTTATCAAAATTAAAAAAGTTAAAAGTTGTCGAAATGATAGATTATGTACAGTACCCTGCCCCTCGACCCGCGCGGGGGAAGTTTTGTGTACGTGTTTTCCACCGGGCATGGAAAGCAAAAACATTGTTGATGCAAACAAAAATGTGTAGTGAAACAATGTTTTGTGTAGACAGTTTTGTTGAATGTTGAGATGTTTTTGTTGATTGTGTAGGGCAAAACACGCGCTGGAGAGCCGGCTTTAGAGACAACATAGATGTTTGGCATTTGAAGCCATTTCTAGACGGAAAGTTATGTATTTTGGTATCAAATTAAAGGTCTCTGAAAATTCTGATAATTCTGACATTTTGATTCATGTGACGACCAAGAAATATGTATGTTGTTATGGTGACGACCAAGAAATTTGTATGTTGTTGTAGTGACGACTCAACATGGGGCATCGCCGTGGATTCCTCTGACAGCTCATTCGTGCAAAGCAAAAAGTTTTTTGTTATGTTACCTACTTGAATAACTCGTAACTTTAGACATTTTTTAATGGAGCCTATATTTATTTATTTATTTATTTATTCACAACGGGGTAGCACTAAGCCTTCATCACACCTGATGATAAGTGGTGATAAGGCTGAAGGTGGAAGCGCACTTCTCCCGGAATCCTCAATAACTGAGGAACTGGCTATCTTATCAGATCTCTAACTGCCGGAACACAATAATGCTGAAAACATCATTGTTATGGCGTCAGACTTAGATAAGATGGTGGTAGCTAGCCAGGCGGACTAAGAACAAGTCCTACCACCAATCAAACCGAATACAATATGTACCCCCACTGGGAATCGAACCCGGGACCTCTGGGTCTGCAATCGGTGGTATGAATTTTCTAGACCACTAGAAAATTAGACCCTAGGTATTCCTTGTATGTCATAGGATAGGACTAGTAGATTTCTATTTAGGGTGTCAAAAAATATAGTATCAACATAAAAAATATAGTAGCCTTTAATATGTACTCATTATACATATTATTTAACAGCTCGTGAGGTTTCTGAACGCTTTCTTTCAGGCACAAGAATTAAACGACCGACAGTGATGATGTTTGTTTAATCATGGTCAAAATATAGTAGATTTGGCTACTATATATTTTTGTTTTCATTGTCGGAAGCGTTTTAATTGCGCATACTTAGGTACTTGCACACACGCAGGAGCGAATTTAAAACCTACTAAGCAACACCTTGATTTTAAAAGCAGACTAATCTTGAACTTAGGTAAGTAAACCATGTTAGATGTTACAATTTTCAAGTGTTACATGAGATAACTGAAAAAAACCTCAGTTGTCGCCAGATTAACCGTTTGAAGATAAACAAACACTGAGAACAATTGACCGTACATAACAAGGCGTGACACGGCCGCCTGTTTGTCACGTGAGTAAAAGATGGCTAAAGTTATTTTTGTTTAAAATACAAAAGGTTTTCGCACTCTTTGTCCAGATATAGGTATCTGCGACGCGACAGACCAAAGTGTAGTAATTATGTTTTATATAACCCCACTCAGAAAGTTTTGCGAAAAAAAGTTTGTTTTCTCTTAAGGCACTAGGGGCCAAGCCTGCTAACGTTAAGTCATAATCGTCTTTCAATTGTAGATCAATTGTAGTGCTTTTTTTACAAACTAGTTACAAGAATTATGACAATATTATGTGATGTAAATGTAGTGTGTGGTGTGACCATCAGTAGTATGGTGAAAAAAGTACACATTTCTTGTAACTAGTGTGTAAAAAAGCACTACAGTTGATCTACAATTGAAAGACGATTGAGAGACGATTATGACTTAACGTAAGCAGAATTGGCCCCCTGGTCATTTGAATTATTTTGAAAAATTTGCCTATTTAAAGTATCATGTCCCACGTACAGTAAAACAAAGTGGGATCTCAAGGAACCTACAATTTTTTATCAGTTGTAGAGTCTTTTTATTTGCCCAGTTTCCCAAGTAGAGAAGTCTATTTTATGCTAGATACCTGCAAAATACGGAGAGAAAAATTATAAATCAGCTAAAGCAATAAAAGGAAGATAGTTTGAGAACTAAAGCTTAAGCCAACTCTAGATTTTATTGTTTTCGTTTAATAAAAATATCCCATCATTCCCTTTGTAGCTGTTGTTAAACTTACATTTTAGAACGTAATTATACCATTCTTTATATTATTATGTTATCTTATGTTACACCAGCGGCCGCCCGCGGTTTCACCCGCGTGTACTACACGACGTTATCCCGAGGGAATATGATATTTTTCCGGGATAAAGAGTAGCCTAAATTACTCCTTATTACATCAGCTACCGGCCAGTGAAAGTCCCGTCAAAATCGGTCCAACCGTTTCAGAGATTAGCCGGAACAAACAGACAGACAGACAGACAGACAAAAATTGTAAAACATGTCATTTTGGTATATGTACCGTACATACATAATGATCATATGCATGTAGTAAAAAACGGTTATTTCGATGTTACAAACAGACACTCCAATTTTATTTATTTGTATAGATTGTAAAACATGTCATTTTGGTATATGTACCGTACATATGATCATAATTATGCATGTAGTAAAAGGCGGTTATTTCAATGTTACAAACAGACACTCCAATTTTATTTATTTGTATAGATGACAAAGGTACAGTATTATTGGTGATATTTCAAATCACAGTGTTGGTAAACACTCTTAAATACCTACTTAGTTAATATTTAGGTCAACGAATAGCTACGACGAAATCTCAAAAATTTCAAAAATTCGAACAATACTTGTTGTACCTGTTTTGCTTTTTTATTTATTCTAATCAACATTAGCAATGCACGCAATTTAAATGACACCTGCATAATGTGTCTGAGATGTGATTATAAATAAATAAATAACTTCTTACATTCACACCAATTATCTAAGCCCATTTTAATTTCATTAAGAAACTGTATCATGGAAAACTTGATAACGGATAAATATATACTTAAATACTTTTTGTTTGTAAATACATACTTAATATACATAGTAAACACCCAGACCAAGACAAATATAGTTGCAGTATGTATATTGCAGTATATAGTAGAATTGTCTTTTGTTTTTAACTAATATTAAAGCTTTAAGTAGAGTTCCTAAGTACTTAATTGAAAATTGTTCACCGCTATGATCATTAGTTCGCCTATACTTAACTGTATTTATCATAACCCATTGTGTAATTGTGATGGAAACTGACCTTAGTCATACCATGTTAAGGTCATTTTTCAATTTGACGACTCTGTATGAAATAAAACAGGGAGAAAAAAACAACCCTTGGAGTTTCTTGCCGGTTCTTCTCCAAGGCCTCCCGCTGTAGGGTTTGCGAACCGATGGCGTAGCTTCTATGACGTTCACAAGTATTGTAAATAACAATCTAAATTGAATAAACAAATTTGAATCTTTGAATCTTTGAATAGACATGTTCATGCACACAAATATTTGTCTTGTTCGGGAATCGAACCCGAGACCACTGGCGCAGAAGGTGGGTAGCCTACCCCTGCGCCAAACCGGTCGTCAAATTAGGATTAGATTAGGTACCAAGTCTTATGTAGTAAACATGGACAGCCGAATGTAATTATTTCGCGAATGCTTGTTTGAGAGTCTGGATTTCTAAAATTATTCTAAATTATCTATGGAAGAAAGCAGAATTTATAATGTTATGAATAGGTTTGCTTAAATTTAGTAAACGACAATTTTATAAACTTTCTCTGTTAGAAATTTTACCCCGAGTAATAATAAAACTTATGACATATAGGTATTACTGGGTGCCTACCATCAACTTTAAGACAGCGATTAAAAAATAGCGCGATGCAGAATAGGTTCCTAAAATGAATTGCTTTCTTTTGTACTCTGACCTTCTAAAAACTGGATCGCAAATGAATTGCTAAATGTTAATGACCGAACGATTTGTATCCTTTTTCTTCTACCCGTCTCTTTCACTCGATTCTGTCGTGCCCGGAGAGTGAGAGGTACGGGTATAACCTGCAGGTGTCATGTTAAATCGACCGGGTTATAAGTCAAATAAGAGTTCCTGACAGCTTAGCGGCTGTGAAATGTCATTGATCGATCACTGAATCGCTGTCATTGATATTAAGCTGTCGTGGTACGAATAAGCGAAGCAGATCAGTTTAGGTCCTAAACAAAACCGCAATAAGAGTTGATGGTAAGCACCCAGTAAGCCTAGCATGACCACCCAAAACGTGATATGTATCGCATGATAGAGCGACTTATCGACATTAAAACGTCAAAACCCATAGTCTTTTGACAGTTAAACCGGATAACTTATCATATCATATCGAATTTTGTTGGTCATGCTAGGGGGGCTGGTTTGCACAGGTGGTCATAGTTGTCTGTCATCTAAAGGAACATCATGTCAGGATTATTACATTCTATATATACAGGATGTTTGTTCAAAGATGGGACATACTTCAGGGGGTGAAAGTACTCATCAATACAAATAACTTTTACTATGATTTTTATAAATCTAGTGTGATGAAATAATAACTCAGCAGTATAGGCATCCATTTATTCATGCTTCCTTCGTACAATTACTGGATAACGTCCTTTCGACTCGACAACTCGAACACAATTGACTGTCCGCCTACGGGTAGATTTCCACCATTTTGTCTATCCCCGTTCAAAACACAGTGGCGCCATGGCGGCGCTTTCTCTTAATTTAAACTTAAAAGTGTTGCCAGTTATAATTACAATTTGTACTACAATAATGTTAATTATTTTTATCATTACTTTTTTGAAATACAACATTCGGCCATCCGACATAGTGCTACCTCCTGGTGCACTGTATGTAACAAGTAACTAGTCAGTTTCTTTATTTTTACAGAATACAATTTTAAAGGAATATAAATACAACATTTGGCATTATAATCACAGTATATGAAGTATAATCTCAACAAAATTTATAAAAACATGATAATAGTTAAAATTATTACTTATTAAAATAATTTACAATGTAAATGGTAGGTAACCTATGCACATCTCAGATTTCTGCGAGCGTTTTAGTATCACTTATTTTTAGCATTTCACTGTATGTTTTTTTTTATATTTTTTTTTTTATTTTATGTCTCTTTCCGTCTGATTTCAGATCCTTCCGACCCTCAGATTTTAAATTTTATTATTTTGTTTGGAATCGGGATACGGTATTTACTTTTTTTAATTTATGACTTTACTGAGGCAAGGAAAATTATCTATTTGATATTTAGATTTATTTGAAAAGAACTAGATTAATAGTAATTTTAAATCAAGGCAAACTACTGACTCGACCACCAGTTCACAAATGGGGAGGCCCTTCGGAGAAAGAACTGGCAAGAAAACTCGCGAAGGGTGAGCTGACCGACCTCCGTATTATAATTTAATTTTCTATTTATCTAAGTACAAGAGAACTTGCCAGAATATATTATTATTTAGGTCTCAAAACGATGTTATATTATATTTGCTGTTAATTTATTATGACACTGTAGCGTTGCGTCGCTCGCTACTATCCTATTTCATATTATTTTTATTTTATATTTTCACGGTATCATTTTTATAACCTCCTTGCATGTAATTCGAAACTATTTGTCAAATTTTTATGAGTTTGTTCTGAAAAATAATATTTGGAACGTCATGCCGTTTCCATGACATGGTTTTTTTTTGTGTTTAGACATCAATATAAAAAATATTTGATTTGTTTCGGCTCACCTTTAAATCGACTAAATTATATTATTAAACTATTATTTTACTTTTATTGCCATTATAAAACCTGTAAGGAATTTCCTGCAGGTAAGACCAATTTTGTAGTAGATAAATTTGTAAGTAACGTTCTGTTTTGACTTTTTGTACTTATATTAATTTGTGATTTTATTTTTAGGTTTTATATTTTAAAATAAATTTAATATCTGTGGATTGCCGGCCTTTTAGTTGGCTGCCCAGCCACAACACTAGTAGTTTTCATTGTTAAAACGTGTTGATTTCTGTTGTTTGGTCGATTAAATTTGTAATTGATCTTGAATAAATAGTAATAAAAAGTTATGTCAAGTAAGTATAAATTATAACGTATAAATTGCTAGATTATAGATATGCAGGAATTGAAAGCGATTTCTTTTCCTTGAAAGTCCTTCTAAGCGTTTCATGGTAAAACGTCAGATAAATAATGCGAACGTGATACAAATGATGTGAATGCATCATTTGGTAATACGAATGTACCTACCATACATTACAACATTTACTTATACAGAATTGTTCCGATTTATGACGCCTTAAGTTAAAAGAGGACCCAAACTATTAAACTACACGACAAAAGCAATTATTCTGAGCAAAAATAGATATAAAGCGTAACAATAGATTGAAATCTTTGTATCGATATTATAAATAACAACAAGATTTCCAATTTAAATGAGTGTCTATATAGATATACCAAGTAAGATTTTCATTATTTCTATTATTTTTTGTTTGATCCATATATTATTAAGTTCAACAATTATTTTATTATTATTATTATTTATTTATAATATACAAAGATGTTACAACAAAACTTATATACTATCAGTGTTACAAAAATCAACTTAGATTTTACTGAACACTGGGTATTCACCATCTACAATACTAAAAATACATTTTTTATAGAAAAAGGAAAACATTTTAACAATTACACATCGCAGTCAAATCATAATCGTTTTCTATACAATTATTTCTTCGGAGGGTGACTGAATAAATTACGATCACTGCTCGGTGTCGGCACTACTACTGCCTGCATTCCAATAAAAAACAAATAAAAAAAAATATATAAAGATGACAAGCAGGTTAGACAGTTAACACACTGCCGCCGCTTACCGTTCCAGTGGGCGGAGGTGCGGCGTGAGTGTGTTATATACACTGCGGGTTTTGCATGCAAATCAAGATTTAACAGCCAAAGTTATGAAGCTCACTACCACAAACCAGAACGGTGTGCGGTGCAGTGTGAGAATCACTTTAGCCTCGTAGGTACGCGATTAAGGAGCGCGTTCACACGGGGTGATTTCAAGTAAAGTAGGTTGGTAGTGCATTTTTTTTTTCTTGTCCCTAACTGAAATACTTACACACAATATTTTCCTTTCCTAGTTTATATTTACATATAGTTATTTATACATTTTTATAATACATACATTTTAATTCATAATATTCAATATAATAAACTTAAGAAGTACTTTTTTAAATTTGTTTTAATGTTATCCATATTTATTAATTCACATCTGAAGTTACCAAATTGAATGTATTTAATATTCGTGGGATTAACTACGCACATCAGACGTTCATTATTCTATGTTTGAAAATCACTTTTAAATAATTCTAATGTAATACTACGTATTCCGTTAAATTCGTAGTATTTCCGGTTGTGCAGTACGTGACCAGCTACTTACATCCTCAAAAGTTTCAAACATGTCTATGAATAAGTCTACACGAGGCGTTTCTTTTGTAAATTGCGCTTTTTTATGTACTATTATGTCAGTAAGCAACGGTAAAATTGTAAGATACTTAAAGGTCATAAAGATTACTTTCTCAAAAATCATGCATTGGAAATTTCCATGTATTATTTGTAAATAATAGTTTATCTGTATGTCGCTCATTTATTAAACCTGCGAATACTCGGGTCTCTAACTTAAAATTAACGATTTATAAAAGAGGCGCACATAATGTATCAATAGACTTCTCAATTACATTTCATGCATCGGAACACCGAAACATCACCGCTCCACTCGGAACTCAATCCTGTACAATAAATTTATATCAAACCTATCAGAACCCACGGGCCTTAGAATAAATACTATTACAGTTCAGTACCTACAGTTAAAGATTTGTCTTTCTTTAGTCCTATAATTAACCAGGAACCACTAGTCACCAAAAGTGCCTATATGTCTTGGCTATGGCTTTCGGCCATCGGCCATCAATAGCAGTGTCACTAACACAAACATTGAGGCCGACTGGTTTCAAAGTCTATCTATACAGATTCTGTTTCGCTCGGTAGTAGTAGGTCTAAATCCTGTTTTAAACCCACTATGCTGGATGAATGATGGATTTTAACTAACAGTACTTTTCATAATACGAAACTATATATTTGTATTTATACGACCTATTACCATAGCATATATATTTACTGTGTTATTACTCTATAATTTTATTACCCCTTAAGTTATGTTTTCATGTAAGTACCTTACTGCCACTTTGGTCTCTTTTATTTTAGTGAAAGCTCTATACGCTTTATTATTTTTACCTTATTATTCAAGAAAACATTTGCAAAACAAAGTTAAGAATGCGATCTAGAAAATAAATTTACAAACAACAATTTTTTTGTTTTGTAAAAGTACTAGTATCAAATCTCTGATTGAGCTGAATGATCCGAGAGGACAAAGTGCACAACTTTTTACCTTATCTATCTAAGGCTTGATAACATCATTTCTAAATAGGTCAATGATATTGGTGTTATTCAAGTGGTTTCCATAATTAGGAAGCTTGTCGTGGTAAGTAATTGGTAAGTTATCATTACAATTAAAAAGTGATGTTTTTCATATTTCTGCTACTTATATTTAGAATATAAATATTAAAGTCGCCAACTAAGACAATTCCCTGTTCGTACCTACTCGTAAGTACCTAATAGTCTTTTTGATATAAGTTTTAGCATCTTTTTAAATAAGTAGGAAGGTATGTCAAAACTGGACTTTAAAACATTTACAGTCACATCATCAGCAAAGTTTGAATCGAAGAGTAAAATAATGCAATATTTGAAAGTAACGAAATTACACAATCAAGTTCTAATAATTTATGCCGATATTAATTTACATACACACTCTGCCCTTCCTCCCGTTTCGGGATGAAGATGAAACCAACTGATATCCTGAAATCACTTCGACGATCCAAGTAGTACCAAGGTGACGGCTCAGAAATCCTCGAGACACAGCGGCCGGCGTGGCGCCACCAACGAGGCATCAGTGACGGGATGGTGATCTGCGTTCCTCTATTGGGCCGTCGCTTTCTTCCTTCAATGACTTGTTTGCGTTTCATGACCTCGCAAACATAAGAACAAATAAATGATATTAGTGTATGGTGTTTTATTTATCCTTCTTGTCAATCTAGTTAATCGGTAAAAATACTCAGAAAGCTAAACTTCTATAGAAAATTCACAGAATTATTTTATAATGTTAACATTCTTATATGGTACACTTAAATAAGAATGGCTAACTTGTCCAACTGAAATAATTGTATGCCACATAATTATGTTCGAGCGACACACATAGCCCAATCAACTAAAAAGTGTATACTTAGTATAGGGAAACTTTCGTCATTTATCAAATTCAACAAGTCAAGACACTTAGTACATTCTGAAACTAATGCACTTGTCTATTATAACTGCATATAAAATTAAATAAACTTTTTATGATAACAAGGGACAAAATAGTATGGTAATATAGCTACTTAAAGGTCTTCGACCTACAATAACCACAAATACATTTGATCAATCAGCTTTAGGTATTGTTAACAATAAGACATGCATACAAGCTGAAGGCTCTTATATAGGCGAGTCTAGCCTGACAAACTAAAGGCACTTCTAGCATTGTAATCAGAAGGCGCGTGTAGCCTTTTAACCTAAATATACACCTTGATTTTTAATCTAGAAGGCGCGTGTAGCCTTTTAACATAAGTATACACCTAGATTTTTAATCTAGAAGGCGCTTCTATCCTTGTATCTAAATGCACATAATCTTATGAACTGGAACGCACCTAGCCTTGTAAACTGTAGTCGCATTTAGCCATGTAAACGGTATGTGTGTCTAGCCTTGTAAACTGTAGGCGCGTCTAGCTAAGTAAATTGTAGGTGCCTCTAGCCTTGTAAACTGTAGGCCCATCTAGCCTTGTAAACTGTAGGCGCATCTAGCCACATAAACTGTAGGCGCCTCTAGCCTTGTAAACTGTAGGCCCATCTAGCCTTGTAAACTGTAGGCGCATCTAGCCACAAACTGCAGGCGCGTCTAGCCTAGTAAACTGTAGGCCCATTTAGCCTTCTTAACTTTAGGCGCATCTAGCCACATAAACTGTAGGCGCGTCTAGCCTAGTAAACTGTAAGCGCATCTAGCCATATAAACTGTTGGCGCATCTAGCCATGTAGCCTAGTATCTACTCAAGCATAGACACACATGGCCGACTCATAGCTCCCATGGCTACTCAACTAAGCCATAGGCACACTGCCCTTTTTCTAATATTACTTTTGTAAAGCGACTGCAAAATTAATTTCAAACTATCTATGCACTGATGACCTTTCGGCAAATGACCACTACTAGTTAAGCTTAGACACACATAGTCCAATTATAAGCGAGACACATGGCTGACTCGTGGCTCACATGGCTACTAAACTAGGCTATAGGCACACATGGCGACTCAACTACGCAATAGGCACACATGGCCTTTTTCTGATACCTATTACCTACTTTTGTTAAGCGTCTGCAAAATTAAACTTCAAACTGTTTAAATCCATTAATAACTTTACGGCAAATGGCCACTACCTACTACTCAAGCTTAGACACACATGGTCTAATATAAGCGACACACATGGCTAACTCAACAAACTAGTTGTATAGTAATAGAATATAAAGAATTGAGTATTGTTCATATAACCTCACTCGCCCTTTTTGCATTCTTGTCTATGTTAAATAATATTTTTCCATTGAGTTTACAAAAAGATAAAATCACTATTCTCTTTAAAACATGCTCAACATATTTGGCCCACATCAATGGCATGTGAAAGTCAAAATCAAAGCTATCTTTATTTACTATATTGAGTACAATTACGCAATCATAGCATTTACATTTCTAATATTCCTGAACACGTTCATATAAAATCTATTTTTGGTTTCGAATGTTTTCAATCTTCATTTGAACATTTGAAAAAGATTTGAAACGTCCGGGTTGATTGACTCCGAGTCATAAAAAGACAGCTTATTAAATAAAGTGCCGATTTTCACAGAAAGACGGAAATAATTTGAAATATTTTGTAAAGGCGAATAAGGTCAACTGATCAAACTGATTTTCTAAAACTTCTAGGGAAAAATTGCACGTACCTTATAACTGAACTTCTTTGCGTGTTGTTTTTTGCCACTTCTGAATTGTGATGAAATAATAACTCAGCAGTATAGGCATCCATTTATTCATGCTTCCTTCGTACAATCACTGGATAACGTCCTTTCGACTCGACAACTCGAACACAATTGACTGTCCGCCTACGGGTAGATTTCCACCATTTTGTCTATCCCCGTTCAAAACACAGTGGCGCCATGGCGGCGCTTTCTCTTAATTTAAACTTAAAAGTGTTGCCAGTTATAATTACAATTTGTACTACAATAATGTTAATTATTTTTATCATTACTTTTTTGAAATACAACACTAGGATGTAACTTTAAAATGTAAATTGGCATAGTAATGAGAGGGGTCTCTTCTATGACAGGTTTTAACCAAAAAGAAGAGATCCACACATCGCAAACACTATTTGTGTTATTAAAACATTATACAATTTTTGATCTTTGACTTTTTTGATTTTGATTATGGGACCAAGTGACATAGTGCAAAAAAAAACAGTTGTTAAAAATGTTTAAGAATGTGCAAGCAGCGCTCTTTCATATGATACCCCATATCATCATCATCATCATCATATCAGCCGAACGACGCCCACTGCTGGGCATAGGCCTCCCCCAAGGATCTCCACAACGATCGGTCCTGCGCTGCCCGCATCCAGCGGCTTCCCGCGATCTTGACCAGATCGTCGGTCCACCTTGTAGGGGGCCTGCCCACGGAACGTCGTCCGGTACGCGGTCGCCATTCGAGAACCTTTCCGCCCCAACGGCCATCGGTTCTCCGCGCTATGTGTCCCGCCCACTGCCACTTTAATGATGCAATCCTTCGAGCTATGTCGGTTGTTTTAGTTCTCCTGCGGATCTCATCATTTCTGATTCAATCGAGCAGGGAAATACCAAGCATCGCTCTCTCCATTGCTCGCTGGGTGACTTTGAGCCTTCTTATGAGACCCATAGTAAAAGACCACGTCTCACTTCCATAGATCATTACTGGCAACACACACTGGTCAAAGACTTTCGTCTTGAGACATTGAGGTATTTCGGACGCGAATATATGTCGGAGCTTCCCAAACGCTGCCCATCCGAGCTGGATTCGACGAGAGATCTCTTTCTCAAAGTTGGACTTACCTAACTGGACCGTCTGTCCTAGGTAAACATAGTGGTCAACAACTTCGAGTGTAATGTTCCCAACATTAACTGGAGCGGGTGCAATACCCCATATGCCCTAATAGAATCACCTTTTAGTCTCCGTTGCAAATAAATATAAGTATAAATATTTTTATTTCTATCTTATTTGCAAAATACTCGAGATATCCTGCTGTGACAGACAGACAGACTTAGTCGCACCATAAGGGTTCCTTTTTACCAGTTTGGTTCGGAACCCTAACAAGTTTTTGTTAATGTTAGATTGTCATCTAAACCAAACCTGTATCAAAATTTCAGCTCCATCGGACACTGGGAAGTGGGTCAAATTACGCTTGCAAGATTTGTCCCCCACTAACTAACTAACATGGCAAGTTAATAAAAAGGTTGTAAAAACGAAACCTTCTGCAGGTTTTTGTATCAGCACGCTAAGATCCATTGAGAGATGACTTGTGCGACACTGATAAGGTGAAGGCGGCCTTCGCGCCAAAACGCGAGTTTAGTTCACGCCGCGATTCTGCTACTGGCGCACGCGCAAAAACTGCATCGATATATCTAAATCATGCGAATTTTGAATCAAGAACCCAAACTTCAATGATATTAAAATAATAGAAAAAAAACGTAGTGGACATTCCAGTTACAGTTCTTGAACATTTGTTTGTTTTTCTTTAATTAACGTTTTTAGTGGTTAAAAAAGACAATATAAACATGAAGTAATAAGCAAAGTTATTTGTTAACAAATACCGCATATGTTCTAGTAATAGTTTACTGTAAATTTTCGTGAAAAATTAGTAAATAGAAAAAGTAAGGATTTTCTTAAGAGAATGGCTGAAATAAATAAAAGTTACGTTCAAAGTGAAGATGAATTGGAACTGAGTTCGGTGGGAGTGAAGGTGAAAAATTATCCCAAGAGTTACGGGTATGAAGAAGCCTTGGATTTAACAGGTATGAGGATATACAGACATCCTATCCTACTTATCTATACATCTATACAAATAAATAAAATTGGAGTGTCTGTTTGTAATATTAAGATAACCGCTTTTTACTACATGCATATGAATAAATATACAGTACATATACCAAAATAACATTTTTTACATTTTTTGTCTGTCTGTCTATCTGTCTGTCTGTCTGTGGTTCTCGTTCCAGTGGAAATATCGGGATAAAAAGTATTCTAAGTTACTCCTTATTACATCAGCTACCTGCCAGTGAAAGTCCCGTGAAAATCGGTCCAACCGTTTCAGAGATTAGCCGGAACAAACAGACAGACAGACAGAAAGACAGACAAAAATTTAAAAAAAATTTGTTTTGGTATAAGTACAGTATATATAATCATAAATGCATGTAGTAAAAAGCGGTTATTTTAATATTTTAGTAGGTATAGATGTATAGATATAGATGTAAGTATATAGATAAATGTGAAAGTTTAGATGTTTGGGTGTTTGTTACTCATATGTCAATAGCGCCAAAACGGCTGAACGGATTTGGCTGAAATTTGGGACACAGATCCTTTGTAGCCTGGAGAGGAACGTAGGCTACTTTTTATCCCGGAAAAGTCAGATTCCCGATGATGATGATGATGCCGGCGTATAATTATGATGAACGAGCTTTCCGTCCGCGGTTTCGCCCGCGTGAACTACACGACGTTATCCCACGGGAATGTGATATTTTCCGGGATAAAAAAGTATTCTATGTTCCTCTCCAGTCTACAAACTAGCTGTGCCCCAAATTCCAGCCAAAATCCGTTCAGCTGTTTTGGCGTGATTGAGTAACAAACATCCATACATCTAAACATTAAAATATCTAAACTTTCACATTTATAATATTAACTAGCTTTCCGCCCGCGGCTTCGGCCGCGTGGACTACACGACGTTATCCCGTGGAAATGTGAAATTTTTTCGGGATAAAAAGTAGCCTATGATCCTTTGGCTTGTTTGGATGTTTAGATGTTTAGATGTTTGGATGTTTGTATGGACTTCCGAAGCAGACTAGCTCTTTGAAATGTCAAATTTGGCCTAGGAAAAACTAGTTTGTCCTAAAATCTGGTTTGGCCGGTAACATGATTCTTCTGTACTTATAGGTATTATAAAGAGGGAAGATTTGATTTTTTGTTAATTCGTTGGTTTGGCTATTGAATAAACTCTAAAACTGTTAGGTACACAAGACTGCACTGATTGAAAAATTAGTTCACCATTAGAAAACCACATTCTTCCTGAGTGTCAAATTTTATCCCGATAGTTTTACAAGAACGGGTACGAGCAAATAAAACAGCACGAAACCAAACCACTAGTTATTTCACAATTTGCCTATTGAATACACCTCACAAAACCTACAGGTTGCCATCCCGTTGATGTGGTTTATTTATGGTTGTAGGATAGTAGTTCGTCCATTTATTCTTAGACAAGTTGTTATCATTATACCTCTAATTATCAGATGGGAAGGCGATGAAGTCACAACATGACCACACAGGTCAGGATAGACAAGAAGATATAGGTATATCCCCTACCTACTCTAGTACCAAACTATCTAGATTAAGGAGTTATCTAAATCACTTTAGGTCAGTCAGTGACACACTTTATCATCTAAATTTCTCAAGTGCCGTTCGACATTTTGGAGAGTTCAAATAGATATACCTGCCGAGATTAAGTTGACAAGACGACTTATTTTGACATAGAAACAACACAAAAACCATGAAAATCTATCACAAAAGAGTGAAATAGAAATCTGGATAGGAATATGTCATGTTAAGCACACTAGATGAAATCTGTGAAGATTAGTGTAAGATTAGCTATGAAGTGTTTTTCAAAGGTTAACAAGTAGCAAGTATCAATTTTTTAAATAAGTGAAGTATGACTAGATATGTAATGTAACAGTTTTAATCTAAAATAATAGTAGTAAGCAGCAATAAGCAGTTTTAAATTAATACATAAAACTCTTGCATCTGACTGACAGACAACGCACAGCCGAAACTACTGGGCGCAAAAAGCTGAAAGCAAGTATGTTTCTTGAATAGTTATCTATCACGTTACAGAAGGTAACGGACAATTGAAAGTTTGATGAAAAAGGGAGATGTTAAATCTCCCTTCTTGTCAAGGGATATTTAACAGCCGAATTGATTAAGCAGATTAATTATTCTAAAAATAAAAATATATTAGAAACAAACACCAGTATATATTAAATGATCAAGGGCACACCTGAAAATGTCTCGGAACAGCAGGAGCTCAGGAGCCGTACTCTGAAACGCTAAATCCGAAATTTCGGTAGCCCCGCCCCTTTCACTCGATTCTGTCACGCACGATTGGGGAAGTTCCGGATTTTGCGTTTCAGAGTAGGCCCTCAGGGCATGAACTCACATACCTACGCACGGAAACTCACTCGCGTAGCAGATAGCAGAAGATACTACCAGTCACGGTCCGGTGTTGTTCAAGGAGACTGGCGAGCAGCGGAGGGACTTCTTGGTGGTAGGTGTTCACCGGCAGCGGACGTACTGTAGGGAAAACGTTACACGAAATATCGCAATTTACAAGTCAATACGCAATAGAGAATGTTTGGCAACACAATGTATATTCTCAGATACTAGAACTTAAAAACTACTAGACAATTTTGAAAATTCTTTTGGGTAACATAACATTTAGGTACATTATTCCTGAGTAAATCACTCCATTTTATTTCGCTATTCCTATAACGGGTAAACTCAAAAACTACGATACCGATTTCGTAAATTATTTCACACATACATTTATTCATTTATTTTGTTATTTATTTATTTAGTTTGTGTATTTGTGCTGTCCAGGGAATCTGCAGCATTCTTCTCCAGCACAACAACTCAAAAGCGTCTATCCGTGCATGATAGACGCTTTCGGCTTTCTTCGAAGAGCATGTACAGGAACATAGAGAACACTAGAGAGTGGACACCAGTTTGCACTTCGTTTGTGCAATTGCGATAGCACTCAGCCTTTGCCATTCTTATAACTAAAAAATACACCAACAAGATGATATCAAACAATTAGGACATCCTTTATTTATTTTTGTAATTCCCAAGTCAGATCAATGCTTAAGACCCCAGGATCACGATCAACTTTGGTGATTCCAGCAAATAATTTTCCCGTCTACTTCCTATTTCTAACGTCTGTCAAGTATTCTGTTATTATAACGACTATACCTACATAACAATAGATCACGCGAAGGCTATTGACTCTGGCAGTTGTATTCGTAATAATGAAATGACAATAATAATCTTGAAATAGATGTCTTTCAATATTTTTACCATTATATTTAAACGTTGATTTCCTATTTGTGATTGGGAAAAAAAGTAGAAAAACAAAGGTCTTTAAGAAGCCATAAATGAACTTGGTAATATTTTTCAATGACTTATCCTGTTTTCGACTTTGCACGAGACTTTTGTTGCCGTTTAATACAAAAGGTAATTTGAATCTTGCTTAAATGTATGGAACAAAACAGCTGATATTTTGCGGGGTTTCAAGCTTGTTTCCGTACAAAAATTTGTCCTAATTATGAATTTTACAAATGTTATCATTTGTAAGTCGAAGTCTAAAGTAAAGATTTTCTATTTTTGTATAAATCCGTTACATAATATACGGAATATTTTGTTAATGGTACTGATCAAATCAACTAATCATACCATTGAGCCATGGTTCAATCTCCGACCGGGACAAACACTATGTAATGAACCAGACATCCCAGAGTGCCTACCATCAACTTTACGAAAGCGATTCAAAAATAGCGCGAAGCAGAATAGGTTCCTAAAATGAATTGCTTTCTTTCGTACTATGACCTTCTAAAAACTGGATCGCAAATGAATTGCTAAATGTGAATGACCACAATTTGTGTCCTTATTTCTTCTATTTGTCTCTTTCACTCGATTCTGTCATGCCCGGAGAGTGAAAGGGACGGGTATAACCTGCAGGTGTCATGTTAGCTTAGCTGAGTTATAAGTCAAATAATAGTTGATGACAGCTCAGCGGCTGTGAAATGTCATTGAATGATCACTGAATCGCTGTCATTGATAATTAAGCTGTCGTGGTACGAATAAGCGAAGCAGATCACTTTAGGTCCTAAACAAAACCGCAATAAGAGTTGATGGTAGGCACCCAGGTTACTTTAAAAAAATTATCTATAAGTCACTGGCCACTTGTCATTATTTAGAAAAATTTGGGTAGATATTTTTTTAAAAGTAAAAATAAGTACCATTGAAAAATAGAAAATGAAGTATTTAGAAAAAATCTACCCGTCTCACAAACAGCGCCGATGGGACTTAAAACAAACGACCTTTCGCTATCCGGGCAACTGTTCTAACCACTGAGCTACGGAGTCGTTTGCAAACGACTCCAATAAAAATTGCATTGTGAATGCAAAAAAGTAAAAATTTTAATAACTAAAAATACCATTGTTTGAATTTCGAATTTTCATCCACATTTTTTCGAGAGCCAAATTTAATTATCGTGTTGTAGCGACGCACTCACATCGCAACATAAGCAAGATGCCGAGTATTGAAGAAATGCAGGATCAGCGAAAAGTACGAATGTAAACATCGACGCGCAAGCCTGACGTCACACACTACGTCAAGAGAGAACTGAAGAATTGTATGGAAACATGAATCGCGCTAACAGAGTTTATCAGATGCGTCGCATAAATACAATTTCCAACTACTAACAGTTGGGCCGCGGTCCCCGAGCACAGACACCTAGCTCGGAGGAAGTACTTCCCTTTTCGCTGAATATATGGCGAAACAACCTGCCTCAGCATTGGTGACCACCGACATTGGACAGCAGCAGCCTTCTGGAGAATAGAGGTATACCACCCCTCATGATGGAGTCAAGCCTACAAGGTCCACGATCAGCAGCAACCGCGACTTGGTCCTGCGGCAACTACTCGAAGACTGGCGGACGACGGCAACAAGGCAGCCCACGACCGAACTGAAGGGACATACCAGCGGCGTGGCAGTTCTGCATATGAAGCTATACCGCCCATGGAGCAGCCAGCAGCACACGCTCGTCATACTGGGAGACTGGAGCGTCACTGGCCTAACACGAGTAGAGTATTTTCAAGCAAGGGGGGGTGTGATGTAGCGACGCACTCACATCGCAACATAAGCAAGATGCCGAGTATTGAAGAAATGCAGGATCAGCGAAAAGTACGAATGTAAACATCGACGCGCAAGCCTGACGTCACACACTACGTCAAGAGAGAACTGAAGAATTGTATGGAAACATGAATCGCGCTAACAGAGTTTATCAGATGCGTCGCATAAATACAATTTCCAACTACTAATAGTTGGGCCGCGGTCCCCGAGCACAGACACCTAGCTCGGAGGAAGTACTTCCCTTTTCGCTGAATACCTGGCGAAACAACCTGCCTCAGCAGTGTCTTATTTAAAACATCGAAAACATTTTCGTGCGATGATTTTCCACTATTTTAAATGTGGCCTAAAACCTGATGAGTCATTTGATCGACTTCAATAGGTTTTTATGGATTAAGGACATCCAAAAGCAACCATCTACCGTTTATCCCTAAAATAAAAATCAGCTGCAAGGAATACGGTTTTCATCGCCGAAAAACGCGCTATCAGCGTTCGAAAAGACCGTGGAAGAGGTGTCGGCGGCGGACTGGAAAAAATGATTTAAAAATTGGTTCAGACGAATGAAACATTGTATAAAGGCTAGTGGAGAGTTCTTTGAAAAGATTGATTTAAAATATATCATCCATAGCAGGTAGTTTTTTAGTTTCTCAAAACTTTCCGAGTGTCCACAGTACATTTGTTTATTTATATTTATTTCAACAATATGTCAGTCATGGCGGGCCAATCAACCAAAGTACTTATTTTCCAGGCCACGGCAGGTACAACCTGGGTCTGCTGCTAGCCTGCTTCATGGTGATCATGGCCATGGGCATCGATATCTTCGGGCTGGGCATCATCGTCACCGCTGCCACCTGCGACCTGGGTCTGACGCTGCAGCAGATCAGCGTTCTCTCCTCGATGCCCTTTGCGGGTAATATTATTATTCCCTTTATTACATTTTAAATACTTACAAAATTATATTTCTAAACATTAAATTTTTACAATGTATAACACTAAAAAATATAACATTTAAAAATACAAAAATGCAGTTCCCCAACGGCAGCAAGATCAAGGTCCCGGCTACCGATGGTTAAGGATCCAGAGACAGGAACCTTCTCACTATACGGGCCGTGTCCAGAAGTACTGCCTTCTGCATCTGACTCCCGATCCATCCACCTAACGCGAGCCTCTTAAGGTGTTTATCGAGGCTCTTGGCTATCAGCCCATGGGCAGATATGACTATCGGAACAACAATTGCTGAATCAATGTCCCACATGTCGACAATCTCGTGAGCTAAATCAAGATATTTGTTTTCTTTATCTTTTTCAGCTTTCACAAGGTTGTCGTCATGGGGAACAGTGACATCAACAATTATTGCGCGGCGTTCGTGTCGATCTATCAATACAATATCAGGCTTATTAGCTACAATAGTCCTGTCTGTAATGATAGATCGATCCCAATACAATGTGGCATGGCTATTTTCAAGGACCTGTTCTGGTGCATACCTGTAGTACGGTAACTCGGATGCCACAAGACTATGTTTCAGAGCAAGTTGTTGGTGTATTATCCTGGCCACTTGGTTATGTCTATGCAAATACTCGCCGTCAACCTCATCCATAATTGCACAGACAAAACCTTCGGTTTCACCAAAAAGATCATCGAAACGGAGCCAGGATACTGAGGCTAATAAATCTACGTCGGGCCCATGGAGAGCCCGGTAGAATCTGCCGTGTAACTCCTTGCTTTGCCACACAGCGCTGCGGTCGGACGTACTAAGTACTACAGGTTTGCGCCAGTTTTCTTTTGCTAAAAATAGAGGAGTCAGTCCATTGTCAACAGCAACTACATCTCTATGAGACCCCATATCGACTTGGAGAAAATACTCCCTAAGATTGCATATCTCGCGGTTATGCAATGTCTTAGCATTTAAGAAGCCACGACCACCGCACTTCCGCGGGATATACAATCTCATGGTCGATGAACGTGGGTGATGCATGCGATGTGCTGTTAGCAATGTACGAACTTTTCTATCCAGGGCATCCAGTTCAGTTTGAGTCCATTTAAGTATGCCAAAGGAATACATCAGTACCGGCATGACCCATCCATTGTATGCGCGAACCTTGTTTCCGCCAGACAAAAGACTTTTAAGGACTTTTGAGAGGCGCCCCAAGAAACGCTCACGCAACGACTGTTTCATGTCAGCATCGTTGATGCCTAATGCCTGTGACATACCTAAATATTTATAGGTTTCGTTAACGGAGAGAGATCTAAGATTAATAGAATCAGAGAGTTGTATACCCGTGGATTCCATTATCTGACCACGCTTTACATGCATGACTGCACATTTGTCCACACCAAATTCCATTTTAATGGCATTACTGAAAGCTTCAGTAACCTTCAGTAACGCTGTCAAATGAGAACTGCTATGGGCAAATAGTTTCAGGTCATCCATGTATAGCAGGTGTGATATTACTTGACCATTTCTCCGTAAACGGTAGCCTAATCCTGAACTCTCGAGAAGTGTACTCAGAGGGTTCAAGGCCAGACAGAACCACAATGGACTCAGACCGTCACCCTGGAAGATACCTCGCTCTATTTTTATAGGGTCGCCCTGACCTAGAACCCGTCGAGATCCTGGATAGAAAAGGACCGTTCTCCATTTTCGCATGCACGATATCAAGAAAGTGCGTAGAGTTGTATTTATTTTATACAACTCCAGCACCCTCATGAGCCACGAATGCGGCACGGAATCATAGGCCTTCTTATAATCTATCCAGGAAGTCGACAGGTTCTTTCGGTTTCGACGAACCTGTTGGTTAATAGCCATATCAATGAGGAGTAGCTCCTTAGTACCACGGGCCCCATTCCTACATTCATTTTGAGAGGCGAACATAATAGAATTTTGATCAATGTGTTTATTAATTTTCGACCTCAAAATGGACGTAAGAATTTTATAAATTGTTGGTAGACAGGTGATAGGTCTATAGTTTTTGGGGTCCGCAGTACTACCAGATTTATGGAGCAGATGGGTTATGCCTGTTGTCATAAATTCTGGAAGCGATCGAGATAATAAAGCATTTTGAAATTGAGATGCTAAGCAAACGTGCGAGCTAGGTAACCATTTATACCAGAAATTGTGCAGTCCGTCCGGGCCTGGAGATTTCCAGTTGGGTAAGGAACGAACTGCACAAACTACGTCTTGGTAGTCAATGGTTACTCCATTCATATCAGGTATAAGCTCTCACGAACGCTCAACATCCCCCATCCACGCGCCTTCAGAGTGAGTGACAGGCACGGACCAGATGTTGTGCCAGAAAGAAATCATAGCATCATCATCCGGCCGATGCATATCAGTATCACTCTGATCCGATTGCTCCCAGGATGCATAAACACGTCGTTGATCTCTCTCGAACATGCGGTTCTGAGTAAAGCGATCGACTCGCACCCTATACCTCCGAATACGATTAGCCCATGCACAAATTTTCTGCTTCAGGTGCGATGCGCTCTGTGACACATGAAATATAATTTTGAGGACTAATACCAGTCCCCAAGAATGCACGTTTCACAAAGCGCATGACCCTAGGGCGCATGTTGCCCTCCCTCAAGCAGCTAAGCTTACCGATGAGTACCCTAGCCTCACTGATACGACGTTCAATCCTACACTGCCAGGCTGGTACAGCCAAACGCGGGTGTGTTGCTGTGTCAGTATTTGGAAATTTGACATGAGCAACACGACAAGCCGTAATAGCCGCACAATACAAGATCGAATGAGTATCAGCCAGGTCTTCACTACTATCAAAGTAATTTGATAGTAGTGAATCTAAAGCACACATCAGCGCCCTATTTTTTTGTGCATGGGAAAACGCGGAAGCCGAGGTCTAAGGTGAACAGGGTGCCTACCATCAACTCTTATTGCGGTTTTGTTTAGGAACCTAAACTGATCTGCTTCGCTTATTCGTACCACGACAGCTTAATATCAATGACAGCGATTCAGTGATCATTCAATCGTTCAGTCGCATAATGCCAAATTCGCAAAATGGCAACCGAGTCGTAATTGGACAAATTCGCAAAATGGCATATTCGTAAAAGGACAAATTCGCGAAATAGCATATTCGTAAAAGGACAAATTCACAAAAAGACTAATTCGCAAAAGGACAAATTCGCGAAATAGCATATTCGTAAAAGGACAAATTCACAAAAAGACTAATTCGCAAAAGGACAAATTCGCGAAATGACAAATTTTTACCAACGCATGCGGTATCGTGAACAATATATACGTACGATATTATTATAAACTAGCGGCCGCCCACGGTTTCACCCGCGTGGTTCCCGTTCCCGTGGGAATATCGGGATAAAAAGTACATATAAACCTTCCTCTTGAATCACTCTATCTATTAAAAAAAACCGCATCAAAATCCGTTGCGTAGTTTCAAAGATTTAAGCATACAAAGGGACATAGGGACAGAGAAAGCGACTTTGTTTTATACTATGTAGTGATGAAATGCAAACAAACATTGAAAAAATAATTTTAATTTTTACAAAAATAATCACAGGTCGTTATAATTAGAGAAAAAGTCTTAAATCAAAACACAAAAAGTCACAAAAAAATACGATAAGTAGGTACGATATGCAAAAAATGTTTTAAATATGAAACTTTCATACTGAAAGGGAAAATTATAATAGCATTTGATAATAAATTATCCTTTGAAAAAAATATTTAACAAAATGATTTTTTTTTAATGTTTGTTTGCATTTCATTTATAATAATATCGTACGTATATATTGTTCACGATACCGCATGCGTTGGTAAAAATTTGTCATTTCGCGAATTTGTCCTTTTGCGAATTAGTCTTTTTGTGAATTTGTCCTTTTACGAATATGCTATTTCGCGAATTTGTCCTTTTACGAATATGCCATTTTGCGAATTTGTCCAATTACGACTCGGTTGCCATTTTGCGAATTTGGCATTATGCGACTGAACGCATTCAATGACATTTCACAACCGCTGAGCTGTCATCAACTCTTATTTGACTTATAACTCAGCCAAGTTAACATGACACCTGCAGGTTATACCCGTCCCTTTCACTCTCCGGGCATGACAGAATCGAGTGAAAGAGACGGGTAGAAGAAATAAGGACACAAATCATTCGGTCATTCACATTTAGCGATTCATTTGCGATCCAGTTTTTAGAAGGTCAGAGTACGAAAGAAAGCAATTCATTTTAGGAACCTATTCTGCATCGCGCTATTTTTGAATCGCTGTATTAAAGTTGATGGTAGGCACCCAGGAGTCGATCGAAATTCCCGAACTACATCTTCAAGAGTACTCCTCAATATATCATTGTATTGGGGACTTACAGTAGTAACCATATCATCTTCACCATCACTATCAGCAACGCCAGCTTGCAATGTGGCCGCGGCAGAAGCTTGAGTTGCCGCCTGCGATGCAGTAGTAATGATACGGTTACGTTGCACCTCTGTTCGGAGCCGATCAAGTACAGAGTCATCCAACAAGTGACCCCGTTGAATGGCTCGCACCTGATCCGACAGTCGTTGAGCCGAAACGTTGATAGATGGTTCAAGAGCCTGAAACAGAGAAAGCATCCGAACACGATACGCAGTAAGATTAGTTCCTGCCTCTGTTGCCTCAAAATATGCGCGCATGACATTTTCATTGATGGAAATTGTCCATCGCATGCGCTGCACTCCACCGGGAGCGGGGGCCCTGACCGGAGCCGTTTGCCCCAGAAGCCCCAAACTCTTCGGTGGCCGGCCCCTCCTCCGGCGTACAGGTGGTGGCGACGTCGGCGGAGAGAAGTACTCGTCACTATCGCTCGACGCAACTGCAGATGTCAGCTGAACACACGGCACTAAGGCAGTTGCCGACAACTGCGAGGCGGAGCGAGGTGACGAGCCCGGAGGTGGTAGACGTGCTGCATATATTATTATTATCGTTAAGATTAACAATTAGATACCTACTTTTTTTTACTTATAACGGGTTTGCTCTTGATCTCAATCAAGCCCAGGGGCTAAGACAGGATCCAGCATGCGAGCTAACAGAAAGAAGAAGAAGATTCCTATTCACCCTTGCTTTGAAGGTGGTCAGGTTATAAGTACTCGGGAATACAGACGCAGGGAGGGAGTTCCACTCCTTTGCTGTGGGCAATATAAAAGATGTTGAGTAGCGCTTGGTGCGACATTTAGGAATATCAACCAAGAAAGGGTGGTAGCCCGCTGTGCGTCTGAATGTCCGATGGAAGAAGGGGGATGGCGGTATGAGCTTATGCGCCTGAGTACACTCTCCGAAGTATAGTCTGTAAAAGACCGAAAGACAGGCAACTTTGCGGCGGTGAGCTAGGGTGCTCTTCACCAGTTTTTTGTCGCCAATTAGCTCTGCGGTTTGGACCGGTAGACCAAAGACCAAGATTTTCGGGCAGGGCATCATCGTCACCGCCGCCACCTGCGACCTGGGCCTGACGCTAGAGCAGATCAGCGTTCTCTCCTCGATGCCCTTTGCGGGTAATATTATTATTATTATCGTTAAGTGCCTTGTGGTCAACCCTCATGGTCAACATTAATATACTTGGACCAATAGACCGAAGACCATAATCTTCGGGCTGGACATCATCGTCATCGCTGCCACCTATGACCTGGGGCTCGCGCTGCGGCTTATCATCGTCCTGTCCTCTTTGTCCTTCGCTGGTAAGGTCGCGTTAAATTCCTTTGTTTTGAAAAATAGAAAATGAATTATTTAGAAAAAATCGACTCGTCTCACAACCAGCTCCGATGGGTTGTGAGACGGATCGATTTTTTCTAAATACTTCATTTTCCATTTTTCAGTAATAAAAATTGCATTGTGAATGCAAAAAACTAAAAATTAAAATAACATCCTTTGTTTTTCAAGAGCTTGATCTTTAGGTCCTATGCAATAGCTAACTTTCATCCTTTTTTAAATACTTACACTTACACAATCATCATCATCATCAGCCATTTATTGTCCCCACTGCTTGGGCACTGGCCTTCCCTGATTTGACCCACCACGCGGGCCCAATGCGGTTTGGTGGGTATTAACGACTGCAAATGCAACCAAGACCAACGGCTTAACGTGCCTTCCGAAGCACGGAGGAGTTCAAAGTGAAAGTTTTTGGTCACCCATCCCGTGACCGACCATTGCTAAAGTTGCTTAACCTTAACGATCGCGGGTCGAGCACGGTAACCACTGCGCCATGCGCTCCTCAACACTTACACAATACTTTGTTAATCTATACTAATATTATAAAGAGGAAAGATTTGATTGTTTGTTTGTTTGCATCGAATATGCTCCGAAACTACTGGACCGATTTTGAAAATTCTTTGACCATTAGAAAGCTACATTCTTCCCGAGTGATATAGGCTATATTTTATCCCGATATTCCCACGGGAACGGGTACCACCCGGGTGAAACCGCGAGAATCCGCTAGTAGTTTATAAACACCCAAATCGCGTGAAAACGTGGGAATGGAGCCTACGACCTCATCTTCAGTGATCCGGCATTTTGACCACTAGATCAAAAAAAATGTCAAAGACTTTGATTCCAAAGTTAGTAAAAAATTTGACGGTCTCCTCATAAGTTATTATTTTCTCAAAGGTCTATCTTGAAAAGGCAAATTAATCTCGTTTTAATTTTCATTAGGCTTAAAATACTTCGTACAGCCTCATTACATACAGAAAAGGCTTAAGCGTTTTTCTTGTTACTCAATTCTTATTTAAACTTACAACAAAAAGGTTTTTGTTTTAATAATATTAATGATGATGAGCTAAAATCTTCAATAAGTAGGTATATTTGTTATTATTTTAAACTCGTTAATGGTAACGCTTCAGTTTTTTAACCAACTTCAAATATAACGAAGGAGGTTTTGAATCCGACTGTATTACAAGCTTTTTATTAACTTGCCAGTTAGTTAGTTAGTGTGGGACAAATCTTGCAAGCTTAATTTGACCCACTTCCCAGTGTCCGATGGAGCTGAAATTTTGTATACAGGTTTGGTTCAGGTGACAATACAATATTAAAGTACAGTCAGCAAAAAAGGTTGTCATAAAAATGAAATTTTTACTAAAAACTTATTTATATTTTTATGTGTTGCCTCCGAACTTTTTAGTTGTAAATTGGCCCCCACAGTATGGCAGCTAAAATGACTATCAAAATGATTTGAACTATCCCGTGTTACAGGTATAATAGTGATGTCATACCCGTGGGGGTACCTGTCGGACACGCGCGGGCGCAAGCTGGTGCTGATGTGGGCCATGGGGGGCAGTTTCGTGTGCGCCGTGCTTAGCAGCTTCTCGCCCACTTGGCAGGTCCTGGCGGCGCTGAGGTTCATCGGGTCTGCACTGTAAGTGAGAGAAACAAACAGGGCCCCGATCGCCCTAATCGGTAATTCTATGACGCATTAGTTAAGAGTACGTGCAGTTGAAGTGCAGTTGACGTGCAAAACAGTTTTTGATAACGCGCTGCTTTGACAGTGCGACAACGTTTTCTGTTCCGGTGATAATCTTTGGAACTAAAACAGTTTTCATACGACAGTCTATTTTGACAGCTAATTTCGTATTGCAAGTGGTTCCTCTATCACGGATGTCACCGGATCAGACAGGATCATGAAGCTCGACTTACAGTATTAAGTCGAGCTTCATGGACAGGATTGTAGGACTATAGGTTTGCGTGACGTGTGCGTCGTTATGTCATTACGGCAATACGAAGTCAAACGTCAAGACCCAAACACGATGAAGACGCGCTGCATAGAATTACGGCGATTGGCCCGCAGTTGTTTTGTTTTTATCCTACTTTAGATAACGTGGCAGGCTTTAGTGTATTTGAGATGCATAGGGTCTCAAACTCCGTGTTCAACAACTTATTGAGGTTTTTGACCTAGTAGGTCGTGGCAGCGCTGAGGTTCATTGGATTGGCGCTAAACAAGAGATGTTGTTGTCCTGCTCTACAGAGGGTAACAGGTCCTGATGGCTTTGAGATTTTAAAGGGTTCAGAACTCCGTGCTCAGAAACTTCTCGACCATCTGGCGAGTCCTGACGGTCGAGACTGAGGTCCAGAGGGTCAGCTCTGTGAGTAAAAGGAATAGCAGTTGTTGTTTTTATGCTCAAAATCGTAGCGCACAGCAGCTTCTCTACCAGCTGGCATGTGCTGGAGGCGCTTGTTCCCGGCGCGCCACACCAGAGGTGGGACGTTTTGTCATCCCGAGACTAAGAGAGGGCGCGTCAACCATGGACGCGGACACAGGGCGGAAGGCGCGGCGATTGCTACTCTTGTCCCGTAGCCTCCGTCCGCGTGTGGAAGGAACACTCCGGGGGTTTTAGTGGGTTCGAGCCCCACATAACCCCCTCGTCTCCCCGGGCGGGGGGGTAGCTTACTTCCGCAAAAAACACACAATGGTTGGGGACTTCCACCAAGTGACGCCTGATTCAATCAAATAGATTTTGTTATCACGCACGCTCTAGAAGTTGAACCCACAAGCTATTGGTGATGAGGGCTATGGAGCATGTTTGTCTGCGCAATGCTGAGCAGCTTCTCGCCAACCTAGCAGGTCTTGGTGGTGCTAAGCTTCATAGGGTCGGCTCTGTAAGTGGGGAACAAGAGATGTTTTCATCCTGCTCAGAGAGAGAATCGTGCAGCTTCTGTTCTTATAGGCTGCATTTTATGAACGAATGACAAGTTTGGTGATAGGTATGTAACACAATGCTGGTATTATTGGCACATGTACAGAACGCTTTTATTTATTTACTTATGTAAATAATTAAACTAAAATACTCACTTACCTTACTAAGATCAAAACACTTGTATCAATAAAAGTATCAAATGAACAGAAGATGGAATATTTATTTTCACTTTATTAAACGACTGCCCAAGAAGTGTATCGTGTTTAGGGTTAATGTATGTATGTGTGTTTGTATGTAAGTTACTTTAATCCACCATAACTTTTGAATGCCATGCATGGGGCATCATTAGAAATGTCTCCCCAAATTACACTGCCTTTTTTTAACAAGGTTTCCCTGTACGCTGTAGCGTTTAAAGAACCGATGGCATAGCTCCTTAAACGTTCACAAGTGCTCGCAACACCCTAGACTGAATGGTTTTAAGTTTGGGTTTCGAATTCTTATGGACTTCATACGTACGACGCCCACCGCGGGGCATATGCTTCCCCCAAGTATCTCCACAACGATAGGTCCTGCGCTGCCCGCGACCTTGACCAGATCGTCGGTCCACCTTGTAGGTGCTCACGGAACTTCATCTGGTACGCGGTACCATTCGAGAACCTTTCCGCCCCAACGGCCATCGATTCTCCGCGCTATGTGGGATGGGACACATACTGCCCACTGCCACTTCAATCATGCACTCCTTCGAGCGATGTCGGTTGTTTTACTTCTCCTGCGGATCTCATCATTTCTGATTCGATCTAGCAGGGTAAGTAATACCAAGCATCGCTCTGTCCATTGCTCGCTGGTTGACTTTGAGCCTTCTTATGAGACCCATAGTAAAAGACCACGTCTCACTTCCATAGGTCATTACTGGCAACACGCACTGGTTAAAGACATTCGTCTTGAGACATTGAGGTATTTCGGACGCGAATATATGCCGGAGCTTCCCGAACGCTGCCCATCCGAGCTGGATTCGACGAGAGATATCTTTCTCGACGACACCTTAGACTGAATGGTTTTGAGTTTGAGTTTCAAATAATTCTTATGGTAGAGTACATCATGTTCCGAGTACAACGGTTTTGTTAAACAAAACAAGTGACTAAGCAATATATTTTTAACTTGTTGTTTTCAGTTCGAGCGCGGCAGAGTCGGCGACGTACGCGCTGCTCGGCGAGTGCTGCATCTCGCGGGTGCGCGCGCGCTACATGCTGCTGATGACCAGCGCGCTCATGCTCACACCAACACTTTATTATAGTGAGCCTTAGTTTTATATCAGCCAAGTTTTGTTGGCTTCCTTTCTTTTAGGCATGCAAGCTCCTCCCAGCTTTCAGTTGGAATATCACAGGCCACTAGCTTGAGTTTGAGAACGTCTTTATAGCGAAGGTATTGAGTAGCGACATACTGTCCACACTAGTGTGGAGTACAAGAAACGAAGCGCCTTGAGATCTCGAAGCAAAACGACAAGTTCACAAGACTCAACGAAAGCTTGCACTGCTGACACTTGCAATGCTTCAGGCCTGCTGTTCTGTGCGTCTTGTGACCGGACCTTTAAGTCCAAGTTTGGTTTTGCCAGTCATATTCGTGCCTATCATAAGGATCAGTTAAGCATGTAGGAGTCACCGTCACCAGACATGGTGTGGAGGACATGAATGTTTTTTTTTATCCACTACGAGGTAGCACTTAGCCTTCATCACACCTGAACACCTGATGTTAAGTAGCGATAAGGCTAAAAAGCACAATATAGAGAACTTGTTGTGGAAGCGCACTACTGCCGGAATCCGTTGACTGAGGATTCCGGGAGTAGTGCGCTTCCACCTTTAGCCTTATCGCCACTTAACATCAGGTGTGATGAAGGCTAAGTGCTACCCTATCTTATCTCTAATTTCCGGAACACAATAATACTGAAATCATTGTCAAGGCGTCAGACTTAGATAAGATGGTGGTAGCTAGCCAGGCGGAATAAGAACAAGCCCTACCACCAACCAAACCGAATACAAATGAATCGAACCCGGGAACTCTGGGTCTGAAATCGGTGGCGTGTACCACTAGACCATAGAGGCGGACTCGGTTCCTGTTAACTAACCGAATCCAACATGCCGTTGGGTATTGGGTATGCATAAAGACCGCATTCTCCTCACTGCAATAAAAAAGGTACCAGCTAAGCGTACAGTATTTCCGATGCTTCTTCATTAGCTATAAAGTCCCCACTGCTGGGTTGCAGACTTCCCTTAATTAAGGATGGATAATAAAAACAATAATAAGGTGGATTGACTACTAAAATAATTGTAAGGTAAATAAACTAAGCCTATAATTCGAATGATGCAACAATTCACTAGCGACAGATTGTTTGTAAAGAATCATGAGGAATTTTGCAGCTCTTCAAATTAATGCCATTTATTTGTAGCAAGAAAATGTTCTTGTAAAATTCTTATTTTTCCGATGACTTTTATATCTTGCACAGTGTGAACAGCCAGTCATCACTGCATTGTTTTCTCCATAATATAATACCATGACCACAATTTTACAGGCGTGCCTATATCTTGGAAGTCGCGAGAACTTCTACTAACGTTAAGAGACTTAATAAGTAGGTAGGTATTAAGTGTGGCTCAATATTACTTCCACGGGAATTTGAAGTTAAACGACACGCTATGAAGCAATTTAGTTCTTCTTCTTCTTCTTAACTTAAGAGCCACGCTCTTGTGTGTGTAGCTTTCCTCCATTCGTTTCTGTCCAAAGCCAGTTCCTTGGCTTCTTATTAAAAGACACGATGTTCACCTTTTCTTTGATCTGTTCCATGTAGACTCATCTTGGTCTTCCTCTTCCTCTTGTAACGATGCCGTTTCGTTCCAGTCATTATGGATGGTTAGAACCACCATGACGGCTGGAAACTTCATAGCTTAACCTACTGTCCATAAATAGAATTCTGATCCTGTACTTTCAAAATTTAAAATCTTCGTTCCACGTTCCCTGGTCAGCTCGTTTTGATTCAGTCCTGACAGAACCACCGGGCTGTACAGAGCACGTAAGCGTTACCAGTTATCAGCACAATGTTTTGTGCAATAGCAAATACCTAAAATTGTAAACAGGAACCCGTTTATTGGGTTCCTATTTCCTTTATTTTGCTATTCCTACCTATACTCTAACATAAAATAAAAGAAGTCTATGGATTGGTGACCTTTTATTTATCTACATCTAATATTAAATACTGCGCTGTGACTTCCGACGCTCTAGCTAGTGTACCGCTGGCCGACGCACGACGGACGGGGTCCCGTCGCACTCTCTTTCCCTTTATTTTTCCTTCTATAATGGTTGTACATTTCTCTTACAGTCTGGGGCTACCTCATCATGAAGCTGAACTTCTCCATCCCATTGCTCGGCATCGTGTACCGGCCGTGGCGGCTGCTGACCCTCGTGATGGCTATCCCGTTGGGGCTGGGCGCTCTGATGCTCCACTTCTACTGCGAGAGCCCCAAGTTCCTCACCAACGTCGGGAGGAAGGATGAGGCCCTCAGGCATTTGAAGAGGATGTACGAGAAGAATCATAAAGGAACGGAAGAGGAATATCCTGTTAGTATTTTGTGAGCAATATTGATTTTCTGTTATTTAAAAAACCTATAGTATCCTAAAGTAAAACATCTCTATTTGCCATTGAGTTTCAAAGTTTCTAGTGATATTATTTATTATTGATATAAGGGTGTCTACCATCAACTTTATGACAGCGATTTAAAAATAGCGCGATTCAGAATAGGTTCCTAAAATGAATCGCTTTCTTTCGTACTCTGACCTTCTAAAAACTGGATCGCAAATGATTTGCTAAATGTTAATGACCGAACGATTTGTGTCCTTTTTCTTCTACCCGTCTCTTTCACTCGATTCTGTCATGCCCGGAGAGTGAGAGGGACGGGTATAACCTGCAGGTGACATGTTAAATCGACCGGGTTATAAGTCAAATAAGAGTTTCTGACAGCTTAGCGGCTGTGAAATGTCATTGATCGATCACTGAATCGCTGTCATTGATATTAAGCTGTCGTGGTACGAATAAGCGAAGCAGATCAGTTTAGGTTCCTAAACAAAACCGTAATAAGAGTTGATGGTAAGCACCCAGTACTCTTTTATTAATCAATCTATCCGACTCAGATTTTTTATTAGATTTATTACATCGGATTTGTAATAAATCTAATAAAAAATCTGACACAACTCAAAGAAAATATCTAGTGCCTGAAAACAATAATACAGGCTGTTCGTTTAAAGACGGGACATACTTTAGGGGGGAAAGTACCCAATACCAGGGGGGTGTCACTCCGCAGTTTAGGTACGTTCGGACAGCGCGCCTGCCGGGCAGGCGTATGGCATAGAAATTTGGTCCGCAAAAGAGCTAGAATATATGCGATAGAAAGAGATGCAACGACAACGAGTGGCCGTTCGTAATTTGCCTGCGCCGTACAAGCTGAATTCTACTTTATTGCGTTATAGTTAGAGTTGCTATTTATTTAAATGACTTAGCGGAGTGAACTATCTGTTACATAGTAACTATTTAGTAATCTGTGCCAATACTCATCAATACAAACAACTTTTACTATAAGACCAAGTGAAACATCGTAAAAAAAAGTCGGCTGTTTCATACAAAAGTTAACGAATGAGCCAAATATATGGAACAGCTGATATTTTTTTCGCAATGTGGCACTCGAAGTGCCCCCCTGAAGTATGTTCCATCTTTAAACAAACACCCTGTATATAATGTTTTTCTTTACTTTAAACAAAATTATCATGAATTTAGTTATTTTAATAATCTGGAGTTCAAATTAAGTTGTGGAGCTGTTGTGGACCTGTAACGACAAATTCCTAGATAAATCCTACTGTCTTATAAAATCCCAATAAATTTTGGAAGTTTTACATCTGTAAACAAGTGTTTTTGAAAACATAATTTCAGGTGAAGGACGTGTACCTAGAGGAAGGGAACCAGGAGGACGTGGGGGTATTCTCGCTGAAGTCTCTCTGGACGCAGATAGCGCCCCTCTTCAAGCCCCCCCTCGTGTGGAGGACACTGCTACTCTATTACTTGACCTTTGTCACTTATATCGCGTAAGTGTTCCTAATAAAAGATAAGTTAATGGTTAAGTTTTCATTCTAAATTCATAATCAACATCATCAGAAACCATTATTATTGTGTCCTTCCTTGATAATCAACAAGAGTAAAGGCCTAATCAGACGACGGGCTTTTGTCCGCCGGACTAAGTTAAAATGTGGTAATTTTCGCCACGAACTCAATGCATACGACGTTTATTTGATTCGTAAAGATCAAGCAAGGTGGCAGGAGCATATGGGCAGAACAATCTTCGTTGTTTACGTTGCATTCGCAGCAAATGTTTCCACTTTTATGTTATGTCAGCGGACAAAAGTCCGTCGTCTGATTAGGCCTTTATGGGGCTTAACGACGGCAAATTCAATTGGGAGTGTCTTTCGAAGTACAGAAAAACTGGGATCAATATATTTCTGGTCCCCATCTTAAGACTGTGACAATGAGTTCCATAAGTTTTGTAAGCAGCTATAATAAACTAGATCCATCATGGATCTGGTCGATGGATCTACTGAGATTGAAGGAAAGCCGCTGATCAAATTTCGTCTAATGAAAGAATCGACTATTTTGATTTTTTCTTCAATGTGTGTTTTTCTCATAAATGTATTGGCATAATAAAGCTGATATTTTTTATCGATGTTGAATGAGCTAATTATTTAGAAATTTTAGAATTCTCATTCAGATCATCATCAGAGTGGAGAATTCTTTTTGTCACGAAAAGTAATCTTCAAGTAGGTGTTACCTATACAAAAATGTCCCCGCGGACGATGTCGCAAATAACAGCTAGTATGACGATAAATTATTTTACAGGAACAACAGTTTTGCCATAATACTCCCTACGATCTTCAACGTGTTCTTCACATCGTACGCTACCAGTGAGGCTGGCGCTGGCTTCTGCGATCTGTTCGCTGATGCCAACACTGCGTCTGCCGATACTAATCAGGTATTTATTACGTCTTTGCAACCAATAGTAGGTCATGGGTGCCTACCATCAACTTTAAGACAGCGATTCAAAAATAGCGCGATGCAGAATAGGTTCCTAAAATGAATTGCTTTCTTTTGTACCCTTAACCTTCTAAAAACTGGATCGCAAATGAATTGCTAAATGTGAATGACCGAACGATTTGTGTCCTTATATCTTCTACCCGTCTCTTTCACTCGATGCTGTCATGCCCGGAGAGTGAGAGGGACGGGTACAACCTGCAGGTGTCATGTTAGCTTGGCCGAGTTATAAGTCAAATAAATTCAAATTCAAATTCAAATATATTTATTCAGTTCCACAATTATACAAAAACAATATTTCAAATTAACATGAAACTAAAAGAATGTGAAACCAAAAAGGACCCTGCTCAGCACAAGTTGCAGCATGTACATCACCTGCAACGCTGATAATTCTGCAGAGCCCGTATAATACGTGTATGCGTGCATGTGTGGCAAGAAATTATACTAATAATCTAAATCAAATAGTATTTGAAGAGAAAATATATATACTTATATATTATATACTTAATAATGCATAAATAAAATACATAGGTACCTACTTACTTCAGATTATTTACCTAAAAAATAAATATATTTATATTATTACAAACATAGTTGTCCTTTAATATTGCATCTGTTTACTAAGCAAAAACTTTTTGAGATTACGTTTGAAAGAGTAAATGGTTTGAGCTGATCTTATTGGAGGCGGTATATTATTCCAACATTTCGTGGCAGCATAACTTGACAGCTTAGCGGCTGTGAAATGTCATTGAATGATCACTGAATCGCTGTCATTGATATTAAGCTGTCGTGGTACGAATAAGCGAAGCAGATCAGTTTAGGTCCTAAACAAAACCGCAATAAGAGTTGATAGTAGGCACCCAGGTATATGAACGTTGGTAGCGTTTACTAGCAGCAAGATAACTTATGTTCCCAGACCATAGCAGAGGTGGGCGAGGAGTGCCGGAACACCATCAACGATAACACCATCTGGGCGGGCTGCGCGCACGGCTTCTCCTTCTTCCTGCTGAATGCTCTCATCTCACAATGTGCGGGGAGGAGGAAGGTAATTAGTAACAGCACCCCTAGGGTAAGTTTTTATGTCAAGCAAACGCAAACTATTTCGATTCCGTATTTATGTCAATTTGTATGAAAACTGTATAAGCGCGCTACTCGCCGCTAGAGGCGCTGATACAGTTTTCATAAAATAAATAATCGAAATAGCTTAAGTTTGCTTGACATAAAAACTTACACTAGGGGTACTGAAGATTCAAAATTATCACCGTGGCAGTTAAAGTGTAATAACCGCTGACCTGGGGGGCTAGCTACCGCGTAAATTTATGGATATGAATTTCATACGTTTTATGGAACTTTAAGTCAATTTTATTAAAAAAATAGCCACTATCGTTCTTTGTTTTGTGACGTTGGGTATAACAAATAATAATAAATGATTATTTTAAAGTACGGTTCAAGAGCAATGTGACAAATATGATACGTAGGTACATTTTACCAACTAAGTAGTTGTTGCAATGCAACATAATATGTGATACATTCAATTTCCAACAAAATACAATATTTGGATTTTTTATAATATATTGTTATATACCTTTATCTGCTAAATAAACATACTACTTATATGAAAAAAAACATAATAGTTATTAAAGAAAAAAATCTTGGCAGTTAAAGGGTTAAAATTACCGGACGACGTTCCATGGGCAGGCCCCCTACAAGGTGGACCGACGACCTGGTCAAGGTCGCGGAAAGCCGCTGGATGCGGGCAGCGCAGGACCGATCGTTGTTGAGAACCTTGGGGGAGGCCTATGACCAGCAGTGGGCGTCGTTCGGCTGACATTACGATGATGATTAAAATTGACTGCTTCACCCATCATCATGTTCATGTTTCCCAGGTGCTGATGATTGTGATCCTGGTGGTGGCGGCGGCGGCGGCCGTGGGCATCGACCAGACCGGCGAGCCCATCTCCGGTCTCGTGCTGTTTTACGTGTACCTCACCACCGCCATGGTCTTCGGCATCATTTCCTCGTACTTCGTCGACTTGTTCCCTACGTCTTACAGGTTAGTTGCCTACTAAAAATTTCATAATTATCTTGTGAATGCTAGTTCTTGGATTGAGGCAATGAAGTATGAAGTAACTCTAGTGTTTTAAAATTGAACATAAAAGCGTAAGTAACATGAAAGGAGCGCTATAAATTTTAATTATTATCCTTCGGAATAAAAGATGGTATGTATGTACTTTGTACGTAGGTACATAGGTATGTTATGTATGTATGTATGTACTTTGTACATACATACATACATAACATACCGATCAGTTTTATTTACGAATGGAATAGTAAAGTTGCTACGTTGATATGTCTGTAGGACTACGGTTTGATAATTCCAGTGACTTTGCCTCAAAGATCTGAAAGCTAAATGAGGAGCTGGCGAACAAATGCAGACTTAAGGTCACAGCACATACATCAACTCGGAAAGGGATCGTAAACGTATCAACTCGAGCGGTTCAGTATTCTTTGTATGAAACCCCCTACTGCAAAGCACACTAATCGGATTCGTAACGTAATCGCCTCGCCTCGGGACCAGCTCACGAACCGCTTTGCGGGTCGCTCAACTTGCTATCCCCGCGCTTACCGCTAGTCGTCCACGCGCTCACGTCTCTCCGTACCCGAGCTTACAGCTCTAAGCACAGTGGTCTGAAATGAAAATGAACATATTTTTTTTTTAATTATGTTTTTTTCTCATTTTTTGTAATTTTTTTTTTATTTTTTGTCATTTTTTTTTACTTATTTTTTTTCTCTCATTCTTTTTTTTATATGGAACCACTGTGCGGCGAGCCGTAAGCGCGGCGTCGCCTAGCCGTAAGCGCGGCGTCGCCTAGCCGTAGCCGAGCCGACGTACCGACGCTGATCCGGTTTGGTTACGTGCTTGCGTTAGGTTGACGCCTGGTTGACGGCGAGGCGAAGGCGATACGGTGTCGATCCCTTTCCGAGTTGATGTAATGTGCTGTGTCCTTTATAGGGATAGGGCCTACAGGGCTCGTGGTTTTATACTATCACATTTTCCCTATACTTACAGAACTGCATTGTGAATGCATAAATAGTAGATTTCATTACAAGTGCGGAAAGCCAGTCATTGCAAAGAGTTCCGACAAATGTCTACCCGAGCCGAGGCGCAGCCGAAGGTGAGGGTTGACAGTCGGAACAAGTTGCAATGACGGTTCCGCACGTGTACTGAACAACTATTTTTAATACAGTTGCGAAAAAATTAAGCAATTTAATAAAATAATAAAACACAATAAACTCAACTAACTAAGGCAAATGTAAAAGAATATAAGCAGAGACCTTTTTTCTATGTTTGCTTCACCCATTCTGGGTTGGCAAACGAAACTATGATCATACAGCCAAGGCTTCAGTAGATTTTTTTTAAAGATATAAAATGAAAATAAAATTGAATGAGATGAAATGAAATGAAACCTAACAAAAGCAATCCGAATCCTACAGGAGCGCCTTTCCTTATTTCTCTCTTTTTAACCGACTTCTAAATCAAAAAGGAGGAGGTTCTCTATTCGTCTGTATGTATGTTTTTTTTTTTTTTTTTTTTGTGTATGTCCACCGATTACTCGAAGACGGCTGAACCGATTGAAATGGTTCAAACGTTATTACATCAGGTTGGTTTCCAAGTTGGTCCCATTTTTTGGAATTTCGAAATCGGTTCAGTAGTTTTCAGGAAATCTTGAAAATACTGTCGTTTTCGTTGCCACTTTATGTGAATTTAATACGTATCTTTAGGCATAACTCCTTTGTTTATAAACCGATTTAGATGATTCTTGTTTTGTTGGAAAGGGGATATCTCAAGGTATTTTAACCGACTTCGAAAAAGGAGGTTTTGAGTTTGATCACATACCTATTTACCAGAAAACACGTAAATTGCCTGCACGATGCAATAAAAAGAGTGAAATAAAAATTATTTTTATAAAAAAATTAAACCGCCTTCTAAAAAACCACATCAAAAAAGTAAGAAATAATTCCTCACCAAATAAATAACGTAAGTACTTTGAAGTCGGGCGGGTTTTAACAAAAACAACAAAACATTGTACATGTTTCACGCCCGACTTCAAAGTACTTACGTTATTTATTTGGTGAGGAATTATTTCTTACTTTTTTGATGTGGTTTTTTAGAAGGCGGTTTATACCACATCGTTTTCCATTAAAGCCACATTATTGCACTAATTCCACCATACTAAGTACCTACCACAATAAAAACCAGAAAAAACTAATTTAGAAAATTAAGAAATACGGTCCCTCATTTTCTTTTCACTTACTTGCGCAAACTCCTATAAGCAGATAGGTTCTATGGTAAATAGTGCACGTCATACCATATTTAGTAATCTGTGGTCATTCAGCCAATTTTATGTATTTTTTATATTCATAAATTTAATTTGGCCGATACAAATATTAATTTAATTTAAGTATAATTAAAATTACTTTTAAATCTGATATTGAAACAAATTAGTAGCTTCTTTTTAGAAATATTTGCATGAATCATAAAAACTTCTATGATTTTTTTTTGTAAAAACTTCGTGGTTGGTTTTTTCTTTTTAATAGACAATATTTTGACAGTTGGGAAAGAAAACGCACGAGTTCGGGAAAGGTAAAGAAAAAGTTCGAGTGTGTAATAGCCCACATCCCGAACGCTATACGTCCCTGCAATACGCCACTTTTAAAACAACTGTATTAAAAAATAATTTTAAAAACTCTAATGCAGATTTGCCCACATAATGCTGACAGGAGAGCTAAAAAACTAGAAAATATGGAAAGGATTCAGATAGCTTTTTTACACTCGTAATCTTACTCTTCTTACCTTGACATTAAACAAAAGCTCACTTTCGTCAAGTGAAATAGGACCCTGGATTTTTTATTTATTTTTAATGGACATGTCTGGTTTTGTTTGAAAAGACTGGACAACTTTGGTTTTGAAAGAAAAACTAATGGACAAGTCTGGTTCTGTTCGAAAATGCACTCAATGATGTCAATTTTATATAGGTTACGACTGGTTTTGACTGAAAATCTTTGTGAGTGCATAGATTTGACCTCTTGGAACCTGAGAACATCTTTTTCTTACGATGGACAAGTCTTCTTTTGTTCGCCAGCTACTAAAATATCAAACTGACGTTTGTTTTCAGGGGTATGGTGGCGTGCCTGGGCATGATGGTGGCGCGGCTGAGCGCGTTCACCGGCACCAACGTGGTGGGCCGCGCCATCACCACGCACTGCTCCAGCGCGCTCTACGGCGCCGCCGGCCTAGTGCTGAGTGAGTATTATCATACCCATCATCAGCTGGGCATGATGGTGGCGCGTTAACTGCTCCAGCGCGCTCTACGGCGCCGCCGGCCTAGTGCTGAGTGAGTATTATCATACCCATCATCAGCTGGGCATGATGGTGGCGCGTTAACTGCTCCAGCGCGCTCTACGGCGCCGCCGGCCTAGTGCTGAGTGAGTATTATCATACCCATCATCAGCTGGGCATGATGGTGGCGCGTTAACTGCTCCAGCGCGCTCTACGGCGCCGCCGGCCTAGTGCTCAGTGAATATTATCATACCCATCATCAGCTGGGCATGATGGTGGCGCGTTAACTGCTCCAGCGCGCTCTACGGCGCCGCCGGCCTAGTGCTCAGTGAATATTATCATACCCATCATCAGCTGGGCATGATGGTGGCGCGTTAACTGCTCCAGCGCGCTCTACGGCGCCGCCGGCCTAGTGCTCAGTGAGTATTATCATACCCATCATCAGCTGGGCATGATGGTGGCGCGTTAACTGCTCCAGCGCGCTCTACGGCGCCGCCGGCCTAGTGCTCAGTGAGTATTATCATAGCCATCATCAGCTGGGCATGATGGTGGCGCGTTAACTGCTCCAGCGCGCTCTACGGCGCCGCCGGCCTAGTGCTCAGTGAGTATTATCATACCCATCATCAGCTGGGCATGATGGTGGCGCGTTAACTGCTCCAGCGCGCTCTACGGCGCCGCCGGCCTAGTGCTCAGTGAGTATTATCATACCCATCATCAGCTGGGCATGATGGTGGCGCGGCTGAGCCATTGTTATAGCCTTATCCCCACTGCTGGGGCACTAGCCCTTCTTATTGATGGATAAAGAGAATGGGCAATGACTCACCATGCGGGCCCAATGTAGACTGTACATGCTGCCGGTACCAACGGCTTAACATGCTTTCCAAAGCACGGATAAACTCGAGATATTAAATTGGTCACCCATCACGTGATCGCCAATTGCAACCATTGCTTTACTTCAACTATTATTATAATTATAATACAACTAGTTTTCCGCCCGCGGCTACGCCCGCGTGGACTACACGTCGTTTTCCCGCGGCAATTTGATATTTTTCCGGGATAAAAAGTATCCTTTGTTCCTCTCCAGGCTACAAAGTATATGTATCCTAAATTTCAGCCAAATCCGTTCTGCCGTTTTAGCGTGATTGAGTAACAAACATCTAAACATCCAAACATTACACATTTTCTCATATTAGTAGGATTAACTGAGTCATTCCACCGTCCATCCAGAAACCCCTCCGCCCCACGTGCTGAGGAGGCACCCTGGGGGTTTTAGTGGGTCCAAGCCCCACATAACCCCCTCGTCTCCCCGGGCGAGGGGGTACGCGAAGGCGTTTCCCCCAGGAACAAAAAAAGGATAAACTAAATCAAAATAACAGGAACACGTTAACTAAATTTAAATACCTACACCACTGCCAAAGAATACTATAATATTACTAACGTAAAGAAGCGACACTCACCTCCCCCCGCCAATTCATTTCCCCCGCATTGGGAAAGTAAACCGAGGAGTAAACGTCACACGTTTGTCGGTTGTCTTGTCAGTCACTCAGTCAACAAGAATGTAACCAAGTCAACCAAACATCTTTGAAGTCAACGATGTCATTATATTTCGTAAGTAAACTTCGATTTGAGGATCGTGCGATATAACCTTGCAGTGGCGTTCGTATATGCAGTTGAATCGTAGATGATTGATATCAAATTTAATATTAACAGAAAACAAATATTTCAATACGAATTGTTTGACCAAATAATAAATGTTATGATACGATTAAATTCTATGAAATTAGAGGATCTTTTATTGATTTGATTTAACTTTCATTAGGTGCAATGCAAGTATTGGATTAAAGAAATCGGTCGAATGGACTTAAGGCGCTACTCGGAAAAAGTATGGACTTTTTGATTTAAAACTATAGGACGGTTACAGTTGTTACAAATCTGGTAATCTATATATGTAAAATTCAAAGTCCTGACTGACTGACTGACTGACTGACTGACTGACTGACTGACTGACTGACTGACTGACTGACTGACTGACTGAGATATCAACGCACAGCCCAAACCACTGAACCTAGAGACTTCAAATTTTGCACATAGATACGTTATACAGTTTAGGCATCCACTAAGAAAGGATTTTTGGAAATTCCGCCTCTAAGGGGGTAAAATAGGGGATGAATGTTTGTATGAAAGTCCGCCAGTTTTGAAGTTAGGATCTTCAAATTTTGTATATAGGCTCGCAATTGAAAATTAATATTTACCTGTGTCAGCGTTTTTGACAATTCCACCCCCAAAGGGGTGAAAAGGGTGATGAAATGTTGTATCTGGAAAGTCTTATTAAATTTATTATTTAGGCTTATGGTCGGAAAGTAAAACAAACAAGCAAACACATTTTTCGTTTTTTTTCGAAAATCAACCCCTCAGAAGTTAAATGGGATAAATAAACCTAAAAATCGATATGGATGTCGTTATTGAGGTTTGATGGGATGACGATTGCAAAAATGGCATTTATTTTGATGTAAGTATAACACGCTGAACATGATTCAACCCCTAAAAGATTGAAATAGGAGTGAAATTTTGAATGAAAAATCAGGGGGTAAAATAGAGATTTCAACTTGAAACTTTGTAGCCTTACTTCTTAAAACAAAAAGGCAACCTATTTCATAGTTTTCCGAAAATCAAACCCAGGGGGTAAATAGGGTATAGAAACCTAAATCATTTCAAGTACCCTAAAAGTTCTTGGTACCTAACAAGTTCTTGGTACCTAAGCTACTCAGATCAGAACTAACTTTTTGATTGTGAAACAGACACTTATTATTTACTAGCTTCCGCCCGCGACTTCGTCCGCGTGGACAATCGAGAAAATACTTAAAGGACCAATAACCAGGATAAAAAGTATTCTATGTTTTAATTTCATAAAAATCCGATCGGCCGTTTTTACGTGATTAGGCGGGTCCTCTTTCACCAAGCGAGCAGCCTCGTGCGAGGCCCGCCGCACGTGGCAAACGTTCTGCCTCGCACGAGGCTGCTCGCTTGGTGAGGAAATACCTACATGATAGAATACCTACTTTTTATCATGGTTATTGGTCCCCTAAGGATTTTCTCGAATGTCCACGCGGACGAAGTCGCGGGCGGAAGCTAGTAAGATATATATTTCTTCATACCTTTATCTAGATTCGTATAGTTTCAAAAACACGATTTTATGATTTTGTCTCGACACTTTTTCTTTTCGAAAAGATCTCTAAAAATACGAAAATTGTTGATTATTCTTAAATAGGGTTACTTACGCTATTGGAAATTGGTTTAATTAGTGAACACCAATAATATTTAGGATCGTATAGAAGCATTTTTTTAAATCGCTGTAGTTTTTTAATACGAAGTGATTTTGTTTTTTTTGCCTAATCTGCAAAATCGGTCTCGATCCCGCGCGCGTCGTTTTCTCATTGCTATCTCGCTTCTGCACAATGTTTCCGAGTATCGCCTTAAACCAAAAAAGCGTGGAGACACTTCATACTAGTTATTTTGTTTGCGAACTTCATTTCCCTAATTCAGACCGCGCAAAAAGAGTTTCTAAGAAAAATGCAGCCCCTACCCTATTATTACTGCAGCCAGAAGACTCATCTGGTACTCGTATTTACATCAAAATTTACTCAAACTGATAATAGCTTCTAAGAGTACTTGCAAATCTCAAACATCAACAGAAATTCCAAGTATAAGTACTTCACAGGTGTCACACTCAGTGCAGAAAACACAGATTTTAAGTGAAAATTGCGGCTTGACTTTAAATCAGAGGCTAAGAAACGAAGATTATTGGAATCGTCGGTAATAGGAAACCCCAAGTAGGCTGATTATGTCACCTCTGCTAAAAATAATATTGATGCTCAAAAAGTATTTAAAACGAAAGTCTCAGGGAAACAGATATGACCAAGAGTAATAATGTTTGCATTAAATATATATTTATATAGTATTTATTTATTTATTTATTTACAAAAATATAGTATTTATTTTTCCTGTAATAAAAAGTATGGCTTACTATAGTCTTCACATTTCTTTCATTAGCCATGTTTAAAAAATTTGAGCCTTGATCTGATACATACTGAGACAAAGGCTACATTACATGAACTCCAATATTTAAAATTTGTGAAATAACATGATCTAACCACGCACTAAGTTTTTAGTAATTTTTGCTTTGAGCCAAAAAACAGTATGCGATTGGTTGTTTCCAATTTTAATGTATAACTCTGGCAATGATTACAAAAGCTTGCGTTGCTGGTTCTCCAGTTTGTGTCCCGTCAAACTCATGAGAATCCATCTTATCCTCGTTAATTTGATGATATAAGTACCGTTTTAATGAAATTTCGTCAGCGCAAATAATGCAGTATTTTTCAGAGTCTTTTAATATTTTAATTTGGTCTCTAAACATTGTAAAACGTTAGGTGAAAATTTTGTATCAATGTTGATATTCTTTCGGCACAAAGTCCTTTCGCTTGGCATGTTTAACGTTTGCTAAGACTCTTTATGCTAATGGACTGGCAAAATATAAATTTAAAGCAAATAACTGTAAATCTTTAGTGTTTCTATTGCCATGACTGTTTTGTTTTAGACGGGTTTGTAATTGAGAGAACATATTGGTATCTTTTTAAGATGCACATTATTGCTGAGTATCCAAATTTTTTCGTCTTTTGCACTCTGTTTATAAGTCACTTAACAATTTCCTTTTACGCGGTGTGTTGGTTGACAAAGGACTTTGTGCACGATGTATAGGCCGTTTGGCTTAACATGCACATTTTTTAAGCAATAAAACTTTATGTTTGGAAGTTACACTACGAAGAAACTATTTATCATTTTTGTTTTGTGTCAAATAATAAAAAGCTTAGAAACAGACAGACAGAAGCGAAGAGCGACTTTGTTTTATACTATGTAGTGATAATTAAAGACAATTTTATTTGTTGGATTCATTTCATTTTTTATTAAATTAGTTAGTACCGTACGACAGGTGCGTTTCTGAAGATTTCAATACAAAGTACATTATGCCATTCACACGGCCTTTTGACAATCGCTTTTGTACTGAAAAAAGATTGTAAAATGATTGCTTCCGAACTTACCCGACATAATATAAACATACGTAAATAATAAATTGGGACGCTCTTGCAAAGTTATTTCGTGACGCACGCGGCACGCGCCATCTAGTCGATATATTTTGTACCACTAGCTCCGGAGTGTGCTACGGCGGATGTCATCCCTGCATCGTTGACGCACACATTTGACGCGTGTACACACGTTATGTCAGTTACGTAGTAGTAGAAGATTATTATGCGGGGGTCGTAGTATGGAGTGTCGTAGGTGTGCCACTGCAATGTCTGCAATCCTTGCTTTCGATTATAAAGAAACCATTATATTTTTCAGGTGGTGCAGTTGCAGCGGCTATGTTACCTACAGGAGACCTTCATACATCATGATAAACAGCGAGAAAATAATTTCAGATTCAACCTAACATTGAAAATCACAAATTGTATTTTTTTTTTTATAAATATCCTTATCAGTTTATTATTATCAGTAAAGGAGACTGACCAAAAATGTATGGAGTTTGGTCCAAATGTCCACCACTAACGAGACCCTTGTAATAAAATAGTCTACTAAATACTGAGTAATTGTAACTAGACCGCAACTAAAAATATGCTGTCAGTAAAAAGTTATGACTAAATGAAAAGTCATGTTTGTATTCGCAACTTTGATTCTAGAAAAAGCAATTGCTCATACTGGATGAAGACCATGATGTTTTTTGTTAATCATCACATCATTGCATAATAGCAATATAATGGAATTTTAAAGAAAAAAATAAAGTGATTAAAATAACTGAAATTTTGCTAAGCCTCTTTATTTACGGCAAAATATGTTATTTACAAATAGTGTTTACACAGGATATTCTTGTTTTGTTTTTACCTACCTAGGTAAGTACTATTTTATTTTGTTAATGGAAAAGATACTTTAATTTAGGATTAAACTTAACGCAACTATGTACAAACTAAATTTAAAACGTCATGTGCAATAAAACAAACTTATTATTTTTCTCTTTTATTAACTTCTAACTGCGCCGTGCAGTTTTACCCGCGTGGTTCTGCTTCCCGTGGGAATATCGGGATAAAAATATAGTAGATTGTTTAGCAAGGGATGTGTGGCACCCATAACAGTCGAGTGTTTTGGCGCACGAACGAAGTGAGGGCGCCGATAGTTCGAGGCTGTTATGGGTCCATACGCCCGAAGTAAACACTCTACTTTTCATTTTGAATATGAGGAAAGTAAAAATAAACAGAAATAATCTAAAAAATATTTTTCCTATGGCCGCGGAATTTTCGAAAGACCATAACTTTTTTGTTAATTTTCTCTGTTTTAGGGAAGGCAAGGGAAACTAAGTCCATACAGTCTTGTTTGGTGTTTGACCCGTACTCTATGCAATTTCATGAAATTGATAGCCTGATTTTTTATGTTACAAATAACTTATTTGGTTTAATCTGTTTCTAAAAACGCATTCTTAAAAAAAACAATGTTTTAGATATTAAAATAATAATTCTACGATATTAATTATTTTATAATTATAATAGCAAAACATGGCTGTATAGGCTTATGTGCCTTTGCCTGCATACCTTTGGTAAATAAATGTCCAAAGAGATTCTTAAAGACTCTACACACGTTCCTATCCGACCTCCGATTCAAATCGGAACGTGTGTAGCGCAGATTTGTTCTGGGAGCAGAACAAATCGGCTGTCGGATCGGAACGTGTGTAGATGCTATTACAGATTTTGACATGACCCCTCCTATTCCTTTTTTAAATTTCATAACGGCCCTAGGGCCGCCACATACCACTTTCAACCCGAATTTTAGGCAAGTTAGGAGTTACTTTCAGAATATGAGACATGAAAAAGCATTTAAAACTCAGGAATAATATAGCTGGCTATCTGGTAAATTTTCAAATTCGGTTCAGTAGTTTCAGAGTCAACTTTGTAACGTTGTCGTTACAACCTCCTTTACGTTATAGCCTTCTTTATGAAATACGATACTGTCTGTCAAATTTCTACGTTTGTTCCATAAAGTTAATATACCTATCGGAATAGAGAAACAAAGGGCTGAGCGAGCGGGATGTCACTAGCAACAACACTGTGAGATAAAAGGAGTTGCGTGATGCAACGTAACAGAACCGTTTTTGGCTACTGTTTGACAGTTCGTCAGCACTTATCAGCACGCTGAGAATTTAGGTATTTTATTTTTTTCGGATTTTACGTGCAATCTTAGATATTTTTAGCCAATATTGATATGGAAACATGGTGACTTGCTCAGTTATTGATTGTTGTACAACACAATGAAATAATCCCGCAAAATGTTCAGTTCACAGGTAAATTATTCCAAACCGACACCTCCCTTCCTAAGGTTTATTTTTGCCAATGCGCTTCGAATTTAAAGCAAGAAGTGTGATAATGCTCTTCAACAAACATTTATTTATGTAACAAGCAAATATTGATTACACATAATGCAGTATTTACGAATATTTTGTGTAAAGAAATAATTTTCGTTTTACACTAGGGCTGCATCAAGGTATCGATATTTCATGTCCACTGTCTATCACGCGGTAAAAAATGAATATGTATTAGGTACTGTAATTAAAGTACCTGTAAGACGTTTAGATATGAATTACCTGGGAATGTAATTTCATTTAAGATACTTAACTTTGACTTCCCAAGTGACTAGTTTTACTTTATATAATAGTGCACTTAATGTTTGTTTTGATTAATTACTGCGTTATTCTTTGCATGAAACTTATTTTTTTACTTTCATTGTTTAATTTTCTTAAAATAATTACCTGCTGTTCACTTTACTTAAAGGTGTTTTTTGTATTAATAACACAAATAAATACTAAAATAAAATATATTAATCTGTACACAAATATTTATTACTGTCTTAATAATCGATTTACTCAACTAATAACTATTACATTCTTATACTACACTACACAACACAATACAATGTATAGTCATGTCAAGTATCACTTGTTCTTATTAACTACTGAATTAAAAACTAAAAGCATTACACTTAATAAATTTCAATTATGCAAAATCTGCTTTTATGACCACTTTTCATACATTGCAAAACAAATGCGTTATATTTGTTTGGTTATGTTTAGTAATGAGAGTTTTATAGTTTCTTTGCCACAAACTTTATGTGATCTGAGCTACAGTGGCTTTAAATATAACTATCTACCCACTTTTTTGCACATAAATCAACATAAAATTTATTGTGGATACCATTAATAGCTTAATAAATAATATTGATAATTTTGATATTTTTTCCCCTATAACCTGTGACCCTGAAGAATTTCATACATTTTTAAACAACCCTAATCATTACTTAAAAATCATACAACAAAACATCTGTAGCATAAACTGTAATTTTGATAATTTCTGTACATTACTCTCACGACTAAAAGTTAATTGTGATATAATTGTATTGTCTGAATGTTGGCTGTCAGCTGTTAATAATTTACCCACTATACCAGATTATACCTCATTTCATACGTTAAATAATTACAACCAAAATGGTGGTGTAGTGGCATACGTTAAAAATCAACTCAATTTTGAATTTGAAGAAGCTCACATTAGTGAAGCAAACTGTTTGCTAATAAAAATTTGCGAAGATACAGTTATTGTTGCCATTTATAGATCGCCATCGTTTAAACAAATAGACAATTTCCTAGAGTCATTAAGCTCCCTTTTATCTCGCCTATCGCATTACAATAATATTTACATAATAGGAGATATTAATATAAATATATTAAAAATGACCAATGAGACTTTAGCTTACTTAGATATACTAGCTTACCATGGTATATTACCTGCTATCAATTTCCCCACACGTGGCCCAAACTGTCTAGACCATGTGATGCTAAAGTGCTCACGTAAAGCATACACTTTCAATTTTGAGACAACTGTCACTGATCATCACGCGGTTATATCTTGTATACCATTAAAGAAACATAACGTAATGAATAGTATTGAATTAAAACAAAAAATTAACTGGAACGGAATACAGCTTGATATCCTAGAAACTGATTTCACAACGATATATGAAGAAAGCGATCCAAATATAGCTACAAATAAACTAATAGATACCTTAACACATATAATTAGGCGAAATACAACATTTTTTAAAACATCAAGAAGAAGACAAACCATTAAGCCATGGATAACTGCAGGGTTGTTGCGATGTATAAAGAACAGAGACATGCTACACAAAAAACTTAAAAAAGAACCGGAAAATTTAACACTTCAAATTACATATAAAAGATACAGAAACTACTGTAATAAAATTCTAAAACAAGTAAAAATAGATTACGAGCGTAAAGAAATAAAATTAGCCCAAAATAACCCAAAACACCTCTGGAAAGCTATTAATGTCATACTTGATAGAACAGGCAAAGAAAGTCAACCTAAAAAGCTCTTAAACTTAGCTGAAAACCATGAGTCATCTATAAATATTGTGAATCAGCACTTTGCAAGTGTGGGTAAACAGTTAGCAGACAAAATAGTACCTAGACAAACAAATACTCCAAACCCCAATCTAGCACACACCTCACCTCTTAAATCTTTTGTACTTTCTAACACCGTTGTAGAAGACGTAGAACACGAAATATTAAATCTTAAATCCAACTGTGCTCCAGGATGGGATACGATAACAGCAGAGGTACTTAAGTTGGGGGTGAAGACTATTGGACCATTACTTACCCATATTATTAACAATAGCATAAACCTTGGTGTTTTCCCAAACGCCCTCAAAAAATCTATTATACTACCAATTTATAAAGATGGAGATAGTAAAGTAGTTAATAACTACCGTCCTATTTCTATATTGACATCATTATCAAAAATATTTGAACGCATCATCAACAATAGTCTAGTAAATTACCTGGAGAAAAACAAAATGTTATCTAACTGTCAATATGGCTTTAGAAGAGGAAGATCTACGGATGATGCAGTTCACGAATTGACAAATTATCTAGTTAATAAAATAGACAATAACAAAAAGTGCATCACTGTGTTTCTTGACCTTAAAAAGGCTTTTGACACAGTTTCTATACCGCTTCTCATTCATAAATTAGAAAACATGGGCATTAGGGGTAAGCAACTCGATTTATTTGCTGATTACTTGACAAACCGCACTCAGTGTGTAAAAATAGGGTCATATGTTAGTGATGAATTACCCGTTAGCTATGGTGTTCCCCAGGGAAGCATTTTAGGCCCTACTCTGTTTTTATGTTACATAAAAGACTTATGTAACCTCTCGCTAGCTAACTGTAACATAATATCTTACGCAGATGACACGTCACTCACTTTCTATGGTGACACATGGGAAGACACCATATCTACAGCTCAAAAAGGTTTGAATTCGGTTTGTAGTTGGCTGACTGTTAATTCATTAACTCTAAATGCGGAAAAAACGAAATTCATGGCTTTTTCAATTCGAAACGCCCAATGTGCAGTACTTCCTGCAACCTATCAACTTATTGCTCACAGTTGCATAACATTAAACGTTCCCTGCAATTGCCCATATATTCAACTTACACAAAATATTAAATACTTGGGTATACAATTTGACTATAAATTATCATTTCATGAGCATATATCTAAGATTGCCACTAGGATTAGAAAATTAACATATATATTTAAAAAACTGAGATATGTTGTCGAACCGGCAACACTAAAAAATGTCTATTACGCCTTTGTGCAATCAATAATTGCATACTGTATAACTACATGGGGAGGAGCTCCAAAAACTATATTGCTGAAACTAGAACGAGCTCAAAGGCTAATATTAAAAGTAAGTTTATTTAGAACTCGGCGCTATAGTACTGCTGATCTTTACAATGATGCAATGGTGTTGACAGTTAGACAACTTTACATAGTAGGTACAGTTTTACGACAACATAATCTTATTCCCGCTTTAACTCAAATAGATCAGAATAATCGCAGGTTTTATAAAGTTTGTGATATCACAAAAGCTAAAACCAGCTTTGCACAAAGATTTTTCTACTTTAGAGGTTGCAAATTATATAATATTTTAAACAAAAATCTGAATATAGTAAAGAATTGTAGCTATGAACTGAAAAATAAAGTTAAAGAATATTTGCTTAAACTAAACTATGACGACACTGAACATCTACTAGATACATAAAACCTAACATAAAAATAACATAATTTACACCCGATACTATTTAATATCTAACCATTATTTTAAACATAAAATGTAGTATAAGTATAATAAAATTTTCTACTAAAACTAAACATAAAATAACTTTTAACCCATTTACTCACAGCACTTACATCTGCCACGAGTTAAATTATAGTGACAGCATTGATAACTAATATATATATATATATATATATATATATATATTATATAGTATAGATAATCCAGAACCTAGTTAACCTGATACCAAGTTTATCATGAGGGTGGAGAACCTGGTATTCTATATGACAGGCTTCGGCTTAGTGTAGATGTACCAGTCTCCTTACAAATAAATGTTCACATGATTGGATATTGTAATAATTTAGTTATAAGATTGTTATGTTTGTAAAGAGAAAATAAATTACTTTTTACTTTACTTTACTTTACTTTACTTTAACTGATCCATAGGTATCAGTTTTTGACTGTTAGAATAGGTACCTACATATACTATCATTAGTAATATAATTATCTTTCAGATTACATACTAACTTGGATACCAGAAACTAACTGGACTAAATTGATTATTATGCAGTAAGCATTTTGATGAAAAATATTTTCAAACGCGAGAGGTGAAACGTACTATCACTGTGGAAGCACCAACAAATTGTTCAAAGGATTGTGCGAAGCATGGCCGGGTCGCTAGTGTATAATAAATGATTTAAAATCTCTGGGAGTTTTTCTTAAATATGCATACTTCACCGCAGAATCGAAGTTTTAGCCATGCAAAATCCCTTCCCAAGATGGGAATTTTAGTTATATTAATAATATTACTATATATTAATATATTATTATTAGACGACCTCCGTGGCCGAGTGGTGTACGCACCGGTTTCAAGGTGTCGCCACAGAATAATATTTGTAGCAGAAGGCTCACTTCCGAAACACAAACAATGAATTATCAATCTTTTCCACGCGACAATTAGGTCTAAAATAATTTGCACCCGCACGCCTGCCTAACAAATTTACCGTTCATTACAAGCGAAATTGAACCGTAGCTGTACGTAATACGGTTCTATTACTCGGAAACGCTTAAGCCATATTGGTTTTGAGTGGTCTTGGTTGCCGCACTAGGGTCGACTCGACTGCAATGTTACGACGAAGTAAGTAAAAGGAATCACAAATAACGCAAATGATTTTTAAATACAGAAAGCTTAGAATTTTTATTTTTACTTCTTTGCATTCACAGTTCAATTTTTGTTACTTACTTACTGAAAAAATTTAAAATGAAGTAGGTAGGTATTAGAAAAAGTCGACCGTCTCACAACTAGCTCCGATAGGACTCGAACCCACGACCTTTCACTGTCCGGGCAAATGCTCTAACCACTGAGCTACGGAGTCGCTAAAAAGTCGACCCGTCTTACAACTAGCCCCGATGGGACTCGAACCCACGACCTTTCACTGTCCGGGCGAATACTCTAACTCTAACGGCCTGGCAACGAACGAATTGCGCAATTCGCTCGCGTCGCCGTGTCGCCGCCGCGCATTTTCGTGGCCAGGCCAGGCCGTAACGACTCCGTAGCTCAGTGGTTATTAGAGCATTCACAATTCACAATTATTATATTATTCTAAGACAGAAGGTAGCTATATTTTGTAATTTGGTAGGTACCTGCCTATTTTAAAAGTGCTACAGCTACTCGAACGAAATACTTACGTATATTAAGTAGGTAGGTACCTACCTTAGTTTAGTGTACATATTGTTGATGTTAGCGTAGTTATTCGATAACGTCTATCGTGAATTGAGAAAAAGCTAAGGTAAGTAAGTAGGTAGTAACAGCGCGGGCGCATCTCGCGTCCGCGTAGTTCCTATGTGCGCCACGGCACGGTTACCACGGCGATGAGCGCTAGCGTCACTTTGTCGATTTTTATTTTCGTCGTAATTACCTAGGCTAAGGTGGGGCGGGGTCCTTAAATCAAATATTCAGATCATTAAGTATTATAGATACTTATAGAATAAGACAGTATAGTCACACAAAAAACTTCTTTCAGGTTTTCCAAGATTATGAAATTTTAAATCCGGTCTCTTTCTGTCGTTGTTAAGACAACCGAAGGCCGCACAATAATAATGTTTAATATTACGCATTTTGCTATGGGTAAAACCACAAGGTAACACACTTATGTTTTGGCGCGAAAGTGTGCCGAAAGTAAACTACTTAGGTGACTTCTTTCTCGCGTGGCGTCGCATGCAGAACTGAGCGCGCGTGACACCCGTGATTTCTCTACCTCGCGGTAGACAGCGCGTAGTCGATTGAATTGCGGAGTGAGCCCCCTCTGGTGTCGCTATCTCTAGAGGTCCCGGGTTCAATCCCTGGGGGGTACCGCGTAACTTTATGGATATGAACTTCATACGTTTTTTGAAATTTTAAGTCAATTTTATAAAGAAAATAGCTACTATCAGTTCTTTGTTTTGTGACGTCGCTCGGGTATAACGATAGCTAGCTAGCAACGTTCAACAGAACAAAGCCGCAAAAATCTATCAAAATAAGAAATTCAAATGACAGTTGAAACCCATGTCCATATCCATATTTTTTAGCCGGTAGCCCCCCAGGGGGGCTACCGCATAACTTTATGGATATGAACTTCATACGTTGAACTTTAAGTCAATTTTATAAAAAAATAGCTACTATAAGTTATTTGTTTTGTGACTTCGGGTATAATGATAGCTAGCTAGCAACGTTCAACAGAACAAAGTAGCAAAATCTATCAAAATAAGGAATTCAAGTGACAGTTGAAGCCGATACCCATACCCATATTTTTTTGCCGGTAGCCCCCCAGGTCGGGTAAATGTTGAAAACTAATTTTTCTATATTTCCTCGGGTCTGGGTGTATGTGGTAATAACCCGTCGTTGTTTCTAATTTCCATAATAATAGTGCTTAAGCTACTATACTTTGGTATTGGAACAATGAGTGTGATCGTGTCCAATATATATTTATTTATTACTGTAATTATTTAATATTATCGATATCGATATTAATCTGAAAAGCGACATGACGCACATCACTGACACGCATACATAAACAATTTTACACACACAAATGCGATCCAATTTCGGTTTCGTTTGACAGCTCGTGGTTGTTCCTCTATTCCGATAGGTATATTAACTTTATGGTTTGTTCTGAAAAACAATCATTTGAATGGCTCGTTCTTTGTTTTAAAATATTTTATTCGGTTTGACATAGTCAGTCAGGCAAAGAGTATGTAAAGTGCGACCAGCTTTTCTGTTCCGGTGATTATCTTTGGAACTAAAACAGTTTTCATACGACAGTCCATTTTGGCAGCTAATTTCGTATTGCAAGTGGCTCCTCTGTCACGGCTGTCACCGGAACAGAAAAGCTTGTGGCACTGTAATCACTACATTTTAGTCTCAGGTTGTAACGACAACGTTACAACTACTTACGGAGCTGGTTGTGAGAAGGGTCGATTTTTCAAAAAATACTTCATTTTCCAGTTTTCAACCATAACAATTGCATTGTGAATGCAAAAAAGTAAAAACTTAAATAACTTGCAATAGTAATTTCTTCTTTAGCGATTGTCAAATATCTGGAAAGGTATTTCTTTCGCGTGTGGAGGTAGTAGGTAGTATATCTTCAAATTGATGAAATTAACGCTGGCTATACAGCGTGTAAGAAGTATTGGATAAATTCGACGCATCTCGTAACGACTCCGTAGCTCAGTGGTTAGAGCAGTCGCCCGGATAGCGAAAGGTCGTGGGAGTCGTGGGAGTCCCATCGGAGCTGGTTGTGAGAAGGGTCGATTTTTTCTAAAATACTTCATTTTAAATATATTTTTATTTTATAAATGTAATCTTTGAATGATACTAATGAATGCCTGGGTAAAATTTAAGCTGGAGTTAAAAAATGACCCTGTAATCGCACACCTGCCGGAGTCGAATCATCCGAATCTTCGAAAGGTTTCCATACAGAATTCTAAAATTCGTTTCGTTAGGGGCATTCGCCGCGGACAAGTTTGCGATCGGTCGCCTTTACCGAGATGACGCGGTTGTACAAGTTGGTATTGGGAAAACAAGTTCATTGACGTCATTAAAAGGATCTTTATCATCATCAGAAAGTTCGATCCACTAAAATAAACACTTTTTGTTGAAATAGTATAATTGTGCATCTTATTTTGTTTCATCATAGAATATGCTCGCATTCTTATATTTCATTTTTACACTCACTACAATTAGCCTAGCCCCAAAGAAAGCACAGCTAAGGCTTTGTGGTTTGGGATACTTTTTTTTATCCACAACGGGCTAGCACTTAGCCTTCATCACACCTGATGATAAGTGGTGATAAGGCTGTAGGTGGAAGCGCACTACTCCCGGAATCCACAATCACTGAGGAACTGGCTATCTTATCTCTAACTGCCGGAACACAATAATGCTATAAAGATCATTGTTATGGCGTCGGTGTTAGATAAAATGGTGGTAGCTAGCCAGGCTGACTAAGAACAAGTCCTACCACCAACCAACCCGAATACAATATATACCCCCACTGGGAATCGAACCAGGCGGGACGTCTGGGTCTGAAATCGGTGGTATGAACCACTAGACCACAGAGGCGGTTAAACTACATAAATTAATGGTCAATATAAGTAAATTCAATCATTTGTCTAACTGGTTTTTTTTAATTATAAACAGGCAGGAGTCCGACGTTCATAATTTGAAAAAAAATACCAGTTAGACAAATGGTTGAATTTACTTTTGGACGATGACAGCAAGACATAGCGATATTGTTGTTTATGTCGATCTAAAGCTTCTAAACAAATGTATAGTGTGTGTCAGATAACTCTGCGCGTGACTGTTACAGTGCATTTTTTTGTTCTTATGCTTCTTATGTTATAGAAAAGATTAGTATTCGATTTTTACCGCGCACAGACTTATCTGACGAGCACTTTACCTACTATTTGCACAGACCTTGTCCCAAAAAAGGAGCAGAAACACAGACGGTGGGCAGAAATAGCGAGAAGAAGTACAGAATACTTATTATATAGACTAGAATGCAAAGATACCACATAACACTTATTCCCAAATTATGCACGTTGAGTCACCGTCATAAAAGTGAATGTCGTATTGTCGATTGTATTTTTTTAACGTTTTTACTGGGTATGCATTTGACCACCATCCAGCTTAGGGCTCGTGCAGCGTGCCGGCGCGGCGATCTCGCGCGACTTCGGTCGCACCGACTAGCAACGTCTATTTAGCACAGGTCGCCAGTCGCGGGCACGCTGCACTAAGTCGTGGACTGCACTGGAGCGGCGCGTCTTGCGTCCGCGTTGAGCGGGAAAAACAAATATATTGAGACGGACGGGAGGGGCCACACTGGCGCGTCCGGCGGTTGCTGCGACCGGCGGAGGGAATAGTTTTCACGTGTCCTACGTGTTCCGCAGGTCGCCTCCGCGCCCCGCGGTCGCTCCAGTATGGCCTACGAGTCCCACGACTAAGCCGTTACGCGTCGCGTTCAATCAAGTCGCTGCGAGTCGGCCGGCACGCTACACGCTACAGTCTAGGGTGTGGTGCATTAATTATTTCGCCTATAACAATGAATGGGGTATAACCGGCGTGGTATGTCTACGATGTATGGATGGTAAGCTAACCTGCGTCTGATCGTGCTGTTCCTGTGCGCACTCTCCAAAGTGTATCCGGTAAAAAACTGACAGCGGCTCTACGGCGATGACTGAGACTTTGAAGTTCAGCTTTTCTCAAAGTTGTGTCTCCAATGAGCTTCTTTGCGCGGTTTTCAATCGCATCAGCTAAAACTGCCAGTTGGCACTTACTAAACGGAGCCATCCTATTTTCAGTTTCAGATAATTCTGCGTGCGCCTGGGATTTTTTTGCCGCTAGTTACAGTACATTTTTTGTTCAAAGCTTATAGAAAAGATTAGTATTCGAATTTGATGATGTCAAATTTGAGATATCTCTATACATCGGAGAATCGCCCCCATGAAGTTCGACTTAATACTGCAGAGTATTCATGATTCATGATCGCCCCCATCTAAATGACATTTCAATAACGTCATGCCATCGTCATGCACTTTAAGTGACAAAGACAAAGACATCAATAGAAAATGTAAGTTTGAACTGTCAAAGGAAATCAAGCCTTATTGATCTACAGCATAGGTACCTACCTACTTACAAAGAAATTTAAAACTAAAGGTGATAAAGCCAATTCTTGGTCAGGTTTACAAGGTCCAGTGACTTTAGTAATCCGGTCATTCTCTTTATACAGTTTTGATATTCAGAAATCAAACTAAATTAAAATAAAACTCAATGCTTGATCTACTCTATACTTACCTACGTCTTTTCAAATGAACTAAGGGGATGATGAATGATGAATGATGATGTGATGAAGGCTAAGCGCTAACCCGTTGTAGATAAAAAAAAGAAGTTACAGGCCGAAAAGTAATAAAGTTAGAAATGTTCAACATGATGACTTATGGGAAAAATGTGATAGTAAAAAAAGAATTCAGCTGTTCCATTTTGATAAAAATATTTTAGCTTTTTTTTTGTATGTAAAAGCTTTTTTTCGTGATTTCTGTTTTGGTCCCATAATAAAAGTTATTTGTTTTCATGAGTAGAATAATCCCTGAAATTATCCGGGGTGATAAAAATATTACCGTCTATAGGTAGGTACCGTACGTAGGACAGTTTTTTCTGTCCGAATATTAATGAATACTTACCTAACTAATATTTTTTTTTAAATTAATTAACTAAGTGCTTTTAAAACATTATCAACCATTACTACATAGGTAGTAGGTAAGTTTACCATAGCAAAAAATGACATAAAAAAGTAAGAAATAATCCATCACCAAATAACGTAAGTACTTTGAAGTCGGGCGTGAAACATGTACCATTTTTTGTTAAAACCCGCCCGACTTCAAATGGTGAGGGATTATTTCTTACTTTTTTCTGTCATTTTTTTTAAAGGCGGTTTTATTTTATTATAAAAATATTTTTTTTTCACTCTTTTAGTGCATCATGCAAGCAATTTACGTGTATTCTGAAAAATAGGTATGTGATCAAACAGAAAACCTCCTTTTTTGAAGTCGGTTAAAATACCTTGATCCCCTTTGGTATCCCCTTTCCAACAAAACAAGAATCATCTAAATCGGTTTATAAACAAAGGAGTTATGCCTAAAGATACATAATAAATTCACATGTAGTGTTAACGAAAACGACAGTATTTTCAAGATTTCCTGAAAACTACTGAACCGATTTCAGAAAATGGGACCAACTTGGGAAAAAAGCTGATGTTATAAAGTTTGAATCATTTCAATCGGTTCAGCCGTCTTCGAGTAATCGGTGTACATACATATAAAAAAAAAACGCGACGAATAGATAACCTCCTCCTTTTCAATTTTTGAAGTCGGTTAAAAACTACTTCAGACTGTTGACAGCCCTACGTAATCATCTTTGTCGTTCAAGTTGGCTAGTTTGTCTTTCAAGTTATCAAGTTAGTGATTAGTTTGAAGCCTCCTGATTCGCCCGCGTTATTATAATTAATCATTAGGTGCGCGTGCACACCGGTTGCGCAAGCTGCGGGTCGAAGTTAAGGTTCTTGTGTGGATTTTTTGTGAGGAAAGAAAAAGAGGGAAGAATTTTTTTTTGAGTGCTCTTATAAAGCTGGATTATTCTTGAAGCATATTGTTTGGTAAGTTTTTTTATAGTTTAAGTATTTACTTTACAATGATGCACCAAAATGACACAAAAAAGTAAGAAATAATCCCTCTAATACTGTATTCACACCAAATAACGTAAGTAACGATAAAACCACAGTATTTTCAAGATTTCCTGAAAACTACTGAACTGATTTTAAAATTCCAATTTCAATGAAATGGGACCATTTTGGGAAAAAACTATGATAAAACGTTTGAATTATTTCAATCGGTTTAGCCGTCTTCGAGTAATCGGTGTAGGTAAGTACATACATATAAAAAAAATTCAACCGCCTTCAAACAAAAACTGCCGGCAAAAACTCACTTCCCAAAAAAACGTAAAAATAAAAAAATAATTGAATCATTCCATTCAAAGGACGAAAGGGCGGGATTTTATCTAATTAATCTTGGAACCTACTGATCAGGGGGCCAATTCTGCTAACGTTAAGTCACAATCGTGTCTTAATCGTGTTTCGATTGTAGTGCTTTTTTCTACACTAGTATTAAGGTAGTAGGATTCGGCGATGTTCCAAACAACTTTTATACAATTTCAGCATGGTTTATTCCAATTCAGTGGACAATAATAATTATAAAATAATCTAATTTTTTATCATGACATTTCGTGGTGGGAAAACTAACATCAATCCTGATATTCTTTTGTTCTTCTTTTTTTAAAATTGACGTTTCGAACTACGGAGGTTTTACACTAGAAGCCAGTACAAAGTTTGTATACATTTGTAATGGTGGCGTGAACGCATTTAATATTAGGAATTTATAAAAGACAACAAAAGTACATTATGAATCTACAATATAACTTAAAGTTATTTATTAGTTTAACAGCTCGGCCATCCTAATTAAGACGTGTCCTCGCGTGTTAAATACTATGTCAAACTAAGGCCACTCAAAGAATTCCGATTTGACGTTTCGTTATTTCATTGGAGTAAAGGTAACTTTTGAATGAAACGGTATATTTTCTTTGACAGCTGTCGAACTGGAAATCTCTCGGCGGTCTTAGTATAGAAGAACGAGCATTAATAATACGTTTTATATTTTGTATAGGTAGGTAGGTACTTATGTATAAAGCAGTGCATTCTTAAAGTTTTAAGTAATTGTTAATACCTAACAGAACACTTTAATTATTACACGATGAACTCAATTACTTTACAAAAAAAAAATGAATCTTTACATTACTTATAAGCATATTAACTTAAACCACTAATGCTATGATGTCAATTTTCAATAATCGCTACAAAACACGTTCGTTCATAATAAATACAAATCAATGACCACTTATTAGTAAAATGAGATAACTAATCATATTACATACGTCCTAGATTAGATTTTAGAATAAACAATTTATTTGCTAAAAATAAAGGTACTTACAGTATTTGTTATTAGGTTTGTAGTCTATGTAGCCTACAAATCATGCAGTTATTACATGTTCACTAGGTACTTTATCTTATTAACACCTTGGAAATCGCGAAAATTATAAAATATTATCTCACATTGAGGTAATTTAGTAAGCAACAAGTATCATTTAGTTTAAGTGAGTATTACATTAGTTTATTAAAATTAACTGAGTATATACACGAAATTTACACATCGCATCGTTTACACCCTAAAATATAAGCACAAAATTAAAATCGTTACTTACACCCTGAATCATGCACAGAATAAGGCGTAACTTCTCTATATTATCTATCTTAAACTATCATAGAATTTGCAGTCTTCTGGATTAGTAAACTGAAATGGCAAAGGGCCGGTCATATTAGCAGCAGAACCGATAATCGCAAAGGGTAAACTACTTCTTCAGTGGATACCGCGTATCGGCAAACAAGGTGTAGAACACTCTGAGACTGGGTAGAGCGACATCTTCGTACGGTAGCTGGCAGGAGCTGGGTGAGAGCAGCTACGGATTGTGCTAGAAGACGTGCACTCGGAAAGGCTTACGTCCAGCAGTGGATGTTGATGATGATTCAATTTTTCACACACATCCTGAAAATCATGTAAGTATGAGTCTTAAACCATAAAAGTCGTATAATTTATAAGTCTTGACTGCTTTATATTACTTGCACACTAAAAATCATGTGAATAATAAATCTTACTACTTTATATAACTTACACCCGGAAAATCATGTAAGTAATAAGTCGTGACTAACTTTTATTACTCACACCTTGAAAATCATGTGAACAATAAGGCAAACTACCTAATATTACTTACACCCTGCAAATCATGTAAGTAATAGGGCTAACTACTTAATATAACTTACACCCTGAAAATCATGTAAGTCATAAGTCGTGACTGCCTGATATCACTCACACCTTGAAAATTATGTGAGTAATAAGGCCGACTATCATGAAAGTAATAAGGCTAACTACTTTATGTAACTTACACCCTGAAAATCATGTAAGTCATAAGTCGTGACTGCCTGATATCACTCACACCTTGAAAATTATGTGAGCATTAAGGCCGACTATCATGTAAGTAATAAGGCTAACTACTTTATACAACTTACACCCTGAAAATCATGTAAGTCATAAGTCGTGACTGCCTGATATCACTCACACCTTGAAAATTATGTGAGCAATAAGGCCGACTATCATGTAAGTAATAAGGGTAACTACTTTATACAACTTACACCCTGAAAATCATGTAAGTCATAAGTCGTGACTGCCTGATATCACTCACACCTTGAAAATTATGTGAGCAATAAGGCCGACTATTATGTAAGTACTAAGGCTAACTACTTTATATAACTTACACCCTGAAAATCATGTAAGTCATAAGTCGTGACTGCCTGATATCACTCACACCTTGAAAATTATGTGAGCAATAAGGCCGACTATCATGTAAGTAATAAGGCTAACTACTTTATACAACTTACACCCTGAAAATCATGTAAGTCATAAGTCGTGACTGCCTGATATCACTCACACCTCGAAAATCATGTGAGCAATAAGGCCGACTACCTAATATTACTCACACCCTGAAAATCATGTAAGTAATAATCGTTAACTACCTTATATTATTCACACATTTCACACCCAAATTGATTAGGGGGATCACGTAATAAGTTCATGAACGATGCCAAATAATTTTATTGTTCTAAATGGTTATTCTTTCTAAATTATGTTTATTCCATAAGACGTTCCTCGGATATCTTTGCTTGGTCCTCTGCTTTTTGTAGTCATAAAGACTTCAAAATCCTATACGTTCGCAGTAAGTTGGAATACACTTCGCAAGTTTTTTTATTTTTATTTTATTTTATTTATTTGGACAACTAACAAGATCATACACTTTAAATGCTAGGAGTTACAGCCAGTGGTTTCGAGAGTTGGTGCTGTCTTAAATAAAGGTTGCCACGGAAAGCAATCTTATAACCTCTAAGTTTGTAACCTCAGTTATGATATCTATGCTCAAAGGCATATTTGGTGTCCATATTATTTTTTTTTTTTTTCCTCACTAAGCTCGCGAACGTATGGGATTGATTTACTTTTCCTACATAAAGTTGAAGTGATCTGTTGGAACACTTTTCAATCTCAGTACCCTACCCGTTACCTAGCCATCCTATGGGCGGTCTACAATCACGCACCAATCTAGGTGCTGATGCCCCTTTCGCAACCATGTGTAATGCTTTCGTTAAAATGACATTAGTAAAAATAATTTGGATATATTTCATTACTCTTCGCGTTTTTTTTTTTCCATATCAAAGTATATAACTACCATGTACCATTGAATTCAAATAGCAAAATGACATTTCAGTTTCGTTTTTTTTTTTAATTTAAGTATATCGTATTTTTTTTTTTTTATAATTATTTAATGATGATTTCATGATTATGGTCTTATTGGTGTTTTATTTTGATTTGACTTATTTTTCATTGATGTTGATAATTTTGTCATAAATTGTATTTCTAAGGCTACTGTTGTGTCACCTGTGCAGGTGTAATGTATCAGAACACTCTTTAGTTTAAGACAATAGGTAAGTATAATGACAATTATCATTTTTCATTTCTCTCAAAAATAGAAACATTGGTAATAGAATTATTTTGCCAGCATGAAAACTTCCCAAGATATCACAGTTTTGAAATGCAAACAAATTGGACTCATTCAGAAGGCTCTATACTACCCCAACTACTAATTTACTAGGCTACCTAAGTGACGTCATGCTTTAGTAGTTTGTATGCACCGCGTAGATATCTACTCGGATAAATGTGTTAATTAAAATGGTTTTTAAGTAGTTCCTAAGGTACATTGCATGAACATTGAAAAATTAAACATTTAAGTATTTATTATTTATTTTAATACATATATTATTATTTTTTTACTTCTAAATGATTCAACTTTAAATGATGATATTTTATTTTTCTTATTTCGAAACTCAACCAATATTTATTCACAATTTACGAGCCATAGAGGCTCTTAGCTAATTAATCTTTAGCTAATTACAGATTTTCTCAACATGGTCAATTATATCCAAAAAAACGACAAGAAACAGATTATATGTTGTCCATAATTTTTTTTACGAAAGTAGAAATATTTCTGATTTATCCAAACCTCTTTGGTAAAGCAAGCGGCATCGATATACTGCTCATTATATAGGACTTCGCGCTAACTCGATCGCGCCCAGAAACTCCAGCTTACTGTGTTTGCCGCATGCAAAAACTAACTACAGGCAAAACGTATTTTTGTACGAGCATGTGTTTCATTTAATACTTTGGCTTTAAATGCTCATATTATTGACATAGACAAACTTATCACTTCGGTTTCAATATAAGTTAAAACATTTACTAAATGATAACTTCCTTTTAACTGTAGTCAACTTATTCATTGTTTATTGTATTTATTTTTTGTTTATTTTTATAACATAACTGTATTTTTCAAAAATATAGATTAACTATTATTTAACATCAACAACAATTTTTTTTTTGGCTCGTTGTCTTTTAGAACTGTCTTGTGATATAATAACTTAGCAATGTGGGTACCTACTACCTGTGGAAACTTGTAATAAGCTATATGAAATTTACGCATACATAAGTCGTTTACATCCTGAAACTTATGTAAAGAACATTTAAATCCGTACTTACACCCTGAAAATTGTGCAAGTTACAATTGGTAACAGATAAGCGTATTACTTACTCAAAATCATGTAAGTAATAAGTCATACTTCGTTACATTATTTACACCCTTGGCCTGTCTGATCGGCGACTGTGGCGTCGATAGAATTCCCTCGACGATTGTGGCAGCGACTTCGACGTGATGAACACGTCCCTCAAAGGCCGCGGCGTCGACATGCAAGCTCTTACATCAGACTGCTCGTCACCTTCAGACTGCTCGTCACCTTCAGACTGCTCGTCACCTTCAGACTGCTCGTCACCTTCAGACTGCTCGTCACCTTCAGTTGCTTGACCGCGGCTAAGGTGCGGAGAATACATAATTCGCCTCGACCCAGCTTGCCTCCAATCCCGGTTAGTACGCCGAGATCGCCTTGGCCTTGTGACGGGGTCCCTGGTCTTATCACTTGAATTAGACATCTGAAACTGCCACAGGTTATTAGCATTGTTTTATTTTTATTAATAGCTCTTCATAATCTTAAGCTTAGCACAGTTAACAGAATTATTATTAATGTTGTGACGTTTTTTTTTAAGTGTTTTTCAAAGGCTATACTTTTTGTACCTTTTAAATAAGAAACAAAAAGGATAATAACGACATTACTTTTTTTTTGAAAGATTTTCCTTAAGTATATTTTCTTTCAAAATTATGTTAACCTCTTACACCAAGCAAATAAAAGATTTTAAAAAAAGAAAAGAGTTAAGTACACTTTCTTGAAAAAAAAAACACTGCATTGTTTTCAAAGGCAAACAAAATTATATCAACATACTTGATGCTAATAACTCCAAGAATTATTGGAATGTAACACAGCTACATTCTTATGAAAATTTAAGAAACTATAAAAATATTTAAGAATTGGCAGTATGGCTTAATGTCTTCGTCTGTCCTACAAAAGGATTACTTTTAATTTTATTTCTTTTACTACTACAACAAAATTTTACACAAAATTTTTACTTTTTTAATGTTCACGCCATTTAATAACAAATAAGTAGTACTTAAACTACATCAAAAATCAACAAAAAAAACCGTTTATTTATACCGCCAAAACGTTTCCCTTGACCAAACTTACGTACCTACGTAGCAAATTTCTTACAATCACTTGTTAAATATATTTCTCAAACAAAAGAAATCAATAATATTATTTTTTTCAGTCTTTAATGCATACTTTTCTAGCATAGATGTCGATACAATAAAAACAGGATAAAATTATATTACTTATCTTTAAAATGTGAGCCATTGGTGGAGCAAACATTTCGTTGTATTAACGGATTTTGCTCTTCGTCCCTCTTCTGAAATATTAAGGTAGTAGGATTCGGCGATGTTCCAAACAACTTTTATACAATTTCAGCATGGTTTATTCCAATTCAGTGGACAATAATAATTATAAAATAATCTAATTTTTTATCATGACATTTCGTGGTGGGAAAACTAACATCAATCCTGATATTCTTTTGTTCTTCTTTTTTTAAAATTGACGTTTCGAACTACGGAGGTTTTACACTAGAAGCCAGTACAAAGTTTGTATACATTTGTAATGGTGGCGTGAACGCATTTAATATTAGGAATTTATAAAAGACAACAAAAGTACATTATGAATCTACAATATAACTTAAAGTTATTTATTAGTTTAACACTAGTTACAAGAAATATGTACTTTTTTCACAATACTATTGATGGTCACACACCACACACTACATTCACATCACATCATACTGTCATAACTCTTGTAACTAGTGTTTAAAAAAGCACTACAACTGAACTACAATTGAAACACGATTGTGACTTAACGTTAGCAGGCTTGGCCCCCTGATTGAAGTAGGTGTCAAGCCGAAAGTAACTAGTACAAAATATTAAGTGAAACAATAAACACAATATCTCATGATGTTTGTAATATGTTTTAGTTTTATCTTTTTAATTAAATTACCTATGTCCTTTTATTGTTTAACTAAGGCGAACTCTCCAAGGCACAAGGAGGTTTTGCCGAGGATAAATATGTTTTGCATGTAATATTGTGATATTTTTTGAACAAAAAATAATAATAATAATGCGCGTAGTGGTGTGAAATACATAACAAATAGGTAGGTAATGGCTTTTTTTGGGAAGTGAGTTTTTGCTGACAGTTTTTGCTTGAAGGCGGTTTAATTTTTTGAAAAAAAAAATTTTGGAAAATGAAGTATTTTAGAAAAAATCGACCCGTCTCACAACTAGCTCCAATGGGACTCGAACCCATGACCTTTCGCTTTCCGGCGACTGCTCTAACCACTGAGCTACGGAGTCTTTTTTCTAAAATACTTCATTTTCCATTATTCAGTAATAAAAATTGCATTGTGAATGCAAAAAACTAAAAATTAAAATAATTTTTTATTTTTTCTTTTTTTGAAGTCGGTTTAAAATAAAATAAAGGCGACGAATGGATAAACTTCTACTTTTCAATTTTTGAAGTCGGTTAAAAAAATTAACGCGACGAAATAGATAACCTCCTCCTTTTAAATTTTTGAAGTCGGTTAAAATGTATATCCTATCCTATGTCACTCTAGAGCTCTAAAGTTCCAAAAATCACGTTGCTCCGTTATGACAGCAGGTTTTGGGAAAAGAAAAGTGTTATTTTTACTATTTTCCATGCAATTTTTATGTTTTTTTATCTCCATAAAAACCTTCCGTGGGCCTTAAGGAACAAATGAAAAAAAAATGATGAATTGGTCCAGCCGTCCTCGAGTTTTGCGCTTAGCAACATTAATTTTTATTTATATACCTAGATTAAGTCCCAATTACATATCTATACTAATATTATAAAAAGGAAAGATTTGATTGTTTGTTTGTTTGTTTGCATCGATGCTCCGTAACTACTGGACCGATTTAGAAAATTCTTTCACCATTAGAAAGCTACATACTTCCCGAGTGACATAGGCTATATTTTGTCCCGATATTCCCACGGGAACGGGTACCACGCGGGTGAAACCGCGAGGATCCGCTAGTACTTTATATAATAAAACTGTAAACGAGCCAATTCTATACATTGAAAAGAAATAGGAAAAATACCTCCGGGTCTTCTTATACGAAACATGTACTAAAACTGTGAATTTTTTTTATGAAACTTTTTCGTTATAGATCTATTGATCCTCGCCAACATAAAGACTACTAGCTTTTGCCCGTGACTTCGTTCGCGTGAAGTTGTGTGTCTATTTTGAAAGTCACGGATTACCAATATAAGTATCAAGGTATTTATTTATCAGTAGACCTTATTTTTTTTGTTCCATGCTCACTAATCTTCTGACGTAGTGGGTCAGAATCTTTGTTCGCTTGGTTTTTACTATCGATTAACATGCACTATGAATGAAAGCTATCAAGGTACCCTCCAAAAATGGTGTCTCTACCTTCAACCTAAAATATGGAAATTCCTTTACAAACTGAAACACCTTGTAGCACTCTGTATAATGGGCATTTTCCAAACCCCTTTCTTAGTGCTTACCCTCTAAAAATGGTGTCTCTGCCTTCAGCGGTTCAGCCCTATTCAAATGCCCATATAAAGTGGAGCACCCTGTAGCACCCTGAATAACGGGAATTTTCCAAAATCCTTTCTTAGTGCTCACCTACACCATGAAATATATCTTCCCTCAAAAATGGTGTCTCTACCATCAGTCCTATACAAATCTCCATACAAACTGGAACACCCTGTAGCACCCTGTATAACGGGGATTTTTTAAAACTCTTTCTTAGTGCTCATATACATTATAAAAGGAATCTACCCACCAAAAATGGTTTATTTTAAAGATCAAAATACCTTGTGCGTCCAGCCGAACTATGAGAAATATAAAAATACCATAATAATGGAAATTGTTATAAGTGATGAGCATTTTCTATTGACGCACAAATTCTGAAGGTCTGGTACACCTGATGTGGAACCCTTACAGCCAGGTTAAACTATAAGAGATACAAACATAGCGTCTTAAGAAACGTTGTTAACGTGATAAACATTAATAAAATAAATAAATAAAAAAGCTTTATTGCACACAACGAAAGAAATACAATTACAAGAAGACAAAATAAAATATAGAAAACAGACAATAGGCGGCCTTATTGCCTAATGTCAATCTCTTCCAGGCAACCTTGGGTGAAAGAAGAAATAAATAGCTAGGAGAAAAGGGGAATGGGTGCAAAAACAAGATAGGATAAAGAAGGTTTATACTATAGGGGGTTGTATATACATACATTGTTTATTGACATAAAAATATCGAAGGTCTGGTAAAACACCTGGGGCCCGATTCTCAGGCATTCGAACTTTTTCAGTGTGGTAATTCGTATGTCGAACATTTTGTTTGTGGTTTCTATTGAAAAGTTAGAACGTTTCAAACAAACTAAGCTGTCTCACATGTCAACAAATTCATTTTGACAACTAAGTTCGTATACGAACATCTATTGGTTTTTAGCATTCGTAGCATTCGACTGGTTTTCGATCGAACTTTTTCGATTGTGAATTTCTGACAATACAAAAGCTGTGTTATATTTGAATTTCGAGCTATAAATGTGAACTTTTCTCGATTGCCTGAGAATCGGCCCCCTGATGTGGAACCCTAGCAGCTCAGCTAAACTATAAGAGATCCAAATATTGTTCAGCGAGATACTTACCTAGGTATTTTCTATTGACATACAATAAAATTATAAGTCTGGTATATCTGGTGTCCCAAAAGATCACAGATAAACCATAAGATATAGGTACGAATATATCGCCTTAAGGAAGGTTGTTCAGCGAATGCCCACTATCTGTTTATGTTTACGTACCTATTCCAGATATTGAGAAAGATAATTAGAACTATGCTTACCACGCAACACAGAGTGATATCACAACTGTTACGTTTTTACCACATATTATGTAAAGTCCTGACTCGTGACCTATTTAGGTAAATGGTGGTTAAATGAAATTCAAAAGGTATTTAGTTAATTAGTAATTTATTGGACGTGAGCTGCGCCCACAAATAACCGGGAGAGACTGGCTTCGCCGGTCCCTGTTACATACAAATAAGCTTACTTAAGGTGATACTCGGAAAAATTATGCTAAAGCGAGATAGCAATGAGAAAAAGACGCGCGCGGGAGCGAGACCGATTTTGCCGATTACGCAAAAAAAACACAACTCACTTCGTATTCAAAAACTACAGCGATTTTTAAAAAATGCTTCTATACGATCCTAAATATTAATAGTGTCCACTAATCAAACCAATTCTTAATAGTATATGTATCCTCATTTAAGAATAATCTTGATATTTCTTATTTTTTAGAGGTATTTTCGAAAATAAAAAGTGTCGAGCCAAAATCATAAAATCGTGTTTCTGAAACTATACGATTATAGATAAAGGTATGAAGAAATATATATCTTATTACCAGATTTATAACAACTCTAACCGTCCTATAGTTTTATATCAAAGAGTCCATACTTTTTCCGAGTAGCTCCTTAAGACAATGGTACATTGTATGTCATGTCATGTGTCGCTACAATTCTCCCCCTCCTACAATTTTGAAAAAATAGAAAAGCACACAAGTTACACATAAAACAGTTAAAATACTTACTACGCAACACATTATCGTAACGGGAGTACGTAGGTACTGTAACAAAAGTTCATTGTATAAAAAATAGGTTATACATGATTTGATTAATATATCACTCTGCTACTATGTTAAACAATACTACATACTATTCTGTTAAAACAATTACAATTTCGCCATTCATATATAAAATAAAATCATTGTTCTTATTACATCCTTACTCAGTAATACAATACAAAAGTTAACTACCTATTTGTATTGTGACAGTTTTTTTGCCGGGAAGCGACATGTTTTAGAAAATTATGATTTGAAATTAAATTTACATTTTAAAGTTAGATAAAAACTATCAAAAATATGTCTTAGTTAAATTGCAAAAGTATCTAAATAAGCAAGGTTTGCAGTGCATATTTCAATTTGAAATGTGGGTGTACATACCGCCGCATTCTGAAAATCTCGTGGCGTGACAGAGTGAGCAACGTAACGGTACTTCAAAGGATGGGCAAAGATCTAGAACTCATCAACACCATCAAGTGCTGCAAATTGACATATTTTGGTCATGTGATGAGGAACACCAAATATAAAATTCACCAACTGATCATTCAGGGAAAAATTATAGGAAAACGTAGTGTTGGAAGAAGAAGACATTCTTGGCTTAAAAACCTTAGGGAATGGTTTGGCCATAGTACATCCCTGTTTCGGGCAGCGGCTTCAAAAGTCAAGATAGCTATGATGTTGTCCAACCTCCGATAGGAGTGGCACGTAAAGAAGAAGAAGCAGTGCAGATGTCGCAGTAAGATAGCTATAGCCGTGATATAGTTATATCCCTAGGGATATAATTATGTATCGTAAGATAGTAATGAATAGCTTTTTATAACTTTTTTTTAATAATACAAGTGATATAGTTATATTACTAGATTTTTTTAATGAAATAATTGTATGAGTGTAGTCCTGTAGAACACGTGATAGGGTTAGAAATTTAAGTGCCTTAAATTTCGTGGTAATTTCTTTTTCCACACCACAGAACTCTTGTTGCTTTCGTATAACTATCTACCGGTATATACAGTGTGCCCCTCGATATGGTGCACAAACGAAAAGGGTGTTGACTATACTGGATTTCATCGACAAAACAAATATTTTAAAAAATAAAAAAATAATATTGCTTAAGTTACATTACAATGTATTTAAAAAATAAAATTCTGTTTAGGTCTTTTTGTCATAAAAAGTTAATAGTTTTTCAACCAAAAGAGATATCGTCATAAAATAAACGCTAAAATACTTGTGAAGGATAGGAAAATAAGTGGAAGAGTAAAATGAATTCCTAAAAGATGACTAACATTACAAAAAAGAGACAAAATCAAACATTTTCGAGATTTTTTTTACCTTTTTTTTCATTATTTGCGATTTTTACAAAATAATCCCATTAAACAATTTTTTGTCCATATTTTCTTGTTCTTCATTGCATCTGCTTTGTAATAAAAAAAATCAATCTCTATCCCGTCCCGTTTGCTTGCTATACACAGTTAACTGCGGACGTCAACAAAAAAAGTCAATGTTGAATAGCGATATCGACCAAATAAAGTTGCATTTCATGCATTTCATAACGATATATCTTTTGGTTCGAAAATGATTAATTTTGTATGTCACAAGGACCTTAACTTTTTTTTAAATATTTCGTAAAATGTGATATATTTTTTTTTTAATTATAAGTATCTTTTTTATTTTATTTGTTGATAAAATCGGGTATAGTCAACGCCCTTTTCGTTTGTGCACCATATCGAGAGGCACCTCGAGCGCCTAGCTGTCAAATTTAAAAAAGTCGATAAGCGCGCCGGGTTTTTTTTGTGAGAATCTAAATTGAGGTGCTATGTTTAGATGTAAACGATTAACATATGAATTTGTGTAAATACCCTAGCATATAGGTATATATTTGTAATGGCCATTAAATTTACTGCTATCAAAATTAATTTTAAAATAATTCAAATAACTCTAGAAAATATTAAACATTATTTAATCTGAAATATCTGTAAAATTGATGAAGTTTGCACAAAAAAATATGGTAATTAATAGTCATTAAAAGTAAAATTAAAGGTCAATTGAATTTAATTTGAAATTGAAAGTGAAGTTTAAGTGCGGGCGCAAATTGGGCCACTAGTCGCGGCCACCAAACGCGACCACAAGCTGCGGACGAGTATTTTCATACATTTTGTATAGCATTGGCGCAAACCGAGCGATCGAGTGGCCGAGTTCGAGCCACAAGCCATAGTAAAACCAAATAAGTACGTTGACTTCATACATACTATATATATCATATATCATACTACCTAGACGTCTACGTCCGTCGTCGGCCTACTGTATGGAAAAATTGGTTATACTGTGGTAGTGGCTCAGTGCCTGCGACAGGTGGCCGCTACTAAGCAACCAGTGGACGCGATTAGTGGCCGCGATAGTGGCTCAATGTGCGGGCGTTCTAATTGACTGTAAGTCTCCGTACAACGGTGACCGGGCGCTCAAGAATTTTGATCTGTTGTCGTTTCGTTCTCTTCAATACAGTATACATTGGAAAGAGATAAACATTGTTTTGGCGTTTCATTTAAATATTATTTTGAAGTACTGTGCGACCACCCTATAACCACCGTACAACGTTGGCAGGGCGCTTAAATACTTATAAACTATATATTAAATATAAGACGAATTACTATTTCAGGCGCTTCGCCGGCCGTTGCCACGGCCCGCTCGCTTCGCTCGCTCGGCTCGAGCTTTGTTTTGTTCACAGTTCTAACCTAACCTAACATATCATCAATTGATTTGTCAACGTTGTGGCCTCCCTTTCGGGGGCACTGTACCCCCCGTGCCCCCTGCTCCTTTGCCTTCCCTATACATTTAATTGACTAATTGATATATTAAACAAAATTATATCAAATAAAATTATTACATACAATGATTATATGAAAATTATATCAAATGACCGCAAGCATTTATATTAGCAATATATATCTGACGACCTATTTGGCGCAGGGGTCACTACCTGCCTTCTGCGCTGCGCCAGAGGTCTTGGGTTCGATTCTATGGATATTAAGTATGTATTTACAAACAAAAAGTATTTAAGTATATATTTATCCGTTATCAAGTTCACGTAGACACAGTTTCTTAAGAAATTAACTACGGGCTTAGATAATTGGTGCGATTGTAAGAAAATATGTTTATTTATTAAAAAAATATATATAATTATTAAAGCAAATATGTTTTATATAAAATTAGCGTTATGTTAAATGATATTATATAAAATGATGATTATATGAAATAAACATTATGTCAAATGAAATTAGTTGAAGTGTTGTTATGACTAACGTTTATTATGTCATATAATTAAACCAAATGAGATCCTTGGGGGAGGCCTATGCAGCAGTGGGCGTCGTTCGGCTGACATGATGATGATGATGATGAAATGAAATTATATCATTCATTACGCACCCACTTACTTAGTTATGTAAAATTGTGGACCACCCCTGTTTCTTTCAGCTTACTTATACCAAAGAATATATACACTTACGCGAAAAGAAACGACACTTAAGCATGTGTGCACGTAAAATCGCTTGCGGCTATGTGTGGGTGTCTGGATGTGAGCGGGGGCCGTGAGAGGCGCGCGGGGCGGGGAACGGGCAGTCGGGTGAATGCCTTGGCCGAGGGCTGGCGCAATCTTCATACATTCAAATAGGAACTACCTACTAGGAAGCCAAAAAATGCGAAAGTTGTTAAAATTCAGTCGATAATAAATAATTATTGAGAGGACAAATTTTTATTTGGGCGATTATTGATACACTTACTCAGTATTTTTGTCGCTAACTTAGTATTTTCTTTGGACGATTTAGTATTTTATTCGGACACATTAACTGTGTCCCACTGTTAGTAGCTTATTTTACGTACATATATTATTATTATTATTCCCTTTATTACATTTAAAATACTTACAAAATTATATTTCTAAACATAATTTTTTACATAAAATTACAAAAAATATAACATTTAAAAATACAAAAAAGGCAGTTCCCCAACGGTAGCAAGATCAGGGTCCCGGCTACCGATGGTTAAGGATCCAGAGACAGATACGGGCCGTGTACAGAAGTAGGTACTGCCTTCTGCATCTGACTCCCGATCCATCCACATAACACAAGCCTCTTTAGGTGTTTATCGAGGCACTTGGCTATCAGACCATGGGCAGATATGACTATCGGAACAACAATTGCTGAATCAATGTCCCACATGTCAACAATCTCGTGAGCTAAATCAAGATATTTGTTTTCTTTATCTTTTTCAGCTTTCCCAAGGTTGTCGTCAACTTGTCATGTCATGGGGAACAGCGACATAAACAATTATTGCGTGGCGTTCATGTCGATCTATCAATACAATATCAGGCTTTTAATAAGCCTGATATTGTTGTATTGTAGCTAATTTTATGATAGATCGATCCCAATACAATGTATGGCATACGCATGGCTATTTTCAAGAACCTGTTCTGGTGCATACTTGTAGTACGGCACCTCGGATGCCGCAAGATTATGTTTCAGAGCAAGTTGTTGGTGTATTATCCTTGGTTATGTCTATGCAAATACTCGCCGTTTGCGAGACGAGAACAACCGGAGATTATATGTCTAACGGATTCACCCGGACGATGGCACGCTAGGCAAAATATATCCACTGTGCCATCCCTTAGGATATACTTTCGGTAGTTATTCGTCATCACAACCTTATCCATAACTGCACAGACAAAACCGGCGGTTTCACCAAAATGATACTTGTTTACCGAGATATACCTACGTATTCCTGAACATATTCTAATAAAGTATTTTCGACTCGAAATTAGTCATTCATAAATTGTCGCTAGCTTAGTTAATTTTTCGCAAACAAAATATAACGCTGCTCGGTTTCTTATTTGAGTATTTTATTCAATGTCGTTCATATTTTATTTGTAAAGATATTTAATAAATATATCTATAAAAGTTGATTGAAAATTGAACGTGTCTTTCATTACCTAAATATTTTTACACAAATTATATAACATCCTACACGTAACCTTCTTTGGCATAAGTCTATAATTATTCAATTTCGGTATCAACCCTAGCGTCGGCTAAACGTCACCGGCGCTCGAACTCTCACGGACACGGAGTGTCACCGGTGTGCTTATACTGCGCGGAAGTGGAATAGATAAATGTATGCCAAACAAGGTTCCTTTAGCTCAGCCCTACAATAAAGAAATAGGTAGGGCAGAGGTACCCTTAGTGGCCACTTTAAGGATTTTCTGACTTTTAAGCACTAAGTACTAAATGGTCTTAGGTATTTAAGACACAAATTATATCTTAAATTATAGATAATTTATCTACCTTTAAAGGTACATTTTTCAAATTCATAAAAGTAAAATAGTTTTTTTTATATTACACACAATGTGTGAGAGGTGCCAAATGTACTGGCTTTGGCCACTTACTGATAGTTAAACTTTTGTAAGTATTGCGAAAAATCAAAACCAAACCCAGGTAAAATCAATATATTCTAATGCGCTAGAAACCAGTCAATAGCAAAACAACAATTTAATTGTAAAAAACAAAGGTTTATAAAGTATTTCATCCGAAACAAATTTCTTAAAATTTTCATACAAAACATTTGTTCAAACTGAAAATGGAATTTATTTAAAAAAAAATCGTATGCCACAAGGAATTCGAACGGTTATTACCTTAAAATACCTTATTTTAATTGCTTCTATCAAAAATGGCAAAAAGTTGTTAAGAAAACTTTTAGAGCAAAAAGTGGCCAAAACCGGTACGCCTGCCCTACCTACTAGATGTATTATATGCCAAAATCTAAATTTCATGTCTTAAGTTTAAAAGACCAAGTCAGTAAGCTATGAAAGCATACCATAACTTAAAACTAAATAAATATGTAGTTTAAAAAACTAAAGAAACACACTTTTATAGGAACAGACAAAAGTACAAAATAACCGTCTATTCAGTAACTGAAATTAAAAGCGTGGTGCTTGTTGTCCATATTGTCTCTGTCATCCTCGAGGGCAAAACGCCAAAGGCATGGGGCAGAAGCGATGTGATGCTGTTCTTCAAGAAGGGTGATAAGACTCTCCTGAAGAATTACCGACCCATCTCGCTTCTGAGCCATATCTACAAGTTGTTTTCGAGAGTCATTACGAATCGTCTCGCTCGCAGGTTCGACGACTTCCAACCTCCCGAACAAGCCGGGTTCCGAAAAGGTTATAGTACCATAGACCACATTCATACGCTGCGGCAAGTTATACAGAAGACCGAAGAGTATAACTTGCCACTATGCTTGGCGTTCGTGGACTATGAGAAAGCCTTTGATTCGATCGAGACCTGGGCAGTGCTGCAGTCTCTCCAGAGGTGCCAAATAGACTACAGGTACATCGAGGTGCTGAGGTACTTATACCAAAACGCCACCATGTCGGTCCGATTACAGAACCAGAGCTCTAATCCTATCCAACTACAGCGAGGTGTGAGACAGGGAGACGTCATTTCTCCCAAACTGTTCACAGCTGCGTTGGAGGATATTTTTAAGCTACTGGACTGGAAAGGATTCGGCATTAACATCAATGGCGAGTACCTAACACACCTGCGGTTTGCCGATGATGTAGTTCTCATGGCTGAGACTTTGGAAGACCTGAACACAATGCTCGAAGATCTCAGCAATGCTTCCCAAAGAGTGGGTCTGAAGATGAACATGGATAAGACGAAAATCATGTCCAATGCCCATGTTGCATCCGCTCCAGTTAATGTTGGGAACATTACACTCGAAGTTGTTGACCACTATGTCTACCTAGGACAGACAATCCAATTAGGTAAGTCCAACTTCGAGAAAGAGATCTCTCGTCGAATCCAGCTCGGATGGGCAGCGTTTGGGAAGCTCCGGCATATATTTGCGTCCAAAATTCCTCAATGTCTCAAGACTAAGGTCTTTGACCAGTGTGTGTTGCCAGTTATGACTTATGGAAGCGAGACGTGGTCTTTTACTATGGGTCTCATAAGAAGGCTCAAGGTTACCCAGAGAGCAATGGAGAGAGCGATGCTTGGTGTTTCCCTGCTCGATCGAATCAGAAATGATGAGATCCGCAGGAGAACTAAAACGACCGACATCGCTCGAAGGATTGCTCAGTTGAAGTGGCAGTGGGCGGGACACATAGCGCGGAGAACCGATGGCCGTTGGGGCGGAAAGGTTCTCGAATGGCGACCGCGAACCGGACGACGTTCCGTGGGCAGGCCCCCTACAAGGTGGACCGACGATCTGGTCAAGGTCGCGGGAAGCCGCTGGATGCGGGCAGCGCAGGACCGATCGTTGTGGAGATCCTTGGGGGAGGCCTATGCCCAGCAGTGGGCGTCGTACGGCTGAAATGATGATGATGATGTTGTCCATATTAAGTACTTGAATGCATGCTTTGCAAAGGACGCACCACGCTTTTTAATTTCAGTTACTGAATAGACGGTTATTTTGTACTTTTGTCTGTTCCTATAAAAGTGTGTTTCTTTAGTTTTTTAAACTACATATTTATTTTTTACTTTTTAGTTTAATAAATGGCAAGCTATGGATGGATGGTAATCGATTTCACAATCCATTCATGTGTCTGCCCACCCCGTAAACATTATAACTCAAAGGCGTGACTGTATGTATTTAGTTTTACAAATTCAAGTAGAGTCTATTAATTACCGAGAGTTAATTATGCGCGAGCCGAACCCTTACTTCCTCCCTGCTCCATCATTAGACCCTCACCACCAAGTGTAGCGAATAGGTCTCATCAGAACGAAACAAATGAGCCCAAACACGAGGGGTTTCCTAGTGGTCATGAAGGAGTGTCACTGACTTCCTCCCTTCTCCATCATCAAGCCCTCACCATCAAGTGTGGCAAATAGGTCTCATCAGAACGAAACAAATGAGCCCAAACTCAAGTGGTTTCCTAGTGGTCATTAAGGAGTGCCACTGGCTGCCTCTCAGCTCCATCATCAGACCCTCACCACCAAATGTAGCGAATAGGTCTCATCAGAACGAAACAAATGAGCCCATCTCGAGGGGTTTCCTAGTGGTCATTAAGGAGTGCCACTGACTTCCTCCCTGCTTCATCATCAGACCATAACCACCAAGTGTAGCGAATAGGTCACATCAGAACGAAACAAATGAGCCAGAACTCGAACGGTTTCCTATTGGCCATTAAGGAGTGCCACTGGCTTTCTCCCTGCTCCATCATCAGACCCTCACCACCAACTGTAGCGAATAGGTCTCATCAGCACGAAACAAATGAGCCCAAACTCAAAAGGTTTGGTAGTGGTCATTAAGGAGTGCCACTGGCTTCCTCCCAGCTCCATCATCAGACCCTCACCACCAAGTGTAGCGAATAGGTCTCGTCTGAACAAAACAAATGAGCCCAAACTCGAGGGTTTTAGAAGTGCTACTGGCTTCCTCTCTGCTCCATCATCAGACCCCTCACCACCAAGTGTAGCGAATAGGTCTCATCAGAACGAAACAAATGAGCCCAAACTCGAGGGGTTTTCTTGAGGTCATTAAGGAGTTTCACTGGCTTCCTCCCTGCTCCTTCATCAGACCCTCGCCACCACGTCTAACGAATAGGTCTTATCAAAACGAAACAAATGAGCCTAAACTCGAGGGGTTTCCTATTGGTCATTAAGCAGTGTCACTGGCTTACTTCCTGCTCCATCATCAGACCCTCACCACCAAGTGTAGCGAATAGGTTTCATCAGAACGAAAGAAATGAGCCAGATTTCGAGGTGTTTCCTATTGGTCATTAAGGAGTGCCACTGGCTTCCTCCCTGCTCTATCATCAGACCCTCACCACCAAGTGCAGCTAATAAGTCTCATCAAAACGAAACAACAGAGCCCAAACTCGAGGGGTTTCCTAGTGGTCATTAAGATGTGCCACTGGCTTCCTCCCTGCTCCATCATCAGACCCTCACCATCAAGTGTATCGAATAGGTCTCATCAGAACAAAATAAATGAGCCTAAACTCGAGGGGTTTCCTAGCAGCCATTGAAGAGTTCTATTGCCCACCTCTTGACTCCATCATCAAATCAGCTCAATGGTAGCAAATTATTGTATTGTCATCGGATTTATATTGACTTGCAAAGTTTCAAATCAATGCGACAATCAGAAGTAGGTGAAAATTGAATTCCAAGATTTTCTTACATTGTGACTTAGTTACAAGTGAAGCTAATAAAAGTGTGGTAAAAAGTTAAATAGTAAGCAACTTAAAAACTAAAAATAAAAAATTCGTAACATCTCCAATCGACGAGAAAAACAGTTTGCGATTATAACGTCATGTTGATCATACAAAAAATCCTCAAAAAAGGAAGAACATAAATATAATTATGTCACGTTCAAGATACAGCAGCTTCCCTTAACACGTTAGTACTATTATATAATCTGTGCCTTAACTGTAAAGACTTCCATTTTCAAATTTTAAATGATAAACATTTGACAAACGTTTACTTTTCGATTTAAATACTTCGATCATTAATGACACCTAGTTCTAAATGAAGGCTCACGAACTAAATAAAAAACTTTTCATCCCATCGATTCGAAAAGCCATGATTTTTTATCTAATAACAGGGTCCAAAACGATTCATTTTTTACCTGTTATGACAAGAGGGAATAAATGAGATTTGAATTTTGAACAGCTTCATAACAGGGTCCAAAACAATGAGATTTGAATTTAGAACATAATTAAAGAAGCATTGGTTGGAGTGAAGCAAAGGGTGTGCAGTACTTAAAAAAAAAGCAACTGATTTTGTATGGGGCCGGGACTTTTTTCGGGACCGAGAAATTTTCAAAAACGGAATTTTATAAAATTGAGAATATCTCGTAAACGGTGAGTCGTATCTAAAATCTAACAAAATTTTCAACCCCCCTACGGCATCCCCGGAGATACTTATAAGAAATCTGATGGACATATATTTTTTTTATTTAATTTTTTTTATATTTCAAAACTCAAATTTTTTTCTTGCCCGACTAGCGCTATGATATATCCGAACGACAAAGAAAGGTAGGTAGTTTGAGTTGTCTTTACTGCTTTTCTTATAGAGGGGGATGAAAAGCAGAGTGTATTACTCGGCCGCAAAATTATTTTCACCTCGGGTGGCGTATATTGAATCCCTTGCTGCGTTCAGGATTCTACTTTAGAATCCCTCGCTGCGCTCGAGATTCTACTCTAGAATCCTTCACTGCGCTCTGGATTCAAAATAGCGCCCTCGCCGTAAATATATTATTTTGCTCCCTTGTAATACAATCTACTATTATATGGCCCGACTGTTTTTTTGAAAAAAGGTTTCGAATGTTACGTTCTTACATTATAAATGACAGGAACCGTTCCAAGTTTGAAATAACTTAGTATTATTGACACTGTCAAAATAATCTACTTCTAATTTATACTCTCAAGTGGGCGTATAACGCTCGGCCATGTCTGTCACTCCAACTATGTATCTAGAACTAAGTAGGTGTTATTGTTGATCGAAGGCGAAATGTTTACTTTTCGTTTTAAATATTTAACAGCTTATTAGAAACAAAGGTACTCAAAATTTTCAACCAGATGATACCGGTTTTCTACTACTTGGTGTCATCGACTACGACCGACATTGAATTTATGGATTTATGCAGAAAATCATGTTCTTGGAATAAATGTTAGTTTTTAACTACAACCAGCCAAACAAGTAAAGCCTTCGGAAATAAAATAACATATTTAATCATTATTCAAAGTCACAGGAATTGGTTAAATTCTTAGTTTTTATATTTTTTTTATGTTTTATGGGCTTGCTCTTGAAATATTATTCTGTGGCTCTTGGCTTCACACAGAACGTTAGGGTTGAGAAGAAGCCTAGGATGGAGCGAGTTTACCCAGAAGCAGCCTATTCACTCTAGCTTTAAAAAATTATATTAAAAAAACCTTTTATTTAAAATCAAGCTTTTATTCAAATGTCCTAAAAAGAATAAAATAAACTTTGTATCAAGTGAAATCCAACAAATTTATTACATTAAACAATTTATATGTTTTAAAAGCTTGTTGCTTTATTTAATTTCATATGTCAAATATAAGTTAAAGCATTTGTGTTTAGTGCAAGCCCAGTAACAATAAAATCTCGCGACAAGCTTTTAAAACAAATAAATTGTTTAATGTAATAAATTTGTTGGATTTCACTTGATACAAAGTTTATTTTATTCTTTTTAGGACATTTGAATAAAAGTTTGATTTTAAATAAAAGGTTTTTTTAATATAATTTACTTTTGTATTTTTAGTTATTATTGGACGTGTTTCTAAGTTGCTTCATTTCATTTAATGCATAATTATTGCATGGTCGTTTGCCAGTTAATTTATTACAGTCTAGCTCTTCAACTGCATCAAGTCTGCAAACACACAAATATATTTTACCACCAAATAGAGATTGTAGATTCTTACTACAGACAGACATATTCATTAAATACAAGGCATATTCACATAGAATTTACATACCCACTTCACGTGTAGGGGAGGTAACCTAAAAAAAATATTTTTCAAAATTTTACTGTATATTCATGCCAAATTACAGCTTTCTAATACTAAGAGTCTATGAGCTAGACTGGGGTCAGACGGACGGACGGACAGACGGACAGACGGACAGACGGACAGACGGACATGGCGAAACTATAAGGGTTCCTTGTTGACTACGGAACCCTTAAAATGATAGGGTTGTAGTCATTCGGGAAAACAGACGCAGGCAGGGTATTCTATTCCTTGGCGGTGCGCATCACAAAGGAAGAAGAAAAACGCTTGGTACGCATTAAAGATGATAGCCCGCTGTGCGTTTAGATTCTCGATGGGTAGAATGGGGATGGCGGAATGAGCTCATGCAGCTTAGAAGCACACTCACCGAAGTTATCATCATCATCATGTCAGCCGAACGACGCCCACTGCTGGGCATAGGCCTCCCCCAAGGATCTCCACAACGATCGGTACTGCACTGCCCGCCTCACTGAAGTACAGCCTGTAAAATGTCAGTTAGAGCCAACGCGCACTTGTGATTTTTAATCGTGCGATAGTTTGATCGTTCTCGGATTCAGGGACCGTACTCTGAAACGCTAATCCGAAACTTCGGTTAGCCCCGCCCCTTTCACTCGATTCTGTCCCGACTAGAGAGTGAGAGGGACGGGTATACCGAAATTTCGGGTTTTGCATTTCAGAGTAGGCCCTCAGTATAGAGTTAAATGGCAGTGCGCGTACTGACGATTAAAAATCGACCGATCAAACTATCGGCCGATAGTTGTTCGATCAAGCTACCGCACAGCACAACTATCTTCCGGTCGGTAATGTCACAGGTAATGTGCATGAAGGACTATGTGAGCGCGCGCACTGCATTCAACTAAACTATCGCCCAACTATCGGCCGACAATTTGATCACGATCGTCTCACGACTCCGACCAAACTAACCGTCGACTAAAAATCACAAGTGCGCGTTGGCTCTTAAACTAACGAAATAATAATATTAGACATTAGGCATCACATACCTACATATTGCTCCAATCCGTAATAGAGTAAATTAAGCACAGTCATGTGTTAAGGGCCCCACAGACTATCGTTCACGAGCAGGCAACGGCCTGTCAGTTGGACGCAATCGGCCATGATATTCGGTTTTTGTATGTAGTAAGTAAATAAATAATATAAATAAATTTTCTTACAATCACACCATAAGTAGTTATCATTAAGAAGCTGTGTTACGAAAACTAGATAACAGAAAATATATACTTAAATACTTTTTTGTAAATACATACTTAATATACATACATAACACCCAGACCAAGACAAATAGACATGTTCATGCACACAAATATTTGTCTTTTTCGGGAATCGAACCCGAGACCTCCGAGGGAATAGTACGTGTTCGCGCGTCCTGCGGATCCGCAGGTCGCCTCCGCGCCCCACGGTCGCTCCAGTGTGGCCCACGACTATGTGTTCCCCGATAACTACAACCTTGGTCTCTTCAAGGCCAGGTGAACAGGCAAGCATGCAACATCTAAGACCACATCCTGTTAATAAACAAGATGGTGGTCAAACGCCTGCCCACTTTTATATAAAAAATCTGTGTGTGGCCGATTGCGGCCAAATTTTTGCCGGTTGCCTGTGGCGCACTGATAGTCTGTGGGGTCCTTTATGGTTATGGGAAACAACGGCCAGTGTGGTAACACAGGTACATCCAGAACAAAATATAGAAAAGTTTGTCTTAAAAATCTTAAAATTTATTTTGACTTTGCACTAAGCATATCTAATGAAATAGGCGGGGCTACCGAAGTTTTGGATTTTGGGTTTACGGCTCCTACCCTCTGATTCACAAACCGTCGGAAACGGAATCGGATTCGACTGCTGTGCTTTGTCTCTGTCTATTCTATAGTGAGTGACAGAGACAGTGCATACATTCCGCTGTCGGGAGTGTTTCGTGAATCAGGGTTCTGGTTTCGGATACTAGTCGTCTGCAACGCGAACCGTCCAATTTTAATTTAGTGGAAAATTTTAAGCAATAAAATAAACTGAAATTGCTTTGGCCTACCCGCCATGGGTTCAAATTTGGCGCGTTCTAGGACCTTCAAGCGATTTGATTAGCTAAATTATACATAAAACGTATTTAACACAAAAACCGCATCTTCCATTGACGCGGATGCTGTGGCTTTTGATAAAAAGTTATTTATTTCAATTTGATCTAACGATACTATTTACAGAATGAACTTTAACTAAGATATAAATAACTCCTTAGACAGTGCGTCAAACAAAGTATTCAATTAAATTAGGTAAAAAAAATGTGCACATAATATTTCAACAAGAATTATGTATGAAATGAAATGAAATGAAATTTATTTTATTTGCTGAAAACAATGTACATATATTGCGATAGTCTGCAATATTAATTTGATTCAATCGTTTTCTACCATATACATGTTGGCATGCAAATATTAGCATAGTCATAATCTAACAACTTAATAAATTAATGAATAATCTTATACTTTTACTATGTCAGTTAACAATACATTCATGTCAGTTAATAATACATTCATGTCAGTTCAATAATACTAATTAAATTTACAAATTACAATGATGTCAAAAAAAAAAAAAAATTCAGGCTTGGTTTTCAATTAGAAGTCAACCATTAGGTAGTGAAATGCGACACATTCTCTCTATATTCCAGATATTCTTCAACAGAGTAAAAGTTTTTATCCATAAGCCACCGATACAACGATTTTTTAAATATGTTTCGCTCAATGGGCAAATCTACTAGACTCATTGGTAACTTATTAAATATTTTAATGGCCATGTAAAATACATTTTTCTGGAATAATGTCAGATTACATTTTGGTATAACAATTTTATTTCGTCTGCTGTTGCGTATATTTGTGTTAAGATCCTTATTTTTAATAAAGTACTCTGGGAAGTTTTTGACAAACAAGCATAACTCGAGTATGTACAAACAGGGCATAGGCAAAATATTTAATTTTTTGAACTCGGGTTTACATGACTCTCGTATGTCAATACCACATAATGCCCGAATGCACCTCTTTTGGGCTATAAAAGCTCTCTTTGAATCAACGCTGTTTCCCCAAATAATTATGCCGTAGCGTAGTATGGAAGATACGTATCCGTGATATGCTTGAAGAGCTACCTCGCGAGATGTGACTTTTCTGAGTTTCGATAATGCGTAGACAAATTTATTTATTTTGGTACATAATGTATTGATGTGATTTTTCCAGTGACAATGTTCATCAATAGTTATGCCTTTTTTTTTTTTTTTTTTTTATAGTGAGGGCAAATACAGTCTTTTCGTATACCGCTAACGGCATGTTGGACTCAGTCAGACAAGGCCTGTCTCTCGCCGCGCCCAGCCCTCCCGCCAAGCCTGATAGGCTTCGCGTCAGGGCTGGGTGGTTCTAACCCCTGCCCCGCCCCCTGACGAGCTCGAAAGCTCGACAGGAGGCGGGGCAGGAGGAGAGAGCCTCCTCTCAATCTCCCCATAAGGTTACCCGCTCCGGGTGGGCTGACCAGATGGGGCGGTCGAGAGCAGGCACCACTACCAACTAAACCCCTCACTACTTGCTCTCCGCCGTCAGTTTTAAGCACACCGGCTGTGGGGGGGCCGTGGTGATATGCACCCCCTGCGGCCTGACGGTTGGCCCGTTTCCGGGCCCCTGCGCGGCGGGAGATGGCCGAGCAAGCGGGGCCATCTCCGAAGACAACCGGGGGGGAGACCGTGCGATCCGGACGGCAGCTAACAGGCCGTTAGGCCAGCTGACCCGCCCGGACCGCACCGCCCCGCTAGAGGGGAATGAGGCGCGCGAAGCGCAGCCACCTTCGCCCCGGCCGCCTTCGTCGAAGACGGTCCGCATGAGCCTCCTGCTCGCGGATCCGCTCCGACGCCTCCTTCTGCGAGATGACATCCTCGCAGAAGGAGATTGCCGCCTGCCAGGACCTGTCACTATCAAGCATGGCACGAGCCACGCTTGATAGCGAGAGGTCCGTCCCTACCACAGCGCGCAGATCGCGACGCTGGGATGCCCAGGCAGGGCACGCCTGTAAGGTGTGCTCCGCACTGTCTACCCCAGCGCCGCAATCATGGCACCGTGTGGTCGCTTCCCTTCTTATCCGACACAGATATTTTCCAAAACACCCGTGCCCGGAAAACACCTGCGTCAGCCTGAAGGTCAGCGACCCATGCCGGCGATGACACCACTCTCGGAGGAGAGGGCGGACGGCATTGATCGTCCGCCTCCCAGCTGTTTCCCCCTCCAGCCTCCCCTCCCATATGTCCATCAGGCACCCGTCGGCTATGCGCCGGGCCGCGGACAACTCCTCGGGGGTCACCCTACCCCCCTCCGCGAGCAGCGCTCGACGCTCAAGGTACAGCTCCCTGAGGACCCGAGCGTCTAGCTCCCAGGGAGGGGTACCCGCCAAAACGCAGGCCGCCGCGTGAGACATAGTCCTGTACCCCCTGACTATCCGGGTAGCAATGGCCCTCTGGGGCCGACGAAGAAGACGACGGTTTGCGTCGTTTAATTTGTCGGCCCACACTGGCGCCCCATAGAGGGCCATGCTCCTTAAAACGCCCGCGTAAAGCCTGCGGCACCTGTCCCCTGGACCACCGAGGTTCGGCAAAACTTTCGCGAGTGCACCGGCTGCCTTCGCCACCTTTGGGACCAGTTCTTTAAAGTGGGCCACAAAATTCCACCGCCCATCTAGAACCAGCCCCAAGTATTTAATCGACGGGCGCAGTGGAACTCTAACGCCGTCCACCGTCAGTGCAGCTCCCACCGGAGGGGCCCTGCGCGGCCCGTAAAAGACCACCGCCTCGGTCTTATCTAGCGCGACACTGAGGCCGAGCAGCGCGATCCGCTCAACAATAAGGGAGGACCCCACATTTGCCAGCCTTCTGGCCTCCTCAAATGACTCACCCCGGGCAGTGACGAGCGTATCGTCAGCGTAGCAGAATACGCTCATCCGGGGGAGTAGAACACCTCTGAGGAGCCAGTCGTATCCGATGTTCCACAGGAGCGGTCCCAAGACCGATCCCTGTGGAACACCGCACACCATCTCCCGCTCAATTAGGTTCCCATCGCCGGCGTGGTAAATCACCTTCCTGTCACGGAGGTAGCTCTCGACTACGGCCACTAAATACGGCGGCAGGCCGTGGTATTGGAGCCCGTCTTTGATGGCACTGAAGGGAAGCGTGTTGAAAGCATTACGAATGTCCAGGGACACCGCAATGACTACTTCCCCTCGCCTCGCCGCTCGCTCCGACAACTCCCTTACCGCAAGGAGGGCGTCCACAGTGGACCGCTGCCTCCGAAAACCATACTGGTTCTCCGCCAGGTCAGGACCTACCGTTTCGAGATGCCGGACAATACGATCAACGATGATCCGTTCGAGCATCTTGGCGGTCTCGTCCATAAGGACGACCGGACGGTAGGCTGACGGAGAGTCCATCGGTCGGCCCTCCTTCAATAGAAGACACAAACGCCCGATCTTCCACCTATCAGGAAACTCCCCCGACTCCAGGCAGTCAGAAAATAACTCCCGGAGTGTTTCTCCCAAGTGCTTAAATGCCGTGGGCAGAATTCGGCCCGGGATACCGTCCGGGCCCGGCGCCTTTTTCTTATGACGTAGACGGTCAACCACGCCCTCCATTTCCGCCTCCGTTACTGGATAGAATCCGGAATCTAGCTCCCGGGGGCTCCGTGGGGCGACCAATGGGGTGGCCAGCGGGGGGTATGACGGAAAGAGGCCCTCAACAACTCTACGCAGGAGCTCTGGTTCCATGGAATCCATGGGGGGCGCCTGGTAGCGGAGTTTACTCCGAACCATCCGAAATGGGCGACCCCATGGGTCGGCGTCAAGACTTCCCAGAAACTCCTCCCACGCCTGCGACTTCGCTCTATAAATAGCCGTCTTAAAAATCTCTTTTGCCTCGCGGTAGGCCGTCAAGAGACGCTGCTCTTCGTCCGGCTGAACGCTGTGACGCCTGCGGCATCTCTGCAAGGCCCGTCTTGCTCTCAGGGTGTTGACCCGGAGGGAATCCATCTCCTCGGACCACCAATAGACCTGGGTCTTCGTCGGGGGCCCATGTGAACGGGGCATGGCGGCATCGCATACCGCAGTGAGGGAGCGGGAGATTTGCTCGACTCTCTCGGCGATGTTGCGTCCCCTGGGCTGTGCATCTGAGCACCAGGCCTGGACAATAGCCTCCTCCTCCGCTCGGTCAAGGCTCATGCGCGTGACGGACCACCTGGGAAAGTGGGAACCGGCCGGTCGTGGTCTCAGCGCTGGGCTACCATCTCTCGGCCTCAGCTTAAAAACAATATAGCGGTGGTCCGACAACGTGAGTGGCGATGTTAACACCGTCCACCCTTCGACTCTGGAGGCCAGGGCGGGTGTGGCAAAAGAGATATCCGGCCTGGATCCCCCTGTTCCCCGGACGCAGGTGTATGTCGTGCCCCGGTTCAAAATGGCGAGTCCGTGCGACATCGCCCAGTCGAGCACGGCATTCCCCTTCTGGTCAGTTACACGGGAGCCCCAAGCTGAATGTTTGGCATTGAAGTCTCCTGCGACTATGACCTGGTTTGGCGCCAATCGTCTGAGCGCTCCGCCAAGCAAAACAAGCCAAGCTTCCATCTCGACTAGTGGCCGGTTTGGAGAGAAGTAAGTGCCTACGACGGCAAACTCTCCCCAGGCTGCAGCTACATAGCCCGACCCTCTCTCCAAAACCGAGAGAGGGGGGGAGCAGCCGGCCTTTTGTGGGACCAAAAGTGTGACGAGATCGTCTTCGTCCTGCACCCAGTTGCTGCGCTGGGGAACACAATATGGCTCCGACATCACGACAAAGTCTGAGTCATATTCCACTGCGTGCTGCATGAGCAGATCTTGCGAGGCTGCGCAGTGGTTTACGTTCGCCTGGAGGAAGCTGAGTGTCCGACTAGACATTGGGTGTTGTCTCAGCCACCTCCATGCCCGTGGCCCCTCCATCTGTCCCTTTTTGTTTCGAGGGCGGCGTTTTCGGCTTAACCTTCGGTGGATGGCAGCGTTTTCCGCCCATAACGTGCGCAGCTGGCAGATTGGCTGCCAGACAAACTGCGCACGTAGGCTCATCATTGCATTCAGCCGCCTTGTGGCCGTCTTTGCCACACCTATAACAGGCGGCGGAGCGGTCTACCTCCTGCGGACAAAACCGGCTCATGTGCCCCGGCGCCATGCACCTGTAGCAGCGTGGCGGCAGCGCTTCTAGCGCCCTGACTTGGACACTGCTGAAACCCACCAAGACCCTGGTCTCTACAATTACCTTTGCGGCCGTTACCGGACACTTGACCATCACCGTGCGCTGTCCCCACGAGCCGGATCTAATGGGGCCCACCTTTATAAGCTCCGGCGAGCAGCCCCCCTTCTTTGCCAATGCGGCGCGGACGTCCTCCTCAGTCACTGACTCATCCAGCCCGGCGATGCGCATATCCGTGCACTTCACGGGTCTGGAGACTGTCGCGAAGTCCGCTAACGCCTCTTTTAATTTTGCCGCCATAGCATCCGCCTTCTCGGAGCCACCCGCGCCGTGGATCTCAATTTTACGGGCACCGGTCTGCGTCTCCTTGACCTGGAGACGGTCGATTTTCAACTCCTCCAGGTTAATGGCCTGTCTGGCCCGGGCCATTACTTGTGGGTATGTGACCCCATTCTCAGCTGCCTCTGCTGGGATGGACAGAACCACCGCTGCAGATCGAGGTGGAGACAGCTTTGGCCCCTTCTTATTTTGAGGCGCCGCCGCCGGTGCCTTTTTAGGTTTGGGCTGGACTTTCGCCTTTTTCGGCTTAACTGCCTTTCCGTTTTTTCCTGCCACTGACCAGCCTTGATCACTCTGTCCCGCAGGGAGCGGGGGAGGTGAGAGTGGTGATGCTATGCTCAGGCGGGAGGGCCCTGCTGCTGCGTCTGCAAAGGAGGCGGGCTGTGCCCCTTTCTTCGTTGTTGGTGCCGCCTTGGCCGCGTTCTTTTTGTCTGCCTGCAAGGGAGGGCGGTGGTTGGGGGCTGGGAGAAGCCTCTCCTCGAGTCCCTCGAGCCTCGCCTGTATGTATGTGCCGACAGACTGGAGCACCGACCGATTAATTACTTCGAGCACTTCCGAAGAGACAGTCGAGCCCAAAGAAGCTTCCTCTACGCCACTGACCACTATTTGAGGCCTACTTTGAGAGCGCCTTAGATTGGCCGCCTCCACGCTCTTATCTTGGTAGCCACTTTGGATGGCTGCCACCTTTTGGTTTAAAATGGAGACTTGTTGCTCCAGCCTGGCATTATTTGCCCGCAGGCGTCTAACTTCTTCAGCGAGGGAAGACTCACTGAGACCGCCTATTGCCTTATTCAGGTTTTCGGTTGCCTCTTTGATGGCATTCCTCCTTGTCTTCGAGATTTGTTTACACAGCTCGACCTCCTTCCAGATCTTTTCCACCTCGCCGAAAGCATTCTTGCGGATCTCACTCGGAGGCAAAACCGATGGGGATGGTGATGTGTGCATCGAACCAGACAGCAGATACGGGGATGAACCACCTGAAGCAATGACATCTTCACGCCACTCCTCGCCAGAACTCCCTTGGCTGCGCAGTCGTTTTCTGGCATCGGACAGACCGACGGTAGTATGAGCCGCTGGACCACAGTTTTTGGGTTTTTCCCTCACTTCGTGTTTTGTACCCGTCGCCTTCACTTTACGTCGTTTGTCGGGTGGATGTAAAAACTGCAAAGCCAAAGCGGCCTTTCCTATCTTTTTAGCCTTGGACCTTGTTACGACTGACCTACTCTCCGCCGAACTCTCCTGTTCACTCATGTCGGTATAGTCGTCATCCGCAATGACAGTGCTAATAACGACTTCCGTTTGTGCATTGTTAGCGCATAGTGTTTCCACTAAATCAACAGTGCCTTCCACACTCTTCGTTTTACTTCCATCTGAAGGAAGACCGCAGTTTTTCTTTGGACCCTGGGCGATGTCCAACTCCTCCGAAACGTTTTGGTTTTTATTCGTTGTACTCATTGTTAGTCCCACGAGAAAGGTGGCAAAAAGTCGGTCCACCCGGGCAGAGGCCCCATACCCGGGTAAGCGTAGGATTAACGAAGCAGGGGGTCCGCCAGTTCCCTGCTCCGGTGGCCACATTGCGACTGGTCTCCCACCAGCCATCCATCCCCTAGCCCATGGCAGGCGTGGGATTAGGGTTTTTTATTGAGGTTGTCTCCTCGCGAGGACACCCAACTAAGGGCAGCCCCACCGTCCCCCAAAACATGACTGAAGGGACGGCTTCGCCGACGGTTGGCCATGAAGGCCTGTCCGCAGATTGCGACAACCGCAATCGGACGGACCCGCCGCCTACGCTCACACTACCGCTTCCCAGAATATCCGGGGCGCCAGCCGAGCCCGAACCGCGCTACCGCTACCCAGAGTACGTCTGGGACGCCAGCGCGGAGCAACCAAAACCGCAAATGCGGTCGGAGCCGCGAGGCTCCCCTCCCGTCCGACTATCTGCCGTCGCCGCAGGAAATGCGGACGACGTTGCCCAGGGTACACGGCGGGGACGTTGTCGGACGTCGCACCCCATCAATAGTTATGCCTAGAAATGGTGTAGCATCTACCATTTCAATTTTTTTACTGTCATATTGTATATTTAGAGTAATTTTTTTCGATTTATATGTATGAAATTGTATTGCTTTTGTTTTTGTAATATTAATTTGTAAATTTTTTTTTTTTTTAGTCATCCAATTAATTATGTCAATAAGAGTATTATTAATATCAGTCTCAAGGTCGTCAATATTTTTATTATGGAATAATAGTGTACAGTCATCAGCAAATAAAAAGCAATCATGTTGAGTAATGTCAGGGAGATCATTTATAAATAATATAAATAGTAATGGACCTAATATGCTGCCCTGTGGCACGCCACTATGAATTTCTCTGTACTTTGATTTAACAGTTTCTTTCAATTTTTTTTCTATGCGCGAAATTTCTGTGCACTGTTGTCTGTTTGCTAGATAACTTTCAAACCATTTGTGCGCTGTACCCCTTATGCCGTAGTCGAAGAGCTTTTTTAATAAAATTGTGTGATCAACGCATTCAAACGCTTTCGACATATCGAGAAATATAGCTACCGTAGGTATTCTATTATTAAGTGATTCTGTTACTTTTTTAATCAATGAAAAACAAGCTAATGTTGTAGATTTTCCTTGTTGAAACCCAAACTGTTTTTTGTTGATAATGTTAAGTTTTTCTATAAATGCATAAACACGTTTAGCTATAATGTATGATTTAGATTTGAGATATTTATAAAAAATGCTTGCTTGCAAAATGATTGCATTTATTTAATAATTTGGTGTTAGTATGAGGAATATTTACAGAGGCGTATTTACCAAAGGGCCAAGGGGGCCATGGCCCAGGGCGGCAGGCTGCTAGGGGCGGCGCAAGCCGCCCCGCTTAGCTTAGCGCGCCCACTTGTCTTCGGATGTCGGAAGAAAATCAAAAAGCTTAAGTACTAATAAATTATTGTCAACAACATCTTAAACTCAAAAATCCAGTAATAATCATTGTTATGATTTTTACCTATATTTTACTTCCTATTTGTCTGTATGATGCTTTGTCTCATGAAATTCAAAAAGTTTACCAGTGCGGCTCGGGCCGCCCCGCTCAGCTCTGCACGGCCACCTGTTTTGATCTTTACTTATTTCTCGTTAATTTCTCTAATGAAATTCAAAACGTTTACCAGGGCGGTTGGGTGCGCGCTTGCTATGATCTTTAATTATAACTTATTCCCAGTTGTCTAATTAAATTCAAAGAGTTTACTATGGTGGCTCAGGCCGCCCCGCTTAGCTTTGCGTGCCCACCTGTTAAAATCTTTACTTAAATTTTATTTCTCATTTGTCTGATGAAATTCAAAAAGTTTACCAAGGTGGCTCGGGCCGCCCCGCTCAGCTTTGGGTGCGTATTATGATTGGTATTATGATCTTTATTTTTATTTAATTTCTCATTTGTCGGACAAAATTCAAAAAGTTTATCAGGGCGCCTCAGGCCGCTCCGCTCAGCTTTGTGTGCTCGCCTGTTATGATCTTTACCTATATTTTATTTCTAATCTGTCTGATAAAATTCAAAAAGTTTACCAGGGCGGCTCATGCCGGCCACCCCGCTCAGCTTTTGTTGCCGATTGTTATGATTTTTACCTATATTTTATTTCTTATTTGTCTGATGAAATTCAAAAAGTTTACCAGTGCGGCTCGGGTCGCCCCGCTCAGCTTCTGGTGCCCGCTGTTATGATCTTTACCTTTATTTTATTTTTCATTTGTCTGATGAAATTAAAAAAGTTTTCCAGGGCAGGCGGCTCGGGCCGCCCCGCTCAGCTCCGGTTGCCCGCCTGTTATGATCTTTACCTTTATTTCATTTCTCATTTGACTGATGAATTTCAAAAAGTTTACCAGGGCGTCTCGGGCCGCCCCGCTCAGCTTCCGGTGACCGCCTATTATGATCTACACCTTTATTTTGTTTTTCATTTGTCTGATGAAATTAAATAAAAATTTCCTGGGCGGGCGGCTCGGGCCGCCCCATTCAGCTCTGGGTGCCCACCTGCTTATGATATTTCCCTTATTTTTTATTTCTCATTTGTCTGATGAAATTCAAAAGTTTACCAGGGAGGCTACCGAAGGCGTGGCTCACTCCGCAATTCAGTTGACTTATTCACCTACGCGCGGGCGCCTTCGAAGGATAGAATATCAGGCGGGTGTCACGCGCGCTCTCAGTTGTGCACCCGACGCGACGTAGTAGGTACACAACACAGCACAAAAAGAAATTAGTTTATTTTCTCGCCAAAACACACGTGTTTGGCCCATTGAAAATTGGTAATATTAAAACTTTATTGTGCGGCCTTCGGTTCTCTTAACAAAGACAGAAAGAGACCGGATTAAAAATTTCATAATTTTATATTTCTTTTAAAAATAGCATATTTTTAAACTAACTTATAATTAAAAATTTCATTAACTTATATTACGTTCGAGAAGCACTTTTAAAATACTAAATTACAAAATATCCACTTTATATATTCAAAAATCATATGCGCTGATCATCTAGCATTGTATAGTATTGACACGGTGGTTATTCTTTTTAGTTACTCAAATCATTAATTTAAACACAGAATTTCGACGTTATATTGCAGTCGAGTGACCCTAGTGAGGCAACAAAAAGTACCCAAAACCAATTTGGGATAAGCGTATCCGAGTAATAGAACTATTACGTATAGCTACGGTTCATTTTCGCTTGTAATGAACGGGTAGGCGTTTTAGACCTGATTTTCGCGTGGAAAAAGATTGATAATTTATAGTAACTGTTTCGGAAGTGAGCCTTCTGTACCTTTATATTATTCTGTGCTACCGGCTAAAAAATATAGATATGGACATGGGCGTCATTTGACACTTTTAAGCCCAGCGAATATGCATGCCGGAGCTTCCCAAACGCTGCCCATCCGAGCTTGATTCGACGAGAGATCTCTTTCTCGAAGTTGGACTTACCTAATTGGATTGTTTGTCTGTTATGATCTTTACCTATATTTTATTTTTACTTGTCTGATGAAATTTAAAAAGCTTACAAGGGTGGCTCTGGCCACCCCCTCAGCTTTGGGTTCCCGCCTGTTATGATCTTTACCTTTATTATATTTCTCATTTGTCTGATTAAATTCAAAAAGTTAACCAGTGCGGCTCGAGCCTCCCCACTCAGCATTAGGTGCCACTTGTTATGATCTATAACTCTATTTTATTTCTTATTTGTCTGAAGAAATTCAAAAAAGTTTACCAGGGCGGTTGGGTGCGCGCTTGTTATGATCTTTAAATATAACTTATTCCCAGTTGTCTAATTAAATTCAAAGAGTTTACTATGGTGGCTCAAGCCGCCCCGCTTAGCTTTGCGTGTTCACCTGTTATAATCTTTACTTTTTTATTTCCCATTTGTCTGATGAAATTCATGAAGTTTACCAGCGTGGCTCAGGTCGCCCCGCTCAGCTAAAGGTGCCCGCCTATTATTATCTTTATTTTTATTTTATTTCTCATTTGTCGGACAAAAATTCAAAAAGTTTACCAGGGCTGTTGGGTGCGCGCTTGCTATGATCTTTAATTATAACTTATTCCCAGTTGTCTAATTAAATTCAAAGAGTTTACTATGGTGGCTCGGGCCGCCCCGCTTAGCTTTGCGTGCCCACCTGTTAAAATCTTTACTTAAATTTTATTTCTCATTTGTCTGATGAAATTCAAAAAGTTTACCAGGGTGGCTCGGGCCGCCCCGCTCAGCTTTGGGTGCCCGCCTATTATGATCTTTATTTTTATTTAATTTCTCATTTGTCGGACAAAATTCAAAAAGTTTACCAGGGCGCCTCAGGCCGCTCCGCTCAGCTTTGTGTGCTCACCTGTTATGATCTTTACCTATATTTTATTTCTCATTTGTCTGATTAAATTCAAAAAGTTTACCAGGGCGGCTCGGGCCGCCCCGCTCAGCTTTGTGTGCCCGCTTGTTATGTTTTTTACTTTAATTGTATTTCTCATTTATCTGAAGAAGTTCAAAAACCTACCTAATTGTCAACAACACCTAAAACTCATATTATAAGTAATTAAAAAAAAAACAACTAATATATAATAGATAAGTTGATTTTTTTATTTTTTGTTTCATCTTAGAGCGCGTGCGATGTTTATTCTATTGAGTGTTTTTTTTTAGTTATTAAAGTTTTTTTTTCTTGAATGTATGGGGCGGCCCACGTAACTGGCCCAGGGCGCCAAATATCAAAATACGCCCCTGAATATTTAAGTATCCTACTTCCTACTTAATATTGTAAATGTGAAAGTTTAAGATGTTTGGATGTTCAGATGTTTGGATGTTTGTATGTTTGTTACTCAATCACGCCAAAACGGCTGAACGGATTTGGCTGAAATTTGGGACATAGATACTTTGTAGCCTGGAGAGGAACATAGGCTACTTTTTATCCCGGAATAATATCACATTCCCGCGGAATAACGTCGTGCAGTCCACGCGGGCGAAGCCGCGGGCGGAAAGCTAGTTTATCGTAAATTTACTATACCTAGTATGAATAAGTTTATGGTATTTATTATTTTATGATTTGATTATTAAAATGATCTAGCTGAGCTCATCATCGATTATGATGAGTGAGACGATCAAAAACACCTCACACTCTGAACCGGTTTATTTAGCAGTTAATTACATACAATCTACAACCTATCTTCCACTTAATTAATAAACTTTGACATAAGAATTGACCTTAACAGCGTCCTTACAGCGTACATTATTCTGTGCTCGTACGTAAGCAGAGCGGTCTTCGTAATGCATCTGTTAGCTTGTTGTGTTATCGACTGTACATGAATTAATTAAATAATAAACTTCGTACAATCACACCCAGTTTATATTATTGCTTCTACTTAGGTCAAGTATTGAAAATGAAATATTAGTAAAAACTAAACTATCCTCCATGTAGCTCCGCCGGAAATCGAACCCGGGACCTTTTACTGTCCGGCCAAAAGCTCTGACCGCTGAGCTACGGTGTCGGTACCCAGCGAAGCCACTCGGAGGATGGGTCGTTTTTTATTTCATTTTCAATAATAAACATAGCATGGTGAATGAAAAAAAAAGCAAAAAAAATGTTTCAACTAATTAACGTTCAAATAACTAACTTTTGAGGACCTCCGTGAACGAGTGATGTACGCGCCGGATTTCAAGGTGCCGGCGCTATCTCTGGAGGTCCTGGGTTCGAATCCCGGCCGGATAAATCAAACTTTTCATTATTTCTTCGGGTCTGAATGTATGTGGTAATACCCGTCGTTGTTTCCAATTCCCATATAGGTAGTGTACAAACTACTACAGTTTGGTATTGGAACAAATATTGACATATCTTATACATTAGTATGAGATGGTGTCAATATTTTTTTTTATTTATAAACTATTGTTAGTGGTTATGGATACTAGTTAAAGTAAAAATTACTTAAGTATATACTCTTTTGTAAATACATTACGTACCTACATAAAATACATAGAAAACGTCTCGACCAAGCCAAATAGACAATAGACATGTTCAATTATTGTTCATGCATACAAATAGAATTTGTCGTATGCAGGAATCGCTGCTCAGCATGCAGGTATCCTTGCGCCAAGCCGTCACAATCTGAATACACCTGTGTTATATCGGTTACATAATGTCAGCACCGTCTTGTTTTTACGAATGACGCCTTCCAACCAGGGTCTTGACTTGGCCGTGGCCAGCACTCCACAAGTTCACTTGACATTGAATGCCAAATTAACATAAACGACTTTAATTTAAATTAGATAAAAATGAATAATTTAAAAGTTAAAAAACTCGACTGCCAAAATCGAACTTAAAAGTAAAAAAAGCTCTCGCTCGTTGCAGTCGAGGTAGCATATTTCTTAAAAGGTCCCCCGACGAGCTTGTTTTTTACTTTTGAGTTCAATTTTGGCAGTCATATTTTTATTTAATTTTTATTTTATTCATTTTAGTGACTATAGTTAGTTACACATTTTAATGTACTCGAGGCCTTTCATTTGATACCAATATTGCTTTAATTGAAGATATTTTTGAAGTGAAAACTTCTTTAGCGGCTTGTGATTGGTAAAAAATGTTAAACTCTCGTCAGTATCACATCACGTGACCGTCAGATCGAAAATACGTAAGACGGACACTTGATCGAAAAACTGTTACAATGTTATTAGAATACGGAGGCAAATTTCGCCACCGTTTCCAAAGTTGTGATAGCTCAGGTCAGAGAACCGGCGGCATTGAAGCCAGAAGACCTCTGTTTAAACCTAGTCCATATTTTTTTATTTTTTTTCGTCAAATTCCTAATTTTTTTTTTAAAGTCTAGGGAGCCCTTTTTACTTCTGCCGGCACTCCCGGAGTGCAACTCGTATTTTTATTTAATTTTTCTATGCCGTCCGTCATACCACTATTCTCAATTGTCTCAAATAGCAAAAACCATAAACCGAACTCCACGCTCCTTATATCGTTATATGGCACATGAAGTTTGACTTATTGTTTTTCCTTTTTGAGAAAATTGAGCAGTTTTTGGCAATTTTAACCGACTTCTAAATCAAAAAGGAGGAGGTTCTCTATTCGTCTGTATCTATGTTTTTTTTTGTCTATGTCCACCGATTACTCGAAGACGGCTGAACCGATTGAAATGGTTCAAACGTTATTACATGAGGTTGGTTTCCAAGTTGGTCCCATTTTTGAAATTTTGAAATCGGTTTAGTAGTTTTCAGGAAATCTTGAAAATACTGTCGTTTTCGTTACCACTTTATGTGAATTCAATACGTATCTTTAGGCATAACTCCTTTGTTTATAAACCGATTTAGATGATTCTTGTTTTGTTAAAAAGGGGATACCTCATGGTATTTTAACCGACTTCGAAAAAAGGAGGTTTTCAGTTTGATCACATACCTATTTACCAGAAAACACGTAAATTGCCTGCACGATGCACTAAAAAGAGTGAAATAAAAATTATTTTTATAAAAAAATAAAACCGCCTTCAAAAAAAAACCACATCAAAAAAGTAAGAAATTGTACATGTTTCACGCCCGACTTCAAACTTACGTTATTTATTTGGTGAGGAATTATTTCTTACTTTTTTGATGTGGTTTTTTTGGATTGAAAACGAGATCCTACTATAATATTATAAATATGAAAGTTTAGATGTTTTTATGTTTGTTCCAAATCACGCCAAAACGGCTGAACGGATTTGGCTGAAATTTGGGACACAGATACTTTGTAGCTTGGAGAGGAACATAGGCTACTTTTTATCCCGGAAAAATATCAGATTCCCGCGGGATGACGTCGTGTAGTCCACGCGGGCGAAGCCGCGGGCGCAAAGCTAGTTCATTGCAGAGGTACAAAAAGTGATTCATCTATGAGACGCTAAAGTGAGCACGTTTGTATAAAAAAAGTCCAGTGGCCCCTATTTTACAAGCTTTTTATTAACTTGCCATGTTAGTTAGTTAGTTAGTGGGGGACAAATCTTGCAAGCTTAATTTGACCCACTTCTCAGTGTCCGATGGAGCTGAAATTTTGTACTTGTACAGGTTTGGTTTAGATGACAATACAATATTTAAGTACAGTCAGCAAAAAAGCTTGTCATGAAAATGAAATTTTTACTAAAAACTTATTATTAACATATTAACATTGCCATGTTAGATAGTTAGTATGTTAGTTAGTGGGGGACAAATCTTGCAAGCTTAATTTGACCCACTTCTCAGAGTCCGATGGAGCTGAAATTTTGTACTTATACAGGTTTGGTTTAGATGACAATACAATATTTAAGTACAGTCAGCAAAAAAGCTTGTCATGAAAATGAATTTTTTACTAAAAACTTATTCTTTTAAGTAGTGAGTGTATAATCTATTGAGTCCTGTCCATGTTAAAGTTAAACTCAAGAAAGTGTTTTTATTTCTTGCAGAGCTGGACAATGGATTTTAAGGCCAAATCAACGAAAGTTAATAAACGTAAGTATGTCTAAGCAATATTTATTATTTTAGTGACAATGGTAAAAAATAAGTATTAGTTCTCTTCTGTCGTTTGTTTCTCTTGTAATAATTTACTTACTGCCAGAATTAATAACCTATCCACAGATAGGGATAGGTGCGATCCAGATTGGTTGCTAGGCAACACCTAGCAATACCCTGGCAACTGTCGTTAATTTTATGTTAATATCAAGCGTTGCATTGCAACTAATCTGGATCGCACCAATCCCTATCTGTGGATAGGTTATTTAATTCTGGCCGTAAATGAACATATACCTAGCTCAGATTCTTACGGTGTTTTTTATATTACTTTCAGGAAAATTACTAATCATAGGGACAGCAGGCCTGGTGCTTATTTTGATTGGCCTGTTGATTGTCATTATCAGCCCGATCAATGTCGTAAGGCGAATTGTAAGTTTATGTAAATTATAGTGCAGCAAGCTTTTCTGTTCCGGTGATTATCTTTGGAACTAAAACAGTTTTCATACAACAGTCCATTTTGACAGCTAATTTGGTATTGCAAGTGGCTCCTCTGTCACGGCTGTCACCGGAACAGGAAAGCTTGTGGCACTGTAACAATTTTTTCAAATGCAATGTAGTTGTGTTTTTTTTCCTAAAGGTCCACAGTCCACACTTGCAACATTTTGGCATATTTTGTTTTTTATTAAATATTTTTTTCTCATCTCATTTATTAGTAAACAAGTTATACATGGTTGACTTGCCTTTAGGAGTAAACTCGTCTTTTGTTGCTTTGGCTTTTCCTTCCACTAATTTTTGTCTTTCTTCTAGAGATCACGTTTGCACTATGGGTCGGACACCTACAAACTGCTGGAAGCCAAGAAATCGCCCGGGGTGACCGTATCAGCGTATCTGTTTAACGTCACCAATGCTGAGGAGTTCATGTCAGGAAAACAGGATACTCTGAAGGTGGACGAAGTTGGACCGTTCACGTATTTGTGAGTATACCCAGTGCTTATAAGAGAGATTCATGACAACTCCCAGAGCGCTTGTCCGTAGTAGGTATGAGTCAGCTGTTTTTTTTTAATTCACAACGGGGTAGCACTTAGCCTTCATCACACCTGATGATAAGTAGTGATAAGGCTGAAGGTGGAAGCGCACTACTCCCGGAATCCTCAATAACTGAGGGACTGGCTATCTTATCTCTAACTGCCGGAACACAATAATGCTGAAAACATCATTGTTATGGCGTCAGACTTAGATAAGATGGTGGTAGCTAGCCAGGCGGACTAGAACAGGTCCTACCACCAACCAAACCGAATACAATATGTACCCCCACTGGGAATCGAACCCGGGACCTCTGGGTCTGAAATCGGTGGTATGAACCACTAGACCACAGAGGCGGTTAAAAGGCTGTTTAGTGGGTATTCCCCCTTCCTGATCCCCCATCGAGTACTAGTCGCTTGATGGGGGATCGGGAGGCGGCCTTGGCGAGTCCCACATAACCACCGTCCACACACCGCACGTGGATGGGGTATGCGTAAACGTATTCCCCTACTTAAAAATAAAGGTATGGGACATCTACCTCAAAGCTGCTGAGGGCTAAGAAGACACCCGGGGTGACCGTATCAGCGTACCTGTTTAGCGTCACCAATGCTGAGGAGTTCATGTCAGGAAAACAGGATAGTCTAAAGGTGGAGGAAATTGGACCGTTCAAGTATTTGTGAGTATACCCAGTAATAGAGAGATTCATGACAACTCCCAGAGCGCTTGTCCGTAGTATATGGGTCAGCTGTTTAGTGGGTATTCCCCCTTCCTGGTCCCTCATCGAGTACTAGTCGCTTGATGGGAGATCGGGAGGCGGCCTTGGCGAGTCCCACATAACCACCGTCCACATACCGCACGTAGATGGGGGCAAGCATAAACGCATTCCCCTCACTTTAAAAAAAAAGGTATGGGTCAGCTACTACCACAAAGCTGCTGAGGACTAAGAAGTCACCCGGGGTGACCGTAACAGCGTACCTGTTTAACGTCACCAATGCTAAGGAGTTCATGTCAGGAAAACAGGATACTCTGAAGGTGGACGAAGTTGGACCGTTCACGTATTTGTGAGTATACCCAGTGCTTATAAGAGAGATTCATGACAACTCCCAGAGCGCTTGTCCGTAGTAGGTATGAGTCAGCTGTTTAGTGGGTATTCCCCCTTCCTGGTCCCCCATAGAGTACTACTAGTCGCTTGATGGGGGATCCGGAGGCGGCTTTGGCGAGTCCCACATAACCACCGTCCACACACTGCACGTGGATGGGGTAACCAAACGCATTCCTCCACTTAAAATCTCACAGCTGCTGGGGGCTAAGAAGACATCCGGGGTGATCGTGCTAGCGTACCTGTTGAACGTCATCAATGCGGAGGAGCTCGTGTCAGGAGAGCAGCTGAATACTTACTCTGAAGGTGGAGGAAGTCGGGCCGTTCGCGTACCTACTTGTGAGTAGAGCCCAGTACCACAAATTACTAAATAGAGTACCTATAAGAGAGCTTTATCCCAACTTCCAGAGTGCTTGTCCGTAGTACGTATGAGTCAGCTACCTCAAAGCTGCTGGGGGCTAAGAAGACATCCAGGGTGATCTTGCCAGCGTACCTGTTGAACGTCACTAATGCGGAGGAGTTCGTGTCAGTAGAACAGGATACCGCCTCTGTGGTCTAGTGGTTCACACCACCGGTTTCAGACCAAGAGGTAGGTGTACATATTGTATTCGGTTTGGTTGGTGGTAAAACTTGTTTTCAGTCCGCCTGGCCAGCTACCACCATCTTATCTAAGTCTGACGCCATAACAATGATGTTTTCAGCATTATTCCGTTGTTCCGCCAGTTAGAGATGAGATAGCCAGTTTCTCAGGGATTGAAGATTCCGGAAGTATTGCGCTTTCACCTTCAGCCTTATCACCACTTAACATTAGGTGTGATGAAGGCTAAGTGTTACACCGTTGTGGAATAAAAAACATACTCTGAAGGTAGAGGAAATCGGGCCGTTAACATACTTGTGAGAAGAGCCCAGTACTTATAAGACAGCTTTATGACAACTTCCAGAGCGCTTATCTGTAGTACAGGTCAGCTATATCTACATGCTACTGGAAGCCAAAAACACACCCGGGGTGATCGTCTCATCAGCCATTTTAATGTCCTTTTGCTGGGGACAGACCGGGACTATCGGCTTAACGTGCCTCCCGAATCAAGAAGGAGATCGAGATTGCACGACCTTGTTCCCCCAGCCCCTTTCCACCATTGTGGAACCAGACACAGGCTAGCTTATCACCCTTACGTTGTTGACACTCCACCTGTCCGCACTAAACTCTTCGCAGATTCGTTTCCTATGCGAACCGCTAAAGAATGGAATGCGTTGCCTGCCTATGTGTTTCCCGATAACTACAACCTTGGTATCTTCAAGGCCAGAGAGAACAGGCATCTCCTGGGCAAGCATTCAACATCTTAGACCCCATCCTGTTAATAAACAAGATGGTCGTAAATTGCCTGCCCAGTTTTATATAAAAAAAGATAACAAGTTTGTGGTCACAGTCAAAGTTCCTTCACCTCAACGATTGCAAGCCGAGCACGCTAACCATACACATCACATTAAACTTAAACACTTTATCAGACACCTAGTGACGTATTTGTTTGAAAACTAACGTATTTTTTTTTGGAATATTAACAAGTAGGTGTTTTTTACGATAAACATCCACTCATTGAGTTAGCAGATCCTTGCATACAAAAATAATAATATAAAGTAAGTAAGATGTCAAAGTCGACTAGTAAATTTTCCTAACGAAGTGTTTCAAGAAAATCGTGTACAGTCACCTACACATATTTTTTATGTCTTTGACGTGATAACGTCTTATAAATCAATGAACGCCGGCGCCGGCTGCACGCGCGAAAAAGTATGACGCAATGTCACGTTCCGCCTGAGCTCAAAATAGAACTAGTACCTACTTCCATTAACCCTAGGTTGGGTTTAATGACCACATAAAGGGAAAACTATCAAAACTAAGATAATTTGCATAGAAAGAACTAAAGTTCTCACAATCACACAAATTATTTAGCTAAATTCTAGATGGCACTTTGCGCAGCTGACTCGCGCTATGCGACCGAGTAGAAGAGAGATAGCGGCATAATTTTTAATAATCAAATTAGCTTTAAACATTATTGATAGCATAACACTTGTTTCAATTAAAGATTATTGGTAACATAATTTTGTATGTACCATGCAAATCAAACTAGAGAAATAAAATTAAGTGTCACTGGTGACACAAAATGCTTCAACAAGCATGTAAATTAGATGTGTGATAGAAAGCTTGTACTATAATCAATTTGACGCTAGAGGTCGCTGGTAAGGTAACTTCTACTTCAAGATAATTTTTCATCATTGTTTTCTTATGAGCTTATAATATCACGTATTTTTTTTTTGTTTTTTTATTCACAACTGCTTAGCACCTAGCTTTCCTCGCACCTGATGTTAGGTGGTGATAGGGCTGAAGGTGAAAGCGCACTACTCCGCGAATCCTCAATCACTGAGGGACTGCTTTTCTTATCTCTAACTGCCAGAACACAATAATGCTGAAACATCATTGTTAAAGCGTCAGACTTAGATAAGACAGTGGTAGCTAGTCAGGTGGACTAAGAACAAGTACCACCAACCAAACCGAATACAATATGTACCCCCTCTGAGAATCGAACCTCGGGATTTGTATGTATCATGCTCATGATGTATGAGACACAGTCATGAGCTTGAGCAATGTTAGAATTGTGTCGATAGAGGTGGCACTGTACTCGCCCAATTTCCTGATTAAATATTATACAAATTACTTTTAATTTGTTTTCTGAATGTGTTAAACTTGTATATGTAATCATATACCTATTAATAAATTCTATGATCCTAGATATTGATTCTTGCAGAATATTTGATTTTTTCTAAATATAAAAATATGCCCATTGAAGGCCAGGCTAAATCTTTGGAGTTTCATTTACGACCGCTGAAAAATATTCATTTTTAACCGACTTCTAAATCAAAAAGGAGGAGGTTCTCTATTCGTCTGTATGTATGTTTTTTTTTTGTGTATGTCCACCGATTACTCGAAGACGGCTGAACCGATTGAAATGGTTCAAACGTTATTACATCAGGTTGGTTTCCAAGTTGGTCCCATATTTTGAAATTTTGAAATCGGTTAAGTAGTTTTCAGGAAATCTTGAAAATACTGTCGTTTTCATTACCACTTTCTATGAATTTAATACGTATCTTTAGGCATAACTCCTTTGTTTATAAACCGATTTAGATGATTCTTGTTTTATTAAAAAGGGGATACCTCAAGGTATTTTAACCGACTAATCGAAAAAGGAGGTTTTCAGTTTGATCACATACCTATTTACCAGAAAAAATGTAAATTGCCTGCACGATGCACTAAAAAGAGTGAAATAAAAATAATTTTTATAAAAAAATAAAACCGCCTTCAAAAAAACCACATCAAAATAGTAAGAAATAATTCCTCACCAAATAAATAACGTAAGTACTTTGAAGTCGGGCGGGTTTTAACAAAAACAACAAAAAATTGTACATGTTTCACGCCCAACTTCAAAGGTTGATTTAAATCTAACGCTCCCAGAGATTTAACTACTTATTAAAAACCAAAATAAAAGGTATAAGTTAAGTATAGGTACTTACGTTATTAATTTGGTGAGGAATTATTTCTTACTTTTTTGATGTGGTTTTTTTGAAGGCGGTTTTTGCTTTAAAAATATTATTCAAGAATGTCAATTTTAATCGAATCGAAGATTTTTATTCCATTAGTATAAGTAGGTAACTAAATAGCGGATGTTTTTTATTTTGGTTTTTAATAAGTAGTTAAATCTCTGGGAGCGTTAGATTTAAATCAGTACTTACCTAGGTAGGTCGTAGTATGGACAAAGTGGTTTATCTCACAACGATTTTGTAAGTGTATGTACTCTCGAAACTTCAGACGTCATATTTTTTTTATAATTATTATAAAAATACAAATCATTATGCTATGCGCTGTTCAATAACATGAGGTGGCGTGATTATGACGTCAAGAGTAACCTGCCTTCTTCAACCTGTTTTTTTTCAAACCCGTTTCTATGTTTCGTCTCCACTACCCAACTTTTGGGGTTTTTTTTAATCAAAAATATACATTTTGATTTTGTAGTGTTCAAATTCTATCTAATTTAAGTAAATTTTGACGAACATTCTTCATAACGAACACCATTTCTTGTACTCAAAATTATTGCAAATAAATATATCATTCATTCATTCTTTTTATGCAAGAGAATGACTGAGTTTTTTATGAGAATGACTGAATCGTCATTGCATAAAAGGTTTTTTTGTTACGTAATAAAAAAAAACATTTTCTGAATACCGTTTTATTTATGGACTAAAGTCAAGTATTTTTAGACTGTGCCTTCTAAGTTTAGGCAAAGGCCAACGGACACGGACTCTCCGTGGTTACGGTTACTTACGGCTGATATTGCTAAAGTTATTTTCAATTTTGATAGGGATTTGCAAACCGATGGTTCTCCGACACTTATAAGAGCGTTTGCTTGCCTACTTAGAATAAATGATTTTTTTCCTATCACTGGGAAACCGATAAAATCGATGAACGATCAAATTCTCTTAAAGCGAATTGCAGTAGTAGTAGTACTTGTTCTCAGCGCAGTCACTGTGCTTCCCGCGTTACACCTACGGGTGACGGCTGAAAATCGGTGTTTGCCGTCTGGCAAATTAACACACCGAGCCTTGACCCTTTTTGCTGCTGCACACATATGCATACTTCTTTTTTTTTCTCTCTCAATGTCATGTGCTCATAGCTTAAGGTTAAGTATTATTAATTGTATGTCTGCATGTTCTTACTTATTTTTTATTTGATTTCTGCTGTAATGTCATGTGTGTGTTGTAGTAAATAAACTTTTCATCTATCTATCAAGATTCAAGATTCAAGATTCAAATTTGTTTATTCAATTTAGATTGTTATTTACAATACTTGTGCACGTCATAGAAGCTACGCCATCGGTTCGCAAACCCTACAGCGGGAGGCCTTGGAGAAGAACCGGCAAGAAACTCCAAGGGTTGTTTTTTTCTCCCTGATTTATTTCATACAGAGTCGTCAAATTGAAAAATGACTTTAACATGGTATGACTAAGGTCAGTTCCATCACAATTACACAATGGGTTATGATAAATACAGTTAAGTATAGGCGAACTAATGATCATAGCGGTGAACAATTTTCAATTACTTAGGAACTCTACTTAAAGCTTTAATATTAGTTAAAAACAAAAGACAATTCTACTATATACTGCAAGTTGCGCCATACATGTTTCAAATGTAATTCTTAATAAAATGAATAAAAACAAAAGAAAACACATTTTAAGGCAAGCAGATAAGAGCAGACCCATTCCCACTGGCAGCACCCGTTCACGAGCATGACGCAGTATAAAGGATCTATAGTATCTATCAGTATAAAGTAGCTTCCTCTGAGTCTCACCTGTTATGTTGACCAAGTACCCGTATTCCTACAGGGAGGAGCGTGACAACGACGACCTGGTTATCGACGATGTCGCCCAGATAATTCGATACTCGCCGCGGACCACGACGCGGTTTTTACCCGAGGAGTCCATAGCAGACCCCAACGATATCCCAGTCAACATGCCTAACGTCGCCATGTTGGTAAGTGATGACCTGGTGATGACGGTACCAGGTAGTGCGCTACACGGCGTGGTTCCTGCCCGAGGAGTCAGTAGCAGACCCCAACGATATCCCAGTCAACATGCCTAACGTCGCCATGTTGGTAAGTGATGACCTGGTGATCACGGTACCAGGTAGTGCGCTACACGGCGTGGTTCCTGCCCGAGGAGTCAGTAGCAGACCCCAACGATATCCAAGTCAACATGCCTAACGTCGCCATGTTGGTAAGTGATGACCTGGTGATGACGGTACCTACCAGGTAGTGCGCTACACATCGTGGTTCCTGCCCGAGGAGTCAGTAGCAGACCCCAACGATATCCCAGTCAACATGCCTAACGTCGCCATGTTGGTAAGTGATGACCTGGTGATGACGGTACCAGGTAGTGCGCTACACGGCGTGGTTCCTGCCCGAGGAGTCAGTAGCAGACCCCAACGATATCCCAGTCAACATGCCTAACGTCGCCATGTTGGTAAGTGATGACCTGGTGATGACGGTACCAGGTAGTGCGCTACACGGCGTGGTTCCTGCCCGAGGAGTCAGTAGCAGACCCCAACGATATCCCAGTCAACATGCCTAACGTCGCCATGTTGGTAAGTGATGACCTGGTGATGACGGTACCAGGTAGTGCGATACACGCCGCGGACTAAAGCGCGGTTCCTGTCCGAGGAGTCAGTAGCAGACCCTAACGATATCCAAGTCAGCATGCCTTTTTTTTTGTTAAGAGTGAGGGCAAATACCATCTTTACGTATACCAGTGTATCTGGCATGCTGGACTCGGTCAGCGCACAGGAAGCCATATGTCCCGGTTATACCGGGACTTCTGGGCTCTCTTTCGCCGCCCCCAGCGCCCCCGTCGAGTCTGAATGGTAGGCTCGGCAGGGGAGCCGGAGGGTTCTAACATCTTCCCTGAAGGGGGAAAGGGAGAGAGCCTCCTCCCGATCTCCCCATAAGGTTACCCACTTGAAGTGGGCTGACCAGATGGGGTGGTCGAGAGCAGGCCCACCAGCAGACCACTACCAGCTAAACCCCTTACTACTTGCTCTCTCTCCGTCGACCGGTCACGGGGTATGTGGTGACAGTCTCCCCTCCGACCTGACTGGTGGCCTGGCTATCCGGGCCCCTACGCGGCGGGAGACGACCGAGCAAGTGTGATCGTCTCCCCAGACGGCGTGCGCCGTGTAATGCTAACGACAGAACGCTCCATCGCAGGCCGACAACACTACGGAATGAGGTGGTCATACTGGCGCCTTCTTCTCCCGAGCCGTCTGCGGCGGATGATAGCCACCTGAGCGTCCTCTTCGCGCGCCCTCTCCGCTGCCTCCTTTTTAAGGAGCACGTCCTCGCAAAAGGAGACTGCCGCTTGCCAAGCCAGCATTCCTAATGTGACGCTATGTTGATAAGTGATGACCTGGTGATGACAGTACCAGATATTGCACTACACGGCGTGGTTCCTGCCCGAGGAGACAGTAGCAGACCCCAACGATGTCCAAGTCAACATGACTAACGTCGCCATGTTGGTAAGTGAGCAATAAACAGTGATTACCTGGAGATGGTCACCCGCAAATAAATACAAAAACTGTGGCACATCTCTTGTTTCTCACTGTTTCTCCCTCACGGTTTCTCACTAGTACGAAGAAATCGAACAAAACAGTAAGTATTAAGGAATGTTTTTTCCGTATTAACATAAAAATAAAACACTTTAATAACTTGTATAAGTAAATCAGTGTTTTGTTAAGTATTATATCTTTATCTTTGATCTTGTCTATCAGTTAAATCGCTCCTACTTTACAGGTTAATAGTAAACTGCGATCTTGACACTGTCTTTCAACGTAGGCAATTATTATAGTAAAGTAATAATGCATTTAAATAATGGTGTCATTATAACGGCGGCATGCGTTAAGACAGGTCAGAGGTCTGCAAACTTTTGTAATTTACGCCCTGAGTTTCCCCATCGCTTACAACTCGGATTCAAGTTAGGAATTAAAAAAAAATTTAGTATTACCTACTAGTTTTCTAGATAACGCATGATAGTTGAATTTGTTTCTTCTGAATCTATCAATGTCATCAAAATAATACAAATCAACTTCATTAAAATAATTCAATACTTAATGTAGGTATATTACAAGGTTTTATTTAACTTGCAGTGTATGTATGTAGGTATGCATGTATGTCGGTTCGGGTCAAATCTTGCAAGCTTAAGTTGACCCACTTCCCAGTGTCCAATTGAGCTGAAATTTTGTATGCACGTTTGGTTTTGATGACAATACCATATTAAAGTACAGACAGCAAAACGCTTGTCTTAAAAATGAAATTTTTACTAAAAACTTATTTTCATGATTGAAAAATGGAAAATGAAGTATTTAGAAAAAATCGACCCGTCTCACAACCAGCTCCGATGGGACTCGAACCCACAACCTTTCGCTTTCCGGGTGACTGCTCTAACCACTGAGCTACGGAGTCGTTACGAGAAGGGTCGAATTTATCAAATACTTCTTACGCGCTGTATAGCCAGCGCTAATTTCATCAATGTGAAGATATTACTACCCCCACATTTCCATTTTTCAATCATAAAAAAGGAAAAAATTTAAATAACTTATTTTCATTCAAAATTATAGTTCAACCCGTGACCAGACCAATGCTAACAAATCAATGTTAAGAGGGAGAAACATCCACCATCACAACATAGTTAAGAACAAATCAGCTACTGCAATGACTTAGTACGACCATTATTTTCAGACCATGTCATCAATGATGTCTGAGTATCCGTTCTTTACGCAACTTGGGTTCAACCTGCTTCTGTCGCATCTGAACTCGAAGGCAATCGTGCAGCAGACGGCACAGGAGTTCCTGTGGGGCTACGACGAGCCCCTCATCAAGCTGGGCAACACCGTCCTCCCCGGGTGGATCAGCTTCAACACTTTGGGCATCTTAGACCGAGTGAGTTATTAGATAGTCAAAATAAATAAATCTGACAATCACACTGGGTAGCTCTGATGGGTTGTGAGACGAGTCGATTTTTTCTAAATAATACATTTTAAATTTTTCATTAATAAAAATTGCATTGTGAACGCAAAAAAGTAAAAATTTAAACACCTAACTTATAAGTAGTTTTCATCAAAAAACTGTGTTATGGAATATAGATAACGGATAAATTTATACTTATATCGGTACTTTTTTTTTGTAAATATACATAGGTACTTAATATACATAGAAAACACCCGGCCCAAGACAAATAGACATGTGCATCACAATTATTTTTCTTGTTCGAAAATTGAACCCGGGACCTCTGGCGCAGAAGGCATCAGGCGCCAAATACCCCTGCGCCAAATCGGTTGTCAAAATATTGTGAAAACACAATTACTTTCCACTGATTTTATCGACCATTACTCTCTAATCTAAGTAACACGGACCTAACACGATATTTTTATGAATTTTCTAGTTAGTCGCAAAAAAGCAGTCGTCGACAACGACATGGCACTGCAATAAAACGCGGTGTGCACAGACATTTATCTACCAAATACAATAGATCTAAGCAATGCAACACAATATAACTAGTTATAATAAAATAATAACTGAAGCCTACCTTGTAGGCAATAATCACAAAACTTGCACCTTCACCGATTACACTAACTACACGTGTCCGTCCGTCACGTTTGACCGTATGTAATCCAGAACCGAATGACATTCGGTGCTGGATTGCATACGGTGAAACATCTCCAGGGTGAATACCATCAACTTTAAGACAGCGATTCAAAAATAGCGCGATGCAGAATAGGTTCCTAAAATGAATTGCTTTCTTTCGTACTATGACCTTCTAAAAACTGTATCGCAAATGAATTGCTAAATGTGAATGACTGAACGATTTGTGTCCTTATTTCTTCTACCCGTCTCTTTCTCTCGATTCTGTCATGGGAGAGTGAGAGGGACGGGTATAACCTGCAGGTGTCATGATAGCTGGGCCGAGTCATAAGTCAAATATGAGTATGTGACAGCTTAGCGGCTGTGAAATGTCATTGAATGATCACTGAATCGCTGTCATTGATATTAAGCTGTCGTGGTACGAATAAGCGAAGCAGATCAGTTTAGGTCCTAAACAAAACCGCAATAAGAGTTGATGGTATGCACCCAGATGCCCCGGGTTGTAGCGAAACACGTCATGTAGAGTAGTGTAATAAGTAATAAGTAAGTAGAGTAAGTGAAGGGGCAAGTTTTGTGATTGTTTGCGGAAGAAAGCTACATATATTTATTTTTCACAATGGTTATGCCGGAAATTCTCGGTTCACTTTTACCTTCAAATTTGGATGAAGCAACCAAATTGAACAATGTAAACGTAAAAGCGAATCAATCAATGTCAATGTACGCCTGTATTTCTTCGCCTTTCAACCAAAGTGAATCAACTTGGTTGAACCGTATAATATTAGCATTAGGGACTTCCGCCAGGTGACGCCTGATTCAATCAAATAGATAATTGTATAATATTATATTAATGTCAATACAAATAATTTTCAGCTGTACGACCAGACTGTTGAGTACCGGCTGGAGGTTGCTACGGGCAATGGGGACAGATTTTCTATCAAATCGATGAACGACATTCCAGGGTTGAGGGCTTGGGAGTACGAGGATCCTAGTAAAAGGTAGTTATTATTTTATTCGAAACTACCTTCCTCTTGAATCACTCTGTCTATTTAGAGTTAGACGATCTCCTGGTTCATGCGTCATGCTCGTGAACGGGTGGTGCCAGTGGAAATGGGGTCTGCTTTTATCTGCTTGCCTTAAACTGTGCGTTTTTTTGTTTTTATTTATTTTATTATGAATTTCTGTAATCATTAGTTCGCCTAATTACATAACTGTATTAATTTATCATAAGTATCATAACATAACCGATTGTGTAATTGTAATGTAATGTAACAGCGATCTATTGAAAATCGATTTATTGAAACTTCGATCAAATGGCATGTCGATATATTGGGTTTTCGTTTAATTGTCACCGATCAAATAACATTCGATATATTGGAATTCGATATGGCGTAGAAAACCCGATGGAAACTGACCTTTAATCATACTATATCCAGGAGATTTTTCAAATATGACGACTCTGTATGAAATAAAACAGGTTAAACAGTGAGAAAATACAACCCTTGAAGAGTTTCTTGCCAGTTTTTATCCAAGGTCTCCCTCCGTAGAGTTTGCTAATCAATGGCGTATCTTCTATTATGTACACAAGTAATGTAGGTAAATAACAATCTAAATTGAATAAACAAATTTGACTTTGACTTGACTCCGAGGCCGAGTGGTTTACGCACCCGTTATCAAGGTGCCGCTATCACTAGAGATCCGGGCTTGATTCCCGATCGGGTAAATGTTGAAAACTAATTTTTCAATATTTCCTCGGGTCTGAGGGTAGGTATGTGGTAATACCCATCCTTTTTTTTCAATTTCCATAAATAGTAGTGCTTAAGTTACTATAGTTTGGTGTTGGATCAATGTATGTGATGGTTTCCAATATTAATTATTATTATTGACGAAAGCCGCGTTTTAATCCGTTGCGTGGTTTGAAAGATTTAAGCTTAAAGAAGGCAAATAGCGACTTCTTTTTTAAATGTAGAGATATAGATTTAAAGCCCCAGGCAACTTAAATCAACTTTTCTTCTTTTACTTTCATACCCAAAACACAGGCATTAAAAGTAATTACCACTTTTCGTTACAGAACAAAATGCAATACTTTCGTCGATGCCTACGAAGGCATCGGGTATCCCGTAGACTTTGAACCGGGATCTCCGATCAGGATCTTCAGGAACGTTCTCTGTCGCTTCCTTCCCCTTGAGTACCAGCACCCCGTTACCCTGGAGGACGGTATCCAGGGCCTGTACTACAAGATCAGGAGAGACGCCTACGATGTCAGCAACGAGACGGAATGCCTTTGTACAAGGGGCATTTGTATCAACGGCATTTCTGATCTATCGCCATGCTTCTACAGTGAGTAGTCCTTTGTTTTTGTTAGTTTTGGAAATTGGTAGATTTGGGATTTAACTGTGTCTATTTTCTTTAGTTTGTGCTGTAGTTCGGTTCCAGATACCTACTGGAATATTTTTATTTAGCACAGAACAGGGAAAAAAAATATCTTTCCATGTTCTGTGATTTTTAGCTTTGTTTCTTTTGATTGTTTTACAACGATTTGTAACAATAATACTCATGTTTTTACAGAGTTACCCCTTGCATTATCAAATGCCCACTTCCTGTATGGAGATTCTTCGTTGTACAAGCGTATCGAGGGTTTGAATCCGGACGAGGAAAGACATGGCAGTGAAATCGTCATAGAACCGGTGAGGAATTCTCATTTCTTTATTATTAACCAACCAACTGGTACCGACAGTTAATGAACTCGAGCCTAGCCTAAATAATGCAAACAAAAGACATGTGAAAATACTTTTCATTCAGTTTTGTCAGCATTACATATTACAGCCATTGTACTTACTACTTATGGATGGAATTGGACAACAGTGTTTTTTTTTTGTAACAAAAAGCATAATAATAATTCAATACTGGACAATATCACATAATTGTTCCAATAGTAATCGGAAACAACTATGGGTATTACAAACAACATACACCCACACGCGACAAAATATAGATTGAAAAAAAAAATGAGTCAAAATTAAATTACTCACTGATATTATTTTTGCCTCAGTAGAAAAAATTAACCCTTTGATAAAATAAATTATTATTTTTCCAGAAACTGGGCATGGTGCTGAAGACATCGTTCTCAGTGCAGGTGAACGTGGTCGTCAAGAAGCTGGATTTCAACTCGCAGGCTGCGCGCTTCTCTGAGATGGTGGTGCCTGTCTGCTACTTCAAACTGGTGAGTCCAACCAACACGAAATATTTGAATCGTCATTTGTCATGCTACCGTAATTGAAAATTGTTCACCGCTATGATCATTAGTTCGCCTATACTTAACTGTATTTATCATAACCCATTGTGTAATTGTGATGGAAACTGACCTTAGTCATACCATGTTAAGGTCATTTTTCAATTTGACGACTCTGTATGAAATAAAACAGGGAGAAAAAAACAACCCTTGGAGTTTCTTGCCGGTTCTTCTCCAAGGCCTCCCGCTGTAGGGTTTGCGAACCGATGGCGTAGCTTCTATGACGTTCACAAGTATTGTAAATAACAATCTAAATTGAATAAACAAATTTGAATCTTGAATCTTGAATCTACCTATTGCTTCTGGTAAGTATTTTTCTTGTTTTTCTTGTCAGCTAAAAGATGTCCGAAAAAAATGTTGGACGATTCAAAAGTATTTCATGTTGTAAATCTATTTGAATAAAGAGTTTTTGACTTTGACTTTGAAATGGTTTTTTTAGGGATGGATTTTTTCATAACACTGTCACATGCTTTGTTCCAATACCAAATTAGGTAGCTAAGCACAAAAAATATAAAAAATAAACTTACTCCTGAATAGGTATTATCAATATTACTACTTCAAATAACTCGTCTTTCTCTAATTTCAGGAACAACCAGGATTAACTGATCAAAATAAGCACGACCTGAAATTGTTATACGTCATAGCTCCATACGCGTTATGGAGCGCTGTGGCCATCATGGTGCTGATCGGCTTCATCCTCGTCGGTTACAGCTTGCACCTCTTCCTTTCCAACTGGATCTTCTCCAGATCAATCATCTTCCAGACCCCGGAAGCTGGGAAAACTTATGTGATACCTACGGCGGTGCCTCTCCTATCATTACGATAGTCCTTTAAACTCGGGCTTTGCTGGACAAATAGCATAATTTTGGATGATTTGGACACCTCCATCGGTGACAACTACACGAGAGAGCTGATAAATGAACACTTTTATGTAGTAACAGTAGTCTTGGTAAAAATTTAAATGAAGTATTTAGAAAAAAATCGACCCGTCTCACAACCAGCTCCGATGGGACTCCTATGGGAATGAAATACTTTCTAAATACTTCATTTTCAATTTTTCAATAATAAAAATTGCATTGTGAACGCAAAAAAGTAAAAATTTTAATAAACAGCAGTCTTGTCTCTCAGATAAACAGCCTGTAATACTTTGAGTAATGAGTTCCAATAAAAGTCAATCGAAAATCAACTGTGATAAATGTAATAATCTACGTAAGCTGTGTACCTGATCCCAAGAAGTCTGCATGATTTTATTGAACGTGAGCAGCCTACAAAACCTATATGTATACCTGAACATTAATTGTGGGATAAGGGCGTTTATATGAAAATGTAAATAATTAATCATTAAAAATGGTGAATGTTTATTTATGTATAAAAAGACTTATTATAATAGGATCAAAGATAAAAAACAATTTTAAATTATTAAAATTACCAAATGAAGTTTGTGCGCCTTTCATTGATTGTCACCATATAAATTATAAAAGTAAAAATGTCTTCAAGAATAACATCGTCTGCTATCAGATCTTTAGAGGAATGAAAATACTCCTTAAGTTCGGAAAAGACTGTCCCTCTTCCTCTTCTGAACTGGAACTGGTAATTGAACTTTTGCCTCTCAAATAAACCCATTGTTTCTTTTTCGTTGGTGGTTGGTGGTGGTGATGATAGATGGCTGGACTATGGTAAAGTTCTTTCTTGGCAGTGTTCAAACTATCCAATAATTCCGATAACGTCAGTTCTATTACCGTGTTATCTACCATCGCTGGTTGAGCCAATCTTAATGGATGTAATACATTAATCAAACTTAAAGCAGTTGAATATTCTACAACGAGCAGAAGCAGCAACACACAAGAGCCACTACAAACTTTCATGATTTCTTTCATTTGGAGCATGTGGTCAGAGTGCTTTCTTATTTAGTACTGAGAGAACACAAATGATTTTTGCCGTTTTAGGTTCGTTGAAACGATTGTTTTCGAAATGAATGGACGCTATTGTGATTATGTAAAAGTTCTGTTATAAAAGGCCAATTGTTTTGAAAAATCTAAGAATCTCTGTGAAATATCAAGCTAATTCTTTCAATCTTTTGAGCGTTATTATAAAATCTTATTTGGTGATAGGTTATAACATTTTATTTAGTTTATAACATACCGTTTTTTCTGTTTCTATTCATTGTCTTAATGAAACTTTCCAAATGCGAGGACGTCCTCGTAATAATTAACATCACTTTCATCTGAGCTCGAAGTGGAGTAATCTTCACTGCTGGAACTATAACTACAGCAAGGCTTTCCATGTTTCTTTTTTCTTTTACCTTTCTTTATAATCTCCATGAGTTCGCTCACGGGTGGGTGGTCATGAATCACTGGTTCAAACACTGTTTGTGCTGGTATCACTATGGGCATCTGTGGTACCGGTGGAACTGGTAACGGCATCGGCATCGGCACTGGTACAGGACAAACGCATGTCCCAGTTGAACAACAAGGCTTTGGAGTAGTTCTCTCTTTCATTCCCGATAGCAAAGATTCAATCATGCTTGCAGCATTGAACATTTTTTTCATATACGATTCAGTATCGCTCGCCAATACGTATGAATAAGCTACTAAATGCAAAACTAGTAAGAGGCTACCACCACTAATACCGCCCATGACTGCCGAAATTGTGGTCACTCAATAGGAGAACAGCAAATGCTTATACTTTTCGATTTCTTAAAGCTATTGTTCACTCTTTGAATGATTCACTGCGACATAACAATTATGTAAATGCTTTTTTGGGGAAACAAAGAACCATTTATTCTTTTTGTTATTCTCTTTATTTTCAACTATACAAAACTTAAAAAAATCGCAAGAATGAGCTAAACCATTAAACCACCTGGAATGAAACAGATAAATTTGTTATCTTCTTAAAATCTGGTGGTTTAAAAACAAGTTGTTTTTTGCCCGCTCCTAAAACATGGTCAGACGCACCATTTCTAAAAAGTAATTGGCGTCTCGTATCAGGTTGACTTCCACCATCACTGCTAGATAAAACTAGCACTCTTGAAGGATCATCTTCATTCCTCCTTGAGGTAATGTGCACTTGTTCAACTTTTTTCCTTTTATTATTTCGTGGCTCATTATCATTTATCAAATTTTGTGCTTGATCGTGACTCATTTGTTTTCGTATTTTCACTTTACCATTTCTTGACATAAAGGTTAATACTGGTTTTACAAATTCATTGCCACCATCACTAATATCATCTTTTAGATTTCGTCTTATCCATCGCTTTCCCATTCTTTTCCCCTTTCTTATACCTTTTCTTCTCTTACGTTTAGATTTACGTTTTCTTTTTCTACGACCGGACCAATCGGAAGAAGTCTCGCTGCTACTACTACTGGTATCACTACAGCTGCTTTTGCTACTACTACAACTGCTACAGGATGAACTTGATGACTCACAGCTATGGGAAGGTTTGCGGTGGAATGGCCTAAATGGCGGAAATGGGACGACCATTACAGGAGGAGGGGCGGGCATGGGCATAGGCATCATAGGTGGAGGAGGCGGGGGCGGGAACATGTGAACCTTTTTTCCAGGTTTTGGATAATAAGGTGGTGGGGGTGGAGGATGTGGCAGGGGCATTCCAAATCCCATCGGCACCGGCATCGGAACAGGCACGGCATAAGCTAATGTCTTCTCTGTTGTCGTTGTCGTTGTCGTCTTTTTCTTCATCTCGATGGGAATCGCCACAGCCATATGCATTGGGGCCATGGCCATCATCGGTGGCCCCGGCATGCCGAACATAGGCATTTGGGAATTCAAATGTTTGAAAAAATATATCAGTACCGTAAAGACACTCCATTTTTTCCTCACCAACTGCAAAGAAAACATTGACTTTACATGTATTACTAAGCTAACCGCTATAAGTCAGGGTACACAGCCAAACTCCACTACTTACAAAAACCATAATGTGCCGGTCAATAAATTTTGTTTGAAAATATAGCGTTTCTCATGACTGGAATTCAGTTTTATATGCCTAACGCTCGCACACGTTACATGAACGTCGAGTATTGCAGAAATGGAAAAAGAAAACCTAATATTACGCAAGTTTATGACTTGGGCACAATGTGCTCAGTTGCGAAATTTCTATTATATACTGAGATCTGATAACGAGTGCCTTACAGAATACTGCTAGGTATTTTTGGTATACAGTCATTAAGTTTGATCTTCTTATGCCCGAATACTCGTACGCTACTTATCTTTGGGAGCGTCTCAAACATCGCCCTGTCACTTTAAATGTCAAACGTATGAAAGAGATGCCATGATGTTTGAGACGCTCCCAAATATGATTTGCGTTCGAGAATTCGGGCGTTAGACTATTTGATTAAAATTTAAGTAACGTCAAATTTTACAATCAAAAATTTTATTAAGTAATACAAAGTTTAATAATAACATTTCTTAAACAGTTTTTGTTAGGTATATCTTTAGTTAATTAATTAATCAAATTAATTATATACCGCCTCTGTGGTCTAGTGGTTCACACCACCGATTTCAGACCCAGAGGTCCCGGATTCCATTCCCAGTGGGGGTACATATTGTATTCGGTTTGGTTGGTGGTAGGACTTGTCCTTAGTCCGCCTGGCTAGCTACCACTATCTTATCTCAGTCTGACGCCATAACAATGACGTTTCAGCATTATTGTGTTCCGGCAGTTACAGAAAAGATAGCCAGTTCCTCAGTGATTGAGGATTCCGGGAGTAGAGCGCTTCCACCTTCAGCCTTATCACCATCATCAGGTGTGATGAAGGCTAAGTGCTACCCCGTTTTGAATAAAATAAAATACCTAATTGCAAAGATAGTTCATATAAAAACAAGTAAAAGTTAGTTAGTTTAATAGATTCGTTTTCTTTCAAAACATAAACAGTCATTGATCGATTAAGCTGACATAGATGAGAGAGATTTGATATAATTTAAACTTTAACTTAGGATACTGACAATCAATTTCAATATAATAAATACAACTTAACAGTTAACAACAAAGTAACAGTACTTAGTAGGTAAAGTAATAATGCAAAGGGCCTGGGTGCCTACCATCAACTCTTATTGCGGTTTTGTTTAGGACCTAAACTGATCTGCTTCGCTTATACCACGACAGCTTAATATCAATGACAGCGATTCAGTGATCATTCAATGACATTTCACAGCCGTTAAGCGGTCATGATCTCTTATTTGACTTATGACTCGGCCAAGCTGACATGACACCTGCAGGTTATATATATATTCAATTCATTTAATCAAGCTACTAAAGGCTCACATTACTGACTCTCTCACTCTCAAGAAATAAGGACACAAATCGTTCGGTCATTCACATTTAGCAATTCATTTGCGATCCAGTTTTTAGAAGGTCATAGTACGAAAGAAAGCAATTCATTTTAGGAACCTATTCTGCATCCTATTTTGAATCGCTGTTTTAAAGTTGATGGTAGGCACCCTGGACACTCCTACTGAAGCAAGAACAGTAAGGGGTCTTTTTTTCTTTTTGTTGAATAGAATGAAATGCCGACGAACGCGCGATATAATAAATTAAAGTACCTATCTGGTACATACCTTAGAACCTTCCATCAACAATAGTACTAGATGAAGGTTCACAAAATAAATCAAAACTTTTTATGGCTGAGAAAAAAGGTTAATAATGTACGATCTTATGTCATAAATGAGAGAAACTATTTTAGGTACTTATAAATATACGCTCAAGTGGCTCATATTTTCTCAGCCGTGTTTGTCACTCCAACGATGTATCTAGACCTAGGTGTTATTGTTGATCGAAGCTTAGAACTCTCTGATATCTACGACAAACTGGTATCTTGGAATTTGAATAGAGGTGAACACGATTATTCAAACAGGATTTACTATTATGCTAAGAGGCAAACGAATCAGTGGCGTTAGAAAAAATATTTTATTCAGCTTAAAAATCAACAATAAAAAATAATTGATGGTTTCACAGTCCAAGGTTAATGCTAACTTCCAGTTTAGGTAATTTAAAACGTAAATTATATCAAACTGCTTAGTGAATACAAACTCTACTTAAAGATGATTGAATTTTAAAAGTCGTGTAATTCCTTTAACCTCTCCAAGGAAAAGGGAAAGGTGTCATCATGACAGGTGGACCTATAGGAGCTGGCATCGCAAACACAGGAGCTCTAAGTGGCTCTGGTGGTGTCAAAGGTAAAGGTTGAGGGGCGTCCTCGTAACTTCTGCATCTGCATTTCTGGTGGCACGGGGAGCAGTACGAAAAGAATGACGGTGTACAGGATGGTGCACACAAGCATGGCGGGCAGGGGGGGGCACGGCTTGCCGTGGCAAAAGTGCGGCGGAGTCAGTGCCTCCACTGCAACCTGTACAGCTGTCTGCATCGGAATGGGCACCGCAACAGGAATAACCCTCTCTGTATTTGTTTCATCCTCTACACCTGTAGTAAAAATTTCTTCCACACTTGCATCTGAGCCGATGAAATATTTCAACAGCTCTTCTGGTGAAATCATCTGTATTTTTTGCCAGTTTGGCGGTGCGTCTAGGTGGGCATCCAATTGTTTTATCATGCAGAAAAGAGACTCAATGATAATCCATTTTTTTGTGTGCTGTAAAAACAATACAAGATAAAACTCATTAAAAACCCTAAACACAATACACTCCTGTTTTTGGGCAGTCGTGTAAAAATACATGTCGATAATATTTTTTTTGTTTTGTTATTAGTTGATTCGGTATACTTACAAAAAGCATTATGACCAACAATACATTTGTTCGGAAATATCGTGTCCCCATAACTTTGTATTGGTTATATACGATCGCTACATTAGTTGCACAACGCTTTCTCATTGTATTGAAAGAAAAAGGAAAAATGTCCTCACGTTACATTCAAAAACACTTCGCTCTTGAACCAATTTTTAAACATTTTCACTGTTTAAATGTTAGCTATAATAGTCATTATTTGGGAATTTTGGTGCTATGGAACTATAGTGACAATCTCCGGAGCTGAGTGGTGTACGCACTGATTTTCAAGGTGCCGCTATCAGTCTCTGAGGTTGCAAGTTCGAATCTTGGTTAGTTGTAGGTTGTTTCCAATTTCCATAACAGTGCTTACGCTACATACTGGTATTGGAACAAAACAAGTATATGTAGGTGATTAGTACAATATTAAGATTTATTCCAATGGGACTGTTGTTAACTCTCACATACCTAAACTTACGCTTCTTTTTTTGTTGGCTTTAGGATTAGGACGTTGAAATCGATTTAAAAATCAACCTGTCCTTTTAAATCTTATATTACACGAACTTGAACTTTAAAACTACTCTGTCTCAAAACTTTTAACGGTTATATACCTAATTTCATAATAATTGCTCTGCTCGCGCAATATCTTCCGCGTAGAAGCAATTTAGGCCGTCTTTTATTGTATATTTTTATTACACGACTGCCCAGGAGTGTAATATGATTAGGGTTAATGTACTTATGTAATGTATGTGTCAACCCCTCTCTGACTGGCTTCATAAAGGTCTTATTGAGTGCAAGCAGTGAAGAGGTTTTGACAGCAGAGTATTTGCTCCGTCGTTTGGATCGCTCCACATGCGCAAACTTCGTTTGAGGCGAAGCCCCACTTTTTGCCATTCACGCCACATCTGCCTACTCCAGTTCGAAGTCTGTTTAAGGACTTCTAGGTTTTTTAAGGAAGGCTGTGACCTGGGGGTAGTCTTTCTGAAAGTTCCATATTTGAATTGGTCCGAGGGACCTTTTTTCCCACAGCACAGGTCAAGGCCTGTGAAGGGTGTTTGTCGGGAGGCAGAGGTGGATGGAGCTTCGCCGGCTTTTAAGGCGTGTTGCAGGGGGAGAGTGGACGAACAGATCAAATAACAGTCGTCTAGGTCAATTATCGCAAGTACACAAAATAGCTCTACCTATTCCGATCTATGCAACAACAACACTTTACTTCACTTTTCACTTTCAACCGCGACAGCAACACGCGCTGCACTGGCGCGGTTGAAAGACGACAAATTTTACTCTTACTCGTGTTGATCAGGCTAGGCCTACTAGGTTAAAGGTCGCGGGAAGCCGCTGGATGCAGGCAGCGCAGGATCGATCGCTGTAGAGATCCTTGGAGGAGGCCTGGAGGTCTATGCCCAGCAATGGGCGTCGTGCGGCTGATATGATGATGATGATAATGAGATTGCTTACATAAGGATGACAACATCAAATTATAATACGGATGGGAAAATGTCTGGCATATCTAGTTAATAAAGCTGGTTTCACAACTGTCTGGAAAACCAAACGAGCGTACACTCCCGGAGACCCACGTGAGCCGCTAGAACATCGTTTCACTTTCACAGCGAACGGTCTGTACGGATTATAGTATGGATATCTCCCGTGTACAACCAGGGACAAATTCGGTGAACTACCTCTTACCTCTTTACGTGTGGCTGGCGTCCCGCCGTTTACTTCCAGTCCCTATCCGTTATTATTGTTATTTCAGCATTATTGTGTTCCGGCAGTTAAAGATAAGATAGCCAGTTCCTCAGTGATTGAGGATTCCGGAAGTAGTGCGCTTCCACCTTCAGCCTTATCACCACTTATCATCAGGTGTGATGAAGGCTAAGTGCTACCCCGTTGTGGATAAAAAAAAATGCTTATGCATTGTACTACCCTAGTTTAATACATAACCAAATAGTAAAGGGGTCTACGCGATAATGGCCAGGCACCAGCCACACGAAAATAAATAAGAAGTGGTTCACCGAATTTGTCCCTGACTATACGTCAGCACCTACAGACCGTACACGTCTTCCGGAAGAAGAAGAAGAGATAAGACTAATAAAAGATTGTTAGAGTCTAAATATAGTTTTGATGCTTGCTATTTAATATTGACTTTTACTTAATAAATAACAAGTAACAAAACTATATTTCTCACTCTAAACGAAACTTAAACGAAACTTTTTTTATTGCAGACAAAACTGATTCTGATCCAAACAGAGTTGCCATGCCATTTTTTTTTATTTGCCGCCTTTTCAGTGTGTAACAGCTCAACATCAATCGCAATCGCTTTCAGATTGAAAGATGTTGTACGACCATTGCTGCATTATATACAAATAATTTTGACAACTTTGTAGAACAACAATAGTGATGGATTGGACCTGAAAGCGATTGCGATTGATGTTGAGTTAGACCCCTGGGTGCCTACCATCAACTCTTATTGCGGTTTTGTTTAGGACCTAAACTGATCTGCTTCGCTTATTCGTACCACGACAGCTTAGTATCAACGACAGCGATTCAGTGATCATTCAATGACATTTCACAGCCGCTAAGCTGTCAAGAACTCTTATTTGACTTATAACTCGGCCAAGCTGACATGACACCTGCAGGTTATACTCGTCCCTCTCACTCTCCGGGCATGACAGAATCGAGTGAAAGAGACGGGTAGAAGAAATAAGGACACAAATCGTTCGGTCATTCACATTTAGCAATTCATTTGCGATCCAGTTTTCAGAAGGTCGTAGTACGAAAGAAAGCAATTCATTTTAGGAACCTATTCTGCATCGCGCTATTTTTGAATCGCTGTCTCACCCTGGGTTTGTCTTTCGTTAGCCAGACTCTACCCGGTTTTCTTTACTAATATTATAAAGCTAAAGAGTTTGTTTGTTTGTTTGAACGCGATAATCTCAGAAACTACTGGACCGAATTGAAAAAATATTTTAGTGTTGGATAGTTAAGTAGTCCATATATCGAAGAAGGCTATAGGCTATATTTTTTCCCGATATTTCTCACGGGAAAGGGTAACACGCTGGTAAAACCGCAAGGAACCATCCGGAAGGTTTGAGAATGTTACGTATTACATAACATTCACAAACCTTCATCTTGATAAATAATAATTATCGCAAGATTTGACGCATACTACCCTATACTTTCAGGCAATAAAGTTACTGGATTATCGATGATAACCGCATTATTTGGTAGGCTTTTTTAGGTACCTACCTAAGCTTTTACCACTTATTATGATGCTAATAATTTAGTTTACCTACATTCCTACTAAAAGATTTTTAAAATTAGCCAAGGTGGGAAAAGTATAATGAACAAAAATATAATTAAAAAAACATTTATTCTAAAAAGTTTTTACAAAAATACAAAAAATATAATAACTATAACTGCAACTGCATAATATTATCTTTCCGTTTCCATTTTCTTTTGACCTTTATGCTGTTTCATTTTCATTTTGTGACTATGGATATAACAACTAAAACTTCAACTGCATAATATTATCTTTCCGTTTCCATTTTCTTTTGACCTTTATGCTGTTTCATTTTCATTTTCATTTTGTGACTATGGTGTCTTCTCTCTTGCGGTTTCGGGGTATTTAATACCTCTGGTAACTGCATTGTCTTCTCTCTCCTTGCTTCTTCTTCTTCTTCCTGCTCCCCTTCGTTACCTACTCCATGAAATTGAAGTTCAATATTTCTTGGTTTAAACTTGGTTTCATTATCCTGATCATTTATCTCACCCTTTATCATTTCATTTTTAACACTCATCCAGTCGTTTGCTTCGTTATTCGATATTTTCTTCTCATACATAACATAGCCGTCTTTTGTCACGTACTGCAGCACTGGTGTTAAAATAGGTTTCCTGTGCTGCCGCCTCCTCTTGTGCCTTCGGCTAGCCTTCCTCCTACCACTTCTTCTATATCCTCTTTTTGATTTCCAGCTTTCGCGGGAAGAGTCGCTTGAAGTGTCTGAAGATGTATCAGTGTCAGTGTCAGTGTCAGTGTCAGTGTCAGTATCAGTATCAGTGTCAGTATCACTGCTGGAATCTGGAAGGTAAGGCCGGCGGTGGAGCGGTGATGGTCTGCGATGTCTTTGCCCGTGAGGATGAGGAGGTTTCTTGTACACAGGGTCTTGTGAGTAAAACGGCATAACAATAACAGGAACTTTGGGCGGTGGTCCAACAGCAGGCATAGGCATGGGCATCATAGGCATGGGCAAACCTGGTGGAAATCCTGCTGGAAACCCGGGGGGAGGAAAGCCTGCTGGTGGTGGAGGTGGAGCTTCGTTGCCAGTTTCACCGCCGCTTCCGCTTCGTGGTAGCGCCAGTGGCGGAGGATGTGGAAATGGCCCACCATTTCCTCCTGGTGGTGGAAATGGTGGAGGTCCAGGAAACGGTGGAGGTCCATTCCGGGCAATTTCCGGGTAAGGAGGATACATTTCGTCTGCATTCCGCGGCATCCGACAATGCATCGGTAGGTTCTGTGGCAAAAATTGAATACCTGTTGGACATAACGGTAGCTCCACCTTGTCACAAATGGAATTAGTGATAAATATGAGAAAACCGAGTATTTTTAATCGAATCTTCATAGTATATGAGTGCTATTTTCCACTCAAATGCCTTAATCTAGAATCTTGGGCTTCTGACACGAATTCTCTCCAACTTCACAGCTAAATATGAACCAAATTTGTATTGCTAAACGGTTTTGTGTACCTACTTCTTCGATAAAAAACGAAAAGGCGACCTTAACAAAGCCAAACTTTATGTAATTACTGAACAATAGTCTTAATTGTTCGGAGACGTGTGTTTCCTTATATAATTCAGCAGTAAGCCTTAATTATGTAAGTAATTTTTTTATTGAAATTTTACATTATACTTTTAAGTGATATTCATACACTAAAGTTATTTATAAACAGTGATTTTAGGTAAAAAAAACACAATTAGAAGTTTTCATTTAAGAGCATTTTTGACCTACTGTATTGTTACCTATGTACTTATGTCACAATGCAGCTTCATAAGTTATGCGTAATAAGTATTTTTGAAAACACACGTTATGCAGTATCGTTGGTGGGTATTTATTGATCAGAAAATTTGTTTCTGCTTCAAACAACGAATTATTTCTGCTAGCGCCGACTTCGTGAATTGTTTCCCAATAATGCAAGGTGAGTTTAAATTGATTTAATAATGTAAGGTTATATGAGGGGTTAAAGTATCAACTTGCCGTTTTGTATAGAGATTTTCGTACATTATTTTCCATACTAACGTTTTTCATTTTTATATAAGTTCTTACTTTACAAAATTTTACACACGTTAGTATATGGACAATTTAATATCTAAATAATACATCCGTTATGAGGAACATTAATAAATTACACTAAGTTACAACTAATATAGCTAGGTAGTACGAAATTCTGAAAAAAAAATTGTCGTAACTTTCGAGATAAGTTTTTTCTGTATAAATAATGAAATATCGTGTACTTATCTAAGATGTTATAAATTATCAAAATTTGCTCGGAAGGTAGGTACTTACAGTTTAAAAAAATCTAAAAACTCTAAATCGGTCTTAAAACGTAACGCAATATTAAAGAAATAATATAGATATTTCTACGATTATAGTCGTTAAGTTATATGAATGAAAGAAAAAAAACGGAAACTTCATACTTTAACTCCTTTAAAAAAATCTGTGATTTCTAATTATTGATGGGATAGGCACCTAGCTATAAATCGGTCTTAATTTGTTTGCAGATGATTTTAATATTGCACTTGGCGGTTCAATTACCAGGCTTTATGGTAGCATCCAGCCAAATGATGCCGTTTCCAGGAGGCATGCCAATGCCATTCCCAGGACCCATGCCGTTTCCAGGACCGATGCCATTTCCAGGGGCCCCGCCATTCCCGGGGCCTATGTCGTTCATGCCACCGCCAATGCCCCTGGCCTTACCCCAACCTAAGCTACCAGTTGTGGTGATGCCTTACTACTCCAAACGCAACAAGGCTCCGCCTAGAAGACATAAAAAGAAAAGGAGGCCTAAAAAGAAATATTACAGCAGTGAGTCTTGTTCAAGCGAATCGGATACGGACACCTCGTCGTCATCAGAGGTAGCCTTCAGGTCCAGAAGGAGTGGCAGAGGCTCGAAAGTTAAACGAGAGGAGGTCCTAACTCCTGTAGTGTCATATGTCACGAAGGATGGGTACGTGATCTACCAGAAAAAGATCAAGAGAGAGAAGGCTAAGGATTGGCTGCGGAGCGAGGACCTCGCCAGTTTCGGCGATGGTCATAAGCTTTGAACGCCCAAAATAGTTTTCTTTTTTATACTTTTAGGAAGCAAATTAGTAATACGTACACGTGAAGCTGAAGATTGAGATTAATTATGTATTTTGTACATTTTGTATTCGATTGCTTTTCATATTCAGTAATAAGGTAAATAAAAGTTACAAAAACAATTTGTTCCTATTTTTATTTTATGACGTGTTGTGTGAAACTTTGGCGATGTATTAGATTGAATCAGGCGTCACCTGGCGGAAGTCCCCAACCATTGTAAAAAAAGAAATATAGGTACCTAATACCTATGTAGCTTTCTTCCGCAAAAACACAACACTTGCACCTTCACCGATAAGACTACTTTTCAGGTGTTTTGCCCCAACCTGGGGCATCAGACAGATGACAGATACACCGTGCGAAATCCAGCACCAAATGACGATGACGACAATCATTCGGTGCTGGATTGACGAGTCTTTATGAAATATAACAAAGAGGAAAAGAAACGGCCCTTGACGATTTTCTTGCCGGTTCTTCTCGTTATATTGCAAGATGAGGGTTCAAGGACGGACTTGACCACTTATCGACCAATCTCGATCTTACCTTACCTGTCCTAGCGAAGCTTCTTGAAACCCTAATACACAGAATTTTATAGTACTTATTCATCATAATATATACTTCCACAACAACACGGTTTTGACGCCAAACTTTCCACTATTACTAATCTAATGGTTTATGCAAGCGAACTGTTTGACAATGTAGATGCGAACTAACAAACTGATGCTGTGTATACGGATTTTAAGAAGGCTTTCGACTGAGTTGACCACAAAATTCTGTTCCAAAAGATTGCTTTTAAAGGTATTAAGGGTAATCATTAGAGGTGGTTTAAGTCATAAAAATGAGTACCTAACAGGACACAGAAAGTTATTATTCAATTTCAATCTGAATTGGTCACGCCTACATCAGATGTTCCTCAAGGTTCTATAATTTGCCCATTATTGTTTGTGATTTACATAAATGATATCAATGAATGTTTTAGACTAAGTGCTTACTGTTTGCAGATGAATTTAAAATCTATCGAAATATTGAAAACCCTAATAACTTTCATGAAATTCAAGCTGACTTGGATAGGATAACTGAGTACTGCACCAAAAATAAACTGGCTTTTAGCCTGGACAAATGTAAATGTATAGGTGTGTTTACGAAAAAAAGTCATTTGCAGAATTCAAATTTTCTTAGTGTAACACGTTTATGCATAGGGTACCAAACATTAGAGACCTAGAAGTTATTAGAAGAGTATTAGAAATACTTATTTAAAAAAAAACACCGCGAGATGCCACTTTCGCCTAGCCTATCGCCTTAACTGCCTCGATTGGGTCGCAGACGGCACTCGTTGCTAAAATTTACTCCTCGGCATAGATCGACTCCGATATAAATACCTTTAGCTTAACTAACTTGAAACACTACTCCTTCATTCGAACTAGGCTTAACACGTCACATAGGTTGATTGAAACGAACTTTTAAATTTTTATATATATATACACGGAAATACACACGGTTTTTAATAATCATACAAAGTTATATACGTTTGAGTGGGTGGGACGTAGTGCTAAGGTACATCGTCAGAAGAGGAGTTTCTTTTTTGCATCATTTTCATTCTGATACGGCAATTGCGAAGATATGCGATTTTTAGTGCATAAAACCGTAGTATAATATAGTTTTTTTTTTTACATTTTACCCGCCTCTGTGGTCTAGTGGTTTACACCACCGGTTCGAGACCCGCGGGTTCGATTCCCAGTGGGGCTATTAATATATGTAGGTACTTATACAATATTATTGTATTCGGATTGGTTGGTGATAGGAGGACTTGTTCTTAGTCCGCCTGGCTAGCTTATCTAAGTCTGACGCCCCATAACAATAATGTTATCAGCATTATTGTGTTCCGGCAGTTAGAGACAAGTTAGCCAGTTCCGCAGTGATTGAGAATTCCGGGAGTAGTGCGCTTCCACCTTCAGCCATATCACCACTTAACATCGTGTGCTAAAGGCTAAGTGCTACCCAGTTGTGGATAAAAAAAGAACATCAACTTGCTAAACTTAAACCCTAAAGTCACGAAAACTTTTATTCCAGATGGTGAGAATCAACCTCTTTTTCATATTGTTGATATTGTCGCTGACTTTGGTTTTCTCGGAAGCGCGGAGACGAAGGAAATACTGTGTGAGATGTGACCTGCCTTTCGAAGTTCAGAGGCCCAAGCAATACTGGCCATTTGCTGCTGGGTTCCAGATGGACCAACCCGATATTGTGTCGCCGTTGTTCTTTACTGGATAACAGTACAAAGCAAGAGCTTTTGTTACAGTTACAGTATTATAAAAACAAAAAACAACGACAGCATGAACGATATAAGCACCCAAATACCTACCGAAAAAATATTAAGGGTCGGTGATTTCTGATGTAACTTAATTTAATTACCTATACAAACTAATAATAAATACTTAACACTTTTTATATTAAGTCTCGCTAGTTTCATTTTAACTCTGTACCTAAGTACTAACTACCCACTAGATTAATTACCCACCCACCTACTTATTGGAAAGGTATGTTTGCCCATAGCAGCTAGGTTGGTATTTTTGAACGCCGGAGCGGACGAAATGGTCCAAGCGGATTATATAGGTAGTAATTGCTCCCTTATCTCTATAAGAATAAGGTAGCGTTTCAGTTTGGCCCCATTCGGACGTCCGGGCGTTGAAGGGTGTTGATAATCATGAGTGATTGATAATAGCACGCTTCATGGTCAGATGCAGCCTGCAGCAAGCCCGCAGCGGCTTCCCATCCCAAGTCAGACTAAGTTCTCCGTCGCATATGCACAATTTAGTCGCAAAATCAGACCATGCTTTTAATTTTTTGTTCATAAAAAACCTACGTTACGATTAGGCATTATGGTCTTTTACCTTACCCTATTTCTCGGAACAAAAAAAGATAACGAGTGAGTGACATTTTAGAGCGGTGCATAGGTGCGAGCGAACTAGTTATTTTTTTATTAATTAATTTTATTAGACTAAAAAAAATTCTTGGGAAATACTGTTCACAAAAATGCTATCTGAATATGTAGTTAATATTGCACATAACTAATAGAGTATTATAACCTTTAATAGGCTACTTGACTCATACTTAATTTCATACCTACATCGAATGGATATTTCCTTTAGTACTTGGCTTAGGAAAACGTAATAAAGCGATATCATAAAATAAAAGTACATGACGGATAAGTAAAATTAATTTGAAAAAATATTTTTAATTTGAACTGATGGAAACACTATCGACCATAATAACCAGAACAGGTGCCCTACCACAAGCTCTAATAGCAGTTATTTTTAAGTTGAGAGAGTGAGACGCCGCTATACGGCGTGTAAATCGGCGTCTCACTCTCTCATTTTAAAAATAACTGCTATTAGAGCTTGTGGTAGGCCCACAGATCGACAATCTTTTCTGTTCCAGTGACAGCGGCGCTATGGTTGGACAGCAGCTTGATAGCTAAATGACAATAAAAACAAAACACGTTTTTGACACCGGAACAGAAAGCGTTGTCAAGTAACTGTCAAGCGTTTGTTTACATTTAGTATGACGTCAGAGCACCGATGACCTTTCGACCAATATGACAGCGTATTTGCCGGTTTTAATAAGCGAATTTTTTAAATAAAATTTTGTTGGTTTTTATCAAATAATATTGTATAATTTTTTTGGTGTAATAGAACAATTATTAATCGTTTGGGGAATATATAAACTAGTAGTTTTAGTTTAGCACGAGCAAATGCAGCGCCCCCTGGTGAGTTGTTACCATAAAACATGTCTAAGAACTTGCTCTGAAATTAAAGCTTTTGAATGCAAAAAACCGCAACGAAATCGGCCCGAACGAAAACGAAAATGATTAACAGACATACATACAAACACACAAACGAGCAATCTCTAACCCCAAACGCATATACCGCCTCTGACCCGTTCCGTCCATCGCCGTCGTGCGTAAAAAAGGGTCAAGAAGCCTAGTCTAAATTATGTTCATTGTTTAGTAAGGTACTTATCTGTAAAATATCATTAAAAGTTGAAATTTCAACGATAATGTCAATTTAAACTTTTCAATTTTAATTTGAGGACATCAATGTAAGGTTTTCCTGATGTCAAAGTTTTTCTTTTTGAAATATGTATTCTGGCACTTCACCGGCCGCTGCCTGGGCACGCTCATATAAGGATATGCCATAGAAGGACAAAATATGGGCTTCAAATGTCAAATGAAGCTCATGTCCATACCCATATTTTTTAGCCCACCAGCTCCACTCGCATTTTCCCCACGTGAATTTCGTCCTCGTATACAGCGATAAAAACGGTTTACAATTTCATTACTCCATTCATACGTAACAAAAAAGGTAACTTATTTTTTTCCCATTTTATAATAGTTATTTTAGGCGCAGGGCGACAGCTGTTTTTTTGATAACGTTAAATTCGTTAATTAATTTAACGAACATCTCTATTGTCAATGAAATTTGACATCGTGTGTCAGTGGGTGTCAGTGGTGTCAGGATGACATTGAAGTGACAGCTATCTATTCTGTTTCTTGTTTGTGGTAAAACGTGAGCGCGCGCGGGTGCCGGGTTGCTTGCGATTATTCGGTAAAAAGTGGTTTACTAGTTTCTATCTTTTTGCTTATTAAATTCTTCCTTGGAATCCGAAGCTTGCGTGGGTGTTTGTTTGTTGTGTTAATTATATTTTTATCAAGAAAGGTCACTGCTCAGTGTCGAAGTGTTCTACTAAAGAAAATGGTATCCAGTTCGAAGTATTTTTGTTATACCGAGTTTGTGATAATTGTTGTGAGCGAATAAAACAAGTTTATTGTCGGCGCCGGAAGGATCTGTGTGTCATGTGATATTTACGGTGTGGCGACCGGCGGGAGCTTACAGTGAATATCCGTGATAATGGAGTTGATTGCGGATGATACTTGTCTTGATTTGGAAGCCGAAGACGATTACGCTTCGATTTCTAACTTGGATGACGATGATTTGTAAGTAATTATCAACCCTAATAATAGATAGACTTACTAGTTCCCATCACATCACAGTATCAGATATAGGTATTGTAAACAATAATGATAAAAATATAATTACATTGTAAGTAGATTACAAAAAACATGATGTTAATTTGATCATATAATAAGTTACCTACTTATATGTATTTACAGTAATTATCTTGTTAATCTTTACATAAGTAAGAAAATGATGAAGCAATAAAAATGTGTTCGGTAATCAATCCTGAACTCTTAGAACAAAAAAATGCAAGCTAAATTAGATTCAGAGTGTCATTGACCAATTTTATTGGTGTTAGTTAACCATCTTACCACCTAAGAATAAACTTAAGGACACCATACACAATCAAGCCTGTGTTCAAGTTTGCTTGACGTTTGAAGCGCATTTGGCAAACTTACTGGTATGTGGCTGGCTGTCAGTATGTTTATCATTGCTTATGTTCCTAATTCAAAGATGCCATAACCTTTTTCCTTGTTGCCCTTCCAAGCATAGCAATAACTTCTTATGCTTCAGTCTACTTCTATCCATGGAGAACTATTAAAGTAAACTCACAATTGAGTAAATATTACAGATATTTTGATCAGTCATGCTAATCATGCAGTTATCTGGTTATTAAACACACCACTTAGCCAGACCACTTAACAGAGGTGCGATAAGAGTTAGCATTCTATATGTTGTTAAGGGGCTATTACTATGGCCTTTAGGTATTAATATAAATGTATAACTTTTACTTTACATGAATTACAGAAATAATAGTATGAAAATTAACATTTTATGAATTTTGGTAAGTAATGTGTTTTAATTTAAAACACATAAAAATATAACAATTTAATAGTTTTAAAAAAGATGCAGAGTACTGGCTGAATAACTATTTAATATCAGTTTTCAATAGAATTAACACCTATTCACAAAACTGCAAAAGAAACAGATCCCATAATGTAGGTATATTATGTTTAACTAAAGTTTAAAATGTGGAGAAGAGGATGATACATACATTCAGAATTACTTAATGGGGCATTCCAAAGTGACGGGTGGGACATTGGGACTCATTTTTGCTCCTAAAAGTAGTAATTTATCGTTTATTATTAACAAAATGACTATAAAAACTGACCACATATGTACACAGATAGTTTATGAAAATAAAACTTCCAAAATTGAAAAAATATATTAATTACTTTATGCCTAAAATTTCCATTTTCTTAAAGTGACGGGTGGGACAGCAAAGTCACCCACCTATCTGAGTAGAGAGTTTTACCATTAAAATCAAGACAAACTAGAAACATTTTGTTAAGAGATTTTTTTGTATAAGTTGCTTCTAGAATGCCTTCAATACAATTTAGAACTTAAGTTGTATTATTATTGTAATCAGAATTTATAAAATATATTTTAAGTTGTGACGGGTGGGACGAGTCACAATTGTATGTGAATAAAATACATATTATGCATATTTATTACATACTTTTAATTAAAATATGTTCAAAACAATGAAATTAATGAATATTTCAAACAATTAAATGGAAATACAGACTATTTTTCTGTAAAATCAACAGCATTAGAAAATTCTTTCTTTCAAAAGAAAACTGTCCAAAAAAAGAACAAAAATACTTTTTTTTCTAGGTTTTCTTTTCAGGATTTTTTTCTTTTCCCCCCCAAAAAGCTTTTGCTTCTTTGTCTTGACTTTAAACATCTTTTCTTTTTTTTTCTGCCTCCGCAGCATTTCTTCCCCTTTCTTTTACTAAAAACTCTTCCCATTTTTATTATTTTGTTTTAATTTTACTCTAGACTTTCTCTTTCTTTCTGCAGGATTCATGTTCTTGCACTAAAAAGCAAAGAAACCAAAACTAGATAAGCCTTTAAACCAAACTGACAAATGATATGCAATAAAAAATATGAAAAGGCATTTAAATATCTACGCAAAACATCACTATCACTACATAGTATAAAACAAAGTCGCTTTCTCTGTCCCTATGTCCCTTTGTATGCTTAAATCTTTGAAACTACGCAACGGATTTTGATGCGTTTTTTTTAAATAGATAGAGTGATTCAAGAGGAAGGTTTATATGTACTTTTTATCCCGATATTCCCACGGGAACGGGAACCACGCGGGTGAAACCGCGGGCGGCCGCTAGTAATGAATAAAAAAATGTACACTGTATAAAACAAAATAATAAAAAACACCATTTGTAAATAAACAAATACCTAAATCAACTTAAAAAAGCTCGAATCCATGCACTTGAACTTTTGTCCCACCCGTCACTGTGACGGTCGGGACATACCTTTCAGTATCAATATTTCGATGCACTTTTATTTTTAATGTGAAATCATAATGCAAATTAATAAACTGAGGTATAATTGTTACTTTGACAAAGCCGGTAAACAAGCAGTTCTATATTTATAGGATAGGATAAGCAAACACATGTTTAACAGTGACGGTCGGGACATCCCTAATGCATTTCTTTATGCATTGATAACTTTTCATCAAGAATACTAACTTACAATTACTTACGACTGATGTCAACGCCAGGAATTGTATTTTTTTCTTTCCTAACAATGTTTTACCAGCACACATGAAAAGAGCGCAAAAAAGTTTTGCAAACATGAAGAAGAAATATCATGTACCATAGACAGCCTCGATACCACTGCATTTAAGGACACGAAAAAAATAAAATCTGGTAGAAAAATAAAAAAACCTTTTGCTGTTTTATGATAAATTAGTTCATTGGCTTTATTGTACTAAACAATACAATAGCAAATTATAGATTTTATTTGTTTTCGCTCAGGTGACATCTTCGCTGGAATGCCCCTAATGTCATTGACCTTATCTAGCTATGCCAAGGCACTACTGCTGCAAACAACTTAAATGATTTGTTAAATAAAATATTTGCAAATATGGAAATGATTCTCGGTAAACTCATAGATCCTGAGTATGTTTTGTGCAAAAATATTGTCACAGTCATGCTGGCATGTCATTATGAACACAAACAACATAGGTATGAGTTTTGTATAAATTATGTCTACAGTAAAATGCAAATCTCAACATAATTAAAACCTATCCAGTTTCCTACTCTACTTCTTTTCATAGGATTGTACAATTGTACAAACACACATTGTTTTTTTACTATCACATTTTTCCTATACTTACAAAATTGCATTGTGAATGCATAAAAATAATATAAAATCTCAATATGGCTGTTTCATCTTAATCAATTGTTAAACATTTGTAAAAATGTTTCTTTCGGATGCGAGGGTTTCCTCACATTGGTGAAGCAACGCTGGCCTACAGCGTGACAAGTGATAGCAAAATTCGACGAGTCGTGTAAGCCTTTCGGTAGCTTAGTTGGTCAGAGCATCGGGCCGGATTCCCGGAGGCGCGGGTTCGAATCCCGCCTGAAAGCTACTTATAGGGCTCGTGGTTTTTTTACTATCACATTTTTCCTATACTTACAAAATTGCATTGTGAATGCATAAAAATAATATAAAATCTCTTGTACAATCTCTTCATTATATTCCATTTTTGTTTAATGCATGATATTAGATAGATTCAGGTGTGGGGTGTATGTGGTAATACCTGTCATTGTTTCCAATTTAAGTTTCAAGCTACTATAATTTAGTATTGGAACAATGTATGTAATGGTGTCTAATATTTATTTGTTCTTGGTATATTTTACTAGTTTATTTTATACTAACTTTGCGCCCACGGCTTCGCCCGTGACAGATTTGGGGCAGATAATATAGAAATAGAACTATTCTGATAAAATCATTAAACTGTTCAATTAACTATAAACAAAACTATTAAGCTTCTATTTCAATAAGGTCAGGATTAATAAAAATCTCAAATCTAAATATAACTGTTCTGATAAAAGCATGAAACTTTTCAAATAACTATAAACAAAACTATAAAGCTTCTATTTCAATAAGGTCAGGATTAATAAAAATCTCAAATCTCTAATAAACTATTTTATTATTTTGAATCGTCCTTTTATTTTTTTTTACCTACCACCCGTTAAGGACATCTTTTAGCTGACAAGAAAAACGGGCGAAAAAAACTCACCAGCTTTAACAGAAACAACGACATTTACAAATTATCATGTCGTTGTTGAACATACAACACATTTAACAACATTTACAACAACATTACTTTTCATGATAAAAGATTAAACAACATTTACGAATATCATCAAGCATTTTCTATAATCTGTTACTTTATATTATTTCAGTACTCACATAATTTATTCGAAACCGATAAGGACAACTTTAATTTAATATTATCAACAAATAAGCATTTACATTTAACAAGTTACCGAATATCCTTCGAACAAGGGCAAATCTTCAGCAATATTTACTAGACAATACATCAGCATTAAACAGCAAGAAATAACAAGGAATGAGAAATATGAAACAACGGAATTGTTACTTAACTTGTACACTGCTCACGGCTCGAACCAGACTAACCAAATAAAATGGCTGCCTTGCCTTATAAATGTTAGCGTCTACCGCCAATTAATAATTATCTATTTGTTTTCTGTTCAACCGGAAGTAACGTGTACTTACTAACGTAAAAGTACACTTAGATACTTTATATTACTTAACATTTCAGTAATAAATTAATTGATATGAATATTAAAAGTAATAACATGATTTTATACACATTATTCAGTACTTATAGGCAAATTAAAGTACAATTGCTTGATCATGCTTTGTTGACGGTTGGCCCCGCCACGAATCAAAATACTTTTTATTAGAAACAGGATACATGTAGTAAAATGTTATCTCCATAATAAATATAATGAATTTAGATGTAAAAATAACTATATGAGATTAATAACAAAACTCCATATCATATCGCTTTGTTGTCGGATGGCACCGACAGAAATCAAACTACTATTTAATGAAAACACGATAAATAAGGTACGATGTTATCCACAAAATTACTTTAATGGATTTAGGTGTAATAAATACTAAATTGAATCAATGTCAAAACTTGATATTCTAACACGGCCATACTGACAAGTACTTCGTTCTCGAAGTACTAGATAAGCATAGGTACTTAATTAATCTCATGTGTCACATCTAACGTAGATTTTTCGATCTTACTGTGAGCCTCGCCATGTCAGCTACTTTACCCTCTATCGGCACAGACCAAGAAGACACCAAACTCACAGCAGTAGTAGATATAGTCAATCAGTCAGTATGAATAGTATGCCTCGACATGTACGGCTCCATCACCGCTGCCCGTGAAGATCAAACCGACACCAAACACACTATCGACCAGCTTGTTTATCTACTGTGAACCTCGACATGTCAACGGCATCACCCCCTGTCGGTGAAGACCAAGAAGACACCAAGCCCACAGCAGCAGGGGGGTTTGTCAGTCAGTAGTTAGTCACAGTAATGCTGCGCCGATCCCAGACAAAATGGGATAAGGACACGATATTCAGTCATTTTTAGTTGTAAATAATATTCTAACACGGTTATCCGTGACACAATCGACATTGAACTATAAATTTCATTAACAGATCTGCAATAATTGTACAATTCTTTTCATGATTTATACTAAATCATTAGAACAATATCCAATATTTATTTTCGCTACTATTACATTCTCAAGATAAACACTACATCTTAGAATGAAACGGTCATTTAATTAGAATTTTTCTTTTATTACATCTATACAAACGTTTACTGCAAACTAATCTGCACCGGCATGGATTACGTTCCCGTCGGAACATAGACAAAAACCATCAATCAAAATGAAATTAATTTTTCATTCAAATCTGTTTATACAATATTAACTTTCACTTTTATCATATTGCCTGGACTATTATTTATATGACGTAATAATAATAATAGGCTACAGTATAATTTGGCTGTTATAAAACAGATTCAAATTATAATTTTCACATTAGGTATTCTTAAAGTTATATTTCCTTAACTCCATCATTAAACATCTACATTTCAAAAACAGTGAAAACACCCCACCAGGCATCTTGAAATGTTCGCTATCGTAATGAACCTTTCGAATCAAATATATACCAAAGACATCTTAAGGCCCATCTATAAAATAATCAAGTAAACTTTTGTATGACAGTGTTAACCAATTTTCTTTTAAACCGCTCGGCCAATCTGATAATATTTAATACATGTATTGTATCCATCTATTTACTGTCGAAACATTATCTCCTTAGCTTAACCATGATTCGTACATGGTACCTGCCGAAAATACTAACTTGTCGACCGACATTGACACCGAGTATTATAGTTTGGCCGCTATAAACTAATTGTTAAGTGGATCATGATAATAACTGGTTCAACCTTACCATTACCAAATCTCACGAGAACCAAAATTAGCGCCCCAGTAAGTAACACTTATACTTTTATAAATTTCCCAAGAAAATTTAAAGATCAAAATTTACATCGGCCCTAGCAACTTACAATGATCGTGAAAAGGACAGGACTTATTTAACAGATCTTATGAAACTTATGGAAACGTATGGAAACTTATATGGAAACGTATAATTTCTATGGAAAGCTATCGAGGAATATCGAGAAGTACCGAAACCCATCGAAAACTACAGAAAACCATCAAAAACTACCGAAAACCATAGAGAACTACCGAAAACCATCGAGAACTACCGAAAACCATCGAGAACTATCGAAAACTATCGGGAACTGTGGAGAACTATCGGGAACTATCGAGAACTATAGAAAACTATCGAGAACTGTCGAGAACTGTCGAGAACTGTCGAGAACTATCGAGAACTGTCGAGAACTGTCGAGAACTGTCGAGAACTGTCGAGAACTGTCGAGAACTGTCGAGAACTGTCGAGAACTGTCGAGAACTATCGAGAACTGTCGAGAACTATCGAGAACTGTCGTTAACTATCGAAAACTATCGAGAACTGTAGAGGACTATCGAGAACTGTCGAGGACTATCGAGAGCTATCCAAAGCTATCGAAAAGTATCGAGAACTATCGAGAACTATCGAGAACTATCGAGAACAATCGAGAACTATCGAGAACTATCGAGAACTATCGAGAACTATCGAGAACTATCGAGAACTATCGAGAACTATCGAGAACTATCGAGAACTATCGAGAACTATCGAGAACTATCGAGAACTATCGAGAACTATCGAGAACTATCGAGAACTATCGAGAACTATCGAGAACTATCGAGAACTATCGAGAACTATCGAGAACTATCGAGAACTATCGAGAACTATCGAGAATTATCGAGAACTATCGAGAACTATCGAGAACTATCGAGAACTATCGAGAACTATCGAGAACTGTAAAGAACTATCGAGAACTGTCGAAAACTGTCGAAAACTATCGAAAACTATCGAAAACTATCAAGAACTATCGAAAACCATCGAAAACCATCTGTACCCCTAGTGTAAGTCCCCACGTCAAAAAACGCAAACCATCGCGAGCGCGCATCCATGTCAACCCGTATGAAAACTGTATCAGCGCCTCTAGCGGCGAGTAGCGCGCCTATGCAGTTCCCATACAAATTGACACAAATACGCACTCGAAACAGTCTGCGTTTGCCTGACATAAAAACTCACACTCGGGGTACTGAAACCATCGGAAACCATCGGAAACCATCGGAAACCATCGGAAACCATCGGAAACCATCGGAAACCATCTGAAACCATTGGAAACCATCGGAAACCATCGGAAACCCTCGGAAACCCTCGGAAACCTTCGGAGACCCTCGGAAACCCTCGGAAACCCTCGGAAACCCTCGGAAACCATCGGAAACCATTGGAAACCATCGGAAACCATCGGAAACCATCGGAAACCATCAGAATCCATCCGTAACCATCGCAAACCATCGGAAACCATCGGAAACCATCGAAAACCATCGAAAACCATCGGAAACCACCGAAAACCATCGGAAACCACCGAAAACCATCGAATGCCATCGAAAACCACCGAAAACCGTCGAAAATCATCGAAAACCGTCGAAAACCATCGAAAACCATCGACAACCATCGAAAACCATCGACAACCATCGACAACCATCGAAAACCATCGACAGCTATCGAAAGCCATCGAAAACTATCGAAAACCATCGAAAGCCATCGAAAACTATCGCAAACTATGGAAAACTATGAAAACCCATGCAAATCCTATGGAAAACAGAAAACCCGTGGAAAACATATGGAAAACCCATATAAACGTTTGGAAAACCCGGAAAACCAATGAAAAACGTATGGGTAACCCCATGAAAACGCATGGAAAACCCATGGATAACCTATGGAAAGCTATTTGAAAACGTATAAGAAAGCCCATTGAAAACGTATGAAAAGCCCATGGAAAACGTATGGAACAACCCATGGAAAACCTATGATAAACGTTTGGAAAACGTAAGGAAAACCCAAAGAAAACCCATGGAGAACGTATGGGAAAGTTATGGAAAATCCATGAAAAACGTATGGAAAATGTACTTATGGACAGATATCAGTTCCTAGTCTACTAGGTAGTAAATTTTTTTGATTAAAACCAACAAACCGAAACCTTGTTTTTTTTTTCATCAGGAAAAACAAAATCAACATTGATAACAAACTGTAATAACATACCGTTAGACCAAAAACAGAAGTTGTTTACCGTTCTTACGTGGCCGTTTTATCATAAGAAAGCTATTTAACATCAATAATATTATTATAGTGGAGCAAATCGTTCCAAATGATTAAAGTTAAATAAAAAAAAAGGATAAAAATAAATCTAATCTCACTGTACTCCGTCTATCAAGGAACAAGTCTAAAGATAGTTGTGGTGGCAACTAGGTAATACGAAAGAACCATAGCAATCTATTTAAACTTAAATGGTTATACTCTCCTGATGGTCATCGCGGATAGGGTGGACAGTCCTATCCTTAAATGCTGGATGTCCATGCATGTGCAATCGAATGAGCACTTTAAATTCTACTAACACATTAGCTTTAAGTTGTTTTATTGTTACTAACACCACTGTATGGATTTATAATATTTTTTTAAATCTGAAATAAATTTTTTCTTTCTTTCTTTCTTTCTTTAACAAGAGGTATACTTTGTCGTAGTGTTAAAACCTATTAACACTGTTATAACTTATATAATTAACTATCACTTTCTAAAAGTCACTTCAAAATCAAAGTTTTGTAAGATAGTATACCAATGGGGAATTCGTAGTAGGTATAAAAAAACTTTATAACTTTAGTACCTACCTAGATTTGATAAAATTTCTTGCAATAGGTTATTAATTGAAAATCTAAGTAATGCTATGCTGAAAAAGAAATTAGAGCCTTATAAAATGAATATGACAACAATACTTTTCGATTGCACATATTTGTTGTATAACATAAAGCAAAGATTTGAATACTAAAATGTAAAATGTCATTGTTATTAGCAAAATCTAGTTAATCTTACATTATTTTGATTCAATAATGATTAAATTACTACGCGGTTCAAAATACCAAGTTGCACCACCAGAAACCCTTTATTTTACAAACCACTAAAGGAGGTATAATCACGGTTTGAATTAGCAAAATAGGACGACAAGAAAATGATAATTTTATGTACCTACCCGACTCCATTCCACTATATTGTACGACTTAATTGTTAGAATAACACTGACTTTCACCACAGATAATATAATACTTCACGAACTTAAACCTTTCTAAACCTAAGGTTAAGTAAAATTATCACTATTTTTCACTTTGCTCCAAAGACCGCCTCTTATTTATTTTTAGTTGCAAATGACTAATGTTAATCAAGGAACACTGGAAAGCCACCGCACTATTACCTATTGTATAATTATAATACCCGGCAAGATTTTCAGAAATGAACCCTAGTGTTGCATTATAGGTTTATCAGTTTCTAGCATTTTAAAATAAATATCTGTAGCGAGTCATATTCATATTATCACAACAATGATTACTGTAAGTTTACACAAAAAAAAATCTTTGGTATGATCATCTAGTAGGTAATTTTCAATGCTATTGAATAAACAACATAAACTAATAGCTAAGTAATCTATTCGAAGGTACGAAAAAATAAAACCAAAATGAAATACAGAAGCCCCGAAAGGCTATACCAGATTTAGCGACCGTGGAGATGCGGTTTCATCTCCATTGGCGAGGTATCTGTACATCACCAGGAATTAGCTCCATTGTCAGGTTGGATAGAAGAACGGCAGCGCCACCTTGCCACGATGGATGACCATAGTTTGAAACGGCAGCGTCGCTGAATGTAGCAGATAAGCCGAAACCGCAGCAACATGAAAAATAAAACATATATGTATTAATAATGGGAGCAAGACCATCCCACTTCTGATGACAGATTTGGGGCGGATAATATAGAAATAGAACTATTCTGATAAAATCATTAAACTGTTCAATTAACTATAAACAAAACTATTAAGCTTCTATTTCAATAAGGTCAGGATTAATAAAAATCTCAAATCTAAATATAACTGTTCTGATAAAAGCATGAAACTTTTCAAATAACTATAAACAAAACTATAAAGCTTCTATTTCAATAAGGTCAGGATTAATAAAAATCTCAAATCTCTAATAAACTATTTTATTATTTTGAATCGTCCTTTTATTTTTTTTTACCTACCACCCGTTAAGGACATCTTTTAGCTGACAAGAAAAACGGGCGAAAAAAACTCACCAGCTTTAACAGAAACAACGACATTTACAAATTATCATGTCGTTGTTGAACATACAACACATTTAACAACATTTACAACAACATTACTTTTCATGATAAAAGATTAAACAACATTTACGAATATCATCAAGCATTTTCTATAATCTGTTACTTTATATTATTTCAGTACTCACATAATTTATTCGAAACCGATAAGGACAACTTTAATTTAATATTATCAACAAATAAGCATTTACATTTAACAAGTTACCGAATATCCTTCGAACAAGGGCAAATCTTCAGCAATATTTACTAGACAATACATCAGCATTAAACAGCAAGAAATAACAAGGAATGAGAAATATGAAACAACGGAATTGTTACTTAACTTGTACACTGCTCACGGCTCGAACCAGACTAACCAAATAAAATGGCTGCCTTGCCTTATAAATGTTAGCGTCTACCGCCAATTAATAATTATCTATTTGTTTTCTGTTCAACCGGAAGTAACGTGTACTTACTAACGTAAAAGTACACTTAGATACTTTATATTACTTAACATTTCAGTAATAAATTAATTGATATGAATATTAAAAGTAATAACATGATTTTATACACATTATTCAGTACTTATAGGCAAATTAAAGTACAATTGCTTGATCATGCTTTGTTGACGGTTGGCCCCGCCACGAATCAAAATACTTTTTATTAGAAACAGGATACATGTAGTAAAATGTTATCTCCATAATAAATATAATGAATTTAGATGTAAAAATAACTATATGAGATTAATAACAAAACTCCATATCATATCGCTTTGTTGTCGGATGGCACCGACAGAAATCAAACTACTATTTAATGAAAACACGATAAATAAGGTACGATGTTATCCACAAAATTACTTTAATGGATTTAGGTGTAATAAATACTAAATTGAATCAATGTCAAAACTTGATATTCTAACACCCGCGTGGACTACACGACGTTATCCCGTGGGAATGTTATATTTTTCCGGGATAAAAATTAGCCTATGTTCCTCTCCAGGCTACAAAGTATTTGTGTACCTAATTTCAGCCAAATCCGTTCAGCAGTTTTGGCGTGATTGAATAACAAACATACAAACATCTAAACTTTCACATTTATAATATTAGTAGGATAGTAGGATTCCTACATTTCTCAAAAATTTAATAATAATTTGTGTTTAAAATATTCTAATGCCTACTAGGTAAATAGTCGACAGTCAATATCGACACAAATTTATATGTTGTTAGGTCCCTTGAGAGTTAACACCCAAGTTTGCAACCCTGAAAACCCTGTGCTACTCCCATGGTGCTCGAAAAACTGCCCCTTGTTTCAGTTTTTTCGAAAAAACTACCCTAAGGAAGCGTTTTTCAAGTATCTTTTAGATAGTCTCTCTTATAGCAAGTCACTTTAAAGATAACTAAATTTGCTACAATTTGGGTGAAACCTGAGCACGCTATGTCCATTGGTTGCGAAGATACAGCAGGTCAAAGATGGGCGATTCTCCCGCAGTGTTTGGATTCTGTCACTTGTTTCAATAAAAAAAAATACAGTTATTACAAGGCAAGTTCTTCGTATAAATATATCTAGTCAATAAGGTGACAGTTTTGAAGTGTATTTTTGTATGAAGTGCGTTATCTATGGGTGGTAGTATATCAATGTATGAAAGGCTTCAGTTCCTAGAATAATATCTGTCTAGGCCTAGTACTAATAAGGCTTCCACATCTAAGTACCTAGTAGAACAACTATTTTATTTTAACAAACATCCATGATGATGCCATGAAATAAAACCTCCCTGGCTTAGCGTGAGAAGAGTCAAACCATTATTCTAAACATACTCACATATTTAAATATTGTTTTTATGGCCGATTTACATTGGTCAAGAACAGTGGCGAGTGGCGAGTAGTGATGTAACGAATATAATTTTTTAAGCATTCGAGAAGGCGCATGCGGATGCGAATATTTGCCGATGATATTTGTGAATGCTAATTTGCGGATGATATTTGTTGAAAGACAATACGTTTTAAAACTTGTATGAAGCATTCGCAGGTTCAAAGCGCAAGAAACTGTCGCAGCTGCCCAAACAAAATGCAAAAAGATAGCAACCCATTTTCATCATTCGAATTCTACTCAAGACAAGCTTAGAACAATAGGGAAAGGTAAAGATACAACAATACAACCATGTCTGGTCTGTGGATACAACTTTTACAATTATGTTATTATTATTATGATTTATTATTTGAGGCCCGAGGCCTATGCCCAGCAGTGGGCGTCGTTGATGATTATTATTTATAGGGGGGACGCCAGCGAAGCCGGACGGGTGATTAGTCATCTAGGTCTGAACCATTTCACCCGGTTCCCCAAGTCCCCTAAAAAGCTAAAAAGCAGGGGGGAGGCGATAATTATGTTGCAATGCAACCTATTTTGGAAGTTCAAGAGTCTTCAATCTTCATGCCTTTACGCATCCACAACACATTATAAAATTCCTCAACTGTTTTCTGAAAAGTGGATGATCATTAAAAACTTATCGGTGCACTAGTTACGATTACGATACGACCATTAGAAGTTTTGTTTTCATAAGGCCGCGTTTCCACCTGCAAGTAAACTTGCGGAAGTCTTGCGTGAGTTCTTGCAAAATCGTTGACATATCATACTGGCAAGCTGTCGCGAGTGTAATTGCTACGTAATTTACACTAGCAAGTTGCTGTCGGACATTTATCGCAGAAGTTTACTTGCAGGTGGAAATGCGGCGTAATACCTCTATTTTTTAAAGTACTCGCACAATATTTGCGAATACGAATGCGAATATTCGTTACATCACTAGTGGCGGGCGAGCGTCTCACTACTCACTATTTACTACTTATTCGCCGATCGGTATTCACACTACTCACTAATAGGCCTAGTGAACGCTCTCCGAATACGATCCGCGGCTACTCTTACCCAGCTCTTGCCAGCCACCTTGCGAAGGTCGTCACTTTTAGTCCGAGTCTCCAGCTCCACTCAAGAATTCGTTAGGTACTTCAGCAGTTATCGGTTTCGCGGTTAAAATGGCCGGCCCATTGCCACTTTAGTTTGCTAATCCGGTAGGCTATGTCCATCACTTTGTCTCTCTGTCGGATTACCTCGTTCCGGATTCGATCCTTCAGAGAAACTCCGAGCATAGCCCTTTCCATAGCTCGCTAAGCGACTTTGAATTTATGAACCAGCCCTGCCGTGTGTGCATGTTTCGGCTCCGTATGTCATGACAGGTAGGTCTGTAGGTCACGCACTGATTGAAGACTTTTGTCTATAAAGTCTATAGGAGTGGAGTAGGTGACGTAGACTCGGCGTAGTATATTCTTTGCCTTCATCATCATTTCAGCCGTACGACGCCCACTGCTGGGCATAGGCCTCCCCCAAGGATCTCCACAACGATTCACGCTTCATTGACGTTCATAAGTGTTGTTAAACAAACCTAAATTGAATAAACGATATTGAATTTTGAATTATTTTGAATTTTGAATTTTTAAATTTTGATCGGCCCTGCGCTGCCCGCATCCATCGGCTTCCCGCGACCTATATATTCTTTAGACGATATTCTTTGGCTTAATGCACTTAAAATTTAACTACCTACTTAAAAAACAATCAGTTTCCAAGTTCAAGTGCGTGTGAATTGTGACGTCACCACAGCGTGTCTCCGAAAATTCGGTCTCATTTGGTTAATGACACCTAATTGACGCACTTTACTTTGAGTGTTGGGTAAAGGTTATTTGGTATAGTATTCCGAACGATAGGAAAGGCTGTGCGACATTTTTTGGTTTTGTTTAAAATAATAATCAATTTAATTAAGAGAATGGCACCAAAAAAGATAGGGAATGTGCAAGAATGAAACTTCCTCAACTTCATCGTGAGATAATCGTAGACAAAGAGACACAATTATGGGAACTTCATATGACTTCTTGTGCTAAAATGGTAATGCATCTCAATTATTGTTGATCGAAGATCTCAACATACAGGGTGTTAAAGGCACCTTTGCAAAAACTTTAACCATGGATTCAGACCATCATGCTAAACAACGTACAGCAAGATTTTTTTTGTCGGAAATGTAAAAAAAAATCGATTTTTCATACAAATTTAGCAAGTAATCGGGACATTTTGTATGGGGAGTCGAAATATTGTTTTCATTTCCGACAAAAAATATTGCTGTGCGTTGTTCAGCATGATAGCCTGAAGCCATGGTTAAAGTTTTTGCAAAGGTGCCCCTAACACCCTGATACATATAACACCATGCAATCATAGGGACTGTGTTGAAACGTTTGCTAAATATAACTATTATTATTAGTATTGGCAGAAACTATCTAGTGGAAATATCATACAGCGAATACATCCTTTTATCGATGGCTTATGCACGCGATTTTTCATTACGGAGAAATTTATTTCAAGAATAAAGATTACAATGAAGTTAAAATATTTTTGAATTCGCACAACGATTTATTAGATAATATTAGCGAAATCATGAAGTTCGTGGTGCTGTCTGCTTCTATAGTCGTTATCAGAAGCCACATGCCAGCCAATGCTGGGGATAGATATCCCCCAAAGATTTCCACAACGATCGGACCTGTGCTGCTCGCATCCGGCTGATAGGCAAAGCAACTGCTTTCCCTGGATTCAATAGTACCTAGACATTAACAACCTTATCACCATAGATCTGATATCGTTATGTAGCAACTCAAAACACCTTGTGCCGAGAATGATTGACTAACAGCATTTTATAGTCTTTATAAAGCCGGAAGCCTCAGGGCGTGACGTGAGCAGTTTTGATACGTTTTCGTACTAATTTTACCCGTACGAACACGCACGAATGATCCCGACCTTCCAAGTACTATGGGAGTGCGCACACGAGCTTACGTTTACGTACGATGCTAATTCGTGTCCAAAGTGCTCACGCCCTTAGAGTTCCACAATTTACTTACACCATCCGCGCACTGACAGTTTTTTTTAAATACCAATGTCATCGTAACGTTACTTGTAAGAGCATTCCCTTATTCAGCCTAAAAGGAAGAAACGCTGACCAGTTACATAAATTAATGCCGCATCGGTCGAAAAACTTGGACGATCACAGTTCGACCGCAGACATAGATACTTACAACAAGTTATGCCTAGCCCTAGGAAGTCGTAGTTTGTGAAGTACAATAAGCACTTGAGACATTGTAAAAAACCCCGTGCCATAGCCGAAGAGGACTAACAATGGATTGTTGCAAATTCGATTTTAGTGAAGGTCGCATTCGTGAGTCACAGAGTGAACAGACGCTGCTCCTATCAACGGCACTCCTGGCGGGAATTCACGCAGATATATTATGTCTTATCAATAATGATTCAGTTCTATCGACCGACAATTTTGTTTGTTTGTGTTATTTGTCACAATACGCTCGCATTTTGATGGTAGTCAAGGCATCGGTAGACTCTGGTCTCTTTTACATTTCCAGATTGAATTTTCACAAAAGTCTTAGTTTAAAGAGCGTTTTATCTATCATGTAACCGCCTACTTTTCATGCAGGACGCATTTTTATCATCAATCCGTCAGCTGTCTGATATAGTTACTTATTTAAATAAAATAGCTGGCTGTGATTTGTTGAAATCAGTGAATGTTATGACTACAAAAAACTTTTCAAGAACTTTTATACTCGATGAAGAGTAGAATAATTTACATAAGGCTAGTAGCCTTTCAAGCATCGTGAATATCTTCGTATAATAAATAAGTGTAATAAAGATCTTAAACCATAGAATTTTAGAGCCGTTCGGTCGATGGCAACGTGAGAAAAACCATGTGCGATTGTCTAAATAAATAATGATTTCTGTTTCATTATATAAACACAGTATAAACGATGACGTTGAATCACCATGTTCAATCTTTTCCTAGCCAATGGTTTGGCTTGCTTTATTTGTGTTGTAAAAAGAAATTGTATTCTTGAAAATGAAGTAATCGACCCGTCTCACAACTTTTCATTTAGGTACTTCATTTTCATTTTCAATAATAAAAATTGCATTATGAATGCAAAAAGTAAATTAATTTGATTGTCTGTCGCCCATTATTTTTACCTAATGATAAGATTCAGGAAACCTTTTTTATCAAAAGACGTCCGGTGACAAAATATTAGTTGATTGTCTGATTCATGGCATAATATTTTGCCGAAGATAAAACGATTTTAACTTCAAGGATGTCACTTTGAGCTTGTCCTTTAATTTAAGTGCTCTATTAGGTTCAGTTCGTTCACTGGGTTCAGTATCATAATCTTAAATCAAGAGCATTTTAGAGTAGGTAGTTTTAAGGCTGACAGAATGACTCTACGCGATGTTTGCTCAGGACTTTAAGGGGTTGACTAGATACAACTAGCGCCGCTAATCGTTTTTAGCCAGTTTTGTTTCAAACCCACTTTAAACGCTTAAATTATTTAATAAATTATTTACTAATTTTAGTTAAGGGACGGAGTTATACTCTTCCGTACAGTAACTATTACTTTGAGATTAATATTCGCATGAGCTCAGAGCGTCAGCAGAGCCTTGCCAAGTTTCTGATTAAAACTGGTTTAGTTACTCTTTAGCGTAAGTAGCTAAGTACAGTGAGTAACCAATCGGTGAGTAGCGAGGCGCGAGAGGCGTTCCTCTCGTCACTTGTCACTGTACTTGTACTCTGCCAATAGCCACTGTAGGTACTTGGCCAACGTAAATCCGTCTTGAGGGACAGGGGAGGGAGAAAACAAGATGCAAACGCCCTCGAAGCCAGCTTCTCGTCATGTTTAACTACGTCATCAGCTTCAGTATTGCCCTGGTGTTGTTGCAGCGACGAGCTGGACGTGGTGGTGAGGCACCCCCGCCAGTCCTCCGGGTACCTGCTGGCGGACGGCGGGGACGGCGCGGAGGCCGACCTCCTGGGCACCACGCCCCCTCGCTCCCGCATCAGGACCAAGGAGAGGATCCGCAAGTAGGTTGAGCAAGTGGCTTTTTGTTGGGTTTTAGAGACATATCTCATATGCATGTGCTATGTCATGGTAGCAGCCAATCGAAACATGGCATATTGAATTACAACGTAGATAGGCTGCGCAAAATGCCTAATTTATTTTTACTGGTTAGAAAAACGTAGCTATTATACCACATGTTTAAGAAAAATAAGTTCTTTTGCCAAGAATATAATGCTCAGTTCTATCGAAACATAATCATCACAAGTCATTCCAAAATTGAGATAAAAAATAAGCCGAATATCACCCAATTGCAGGAAGCTCCATTAAAGTTAATGCTTCATTAAATCTATTGCTGTCACTTTTTATTTCTTGACAACGAAAAGTGACAGCAATAGACTTAATGAAGCATTAACTTTAATGGAGCTTCCTGCAAGTGGGTGTATGTCTGAAAAAGGTTTTCATGTTGAGTTTTAAGATTGTTTGTGCAAAAATCCATGCATAATATTTATGAATTAAAATCAGCATAAACTATATTAAAGTCTGAACGAAACAGATTTTTGCTAACATGTTTACTTTTTTTTTAAATAATAAAATTAGTGGCGACTAGCGAGAGCTCTTCTTAGCGTGGTTTATTCGTGTTATGCCAAAGTGGTCCTTATAGGCGCGTCTGGATGGCTGAATTTCCGAATACACTGCATCAGTACGCAGTAGATTCGGAAACTCAACCTTCGTTGGCGCAGATAAAGATCACTTTGGCATAACACTAATAAATCTCCGTTAGCTGCGCAGCCTATCCTCTTAACGTAGGAGAGTAAGGCGACTGCTTGGCGTCTCTCGGACATGAAGACTTCTTCTTCTTCTTTTTGTGCAATGGCGTTTCCCTTTCGGATTTCGCCAATACATGAAGAGTTGCTACTGAAGCGCTACTGGCGTATCTGCGATGGCATCAAATGAGATATGGCTCTTAGTGTTTGTGTTGCCCTTCAAAGCCTTTTTTCTGTCTCTTTCTTCTTCTTTTTCTGAATCAATACCAAAAGTAAAGTTTCCTGTACTGTACCTCTCTTTTGGAATTAAGACACTTGGGCATAGAATTGCCGTTTAGTTATTTAGATACTTACATTTATCCTTCGTTGTTGCTCTTACGCACGAGTTAATGAAATGCCCGCATGTCTGCTCATAAAAGTTTATTTGATTCTATGAAGTTGTTTTGATGTCTTCTATTGATGATTAAAAAATATAATTTCGAGGGCATGATGGAGATACAGAAACAGTGTTCTCCCTGAACCTACAAAACTACCTACCTTCTTGTGCTGGGATGTGTTTTGCATGTATAGTTGTGGTGTTGTTCAAAATTCAAAATCATTTATTCATTTTAAGCTGATACAGCACTTGTGAACGTCAACGAAGCTACGCTATCGGTTCGCAAATCCTACGGCGGGAGGCCTTGTAACGAGAAGAACCGGCAAGAAACTCGCCAAGGGCTTTTTTTTTCTCCCTGTCATATTCCATACAGTGTCGTCAAATTGAAAAGAATGAAGAAGAAGAAGAAGAATGTTAAGTTAGTTCGTTTATGTTGTTTATTTCGTAAAAAAATTCGACCGGAGACTCAGAAATTTACATCGTCTTTATTTTGTTACTTACAAATATCTTTTTGTTTATTATCATAAACAAAAAGATTATGGATTATGGATTTGGGACACAAGCCAAATTTTTTGTCTTATTAAAATTTTATCACAAACTGGTACTATAACTATTACTCGTAAGGAAGAAATGTACGTTTATGATCCACTCTGCATTCGCATATTAAGAAGGCTTGCGTGGCTAACTGTGTTTTGTTTATCGGTATTCTTTTCCTGTTGCCGGTCGACCGTTACCGAAGAAAGAATGCAATTTCCTAACGTACTTTGTACCTATACAAACGAATGATTGATTACCTTCCGTGGTTAAATTCGGTTGTTTAAAATCGAGTAATGATCCTCCACTCTTGTGCATTAACTTTAAATATAATAAATAATAATAATAATTAAGTATAAATAAATATTTTCTTACAATCACACCAATTATCTAAGCTCGTAGTTAATTTCTTAAGAAACTGTGTCTACGTGAATATATACTTAAATACTTTTTGTTTGTAAATACATACTTAATATACATAGAAAACACCCAGACCAAGACAAATAGACATGTTCATGCACACAAATATTTGTCTTGTTCGGGAATCGAACCCGAGACCTCTGGTGCAGAAGGCGGGTAGTTTAGCCCTGCGCCAAAGCGGTCGTCAAAAAAATATGGGTACCTACTTACCTTAATATATCATACTCGTAGTAAAACTACATGTTCAAGGCGTTCAATAATAGTTCGATAAGTTTTATAGAATAATAGAATAGGTACAAAGAACCTCAAACTTTTAAGCTTATTTCACAAAATTTCAATGTTTTTCAGATTTTGTACTAGCCATGGAAGGCTGGCCAGGATTTATCTCGTCTTTTTAAGAATCATTCGTTACAAGAAGTTGAGTAGATCTAAAAACGCAAGAAAGTAAGAAAATTATTTCCTTCTTATAACTGCAGCACTTATGTAGTAGGTATTATTTGACAAGTGCATTCATTTTATTCTAGTTATTTTTTCATTCGTTCACTGATTTTCAGACATTAAAAGATATAACACGTCATACATAGAAGAAACTTTGTCAAGAATTACAGAATAACACCATTATAGGTGGTTTTTATGTTGAGATACCGTATATAGCCGGTCTTTATACAAATGCAAATTAAAAGATCATATAGATACAAAAATACGTTTCTAGTGCTTTTTCCTCATAAAATGCAACAAATGTTCTATTTCATTCACTATTTGCATCCTAAGTTTATAAGATTTGCATGCAATACAAATTAACATAGTTTCTAGTAATGTAGAAGGTGAAACAGCTCATATTTCTTTATTTTTACCATTATTGATACGAGTACCTATGTCTTATAAAACTTCCCGTTGCATATCTTGATATCCGAGTCAACGTACAATGTATAAAATATACTTGATCACTGTATCTTCACTTCCTAGTTTGTTAATAATAAATAACTAATACTACCTACTCCACAAATTACGCGGAGATTTCACGCCGCATCGCACCACAAACAATAGACGTTATCTTTATGGTCGTAAGGCATATTTTGTTATAGCTACGGCACTCGAACCTTTATCACCGACATACACTCTGGCGTTATCAGCCTGAATGGTTGTAATCAGACCATTACGGGATGGAGGTGAACAGATTATACGTTACAATACAATAAGGACTCCGTGGTCGAGTAGTACGTGGTAGTACTGTGGGGCTAGTGTCATAATTTTTTTTAACCGATTCGATTCCCGGTTGTTTCAAAATGTTTTTTTTTCTTTTAAGTATAACTTTTAGGTAAAGACACATTTAATAACAAATAATGCAGGTACTTATCAGAATAACCCCAATATTTTGGCATTTTAAACCACAAAAAACCATTAATGAATTGTGAATTGAAACCACTAGTGATTACTTTGACGATTTGTTTACGTAACGTTGTGCCTTAACTTATGATAATAATAATTATAGAGATTTTGAACATCTATTAGGAATCCCTAGTAGTCTATAAATAAATTTACCTTACCTTACCATCATTAAGTTTTCAAGTTATTAATACTTACTTAAAAATTATTTTCTTTCCAAATTCTGTGTCAAAATCACTTCATCATGTCAGCCGAACGACGCCCACTGCTGGGCATAGGCCTCCCCCAAGGATCTCCACAACGATCGGTCCTGCGCTGCGCCGCATCCAGCGGGCGTCAAAATCACTTACTTACTTAAATAATAATATAAAATAAAAAAGCCTTTATTTCTTTGCAGATCACAAAAAGTAACTTAAATTATATTTTATTATAATGTTTTGTTAATTAAGTAAAAATGTATTATTTTAATTTTTAGTTTTTTGCATTCACAATTCAATTTTTATTACTGAAAAATGGAAGTATTTAGATTTTAGCGAAAGGTCGTGGGTTCGAGTCCCATCGGAGCTAGTTGTGAGACGGGTCGATTTTTTCTAAATACTTCATTTTCTAAAAAATGTATGTTAGAAAATAATGTTTAGTTCCTAAATTTAGTTGTTAGTTTAGATTTTACATAAATATTTAGTTATCTGCAAGAACTCCTCTGCAGGTGAGGGCGTCCTCCAAAGATAGCCAGTCCTCTCTAGATTGGGCTACTTGAATCCAGTTGGGGCCGGCTGTTTTTTGAGCTCATCTTCCCAGCTAGCTACAGGTCTACCTCTCTTTCTCTTGCCTTGTGGACCTGCCCATGTGGTTACCATTTTGGTCCATCTTCAGTCTCGTAGGCGCGCCACATGTCCTGTCAAAATCAGTTAAGGCGCTACTCGGAAAAATATCAACTTTTTGATTTAAAATTATAGGACGGTTAGATTTGTTATAAATCTGGTAATAAGATATATATTTCTTCATACCTTTATCTAGAATCGTATAACTAGTTTCAGAAACACGATTTTATGATTTTGGCTCGACACTTTTTTTTTTCGAAAATACCTCTAATAAATAAGAAATATCAAGATTATTCTTAAATGGGGATACATATACTATTGAAAATTGGTTTAATTAGTGGACACCAATAATATTTAGGATCGTATAGAAGCATTTTTTTAAAATCGCTATAGTTTTTGAATACGAAGTGATTTTGTGTTTTTTTTGCGTAATCGGCAAAATCGGTCTCGCTCCCGCGCGCGTCGTTTTCTCATTGCTATCTCGCTTTAGCATAATGTTTCCGAGTATCGCCTTAAGGCGATGATTCCCGACCGAAATAGGCACGCCAACGCTTGCTCGGCCGCGCGCGATACACTTCACGCGGACTGCGTCCGGCAGCCGGCAGTGAACTGTGAACTCGCGAGCAGCGCCCCGCGAATCGAAAATTCAATTAAAAATTAAATAATATTTTTTTTAAACTTATGACGGCCGGAATCTCTCGGCTATTTAAGGACAATTATTTTCGTATATTTTTCATTAACTAAAACTAAGCATACTGCAAGTAATAGGATATTTGGATTACGATTAGACGGATGTTTGGGATTTTACTTGACACAGTAAAAGATCACCAATAAAAAAAAACGGTCGGAAGCACTAGATAAATAACTGTAAAATAACATTTGGTTTTAAAATTCTAAAATTGGTCTGCATATTTTGCCCAAAATCTTCATTTGTATGGTTAGAAATGAAACCATGCAATTGAAGATTTTGGGCAAAATATACATAGGTATATAGATAAGTTATTCGAAACCAAAAATCATCTCATAATTTTCAACCGTCATTGTATTTACCTATCACTTGACAAAGTTAGTGAATACACATCGTAGTAGGTATTTTCATATGCAAAAAATATCGGGCACACCATGAGTAAATTTTATAATTTACTTTTTGGTAAAATAATCTAAACTTGCATTTATTTTTGTCGCAGGACCAAAATCGGCTCCGACGTGTTTATGCAGAAGGGACTACGCATCAAGAAGAATGAGAACGTGCCAAAAGTCGACGTCCCGTCACCCTGTGAGTGCCGCCCTTTATTTGTTATCAAGCTTTTTATTAACTTGCCATGTTAGTTAGTTAGTGGGGGACAAATCTTGCAAGCTTAATTTGACCCACTTGCCAGTGTCCGATGGAGCTTTTTGGTTTAGATGACAATACAATATTAAAGTATAGTCAGCAAAAAATATTAAATTTTAAAATATTAAATATATTTTGCTAAAACTTATATTAGATATTTTTAGTTGGTATTAGTTGAGAATACAAAACCAAGATTAAAGTGCTACAAACACCTGGTTAAACAGTGTGTTATCATTTTGCCATCTATGATTTCTGATGAAATGATGCGAATGATTTGGCAATTTGTAAAGATAATATTGCACGTTTTTTTTGTAAGAATTTGATTTTATTGTGAAAGAGCAACCTGGAGAAAAATGTAGGAAATTGTTTTACTTTAAATAATTGGTACTTAAAACTCATCATCATCAGCCATTTTGATGACCAACAGTTAGGGTATAAGCCTTTCTTATGATTGGATAAGGAAAATATGCTATCATGCATGACCACCTCTCGACTCCCTACTCCGACTTTGGCTCACCTGTCGGGCCCAATGTGGATTGGTGGAGTTAATACGCATTGACTGCAAATGCGAGCAAAAAAAGGCACGGCCGTACCATCCTTTTCTCGAAGCAGTTCAGGCCATTTTCGACCTCCCTATAACTTCGTTGTGGATAAAACTAGAAGTCTGAATTTTCAGTAACCAAGCTGGCATTGTATAAACACAAATGCAGCTGGAACTAACGGCTTAACTTGCCTTGTGCCTTCCGAAGCTAATAACTAAGATAATAAGTTGTTGGTCACCCATCCAGTGAACGACCATTGCGAAAGTTGCTTAACTTCAACGATCACAGGCCGAGCGCCACTGGGCTCCTCCTTCTCCTTTTATTGACTTACTTTTTTTATTATTATTTTTATCCACAACGGGGTAGCACTTAGCCTTCATCACAACTGATGTTAAGTGGTGATAAGGCTGAAGATGGAAGCGCACTACTCCCGGAATCCTCAATCACTGAGGAACTGGCTATCTTATCTCTAACTGCCGGAACACAATAATGTTGAAAACATCATTGCTATGGCGTCAGACTTAGATAAGATGGTGGTAGCTAGCCAGGCGGACTAAGAACAAGTCCCACCACCAACCAAACCGAATACAATATGTACCCCCACTGGGAATCGAACCCGGGACCTCTTGGTCTCTCCTTCTTTATTAAGCCAAAAATAATGTACGAAAGTGCCCAAAATAAGATAATATAGCAATCGGACTTGGCGCAGATAAAATGTACCACCATAGATAATACAACTCATGGTTATTTTGTATTATAAAAGTATTTTATCTAGTTGATGTCCTTGAAACTTTAACGCCATTGCATTGTTACCAACAATACTCATTTCAGTAACATTATGGCCGAACTGATGTCAAGGCCATTCAAATGACGTGCCTCATAATTAGCACATTGGGAAGTAGCAAGTAATATTTACTCAAATCGTATTGCAAACATCACCTTTGGAAATCTGACATAGTAATGTAATGATCAGTTTTTCACTACAATAGATCTGTCTGACATTATGAAGATATTAATCTCTCATATTTTTACAACACAATGCATAATGTCGTCCTTAATCTTAAGGGCACGTACTTCCAAATTATCGAAATCAACCTATTTTTGATTCAAAAGTAAACAATCTAATTCTAATAATTCTTTTTTAGTAATTCTTTATTATGAGCAGATAAAAATATAATGTTGAAGTTTCAGAAACGATCTTGATTATTTTGTGGCTAGAAACACGATATTCGTATCGTAACTCGACAATAAAAAATTTCAAAAATAAAGAAAATTTTCATTATTTTTATATTTTTTTGGTTTTATACTTAGATTATTAATCTCTAATTCACGAATAATATATAGAAAAATAGGTAAGAATTCAATTCATATAATTTATTTCAGAACTAGGTTAATGCCATATTGTACACTATTCTCAGGCTACTTTTTCAAAAAGTGAATTTATGCTCAAAATAACAATAAAAACATTGAAAAAATGAAAAAGTGAGGTTATTTTCATTACTCTCCACACGCAAGGAAAAAGACAAAGACAGAGTTTTTGGAAGATCCTGCCCTTAACTATTTTTCTACTTTAGGAACTTTGTTTATTTAGCTATAAGAGAGGTTTTTCTCTAAACGTGACTTCAACATTACACAAGTTATTGACGCGCTTGACTCTTACTTGCAAAAAACTTATAGGGCTTTCATCCGATTGGGGTTTCTCTGATTTTTCTTGCTTAAGAGTGCATGATGTCCTGGAACCTAAAATATTGTCAAAGTAATTGTACTATATACTATATTGCCGAAGTGATTTGGAAGATATCGTTGTTCCTGTGACATCATGAATAGGGGTTCGCCATTTTGGCCTATTGGCCGATTGGGGCTCGATTAAGCCCGGCAGACTTGCCGAAGTTCGGAGCGTTAGCCGGTACGGCCCCTGTATAATGTGTTAGTTCAGCATTTATTTTGAGAATATCTGTATATACCCCAAAACTAAAGGGTCTTTGGAATAAGAATATCAAATAAAATACATCGACTTAAATAGTATTTTTAACCTACTTCTAAATCAAAAAGGAGGAGGTTCTCTATTCGTCTGTATGTATGTTTTTTTTTGTGTATGTCCACCGATTACTCGAAGACGGCTGAACCGATTGAAATGGTTCAAACGTTATTACATCAGGTTAGTTTCCAAGTTGGTCCCATTTTTTGAAATTTTGAAATCGGTTCAGTAGTTTTCAGGAAATCTTGAAAATACTGTCGTTTTCGTTACCACTTTATGTGAATTTAAAACGTATCTTTAGGCATAACTCCTTTGTTTATAAACCGATTTAGATGATTCTTGTTTTGTTAAAAAGGGGATACCTCAAGGTATTTTAACCGACTTCGAAAAAGGAGGTTTTCAGTTTGATCACATACCTATTTACCAGAAAACACGTAAATTGCCTGCACGATGCACTAAAAAGAGTGAAATAAAAATTATTTTTATAAAAAAATAAAACCGCCTTCAAAAAAACCACATGTATCAAAAAAGTAAGAAATAATTCCTCACCAAATAAATAAGGTAAGTACTTTGAAGTCGGGCGGATTTTAACAAAAACAACAAAAAATTGTACATGTTTCACGCCCGACTTCAAAGTACTTACTTACGTTATTTATTTGGTGAGGAATTATTTCTTACTTTTTTGATGTGGTTTTTTTTACGTCATCGTATAGATGTCAATTAAATAAACGCGTGGGTTGATTGAACTGCCCCGTGTCGTCGTCACGATATGTTAGTTGCCATATAAAAACTATTGTGATGGCTTTGACCAACAATTACACGTTGATGATGGTGATTAGGCAATTGTACGCCTAATGTTTGCTTCAGTCAGCTCTTTGTTTTTATTATTGAGAAATATTTAGTACCCCGGCGAGGGTTGTAGTAGTTTTTTTACATAGCTATAATTACATACTTAAAATCCAAAATTTCAAGTCTGTAGGTCATTTAGTTCCGAAGTTAAGCGCGAAAGCAAAGTTTCGCATTTATGACACTCACTCACTCATGATCATCAGAATAGAACTAGTACTTCCCATAAACTCAGAGAGCTGAAATTTGGTACAGAGTTAGGGTTTAATGGCCACATAAAGGGAAAACTATAAAAACTAGACTCTCCAGCGAGAGTTGGTCAGTTTTTATAGGATGATTTTTGTGAGATTCTGTTTTCCCCAAATAAACAACGTGAAAAACATCATGCATATGCATTTTAGGTCTCTATTGAAAAAAACTTTTTACTGCTCACGTGAACGTGAGGTCGGTTAAATTGGTTTTCATCCCATCGATTCGAAAAGCGATGATTGTTTATCTAATAACAGGGTCCAAAACGATTCATTTTTTACCTGTTATGACAAGAGGGTATAAATAAATGAGATTTGAATTTTGAACAGCTTCATAACAGGGTCCAAAACGATGAGATTTGAATTTAGAACATAATTAAAGACGCATTGGTTGGAGTGTAGCAAAGGGTGTGCAGTAGGTACTTGAAAAAAATTCAACTGATTTTGTATGATTGAGAAATTTTCAAAAACGGAATTTTATTAAATTGAGATTATCTCGTAAACGGTGAGTCGTAGCTAAAATCTAACAAAATGTTCAACCCCCTACGGCATCCCCGGAGATACTTATAAGGAATCTGATGGACATATTTTTTTTTAATTTTTTTTTTCAAAACTCATTTTTTTTTCTTGCCCGACTAGCGCTATGATGTATCCGAACGACAAAGAAAGGTAGGTAGTCTGAGTTGTCTTTACTGCTTTTCTTATAGAGGGGGATGAAAAGCAGAGTGTATTACTCGGCCGCAAAATTATTTTCACCTTGGGCGGCGTATATTGAATCCCTCGCTGCGTTCAGGATTCTACTTTAGAATCCCTCGCTGCGCTCTGGATTAAAAATAGCGCCCTCGCCGTAAATATATTATTTTGCTCCCTTGTAATACAATCTACTATTACACTTTACAGTAAGCTGGTACACCCTTACACAGCCTTGAAATTAAGTTAAAAATATCATGGTTTTATTGCAGAAGGTTCAGTAAAACAATGTAATCTTTTTACGTGTTTTCTGGGTGATGTTTTTGGAATAAAACGTGTCTCATATTTGAGAGTACCTATGCATAGCTTGGGATCATGCAGTTGAATATTGCAGTTGAATTGGGATTATGACTGTTCCATCATCAGATTAAATTTTTACAGAACATATTTCTCGCAGTCGTTATTCAAATATTTCGCGTATCGTTATCAGATTCCATTCCACCCACTTGAAGCACGCATCGGCTAAATTTCAAAGATTATGTTTGTTGCGTATCGAGGCGCAGCGCTTCAGGCGCTGAATGAACACCAAAATCAGCTGTAAACATTCCTTGATAAGGCATTTAGCGCAAGGTCAAGTGCTGAATAGCATATTTAATGTTTCTGATCGTTATTTTTGTAATATACTTTTAATTTCTTCTATTTTTAAGTCTTAGGCTCTGAGAGAACTTAACTTGTATAATATGTATTATTTTTATTGATATTTTTGTTTTTTAAACGAGTTAATAATTTATCGTAAACCGGTTGAGAGATAGCGCTTTACGACTTATCTGTCCAACGAACCGTTTCTGTCATCGGTAGAGATAATATTATAGCAATATGTTTCTGTGTAAGTGACATACATACGTGTTGTTAATTGTTTTAGATTTTTGTGTTAATTAAGTGCAAGTGGAGTTTATTAAAATATCGAGGTATTTGTATTACTTACTTACTTATTTAGACATGTTTAAATTATGTTTGATTAAAAAAGCACGTGACTTTATTTGCTTTGGGTTTAGTCCGGTATGTGTCTCGTTGATAAGATAACTTTTTTATTATATTAATGTTTACAAACGCACATTTACTTTCGTCAAACGTTTAAATCATCTGATAAGTAAATAATGAATGAAGAACATCAACATTTATAGTTACTTATTTGTTTCTTGAGAAATAGAAGTTGGTTTACGTTTACCGATGGCATTGAAGCGAATCGTGTCGTGTCGTCATTACCTATATGTATTTGCAAATATGTATTGTTATGCATTGAACGTCACGAGACGAAAATCTGCGTGAAATCTTAGATAAGTATTTTAATCTTTACTTACCTGGAATTTTTTACGGCTTTCATAAGTATTTTACTCTTTGAATTGAAATTGAAATTAACATACACTGATTTAGGCATCATCGATACATCAAGACAAGAATAATGCCCTCTGTTTCCTGTGTTTTTGTATAGGTTATTGATTTTAATAATTAAAGTAACTTTGAAATAGCTAAAGGCTCTCTCAACGACGAACTCAAACGAAGGACTTTGTGCGACAATCCTATCATAATTACAATAAGTTTTATTGGGTTGATATTTGTTTAACAAGCTGAATTTAATTTCTCACATGCGTAGACTCGAAAGCATCAAAAGTCGGTTTGTCTCTTTTAAAATGTTGAATATGCATGTAATTTGATACTTACTAAATAATTGACAACAACGTTTTCATTATGTTGGTTTTCACAGTGCGTTTTGGCGAATTCCTAATTTAGTATAATTAATTTATGATTAGTCAATCTGTGTCTAGATCTTTGGCAGACGAGTGAAGATTGTTGTTGTTAGTATAGTGTTATAGGAGTTTATTCCGCTTTATTTTGTCAATTAGGAAAACAGCGAAAATGCACAGTAAATAAATTAGAATCGTCAAAAAATTTAATAAAATACACCCATATACCTTTTGCTAAGATAATAAAACAGCGCTTGGGTTAGCTAACTGCTGTGCCAGTAATCTATGCGTGTGGTATTTGTAGAGGAAAATCCACGCAAGGTAATTAATATGACCTCCAATCTTCAAATTTAAATAACAAAGTAGGTAAAACAGATTGTGCAAATTCAAAAACATGTGATATTGCCACGACAATGCAAGAAAACTTATACTTAGATTTAGGGTCGGGTTGCCATCTCCAAACTTTGAATTGAATTTCGGTTTAAAGCCAGGACTATATACATATAAGCAGGGTCGGTACATATTTCGAAATTAGCTTACTGGATTCGAGGGTACTTGGCCTGCCTTCAGAAAAAAAACCAGGACGATACTTAGAAACTATCCAGGACAGCCCAGAACACCCCAAAAACCAGGACAGGTCCTGGGAAACAGGACGGATGGCAACCCTAATTTAGGGGATAGTACGTATACGTAAGGTTCGAAAGATCCGATCACCACTATTTGGGTATTACCTCAATAATTTCAAACCATTTAACATGTGTGTGTGTTCTTCACAGTTCATTAATTTATAATTTAATATTTTCGCAGTCACTGACCGACTCAAGAAGCGCGCCAGCGTGATGCACAGGTCCCGGGAGCGGGACTCTAAGCAGATCATGAGTCAAACGGAGCAAAGAACAGATGGGCTACCCTGGCCCTTCCCTGCCGCCGGCCATATGCCAGCAGTGCCGACCTTGGTGAGTGGCAATGTCTCGTAATCACTGGTTAGCTCAAGTCATGTACAAGTCTCGGGAGCGGAATCCCATGCAAATCCTGAGTCATAAGTCAGACGGATCAGAACAGAACGTTCAGCAGAATCCAGACGCGCTGCCTTGCCTTCCCAACGACTTTCTACAAGCCGCCTTGACGAGTTATTTCGGTTCTTAGTGACGAGACTAAGACTCGCAGTAATATTTGGCGGACTAAACTGTAGCTTTTGATTAAAATTCTTTTTAAAGTTTCTTTATTCCACCATTACTTTTGAATGCCTTAACGGATTTTAATGTTTGAGATATTATTAGAAACGTTATGTCATCCCGAGTAACACTGTCTACTAACTGTCTTTTTTTGGGTTAATATTCAATATGGCGAAAGTGTTGCGTCATAAAAAAAAAATATTTTCTTCTTCAATTAAGTACTTAATAGCTATTATGGGTAACAAATGAAAGGCCTCGACGAGTATACATTTCAAAAATATATAATCTCATGTCAGGTGGAGTCATGCAACCGCTTCATGTGCCTGACGTCCCGCCTGAAGGCTCGGGACAGCGGCGAGCCGGCCGCACCCGAAGAGCCAGAGGAGCGACGCCCCGCACCCGACGATGAGCTGCCCGCCAGCCGGGTCAGCTTCCACAAGACGTTCTGCATGCTCATCAATATGGGCAACAACGTGGAGAAGGGATGCAGAAGAACGGTAGGTCTTCTTGAACATTGAATGGCTGTAGGCGAACGGTATGTATCTGCGTATATCAGAGCCGCGTCAGCTTCCACAAGACATTCTGCATGCTCATCAACATGGGCAACAACATGGAGAAGGGCTGCAGAAGGAAAGAAAGAAAAGACAAGAAAGAAAGAAAGAAATCTAGGTCTACATATATATTAAGGCCGGCAGCTGTAATCTGCTCATGCTCATTAATATGGGGAACAACACGGAGAAAGGATGTAGGCGGACAGACAATATCGGCGGATCTTAGACCAAGCTTTCAAAGGATTTGCAATGCATGCTTATCAGTATGGGTAACAAACAACGTAAAAAAGAAGTGCAGACACTTAATTAGTTTCGCATTCCTCTGTGAAAGATAAGGTTGTTTACACAGATCACCTGTATGTAGCAAGCTACATAGATGCCGTATGACAAATATTTTGTTCTTTTTGAAAGGTGAGAAATGGGGGGGGGGGGGGGGGGGGGGCAGAGACGTAACACAGGCCGGACACGGACAAGCAATGTCACTTATCAGTGATAAATCATAGATGCTTTGCGAAGGTGGGATGCTCTAAATGTGGTATCTATTGGTGGTTATCTGTGGGTTGTATATCCTATCCGCTCTTTAAAATTGGATTTATCCATCAATCAAAAATCACTATTATCTCTTTTTATCAAAACTAAACAAAAAAGTAAAAGTGCCGGCCAACGAAAATAATTGCACATTATTAGTGTAAACCGTGTTACGATAATTTTTTGTTTGTTATGACTTCAACACTGTACGATTACTGGCCAAGCAGTTATTCAAGTGTGAAAATGACATTTTTTTACTCATTTTAAAATGGGAGATCCGTCAAGTAAAAGTGCCGGCCAACGAAAAAAAATTGCACATTATTATTGTAAACAGTGTTTCGATATTTTATTGTTATGTCGTCAACAGTGTACGATTACTGGCCAAGCAGTTATTTGAGTTTGAAAATGTCATCTTTTTTACTCATTTTAAAATGGAAGATTTGTCAAGTAAAAGTGCTGGCCAACAAAAATAAATTGCACATTATTATCGTAAACAGTGTTAGGCCTCATTTCCACCTGCAAGTAAGTTTTCTGCGATAAATGTCCGACAGTCTGTCAGATAACATCAGGCGTGATAGCGGACAAGCGCTTGCCTATCAACCAATAAAAAAAAAATAACAACTTAACTTAGTATTCCGCGATAAATGTCCGACAGTCTGTCAGATAGCAACTTGCAAGTTGCTATCTGACAGACTGTCGGACATTTATCGCAGAAGACTTACTTGCAGGTGGAAATGAGGCCTTACGATCATTTTTTGCCATGACGTTAACAGTGTACGATTACTGGCCAAACAGTTGTTCGAGTTTGAAAATGTCTTTTTTCATTTTCAATCTTGAATAATTCCTTGGCCAACTGTTGACGCGACTGATCTCCTTTGGCAGATAAGCCGCGAGGAACAGGTGTGGCAGAACGAGCTGAAGGACCTGATCTGGCTAGAACTGCAGGCCAAAGTGGCGGGCCGCTCGCTAGCGCAGCAGGATGCATATTTATGTGCAGCGCGCAATGCAGTGCCCGCCGTGCTGCAGCGGATCATGAGATACAGGTCAGTGGGACATAATGGTAGGTCTTATATTATTTTTATGCATTCACAATGCAATTTTGTAAGTATAGGAAAAGTGTGATAGTAAAAAACCACGAGCCCTATAAGTAGCTTTCAGGCGGGATTCGAACCCGCGCCTCCGGGAATCCGGCCCGATGCTCTGACCAACTAAGCTACCGAAAGGCTTACACGACTCGTCGAATTTTGCTATCACTTGTTACGCTGTAGGCCAGCGTAGCTGAAATGGTAGGTCAGTGGTGGCACTTGGTGCGACTCGACAAATGTGAAAAAGAACTTCGATCTGTATTATAACAAGCGAATTACGTGTTGCTAATAATTAAATGAACATTTTAAGTCAATAAAAAAAAATCAGTCAAATACCCAATTACTATGCGCGCCGCCGAATGTATGGAGAAAACTACATTCTTCCCGAGTGAAATAGGCTATATTTTATCCCGATATTCCCATGGGAATGGGTACCACGCGGGTAAACAGCGAGGATTTTACTAGTTTGTTATAATTTAAGTATGTGTTTTTTTTGTCAAAACTAGATTCGTGAACTCTGGGCGGTGTCAGCCGCGAGCGGGCGCGGGGGAGGAGCATACTTCGGAGCCTGAGGGCCGGGACGACGTCGACGACTGTGGTGAAAACAACGGTCAGCACGAGAATGAACCTTATAAGGCCTACGCAGACGAGGGACTTTTGTCCGCCGACATAACCTAAATGTGGTAACTTTCGCCGCGAATTCAACGTATATCGACGGTTATTCTATTTGTGAAGGTCTAGCGAGGAATTAAGAGTCGCTAGATAGCTTCATGGGCAGAATAACCTTAACGTGTAGAGTAGTGTGATCGGTGAAGGTGCAAGTTTTGCGATTATTTGCGGAAGAAAGCTACATATATTTATTTTTCACAATGGTTAGGGACTTCCGCCAAGTGACGCCTGATTCAATCAAAGAATAACCTTAGTTTTAATTGAATTCGCAGCGTCTTTTAGGTTAGGTTAGGTTCTTTTAGGTCTTTTAGGTTATGTCGGCGGACAAAAGTCCCTCGTTTGTGCAGCCCTTTATTGTTTGTAAAAACAAAATTAGACGGTTCATTTTTGCTTTAATTTTCGATGCCTCATCGATGAAAGACCGAAAATGAAATTGTCTTAATTGTCGTTCATCGCAGTGTGCCTTTGCGGTAAAAGCTTGCGGCTCCCGATTGTTTTCACTAGCATCGTTCATCATTCATCATTCACAATTCATTGCAGAAATGAATCACTTTTGATGAACCGTCTAATTTCGGCTTTATAGTTATACAATTTATTTGCGTATTTCAGTGTTGCCTCATTATCAGATTTCTCCGTATTTATACTTCTTTCTTGGCCTTTCCGAGTTGATGGTGGATTCCTTTAAGGATTGTCGACCTTATTCATTGCACAATGCTTTTTTTCAATACCAGTTCATAACCACACTCTCAAATATTTTTGTGAAAATAAATAACTGCTGAATGAACATCTTTAATACCGTATAAACATGTTTTTATTTTTAAACAAATGATTGAATACAATTTACATGTTGATTTTTCAATCCCCAGATAATAGTTATCAGTCAGTTAAATTAATAACCAATAAAAGAAATGTCAATCTCAAAACAAGAGAGATATGAATGACAATTGATTTTCAATTTGGAGGTATTAAACGATATCAGACGAATATTTTTTATCCAAGCGCATTGAAAAATCGGCCCTTAGTAATCTACTAAACCTAACCTACCTAACTAACAAAGAAATTCCTATAAATTAAAATTGTTTAAGTGTGCAGTTTAGACCAAAATTATCTTCGACACATTTCTGCTGTAGTTATTTTATCTGTAGTGTTATGTTTCTACCAGAAACGGCACCAGAGAATGAGCAGGGCTGCCTCTCCCTGGACTGCGACCGTTGCACGCAAGCCGTAGGCCGCGCCATGCAGGATATCAGTTCATTGCTCGATGCCTACTACGCAGCCCTGGAGTTGTATCCTTCCAGTACGGCCATGATGGTCGACCACCCGCTCATCGCCACTCAGGTGTTCAAGAACAGACTCAAGGTGAGTGGTCTTCTTCTTCTTCTTAATGTGCCGCTTTATTATTGAAGGTTGACCGTCAGCTCCTTGAATTTGGCTTTGTCCATGGCGAGTCTGAACAACTGTTCAACCGTCTTAACGCCGGTCCACTGGCGGATGTTACGAAGCCACATTTTGCGTCCTCCTACTCTGCGCTTTCCGGCAATCTTCCCCATCATGATGATATTGCGGATTTCTCAAGATGTGACCAAGATATGCGACTTTTCTTATTTTAATGGTCTGAACCAGCTCCACGTTTTTATTCATGCGCCTAAGGACCTCGACGTTGAGTGGTAGGTTGAGTTGACGACGTCGAGTCGAAGGTGAGTGGTATTGTATCTTTATTATATTTACTTTTGTTTAGTTGTTAAATTATAAGATGAGAGGGCTCAAGACTAAGTAAAAGGAGTTACCTACACACTGTGTAGTATGGCCGCGCCATGAGGGATATCAGTTCGTTGCTCGATGCCTACTACGCAGCCCTGGAGTTGTATCCTTCCAGTACGGCTATGATGGTCGACCACCCGCTTATTGCTACTCAGGTGTTCAAGAACAGACTCAAGGTGGGTCTTTATTACATTTACTTTTGTTTAGTTGTTAAGTTATGAGATGTGATAAGATGGCTCAAAACTAAGTTAAGAGAGGTACCTACACACCGCTCATTGCCACTCATGGGTTCAAGAACAGACTCAAGGTGTGGTATTGGGTCTTTATTACTTTTACTTTTGTTTAGTTATGATATTATGAGAGGGCTCAAAACTCAAAACTAAGTAAAAAGAGGCTACACATTGCGCAATATGGCCGCACCTTAAGATATCAGTTCATTGCTCGATGCCTACTACGCAGCCCTGGATTTGTATCCTTCCAGTACGACCATGATGGTCGACCACCCGCTCATCGCCACTCAGGTGTTCAAGAACAGACTCAAGGTGAGTTGTATTGGGTCTTTATTACATTTACTTTTGTTTAGTTGTTAAGTTATGAGATGAGAGGGCTCGAAACTAAGTATAAAGAGAATATGGCCACGCCATGCGGGATATCAGTTCATTGCTCGATGCCTACTACGCAGCCCTGGAGTTGTATCCTTCTAGTACGGCCATGATGGTCGACCACCCGCTCATCGCCACTCAGGTGTTCAAGAACAGACTCAAGGTGGGTCATTATTACTTTTACTTTTGTTTAGTTGTTAAGTTATGAGATGAGAGGGCTCGAAACTAAGTAAAAAGAGAATATGGCCACGCCATGCGGGATATCAGTTCATTGCTCGATGCCTACTACGCAGCCCTGGAGTTGTATCCTTCTAGTACGGCCATGATGGTCGACCACCCGCTCATCGCCACTCAGGTGTTCAAGAACAGACTCAAGGTGGGTCATTATTACTTTTACTTTTGTTTAGTTGTTAAGTTATGAGATGAGAGGGCTCGAAACTAAGTAAAAAGAGAATATGGCCACGCCATGCGGGATATCAGCTCACTGCTCGATGCCTACTACGCAGCCCTGGAGTTGTATCCTTCCAGTACGGCCATGATGGTCGACCACCCGCTTATCGTCACTCAGGTGTTCAAGAACAGACTCAAGGTGAGCTGTGTTGGGTCTTTATTACATTTATTTACTTTTGTTTAGTTGTTCAGTAATGAGTTGTGAGGGCTCAAAACTAAGTAAAAAGAGTTACCTACACACTGCGAAATATGGCCGTTCCATGAGATATCAGTTCGTTGCTCGATGCCTACTACGCAGCCCTGGAGTTGTATCCTTCCAGTACGGCCATGATGGTCGACCACCCGCTCATCGCCACTCAGGTGTTCAAGAATAGACTCAAGGTGAGTTGTGTTGGCATTTACTGTTGTTTAGTTGTTAAGTTATGAGATGAGAGGGCTCGAAATTAAGTAAAAAGAGAATATGGCAGCGCCATGAGGGATATCAGCTCGTTGATCGATGCTTACTACGCAGCCCTGGAGTTGTATCCTTCTAGTACGGCCATGATGGTCGACCACCCGCTCATCGCCACTCAGGTGTTCAAGAACAGACTCAAGGTGAGTTGTGTTGGGTCTTTATTACATTTATTTACTTTTGTTTAGTTGTTCAGTAATGAGTTGTGAGGGCTCAAAACTAAGTAAAAAGAGGTACCTCAATCTTACCGCGTAATATGTTCGTCGTATATGCTGGCGCATTGGAAAAATTTCTGTAAGCCTGCATGATTTATGAAATAAATAATAAATAAATAAATAAATAATATGCACACTAGAACGGTTTCCTTTTCGTTCTAAATATGCAAGTAGATAACGCTTGTAAAATGACTTTAATCTACGTAATTTTGATTGATTGAATAATTATGTTTTGTCGGTACTGATTGTTTACAAATGTACACAAGGACATAGCTTCTAACTTACACGCATAGGTATCAAATTAGTGATAATTACTTCAGGCTCATGAATTACATGAGCTCATACCGCCTTCCTCTTTTTACCACCGAACATCCAGATGCACTGCGGGCTACCACCCCTACCTGGTTTCTCCTCCCAGATCCCGCACTAAATGCTTGTCAACTTCATTTATCATGCGGACCGCGAAAGAGTGGAACGCCCTCCCTGCGTCGAGTCGGTGCCATCCACCCCGGTGGCTCTGCCCCGGTGGCGGGACCGATGGGAAAAATAGTTTCATCCACCCCGGTAATTCGTGTCTTGATGTTTAACGGGGTGGATGGCACTGGCAAAGTTTCAGCGACCCCGGTATTTCATTTAACGGGACGGATGGCACAGATCTAATATCATACACCACGGTAAATTGCGTTTAGTTGAATATAAAAAAAATATTATCTAATAATAATATTATTTATTCTACACCGTAAAATTAGACCCATTAAATAAAACGCAAGATATTTTTATGTAATAATCAGGTTTTATTATGACAATAAATATACAATGTTGATATACTTTACTTACGCAGTTTAAAAAAAAAACAGTCTTCATTATAAAAGTAAATTATTACATTATTCTACAAAGTGAAATTATACATACCTAGGTAGGTATTCGTACAAATGTTTATATATAATAATCAGTTATAATAACATAAGATAAGTAAAAAAAAATGGAAAATGAAGTATTTTGAATAAATCGACCCGTCTTACAACTAGTCCGATGGGACTCGAACCCACGACATTTCGCTTTCCGGGCGACTGCTCTAACCACTGAGCTACGGAGTCGTTACGAGAAGCGTCGATTTTATCAAATATGTACTTCTTACGCGCCGTATAGCCAGCGTTAATTTCATCAATGTGAAGATATTACTACCCTCACACGCGAAAGAAATACCTTTCCAGATATTTGACAATCGCTAAAGATGAAAATACTATTGCAAGTTATTTAAATATTTACTTTTTATACCCCTTTCTATCTGTACTTCGATAATCACAGATTCGTAATTTAATCAATTATGATGTAATACATAAACAACTAATAAAATGAACACATTCCAGCAAAAATCAACGTCGTAAAACATACAGTTTTAGTAGCAAACAAAATAACATAAACAATAAACAACTAAGACATCGATAAATCACAGATTCGAAATTAATTCAGTCTTCATTGGTCAATCAATGTAAATCAGTTTTTTTAATTATTTACTTACTTATAAAATACATAACTAATAAAATAAAACTTTCTAGTAATAAATAATAATCAACGTTGTAAAACAATCATAGTCCCAATAGGAAACTTAATCACAGATTTGAATTGGTCTTTATTGCTAATTCAATCATCATTATTCTCTCTAAAAGCTATCGCAGACTTTCTAGATAATGTCCTACCGTAAAATTAGAGATTTAAGTTTAAATTGGCGACTAATTGACGCCTGACCGGCCGAATAGGGCAGGAGAACAATGGAAAATCTATTGTGTCTCATTTCTGGGTGTTGAAGGAACGAGCCTTAGTTGTATTATGTTTGTTGTTATATTTTTTGCTTATAAAAATGTGTGTTTTACGACGTTGATTTTTGCTAGGTGTTAATTTTATTAGTTGTTTAAGTATAACCTACCTACTTATTACATTAATAAGTTTATGGTTATAAATATTTATTGATTTATATTATCAGCAAAGATTGTTCATTACGAATCTGTGATTATGGAAGTCAAACTTATATTTAACGATTGTTTGCTAATGAAAATATTATATGATTATACCTAATGATTTACAACGCAAAAAAAGCTTTTTGATTGTGGAGTCAGAGGTACAGCTCATAAATGGCTAACAAGTTACTTAAACAAAAGATATCAATGCACTGAAATCACACGAATTGAAAACGATACTAGAGTGACTTCCAGATCAAAATATCATCAGTTAAATTGTGGCATACCGCAAGGAAGCATATTAGGACCCCTGTTGTTTGTACTTTACATCAATGACCTGCCAACTATAATTAAAAATGACCATTGTTTTTTATTTGCTGATGACTGCACACTGCTATTTTCAAACAAAAATATTGACGATCTTGAAAGTGACATAACAAATACACTCTCTGATGTAATAAACTGGATGGACAAAAATAATTTAAAAGTAAATATAAATAAGACAAAAGCTATACATTTTCATACCTACAAAAGTAAAAGATTAGATATTAATATTCACTGTAATAACGAAAAAGTAGAACTTACAAATAGTACACAGTTTTTGGGAATTACCTTAGATGAACACTGTAGTTGGAAAAGCCATATTGATAGCCTTTGTAAAAAGCTTAACAAATTTGTGTTTGCACTACAAAGAATAAAAAAAACTGCATCCTTTCAAATAGCTCTTCAGGCCTATTATGGATATATAGAATCCCTATTACGATATGGTATTATAATATGGGGAAATAGTGTTGACTTTGATAGAGCTTTTAAAGCACAGAAAAGATGCATTCGAGCATTATGTGGTCTTAGATCTAGTCGAGATACTTGCAAACCCTATTTTAAAGAACATAAAATATTGCCCCTACCCTGTATATACATTGCTGAAATGTGCTTGCTGGTGAAAAAGCATACAGAATATTTCACTAAAATAGAAAACGTTAAAAAGAACCTACGAGGCTCTAGAAAAAACAAATTAATGATACCACATTGCAAATTAACCTTGTACAAAGAAAATGTTTACTTCATGGCTGTAAAACTTTATAATAAACTGCCATCAGATCTTGCACAAATACCAATTACCAACAATAAATTTAAAAACTGTTTGTTACGCTGGCTTATGGAAAAAACATTCTACTCAGTAAAAGAGTACCTAGATTTTAAGGAATAAAATGCACCTCTATGCTAAATTCAATAACAGAGTATTTGAATGTACTATGTATAGATATTATGTAATGCCACTCGATTTTTAATTAATGTAAGTATAAAAATGACATTTTGATTTTCATTTATACATTTGATTTTATTGACATGCTGATTTATTATTTAATGATTACTTTAACTTGACTAATGCTAATGATTGTTAATCTTATTTTATATTAATGTAATACAATTTGACATATAATACTTCAATAATCAAGGTAATGATGTAATAGTAATAAATTAATATCAATATGTAATAGTAATTAATTCATACCAATATGACGCAATATTTGCACGCCTACAATATTTAAGGCAAAATACCGTAGATCTAAACACACGTTGTCTTCCATCTCAATGTATGAACACTGTATTGAGCAAATTAAACATTTCATTTCATTTCATTAAACATTTCATTTCATTAAACATTTCATTTCATTTCATTTCATTTCATTTCAACGTAATTTTTTGCTATAAGTAGGCAAGGTTTTATGTAACTAGTTATTAATTACTTATCTTGTGTTATAACTGATTATTATGTTAAACATTTCTACAAATATGTATTATTTCGGTTTGTAGAATAATGTAGGTATTATTTTACCTTTATAATGAAGACTGTTATTTTTGAACTGCGTATATCAACATTGTATATTTACTGTCATAATAAAACCTGATTATTACATAAAAATATCTTGCGTTTTATTTAATGGGTCTAATTTTACGGTGAAGAATAAATAATATTATTTTTAAATAAGTAATTTTTTTTTATATTCTCCTAAACGCAATACTGTGGTGTTTGAAATAAGATCTGTGCCATCCGTCCCGTTAAATGATGTAGGTACCGGGGTCGCTGAAACTTCGTCAGTGCCATCCACCCCGTTCAACATCAAGACACGAATCACCGGGGTGGATGAAACTATTTTTCCCAACGGTCCCGCCACCGGGACAGAGCCACCGGGGTGGATGGGACCGACTCCCTGCGTCGGTGTTTACCGAAACATACAACCCGAATGTTTTCAAGATTAAGGCATCTTCTGGGTAAGCTCGGTCCATCGTAGACGTCATCTTGCTCATCGAGTAAGATTGGTATCTAGAGAAAAATTCTTATTTCGATTCACGCTAAATGTCTGAAAATATACAGTGGACATTTTTTTCAAAAATTCAAAATCCAATTTCGTTTATTCAATTTAGGTTTGTTTAATAACACTAATGAACAAGGAGATTCAACCAAAGAAACTGGAGATAGTAGTACTAACACTTTTTTGTAGACTGTTGCTGTCTTCCATTTCACCTATACTTTTAAACAAAACGTATGGTCATATGAGATAACAGACAGCCACGACGTACATAAATGTCAAATTTGCTTTGTACACTTTTTTTTATTCAGGCTGAAAACTCCAGTTTCCTTGGATGAATCTCCTTGCTTAAGAACGTCAATGAAGCTACGCCATCGGTTCGCAAATCCTACGACAGGAGACCTTGTAACGAGAAGACCCGGCAAGAAATTCGCTATTTTTTCTCCCTGTTTTAATTTATACAGCATCGTCAAGAATACCGCTTAAATTATGTACAATTTTGCTTATTACCTAAAACAGTAAACAATTTTCAATTAAACAAGGATATAGGATATAGGAAATAGTTTAATGCAGGGACTAAAATATCGATAAAAAAATATATCGATATAAAAATATCGATAAAATTTATCGATATTTCTATTATCGATAATTATATCGAAAAAAATATCGATAATTAATAATCGATAAGGCCTTGCTGCGTCATACCATGTATGCATGTTGCCAACTTTACGTCCGTCTGGATATTGTCTGGTGTGGTGTGGTGTGTGTGGCTCACTCACTCACACGCCACACACATGGGGCGCGCCGTTGCTGTTATTTATCTTTTACTTATATTCTTTTAGCGCATTATCGTTATGATTAATAATTATGTTAGTATTGTTTTATAATAAGTGATTGACATGCGTTAGAAAATGAATCCAAATAACTGAATAAAAACATTACCGGATAATCAACCATTTTTTAAATTTTTTTGATGTCGTTTTTTTATTTAACTTGTGCTACTTTTGGCGGCGCATCAGATATTGAAGATGACCATATATTATGACGTGCCAGATTCTTTGGTGGTAGATTTTTATTGATGATATCCACCATATTCCATCCAATCATCCTTAGAACGTATGAATCTGGAACCCATCATTCTTTGGTTGGGAGATTAAAATTAAAATATGTTTTATTTTAATTAATAATGTCTCGGAAGTATTCATTTAAACATCGTGTCCTAAACGATTAATAATTGTCCTATTACACCAAAAAATGTAAGTATTCAAATTAAAATTTTAAATCATAAGAACCTACAAAACTTTATTTTAAAATTTCGCTTTTTATTAACCGGTAAAAACGCTCTTCGCCATGTTCTGACGTCATAAAATTTGTAACCAACCACTTGACAGTGTTGACAGTGTCAAGTGGTTGTTTACTTACCTTAGGGTAGTTTCACTTAACAAAGATCTTTCTCCAATATGCATTTGATTAAAGAAATTTGAAGACTTTGACGTTCAATTTTATACATTCAACATCCATCTTTGATAAGTGGAATACATCCTTACTTATATGTAGTAAAAGTTAAAGTGACGTTTATTTGTTTGCAAATTTAGAAATCCAATACGTCTCAACATAGTGTAGGCAATGAACAGATTCTTTGTATGGAGACCCATACACTAATTCCTCAGTCGATAAAACTTTGCTGAGTTATAAAATAGCATGAGTCATAAACTTTTAAATGATTATCCAAAAAAAAACTCACACGGAAGTTAGGTATTTATACATAAATATACAAATCTGTTTATATATTGAACCGAGTAATTTCTCAGTCCAAATTTATTTTACCAAATGAGCTATTTATACTAGTATGTGATACTTGATGAAAATCCAAAACTTTTTTCAAACATGAGTATGCTTGGCAAAATGGTATAATTCCGTTAAAAAGTTCGACAGAGACATTTTTCAGTCCAAGTCACCCCATTTTGTTTTATTAAAATTTGGTGGTTCTGCTGGTATATTTTTTTGGGTATTTCATATTATTGTTTTTATACGTTACATGAATATGTCTGGTTAAGAAAATTTTGACGGAGCATTTTTCCTAAAAAAGATATCAATGAAATAAGACTTTCATTAAAAAATACCTAATCTTCTATTATTATTATTTTTTGGAAATTTATACCATTCTTTTAATTTATTAATACTTTATCATGATGTAAAGTTTTTTCTGACTGAGGAATTACTGTGGGGGTCAACTAGCTTCATTGACTACACTAACATGGATGATGTGTTTTCATCAGTTCAAATAAAAAAAAAAAAAATTTTTAAAATTATTTTTACCTATCAATCTTGTACTTTTATTTCATTATATCGCTATATTACGTTTTCCTAAGCCAATTTTTTTTTTTCATTTTTTTTCGGTGATGTGATAGAAATTTTCATTCGATGTATCAAATTAAGTATGAGTCAAGTAGCCTATTAATAAGTTATTTTTTGTTTTAAGTATTAATGATGACATTGAAGTATTCATTTGAATTGTAATAGCATTTATTTATTAGAATTTTTTTAATTGGTTAGTAAACAAAGATTTTTTATTTTCATTAATTGAAGGAGGTAATTTATTATATATTTTAATAGATGAATGTTATGTACTATTAGATATTAGTTTTAATCTGTAACTTGGCAACATTAACTTATTTTTGTATCGTGATGGATATTTCGATGGAATATCTTGTCGTTTTGTGTAAAATTCGCTATGTTTGCGTACAAATTTGCAAAATTCGTAAAGATACAAACACGGCAGGGGCAATTTCTAGAAACTGTGTCTGTGTAAACTTGATGACAGATAAATATATAAGTACTTAAATATTTTTTGTTTGTAAATACATACTTATTATACATAGAAAACACCCAGACCAAGACAAATATACATGTTCATGCACACAAATATTTGTCTTGTTCGGAAATCGAACCCGAGACCTCTGGCGCGGAAGGCAGGTAGTTTGCTCCTGCGCCAAATCGGTCGTCAGGTATCGTCAGGTAAATATAAGTACTTATTTTAAAATAAACAAATACAAAAGTCACTTTACCGTGCGTACGAAGTCGCGGGCAACAGCTAGTATTGATATAAAAACATATATTCAAACAAAGCTTCAAATAAATTCAACAAAATGCTATCAAAAAGAAGTCGTAATGCATTCGTATCGTAATTTGTTATCGTATTGGGTCATTAATTACGATGTATTCGTCATTCGTATTGGTATCGTAATAGCCACACAAATAGGGTAAATTACTAAAATACGCAAAGAACGCATTTTAGTTGGTAGCTATCTGCCGCTTGCCAAAACGCAAAACAAAATCAAACGCTTGTCGTCTTGCCGTTGTTGTCGCTCCGACGATAATCCCCCGATCCGATCCTCTCGCCCTGCTAAGTTTGGCAACGTCGCGCGTCGCACTCGCACGTTTCGTACATTATCGATATTAAAATATCGATAAAATTATCGATATTTTAATCGCTATTTCGTATCGATATCCAACTATCGAAATTTTATGCTTATATCGATATTTTTCAAATATCGATATAAGTCCCTGGTTTAATGGACACACTAATCTTAATCTTATTCACATTATACAATAAGATTACACTAATTACTATTACTTCTGTTTGGTAGGCGATGTGCGTGTGGTACAACTCGGCGCTGCACCTGCGCCTGAAGATGCTGTCTGTTCGCCGCATGATGCGCTCGCTGCGGCGGAAGGGCCGCCCCGCGCACAGCGAACATGCCGCCAGGTATGTTGGAAGGAAGGACGGTGTTGTCTTTAGCCTTGGGTAGGTATGTTGGAAGGAAGGATGTTGTTGTCTTTAGCCTTGGGTAGGTATGTTAGAAGGAAGGATGGTGTTGTCTTTAGCCTTGGGTAGACGATGTGCGTGTGACTGCTGGGTGCAGCAACAACTCGGCTATGAGGATAAATGAGGAAGGAAATGAACTTACTTGATGAGCTGAATGATGAGTGGTTAAGCAGACTGTGATGACGATGGTAGCACGATAAAATGATTGATGAGATGGATATGAGCTGATGGTAGTTCGGTGATGAAGTCGCGCACTGAGGAATGTCAATCCCGCACTGACTCGCACAATTTCACCCACGGTAATTAATGTCTTGAGCTAAGTTAAATTCACTTTATTCACCGGCCGGTTTCGTATTGAGCTGAGAGCTGGTAAATGTTCCTATTATCTGTATAACACAAATTCACAAACGAATCACGTTATTACTGAGAACTCCTCGCGCGCGCGCGGGCCAGAGCAATTTTGCGCGTTGAGCGTGTGCCAGAGCGTTGATTGTGTCGTGGCGTTCTCGGGAACGTTCGGGCAAACTCGGGTACATGTCACTACGTCGCCTTGGCGCGAACAATGGTGTCTTTATCCTTGGGCAAGCGATGTGCTTATGGCACAACTCTGCGCTGCACCTGCGCCTGAAGATGCTGTCTGTTCGCCGCATGATGCGCTCGCTGCGGCGGAAGGGCCGCCCCGCGCACAGCGAACATGCCGCCAGGTATGTTGGAAGAAGGATGGTGTTGTCTTTAGCCTTGGGTATGCGAATGTCGCCAGGTATGTTGGAAGAAGGATGGTGTTGTCTTTAGCCTTGGGTATGCGAATGTCGCCAGGTATGTTGGAAGAAGGATGGTGTTGTCTTTAGCCTTGGGTATGCGAATGTCGCCAGGTATGTTGGAAGAAGGATGGTGTTGTCTTTAGCCTTGGGTATGCGAATGTCGCCAGGTATGTTGGAAGAAGGATGGTGTTGTCTTTAGCCTTGGGTATGCGAATGTCGCCAGGTATGTTGGAAGAAGGATGGTGTTGTCTTTGGCCTTGGGTATGCGAATGTCGCCAGGTATGTTGGAAGGAAGAAGGATGGTGTTGTCTTTAGCCTTGGGTTTGTGAATGTCGCCAGGTATGTTGGAAGGAAGGATGGTGTTGGCTTTAGTCTTGGGTAGGTATGTTGGAAGAAAGGATGGTGTTGTCTTTAGCCTTGGGTAGTTATGTTGGAAGGAAGGATGGTGTTGTCTTTAGCCTTGGGTAGTTATGTTGGAAGGAAGGATGGTGTTGTCTTTAGCTTTGGGTAGACGATGTGCGTGTGACTGCTGGGTGCAGCAACAACTCGGCTATGAGGATAAATGAGGAAGGAAATGAACTTACTTGATGAGCTGAATGATGAGTGGTTAAGCAGACTGTGATGACGATGGTAGCACGATAAAATGATTGATGAGATGGATATGAGCTGATGGTAGTTCGGTGATGAAGTCGCGCACTGAGGAATGTCAATCCCGTACTGACTCGCACAATTTCACCCACGGTAATTAATTTCTTGAGCTGAGTTAAATTCACTTTATTCACCGGCCGGTTTCGTATTGAGCTGAGAGCTGATAAATCACGTTATTACTGAGTAACTCGTGCGCGCGCGGGCCAGAGCAACCCTGCGTTGATTGTGTCGTGCGCCGGGCAGCGGCGCAAGCGTTCTCGGCAACGTTCGGGCAAACTCGGGTACATGTCACTACGTCGCCTTGGCGCGAACAATGGTGTCTTTAGCCTTGGGCAGGCGATGTGCGTGTGGTACAACTCTGCGCTGCACCTGCGCCTGAAGATGCTGTCTGTTCGCCGCATGATGCGCTCGCTGCGGCGGAAGGGCCGCCCCGCGCACAGCGAACATGCCGCCAGGTATGTTGGAAGGAAGGATGGTGTTTTCGTTTAACCCAAAGACGCCAGAGAGGCCGAAAAGGGCCAGAGAATTATATAGTAAATTCTGCCTTATTTCTATAAGAAAGAAGTGGTTAAACGACGCTGTTGCCCATGGTACCCACATACCTTCTAAGCGCTCGTTTGAGGAGAGACGGCGCGGGTGAATTGTGCATCAGTTGGTGCGTCACATTGACTTATTTGATTAGACCTGTCGTGAGCGCGCAATGATAACACAATTTAACGAAATGCTGCCTTATAAGAAATAAGGCAGCATTTCAGTTTGGCCCCAATCGGCCGTAGTAAGGCGGTACCCTGATCGAAAGTGGCGCCCTCAGAGGTTTTTATTTCATAAGTTGCTAATAGAAAAGGATTTATACAAAATTTTACGGGGAATTTTTTATGTCCATAGTCTAGTATTTTTAGAAGGTATCGCTACATTCCCTCATAGTCAGTCGTAGAAGTAGATAGCAAATGTGTCAAGACGGCCACTTTCATGTTCGCTGTGCGTCGCATGATGCGCTCACTGCGGTGGAAGGGCCGCCCCGCGCACAGCGAACATGCCGCCAGGTATGTTGGAAGAAGGATGGTGTTGTCTTTTAGCCTTGAACATTTAACTAAAGTCTTGCATCCGCTTAAGAGTTGTGATTATTCAAAAAACAGCTTTTTGAAATGTTCTGAAGAAGCCCAAGCTTCACGTTACTTGTTCCGTAATCTATTTACTCTTAGCTATCCAGAAATGACAGTTTGTCATTGGATTGCCGAAAAAGTTTTAAAGAAAAGAATTAAGCGCGTCACAAACGGTGAAGATGCTATAATATTTTATCTTAAGATATCGTAAGATAAAATATTATAGCATCTTAAGCTATCACACACGGTTAAGATACGATATATTTTGGAATCTTTTCACTCTCTCGATATCACGTATTAAAGGTTTGAGGGCCATAGCTAGAAACAGCTTGAGACCTATCAGAGGATTTAGTTTAAAAATAGTTGATTCCTAAGCAAAACTCCATGTAATTTCTAATAGTCAATTAAAACTGCTATGACCAAATGAGTCAGGCCCTCAGTTCATCAATTGTCAAAAATTGGCTGTCACCTGTCAAAGTAATTAAGCATCGATTGTTAATAATTGTTGAACCCGAATATAGTAAAGAATTCGTGAAATCTTTTCAGAAGTTTTCAATTGTCTAGAATATACCGATACAGATTTATAAAGGTTTAGCTTGGGCTCTCAGTTCATCAATTTGTACAATAATGAATCTTCCAAATTTGCAATTAAACTAAAGAAATACATAAAAATACTTTGAATTTCTGATTCTTTAACACTTTTGGGAATTTCTAACGTAGAAACAATGGTGCAAACGTTAATAGTTTAGTAATAATTGGAATGTTTTTATTTTGACAATTGATGAACTGAGGGCCTGACGATTTCGGTTCTACTGACTAGGCTTCGCCACATAGATTAATGAAAGTAAGTTTACGTTTGTTAACGAAATCTTTACTAGAAGTTGACCCAGCATCCGTTTCTCTAAGTACCATACTTTCAGAGATTGAATTTTTAATTTTTGTGAGAACAAAATTGACAGATGGTGACCATCGATTTTTACTTTTTTTAAGGACGGTATTATTATAACAAAGTGTAAAAAAAGCGTTAACTATTTCGACAGTAGATGCCAGAATAATAAACAGTCTAAATAATCGCGGTGAACGTCGCGAGTGCGCATTTTTACACTATGTTATAATAATACCGTCCTTAAAAAAAGTAAAAAATGATGGTCACCATCTGTCAATTTTGATATTCTAGACAATTGAAAACTTCTGAAAAGATTTCACGAATTCCTTACTATATTCGGATTCAAAAATTATAAACAATCAATGCTTAATTACTTTGACAGGTGACAGCAAATTTTTGACAATTGATGAACTGAGGGCCTGACTCATTTGGTCATAGCAGTTTTAATTGACTATTAGAAATTACATGGAGTTTTGTTTAGGAATCAACTATTTTTTAACTAAATCCTCTGATAGGTCTCAAGCTGTTTCTAGCTATGGCCCTCCATCCTTTGGTTAATCTCGATATCTGCCCTATATAGCAGACGCATATTCTGTAAAACATCTTATACAGGGTGATCAAAAATGAGCAATTCGGATTTGCTATTAGACTTATTGGACAGCTCATCAGACGATGATTCTAACCTGGCATTTGATATAAAAATTGCTATAGCTAATTCGAAGTCTAGATCAGTTTGGATAGAAAGTCGTATTAAGTTTAGAAAAGAACGCGGGGAATTTAATCTTTACGAAGATCTCTCAACGAAAAAGTTTCAAATGTATTTTAGGAAATCATAGGAAACAATTCACAATCTGATTAAGGAAGATATTATGAAAAAAAATACAAACATGCGAGAAAGTATTACGACTGAAGAACGACTTGCAGTATACATAAGGTGAGTAATAAGACAAACTACTTTTGTTTATTTATTTTTACTCATAAGTTGATACCTAGAAAATGCAAACAATTTAAATAAAACAGGTACTTAACCCATAGTGTGTGTACTACACAATGGTATTGGATTGGAACGAAATAACACTGAAAAAACTTAAAACAGTACTAGTCCAGTGAATAGAGGGTTTTCAGCTTACAATTGGTCCGGTAGTTTTTAATTTTTGATATGTTGTCTAGGATGGTTTGTGAGTATTTAAAATGCAAAATGCACAATTCCTCGCCCTCCGCCCCCGCCCCCATATTGAAAAAATCGGCATTTTTTTCAGATTTTCGCTTAAATCTTCGTTTAGGTGCATTTGAGCCAGAGAAGAGTCTTCACAATGTCGTAGAAAATTAAATTTTCTATAATTAACACTTTAAATTTTGTTACTAGGACAGATAGTTATATGCACTTTTAATTAAATGGTTTTCCAGGAATTTGTCAAACTTTTAAAGAACAAGGTGCAAAATGGGCCCAGAGTCGTAGCACTTTGAAACCTTATTTAATATATACTAGTAAATAATTACAACATTTTATTATATGCCGACGAAGTTCAGTTGTGAAAAATTAAAATGTTAGAGTAGTTCAAAAGTCTTGAAATAAGCTAAAAACTTTCGCTAATATCTTCGTTTAGGTGCATTTTAGCCAGAAAAGATTCTTCACAATGTTGCATGCTGCATTTTGCATTTTTAATACTCACTAACCATCCTAGACAACATATCAAAAACGGGACAACCTGTATACACATCTTTTCGTATCCAAAATATATATTTCGTATGTTAAGATAGTATCTTAACATGCAAAATATATATTTCCGTATCTTAACATACGAAATATATATTTTCCGTATCGCTTAGCATCTTAAGATACTTAATATGAAAATATATGTTATCTTCGTCGTGTGTGATGGTCCATTGAGTTGTATGGCGAGCGATATTCTGTGTTAAGATAAAATATTATAGTATCTTCACCGTCTGTGACGACCTTTACTGTTTTGCATTCACAATGCAATTTTTATTTTTGAAAATGAAGTATCGTACTTTGTACTATAGTTTAGATGCATGAATGTTTAGATGTTTGGATGTTTGTATGTTTGTTACTCAATCACGCCGAAACGGCTGAATATATTTGGCTGAAATTTGGGACATGTATACTTTGTAGCCTGGAGAGAAACATAGGCTACTTTTTATCCCGAAAAATATCACATTCCCGCGGGATCACGTGGTGTAGTCCACGCGGGCGAAGCCGCGGGCGGAAAGCTAGTTAGAAATAAACCAACAAATTAGTTCTATCGGAGCTAGTTGTGAGACGGGTCGTTTTTTTCTAATAAATACTTCATTTTCAAAAATAAATTATTTGTTTAAATGCTCTCTAAATAATAACAAAAAATAATGTCCTACTCAGACAGTCGCCATCAGCCGAGAGTCGCCAGTGCGTTGTTCGCTTCGATGTCAGCGACAACCCAACAGACTCCAGCAATAGCGACGCTAGCGCCAGCTCCCACGGTGACCCGGCGAGAGTACACGACAGTGGGGAGGAAACGTCCAAATCTAGCGACGGAGACGGGAGAGAAGACCAGCCAAACCACGTGCGAGATTCTGAAAAGCATGATGATGAAGTGGACAGTGGAATTTCACATGAAGAACCAGCAGGTAAGATGCGTTTTACTACTCCGATGATAGGGAATTTAGCGTTAGTTTCTAGGGTTCAGAGAATGGCGAAAACTTTTAAATATAATGTGAAGAACCTGGAAGAATCCGTAATGATATTGATAACGGGATCTCGCACGAATATTTTGTATTTAAGGATTTTTATTACTATGGCAACATTCGTCTGTGCAGTATAGCAGTTTTGATATCTCCAAATCTAGCTTCACGAAGTTGGATTTTATTTAGGTACTAACGGGCAAGAAAGCTTTTTCTAAAAGAAGACGGACAACAGAATCTCAAATCTTAGCGTCAAACGTCGCCAATCTGCCTTCCAAGAGAGCAATCTGCCTTTAGTATCTTGGGCCCAACATATTTTCCAGAGTACATACTTTGTTCTTCAATTTGCCTTCCAAAGAAATTTTAGTATCTTTTTTATGCCCAACATATTTTCCAGAGTATATACTTTGTGCTTCAATTTTGTAGATCGCTTGGGCCCGCCCACGCCCGAGATTGTGATATCAGACAGCCGCTACGGAACGGCCGACACCACGACTTCCAACGAGAGCGGCTACTCGTCGACTAGCCCCGACTGCCCGCTAGGGGGCGATGTGTTCCACGTGGGGGCGTTAGCTGACATCACGCGCTTACGGCTGCTGGACAAGTGTGACGTTTCGCCTTACAGGTCAGTCAATACAGTGCCACAATCTTTTCTGTTCCGGTGACAGCGGCAGTACGTAAGTTTATCTTTTTTTTTGTAGCAATTTAACCGGCCCTGACTTCTAAGAACTTCAGCCGCCAACAGCGCTATGGATGGACATCAACTTGACAGCAAAATGACTTTTAAAAAACACGTTAGTTTCACATTTTGGCCACCGGAACAGAAAAGATTGTGGCACTGTACATCAAGCTATGCTACAGATACTCGGGCGTCCAGTGAGAGTGACTACTTGTCTAGTCTGCCCGCTAGGGGGCGATGTGTTCCACGTGGGCCCATTGGCTGACATCACGCTTTTACGGCTGCTGGACAAGTGTGATGTGTCGCCTTACAGGTTACTCAATATATCAGGCTACACCACAGATACGGTGTGGGGCAAACTTCTTGAACCATTGTGGTGGGGCGGTGACCAATCACAACTCGCTAAAACCTGTTTTACGAGTTGTGATTGGTTGCTTGAATTTAGAACTTAAATTCAGATACGAATATTCTCCAAACATGGCAAGTATTCCAGGATACGAAATGGAATCGCTCGGTGCAGTAACTCCAAACAGCACGGGTAGCATGATGAACTCTAGAAAGGTTTTGTCTACATCGAAACGTCGAAAATGACATTTCATCTTAGACAAACTTATTGTTCAGCTGTCAATTGATTATTCTCATAATATAATGTTAACCTGTCTAAATTGTTTGTGTGTTTGCAAGTCAATAAATGTATTTCTCTCTTTCTTTCTTTCTTCGACCTAGACAAAACTCTGCTCGGGTTTTTCATGCTACGTGTGCTGGTCTTACTTTATAACAAAATGTTCCATGTTAAGGGCTCTTAGTAAGTGAAAACGCCAAAATTGCCTATTTTCTATTAGTTGTCATTTGAAACATTTAAGATTTTTCGCATTGAAATTTCCAATATGTATTATAAAACGTATAGATAGATAGATGAAAAGTTTATTTACTACAACACACACATGACATTACAACAGAAACCAAATAAAAAAAATAAGAAAGAACAGGCATACAATTAATAATAATTAACCTTAAGCTATTAGCACATGACACAGAGAAAGAAAAAAAGAAGTATGCATATGTGTGCAGCAGCAAAAAGGGTCAAGGTTCGGTGTGTTAATTTGCCAGACGGCAAAATGGGCAAAATGGCGTATATGTGATGGGAGGACTGTTTCGAAAACACGATTGGAAAAATTTTGCCCGATAGAAAAAATTCCTGAAGTTACCTCTAAAATTTCTATAAATGCAAATTACGACCGTGTTTTACAATAATAATTCCTATAAAATCACAAACACATGGGTATTTATTTACCTTTTCTATTTTTTTGTAAAAAAGTGTGAATTTCGCTTACGATTTTTAGTTTCGAGCTCGTTGATTTCATAGTAATTTTCGCTGACCGCCTAACCCCCCTTAACGTACTTTTGCAGACCATACCACTACGAGATGCTGAAGACCCAGGGCGTGCGGCGCTGCATGATGTTCATCAACAAGATGCGCAACAACGTACTGCAGAAGGTGCTCTATACGTTGGAGAAGCCGGACGTGAGTGAATAAAGACTCGACTGAGGGCCTTTAGTGCCCCGGTAACGATCAATCATCATCATCATCATCATTTCAGCCGTACGACGCCCACTGCTGGGCATAGGCCTCCCCCGAGGATCTCCACAACGATCGGTCCTGCTTGGCCCGCATCCAGCGGCGCACCGCGACCTTGACCAGATCGTCGGTCCACCTTGTAGGGGGCCTGCCCACGGAACGTCGTCCGGTTCGCGGTCGCCATTCGAGAACCTTTCCGCCCCAACGGCCATCGGTTCTCCGCGCTGTGTCCCGCCCACTGCCACTTCAACTGAGCAATCCTTCGAGCGATGTCAATCGTTTTAGTTCTCCTGCGGATCTCATCATTTCTGATTCGATCGAGCAGGGAAATACCAAGCATCGCTCTCTCCATTGCTCGCTGGGTGACCTTGAGCCTTCTTATGAGACCCATACTAAAAGACCACGTCTCGCTTCCATAAGTCATAACTGGCAACACACACTGGTCAAAGACCTTAGTCTTGAGACATTGAGGAATTTTGGACGAAAATATATGCCGGAGCTTCCCAAACGATCAATCGTCATTCGTCAATTGTTAAGTGATTGACCGTTTCAGTTGAAGGTGCGAATGATGGAGCTTCATTCGATGCGTCAATTGCTCGCGCCATGTTTCTCATCGAAAACCTGTCAATCGCACAACGAGACGATCAATTGGTAGCGTCATTCGCGATTGTCAATGGGCTTTCCATCATTCGCATCAATCACGTAGTTTCGAATGACAATCGCTTCAATTGCCTCTGTAGACGATCATTTGGTCCTTCAATGACGTAAACATTGTCAATTGCGAATGATCGTTACCGGGGCACTTTAGGGCCTAAACTGCGTCACGCGGACGCGCCTGCGCCTTGTGGCCCGTTTCCCCGCGACGCACACAGGGGCAATGTATATGAGGTGCAAACCCATAACTCAAATTATTAAACGACGATAGTTGCATATTATTTTTAACTATGTCTGTACGGAAGGTATTCCCACATATGTCAATGACATTTGGGTCAATGAGAAATTACTCATTTATTGTTTAAAAGTACCAAAAGTAACTTTGATATAAGTTTTTTCATTGATTTATTGAATTGAAGTAAATCAATATCGTTTTTTATATTTTGAATATAGTGTTTACATTAAAACAATATTTTGACAAGTATAGATCAAGGTTAGCCCTATTCAAAAACTATTTTATTTTAACCAATCACTGGATAGTATTCGAAGATAAGATAGTTTTCTGAAAAAGGTGTTAGTAAAAATTTACAGCTTGATATTTCAAATAAATATGTAGTTTAAAAAACTATAAAAACACACTTTTATAGGAACAGTCTAAAAAGTACAAAATAACCGTCTATTCAGTAACTGAAATTAAAAAGCGTGGTGCGCGTTGTCAATATGTAAGTACTTGAATGCATGCTTTGCAAAGGGCGCACCACGCTTTTTAATTTCAGTTACTGAATAGACGGTTATTTTGTACTTTTTAGACTGTTCCTATAAAAGTGTGTTTTTATAGTTTTTTAAACTACATATTTATTTTTTACTTTTTAGTTTAACAAATGGCATGCTATGAATAGGGATGATAATCGATTTCACAGTCCATTCATGTGTCTGCCCACCCCGTAAACATTATAACTCAAAGGCGTGATTGTATGTATTTAGTTTTACAAATTCAAGTGGAGTCTATTAGTTACCAGATGCTCGAGCCGAACCCTTACTTCCTCCCTGCTCCATCATCAGTCTCTCACCACCAAGTGTAGCGAATAGGTCTCATCAGAACGAAACAAATGAGCCCAAACTCGAGGGGTTTCTTATTAGTGATTAAGGAGTGCCACTGACTTCCTCCCTGCTCCATCATCAGACTTTTATCTTTATCTTATCTTATCTTATCTTCCTGCCAGCTTCATCATCAGACCCTCGCCACCAAGTGTAGCGAATAGGTCTTATCAAAACGAAACAAATGAGCCATAGCTCGAGGTGTTTTCTATTGGTCATTAAGGAGTGTCACTGGCTTCTTTCCTGCTCCATCATCAGACCCTCACCACCAAGTGTAACGAATAGGTCTCATCAGAACGAAACAAATGAGCCAGAACTCGAGGTGTTTCCTATTGGTCATTAAGGAGTGCCACTGGCTTCCTCCCTGCTGCATCATCAGACCCTCACCATCAAGTGCAGCTAATAAGTCTTGTCAGAACGAAACAACGGAGCCTAAACTCGAGGTGTTTCCTAGTGGTCATTAAGAAGTGCCACTAACTCCTTCCCTGCTCCATCATCAGTCCCTCACCACCAAGTGTAGCGAATACGTCTCATCAGAACGAAACAAATGAGCCTAAACTCGAGGGGTTTCCTAGCAGCCATTGAAGAGTTCTATTGCCCACCTCTTGACTCCATCATCAGATCAGCTCGATGGTAGCAAATTATTGTATTGTCATCGGATTGATATAGACTTGCAAAGTTTTAAATCAATACGACAATTAGAAGTAGGTTAAAATTGAACTCCAATATTTTCTTACATTGTGACTTAGTTACAAGTGAAGCTAATAAAAGTGTGGTAAAAAGCGCAACAGGCTTTTGAAACTAAATTTACAGTTAGGCACTCTGAACCATCTATAAAATTAATCTGAAGTCAAAAGTGAAAGCCCGTTGCGCTAATTCGAAATATTATGTTTCTTGCTGAAAGGTGAATCTATGGAGCTCAATTTTTTTTCAGATTTATGTCGTTTAATTCACTTTTAAAACAAAAAACTTTTGACTCTGATGTGCTGAATATGCTGGAACTATAATTATAAACATTGCGATCCCTCAAAAGTAGTTTTAATTACGTTTTGCGCATAACACTTATTTTCTCGTATAGTTTGAGTTTTGGGTACGATCTTCATATATACTGCCCCTATGTGCGACAGTCGCCCGCGCGGGTGCCCGCAAAGCGGTATCACGCACGGACTTGTTCAGTCAATAGCGCTATGTGATGCAGTTCCACGGAGCCCGCGCGCGTGTCCACGGACGGAGACACGCGACCGCTTTACTCAGTTTAGGCCCTTAGTAGCCATGGCCGTTAGATGTCTTCCAAAAAAAACCCGTCGATTTCAAACCGATTATCGCTGCGCAAAATGAAGTTTGTCAGCTTACTAAAGACTGGCAAAATTTATTCGCGTCACTTGGTCGGTTTACGAATTTCATGTTGTTTACACGCAACGACAATTGCTTTGGGATGGACTTGTTTCTATACAAAACTATGTGTTATAGGAGAAATGTGATAGTAATAAAACATAACGGTGTTCCATAATACACTTGCTAGATGGATGTAATCTCGCCCTCCATCAGAAGTGACCTTGCTTGTTTACATCCATCTAGCCACAGCCTTCTCTATCGTCTTCTACAAGCCATGCGCATAAAGTTGGCAACGTCGCATTTCTAGTTTTAAGTGAACCTATTTGACACCGTTTGACAGGTAAACAGCGAGTAAACCTCGAGTACTGAATCCTACGGAGATGGCATATTGTTCTAAGTATATGAACTATCCGTTATAGAAATATGAACTAAATCGACATTGTGCTCATAAACAGCCATCTTGTTCTATCTTACCTCCAATACTTCATGTCAAAAGGGACAGCAATATATTTATTTGACCTATTTTTGGCAACATTAAAACGTGACGTCATAGTAAGTAATGCATGATTGAGGCCGGTGACCGGTCGCCATTTTTGTTTCTCGGTATGTGTAGGTAGGTATGCCATCTCCATAGGATTTAGTACTCAGAGGAGTAAACCTGTTCACAGCAATGTTGCCGTTCCGCTTCATAGCATGGCTTGTAGAAGACGATAGAGAAGGCTGTGATCTAGCCGATATATGTTATCCAAGTTTTGTTTGACCTTTCACAACCTTGGAAGAAGGGCGCGTGTCACTAGAGTGTTGCTGCTTGGATGTGATTCGTGTAGACGCAAAACAATCGGATTTTTATATCTAATTAAAGGCAAGATCACATCCTAGCCAGCGTTTAACACACGGCGCCTTAAAACTTGCAAATGGTGTAATACAATCCCAAATTCCTTCATTTTCATCACGCACTCCATCACAAACATTTCATCAAAAACATTTCAAATGAAAATGTGATAACAACTAGGTATATAGATTTTAACTACTTTGAAGGTTTACTACGGCCTTAGTTGTTGAGTTGCACATTTAAAAGATACAGTCGGTCGATAATTTTTAGCAATACAATTGATATTCGGCTATTTATCTGTCTTCCTAACTATGCGATAAATATAAATCCTATCGACCATCACAATTCAAACCTCAATAATAAATGCAAATGTCGCACTTTACCAACAGAGCCCTCCATCCGAGAGCTACCCGGAAGAGGAAACGGTGCGAGTGTTTGAGGACCCGAAGGAGGAAGAAAAGACTGAACCGCCGCGAGACGAGGAACTCGAGAAGACTGCCGAACTCAGGAGGTAACAAGATGATATATTATGATATCATCTGTATTCTTTTGTCTTTTTAAATTCTCTTTATTTATAAAGTATCAACTTTGATACAAAGATAATTATTTTGTTGAATTTTGCCCGTTTTATATTATTCGCACATTTGTCACTCAACATGTAATTACATCTATTTGGTAATAGTGGAAACTGTTCTGCTAATATGTAACTAACTTTATATTATGTTTTATTAGTGTAATAAAAAAGCTGTTGTTTCCTGAATAAAGAAAATAAAAAAATAAAAATTAAATCTGCAACGGCGATAGATTTAAGGCTGGAATTTATTTATTTATTTAAAGGTACACAAACAGATTATTATCATTAAAATTTAGAATATAAAAATCAAGTTAAGTAAAGCTAGATAATAACCCAAAATTAGTGTACACAACATGAAAAAACATATAGCATTATTACTTACATATTACTTAAACACTAACAGAACACATAACAGAATAACTTATAGGTATGCTTTTTATCGCGATATTCTCACGGGAACGGGAACCACGCGGGTGAAACCGCGGGCGGCCGTTAGTATTTTATTAACCTAATTACTTTTTTTTTCATTGAATATTTACAAATCCTCATTTGTATTTTTTATATAACACGATAAGTAATCATTCTCAAAACAATTATTATTCTTTTTTATTTGGTGTCTTTTGCAAATCTTAACTATGTTATAATTATTTAACTTTTTTGCACTCACAATGCAATTTTTATCATTGAAAATGAAGTACTAGAAAAACGACCCAACTAGCTCCGATGGGACTCGAAGTCACGAGCTTTCACTGACCGGGGTCTTAACTATGTTAGTTTGAAATTTAATTCATTACTAAGGTTGCAATAGTTGGTAGTTTCACTAAATCTTCCTGAGTGTAGTTTTTATACTTATTATTTATTATCAGAAGCAACATTTTCTGTTCATGAACATATTCGTGGGAATCAGCATTTAACTTGTCTACCAGGTACGGTTGCTGGTCGCCCGAGTGCATAGCAATGCGATTGCCGTCGTACCGCAGCCATTTCTTACTGTTGAGCTGCATTTGTATGGAGGCTGTGCATGACTACTTATCCCTGAGGCTTGAAGCGAGACCTGAGAAGCCTTCCTGCCTAACAGTTAAACAGGTATGTTTTCATGCTAACTCTGTGATGAAACTTCTTTATTTCAAGAGAAAATTTCAAGACAATACTTATGTTAATTTTAAACTTTTTACTGCCTTCTTAAAATATCCAAATGGGGAGAAACAGCTCAAATTTATCCCGATAGGTGGTGTCTTGATTGGTACAAACCACAGAATACATTGACTTCCAGAGACAAATAACTTGACGTTGTCAAAGGTACCAATCACAAAAGAACATCTGTAATTTGCTTTGCCTGCGCCTCGTCCCCATTGGAAACAAATAAACTATTTGGTTTGCACTTTGTAATTTGAAGTGAAGATCCAAACATTATTGTACTTTTGCCAAATTTTTTGCCTAGTTTTAACAGCCTTTTGAACTTGTCTGTTTTTACAAGCTTTTTATTAACTTGCCATGTTAGTTAGTTAGTATGTTAGTGGGGGACAAATCTTGCAAGCCTAATTTGTCCCACTTCCCAGTGTCCGATGGAGCTGTAATTTTGTACTATGCGATTATTATAAGAATAGGACGGGTTGTTGACAAACTTCACTCTGAAAAGGTACAGTTCGCAAGAAAGTGAATACAAAATAAAAATTGATTTTTTTATATTTTGGCAGAAGTTGGTTTGGGTATTGCCATTTTCAAAACGAGTTTTTTATTTTTTTAAATCAACGTGCAGAATCTAGCTGACCAATCCTTTTACCATGATAGAGCAATACAATTTTCCACTAGACCCCCAATTTACCAATTTTATTGTAAAGTTGAATAATAAATTATTTTCATAACTTGAATTCCTGTTTTATTTAAATAAGTACCTACTTAATCCAGTAAATAGAATCAAAATTCAATTTATTCTGTGTTATTGAAGCATAGTATTAAAGTACCCCGCAGAACAATGTATGTATGTATGTACCTATGAAAAAATATCACAAAATTTTAATTCGATTGAGATTCCAACTATCTGATCATTTTCTTAAAAGCATACTTTCATGAGTCCAATACTTTCCGAAAATATTAAGTTAATGATTTGTATTTATCTGCAAATTATTCATATGTTTTGGTTTGCACGAACATCATGTTTTGGTTTGCACGAACATCATTGTTTATCGTAAGCTATGACATGATCAGCCCCCTGATTCACGATTTTCTTCTTTTGCACACCATACTGAAGTGAAGTGAAGTTAGTTTGACAGCACTTTGACAGCTTGACGTCACAACATGGCGGTGTCCCTATCCTATTCTTATAATAATCGCATAGTATACAGGTTTGGTTCAGATGACAATACAATATTAAAGTACAGTCATCAAAAAGCTTGTCATAAAAATGAAATTTTTACTAAATACTTATTGTGTTTATCGTAGCTAATCCACGAGCTGAAAGAAGGCCTCGACATCTCAACGGAGATGCGCCACAACTTCATCGGCGACGTTGGCGCGGCGCTACAAGGCGCCGTCATCACGCCCGACGCTAGGAGAGACTTGTTGCTAGTTCTGAGGACGTACGGCGCTACTGTCGAGGTCGTGCTACAGGTGAGTGCTACCGATAAAACATAGTAATAGCAGGCGTCTGTCACTCAATGTAGTGCTACCGATAAAACATAGTAATAGCAGGCGTCTGTCACTCAATGTAGTGCTACCGATAAAACATAGTAATAGCAGGCGTCTGTCACTCAATGTAGTGCTACCGATAAAACATAGTAATAGCAGGCGTCTGTCACTCAATGTAGTGCTACCGATAAAACATAGTAATAGCAGGCGTCTGTCACTCAATGTAGTGCTACCGATAAAACATAGTAATAGCAGGCGTCTGTCACTCAATGTAGTGCTCCCGATAAAACATAGTAATAGCAGGCGTCTGTCACTCAATGTAGTGCTCCCTGTTCTGTCGCGAAGGACTAAAAAATGTTTGATGCAAAATGTAATAAATGTAATGCAGTGATGCAAGGTATCAGATGCAGGTTGATATGCAGAATGCAGATGAGTGCTAAGAAAAGAAACGCATGAGTTGTTGTCAAGGAATCTAATCGAACACTAATCAATAAGAATACATTTTGTCTTAAAGTGCACCGTCAGCCCGGTAGTCGAAATGCGGTCAATGCTACGCCGCGTCAGTTATAATTTTATCTACTAACAAAATAAACCGCATGTACGTGCATCGTACATACTGCCACCGAGAAAAACAAAATGAAAGTAAAACTATGCAATAAAATTTCTTTAACAAAATGAAAGTAAAACTATGCAATAAAATTTAAATCTGAACTAGTGCAATAAACAATAAGTTAACGTAACACCCTTTTTTTGTTTTTATTACTTATTGTAAAAAATAATCAGGTATAAAGGTAAAAGTAAACTTGATACGTAAAACTAAAAAATAGAAAATATAAAATTATAAAAGAGCTGTAAAATGTCACACACTTAAACACATAGTCTTAATGTTCCTAAAGGTTCTATCTAGGTTCACTAGTGTCAAATGTCACGGTGTTCACTGAGGGCCGAGCCCTATCACATTCACTTGGTAACTTATTCACTATTTTATGTTTTTTGTTGTCATATTGCACTACACTATAGATATCCTCACTTGTGCTTGGCTTCGCGTCCTCACAATGAGTCTTCCCCCCTCTCGAATTACCACTCTTTCCGGTTTTGACCTTCCAGCAGTATACAGTGACAATTAAAAGCAAAACGCCTATGCCTATAATCACATAAATCATAATATAATGATGCATATCGTGCGAGGTTAGTGGCTCTATAGTGGATTGATCTTTTAACTTTTGGATATCGCTATGTAGTTTCCTAAATTGAGTTTCATGTGTCTCCGGGAATACTGACAAATTCTGGACATTAACTGAAGTATTGATAATCTTGTTAAGAGGTGAAAGTTCTGGAATTATCAGGCTTGGTGTTTCAATTGTAATTTTATCGCTATATTGCATATTTGCATATAACATAAAGGTGTTTCCTTTCAGTACACACCCTTTCTCTAACGTTATCAGTCCCATGTGACGTAGCGTCTGTGACGTCAAGGCCGTTGGACATATGATGCGTACAATGCACTCGCCGCAACAATAATAAAACCAGGTGTTTAATTGATGTAACTTGACCCAGTTATCGCTGCATAGCGTACTTTCTGCGCGGCAAAATGATCCGTGTTTATCACGGTAATTAATTAATTGTGTATCGCAAATAGACTTCTGTCGAGTTATGTCATATACTGGGTGATTGAACTTGCACATCATATTCTGTTGACTAATTGTTTGACATTCATAAATATCGGTTTGATCTAGCGGCACAAAAGTGTCTCGGTGTATATTTATAGCGATAAGGTTTGTTGCAGGAATAATATTTAGAACCTTAGTCCGGCTAATGCGTTGTGGGATGTTAATTAATTTAATTAGTTCATAAGGCTCGTCATTCAACAACGGTACCTTGACTTCCATTATTAAATAATTTTGTGTGATGCGGCTATGAACTCTAAGAAGTTTATAAACGTCTTTTATGTTGTCATGAGTCTCAGGTAGCGCTAAGTTGTGAGCTAAATGTCGAGCTATTTTATCTAGTTCTTGTTGTAATTGACCAGGCGATATTAAATGCACATCGATGTGACCTTGATACAGGTTAGTCAGTGTGTTTATTAAGGTTTGTTGCATGAATTTAAGGTTTGTCAGTATGCTTTCGGCGGCCATAATAGATGTCAAAACGTAAAATGAGGTTTCATCTTTTGATTTTTTAGCTAAATATTCTCTGTCAAGTGTTGCAAGGTGTTTACGTATCATATCTAGGTGTTTTATCATGGTTTGCTCGTTTCTCTGTACAATGTTACGTTCAGCTTCTAAAATGCTTGTCTGGTTCTTGATTAATGTTAATAAGTGGTTTTCATTTTGTTGAACAGTTGTTATGTCGGTCTCATATTTTGCAGCGAATCTTTCGTCGAGTACCCCAAATAAGGTATTGGCTAAGTACCCGACTCCATTTACCAGCCCCCTTTTTACTCTGCTCTGCATCAAATGTTGAGAAGTTAATAAGCTGTTATAATAATGTAACTCTTTCATGTTCTGATCTAATTGGTTTAGTAATACTTGGAATTGCATGACCCAATTTTCTCTCTGAAAGTCTTTGATATGCGTTACGTATTGATCCAGTACTACGATGTTATGCCAATAATTTGTCATATTATAGTAAAATATTAATTTCCATTCTTCTTTGATCTCTTGCAGTTCTCCGACCTTATCAAAATAAAGTGATTGGTTGTTACTCACTGAAGTAAGAGTAAAGCCAGAGTGATTTTGTTGCATCGAGGGTGACAAAACTCCAATAAATAATAATAATGTATAACAAAATAAACTTTTCCACGTCATATTTTTTCCTCGATTTCTTTTACGCGTGTATGTCTGTTCGTCATTTGCAGGTTTTTCTATTTCAAGAAGACGCACTAATTTAGTTATGGGCCTTTTAAGTTCTCCCTTGGCGGTTTTCAATGTAACCACCCGTGAATGGCCGTCCCTTCCAGGATGTAATTGTATAACTCTGCCGAGTGCCCATTTTCCTGCTGGTAAGTGTTCGTCCTTGATGCACACAATGTCATTTAATTGAGGGTCTGGTTTGGATTGCTGCCATTTTGATCTAGCTTGTAGTTGTTGTAAATATTCGCTAGACCATTTATTCCAGAAATCCTTACCCAATTTTTGTACCAGTTGCCATCTCTTTCTAAAATCGATGCTGCAGTCGTCTGGTTCGGGGATGGTTAGAAGTTCCGTCCCGGTGACCCTTGCACAAAATCTTTTAAATGCTAAGAACGCTGCTGTACTCAACTCCGTCACAAGCTCTAGATGAACAGCTTTGGTTGCAAAACAAACAAAGACAGCGATGTAAGCTAGTAGCGTTTTTATCCCACGACCTTTGTTGGCCTTGATTTCTACGTGGCTTGAAAAGTCGACCCCTGTATGTGTGAAGGGTCGAGAGACTGTTACCCTAGGCGTAGGGAGGTCAGCCATGATTTGGTTTTGTGTTTTTGCATTAAAACGGCGACACGTGACACATTTATTAATTACCCTTTTTACTGCACGATAACCTCCGACAATCCAATACTTTTGTCGCAAATGTGCTAATGTAAGTTTAGGTCCCCCATGCAGAAGTTGTAGATGAGCCTGCTCGATAAGCATGTCGGTCAATCGGTGATTATGGGGCAAAAGCATTGGTTGTTTGGTGTCTTCCTTTAAGTTTGCATTTCTCAACTTCCCCCCTACTCGCAAAATGTTGTCGTTATCAAGAAAGGGGTTTAAACTACGGATGTTACTTTTGGTACTGATGCAGTTGTCATGTTCTATTTTTAGTATCTCGTCCTTGAACTCGTGTAGTTGTATTTGTTTTACGATAAATTTTTCTGCAACATGTAATTCTTGCAGTGTCAGATAGCCTCCGTGAGTAAATCGATGTGTCATTCGTAGTAGCCATGCGACGATTCTAATAACGTGACTCATACTACTATGTTTATATATTAATTCAATGACAATTGACGACGATTGTAATTGTGTTATGCATGTTTGCTTTTGTTTTAATTCATAATCTGTGTCAGTAATGTGTTCCTTTTTGTTCAAAGACTTGTCAAAAGTTTCGAAAATTTTTGAAATTTCCGAGAGTAGCACGCGTTTTGTCAATTTAATGCAGTTTATGTTGATTTTATTCGAAAACGCAAAGTAATCTGTTTGTGGATTCCATTGCAACCCCAGCGCTTTTGTTGTGCCTTCGCTTTTAAAGTGTAACGTTGTCTGGCTCAACTCATTGTCACTGATGTTATGTAATAACTCTGGATTATTACTCGTCCACTTTCGTAATGTCAACCCTGCACCCCGGAGCATGTCAATAAGCTGTTGCTGCATTGCTTTGGCGATTTCTAAACTATTACTACCACATAGTACATCATCAACGTACATAGCGTGGTTTATGACGTCACTGGCTAGGGGGTACTTGTCCTGATCGTCTAGCGCTAACTGTTTCAGTGTTCGTAAGGCCAGGAACGGGGCTGCCTTTACGCCAAACGTTACGGTACATAAATGATATTGCTGTATTTGTTGTTCTCTATTGTCCCTCCAAAGAATTTTTTGCAATTGTTGATCTTCCTCGCTGACCTTGATCATTCTATACATCTTCTCACAATCAGCGGTAAAAACGTATTTGTGTAATCTCCATCGTATTAACAATGTCAACAGATCCTGGTGTAGTTTTGGTCCACACTCCATGAGGTCGTTAAGACTGAAACCCGATCCAGTTTTTTGTGATGCATTAAAAACTACTCTTAACTTCGTAGTCACTGAATCCTGTTTCAAAACACCATGATGGGGCAAATAACAAGTCGGTTCACGATCTATGGGGCTCGGTTTCATGTGACCCATTTCCAAATATTCTGTCATTATTTTTTTGTAACTGTCTGAAAACTGGGTATTTTTATTTAATTTTCCTTCCAGATGTTTAAACTGTGCTGACGCAAGATGTTTTGATTTACCCAGTTGGCTCTCGAACCCTGACTTCATGGGGTATCGAACCTCATATCGTCCATCTGGTAACCGTGTCGTTGTTGCAGTGTAATATTCCTCGCAGTATTGTTCCTGTGACGTCATGGAGCCAGGCTTATCCTGAATATCCTCTACCTCCCAGTATCTTGCAAAATCATCGCTATTATTCGTGATCACGTGACAGTTAAATGTTTTGACGTGGCCCGACATGATCCAACCTAATTGTGTCTGCTGCGCTATTGGTTGGTTTGGATGTCCTTTAATCAGACCACACAACAGTATTTCCGAAAACACGTGTGCATCAAAAAGAATATCTATGGGCCTCGAAACGTTATACTCGGGATCGGCTAATGTAATGTTTTTAAAGTACTCCGTGTCGCTAACTGCAAATGACGCATTCGGTAAATTACTAACGACGCGTGTCATAATTAATGCATCGGTTTCAAATTGATAGTCGGTGCAGACTGATTTGCAACTCAAGTGTACTTTACCTTTACTTTTATTTGACAAAGTACCAACACCTGAGACGCTTGCATCTAATCTTTCTCTCTGTAAACCTAATCTTTGGGCTGCATTCTCCGTAATCAGAGTAATTTGTGACCCTTGATCGACTAGGGCACGCAACGTCACATATTCTCCTCTAACCGTTGCCACCTGAACTAATGTAGTCGGTAATAGTATTTCGTCATCAGTATTCGAGACGTAATTGTTTTGCATTGGTTTGTCATAGGGCAACTTCGGCGCTGCCGATGATGTCATAGGTGGCCGTTCTACGTTGCTAAGAGCGCTATGTAACAAAGTATTATGCGGCAAATTGCATTCTTTGCACCTTTTGTCTGACCCACAAAAACCTTTGTTATGCACGTACAAACAATTTTTGCATATGTTGTGTTTAGTTAAAACGTGCAATTTTTCTCTATTTGTCATTTCAATAAACTTGGCACACTTAAACAGTGCGTGATCATTTTTGCATAATGGACACGTAATTTTTCCTAAACTAAAGTTGCATGCAGGGTGACGCCCATGACCTGGTTCTCTGATAGCATGTCGAGCTTTTGAGTTGTAATTTCTATCATAAGAACGAGATGCATTAAATTGTAGTTTCATTGGTTTTTGAGATGAACTAACACCGTTTTCAGGCCTTTTTCGTTGCAATGGCTCTAATGCAATAAATTTACTTTCCACGAATTGCATAAACTGGTCGAACTTAGGCAACTCTCGTGTATTAGATCTAGATTGCATATAATCTGAATAGGTTTCGGAATCGAGCTTTTCCCATAATATATGTACCAACATCGGATCCCACGTCGATGTGTCTACGTTCAAATTATGTATAGCGTGAATAGTCTCCATAGATGTGTCATATAACCGTTTTAATTCGTAAGATGTTTGATTTTGCACATTAGGTTGTCGCATAAATATTTGAAAGTTCTTAGTGAATAAAAGTTGCTTATTATTATACCTATGACATAATAAATCCCAACACGTATCATAATTCTCTGGTGCAACATGCAAATGTTGGACGAGCTTTTCCGCCTCGCCCCGCAACCTTCCCTTTAAATGTTGCATCTTTTGTGTTTTTGTAAGAGCTGGATTATTATGTATAGCTTCCGAATACAAATCCATGAATGTAGGCCACACGGTATAATTGCCGCCAAACAAAGGAATTTCATATTTTGGCACCGATTGTTGTTGACATACTGACGCATTTAATTTAATATTTAATTGCCGTTTCATATGCTCATATTTTGTTTCAAGTTCATTAAAAGTTCTATAGTATTCAGCATCCATTCCAAGCAAAATACCATCGATGTGCAAATGTAAATTATCTATCGGCTTCCAGCGAGACTCTAGGCACTTCAATTTGTCATCAATTTCCCACTTTTCTGTTATTTCATCCACTCTAATCGAGTCCACTAACCTGCTAAATGCTCTAAAATAGGCACGCTGCAAATCGCTCTTTTGCTGCAAAGCTTCAGCTTTCCCGTCATGACTTACAAACTGTGTGCTGTCAAACCTGGTTTGCTGTAACTGCTCAAGAAGCCCGGAACTGGTTGGTGGTTTCGGTTCCTCCACCACAACTGGAACCTCCTTCTGCTCCGCTTTCCACGATAATAAGTCAAAGCGTGTACCTTCATACCATTTCTGGATTACACCGATGATGCCTTCAACATAATACTGATGAGTTTTCTGCTCCGCCTTCATCAGTTCTCCGTCGTTTTGCTGACACTCCGCCCATAAGTTATCTAAAGCCTTCAATCTCTTTTCAATATATTCTCTAGACTTACGACTGGCCGAATCCTTCTTAAAATTAGCATGGATTCTCTTGATCTCCTCAAAGATATGCTTCTGACGCTCAATTAATGCAATGCAAGAAAAATATGGAAAGATCTTACTTGAACTACTGGACCTCTTCCTTCCTGAATGTGCAGCTCTGGATCGCTGGACTCACGTCGACGCAGGTTCAACAGGATGCAACGCCGATGCGCGGACGCGGTCAGGTTCACTCGCGATGTCACTGGTTGATACCCAGGACTTCGAAACAACTCTTTCCCGAAATAGTAAACTAACGCGAAAAAATTGAATCTAAAGTCCTTTATCGAAGGACCAAGAATGTTCTGTCGCGAAGGACCAAAAAATGTTCTGTCGCGATGGACTAAAAAATGTTTGATGCAAAATGTAATAAATGTAATGCAGTGATGCAAGGTATCAGATGCAGGTTGATATGCAGAATGCAGATGAGTGCTAAGAAAAGAAACGCATGAGTTGTTGTCAAGGAATCTAATCGAACACTAATCAATAAGAATACATTTTGTCTTAAAGTGCACCGTCAGCCCGGTAGTCGAAATGCGGTCAATGCTACGCCGCGTCAGTTATAATTTTATCTACTAACAAAATAAACCGCATGTACGTGCATCGTACACTCCCGATAAAACATAGTAATAGCAGGCGTCTGTCACTCAATGTAGTGCTACCGATAAAACATAGTAATAGCAGGCGTCTGTCACTCAATGTAGTGCTACCGATAAAACATAGTAATAGCAGGCGTCTGTCACTCAATGTAGTGCTCCCGATAAAACATAGTAATAGCAGGCGTCTGTCACTCAATGTAGTGCTCCCGATAAAACATAGTAATAGCAGGCGTCTGTCACTCAATGTAGTGCTCCCGATAAAACATAGTAATAGCAGGCGTCTGTCACTCAATGTAGTGCTACCGATAAAACATAGTAATAGCAGGCGTCTGTCACTCAATGTAGTGCTCCCGATAAAACATAGTAATAGCAGGCGTCTGTCACTCAATGTAGTGCTCCCGATAAAACATAGTAATAGCAGGCGTCTGTCACTCAATGTAGTGCTACCGATAAAACATAGTAATAGCAGGCGTCTGTCACTCAATGTAGTGCTCCCGATAAAACATAGTAATAGCAGGCGTCTGTCACTCAATGTAGTGCTCCCGATAAAACATAGTAATAGCAGGCGTCTGTCACTCAATGTAGTGCTACCGATAAAACATAGTAATAGCAGGCGTCTGTCACTCAATGTAGTGCTCCCGATAAAACATAGTAATAGCAGGCGTCTGTCACTCAATGTAGTGCTACCGATAAAACATAGTAATAGCAGGCGTCTGTCACTCAATGTAGTGCTCCCGATAAAACATAGTAATAGCAGGCGTCTGTCACTCAATGTAGTGCTACCGATAAAACATAGTAATAGCAGGCGTCTGTCACTCAATGTACTTGCGCGCTACTCTCGCCCGCACGGTGCAAAATCCGTAGAAGTTAGATCCCCAGAAGAACTAGGATATTTGCGATACAAAGAGATGCAATCTGGCCATTCGTAATTAGAACCGTACAAGCTGAATTCCACTTTATTGCGTTGTAGTTAGAGTTGCATTTATTTAAATGGCTTAGCGGAGTGCAGCTTCTGTACTTGTACTATTATTTATTCTGTGCTAGTTCTAAGGACGTACGGCGCTACTGTCGAGGTCGTGCTACAGGTGAGCGCTACTGATAAAACATAGCACTTAATAAAACTAATGTACATCTCAAAGGAGATGTGACACAACTTAATAGGAGACGTTGACGCTAGGAGAGACTTGTTGCTAGTTCTGAGGACATACGGCGCTACTGTCGAGATCGTGCTACAGGTGAGCGCTACTGATAAAACATAGCACTTAATAAAACTAACGTACATCTCAAAGGAGATGTGACACAACTTAATAGGAGACGTTGACGCTAGGAGAGACTTGTTGCTAGTTCTGAGGACATACGGCGCTACTGTCGAGATCGTGCTACAGGTGAGCGCTACGGACTAAACATAGTAATAGTACTAATGTATATCTCCAAGGACGTGTGACATAACATCATAACGTGGAGACCTTGGCCATGTGTTGCCTATTTTGCCTATGTAATGCCTATTTTGTATTGTGTGTTTTATTGAATATTTTTTTTTATTTTATTTATATTATTTTTTAGTTACTGTTTGCCAATGTTTGTTTTATGTGATGTTGGTCTTCCAAAGAAAAATAAATAAATTGGCGACGTTATCACGCCCGACGCTAGGAGAGACTTGTTGCTAGTTCTGAGGACGTACGGCGCTACTGTCGAGGTCGTGCTACAGGTGAGCGATAAAACATAGTAATAGCAGGCGTCTGTCACTCAATGTACTTGCGCGCTACTCCCGCCCGCACGGTGCAAAATCCGTAGAAGCTAGATCCCCAGAAGAACTAGGATACATGCGATAGAGAGAGGTGCAATCTGGCCATTCGTAATTAGAACCGTACAAGCTGAATTCCACTTTATTGCGTTGTAGTTAGAGTTGCTATTTATTTAAATGGCTTAGCGGAGTGCAGCTTCTGTACTTGTACTATTATTTATTCTGTGCTAGTTCTAAGGATGCACGGCAATACTGTCGAGGTCGTGCTACAGGTGAGCGATACTGATAAAACATAGCACTTACTAGTACTAATGTACTTCTTAAAGGAGATGTGACATAACTTCATAGGCGACATTGACGCTAGAAGAGACTTGTTGCTCGTTCTAAGGACGTACGGCGCTACTGTCGAGGTCGTGCTACAAGTGAGCGCTACGGACTAAACATGGTAATAGTACTAATGTACCATAGGCAACAGCGTCGCTTAACCACTTCTAAGGTTAAAATAGCTTGCACGCCGCGCCCGCGGAACATACGTTTAATTCGTGCAGGGGCGATACGCACGCACACGAATTTTGTTGCTATCTGGTTAAGCGATGTTGTTGCCCATAGTAAAACCAGGGACAAATTTGGTGAACCACCGAACTTCTTCGTGTGCTGGCGTCTCACCGTTCATTTGCAGTCCCTATCTTTAATTGCTTATTATGCATTGTACTTACTACCCTAGTTTAACATACGCCCGACCGAAGTCCGGCAGCAATGTATTCTATAAGCATAGCAAAACATACGATACCTTTGTAGGGGATGGACTGAGGCGGAGGTAGCGGGAGGCAGGAATTTCTACCGCATAATTTCGACGTTTACTGTGTGTCATATTAGCCGAATACGACGGATCCTAAAATCACAAGCGGAACTTCGGTCGCGTATTTCGGCACCTGGTTGATGTTTACACACTTAAAGAAGGCGCATAAACCTAGAAAACAATCAAACACCCGCGCGCTGGATGAAACAAGACATGCCTGTCACCTCGCGTCAGGTGTGACAGACAATTGAGTACTGCGCGGAATAAGAGCTTAGGAAACGCCGAATTAGTTTTATTTGAATTACTCGTAAAATAATCAATATCTTTGAAAATTGTTAATAGGGTCTCTAGATAATATAGTTTGATATAATGTATTAAAATATTGGCTCAGTTATATGCGTTATAAATTAATGAAAATAAATTGATTATAGCTGAAAATTTTCAAGAACTTTGTGATTTTTTTTATCGACAAAATGTTATTATTTTATGTTATCACTTAGTCCAGTCCTTTTCAAGTATGTTGTAATATCTAAAAACTTTTTTCCAAATAATTCGTTGTACAGTGTGTTACGCCGTACAGATGATTGTTAGTTAGTTATTAGATGTTGTTGAGTGCAGGAAGATAAAATACCGGAATAATAAACACTATTTATTTCCGAACAAAGTAAGGTACAAAAGTTAGTTAAAGTGGTTCGCACGCGACGTCAATTTTATGTGATTGTTAAATTTGCACTGTCTTAATTAATTGTTTATTATATAAAATCGTATTTGTAGGCAAGATTCCTTGACCTACAAAGGAAGATAAAGTCAGGCAATGTACGAGAACCGTACACGTGGTTTAATTTGTATTGTAAAAATCAAATCTGATACTGTTGATTTACCTTTATACCCCCTCTTAAGGTAGACTTCGATAGTAGCCGTGCGCGATCGATCTCGTGCGACTGACTCGCGTGGCTGACGCGCGGCTGCGATTGGCCGCGATGCGCGGAAGTCTACCTTTATGAGGCTGATATGAGCCAACTAGCGCCGCCGCCAATCGATTTTATTTTATTTCTTTTATCTTAGCCTAATTTAAAAAAAAAGGAATCAGTAAGGTTTTTTGAATAACGTGTAATATTTATTGAACAACCTTACACCATTATTAAATGCGTTCAATGGTTTCAAAATGGGTTTGAACAAATAAAATATCGTTTTAAAACTGTTTGAGTGCTTTTCAAATGGTGTTATGTTATCACTACATAGTATAAAACAAAGTCGCTTTCTCTTTCCCTATGTCCCTTTGTATGCTTAAATCTTTGAAACTACGCAACGGATTTTGATGCGTTTTTTTTTAATAGATAGAGTGATTCAAGAGGAAGGTTTATATGTACTTTTTATCCCGATATTCCCACGGGAACGGGAACCACGCGGGTGAAACCGCGGGCGGCCGCTAGTTCAATAAATATTAGACGTTATTCATAAGATCTTGACTGGGCTTGAAATTGGGCTTATTTAGAAGAAACACATTAAAATCGATTGGCAGCTGTAGTTGGCTCACGTGAGGCTCTTATGGTACAGATAGACTTGAGCATTCACTTGTACCAGAACATCGAGCATTCGACGTTTTTAAATTTGTCGAACTGAACAACGAACAGAACCAAGCATAGAGCCAAACATCGCTACAAACATATTTATGATCTTTTTAGTGAACGCTCTAGTCGATTGCTCTAGCTAGTCACTTGCGACGTCAGACTTGATGTGCGGGGAGGGAGACAGTGCGGCGGCGGAACAATGACAGAAGCTCGGCTCTGCAAAAAGTTTGAAGCTTTACTGTCTTTTCGCTAGAATGCTCGCCAGCACGGGTAGCATGACGAATTCGAGAAAGGTTTTGTCTATATCGAAACGTCAAAAATGTCATTTCATCGTAGACAAAGCTATTGTTCTGCTGTCAATTATAGACTTTCGAGGTAGACAAAACTCTTCTCGGGTTTGTCATGGTACGCGTGCTGAACGATAGATAGAATGCTCGCCAAAACGCTCTCGTTTATATTTCTGCAATGTAGCATTCGCAAGAATGCTCATTACAAGTGAATGCTCAAGTTTATCAGCACCTTAAAGCTACAACAAGTTCTAATGTCGAAAAATGGAAAATGAAGTATTTAGAAAAAATCGACCCGTCTCACAACTAGCTCCGATGGGACTCGAACCCACGACCTTTCGCTTTCCAGGCGACTGCTCGACTGCTGTTAGAGCTAGTTGTGAGACGGGTCGATTTTTTTCTAAATACTTCATTTTCTATTTTTCAGTAATAAAAATTGCATTGTGAATGCAAAAAACTAAAAATTAAAATAAGTTCTAATGTCGTTGGCAGCAATACCTGTCGTACCTGCGGCTGATGTCGTCCACGGAGCACATGGCGCGCGCGTGGCTGCAGGCCGAGTGGGCGTTCACGGCGCGCCTGGCCAAGCGGCTGCCCACCGCCGCCACCACCGCGCCGCGCACCTTCACGTGAGTACTATACAGTCAGCGTCGTCAAAATGATCTGGGGCCCGATTCCCAGGCATTCCAACTTTTTCGGTGTGGTAATTCGTATGTCGAACATTTTGTTTGTGGTTTCTATTGAAAAGTTAGAACGTTTCAAACAAACTAAGCTGTCCCACTTGTCAACAAATTCATTTTGACAGATAAGTTCGTATACGAACATCTATTGGTCTGTACCACTCGTAGCGTTCGACTGGTTTTCCATCGAACTTTTTCGATTGTGAAATTTCGACAATACAAAAACTGTGTTATAGTTGAATTTCGAGCTTATAAATGTGAACTTTTCTCGATTGCGTGAGAATCGGCTCCCTGAGCGTTCAAACCTACCAAAAGTATCTGAAGATTTGACAAAAATCAACCTTATCGCAAGAGGTAAAGATTCATTTTTCTTTGTTGTTTGAGAATAAATGACACTACACCTTAAAGTATTGTGTTAAGATTGATTTTTGTCAAATCTTCAGATACTTTTGGTAGGTTTGAACGCTCAGATCATTTTGACGCTGACTGTAATAACATTGTATATCTGCCCTACACCTGATGTCCTGCCCGGAGCACATGGCGCCTGGCCAAGCGGCTGCCCACCGCCGCCACCACCGCGCCGCGCACCTTCACGTGAGTGCTGTACACTCAGCGTCGACCTATATAACGCCACTGAGAACGCAGTACGTGTGGCGCAGTATTGGGCTGAACGGATTTGAAGCAAGTTGATCGACACGCTAAGTCGTGGGCCACACTGGAGCGACCGCAGGACGCGCGAACACGTACTAAATCCTCCGCTGGTCACGGCGACCGCCGGACGCGCCAGTGTGACCCCTCCCGTCCGTCTCAATATATTTGTTTTTCCCGCTCAACGCGGACGCAAGACGCGCCGCTCCAGTGTGGCCCACGACTAAGAAGAAGAAGCGTCAAAATGATCTGAGCGTTCAAACCTACCAAAAGTATCTGAAGATTTGACAAAAATCAACCTTATCGCAAGAGGTAAAGATTCATTTTTATTTGTTGTTTGAGAACAAATGACACTACACCTTAAAGTATTGTCAGGCGTCTGTCACTCGATGTACTTGCGCGCAAATCTCGCCCTCACCGCCGACGGTGAAAATCCATAGAAATTAGGCCCGCAAAAGCGCTAGAATATATGCGATAGAGAGAGATGCAACGAGCGGCCGTTCGTAATTTGCGCCGTACAAGCTGAATTCCACTTTATTGCGTTATAGTTAGAGTTGTTATTTATTTAAATGGCTTAGCGGAGTGCAGCATCTGTTACTAGTAACTATTTAGTAATCTGTGGTATTGTGTTAAGATTGATTTTTGTCAAATCTTCAGATACTTTTGGTAGGTTTTAACGCTCAGATCATTTTGACGCTGACTGTACTAACATTGTATGTCTGCCCTACACCTGATGTCCTGCCCGGGGCACATGGCGCCTGGCCAAGCGGCTGCCCACCGCCGCCACCACCGCGCCGCGCACCTTCACGTGAGTGCTGTACTAACGTTGTATGTCCGCCCTGCAGCTGATGTCCTGCCCGGAGCCCTGAAGAGTTTGTTTGTTTAAGCGCGCTAATCTCGGAAAGTACTGGAATGAATTGAAAAATTCTTGTGTTGTGTAGTAGATATGTAGGCGCTACGATCTATAGAAGCGGAGCATTAATGAAAAATGTTGCAAAAACGGGAAAATTGTACCTAGACTTTTTCCTTTTCCAAAAAAAAATAAATAAAAAAAAAATGCCGCAATGAGTGCTAAGATATTTGAACATCTTACGTGCTTTTATGTTTTTCGTGCTATTATTTTGACTACTCTAGACGCTCATATCAATTTGAAGCTGACTGTACCGATTAGTAAGACGTGTGAACGTAGAAACAAAAAAAAATTGTCGCGCGGCTGGAAACGGGAAAGTTCGCTAACCAACTAACTTCACTCATCCGCACACTTATTTTAATCTTACTCTTCGTCGAATGTCCATTGTTCACAGTGAGATCTCATGCAACCAAATAACAAGACTACAAACGGAGTTCAAGAACAAGTTTGATTATCTAGTCGAATTAGAAAAAAGTGTTCAACATACACCGAATAGGTAAGTCTGTTTGAATAAATAACATTCACACACGCATATTATTTCCATAGGGTATTTTACTGTTGTTGAAATGTAGATATTTAATGATGACGTTAAAAAATGTTGCAATTAAGAATACCAAATGTGAAAAAATAATTTGAATCTGTTTTATAATAAAAGAATTATAGTCTGTTTGATTTTGACTATAGCTGTCTCTTTCTAAAACGAAATCTTCTATGGCGTGACTATGACGCTACTAACCCACTGACGTCACTAAGATAGCGTCCTGTCCTTGTCTAATTATAAAGTTTGAAGTCCTATATCTTTGAAAATATTCAAGATAATTCAAAATGAAAACTTGTTTTGTGTAGCTAATATTTCGAAAAACATTTTAAAGAAATAAAAAAAATCAGTAAAATACCGTATTCTCTGCTTAGTTGATTACTAGTCGTCGTTTGTCAGCGTATATTTTGTCGTAAGGAACTAAATAAGATGGCCCCATAGTTCAATAGAGCTGTTTAAGAAAATAAGTTTTCATTTTTTTATTTGACCGTAAAGCTTGCAATTTCTGGAAATCAATTGTTTTCGTGAACATGGTTATAGGAACTATCACATAATTGACATTGAAGCTTCTATCAACAATAGTAATAGGTAGATGAAGGCTCACACATTAAAACCAAAACTTTTTATGGCACCTTTAAACGGGTAAAAAAGGTTAATAATGTTGCGATCTTACCTCATAAATAAATAAATAAATAACTTCTTACATCCACACCAATTATCTAAGCCCATTTTTATTTCATTAAGAAACTGTATCATGGAAAACTTGATAACGGATAAATATATACTTAAATACTTTTTGTTTGTAAATACATACTTAATATACATAGTTAATAAATAACAGGAATATTATAAATATACGTGCAAGTGGCTCAAGTGGGCGTATATTTGCTCAGCCATGTTTGTCACTCCAACTATGTAGGACTCGCTCACCTAGGTGTTATTGTTCATCGAAATCTTGCAGTGAATAAAATCATATATGGTATTAGTGACTCAAAAAAAGGCAATTGGTGTCATTACAAAAAGTTGTCTAATGTTGGACTTATAGTGCGACAACCATTTATGTTCCATTGATAATCTTTGGAACTAAAACAGTTTTCATACGACATTCCATTTTCACAGCTAATTTCGTATTGCAAGTGGTTCCTCTGTCATAGCTGTCACCGGAACAGACAAGAGTGTGGGACTATAGTTTGTTGTTTTTGTTTTAACGTCGTGGCAGCTAGAGCGCGTGCTAGATAACTCTGCATGGGACAGGGGCATTTTTGGCGCTACTCACAGTTCATTTTTTTGTTCTAAAGTTTTAAACGTGTCTTTGTTGTTAGTGGCGGTGTCAGTTAAATTTTAGTTTCTGTGTTTTAGTAGTACCGTCGTTATGTACGCATTTTTTTAAATATGTTAAATTGTTTTTCTCATGTAAGTGAATTGTGTAAGTAATTCTTAATGAGAATAAATGTCTTAAACCATAAATTAGGATTCGATTTCCGGCGCGCGCAGATTAATCTGGCGCGTACTCTAGAACTAACTGTGATTAACAGGCTACTTTAATATCTCTTTTTTTATCCACAACGGGTTAGCACTTAGCCTGCATCACGTCACATCTGATATTCAATGGTGATAAGGCTGAAAGTGGAAGCGCATTACTCCAGGAATCCCCAATCCCTGAGGAACTGGCTATCTTATTTCTTACTGCCGGAACACAATAATGCTGAAAACATCTTTTGGCGTCAGACTTAAATAAGACGGTGGTAGCTAGTCAGGCGGACAAAGAACAAGTCCTACCACCAACCAAACCGAATACGGGAAAAATCGAATTCGGGACCTCTTGGTCTGAAATCGGTAAATCGGTGGTGTGAACCACTAGACCACAGAGGCGGTTAACGAAATGATGGTTATCTTAAATAACTCTTATGCCCCGTTTAGATACTCGCCGAGTACAGACGAATAGGCACGAATACGAGTATGTAAACAACTTATTTGATTGAATCAGGCGTCACTTGGCGGAAGTCCCTAACCATTGTGAAAAATAAATATATGTAGCTTTCTTCCGCAAATAATCGCAAAACTTGCACCTTCACCGATCACACTACTCTATACGTGTTTCGCCCCAACCCGGGGCATCCTCAGGAGATGTTTGTCCGTATGCAATCCAGCACCGAATGCTGCTGGATTTTTTGCTTTCGGTGCTGGATTGCATACGGACAAACATCTCCTGAGGATGCCCCGGGTTGGGGCGAAACACGTGTAGAGTAGTGTGATCGGTGAAGGTGCAAGTTTTGCGATTATTTGCGGAAGAAAGCTACATATATTTATTTTTCACAATGTAAACAACTTATTCGAGTATGTTCGGTAATCGCCACGAATACACGTTTGTTCTCCGTGCGGTGTCGGTTTTTTGACGCGGATCAAAGGATTATTCGTCTCTACTCGTGCGCGGTGTTTACATATTCGTTACTCGTGGAGTTTGTCGCAGGCGGCGGTCGTTTCAAGCAATTAGCAATGGATTGGACAAACGAAAATATTTTAAAATTTATAGAACTTTATCAAGGAAAACCCGTAATATGGATTTTTTTTCCTTTTTTCTTTTGTAAGTCTATACAAATTAATTAGACACAACGCCGTAGGAGCAAGTCGCACGTGGTCCGTGTTGAAAAGTTCTATGTTTACTGAATATAGACGATTATCTAAATGGGTCTTTCGTGGTGCTATTCGTGAACGAATTGTTCAGCGAGAAATTCGCCGGATTATTCGGCCTAGTATCTAAACGTTGCATTACAGGTACACAGCGTACGTAATGTGCCGCGCCGTGCAAGAGGTGTACGCTCAGTGGCGCGAACCGTTGTTACAAGCGGCGCAGTGGGCGCGCGCGTTGGCCGCGCGCCTCGCCCGCGCCGCGCCGCCCGCCTTCCTGCCGCAGCGCGCCGCCATACTGGTGAGTGTACTGTCAGAGGACTACGTAATGTGTCACGCCGTGCAAGAAGTGTACGCTCAGTGGCGCGAACCGTTGTTACAAGCGGCGCAGTGGGCGCGCGCGTTGGCCGCGCGCCTCGCCCGCGCCGCGCCGCCCGCCTTCCTACCGCAGCGCGCCGCCATACTGGTGAGTATACTATCAGGGGCGTGAACTGCTATTGGCATACGCATCGCATTGGAAAACGACGACGGATATTCACACATAGACATAGAAAATAGGCTCGAGAAATGTTGAAACCCGCCTCGCCCGCGCCGCCATACTGGTGAATATACTGTCAGGGGCGTGAACCGCTATTGGTACAGTATTTCATCATCATCATCATTTCAGCCGAACGAGGCAAACTGGGCATAGGCCTCCCCCTCATAGGATCTCCACAACGATCACAGCCAAGTTGTCTTGCTTACCCCACTAAGGTGTAAGCAAAACGGCATGCCGTACCATATCATATCGCGTGATAAAAGCCACCGGCAGGTACAGTATTTATCACGGAAAAGCTCCAATCCCAAACTAATATACAACTGCGTTTGGCTTTTGAAAACGACGACGGATATTCTCACATAGACATAGAAAATAGGCTCGAGAAATTTTTAAAAAATCGTTTTCAACATTTACTCGACTGGGAATTGAACCCGGAACCTCGGAGATAGCGGCACCTTGAAAACCGGTGCCTAAAACCAATCGGCCACGGGGTTCGTTCTCCAATCGTTCGAGGAAGAGAAGGGCGAGATTATGGGACAACGGGAAAAAATATAAGAACAGAATTACACACATTGATCTGACTTACATAGCTTTAGCACTTGTGTAACGAATATCAGAACCAACGAGGGTATACAAACATTTGCGTATATAAATAACACTCTAGAATACTCTAGAATCTAGATAATGGACAATGAACCAGAAGTTAAGTGTAGAACTTTGAGCTCTTGAGCAACACACACGTAGGCAGTTATCTCCAGCTCCGAACAAAACAGTTCTAGGTCTAAAACTGCATTATCCTAGCGCCGATTAGCAGTCGGCTAGCCCTTTCACATTATCAGTTTTTCAAAAGGTTCTTGACAAATAAACAACATCCATGATAACTAAACTTTGCAAGCACAATCTAGTGATGCCCTGATCTTAATTTCTTCGAAGTCCGACCTTCATTCTCTAATCACAATATCTTCAAAACTCCTCAACAAACATGTGTTCCACAGAACAAGTTGATGTCGATGCGTGAGTTCACGCTCCGGCACACGGAGATCGTGCTGGAACGAACACGAGTACCCGACGAAGAACTGGAGCTGACTGAAGGGCTGGTCACCAGGATACGGGAACTGCTGCTGCAGATGTTCAAGCTTGGGTTTGAGGTAACTATACCTAATAAATATCTTTAGCTAGTCTTTCTAATAATTCATTAATAAAAGCTAATAAATTGCTAGATTTGAATAATTTAATTTTTTTATTTGAAATTTGAAAGATGGTTCTCTTGTACTTACGTGATTGCATTGTAAATGCATAAATATAATTTGAAATCAAGTATTAGGATATGTCTAGTTCTTCTTATTTTATCAAGCAGATGCAGATGCAGATTACTAGTATACAGGGTGTCAGGGGCACCATTGCAAAAACTTTAACCATGGCTTCAGACCATCATGCTGAACAACGTACAGCAAGTTTTTTTTTGTCGGAAATGTGAACTGTGTGATCTGTTTAGGTAAAGGTGAACGCCCCAAAAGGTTTTAAATTGTCTTTATTACAATATTAAGTACAATAGTTGGCGTTGCGCGTTGCGCTTGAGAATATAATGCAAAATGGCAGAGTGTCGAAAGATGACATGTGACGTGATAGGTAAAGTAGTAATAATACTGCTTTATCGACAAAGAGCTAGCGCCATCCATCCGAAACCAAAGGTACTATTGGTTTGACAGGAAGGCAATGACAGATATTGTTGCCTTAGGTATCAGATAGATGGCGTTAACAGTGCCCCTAACACCCTGTATTCAATAAATATTACCTATTCATATATTGTATTGTCATTTCTTCTACTAAAGCACGTTTTATTAAAAGTATTCTGTTATATTTGCATCTCCTATTTTGTACATAAAAAATTGTCACTTTGCTGCACGTATTCACCACGTTTGTGTCATGCAACATAATTATATTTGATCGCAAGTTTCATTATAAACGCACGACACATTCAAATTTGCACCCTATCGCCTACAAATAAAGCACAATATCCGCAGCTGCACAAAGAGTTGTACAAAATGGTAAATCCGCCGAAATCCGAGGACCGCATACAGCGGCGGGCGCGGCCGGCCTCGCTGCAGCCCATACGACCGCAAGAGTTCGTCGAGACAAGGAGGCGACGGCCCGAGACCATGATCATCAACGAAACTACCAACCATATGGTATAGATAATAGGGTTGAAGGTTGCGTAACTTTAGCGCTGGACTATGTTGCTTCGTGTTTTGTTTTGTGACTTATATTATATTGTGTTTAAAAAAGCTCTTTTACTGTTGTATTGAAGAAGTTTTGGTGATCTTCGTAGGGTTGGAAATCGCGTTCCTTCCGAGATACACGGTCGATTTGTGTTGTGTTTTGTTTTGTGACTTATACTTGTGTTCAAACCTTTTCATTGTTATTTTTTTAAACGGTTCTTACGTATCTTCAGTGATACTGCGAACCCTAACGTCATAGAGAATAGTATTGAACATCTCGTAATTATAGAGATGAATTGCTTTAAGTTTTGAATTGTGACTTTGTTGATGATTTTAAAGCTATTGTACAATTTTCTCAGTGAGACCTTCGACTTTGAGTTGCATACAATAGGATTGAAAATTTGTATTTTTTGTTTTATTACGGTGTTTTTTGCGATTTCAATTGTGTCTCATTATGTGTTTTAAGCACTTTCACGATTAAATGTATATTGTAAAACATCATGATCTTAACACTTTACGTACGTATTGAAGAACAGATCTTAAAAGGCGATCAGTAGAATTCGATACAGAAAATAAGGGTAAATATAAAATTAGAACGGGAGGTGTCGCTTTTTGTGTGTTATAGTGGTATTTGTGTTTAGTGTTTGTTTATTATTTTATGCACTTTATGTCTTCAGATAGACTGCCAACTGTATGGTATAAAGAATATAGTTCAACTCTTCAATTCATTCAAATTAATACCATGAATACCAAATCATCAGCACCTAATGTTTTTATCGACTTTTACCGTTAAATGTTATATTTTTAGTAACTATGTGCTTCTATGTATTTATTTTAACTATTTGTATCATAAAACCTTTCTAAGCTTTCGTTTCTTCATAATAAAAATAATATAATTACTCGTACTAACATGTGTCACTTGTTTTGTGAATGCAATTAATCCTACTAATATTATAAATGCGAAAGTTTGTGAGTATGGATAGATGTATGTTTGTTACTCTTTCACGCAAAAACTACTGAACGGATCTGAATGAAGTTTGCAACAGATATAGATTATAGGCTGGAATAACATATAGGATACTTTTTATCCCGATATTGCCACGGGAACGGGAACCGCGGGCGGCCGCTAAGACATACTTCTACGGAAAATCTAACCAATGTTCTAAGTTCTAATTTTATGTATATTCACTGCTTTTTTGAACTGATAAATTTAAATGAACTACATTGAATGAATGAAAGTTTTGAACTTCTTATAATTATCAGAAAGTACGAAACATAAATTTTCCTAGCTACTGCTAAGTGCATAAACTTTTTAAAGCAAATGATTCGCTTTATACATATTTTTACTGTTACTTAATTTGTGCTATAGAGATAAATTCTTTAGAGTGTTTATTGCATAAAGTTCAAGAATTCTGAATATTGGTTATATAGTCCATTTCAAACCGATTATCAATGGATGTTAACCAAACATGAAGTTCGTCAGCTTACGGAGGCTTTAGAGACTAGTGATTTGAAAATTCGTTAATGGATTTCACTTAGGTAATTATGAATTATGATTCATAATTTATTAATATTAACTCGCGAAAAATTCGAACCCGAATTAAAAGAGTTCCAAGTGAAATTGACTATCAAAGTTTCACATCACTAATCAGTCTCTTAGTCTTTATTGTGTGTTTACATCAGTACTATTCGGCTCAAAATGGACTATAATCTAAAGTACGGTTGTGAAGCACGAAGAATTCCGTGACGGTTTCATCGCATCTGTGCGAACGTGACGCAACCATATTTACGCGGGAGCGATAGGGACAGGTAATACCAGGAGCCCTACCGGCTAACTTTCCAAACTTCGGCAAATCAGCCAGGCTTCACTTAAAACAGATAAATCGAAGTACGGAATATTGTATTGTACTATTTGCCGAAGTTATTTTGAAGATGGTAAATCTTGTTGAATTGTTGAATCGGGGTTCGCCATTTTGGCCTGATTGGGGCTCGATTCGGCCTATAACCAAAGGGGTCTACCCTGAAACGCAAAACCCGAAACTTCGGTATACCCGTCCCTCTCACTCTCTAGTCGGAACAGAATCGAGTGAAAGGGGTGGGCTAACCGAAGTTTCGGATTAGTGTTTCAGAGTACGGTCCCAGAAGTGGGCGTCGTTTGGCTGACATGATGGGGCTTGATTTATCTGTATTAATTTGAAGCCCGGCAGACTTGCCGAAGTTCGGAGCGTTAGCCGGTATGGCCCCTGGCGGGCTACCGATTAAAAATATAGATATGGCTATATTATTAAAGACAAAATATAGGTTTCAAATGTCAAATGAAGCCTGTGTCAATATCCATATTTTTTTAGCCGGTAGCCCGACTGGTCATTGTACGAGATTCTTCGTTCTCCGCGACCGTGCTTTAGTGACGCAACATCCTGCTTAGTGACTTTGAACCTTTAGGCGAAATAAGACGGTTCATTTTTGCTTCCATTTTCGATGCTTCATCAATGAAAGACCGATAATGAATTGTCTAAACTGTCGTTTATAGGAGTGTGCCTTCGCGGTGAAAGCTTGCGGCTCCCGATTGTTTTTACTAGCATCGTTCGTCATTCATCATTCACAATACATTGCAGAAATTAATCACTTGATGAACCGTCTAATTTCGACATTAGGCGAAATTAGATGATTCATTTTTGCTTTAATTTTCGATACTTCATCGATGAAAGACCGATAATGAATTGACTAAATTGTCGTTCATCGGAGTGTGCCTTCGCGATGAAAGCTTGCAGCTCCCGATTGTTTTCACTAGCATCGGTCATCATTCATAATTAACAGTTCATTGCAGAAATTAATAACTTTTGATGAACCGTCTAATTTCGACATTAGGCGAAATAAGACGGTTCAATTTTGCTTCCATTTTCGATGCTTCATCGATGAAAGACCGATAATGAATTGTCTAAACTGTCGTTTATAGGAGTGTGCCTTCGCGGTGAAAGCTTGCGGCTCCCGATTGTTTTCACTAGCATCGTTCGTCATTTATCATTCACAATACATTGCAGAAATTAATCACTTTTGATGAACCGTCTAATTTCGACATTAGGCGAAATTAGATGATTCATTTTTGCTTTGATTTTCGACACTTCATCGATAAAAGACCGAAAATGAATTGTCTAAACTGTCGTTCATCGGAGTGTGCCTTCGCGGTCAAAGCTTGCGGCTCCCGATTGTTTTAACTAGCATCGGTCATCATTCATAATTCATCGCAAAAATGAATCACTTTTGATGAACCGTCTAATTTCGCTCTAAATTCCCAGATTCACAAGGAGCTGCACCGCGTAGTGAACGACGTGCCGGGCCGCATGGCGGGCCCGCGCCGCTCGATTGCCAACTCTCCGCCGAAGCTGTTACGGTCCAAATTCTCTCGGTCCGATAGCATCGTGGAGGACGCGGCGTTTGATGACAAGCTGTTTGATAACTATGGGGAGAATCATGTGAGTAGATTAACTTTTAGAGGTATAATTATGTAGGTTATGGCTTCTGTAATAAGAGTTTAAAATGAATTGATCATAGAATTGCGTCTTTTTATGTCTTGTAAGTAAATGTTTGAACACTGTATTGGGCAAATAAAATTATTTCATTTCATTTTATAGATATTTATCTATTGAAGTTTGGCTTTTACGCCATTACAATGTCGAGTATTTTGCTCCTCATGATAAAATGTTTCTAGTACCTGTTTCACAATGTCCGATTAGAAGATGCTTTCCAGTTAAGGGCACGTACCTCCAAATTGTCGAAATCAACCTATTTTTCATTCAAAAGTAAACAATCAAATATTCTTTATTATGAGCAGATAAAAATATAATGTTGAAGTTTGATAAACGATCTTGATTATTTTGTGGCTAGAAACACGATATTCGTATCGTAACTCGACAATAAAAAATTTCAAAAACAAAGAAATTTTCATTATTATTATATTTTTTTGGTTTTATACTTAGATTATTAATCTCTAATTCACGAATAATATATAGAAAAATGGGTAATGACATATTGTAGACTATTCTCAGGCTACTTTTTCAAAAAGTGAATTTATGCTCGAAATAACAACAAAAACATTGAAAAAATGAAAAAGTGAGGTTATTTTCATTACTCTTTACACGTAAGAAAAAAGACAAAGACAGAGTTTTTGGAAGATCCTGCCCTATCTGTCAAGTAACAGCTAATGAGAACTTACTTAGACATTAATGAAACAGGCCCTTAAAGTAATACTCATGGTCTTACTTAAGACTAATTAACATAATTTTATTTTGATAAAAACGCAACTAAGTCTCTTTATAATGTATTAGATTCTGATACCCATAAAGAAATATAATAAAATTGTAGCTTAATACTGCATTATCGTTATCAGAACGAAGCGAATGTATTAAAATATCCTCTTTTTTTAGACAATGCAAATATACCTAACATCGTTTCTTTCCTGTAACTAGAACGAAGCAACAATAGAAAGTCTACTAGCCGCGGATGAGCCCCAAAAGGATACCGTTCAACTCCGAAGCGGGGCCACCAGTGACGATACCATGAGCCCAGCAGTGGGCGTGGGCGAAGAACGCGAGTGGGCGGCGAAGGTGGCCCGCGCGGTCATACAGTTCGCGCGCTGTTGGATGCGGTTTGTGGTGGAGCGGTGCGACCGTGGCCGCGGGCTACGGCCGAGGTGGGTTCATGTCCTGTTTGAGCCACTCATCATCATCATCATCAGCCTATTAAAGTCCACTGCTGGACATAGAATACAGGGTGTTAGGGGCACCCTTGCAAAAACTTTAACCATGGCTTCAGACCATCATGCTGAACAACGTACAGCAAGATGGTGCCATGGTTAAAGTATTTGCAACAGTGCCCCTAACACCCTGTATAATAGTACTAAGGTCAGGGGGGGCTCACTCCGCAATTCAATCGAATACGCGCTGTCTACCGCGAGGTAGAGAAATCACGGGTGTCACGCGCGCTCAGTTGTACATGCGACGCCACGCGAGAAAGAAGTTACCTAAGTAGTTTACTTTCGCCATACTTTCGCGCCAAAACACAAGTGTGTTACCTATGGTTTTACCCATAGCAAAATGCGTAAATATTAAACATTATTATTGTGCGGCCTTCGGTTGTCTTAACAACGACAGAAAGAGACCGGATTAAAAATTTTATAATCTTCTTAGAAAACCTGAAAGAAGTTTTTTTGTGTGACTATACTGTCTTACTCTATACCTACTCTGTACTCTGTACCTATCTATAAAACTTAATGATCCGAATATTTGATTTAAGGACCCCGCCCCACCTTAGCGTAGGTAATTAAGACGATAATAAAAATCGACAAAGTAATTCTCGCTTTGCAGCGTGACGCTAGCGCTCATCGCCATTGCAACCGTGCCGTGGCGCACATAGGAACTACGCGGACGCGCGCTGCGCCCGCGCTGTTACTACCTACTTTTACCTTAGCTTGTTCTCACTTCACGATAGACCTTATAGAATAACTACGCTAACATCAACAATATGTACACTAAACTAAGGTAGGTACCTACCTACTTAATATACGTAAGTATTTCGTTCGAGTAGCTGTAGCACTTTTAAAATAGGTACCTACCAAATTACAAAAAATATAGCTACTTTCTGTCTTAGAATAATATAATAATTGTGAATTATGAATGCTCTAATAACCACTGAGCTACGGAGTCGTTACGACCTGGCCTGGCCACGAAAATGCGCGGGGCGGCGACACGGCGACGAGCGAATTGCGCAATCATTGCTCGCTCGCAACAGACGCCTAATCAAATAAGTCAATGAGACGCACCAACGGATGCGCAATTCGCTTGTCGCCGGCCGTCGCCGCCGCGCATGTTCGTTGCCAGAGCCAGGCCGTTAGAGTATTCGCCCGGACAGTGAAAGGTCGTGGGTTCGAGTCCCATTGGGGTAGTTGCGAGACGGGTCGACTTTTTAGCGACTCCGTAGCTCAGTGGTTAGAGCATTTGCCCGGACAGTGAAAGGTCGTGGGTTCGAGTCCCATCGGAGCTAGTTGTGAGACGGTCGACTTTTTCTAATACCTACCTACTTCATTTTCAATTTTTTCAGTAAGTAAGTAACAAAAAAATTTAACTGTGAATGCAAAGAAGTAAAAATAAAAATTCCAGGCTTTCTGTATTTAAAAATCATTTGCGCTATTTGTTATTCCTTTTACTTACTTCGTCGTAACATTGCAGTCGAGTCGACCCTAGTGCGGCAACCAAGACCATCCAAAACCAATTTGGCTTAAGCGTTTGCGAGTAATAGAACCGTATTACGTACAGCTACGGTTCAATTTCGCTTGTAATGAACGGTAAATTAGTAAGGCAGGCGTGCGGGTGCAAATTATTTTAGACCTAATTGTCGCGTGGAAAAGATTGATAATTCATTGTAACTGTTTCGGAAGTGAGCCTTCTGCTACAAATATTATTCTGTGCTAAGGTACAGAAGGCGCACTCTGCAAAATCATTCAAATAAAAATAAATCTTTCTGCATAAAAATAAAGTCTAATTCCGGTCGCTTTGTCATCGCTTGCCTACTGTTATAATCTAAAGTTCGCGCATGCAAGCAAAACTGTATCCAACAGCTACGCGCGAGAGTTCCTATTTCTATGAAAGTCTCAAACAGCTCGCTCGATGGTTAGGGTTGCGAGCGACTTGAGAGTTTGGTTTTGTTGTTTCTTTTGTTGTTTCTTTTATTTAGTCATCCATTAACACAACAGTATCTTTTATACGGATTATAAGAACGTTTAGTAGTCATTGTTCGGTGCACAAAAATCACAGAAATGATCAAAAGTCAAAAGTCAATAAATTTTTATTCATATAGATTAAACCAGCTTTCCACCCGCAGCTTCGCCCGCGTGGACAACACGACGTTATCCCACGGGAAGGTGATATTTTTCAGGAATAAAAAGTAGCCTATGTCCTTTCTCAGGCTCTAGACTATCTCTGTACCAAAATGCATTCAAATCGGTTCAGTAGTTTAGGTGTGATTGTGTAACACACAGACAGACAGAGACGCATTTATAATATAAGTAAGGATTAAATTAATGCTTATGAATCGTCTAACATTTTTTTATCTTCGTAACGGTTCATATACTGTTTGAGCAACCTTAAGCACTAACAGAAGGTTTCTTACTAATGAGCCCAATAGTGGAAGAGGGCGTGGGCAATTTTTGCTCCCGCGTTCATATTAATCTTGTAAAAGTTGACTGGTTTAACAAAAACATATGTTTATAGATGGGCAAGCCAAGGTTTAGAGTTCCTAATGCTGGCCTGTGATCCCTGCAACACGAAGCATCTCACTGAAGAAGAGTTTGAGGTAAGTTTATATAAAAACGTATTTCACAATAAACTTACTTGAATATTAGTAGGCATACTAGAGAAGTTAAAACGAAGCAAACATAACTATGTAGTGTTCGAATTGGATAACCGATTTGAACTTTTTGTCATCTTAGAGAATGGTGCGACTTATGTAGTTACTTTAGTACTTACATTTATAAAAAAAAATAACAATCTATATTTTTATTGACTGACAACTGATTACACAGGTTACTGCTCATCAACGGCGAAGTGCCATTGCGTCCTAACTGACATTTTCAAGCTAAACATCTTTTTATAGTTTTGAATATAAAGACACTATTAGCATATATTTTTCGTGACGTCACACGCCTTGTACACTTCACTGCACTTAACACCGAGACGATACGAAGCACAGAATTCAGATGTAAGACTGCCACACACCAAAAAGTATCGCAGACGTGCTGCATTGCGTCTGCGTGCGTCATGATTTTGTAATATTTGAACTTGTACGCGTAGGTTCACATCGACGAGACGGTTTCGCAGACGCATTGCGATGCAACACTGTCGGTGTATGACTCTATTACGACACTGAGTCGCATAAAGTGGACCCTACTGCCGTGATGGCGACGTCGCGGCGACCTTCCAAATGTTTGTTGCAGGGTTGAAACAAATCTGGATTTTTTTATTTTAATGAAAAAAAATCTTTTTTTTAATCGTGATTTTTTTGATTAATTTGATTTTTTTTATTTATATTAGATTTTACAATAATTACCCTAGTTTTTCTTGAGAGCAACATTTTAATTTAAATAGAATTGGTGTACAACACCGCCAGAAAAATTTAAATGTAAAATCAACCAGAAAAAACTATTTGAGTTTCGAGTGTAAATTTTGTTTGTTTGTTTAAACCGTAAATTTTTGATTTTTATTGTGATAAATAACTTAGCCTGCGCCTATCGTACTTTGTACTAACATTGTTTCCGAACATTACAGTTGATTAATATAACCTCCGAGCGTAATTAATTCTTTTTCACTTCTCATGCTCGTAAAATTCGTGTTTATGTTGGGTATAGGCTGCATAAAATCGCTTTTTATGCTCTAGTGCATAAAGTAAAATCTTCGTCTAAGTCTCAGACTCTAAAACAAAGGTCGTCAGGTAAACAGTCACACACGCAATTAAATTTGTTAAATAAACTTGTTATTTCATTCTGTTTCTTTAATTTTGTACACAATCCATTTTAAATTACTTACTAAATTAATAAAACTAGGCAAAATTAATGAGTTTTGTAAGAAATAAGTATTTCAAGAGCATTATGGACTACGATCTATGCTAAAGTCACTGAGCTGCCACTGCCACGTATAAAAAAAAAGAAAGTCTTCCCGCCAATATGGCGAAGTCTTTATTTTTTCTTTTTTGCAATATTGTTATTTATTTTCCGCACACTTGAAGTGAAAAGCAGAGTGTATAACTCGTAGATAAAACCCATTTTACCCTCGAATTGACTATCCACCCTCGCCTACGGCTCGGATGGATATATACGTCTCGGGTAAAATGGTACGTTTTATGCACTTGTTGTACAATCTACTATTTTCGAATATTGATTTAAATCAGTGATTTTTATTAAAAAAATCATGCAATAAAAATCGTGATTTAAATCATGCAACCCTGGTTTGTTGGGTATTTTACTGATCAATCGTCACCCGTATTGGTTGCGCAGGAATTGAAGAGTCTAATGGACGGCTGCATCTCGCACGTGGTGGGGTCGCGCCCGCGCGCCGACACCGCGCTCACTCCGCGCCCAAGGCACCGCCTGCAGGTACGTGCTACAGGGAAACGCGCGAAAGGAACTTATTACTATTTTAGTACGGTCGACAGGTCGCCAAAAGAGGGGTTTGGGGGAATAAGACTACACACTTCAACTTCGTATGTAGATGTGTTCTGTAAATAGCCTTACAATTTTTATACGAAAAAAAAATAAAAAAAAATTAAGGGGGGCTCTATACATGGAACTGAAACTAAAAAAAGTTTTTTTCCTTAAACCTTGTGGGGTGTCTATAGATAGGTCTTTAAAATAAAGTGTATATTTTGAAAGGCTGCTTAAATTTGTCCAACTTTGATGAGCATTATCATGAGAACGGGTACTCCAGAAAATATGAATCTGTCTTATTCTATGCAGGATTAAATGCCCTACAACTTTTACAAATGACAGTTTTCGATATTACAAGTCCTTTACGAGATATAACCTAAAATACCCGTTTTTGGGTATATTTTCACCCCCTCTTCTTTTCGCACATGGTCCTCGAGGTTTTGACTTTGACCAAATGTTATTTAACCGTCCTTGAACAACATCACCAAGTTTTAAAATCCTACCTTTTTCTATCTGAAACTTCCTGTCGACCGTACTATTTTGTATCATTGCAAGTTTAGATAAGATAGGTACTTTTTAATGTCGATATATTTTGTCCTTATATTTCTACTCTTAACTCAGATCCAAAGAGCTATTCTTTATAAGAGCGGAAACAGAAGTATCACACTATAAGTGTATTAGAATTATTTTTATGCATTCACAATGCAATTCTGTAAAAAAATTGGTAGACAAGGCTCCTCTTCCTACTTGCAGGGCCGGGGTTGTGTATAAGTAATCCGAATACACTGTTGAAATAGATTACACTTGAAATGGTCCATGATGAGATTATACAATTGGTCAGTTCTTCAATCAGTTAGGGTCAGTTTTTTGATCCGTAGCTAACTGAACTCGGTGGTTAAAAAAAGTAACTAATACTCAAATATCTTGAAAATTCGTTTCTTAAACAATAGCTACAGTGCCACAAACTGTGCTATGCCGGTGGCCAAAATGTGAAACTAGCGTGTTTTTTTAAATGTTATTTTGCTGTCAAGTTGATGTCCAACCATAGCGCTGCTAGCGGCTGAAGTTCTTAGAAGTCAGGGCCGGTTAAATTGTTACAAAAAAAGAAAACCGTACGTAGCGCCGCTGTCACCGGAACAGAAAAGGTTGTGGCACTGTAACTTATCGTTTTGTGTCGTCATGTACAGTACAGTAATTGTACTTCAGAGGACGACACAAAACGTTTCAAACAGTAGTTAGCCTAACGTTTTGTCTCGTCCTGTACAGTACAGTGACTGTACTTCACAGGACGACACAAAACGTTTAGCTAATTATTTTTTGAAATACTTACGAATTTTCAATATATTTGACTAGTAGTTACTTTTTTAACCATTGGTTCAGTAATTGCGTACCCGTCTGTTGCACACGCCAGAGTCCCGCGCCGACGAGTCCCAGTCCGAGCCAGACCGTGACCCCGTCCCCGCCTACCTCTGTGGAACCTGAACCGCCCAACTACAGCATCTTGGATTGCACTGGTAAGTATATTATCTATCTATACTAATATTATAAAGAGGAAAGATTTGATTGTTTGTTTGAAACTCCGAAACTACTAGACCGATTTAGAAAATTCTTTCACCATTAGAAAGCTACATTCTTCCCGAGTGACATAGGCTATATTTTATCCCGATATTCCCACGAGAATGGGCACCACGCGGGTGAAACCGCGAGGATCCGCTAGTCTGTACTAATCTTATAAAATTTCTTTGTTTGAACGCGCTAATCTCAGAAACTACTGGACCGACTTTTGTGTTGGATAGTCCATTTATCGAGGACGACTATAGGCTATATAGCATCACGCTGCGACCAACAGAAACGGGGCATTAATGAAAAATGTTGCAAAAACGGGAAAAAATATTTCTTTTTAGTAGGTTTTTTCCTTTTTCTCAAATTAACTGCGGGTAATAGGTAACGACATTTACAAATAAGCTTAGTAAAAAAAATATTTTTATGACAAGCTTTTTTGTTAACTGTACTTTAATATTGTTTTGTTATCTGAACCAAACCAGTATACAAAATTTCAGCTCCATCTGAAGTGGGAAGTGGGTCAAATTAAGCTTGCAAGATTTGTCCCCCACTAACTAACATACTAACTAACTAACATGGCAAGTTAATAAAAAGCTTGTAAAAAAGGAGTATTATGAATCGAAGTTCTATTTTATTTCATTAGTTTTTTTTCTTTGTTTGTACCGCATTCGCTGATTTCCTTTTTTCTACAGATTGACTGTCAGAGAATGCTTTAAGCGTTAAGTCCGCCTATTGTACTTTACAAATGTATTTTGTGCAATAAAGTTATATAAAATAAAATAAAATAAAATAAAAGTTCTCACACTTAAATGTTTCCACACTGTAGCCCACAAAAAGCGCGTCAGCGAAGCCATACACCTATTAGAAGAGGCGCGAGACGAGAAACTGCGATCCGTAAAGACTGTGGGGCGAGTGTTGGGCAGCGCTGTGGCCAGCTACGAGCCGCGCCTCAAGCAAGTTACATTCAAGTGGCAGCGCGGGCTCAAGATCGGGGCCGGCACCTTCGGCAAGGTGCGTATTGCACTAGGAGATTCTATTGAGTGTCCCAAAAGTACGTATAGGATTTGAATTTCGCGCTATTTCCAAAATATTCAAGATGGCGGGTTGAAATTTGACATACGTCATCTTGCCACATGTAAAATTAATCGTGGAGCGTTTCACAATAAAACAGCGCCTAGAAGTTATACAAATATTTAACGAAAATTCACGATCAATTACAAACACTCGTCGAAAGGTCGAAAAATCTCGTAATTTCAAGAAGAGGTGATATCAATTGGCCACCGAGATCTTGCCATCTGATGCCACTGGATTTCTTTCTTTGGGGCTACGTCAAATATAAAGTCTACAACAACGATCAACAAAAACATAGACAATATAGACAAAATATTCGCCGAGTTATTGGTGAAATAAGTAGCGAAATGTGTGAAATTAGCAGCGAAATGTGTGAAAGTGTCATGAAAAACTTACACACAGCAAAAATGCCCGTGGCGGCCATTTGGCAGATATTCTATTCAGATAAAATTGTACAAGTCTCTTCTTTAAAATAAAAATAAAACTACGAAGAAATTCCAATCCATTCGCGCTTTATTGAGACAAATCATCCTAAACCTACTCTTGGGACACCCGTTACAAGGAAACTGGAGTTTTCAGCCTGAATTAAAAAGTGTACCCAGCAAATTTGACATTTAACTATGTAGTGGCTGTCTGTTGTCTCATTTGACCATATGTTTTGTTTCAAAGAGTAGGTGAGACGGAAGACAGCCAGTCTACAAAAAAGTGTTAGTACTACTCTCTCCAGTTACCTCAGTATTTAGTCTAAGCTCTTTGGTATTGAATCATCATCGGCCATTTAATTAAGTTGTCATACTGTGTGCCAGCTACTAGCCTCAAGCAGGTCACCTTCAAGTGGCAGCGCGGGCTCAAGATTGGCGCTGGCACCTTCGGCAAGGTCACTTACTTCTTACAGACTCGTATCTTATCTTCTCCTCTTTATACTTTACGTATAAACTTATCAGAGAATAATGAAACCAAGGTGCAGGATTATCACATTTTTTATTTAATATCTTTACACAAAGTGACAGAGTTTCCACTAGATCAATGTCCAGTACAAGAATGACCTCTAACATGACAAACACTCGCTTATATCATCTTTCCCCACCCTACCATACGGAATAATCTGACTTTGACATAACTAAGCTAGTCAATACAACAACTAGTCAAATTAACAACTATTTACTTACAGTCCTTTTACAAAATACGCAAATTAACACATCAGTTATATCATTTCATAACTTATCTCAAATAATATTTAACATACGTAAGCGTCGTTTTCTCCAATTTTGACAATAAAACTATTTTACATACTAGTTCTATGAAATTAAAAGATTTTGAGCATAATCTCTTCACTACCATTTAGGAGCGTGAATAAGTGAAACTTATTTCGTCTGGCATCCGCCTTAGCAGCTAGTTTTGTGTTCACACGGACACCATTTTTTTTATTTTAGTGAGAGCAAATACAGTCTTTACGTATACCATATGGCATGTTGGATTCAGTCAGTTACTTGCCGCGCCCAGCCCTCCCACCAAGCCTAATAGGCTTGTTACACGGACGCCGAGTCACAGAAGCTGCAAACATCACTTCCGAAGCATCTCAGTAAATGAGATGAGCCTTAGCTTCATAGCTTAAATAATTTCGATACCTTATCCCCTTATTTTATTTATTTATTCCAAAACGTGGACTAAAGTTAGACCTAGTTTATAACTGGGGGCTGATTCTCACGCAATCGAGAAAAGTTAACATTTATAAGCTCGAAATTCAAATAAAACACAGTTTGTGTATTGTCAGAATTTCACAATCTAAAAAGTTCGATCGAAAACCAGTCGAGCGCAACGAGTGGTACAGACCAATCGATGTCCGTTTACGAACTTACCTGTCAAAATGAATTTGTTGACATGTGGGACAGTTTAGTTTGTTTGAAACGTTCTAACTTTTCAATGGAAACCACAAACAAAATGATCGTATACGAATTATCACACTGAACAAGTTCGAATGCGTGAGAATCGCTAATTCTGTCTTTCATTTGCTGAATGAAAGTGACAGCACCAGTTTTAAACCAGGACTATTTTAGTCAATGTTTTAGAATATGGGGGTTAATCTCTGAAGCATTGACGGGATCTCCAGCGATCCCGACACGCGCCTACCGTCAAGCATCGGCGGGAGCCTCGAGAGATCCCAGAGATTTCATGCGATATTTTACCTTATATCTTTTTATTTTTATTTTATTTTTATATTTCAAGGAAAACAAACAGCATACCTATACAAAAATAAATATTAGTTAAAAAATTTAGAACAAATTATGCCTTAATCAGTTTTCGCAGATAGAAACATTATTACTTACAATTAGATAAATAGCTTCTTTTCCTGTGAATGATGATCCGGCAATCAACGAAATGCTTGAAATATTGTCTGCTATTAGAAGTTTAAAAAGCCAATTCTTATCCTGTACTTCTCCTATTGAGAAAGTCATGCTCGTGCTCAGTCGTCTTGGTCACTATGTCTAATCTCACAAAATTAAAACTATTATCGTGGAATGCTGATGGTGTTCGAGGTAAGATCCATGAATTACTTAATTCTGCGACACGTGACGTATCTGCGGATATTATTGCCCTATGTGAAACCTGCTTAACTAAAACAACTACTCTTTCCACACCTGGCTTCTTTTGCTACCGCCAAGACAAACCCCAAAATGGCAGAGGCCAGGGTGTTGCCCTGCTAGTCCAGAAAAAAATTAAACATATGTTAATTCAGCTACCCAAAACTACTAACATTGAAGCTGTTGGTATTAGATTCTACTTGTCAGGCTTAGAACACGTTGTTGTTTCCGCATATCAGTCGCCTAATTTGCCCCTTCTTCAAACTGATCTAGACTTGTTGCTCAATTGTGCTCCTCGAGTAATCATTGCCGGCGACTTTAATGCTAATCACAGTTACTGGCATAGTAGTTATACTAATACGCGCGGAAGGACGCTTTTCCGTCACATGCTAAGTCATGACTATACTATTCACGCTTCAAACATCCCAACGCAGTTAAACTATTCAGCTAATAAAAATCCAATTAATCCCGATCTAGTTTTATGTTCCAACATCCGCCACATAAGTGATCCAGAAGCTGTTATAGCACTATCATCTAATCACTATCCTTTATATTTCACCATAGATGGTTTGTTTGACCGTGCAGCTAAAGAACAATGTTTTCTTTATCAGCACGCAAACTGGAAAACTTATCGAAGTGTTCTGGATGATAATATTTTTCTTTCTTCCTTAACTTTTAAATCAACTTATGATGTGGATATGGCAGTGAATGATCTACACTATTGTATCTGTAAAGCTAGAGATTCTTCGGTGCCTCTTAGTGCATCCGCTGATGGCCCAACTTCCCTTCCTTACTCAATAAAAAAACTTATCAAATATAAAAATGAACTTCGCAAAATTGTCCACGGGTTATCTAAAGGTTACTATAAGTCGTTTATTCGGCGTAACATCAATAACCTTTGCGAATTAATTAAATCTCGTACTAGAGAACATTCTGATAAGTTATGGAATAAAAGTCTGGCAAGCGTAGACAATCCTAGTGCTGACATTTGGAAGATATCCAAATCTCTGAAGCCAAAAACCAGTACCATTCCTCCACTGAAGTGTCCCAATGGTTCTCTGACTACTAACGTTTCTCAGCAGTGTGACACTCTGGCCTCATCCTTTCATGAAAATATGCTACTTACTTCTGATTGGTGTACTGATGTTCCTGATTCCGAGATTCAAGCCAATCTGGCTATGATGAAAGAGCATCGCATTACTGATATTCAACGCCCTATCAGGCCGGCTGAGATCCGAGAGACACTTAAATCTCTCAAAACTCGTAAATCAGCAGGTGACGACGGAATTCATAACTTTTTGCTTAAAAATTTATCTCAGAAAGCTGTCGTCTATCTTACTAAAATCTTTAATGCGTGCTTGTACCTAGGTTATTTTCCTACAGCGTGGAAGACGGCCAAAGTTATTGCACTAATGAAGCCTGGTAAAGATCCACTGTCGCTCTCAAATTATAGACCTATCAGCTTACTTCCTACTTTGGGTAAATTATTTGAAAAACTAATTTATGCTCGTTTGCTTAATATGTCCAATGATCTTCTTACAAATGAACAGTTTGGCTTTCGTTCGGCTCATTCTACTACACAGCAGCTTGCTCGGGTAACCGTACATATTTCTCACCATCTTAATTCAAATGAATCGACGGGCATGTTCCTTTTAGACATAGAGAAGGCATTTGACACTGTCTGGCACGAAGGCCTCCTCTATGAGCTCGTGAAACTTGGCTTGCCAAGTTCCACCGTTAAGCTTATCCAGTCATACTTAACTGACCGCAAATTTATAGTCCACATAGGGAATGCCAAATCCTGCGTCCAAACCGTACCAGCCGGTGTACCCCAAGGCTCTATTTTAGGTCCGTATTTATTTTTGTTATACCTAAATGATATGCCTATTCAACCTCGTACACATCTAGCTTGTTTCGCAGATGATACTGCATCCTATACTTCCTCTAGTGATCTAGATCTCATTGTGGGTCGCTTACAGTTCTCTATCGATTTATTACACAGATACTTCTCTAAGTGGAAATTTAAACTTAATGAGAAAAAGACTGAAGCTATTATGTTCACACGTCATCGCACTTTACCCAAAAAGTCTCTTAAAATTGGTGGTCACAGTATACCGTGGAAAAACTCTGTGAGATATCTAGGCGTCACTATGGACAACAAGTTGAATTGGTCTAAACATGTAGCTCAATTGCGCATCAAGGGAGCTCAGGCACTCGGGGCTTTACGTCCTATTTTAAACCGTAAAAGTAAAATTTCCTCTGCTACTAAACTAAGGCTGTATTCAACGCTTGTCAGACCTTGTATCACTTATGCCTGCCCTGTATGGAGTAACACGTGCTCAACTAATTACCAAATATTGCAAGTTATTCAAAGTAAAGCTTTAAAAATTGCATTTAATACTCCTTTCAAAACGAACTTAATAAAACTACACAAAGTAATTTCTTACCCTTTACTCATTTCATTTATATTAAAACTTACACGAAATTTTTATAGTAAAAACAAACATAATTCTAATCCTCTGATATCTAACATATGTAAAACACAATTATCCGACATCAAATATATCGACAGATACGGCACGTATCGCTTACCACATCACTACGTATTGTTCCCACCAACTAACTTGCCTGACCAGTTGTCGGCGGGCGGTGCGCACGCGCATGACTAAATTAGTGACACTCGGTTTCCGTGCAGCTTCCCCTCTGTTATCTATACTTAGTATGGGCGTGGGAGGCGCGGTAGTTCTCGCCTCTCGCTGTACGCTGGTCGATGCCAGTGTTATCAGTATTTACGTGTAGCGAGCTAATGCTTTACTTTTATTTACCCACTTTTATGAATTAAGCGAATCGGCTACAATCGAATCGCATAATTATGTTATTGATCTGTGTATTATAAACACGTTTATTTACATATGATTTAAGAGTCATATTAATCATTTGTAAAGCTTGAAAAGGTGTTATTAGCCTGGATAAGTAGTTGTAAGTAATGGGTTTGTACTTAAGTTATTTAAGTTTTCCATTGTAACTAAAATTTATGAAATAAAGAATTTACAAAAACAAAAAACTAACAAATAGAACATTAATACAGTAAGAGTTAAAATCTTAGAATACATATGCCTATTAATTATCTAATTACAGTTTTTTTTTCTCTTTCCTTTAACTAAAGCTATTAAAAAAGAAGAAAAGAAAAGAAAGGAAAAACACTAAGCCATATCAACCCTAGGATATAATTATATAATAATATTTAGACAAGACTCATTTCTTGACAAAATAAAAATGACAGCGATACTTGACGGATGCTTGACTAAATACGCGCTATTCCGCGCGGTGACGTGTATCCAGGTTAATGTTCAACCTCATCTTGAACGCAGGTGTACACCGTGGTGAACACCGAAAGCGGGCAGCTGCTCGCCATGAAAGAGCTGAGCATCGGCGCCGGCGACCGGCGAGCTCTCCAGCGAGCTGCCAACGAGCTGCGAGTGTTGGAGGGCGTCATACACCCGCACCTGGTGCGCTACTACGGCTGTGAGCTGCATCGGGTATGTGACGGTGTTTGGGCAGCTGCTGGCCACGAGCTGGCATCGGCGCTGACCGGCGAGCTCTCCAGCGAGCTGCCAACGAGCTGCGAGTGTTGGAGGGCGTCATACACCCGCACCTGGTGCGCTACTACGGCTGTGAGCTGCATCGGGTATGTGACGGTGTTTGGGCAGCTGCTGGCCACGAGCTGGCATCGGCGCTGACCGGCGAGCTCTCCAGCGAGCTGCCAACGAGCTGCGAGTGTTGGAGGGCGTCATACACCCGCACCTGGTGCGCTACTACGGCTGTGAGCTGCATCGGGTATGTGACGGTGTTTGGGCAGCTGCTGGCCACGAGCTGGCATCGGCGCTGACCGGCGAGCTCTCCAGCGAGCTGCCAACGAGCTGCGAGTGTTGGAGGGCGTCATACACCCGCACCTGGTGCGCTACTCTGAAACGCAAATACGAAACTTCGGTTAGCCCCGTCCCTCTCACTCTCGAGTCATGACGGAATCGAGTGATAGGGGCGGGGCTAACCGAAGTTTCGTATTTGCGTTTCAGAGTACGGTCCCTGGTGCGCTACTACGGCTGTGAGCTGCATAGGGTATGTTATAGAGGAAATACACGGTTCACTTTTGCCTTTCAATTGGGTATTTGACTGATTTTTTTTTATTGATTTTAAATGTTCATTGTATTAGTAGCAACACAACATAGGTATTTATTTTCAAATATCTTGCATGTTTTCAGAGATATAGAGCATCAAAGTTTCTAATTAGACAAGGAGAGCGCTATAGAAACGTGACGTCACATTTCTATAGCGCCATATTCTCGCCATACAAAATTTCGTTTTAGAAAGAGATAGCTAGAGTCACAATTAAGTAGCTCATATTTCGCTTGTTATAATACAGATTGAATTTCTTTTTTCACATTTGTTATTCAATAATGTTATATATCTGAATGTCTTAATGGGCGATTTTCTGAAAGCTCAGTCACTAGATGGTGCTGTCCCACCTATGCAGTTAGAAGGAACGGAACGTTATAAATTTTACCTTGACTCGACTTTTTTACGTAAAACGGAACGTCAGACAGATGTTATTTATTTACCTAAATCTTTAAATTTACCTATTTCGTTTCTGTTCCTCACAGTAGTACTTATTTATTATATTATTAGTTTCCTTTGGGTTTTTAAAAAGTAATTAATTTAAATTTGTTTCATACCAAATTAAACCATAGACATGTACATACTTATTCAACGCCATCTAGTGAAGCAATTGGAAGCTTTTTTTTAAATGGCTCTCAGAAAATCGCTCATTAAATATCTACATTTCAACAACAGTCAAATACCCAATTTGGATAATAGAAGAAATAGAAATAGAAAATTATTTATTCCACACACTGTAACACATTACAATTGATTGACTTTGACTTTGACGCTGTAGGCCAGTGTAGTTTCCTCACATTGATGAAGCAACGCTGCTGGCCAACAGCGTAACAAATGATAGCAAAATTCGACGAGTCGTGCAAGCCTTTCGGTAGCTTAGTTAGTCAGAGCATCGGGCCGGATTCCCGGAGGCGCGGGTTCGAATCCCGCCTGAAAGCTACTTATAGGGCTCGTGGTTTTTTACTATCACATTTTTTCTATAAACCACCAATTACAGAATTGCATTGTGAATCCAAAATAATAGCTTAAAATCCAGCCTGCCTAGCATGACCATCATTATATCACGCGATATGATATGATACGTCATGCTGTTTTGCTTACCCCACTAAGGTGTAAGCAAGATATAGCGGCTCTCTATCATGCGTCTCCATAGTCGATAAAACTCGCTCATGCTAGGCCGGCTGATGTGTCAAATGTTTGAAAACACAGTTCGGCCCCGCACAGATCAGATCGAAACGCAACCATAGGTTTAGACGTTTAGTTCTTAGTTATCTTTAAATATGTTTTCTTTATTGCCGCGGAATCTTCTGAAATTTAACATCCTTACCATAAATGATTTTAAAACTACGTTTATCTACACTTATGTTATAATATTCGAATTATGAACTCATGCCTGAACGTCTAATGATACACTTTATGCCATAGTCAACTATAAAAAATAAAACTGCTGTATCCGGATGTTTCATAATGACCATTATGAAACACTTTTATTTCTTAATTTTACAGTCTCCATGGCAACCGTAGGATTTACCGGCCCTGACTTCCAACTCTTTCAAGCCCTTCTTTAGCCGGCAACAATAAGAAACTTTTTTTAAAATTAGAATTTTGAATTTAGAAGGAATACTCCTTTGAGTGGGGTTTGGCACCAATTCACATTTTGTAATTAATATTGATTTGCTTTATTTTTGAAATATATAATAAATGTAATGAGTGTAGATAAAGTAGTGTATGAGACTGCACATAACTCGGTATTAAAACACTCGTGGAATACTATTAAAAAACTCGCCAAGGCTCGTTTTTTAAACTCCCACTCGTGTTTTAATACCCCTTCTTATGCGACAGTCACATAAACTACTATTAAGCTACACGATGTTTAATAGTATATTATGATACAAGTGAGCTTAGGTTGCTCATTATACACGAGGCTGTGGGTTGCAGCCCGAGCCGCAGGCGAGGGCGTAAATCAGCCGAGTGTCTAGTGAGTAAGTTGCTCACGAGTTTCATACGCACTTTTTCAACACACTTGCGAGGAAAAACAAACATTTATTGCATACATATTGTATTAACCTAATATTAACTAAGGGAAAAAGCGCGCAAGTTTTTTTTTTTTGCACGCGCCAAATGTGAGTTGATTGATTACATACAGCCATACAGCCTACTACAAAATAATTAAGTATAATAATAATGGTAAAATGCAAATGTTTTATAACAAATTATTGTGAATTATAAATAATTTGATAATAATATACTTAATTATGTTTTTTGTCTTAATTAGGGACACATTTATTTATTCTAAAAACGTAAATGGATTTTCAGCCGTATAAAACCTCTTTGTTGTTACAAAAAAAGAACTGTATCTATTACCCGCTGAAATTGAAAATGCTCTGTTGACTCGCATATAACTTGCAGTTAGGTACTAACTTAACTTTGTAGGGATACTGTATTACCCGGTTAAATTGAAAAGTCTCTGTTTACTCGCATATAATTTGCAGTTAGGTACTTACTTAACTTTGTAGGGATAATTCTATTACGCAACTAGTACTGTAATATTATTATGCACGCGTGGGTTATAGTTCGGTTTATGGCCCTAAGATCGATGTAATAAGGCTCACTTTATGAGCAAGTGTGTTGAAAATATAATTATGTCTCCTTCAGACAAATATTGTGAAAAAAGTGAAAGCATCACAGTTAAACATAAGGTAAACAGTGTTTTGTAGTAAGACCGTAAATATCTGAGTGCGTTTCCCCAGGAGGAGATGCTGATCTTCATGGAGCTGTGCGTGGAAGGCTCGCTAGAAGCATTGGTGGCAACTTCGGGCGCGTTGGCCGAGCCTACAGTGCGGCGCTACGCCAAGCAGCTGGTCAGCGCCGTCGCCGAGCTGCACGCGCGCAACATCGTGCATCGCGATATCAAGAGTGAGTACCATTCTAGCTTAAGGCGCTACTCGGAAAGAGTATGGACTTTTTGATATAAAACTATATGACGGTTAGAGTTGTTCCAAATCTGGTAATCTATATATATATAAAAATGAATCCCTATTTCCCTTGGTCACGACATCACGCGTGAACGGCTGGACCGATTTGGCTAATTTTGGTCTTGAAATGTTCGTGGAAGTCCAAGGAAGGTTCTAACGGTGAGAAAATAGGGGAAGAGTGGGGGTAAAGTAGAAGTAGGGTAGAGTAAAGGCAGGGTAGGGGTATAGGTAGGGTAGGGTATAGCTAGGCTAGGGTAGGGGTAGGGTAGGGGTAGGGGTAGGGTAGGGTAGGGTAGGGTAGGAAAGGGGTAGGGGTAGGGTAGTGTAGGGGTAGGGGTAGTGGTAGTGGTAGGGGTAGGGTAAGGGTAGAGTAGGGTAGGGGTAGAGTACGGGTAGGGTAGGGTGGAGTAGGGGGTAGGGCCACGGGAACGAAGTCGCGCTGGGTCAGCTAGTAAAATATATATTTCTTCATACCTTTATCTAGATTCGTATAGTTTCAGAAACACGGTTTTATGATTTTGCGTCGACACTTTTTCTTTTCGAAAATACCCATAAAAATACGAGATATCAAGATTATTCTTAAATGGGGTTACATATACTATTGGAAATTGGTTTAATTAGTGGACACCAATAATATGTAGAATCGTATAGAAGCATTTTTTTAAAATCGCTATAGTTTTTTAATACGAAGTGATTTTGTGTTTTTTTTTTGCCTAATCTGCAAAATCGGTCTCACTCCCGCGCGCGTCGATTTCATGCTCGCGTTGACGATACACGGTGAAAGGCCCTCTTAAGGCTGGTACACAGTCATCTGGGAGTCCTGTGCGGAAGATATCATGGTGTCGATTCTGCTGAAAATCGTCAAACTCGTGTTTCAATTTTAGCGTATTTTTACACACTAGTTATGGTTTAAAAACTTTATTTTTCTCAATAGAATTTACAAATAATTCACTTACCGAGAAAACATTTTAACTTTAACATCAATTACTGTGAGCGTACTAAAATATATATTTTTAAAGAAAAGTTAAAAGTTGAGAACGCAAATTATAAACAAATTACAATAAATTGTCGGGTAGATATCAGAACTTTGGCATAGTGAATGCATAACCGAGCGACCACGGAGTTAAACTCCCAGAGCGTAGTTGAATACTGGATGCGGCATATCGAAGTTACAAGAATTATGACAGTATGATGTGATGTGACCACCGGCAGTAGTATTGTGAAAAAAGTACACATTTCTTGTAACTAGTGTGAAAAAAAACATAACAATTGAAACACGATTTTGATGCGATTTTGACTTAACGTTAGCAAAATCGACACAACTGGGAGTATCGTAGGGACCAATCCGCGTCGCTGTCAAACAATCTTCTAGCGTCTCACGTGTGTCCGTTCTTGAGACTGTACTCTGAAACACAAAATCTGAAACTTCGTGAGCCTTCTTTCGAGCTTCTTTTACTCGATTCTGCTATAATTGGACCGTGAAATGGACGGGTATCTCAGGTCAGGAGCAGCGAATAGCTGTGAAACCAGCTTTACATAGAGAACATAGAGCTTTACATTTTGCTGATGAATTTTTTGTCTATCTCTGTATAATGTTATTGACGGGTGCACTTTTTACAAACAATATACCGATACTAGCTTTCCGCCCGCGGCTTCGCCCGCGTTTTCTACACGACATTATCCTGATGGAATGTAATATTTTCCGGGATGTCTTTCTCTCCCAATCTACCCCCGTACCAAAAATCACATTGATCCGTTACTCCGTTTGGACATGAAAGACGGACAAACAAATAATACCTACTTATTGATTTTCCCGTGGGAATATGATAAGTACTATCCTGTGGTAAAAAGTAAAAGTAGCCTATTATAATCCTTGCCAGGGTCTCAAATTGTTTACTTAAATACCAATTTCTGCCCCCAAATTAGCCTGCGCTTAAAGTGATTTTTCCATACAATGATATTTCCCACGGTAAAAAGTAAAATATATCCTTTCCAGGGCCTTAAACTGTCTCTATTCTAAATATCATCCTTCCCATGAACTCAAACTATCGCCTTAAATACCAATTCCATTCTACAGCTTTGCCCGAGCTAAAACTTATTTTACCATGGGAATGAGCCTTATTCCCGCGGTTACAATTTGCCTATGTCCTTCCTAGCATCAGGAAATGAGTGTCCCGGTGCTCCTATCAGTAGGAGTAATTAGTAAGAGCACCCGGAAGCACTGTCTCAAACTATCTCCATTCCAAATTTCATCAAAATTGGTTCAGCCGTTTTGAAGTGAGCATATACAATTTCGCATTTATAATAATAGTAGGGATAGTAGAAATAGGAATGTGAATGGCCGGCCGCGACTACGTCCGCGAGTAGGTACTACATCGCAAAATTTTGTGTCAAAAAGTAGGTAGAAAGGCATTCTCTACGGTCTCATCAGCACCATCATCAATCTATTTTAATGTCCCCGCTGCTGGGGCACATGCCTTCATATTAAGGAGAATAGGCCATGACCTTCCACACGGGTCCATTGAAGTTATGGTGTACTAACCAATCCAAATGCAGCCAGAAACCCTAGCTCATCGTGTCTGCCGAAGCACGATATTTTTTTTTAACAGCAATCCCATGACATTGTAAAAGTCACATAACCTCATCCATCGTAGACCGAGCACGCTACCCGTGGTTTAGGCATAAGAAGGTACGATACCTAGACAAACAGGAGCTACTATACTATCGTATGAATAATATTCGAACATTCTCTTCAACTACCAAAATGCAAAAAATCAAGTCAATACTTTGCAAAAAAATGTGTAATACTGATTTTCTTGAGTTTATTCCAATGCAATCCCACGGGAATGGTACTTTACCGAGTTAAAAAACCGTATGAAATATTCCCGGCCAGAGTTCAATTATCCCAATCGATTTAGCAGTTTAGTTGTGATTGAGCCATAAACATCCAAACTCCGTATCTTTAATACCCCCCACCCGCCCTATAAAAACATTAGCCCCCCTTTCTACCCTATTAGGGTTTTTTTATTTTGTCTACGCAGATCATTTTTAATCATGACCTAGTATCCTTCACACGAATTTCCATACTCCCAAGTCCAGAAATGAGGAGGTTTTCATATAAGCCTTAATCCCCCCTTTCTACCCTATTAAGGGTTTTTTTATAACTTCGCATACGCAGATCATTTTCAATCGTGACCAGTATCCAACATACCAATTTTCATACTTCTGAGTTTAGAAATGAGGAAGTTCCATATAAGCTTAATCCGCCCGTTTTACCCCATTATCGGGGAGTTTTTTTAACTTCGCTTACGGAGATAATTTTTAATCGTGATTAGTATTCAACATACCAATTTTCATACTTCTAAGTTCAGAAATGAAGAAGTTCCATATAAACTTTATCTCCCCATTTTACCCTATTAAGGGGGAGTTTTTTTTACTTTGCTTACTCAGATCATTTTTGGTCGTAACCAATAACCAACGTACCAATTTTCATGCTTCTAAATCCATAAATGAGGAAGTTCCATATAACCTTAACCCCCCCATTTTACCCCTTTAGGGGGGGAGTTTCCTAAAATCCGTTCTTAGCGGACGTCTCCTAGGCATAATCTACCTTCCTGCCAAATTACATCTTCGTTGGTCCAGTAGTTTTCGAGATTTCGTGATGAGTGAGTTATGTCCCCTCGATTTTATATATATAGATAACCGATAAACAATAATGACCCCTTAGTAAGTTAAGTTAATTCAGACATTAAAAGACATTATATGGACCTATACATTGTCATATAATATTGTCTTGAAAATAAACAAAACAAACAATCTTTATTCTTTCATTGAATAGTATTGTACTACAAATTTCAAAATTAAACCATATTGATGCTTAATTAGAGAGTTATTCCGTCTGCTCACTATGTTTACTTGACATGTCTTGATTAATTGTTTTCTTCTAATAAACTAAAAAAAAAAAATATTGTATATCCTCATTTTATCTGTACCGTTTGCATGCCAGTATCTGGTGCATTACATAAGCGCCACACATTATTTTTTTCTTTGTCAATTTTTGTACTGAGAATGCTCGCAAATCAATAGTCTTGATTCTTGGATTCTTTGGTACAGGTGGCAACATATTCCTGACGAACGAAGGGCACTGTCTGAAGCTGGGCGACTTCGGGTGCGCCGTCAAGATCCGAGCCAACACCACCGCGCCCGGCGAGCTTCAAGGGTTCGTCGGCACGCAGGGTAAGCAGAGTTAAAGAAAAAAATCATGATTTTTTTTATCAAAAATATCAATTTAAAAATATGTGATTTTTTAATTAGTTTTTGCAGTGATTCCCCTAGGTTTTTTGTGCGCAACATTTGTCGATTCCACGCGGGCGGAGCCGCGGGCTGTCTCTAGTATACAGATAACTTTCAGAAAGTTACGCACCTCCGCATTTCCTAATGACATTGCATTGATTTTGTCTTCCATTTGGCATCGTTTCTCGTTGGACATACTTTAATATATCGACGTGTATTTGCAGCTTACATGGCGCCCGAGGTGTTCATGAAGTCGTCGGGCCACGGGCGCGCCGCCGACATCTGGTCGCTGGGCTGCGTCGTCGCCGAGATGGGCTGCGGGAAGGTAACCTACTGCAATATAGTGGTGTACTGAAGATACATGGCCCCGAGGTGTTCACGAAGTGGCCGACATCTGGTCGCTGGGCTGCGTCGTCGCCGAGATGGGCTGCGGGAAGGTAACCTACTGCAATATAGTGGTGTACTGAAGATACATGGCCCCGAGGTGTTCACGAAGTGGCCGACATCTGGTCGCTGGGCTGCGTCGTCGCCGAGATGGGCTGCGGGAAGGTAACCTACTGCAATATAGTGGTGTACTGAAGATACATGGCCCCGAGGTGTTCACGAAGTGGCCGACATCTGGTCGCTGGGCTGCGTCGTCGCCGAGATGGGCTGCGGGAAGGTAACCTACTGCAATATAGTGGTGTACTGAAGATACATGGCCCCGAGGTGTTCACGAAGTGGCCGACATCTGGTCGCTGGGCTGCGTCGTCGCCGAGATGGGCTGCGGGAAGGTAACCTACTGCAATATAGTGGTGTACTGAAGATACATGGCCCCGAGGTGTTCACGAAGTGGCCGACATCTGGTCGCTGGGCTGCGTCGTCGCCGAGATGGGCTGCGGGAAGGTAACCTACTGCAATATAGTGGTGTACTGAAGATACATGGCCCCGAGGTGTTCACGAAGTGGCCGACATCTGGTCGCTGGGCTGCGTCGTCGCCGAGATGGGCTGCGGGAAGGTAACCTACTACAATATAGTGGTGTACTGAAGATACATGGCCCCGAGGTGTTCACGAAGTGGCCGACATCTGGTCGCTGGGCTGCGTCGTCGCCGAGATGGGCTGCGGGAAGGTAACCTACTACAATATAGTGGTGTACTGAAGATACATGGCCCCGAGGTGTTCACGAAGTGGCCGACATCTGGTCGCTGGGCTGCGTCGTCGCCGAGATGGGCTGCGGGAAGGTAACCTACTACAATATAGTGGTGTACTGAAGATACATGGCCCCGAGGTGTTCACGAAGTGGCCGACATCTGGTCGCTGGGCTGCGTCGTCGCCGAGATGGGCTGCGGGAAGGTAACCTACTACAATATAGTGGTGTACTGAAGATACATGGCCCCGAGGTGTTCACGAAGTGGCCGACATCTGGTCGCTGGGCTGCGTCGTCGCCGAGATGGGCTGCGGGAAGGTAACCTACTACAATATAGTGGTGTACTGCAGATACATGGCCCCGAGGTGTTCATGAAGTGGCCGACATCTGGTCGCTGGGCTGCGTCGTCGCCGAGATGGGCTGCGGGAAGGTAACCTACTACAATATAGTGGTGTACTGAAGATATATGGCCCCGAGGTGTTCATGAAGTGGCCGACATCTGGTCGCTGGGCTGCGTCGTCGCCGAGATGGGCTGCGGGAAGGTAACCTACTACAATATAGTGGTGTACTGAAGATATATGGCCCCGAGGTGTTCATGAAGTGGCCGACATCTGGTCGCTGGGCTGCGTCGTCGCCGAGATGGGCTGCGGGAAGGTAACCTACTACAATATAGTGGTGTACTGAAGATATATGGCCCCGAGGTGTTCACGAAGTCGCCGACATCTGGTCGCTGGGCTGCGGGAAGGTATGCTTTGATGCTATGATTTGATGAGTGTTGAGATAACAAGGATGCTTGTTTTGTGTGTGTGTGTAAGTGTGTTTAAATGCGCGTTTGAGCGTGTCCATGATCGCGTGAATGAATATGTCTTTACAAGCGCGCATTCCTAGATTTTTATTTTAGAAGATTTTCTGTGTCTAAATATGACAACTTCAGTAGGCAACTTGTCGTTTGCTGGCATCTGGTCGCTGGGCTGCGTCGTCGCCGAGATGGGCTCCGAGAAGGTATGCTTTGATGAGTGTTGAGATAACAAGGATGCTTCTTTTGTGTATGTGTGAGTGTGTTTAAATGCGCGTTTGAGCGTGTCCATGATCGCGTGAATGAATATATCTGTACAAGCGCGCGTTCCTAGATTTTTATTTTAGAAGATTTTCTGTGTCTAAATATGACAACTTCAGTAGGCAACTTGTCGTTTGCTGGCATCTGGTCGCTGGGCTGCGTCGTCGCCGAGATGGGCTCCGGGAAGGTAACCTACTACAATACAGGGTATGAAAAGAAGCTTAACGAAGCCGTAATATACACATAGTGTACATCAAACTAAGAAACATTCAGTAAAAATAATTGCTGGGAAACTTTCATTTTTAAATATTAAAAAACGGGTGTTTTCTAAGTCAAGCAATGAAACGCGTGCAAAAAAAGTGTGCATGTGTGTGATTGCCCCGCGAGTCGTACACCTTCGCGTAAACTACTATTACGCATTTGTGTGCGTGTGCGGCAGTGGCTGCGCTCGATATTCATTGCGTTTTCTAATTTCATAAGCCTATTTGACTAAGAAAGAACTAAGAAATTTTAATAATTTTAATAATGTTTCTGTAGACGAAAGTTTACTAATCACGTTTTACATTTATTTTTGTCAAAAGCAAAGTTACAATATTTTGACTTTGACACTTGATATATCCGTAATCAGAAGAGTCCCAGGTATGGCCCAGTACAGAAAAAACTTCGTAATAATGGACAGAATACGTGGCTCTCGGCTTCGTTAAGCTTCTTTTCATACCCTGTATACTGGTGTACTGCAGCGGACATGGCCCCGAGGTGTTCATGAAGTCGTCGGGCCACGGGCGCGGTAATACTTAAAAAGTTTGTCAAACATTCTTTTTAGTTATCTTTTTTGACATCTCTTGAGTGCAAGTTGAAAAAAAAATATATAATAACTAGCTTTTTGCCGCGTGGACTACACGACGTTATCCCGCGGGAATTTGTTAAAAAGTATCCTTTGTTCCTCTCCAGGCTACAAACTATCTGTGTCCCAAATTTCAGCCAAATCCGTTCAGCTATTTTGGCGTGATTGAGAAACAAACATCCAAACATCTAAACTTTCACATTTAGGGCCTGTTTCACAATGTCTAAGTAAGTTCTGATTAGCTGTTACTTGACAGATAGTCCATACAAAATTGACAATTAAACTGGGAAGTATCTCCTAATCGGACATTGTGAAACTGGCACTTAATATAATAATATAATAATAATAATATTTATTTTATTTTTATTTTTATTTTATTGGATAAGGGAAACATACAGCACTATATAATACATTATTATTGAGAAGCATTATGATTGTTCAAAGGCCAACACAGTTTCCACAAAGATAAATTAATGCAAATCATAAGTTGAGTATACACTAGACAATTTTAACGAATTATATAGGTACCAAAAACACAATCAAACCATTAGACACTTATTAAAATTATTAAAACATAGTTAAATGATATAAACATTGACACTGTTACATATACTCTTTTTAAACTTAAACAAACTAAGGGAAAAAATATCAATTTGCTGATAGCTCTTATCATAAGAACTACAAGCTCTAACCGAGAAGCGGTTTTTGGCATAATTGGTGCGACAAAAAGGCGGAGCAAAGGTTGTCGAGGATCTCAAGCAAAACCTTTTGCATTTATAAAATATCTTACTGGTAAGATAAATCGATTCAACCATATTGTTTATAATTTTAAAAAGAAAGAATTGATCACGTTGTTCTCTTCGCAGCCACAATGGTGTTATCATGTCCGTACTAAAATTAGGGTATTTATATTTCATGCGTCTGATGAACTTATTCTGGATACGTTCAATAGAGTCAATATGCGTCTTATACTGTGGATCCTGTGGATTATATTAGTAGGATTAGTAGGATAAAACTTGGCCTTTAACCAGACGTCTGTCACTCGATGTACTTGCGTGCAAATCTCGCCTGCAAATCCATAGAAATTAGGTCTGCAAAAGAGTTAGAATATATGCAATAGAAAGAGATGCAACGAGTGGCCGTTCGTAATTTGCGCTGTACAAGCTGAATTCCACTTTATTACTATTTACTATTGCGTTATAGTTAAGAGTTGGTATTTATTTAAATGGCTTAGCGGAGTGCAGTATCTGTTACATAGTAACTATTTAGTAATCTGTGCTTTAACTAACACGTATAATGTATCTCCCCAGCGTCCGTTCTCGGAGTACGACAGCAACTACCAGATAATGTTCGTGGTGGGCATGGGCGGCCGGCCCGACGTGCCCGACACGCTGTCCGACGAAGGCCGGGACTTCTGCCAACAGTGTCTGACACATGACGCTGATACCAGGCCTAGGGCTGCGCAGTTGAAGATGCACCACTTCCTTATGGTGAGATATTTGCTCTAATTCTTATATGTATTGAGTAATTTTTGGGAAGTTGTTCCGTCGTGCTCGACACGCTGTCCGACGAAGGGCGGGACTTCTGCCAACAGTGTCTGACACATGATGCCGATACGAGACCTAGGGCTGCGCAGTTGAAGATGCATCACTTCCTTATGGTGAGATATTTGCTCTAATTCTTACATGTATTGAGTAATTTTTGGGAGGGTGCTCTGACGTCATCTGACGAAGGGCGGGACTTCTGTCAGCAGTGTCTGACACGTGATGCTGATACGAGACCTAGGGCTGCGCAGTTGAAGATGCATCACTTCCTTATGGTGAGATATTCACACTAATTCTTACATTTATTGAGTTATTTTTGGGAGGGTGCTCCGACGTCATCTGACGAAGGGCGGGACTTCTGCCAACAGTGTCTGACACATGACGCTGATACGAGACCTAAGGCTGCGCAGTTGAAGATGCATCACTTCCTTATGGTGAGATATTCACACTAATTCTTACATATATTGAGAAATTTTTGGGAGGATGTTCCGACGTGTCCGACACGTTGTCTGACGAGGGGCGGGTCTTCTGCCAGCGATACACCTCTTCCTTATGGTAAGATGTCACTTTATTATTATACAACTTAATTCGTTCGCACGACGCTGTTTTTCGTATCATCTTGTTTCACGATTCGTTTTTTTACGGTAGCAATAGTTTTTAAATGCTGGTGTTCACACGATCACGTATCGTGGGAAATGACGGATACGACTGTCCTGTACTTTTGAAATTCGTGGTTTTCGACGAATTGCCAATGATGAATTCCGTGTGAACAAGTCGTTAGGTGGGCGAGAGTATGTCCTAGACATACCTTTCCATATGTTATATTTAATACTTGTCGGGCGGTCCGATATCCCACTTCTGACGAAGAGTGAAACTTCTGCCAGCACTATCTAACTTCGTCGACACGAGATAGATCACTTTCTCATTTCTTTCTTCTTCTTCTTCTTTAGGTTAAAAACGACGACGACTGCAAATGCGAGCCAGCCTACCTAATTACCTGAAAGCGCCAGCTTTCACATCAAGCATGTGATGACGATGATCTACAATCGACTATAAAACGTAAGAAAGAATAGATTTATTGTTTTTGTAGCTACGTATGTATTATTGTAGATATTTGAAAAGTATCTTACGTTAAAATTTTGCTGTGCCATCAAAATTGTTAAATTAAAAATTATACAATATTTTCAAATTGCAACTGTGTTTTAGAGTTTTGCATATTTTGAAATTATTCTTCTGAGATAAATTTTAGACTAATGTAACTGACCCGTCTGAGTAGATATTTTAGAGGAATATTGAGTAACTATACGATACAAAAAAATATGTCAGTGTCTTAGTTAAAGTCTAAAAGACGTTATATAGAATAAAATATGTATGTATTTATAGAAAATTAGTTTTGATGATACAGGATAAGTAAGACACGTGTATGTTTTCTCTCGAAAAATGTTTCAATTAAGGCGCTACTCGGAAAAATATGGACTTTTTGATTTAAAACTTTAGGACGGTTACAGTTGTTACAAATCTGGTAATAAGATATATATTTCTTCATACCTTTATCTAGAATCGTAAAGTTTCAAAAACACGATTTTATGATTTTGCCTCGACACTTTTTCTTTTCGAAAAGACCTCTAAAAAATACGAAAAGTGAAGATTATTCTTAAATGGGGTTACTTACACTATTGGAAATTGGTATAATTAGTGGACACTAATAATATTGAGGATCGTATAGAAGCATTTTTTTTAAATCGCTGTAGTTTTTTAATACGAAGTTATTTTGTGTTTTTTTGCCTAATCTGCAAAATCGGTCTCGCTCCCGCGCGCGTCGTTTTCTCATTGCTATCTCGCTTCAGCACATTTTTTCCGAGTATCGCCTTAATCTCATTGTAAACTAAACCCCTTTGCAGAAAAAACGGACACTAGCTTTATTTTCTTACAAACATGTTCTTTTTTTATTCACGACGACGGGCTTAGCCTTCATCACACGTGATGTTAGGTGGTGATAAGGCTGAGGGTGAAAGCGCACTATTCCCAGAATCCTCAATCACTGAGAAACTGGCTATCTTATCTCTAACTGCCGGAACACTGAGACTTCGATAAGATGGTCGTAGCTAGCCAGGCGAGCTTAGAACAAGCCGTACCATGAACCGAATTCTCGATTCATTGTCATTGTCATAAAACTGACAGTTTATATCTATAACAAATTTTCCGATAATCATTGGAAACAATTTAGAAAATCTCTTCACAGTCCCAAACTTCCAAAAATGAAAAACATTAGTTTAGTTTCATAGAGCAATGAATGGAACGTGAAGAAACTTACACCCCCCTATTACAAAACGTGGACTAAAATAGTCCTGGTTTAAAACTGGTACTAAACTGGTGCTGTCACTTTCATTTTCCAAATGAAAGACAGAATTAACATTAATTTTAAACCAGGTCTAACTTTAGTCCACGTTTTGTAATAAGGGGGACAATGTTTTTCCGCTTTGGGGAAATTGGGAAGTGTTAGTATTTTTTAAAGAAGAGTGACTTTGCATTTTGATAATAGTGAGTGATAGATAACGAGTAGATGATCTGCAATAGAGACGTGACACTGACAGTGAGCATGTTTGTATGAAAAGCAAAGAGTAATGAAACTAAAAGATGTCCATAACGGGGTAGGAAAAAATTTTGGACGATTCAAAAGTACTTATTTCATTTTGTAAATCTATTTGAATAAAGAGTTTTTGACTTTGAATTTAAAGCAAGTACCTATCTAGATATCTATATAGGTATAGAGTGCATTTGTTTTTGAAATTATTTTTATAATCGTAGTAGCTGTAGTTAGTTATATTTCAATATTGACATAAAAAAAATATGTGGGCCTATGCCCAGCAGTGGGCGTCGTTCGGCTGACATGATGATGATGATTGACATAAACCGTCAGCTTGCATTGAGACCAGAATTCAGTAGGTACTGAATTTATTGTAACGATTTGAAAACCTTGTGTTGGACCAAAATTAGATTGCATCTATTTGTAAAACAATAGTAAAATCGTATGTTAATGAAGTTATTAATGAAAAAAAGAAAAAATATCTATTCTTGTTATTCTGAAACAAAGTATCTCTTGCAGTATTGCGAGTAGTTGTTAATCATCCTGAAGCTAAGCAACTATACCTATATCTACATATTTATTTAGTGGTAATGATCACTTTAATGTATGGCATTTTAATATTGGGTGTATTGTATGTGTGACTGACAATGTACTTAAAAGTACTACTTATACTTAATTAGATAGTAATTTTCTCATTTATTTCTCGTTACGGTAGCTATTTATATTTATCAACGTGAAGGCATTAAAATGTTTTATTTTTCAACGGCTGATTATTCACATAATATCAAGTCTTATTATAAGCTATCAGTTGTTTCATGTATGAACATCTGTTCCAATTTGTTTCTAAATAAAATCAAACTTCAGTTAATTTTTCAATAGACTGGTTTAACTGCATTCTGACTAGCTATTATGTTTTAATTGTTAATTAAGTAGGTATCTACTATATTATTGTAAAAACATCAATTTCACTTTGTGATTCCTTTAGATCAAATACTTTTGTCGTATAAGCTAACTTTTAGAACAAGGCATTCTGCATTTAACTTTACTCTGAACAAAACTTTAAATAATTATTATTTAAAGTAAACTCTAGTTTTCTATTCTTCGACATATTGTTTTTTTGTATATGTTTATGTTTTGTAAATATTAGGTGTATAGGAATATATAGTAAAATATTTTCAGTCATGTTTAAAGTCAATGAAGTGTTTGTAAATAGATTTTAATTATAGATAGAAATGTTATTTTTGTAGTAAAATTAGACGTATTTTAACACTTTGTTATAAATGAATGGAATAAAAGTATAATATTACAATTTAAAAAGATTTTTTATCATTCTGTCCTTGCTTAAATCCCCCTCGAACCGTAAAATTATTAAAATTCACCTAAATTATTATTGTTTATTTAAATATATTGCAGTTCAGACTACGTAAGTTATTATTATAATATTATGATTCTATTATTTTATTATATTATAATATTATTATTCTGATATCTGAAGAACTTACATTTCATGCCTTTCGACAAACTTAACACCCAAAAGTAACCAATTATATGAATAGATATTATTATATTAGAAAAATCATAGTTACAATAAAACCACAGCTAATTTTGACAAATCTTTATTGAGAGCAACATTGAATTGACATGGATACATCTATGACACACCTACTGATATGTTTAGTTGCTTTACAGTACGATAACAGGTTATAATTAAGTACTTGATACTTTTGGTACCTGCGGCTCTTCCTATTTAAACCTAACTTATATACTTAATGAGAAATGACTTGATAAGGACTAGAAATTAAGGAACCACAACAATAATAACAGGAATGGAGATAATATCGTGCAATGACCTGCCAGTATTTTGTTAACAATTTGCCGGTCGCAATTCGCTACTTATGCAAGTGAATGTAGTGTTGGGCACGTCGATTAGAGAAAGTTACAGGGTCATTGAACGATATTCCCTAAGTTCAGCCACCGAGTTTTAGTGTTATCGTCTGCTGGTTTTAATAATTTAAGATCCCTAATTTTAAAGACACGTGAAAACAAAACCTTTGGATATTAAAGGACGGTTATTAGCAAAAACCTTTAGTCCATTGTCGCTTTAAATATGTAATGCGTTTATAACTTGCAACCATTGTTATATTTATCGCGACAAAGTCCTTAAGTATCCCATTAATTATTACTTACCATACTTTTTATTAAATGAACAATTTTATAAGATCATCGTTATTAAGAATAATTAAAAAAAAGATGTATGTGAAATACTCTTTATGACCTCTATGTTATAGTTAATTTAAGCACACATGACATCAACAGGTGGTGCAGGTACTCACAGCGAGCTAACTAGTGCAGGCACATGACATCTTATACAAACACTTTAATTTCTATAATATACCGTCAAACGCCCCATAAAAAATCTCATCAAATATTCATCTAACCACAACGAATTAGCGCTGAGCTTTCATCACAGCTGATGTTAGGTGATGATAAGGCTGAAGGTGGAATTGCGCTGCTTCCGAAATCCTTAACAACTGAGGCTATATTATCTTGCCGGATTATAGCAATGTTGGCAACACTTCTATGGCGGCAGACTTAGATAAGATGGTGGTAGCTAGCCAGGCGGACTTAGCAAAAGTCCTACCACCAAGCAAATAAACTTACATATAGGATATTAGCGTAGCCATAGTAGCTTTTTAAGTAAGTCAATTGAATTAAAGTATTTTTGAGCCGGAGCTGTTTCCTTTGCAATTTACTTATTTTGGGCATGAGCGGCTTTCATGAAACTCACTCAAAGTGAAGCAAAAGACTTTTAGTAAACAGTCTTGATATGTCTCTTTATTTAAGAAATGCATTTAGAGATAAGAAAGATGTATTTTTGTATACATTACATTATCCATTTTAGAATGTGAAAACATACATTATCCATTTTAAAATGTGAAAACATACATTATCCATTTTAAAATGTGAAAACATGGGGGGAGTTACTTTGGATAAATAAGCGTTTCATATTTTTATTACTTATTGCATTTTATATTAAAAGACACGTCAAGATATTTAGGTCAAATATTTTGCTGTACTGAATAGACTTTATTTATACACTACACTGTGTGTAATATAATAAATAACGCTGAAAAGTAACCAGCAATAAAATAAATAATAGGGGATCGGTCAATTGGTAAAACAACTTTTCCACTGATATTTTCACGCTTTATGGTGATTGGTTGTGTTATTTTAAAGAATTTTTAGTTTTTTCCCGATGTTTCGGCACCTCTCCAGGGGCTGTAACGTCTCGGGCCGTGGTCACGGGAACTTCCGACCACGGCCCCTGGAGAGGTGCCGAAACTTCGGAAAAAACTAAAAATCCTTTAAAATAACACAACCAATCACCAAATGTGTTTAAATAAAGCGTGAAAATATCCGTGAAAAAGTTGTTTTATTTACTTCCTTACATGTATTTATTTAAAAAAAAATTACATATTTAATTATTTATTATTTATTTATTTATTTACTTATTTATTTATTTTTGAAGATATAAGTAGCTTATCAAACTTCCTATAGACAAAGACAGCGCTAGACACATGTGAGGTCAGATGTGTCTAGCGCCAATACTCCCGCCATATAAAATTTCGTTTTAGAAAAAGATAGCTAGAGACACTGTTTTTCACAATCAGCAGCTCATTATTTGCTTGTTAATCAACATTTTGTTTTTTTTTTCTCACTTTTGTTATTCTCCAATGTTATATTTTTGAATGTTACTATTAAATAATTACATATCAATTACAGTCCGATCCCCTATTGCCTGTAATTAATTAACACTCGTCACATAGCTAAATGATAACATACTAAAATAAATTACAAATTAATATTCTTTGTTTATGCACCCACACTGCAGTTACTAAAAGCGAAAGAATATATTTTTGTTTTTGGATAGACACTTACAAACTTTGTCTCTTATTAGCTAACTGCAGTGTATTTGATTTATAGGTACGATCGAATCTACCACCTAATTTGACATTAGTAGGTACTTATATCTGATAATAATCTTAAAACAAATTATCTAATATGCAACAATATAATCTATAATAAAATGTTCTCGATAATAAACAATCTTTAAACCTTTTAAGTAAATATTATCAAAGAAAACACAAGAAAATTTAAAATAAATAATTATACTATTTTTATTCTCATGTAACAGTTCTAAAACATCTACTAATATTAAATTTAATATTTGATAAGTATTTTGGTAAGTATATAAATATTTAATGAAATTAACAGGAAAATATTACATTTAAAATATGATTATGTAGAGAATACAATCAATAATAGCATATGATTTCACGAAAAAAGCGAAAATCAATGTGCTGGAGACTGTCAAATTTCAATCATTATGTAGTTTGAATTATTATTATATTATTAAGTAAGTATGTTTATTATGTACATTATATAGGTACGTATATTTTGCGTTTTCAAGTTATTATAATAGAAATAATTTAACAATTTATCCCGTATTTCGTGTCCTCCATTAATGTTTCCTACTTGTTACCTTAAATTATAAGTACCTATGTATACATATTTATACTTCCTTTAATTTAAAAAAAACCTAAGCCGCCGTCAGCAATTTTTTATGAATGTTGACAATTTCTTTTCATATTTATACATATAGGTATTAGAATTTCTTACTTTACATACAACTTGTTACAATATTGTGATTAGAATACCATTCTGTGGTTTGAGTGTTAAACACTGGTAACTATGACAAATTATACATACATATGCTTGGCATAAATAAAGAGATAAAATTGTATAACTAAAATCACTGATTACTAATATTGTTTAATAACATTTATTACAACAATGTACCTACTCCTACTCCATATATTATTAAACTATTAACAACCAGATTATAACTATGTACTGATATGTCCATCCCTTAAACGCTAAAACTTTGATATGTTTTCGATATTCTTGGTCATGTACCACATGAATCACTATACATTTTGATATGCATTAGTTCCTTATATACTAATGGGACGAAACTTGCAAAAATGCAATGATATTTCGCCCAGTTTTCTACTAATCTAAGTTTTCATAATTTTATTTTATTTATTACTTACAAATAAAATTTGAACACAAATAACGTTTACTTATATAAATAGGTATTTCTAATAGTTTTACTAAAATAAGTAATTTTAAATTTAATTTAAATAATTATGTTTTACGCTTTGAAATATAATTACTTATAGCGTACCTATTTTCCAACTAGTACGTCTATGTTATCACCACAGCATTGACATAGATCGCTAAATTGCTAATAAAAGGTGCATATATTTCACACATAGTACAACTTGCGTTCTCCCATTCATCAATAACGTTCTTCTAAATAAACCATCGTTTAAATTAAGTGAAGATATTGATAGTTATTATATTTTAGTTAAAGTTAGATTCAGCTGAGGTTCTCTTTTTTTATCCACAACGGGGTAGCACTTAGCCTTCATCACACCTGATGTTAAGTGGTGATAAGGTCGAAGGTGGAAGCGCACTACTCTCGGAATCCTCAATCACTGAGGAACTCTGGACATATTATGTTTAGTAATTACTTCCTACAATACTGTTTTGATATATTAGCACATATGCCTTACTTCCCACTTTTACGTAACTCATTCATCGTATTTTATATCTAATTCTCAAGCTGTCATAATCTTTCATGACTGTCGGCTTTGACATCGGCACTTTCGTTCAACACTAACATGATTAAAACTTTCATGAAATCATACCCTCAATCAATCAATTAAGTAGTAAGAGTAGAGTACCTACTAATTAGTAGCTTGCATTTTGAATTCATAATTATTTGTTATACAATCTAAAGTTGGGTTATAGTGTAGGCAATGAAGCTAGTTGACCCCCACAGTAATTCCTCAGTCAGGATAAACTTTACAGCATGATAAAGTATCAATAAATTAAAAGTAATTTTCAAAAAAAAATCCAAAAAATAATAATAATAGAAGGTTAGGTATTTTTTTATAAAAGTCTTATTTCATTGATATCTTTTTTAGGAAAAATGCTCTATCTAAACTTTCTTCACCGGACATATTCATGTAACGTATAAAAACAATAATATGAAATATCCAAAAAAATATCCCAGCAGAAACACCAAATTTTAATAAATTCATTGCGTTGACTTGGACTGAAAAATGTCTCTGTGGAACTTTTTAACGAAATTATACCATTTTGCCAAGCGTACTCATGTTTGGAAAAAGTTTTGGATTTTTATCAAGTATCACATAGGTACTAGTATAAATAACTCATTTGGTTTAATAAATTTAGACTGAGAAATTACTCGGTTCAATATATAAACAGATTTGTATATTAATGTATAAATACCTAACTTCCTTGTGAGTTTTTTTTTGGATAATCATTTAAAAGTTTATGGCTCATGCTATTTTATAACCCAGCAAACTTTCATCGACTGAGGAATTAATGTGTGGGTCTCCGTACAAAGAATCTGTTCATTGTCTACACTATTAGTTACATAATACACAAGAGTTGATTAATGACCTAATTTTTGAATTGTAAATTACAATTTAACAATTAATAATTTCTTGATTTTTAATCAATCGTAAAGGATTCCGAAGTTAATATAAATTTTAAAGTACTTTAACAGATGTATAATAAAACATTTAGGGAATGTAAAAAGCTCTAAATGATCATAAGAATAGGCTGGTTTCATAAGCTTACTTAAGTACATTACGTTAATGCTAGGTCTACTTCAAGTAGATGCTTGATAATTTTATTATACAATATAGTTTACTAGTTAGTAACGAATGCATTAAAATGATATTAGGCGCGTTGTACTCTTGTACAATAATATTCATTCTTAGATTACTTAACACCTGCAGCGGGGTAAAGATATCCTTTACAAATGCATATTGCAATGCAAAATATTGTAGAATGAAAATCTTTACTCTAAATAAAGGAGTAATCTATTACTTATAGATGGACTGGACATGTCACCAATGTCATTTAACAGTAAGCTCCTTTCCGTATATCAACCAATGTTGCAAGTGCTAAGTTTACCTAAACGCCCTTATTAAGTAGGTACTTATACGCGTTACGAATTAACTTATGCGTATAAATTAGCGTATCTAGTATCTACGTATTATAAATAATGTGCATCACACCAAACTATAACAATTAAACTACGAAAATAGCGATTTAATCACACTTTAACAACTGTCATTATATTTTAAAAACATTCAAGTTTAACTTAATTTATTTGACTAGTGACGTTACGTCATAAAAGCATATAAGTAATATTTTGAGTATCATAATTGTATTTAAGTTTTAAAACTCATTAAATTTCTTAATTATAAAGTCATTTCATGATATGTTTCAATTGCCTTACATCTAACAAAATGTGCGTATACTTATAGATAGATATACTTTTTACAATACATATACTTTTTTCAATATTAAATGTGTAAATAACAAATATTTAAGTCGATTTAGATTGACGCTCTTTTCTTTTACCCAAGTTAAGTTTTGACTTAGTTACACTAAAACTTTCTGATCAAATCAAGTTCTTTTACTATCAAACTCTTTGATTTTCACTCAAAGTTAATTAATATAATTATGATATTTTTTAATTGCATTAGTGCTATAATATTTAACAAATTAAATTTCTCAACTGTGGCGTGATCCTTCAAACATTTCTCATTCATACTGATTTTGGCAAGGATCATACGTAATCTAAAGCTAATGGTGAGTGTAAACAAGAGCATTTACCTGTAACAGAACACGGAGCATTTGCGGGTATATTACAACCTGATTTTTAAAACCAACGAGCGTTTTGGTGTAAAATTTTATCGAGGAAAGACACGAGTGCGGTGTGGACTTAGATACTTCAACAAAAAGTAAAGGAAATGCACAGAGTTTTTTTTTATCCAGAACGAGGTAGTACTTAGCCTTCAGGTGTGACCTGTAGGTCTATTTTAATACTTACAACGAAAAGGAAACTTCGATAGCTCCGCCACTTTCCCTCGATTCTGTCATGCGAGGAGAGTCAAAGAGACGGGTATAACGAAGTTTCGTTTTTCGTTGAATTAGAGTAGGCCTACTGACCTTAAGTGACGATAAGGCTGAAGGTTGCGCACTACTTCCGGAACCCTCAATTACCTACAGAGGAACTGTCTGTCTTATCTCGAAACATAAGAATGCTGAAAAGATCGTTGTTATGGCGTCAGACTTAGATAAGCTGTTGGTAGCTAGCCAAGCTGACACAGGTAAATGCTCCATTGCCGCGAACATAGCGTCGAGAATACGCTGGAATGGTACATTACAAGGAAATGCTCTTGTTCCACTCACCTTAACGCTTACTAAGCTTAGCTGCTCAATTATCAGGCGGTTTGTTCTGGAACATGAGCTTCATGGAATCCAAGGCCTCCTCCAACGACTGGCGGAAGGCCTCGGTGCTGGTGACGCTGGACGAGTGGAACGAGGAGATGCAGAAGATGACGCAGTCCTTCTTGGGGTTGTAGCTGCAGCCATACCCGTCGGGGACCACCGCGCCGTAGCCCATGAATGTGCCGTCTGTGGTTGTTGTCACCTACGCGGAATAGGTAGGTTGAAAATGTTGAAAATCAACTTACTAATCACTGATTGATTGATTGATTACCAGGTAGGTAGGTTGATTTATATAGATGTTAATCGTTCAACGTCAAAGCTGGCGGCCACGTCTGCTAACGTTAAGTCGCAATCGTGTCTCAATCGTGTTTCAATTCTAGTTCAGTTGTAGTGCTTTTTTACACACTAGTTGTACACAAATGTGTACTTTTTTCACAATACTACTGATGGTCACACCACACACTACATTCACATCACATCATACTGTCATAATTATTGTAACTAGTGTTTTAAAGAGCACTACAACTGAACTACAATTGAAACACGATTGAGACACGATTGTGACTTAACGTTAGCAAACTTGGCCCCCTGATTTAAACGCATTAAGTTGTTAAGTACCTAGGTAACTAAATTTTAACTTGATTCCCTATCCATGTAGATTTCGGGTGAAGAAGGTAAGGAACTCGGCCTTTAATCTAATTTCACCTCCTATTGGTTTTGTGTTTGGTTACTCCGATTTACAAAGCTCACGTTTGAGGTCCTCGAGGTTGGTAGAGGGTTGTAGGTACCTGGTTTATTGCTGATCTTGAACTCAATCATCTGGCGGTAGGTGACGTCGGTTAAGCAGGCGGAAAGCTGCTGGTTAATCTAGCGTGACGCCTCCCGCAGTCTCACAGCTGGATTGTATTGTTCTTCTAGAGGTAGACAGAGGGTTGTACCTGGTTCGCGCTGAGCTTGAACTCTTATCATCTGGCGGTAAGTGGCATCTTCAAAGATGGACGAGAGTTCTTGCTTGTGCTCACGCGCCACCTCGCGCGTTCTAACAAGTACGGATGTTTAAGTCTTTCTAGATGTAGGCAAGGGTTTTACCTGGCTAGTGCTGAGCTTGAACTCTATCATCTGGCGGTAAGTGGCGTTGGTAAAAAAGGCGGGCAGTTCCTGGTTGATCCTGTGCACAACTTCGCGGCATCTCTTAAGTGGATGTTATAGTTCTTCTAGAGATAGACAGAGGGTTGTACCTGGCTGGTGCTGAGTGTAGGAGCGAGCACCTACAATACGTATCATTTACGCGTAATTACCTATGTAATTCCCGCTAACGTAGCATATTTGTAAATTCATGTAATTTATATTTAGTGGCAATAAAACTATTATCGGTGACACACGTGTTATACATTTTTCCTAACAATCCTGCGAACATTTAGCTACGTGATTACGTCATCACAGAACATCATCTTAACATCAACGTCATTACATCATGTGTAGGGTTAGCGGCTCTACACTGAGTTTGAACTCTTATCATATGACGGTAAGTGGTAAGTATCTCAAATAATTGACGATAGTTCCTGCTTGTTGGTTTTACAAGTACGGATATTTAAGTTCTTCTAGGGGAAGACAGACGGCTATACCTGGCTGGTGCTGAGCTTGAACTCAATCATCTGGCGGTAGGTGGCGTCGGTGAAGAAGGCTGGCAGCTCCTGGGTGATCTCGCGAGATGCCTCGCGCAGCCCCAGCAGGTGGTTGTCGATGCCACGCCCCAGGATATTGTCCTCCATGATGCTGGTCTGCTTGCGCGCCGCTTCCTCGAATAGTTCTAGCTTCTTTTGTTCCTGTTGGAAAATTATGTTTTTATTTCTGGCGGTCAGTACTAAACTCTTGCTTTATCAATGCTATAGTGTATTTAGTTTTTTAGATACTACTAACTCGGTACTAACGCGTTCAGTTGATTGAATGGTCTGGATTTTAACCAAAAGTACACGATATCTTAAAGTTTACCACCAGCTAGAACGAAATAGCTTAATATGAATTTGTGATTGACGAACTATAGTTTTCAGATTCCCTATATATCCCTTACATCTTCATTAAATAAATCAAAGACTGCTAGTTTAAAAGTTATATTATCTTTGACTACCGGCGTACGCACAGGTTTCCAAGGGGCCGATATCTTCTGAGGTTCCAGGTTCGATTTCCTAACGGGAATATGTAGAAAGCAAACTTTTCTATATTTTCTCGTGTCTGGTGTATGTGGTACTCGGCGTTGTTTCCAATTGCCATAACACAGGTGCTTAAGCTATTTAATTTAAGATTGGAGCAATATGTAGGTAGGTACCTACCTATGTGATAGTGTCCAATATTTATTTATAAGTATCATAATCTTAAAGTAAATCTTATCATTTGATATCCAACGATATTAGGTATCTCACCCCGTAAAGGTTGAACGAGACCTTTTTCTGTCCCTCGTCACTGGTGTCGTTGAGGGGCGATGCGTCGGCGGTGCACATGGCCGCGGCCCACGCGTGGGCGGCGGCGTGGGCCGAGCGGATGTTGTCCACGCGACCGTTGCGGAACCGACGGAGAGATGCTGACTCGTACGTGGTCACTAGGAACCCGTACATCCTGTGGTGGGGAGAGTTGTAATTAGGTATTGTTTGTTCGATTAGTGCATTCTATAATTTTTTTATTTCACGTATGTAAGGCAGCGTACAACAGTCACGAGCAAGTGTAAACACCGGGAATATAAATGTCCCTATGGCACAACTGGTAGTGCTAAAGGAAATAGTTCCTCAAGACACTAATAATAGTGTCACGCGGTTGTGCTACGGGTAAGAAACGAAAATACTCTCACTACCTACGTACTCGGATATAATTATGAAGGCCGTAAATAAAGTTAGAAAAGATCGAAGTACTTATAGAAAAAATGAAAAAGAAGTATTTAGATAAAATCGGCCCGTCTCACAACCAGCTCCGATGGGACTGGAACCCACAACCTTTCGCTATCCAGGCGACTGCTCTAACCACTGAGCTACGGAGTCGTTAGTCAGTGGTTAGAGCAATCGCCCGGATAGCGAAAGGTCGTGAGTTCGAGTCCCATCGGAGCTGGTTGTGAGACGGGTCGATTTTTTCTAAATACTTCATTTAATTTTTTTCAATAATACAAAAAAGATAAAATTTGAATAAGATCAAAGTTTGTATGACATTGCCTCTGTTATTCAAAATAATTGGCGTTCTGCCAAGTGGTACGTACTTGTAGTAGGCGTACTGCAGCGCCAGCTGGATGTAGACGTCGGGGCTGGTGCGGCAGGACTTCATGAACTCGCGCCCGTAGCCGCGGTACGTGTACACCTTGTGGTCCAGGTCTGATATAGCGCTACGAAAAATATATAAAATGAGTAAGGCTTCAACTTAGAGTTAGTCTGGCTCAGGATGTGAAATATATGACCGCCTCTGTGGTCTATTGGTTCACACCACCGATTTCAGACGAAGAGGTCCCGGTTTCGACTTCCAGTGCGTGCACATATTGTATTCGGTTTGGTTGGTGGTAGGACTAGTTCTTAGTCCGCCTGGCTAGCTACCACCATTTTAACTAAGTTTGACGCCATAAAAATGATGTTTTCAGCATTATTGTGTTCCGGCAGTTAGAGATAAGATTTTTCGGCCAGTTTCTCAGTGATTGAGGATTCCGGGAGTAGTGCGCTTCCACCTTCAGCCTAATCACTATTTAACATCAGGTGTGATAAAGGCTAGTGCTACCCCGTTGTGGATAAAAAAAAAGTCAAGACGAAGAAATAATTTAAATGTTTTAATTAGTCTTCACCTTCAGACTAAGTTAAAGGACCTTCACTGTCTTCTACATGTTTCCACATACCCTTTTGTCTTTACAAGTATTAACATAAGCTTTGAAATAGTTTGCTGGAGTCTTTTCTTGCTCAGCGATCTAGGTCTCTACCAGTCTTCTCGGGCGTTTTCTGTATGTCCGGCGGAACATACGTCCGCATAGTCACGGGCGTAGGCAGAAGCGCCGGCGGCGAGGGGTAGCTGGCCAGCTCCGCCTACGCTACCCAGGTAGCACGGGGTAGTCATATTGACGTCGATTTCAGGCCATTTTAAGACGCGGACGTCATGGTAATCAAAATGTCTGATTTTGATTACATAACCTCCGTGTAATTCAAGTAGTCTGTGTAAGTCCGTCCAGGAGACGTTCCTAAACTGACTTCCGACGGACGTCAGACAAATGGTGTCAAATTGACACCCAGTTTTTAGTCATAGCACGCGTTTGCTCAAAGCTCTGATTAGTTTATTGACTATTTCACTGCTCACCGATCAAGTTCCCTCGCAGCCAGTTCGATGGTCCTCTGCACGTCTGGCGGAACATTCCACCTCATAGGTACGGGCGCTGGTAAAAGCGCTGGCGGCGGCGCTGGGCGGTCGGCCACCTCTGCCCGAGCCAACGCGCGTTCCGCCAGGCGGACCACCGCCACGCCCTCCGCCGCGCTGTGCTCGTAGCACATGCCTACTGTCCCGTCCGACGATATTATCAGCTGAGAGAACAAGAAGAGGTAATGAGAACGAGGATACAACACTTAGTTAAGTCGTTTTGCTGGGTTAACACAGTTGTTACTAAAACTAACTTTTTCATCGGCAAAAAATAACGACAAGAATAAAATGACCACTCATAACTATGTTTGAACTGAGGGTAATTTTGAGTTTTTTTATTATCTTTATAATGATCGGTCGCTGTAAATGGGTTCCATACATTTGGAAAGCTAATTGAAGCATTGTGGTGCTTAATTTCAAAAGAGTCTGCAGCTGTTATTTGTTGTCCACTTGACAAGAGGCAAGATGGCAGTTACAAATAGGTCGAATCTAATTTCATTTTTATACAATTAAAATAGACTCGCTGATTTTATTGGCTAATATGGGAACACGTTATTTTTATACAACGCTTAATTCAGAGATGTTCTTCACATTTGGCAAGCGTATTAGAGCTCTATGTTGCTTTATTTCAAAAGAGTTATTTGTTATTTGTTATCCACTGGACAAGAAGCAAGATGGTACCTAGTTACAGCTAGCTTGAATCTAATTTCATTTTTATACAATTAAAATAGACTCGCTGATATCTGCAAGATCCGCCCTCAAAAAGACGAAAAATTCTGAAAGTCACCTCCAACTAGATAGAATATTATCTGCACATCATCAGCCCGTATCCGTCCACTGCTGGACATAGACCTCTCCTAGTTCACAGCACGGTTTTCAGCTCGCATCCATCTCCCACCTGCCATCTTTTGCAGGTCGTCACTCCACCTGGCAGCAGGGCGCCCTACGCCACGTTTGCCTAAGCGCCACTCCAGAGGGCCAGGACAAGTGGCTTGCTATTATCGATATCCCACACATTTGACTTTCTATTCTACTGGCGATGTCAATAATAGAAAGCTACCTTGTCTACAGGGGAAGAACTCGTATTATAAACTCGCGCGGTTAAAGAAACAATCTAAATGGCGGCCATGCATTAAGTGTGAGCGCGATAGCATGACCCACCCACGTGCTATACATGCAGCATGACGGTATGTGTGAGCGAGATAGCATGACCGGCCGGCCGCCATTTCCATATTGTTTCTTTATCCGCGCGGCTTATACCTGCACAGTCTTGTCGAACCACCGGTTGGCGGAGTGGTGGCGGGTGCCGGCGCCGTGCATGGCGCGCAGCATGGCGTTGGTGTCGGGGTCCAGGTCGGGCCGGTCGCCGCCCGCCTCGTCCAGGCACAGGATGCACAGCGCGCGGGAGATCAGCTCCATGTTGGTGCGGTTGTTCTCGTCTACAAGCAAATCTTTAGCATCAACCATTATTACTTCAAAACCTTTCTTTAGTGAGTGCCACAAAATGCAGCGGTGTGCTATTGCTGGCTATTGCACTGGTTGACAAATCACAGCAAGAGTCAGAGACAAACATTACTTCACAGAGTGGTGATGTATGTGATGTGCAATGTGGGACCCGGGAGACAATAATTGAAACGACTTGATAGGTCAATGTTGCGTTTATTACTGGCTAAATAATGCATGTATCATAACATATTATATGAGGCGAGGTGCACACACTACACCTCCCCCGTTTTTTTGAAAAAGAAAAATAAATACATTTGTTTTTGTTATTACAATAAAAACTTTAGAGTTTTTTTTTAATATACATTTTGAAAGCTGTCTGATATTTTTAGATAGGTACACTAAAAACCCTTTTATTAAAAAAATTATATTACTTAAAGGAGTTTAAGTATGTTCGAAAACCAATTTCTCATACACATATTTTATACTAATTCAATTATTGATTTTAAAGTAAGTACACAACAGTTATTTTAATATTGTTATCATCAATCTCAAGTTTATTTTGAAAATAGTAAAACTATTTGAAAAAAAAGAACTTAAATTAAGTAATAATATTATACTCAAAGTTCGGACAGAACAAAAAATATTATTAGTTTTTTGCTTAATTATAACATATTATTTTTCTAAATATTTACTTTCATGAAAGCACAGAAACAAAACAATAACTTTCAAATTTTTCGCAAAACAGAATAAAACAATAAAAATCTTATCAATATCATATCGGTAAAATCAATCTTATAAACTTAATTAGTTAATATTAGCACTGCAGAGCACAGAACCAAAATCATCAGATAATAGGTTCTTATTTATTAAAAATTTTGAAGCAACAGAGACAAAAAAAACTTACATTGCTAATCTATCATCTTAATTAACAAAAAATGATATTCTTGCTTAGGCACAAGAAAGTTATACTAAACAAATCGACTTATCTAACACTGTTGTATCACTGTTGGCAACCCTACTACGTTTGTACACTAATCGTTACGAAAACTTTATGATAAAAGAAAATTTATTTAAAAATAATAATGGACACACATTTAACTTTGCTGACATAAAAAAAAACTTTATTAGGTAGAGAGGTTGATCATCGATTTTAATAATAATAATATATAAAATTAACTTCATGCTCTTAAAATAGCAAAACAAACGTTGAAATTCGTTAAAGTTACTTATTAAACCTTTTGTTTTTCTACACATAATTACACATAATGTCATGTCGTCATCATACTACCAATTTACATACTCATAAATTATACTTCGCTTTTAACTTATATTCTCAACTTTAAAATCAACTCTTTAAATAATTCTCTATTCAGTTAACCAAAATCTAGCTTTAAATAACTTTTCTTCTTTTCAATAAATTCATATCAATAATTCATTATTCTCCACTTATTACGTACTTCTTTTGAACCACACTTATTCCATACTCATGCTCATAATTACTTCATAATATCTTCATACATCATTGGTACACTTATCACAACAATATAACATAGGTACTTTGCCTATCATAACATAAATGGCTCGGCGCCGGCCTTTTATTTATTTTATTTGGTACACTCATTTATTTATTTATTTATAGTCGCGACTCTTATTTATACACTTTTATATATAAAATGGACAACTTTGTGCCATTTTGGGTTATGCGCATAACCTAACATTGGGGGTCAAGTTTTAAGCCTCTTTTGGACTCCAACTTATCTCACGGAGGAAAGCTCGTTCGCACCATGATCGAATGGAAGGATATGACCCTCCGTGTACCTTTACAACATCACGTGTACCTTATTTGGAGCATATAACACATAACTTTCATACCAAACCAATAATAATAAACACAATACCAAAATATGAATATTAGAGTTTACAAGAGTATTCCAAGCTCTCGGGTGATCAGTCCGATTGCGAAGGATACCTTATAAACTGTATTATTCGCTTACAACCTTAAATAAACACAAACACATCGGTCCCAAGCCATTCATAAATATAACTACATTTCCAATTCATAACTTCCATTTGCGCTGTACCTAATTGCAAACCATTCGTTACAAAAAGATTTTTAATACAGCTAACTTAAACTATCCCAATACCTAACTTCTTTTCATGCTGTACCTAATTGCACACTACTCGTTACAAAAAGATTTTTAATACAGCTAACTTAATCCTAATCAATCCATTTAAAACCATATAACTCTATCAAAACTTTTTGACTAAATTACTAAAAAAATATTAAAAAAAGAATCTGGTAGTATGATGATTAATCTTTCTCCCCAGAAAAACATCTTTTATTCTCGAACAAAAAAAAATCATACCCATTATTAAGATAACATTATATTTTTGTAATTTTATTTAAACAAGCAAGATCATCATTTCTAGAACGACGACTTGTGCGACATTATTTACAGAAGCATTAAGTTACTGCTTCGCTTCCAGTAACGCAAGCTAAGCATTACCATCTGGGAATGGGAACGATAAAGAAATACGATGACCATACCTAATACGTTAGACATTCCAACTGAAATTACAACAAACAATTATTGAAACTTTAATCTATCTTTAAATAAATTTAAACAAAACATTACTCTTTTACATTAGACTTTACTTTGATTCTAACTTGTTTTTAGATGTTTTTATAGATAGAACTAGCGGCCGCCCGCGGTTTCACCCGCGTGGTTCCCGTTCCCGTGGGAATATCGGGATAAAAAGTACATATAAACCTTCCTCTTGAATCACTCTATCTATTAAAAAAAAACGCATCAAAATCCGTTGCGTAGTTTCAAAGATTTAAGCATACAAAGGGACATAGGGAAAGAGAAAGCGACTTTGTTTTATAGTTATAATATACGTATAGGTACTTACCTATTTACGGCACGCCACAGTTACTCTGCACGTGTTGTTAGGTCAGCAAAAAAAATACCTAAGTAACTGAAATAAAGACGTAGTTAACGATTTTAACGTTAAAAGTTTGTTTGTTATGTATGTTTTAGTAAGTAATTATAATTTATAAATATTACGTTTTTGACTAAGTATAGCAAAAAAAAATAAAGAAAATACTAAGTTTATTAATACTAAGCAATCCATAATGGCATGATAAACTGATTCATATTACTTTACTCAAAGTACCAAGTAAAATTAAGGAAAATAACCTTATAATAAAATAAGTAATAGGTACATTTCTGCATATAAAATAAATGATAAAAGATCAGACACATAACCAATCCGGGTTAGTACATTACGTAAAATCAAAATCAACACACTTCTATTTAACTATTAAATTCATTTTAAAGGTTCATAAAAAAAAATAGTTGCCAACAGTGTAAAATATCCTTAAAAAAAAATTAATTAGAAAAACTAAAATAAGATAAATAAGCTTTCGTTATAAGTATATCATATAATCAATGTTCGCACAACAAAATACTTGAAACGTTTTAGAGTGAAGTTATTATTTATTAACAAGATAAATAGGTATATCAAAACTAGTCGTCACCAACTGTTCTTATTTTTGTAGAAATTACAATAAAAAAAAAATACAATAAACCGATTATAAAATATTAATGCTAAACAGCTACCTACATTGTTTAGTTTTAAGAAATTAAAATAAAAGAGCTAAATTACTTCGGCTTCTCTGATAAAAGTTATTACCTTTTTAATTTCAGTAAAAAGTATATTATGTATTTAAAAAATATCACTATAGTAAAAATAGAACAGTAAGTACTTACTTATAAAAAAATACAGAAATACTTGTTTTAGAAATTACACTTTTCCATTTTCAATAGAAGAATTACACAAATTTTGCTCTTAAAAAATTATAAAATCCTACACTTTTAACCTCTTTTTTTATTACACTTAGAGCTTCAAAAATACGCATTATCAATTTGGAAATCTTAATAAAATTAGAAACGTAAATTTTAACAAAATCAAATAAAAATACGAATTTCAATTGGTTTGGAACTAATTAATAATTAATTAAGCACTGACTTTACGATTATGCGACGATCGATCAGGACACAATCAACTTTTCCTAATTTCCTGGTCTGGACATCTCGCGGCTACCTCCTCATCCGACTCCATCGTCTCCCGGCGCCCAGCTCATCACTCGCATACACACATCGCTCGGGTCGGAGTATCGAGATCAGCCCGCTGATAATTTATTTTTCACTAATCCACATTTAAAATTTTTCGATAGTTCATTTTGTTTTATTTTTGAAGTTGCAGTTCATAATTTCAAGAGAAAGTATTCTGATTAAGCTTTGTGTAGGTACTTTAATATAAAAAAACCTAATATAAGTAAGTTATAGGGCACTAAAATAGTTTTTCACATGATAATTATTTGCACATAGGTTTTTCAACAATAATGTCGCATAACAATATAGTTTCTGGTATTGTTTTTATCATTTTCACTTTCACTTTATATAGTTATATTGTGTCATAGTCACAGGAACTTTTATAAATTATTTCTATATAAAAACCATCTCAGCGCAGCGCTGCCACAAGGCAGCACTGGCAGGGTCGCCATGCAATGTGGGACCCGGGAGACAATAATTGAAACGACTTGATAGGTCAATGTTGCGTTTATTACTGGCTAAATAATGCATGTATCATAACATATTATATGAGGCGAGGTGCACACACTACAGATGCAATGGCCGAAATGTGCTTACCTACATTTCAGCCATTCTATCATGGAATTCCATTATGGCATCATAAAAAAGACTTATATAACTGAAAATGAACTGAGAGGCACTCGAATTTTAGAATTTTAGACAAGATGATTTAAGATTCGTTGACAGATAGCAGTATCTTTTATGAGCGTCTAACTGACTTTAGCCTAGAGGTTCCGCTGCATAGCCGTGAGGAGGTTGAGGCTGTAGCGCTGGCAGCGTCTATCATCACATGCAGGAGCTGCTAATTTTCACCCACTCTACCATCGTCACTGTGGTGGGATAGAACTTTACCTTTGATGAGCGTCTCCCGTGCCTTAGCCCAGAGGTCCCGCTGCATGGCAGTAAGGAGGCCGAAGCGCGGTGCGGTGGTGGCACTGGCAGCGTCCACCATCACATGCAGGAGCTGCGCCTCCCGGTCTACCAGCGCCACTGTGTTGGGATAGAACTTTACCTTTGATGAGCGTCTCCCGTGCCTTAGCCCAGAGGTCCCGCTGCATGGCAGTAAGGAGGCCGAGGCGCGGTGCGGCGGTGGCACTGGCAGCGTCCACCATCACATGCAGGAGCTGCGCCTCCCGGTCTACCAGCGCCACTGTGTTGGGATAGAACTTTACCTTTGATGAGCGTCTCCCGTGCCTTAGCCCAGAGGTCCCGCTGCATGGCAGTAAGGAGGCCGAGGCGCGGCGCGGCGGAAGCGCTGGTAGCGTCCACCATCATATTCAGGAGCTGCGCCCCCTGGTCTACCAGTGTCACTGTGGTGGAACAGAACTTTACCTTTGATGAGCGTCTCCCGTGCCTTAGCCCAGAGGTCCCGCTGCATGGCAGTAAGGAGGCCGAGGCGCGGTACGGCGGTGGCACTGGCAGCGTCCACCATCACATGCAGGAGCTGCGCCTCCCGGTCTACCAGCGCCACTGTGTTGGGATAGAACTTTACCTTTGATGAGCGTCTCCCGTGCCTTAGCCCAGAGGTCCCGCTGCATGGCAGTAAGGAGGCCGAGGCGCGGCGCGGCGGAAGCGCTGGCAGCGTCCACCATCATATTCAGGAGCTGCGCCCCCTGGTCTACCAGTGTCACTGTGGTGGAACAGAACTTTACCTTTGATGAGCGTCTCCCGTGCCTTAGCCCAGAGGTCCCGCTGCATGGCAGTAAGGAGGCCGAGGCGCGGTACGGCGGTGGCACTGGCAGCGTCCACCATCACATGCAGGAGCTGCGCCACCCGGTCTACCAGCGCCACTGTGTTGGGATAGAACTTTACCTTTGATGAGCGTCTCCCGTGCCTTAGCCCAGAGGTCCCACTGCATGGCAGTAAGGAGGCCGAGGCACAGCGTGGCGGGGGCCATGGCAGCGTCCACACTCACATGCAGGAGCTGAGCCTCCTGGTCTACCAGCGTCTCTGTATCTTTGATAAGGTCTCCCGTGCCTTAGCCCAGAGGTCCCGCTGCATGGCCGAGGCGCGGCACGGCGGGGGCGCTGGCAGCTTCTGCCATCACACGCAGGAGCTAAGCCTCCTGGTCTACCAGCGTCACTGGTGGGATAGAACTTTACCTTTGATGATCGTCTCCCGTGCCTTAGCCCAGAGGTCCCGCTGCATGGCAGTAAGGAGGCCGAGGCGCGGCGGGGCGGGGGCGCTTGCAGCGTCCACTATCACATGCAGGACCTGCGCCTCCTGGTCTACCAGCGCCACTGTGTTGGGATAGAACTTTACCTTTGATGAGCGTCTCCCGTGCCTTAGCCCAGAGGTCCCACTGCATGGCAGTAAGGAGGCCGAGGCGCGGCGCGGCGGAAGCGCTGGCAGCGTCCACCATCATATTCAGGAGCTGCGCCCCCTGGTCTACCAGTGTCACTGTGGTGGAACAGAACTTTACCTTTGATGAGCGTCTCCCGTGCCTTAGCCCAGAGGTCCCGCTGCATGGCAGTAAGGAGGCCGAGGCGCGGTGCGGCGGTGGCACTGGCAGCGTCCACCATCACATGCAGGAGCTGCGCCTGAATCTCCCCAGGTGTCAGTCGTCCACGGTCTGCTGCCTTCACTGGGATTGGATAGAACTGTATGGGAAACAAACGTTTACATCAATTTAATACCATGTCTATCGTGTTAAGCTCATAATCTTTTAAAACGCACATATCTTTACTTCTATATTAATATTATAAAGAGGAAAGATTTGATTGTTTGTTTGTTTGAATCGAATAGGCTTCGAAACTACTGGACCGATTTAGAAAATTCTTTGACCAATAGAAAGCTACATTCTTCCCGAGTAACATAGGCTATATTTTATCCCGATATTCCCACGGGAACGGGCGCCACCTGGGTAAAACCGCGAGGATCCGCTAGTTGTTTATAAAGGGAAATAAACAAACATTTCCCTTTCTGTTTCTAATAACAGAGTCGAAAACTTCCATCAGTATTCGTAAGTCTGGGTTATTACATAAAACCCAATAATGTTCAGTTTTCGCGTTGAATAAGCGAAGTTTTGTCAAACTCACTAACGTATAGAGCACAAAAGTTGGCGGGGCAAGTTAAGTGATTACGCAGAGGCCGGGTAACTCGGTTAGATATTGGGGAGGAAAACTCGGTTTGACTAGTTTGGGGCTCGGGGATCTAACGAGGGTTCATTAGAAAATGATGAAATGGCAATTATTGAGAGTTAGTAAACTGGTCTAACCCAATTGATACCGAGATGTTTAGTTAAAATAAATATAATACATTGGATAAGTTTTGTTAATGTAGTAATAACAACTGAGGGTGCTCCTATTAGAAAGATGCAATGAGTGTCACTGTTTAATTTTGCATTTGCATTCATTTGTGGGACGTATTCTTGTATGGTTTATTTACAAAAACTATGTATGATAGGTATATATTTTCGATTCTCTTTTAGATGCGACGCGACGCGAGGAACATGACAAATGTCGCGGGCACACTACCTACGTCCTTTGCCACTTCGCTCGCTATTTTCCTAGTGATTCGACAAGTTTGTGGCCTCAAACGCTATATTTATTTATTTTTACTTCAAATGGGTTTGCTCTTGATCCCAATCAAGCACATGCCTATTCACCCTTGCTTTGAAATTATCTACTCGGTACTCGGGAATACAGAGGGAGCTTCACCCCTTTTCTGTGCGCAATATAAAAGATGTTGAGTAGCTTAGGTAGTATCTCACGTGGTTCCTGCAGGCGACGACGACCAGCTCCTCAGCCTCTCCGTCCTGGACGCGCGGCGGCAGCTCCAGCCGGTCCTTGCCCACCGCTGGGACGCGGCACACGCCCAGCAGCCGGTAAAACTGCTCCATGCATAAGGGCTGCCCCTTCTCGCGGCTTGTTGCTCGTTCTAGGGGCAGCTCTCCTCTGTAAAATAAGAAAAATTGTATTTTTTCTACAACTTTAGAATCACTTGCGTCTTGCGGCTCGTTAACGTTAACCCGAAGTTGCAGGGTGTTTTATTACAGATTTTGTTCTATTTCGTATTTGTTTTGGTGCTATTTAGTTTCTTTAAAAATCATTCTTTTAGACTCCCTATTCCAGAAATTTTTGGGTTTCAAAATACATCACCAAGTTATTCATTTGCATGCATTATAATCTTCACGTGGTGGTGCAGAGAGTAACTTATTGTGGTGGTGTATGACGTCGTTTTCGTAACAACACTGATTTTCAGCTCTCTCCTAAACATTGATTGACATACATACATAAATACTCACGCGCCTGTTTCCCACGGGGGTAGGCAGAGCCTCAGGATCGCCACCTGCTACGATCCTTGCACACTTCTTTTGCATCATTCACATCCAAAAACCTTTCCATACATACATATCGATACAAAGATGGATTGATTACAATACATCTATTTAAACTTATGTTTTGCACCTGTCCAGCATCTCCTTGTAATCTAGCAGGTCGTCTATGAACAGCGCGCCCAGGTCGGCTACCTCGTCCATCTTGGCGAACGGCCGCCTCGGAAACACCATGCCAGGGTTGGAGTTGATGGGCAGCGGCAGCCGCACCTTCAGGTACATGTCGTCGAGCCACCAGTCCGTCACCTGGGCAATAATTTAAAAAAAACTTTATTGAGATTTTAAATTATTTTTATGAATTCACAATGCAATTCTATAAGTACAGGAAAGTTCTTCAGGAGGACAATGACTCTGCATTGACCGAAGTAGACACTGACGACCTCTGCGTCGATGATGACAATGATGAGGATGAGGACCCAGAAAACCATTGTTTCATATTCGGAGAATTCGCAAGAAACAACGAGGTATGGTACCGGTGCACTTTCTGTGGACTTAAAAAAACTACGAGCCCTAATAAGCAGCTTTCAGACGGGATTCGAACCCGCGGCTCCGGGATTCCGGTCCGATGCTCTGACCAACTAAACTACCGAAAGGCATACACGATTCGTTGAATAATGCTATCACTTGTTAACGCTAAGGAGACCCTCGCATCTGAAAGAAACATTTTTACAAATGTTTAACAATCGATTAAGATGCAACAGCCATTAAATAGAGATTTTAAATTATTTTTGTACATTCACAGTGCAATTCTATAAGTACAGGATTTTTTTTCTTTCGGATGCGAGGGTTTTCTCACATTGATGAAGCAACGCTGGCCTATAGCGTACAAGTAGGTACCTAATAGCAAAAAAATCTTTATTCAAAACGGACATAATGTAAGTAGTTTAAAAAACTAAAACAACACACTTTTATAAGAACAGACAAAAAAGCACAAAATAACCGTCTATTCAGTAACTGAAATTAAAAAGCGTGGTGCGCGTTGTCAATATTAAGTACTTGAATGCATGCTTTGCAAAGGGCGCACCACGCTTTTTAATTTCAGTTACTGAATAGACGGTTATTTCGTGCTTTTTTGTCTGTTCCTATAAAAGTGTGTTGTTTTAGTTTTTTAAACTACTTACATATTTATTTTTTACTTTTTAGTTTATAAAATGGCAAGCTATGGATGGGGATGGTACCTAATCGATTTCACAGTCCATTCATGTGTCTCCCTACCCCGTAAACATTATAACTCAAAGGCGTGATTGAATGTATTTAGTTTTACAAATTGAAGTGGAGTCTATTAGTTACCAGATGCGCGAGCCAAACCCTTACTTCCTCCCTGCTCCATCATCAGACCCTCACCACCAAGTGTAGCGAATAGGTCTCATCAGAACGAAATAAATGAGCCCAAACTCGAGGGGTTTCCTAGTGGTCATTAAGGAGTGCCACTGACTTCCTCCATCATCAGACTCTCACCACCAAGTGTAGCGAATAGGACTCATCAGAATGAAACAAATGAGCCCATTTCGAGGGGTTTACTAGTGGTCATTAAGGAGTGCCACTGACTTCCTCATTGCTCCATCATCAGACCCACACCACTAAGTGTAGCGAATAGGTCACATCAGAACAAAACAAATGAGCCCAAACTCGAGGGGTTTCCTAGTGGTCATTAAGGAGTGCCACTGACTTCCTCCCTGCTCCATCATCAGACTCTCACCACCAAGTGTAGCGAATAGGACTCATCAGAATGAAACAGATGAGCCCATCTCGAGGGGTTTCCTAGTGGTCATTAAGGAGTGCCACTGACTTCCTCATTGCTCCATTATCAGACCCACACCACTAAGTGTAGCGAATAGGTCACATCAGAACGAAACAAATGAGCCAGAACTCGAAGGGTTTCCTATTGGTCATTAAGGAGTGCCACTGGCTTCCTCCCAGCTTCATCATCAGACCCTCGCCTCCAAGTGTAGCGAATAGGTCTCGTCTGAACAAAACAAATGAGCCCAAACTCGAGGGATTTCCTAGTGATCATTAATAAGTGTCACTGGCTTCCTCCCAGCTCCATCATCAGACCCTCACCACCAAGTGTAACGAATAGGTCTTATCAAAACGAAACAAATGAGCCCAAACTCGAGGGGTTTCCTATTGGTAGTTAAAGAGTGTCACTGGCTTCCTTCCTGCTCCATCATCAGACCCTCACCACCAAATGTAGCGAATAGCTCTCATTAGAACGAAACAAATGAGCCAGAACTCGATGTGTTTCCTATTGGTCATTAAGGAGTGCCACTGGCTTCCTCCCTGCTCCATCATCAGACATCAGACACTCACCATCAAGTGTAGCGAATAGGTCTCATCAGAACAAAACAAATAAGCCTAAACTCGAGGGGTTGCCTAGCAGCCATTGAAGAGTTCTATTGCCCACCTCTTGACTCCATCATCAGATCAGCTCGATGGTAGCAAATTATTGTATTGTCATCGGATTCATATAGACTTGGAAAGTTTCAAATCAATACGACACTTAGAAGTAGGTTAAAATATAGGTGTATTAACTTTATGGTTAAAATTGAATTCCAAGATTTTCTTACATTGTGACTTAGTTACAAGTTAGTTAGTCTAATAAAAGTGTGGTAATAAATAAGCTCTTTTGAATCGCCAATATTTTCCTACAACTCGTTCAAGACTTTACTCACTTCATTGCATGTCTTAGATTAGGTTAGGTGTTACATCAATCCCACGCAAAGTCGTCTACAGTCTACTTTACAATATCCTTTACCCATGAGTGATTTTTTTCAACATGACTTTTGAATTTATCCAAAGTTCAGATCGACTAAATGCTTTGGAACTTTAAAAATGACCTTGTTTTTTTCCGCGGCTATTTTCCCAAAAACGAGCTTCTAGTTCTTTTAAGTCGAATGTTTTGTGTACATAATTTCTACTTTTCATGACCAAGTATTATTTTTAAAGACTATTTGAAGTTTTTTGAAACTGTGATTCGACAATAAGACCTGCGGCCTCTCCATTGACGCAAAAATCATCGCAGAGGTGCAAATAGTTTCCCATCTCATTTATCAGACGCTGAAGTAAGCACGTTTGTATGAAAACTGTACGTTGGCCAATTTTCGGGCACTCGACTCCCTGGGAATTTAAGTAATTGATCCCAAAGTGTATTAATCACTATGTTTTAGTTGTTCCCTTGATAGCTATGTAGGTACCTACCCATTTACTTTACCTATTTATGCACCTAGTTTATCTACATGCATCGTTTAAAATAATGAAGTGGTAATAAGTAATAATATAATATTCTATTCCATTCATGTAGTAAATTTAGTACGAGTATTGTAAATTGTTGTCTTGGTTGTCTTGGCTCCAAATCGTGAATGTGATAAGATGTAGGTACCTATGCTTTAAATACACTATAATGTCCAACATGCTCAGATTCTGACGGTTCTCGAACGTATTATTCTATTTTAAAATTTGGAGAAGGAATCGTGAATGCAAAAATGCTTTCATATTACTTGCTTAAGTGCGAGAGAAGAAGCATTATAAAGGGAGAAAGGAATTAAGGGTGGGAATCTATACCTACTCTTATAGTACTTAGAACACAACTTCATTTAAAATCAACATTTATTCTAAACGTATTTACATGAAATAATCCTAAAAATATCGGTTGTAAGGTACAGTCGGACTGAAAAAATGCAGAACTTTCTTGGCTCGAGTTCGCCGCGGTTTCCTTAGCGTGGTTCCCTTAAACGGCATGAGTCGCACCGAGGCCGTCGTCAATTCTTCCTTCAGTTCCTCGCTCAGGCGATACGAGAACTCTTCTTCGAACTCACGATGTACTTCATCAGTATCTATTGAAGGGGGCGGAGTCCAAACAGCTCGCGTAGTGGTTTTAACTAAAATGGGTTTCAGAAAACTTCTAATGGAATCTACTCTGTCTCTTAAGTGCTTTGGCTTATCAAGATGCAGGGGAATCGGTCGCATCATGACGTTCTCCAGCGGTTCCACAGGCTTCTGCGTGACAGGGGCAGTCTCAAACACCTGTTGCATAAAATCAACCTTATCTTTCCATGAGAGCTTGGCACGTCGATTCATAAAACCGTTCCTATAGAAATTATTATCATTTTCAAAATTTAACGGATTGAAACTACGTCTAGACAGACCCTGATCGATCTGATCAAATTTGGGTCTCAATACCATATATCTTTGTGAACTGGTTGGTATTCGGTATAAATAAGGCTGCATTCTAAACTTGTTGGGTATTGGAGTGCCCTGCGTTGCAAAGCGCCGATTGGCGAAAAATTCTTTAGTGTTCATAGTCATTACTTCTTTTGTTTTGCTCAGTCTTATTGTTTTTATAATTTTGTGTTTCTTCGGCAAATCTATTTTAACGGGATAAAGATTTGTTTTAGCAAATGGATCTAAAAATGTATTTTTGACGCTTAATTTGCTGTTGTATTGTTTAATGTTATTGCCTAAGATTTTCGTTTTATGTGGTTTATCTGTGGTGATCTCGTTTAATGGAATCTTTTTCTTTGTAATTTTATCTTCAGAACAATTATAGGCGTTTACTAATTCGTTAAAAACCTGGTTTATTTTCAGGCGAAAGTTTTGAAGAATAGAACACGCGGTGGTATTTTTCAGCATAAGTGGAGCTGCGACAACATTTTTCTTAAATGACAATATATCCTTTTGAAATAGATTGATTCTTTCATCAAGATTTGACACAATGTCGAAATTTTCGGGTGTTGTAGGTTGATATGTATTGTACTTCACAGTTTTAAAAATATTATTTTGTGTGCTAGTATCAGTAACATACTTAAAAGTGCTCGGTTTTATAGAAATGTATGAATTCGAAATGTTACTGTTACATCTTCTTGTAAAAACATTGCTCTTATTTACCGAGGCATGTCTATCACTGTTTGGTACAGTTTTATTCTCGTCCCTTGATAAAAATGTAGAAAAGGTGACATACTGTTTTCTTTTACTTTGGGTCGCAGTTACTGGACTTTTAAAATTTATTTCTGTGAATAATTTGTTAAAATAACTCTCAGTAAAATCTTTGGATGCGATGGTTCTATCTTTGGTAGACTTTAGTGTATTATCAACAGTACTTCCATCATACAACGGCAATACATATCTTTCGGTCGTTGCCAGATTTAAAGGTTTCTGTTCGCTTATTTCATGAACAGATATGAGAGCTGATTTCGATTGCACTCTTTCAAAATGACTCGCTTCATCTGATATCAAAGATATTCGTTTCACAGTTTTGCCATTATCAAGTATAAATTTTCCTTTTAATATGAAACCAGTTCGTTTTGACTGACGTGAAGGAAATATTTCTTGCAAATCTTTGAAAACATTTTTACTTGTATCATTAACAGTCAGTGATGTTAAAATGTTATTAGATTTAGCTGTGTCCTCGTTTAACAAGCTTTGGTTTATAGAAGGCTCTTGTAAAAATCGGGCATTGAAATCAATGTCATGGGAAGTTGGTTTTCGTTTAGAACTATTTGGGTCTTTAATTCCTGCACTTTTAGTCCATGAAATAGTTGTTGATAATTTTGTTTTTGATTTTGCTTGAAAGCTTTCATGATCAAAAGGTATGGTGGTCATGTAATCAGACTGATTGTTTGATGTAGAATATCCCTTATCTGGTGTGATTTTATTTCTTGTGTAAGGTAGTGTTGATTTTTTAAATTTAACTTTAAGCATCTGTAATAGTTTATTAAAATTTCTGAGATTGCCTTTCAAAGTTTTTATTTTATTGGGTTTGGAGCTTGTATTTCTTGATAAATCATACTTTTCTGTTTGATTATTACTCCTTGAGTGTTTATCTTTCTTGAGAATGTAATTAATGTATTCACCAAATCTACTAAAGGAGCTAGAGCTCCTTGAATCGACGGTAGTCAAAACAAGGTTTTCTCGTAAGTTATGTGTTTCAATTGCTGATGTGCGCTTCCAATCATTGTTGATGTGAGATCTATCTATCTTTGGAGTACTTACAAGTATTTCGTGAACTCCTGAATCTAAACTATTCGGCCAAATAGTTGCTGTTGATAGCGTTGTTGTACTTGTATTGTAATTAAGAGTTACCGGTGTAGTGATGTAGGGCTCCTTCACTCCAACATTAGAATATCCATCAGCATTTGGGAATAGCTGCGTTACATTGGGTGCTTTAAAAATCTTCAAGCTTTTATAATATACTGACTTTTCAGTAGTTTCGTTATTTCTATCCTCGGATTTCACTGCTGAAAAATTGTTGATTGGTGTCTCGGATTTTAACTTATACAAATTTATAGTATTTTCTGTTTGTTCGACAAAATCAGTTTTTAAGCTCCCGTTATTGGCGACAAAATTATAGATAGTATCAAAATGTGTACTTTCACGAGGCACCGGTATGTTAACGGGATTTATTTCATGTATTCTATTTGAGGCTATTAAATCAGTTTGTACTCGATCTTCTTGATAATAATTGGTAGATAATGGCGATGTATAGGTGCTTAAAATTGGAATTAGGGTATCATACTTGTATTTTATTTTCCCAACGATAGGATGTCGCGCGTATGTTTTCTCCGTAAATGGTGAAATTTTGTCGCTCCCAGTATTTGACCCGTTTTTTATACTTTGTGAGGTAAAGTTAGTTATTTGAAATGTTTTATTTTTACCGTCAGTAGAATATTTAGTAAATGTTCCTGGATTTTCAGTTGGTTTTATCAAGAGTTCTGTGTCAGTCTGAAATATTGTTGTTGATCGTTTGTCAATATTTTCACTTACAGTGTTCTTTAAATATATTTTTTTGTTATTAAACTTGTTCTGTGAGGACGTTACGTAATTTCTTGAGAATATATCGTTTTTGTGGAAACTCGGACTTCCTGGTTTTAAAGGACGAGAACCTTGTTTTCTTAAACCAGTGCCTTTATAATTTGCTGTTGAGTGCAAATTTGTATCACCGTTGACTAATGAAGTATTTGTTTTGTAAGTTTTGATGTTTTCGTTTTGTTCAATAGCATATCTCAAAGTATTATTATACTTTTCATCTGCGATCAAGCTGACATTTTGAAATTCTGATATATTATTTGATGTAGAAGTTAAATGCCATTTTTTGTTTTCAATTGCAACCGTTTTTTGAATAGTGGCAGTTATAGTTGAGTTTTCGATTTCATTAACACCATTAGAGGTGATTGATGAGTAAGGCGATGTTTCGGTGCGTTTTCTTGTTTTTTCTTCCACATTCTGTGTTTTATTCATTTTGAGAGCTAATTTTCGATTTTGTTGTTTGCCATCTTTTGCTGCAGCGAAGATAATGGATTTGACCTTTCTCTTTTTGCTTTTAGATGGAAATGTAATTAATTGGTTATTTTTTATTTTGTATTCACTAGATTTGAAACTGACGGTCGTCGAAAAATTTACTGTCGTACTTTGATTATCGGCAAAATTTGTAACATTTGTTGTTAGTCCTACAGGCGCTACACTATGAGGAGTTGTAGTTTGCAATATTTTTTTAAATTCATCAAAAGCACCTCTATCAGTTCTTTGAAGAAGAGAATTCGATGGTAAGGTTTGGGAACATTCATTATAACTACTAATAGTTGGCCTAAAATCTATAGTAGAATCCGTTGAATAGTTTCTTCTTACTACATTGTTACTTATTAAATCAGTTTTACTTTTATGGTCAATGTTATCCAAAGTTCCAATTTTTGTTGTAGAAAATGCTGGGTCTTCGCTTTTTAAGGTTTCATGTCTATTTGGTTTGTATCTTTTTGTAGAAGGGTAATTAACTTTACGTGTTTCTGTCATGGATATTGATCTATTATATACATTTGGTTTCGTAGAATGAAAGTATGACAGTTTTGGATTATTAGTTGGCTTTGTTAAATTACTAGGTATTTTCGGGTCTTCGGTTCTTTTTTGTGACGAGTTATTTTTACAATTTAACAAAGTACTTGATTCTTTTCTTAAGTTACTATCTTTAGTCGCTGTTAGCTCTGATACTGTAGAAAGAATATCTTTTAACTCATCATTGTTGCTATACTTCATTGTGTTTTTATACACTCTTTTTTCAAAGTTTTTTGTTTTGTAGGTAAGTTCTGGGTCAGTTTTATTTGTCTCATCATATAAATATGTAGGTGATGGGATTTTGAATTCCATTCCTTTATAATTTCGATTTTTATGATCGCTAAGACGTGTAGCGATTTTATTTACTGTACTAGTATTATTGGTCAGTCCTACCGTCGTGGTTGGTTCTCTTTTTTCAATCTCGATCGTATTATTTGTGTAATCATTTTGTTTTGATGAAGGTGTGGCACTTTGAAATAGCGGCATAACGGTCTTAATTTTGGGCGTTATTACTGTTGAATATATTTCCTGATATTGATGTTTATTTGATCGTGAAGATCGTGAGGTTGGCGATTGAGTATTTTTTACTGAAACATTATCAGATTGGTAAGACATCGTTTCATTTGTTTTACTTTTTGTAAACCGTTTATCTTGTAATGCCTTAGTTGTTGTCGCTTTAGTTGCCTTAGTCGAAGGAGCTTTGTCTGTATTGTTTTCTGTTTTATTCCTTGACATAATGTTGTTATTATGCTTTCTTGATTTAAATATATCTTTAGTGATGCTAGTAATATTTGCTTTCTCGGGCAATTGTTTTATCACGTCAGTAGTCTTTGGTCTGTAAGTTACTCGTGACGTTTTTATAGTTTCTGTCAATGATTGAAGAATCGGCTGTGTTAAAAATAAACTATTATTATGAATTATTGGTGATCCATTTGGATGAATATTAATTGATTCATTACTATTTCTTGACAGCTTATTAGTTGAGTAACTATAAAATTTATTTGCAGCTGGAGTCAATGTTATGATTGGTGAGCTTTTTACCATATGCGCTGGAGGATTTATCTTAGAATTGTTATAATTAGCAATGTTATCAGCATGTTTAGCAGCGATGTCATTGGTACTCGATGATGCTGGCTTATGAAACAAACTTCCAGTTCTTTGTGTGTGCTGGTTTTCATTGTACTTTTGAAGGCCAACTGTTTTGCTGTCAGTCAGCATAGTTTTATTTACTTGAAAATTGATTTGGGTATGTTTATCATCTAACATAGTAGCATAATTTTGTAACGTGCTTGATGCCTGAATAAGTTTGCTGATATGTACGGCATTTTTAGTATAAGGATTGACAATTCTGAGTTTAGCTTCCATAAACACTGTTGTCACTTCAGGCGTTGTTATTTGATTTTCAATTAAAACATCATTGTTTTCTTTTGATCCATAAAAGAACTTGTCTAAAGGTTTTGTCGGTAATTTTTCCATAGAAAACACGGTACTACCGTATGGATGGTTTAATTCTTTATTAATTTCTGCAGATATTGAAGTAGGAGTTGTATAAGTAGAACTGGTTAAGTTACGGGATGTATTTTGGTAATTTGCCATTTTAGTACTTTGATTGTCAGTAGAAGTAGTGTCAGCTTTTTGTGTTTCCAAAGGTTCAGTTTTTCTTACTGGTGTTGTTAATGTAGCAGGCTTAATTGACTTTTCAAAACGTTGTTTTGGCTTGTGTGTATTTATAGGATAAGTATATTGCCCTTCCTTGTCTGAAAATAATCTGTCAGTTATTTTCATCTTTTCAGTCGTTAAACTAGTTCTTATTAAAGTTTCTGTTAAATTCTGAAGTATATCTGAACTTTTAATTTTGTTTTTATTAGTATCCTCTTTAGTATTTTCGAGATCAGAGGTTATATAAACTGATTGACGGTAACTTTCCAATTTAGTACTTCTATTGCTAGTAAATACAGTATTTACTATTTGTGTTTTCAAAGGCTCAGTTGGTGTTGTAAATAGAGACAATTTACTGGATTTCTTAAAACTTTGTTTTGACGTAAATGTCAACGGTTGATAAACTGCTCCAGTGTGTAATTCTTTCTCATCTAATAATTTAACATTTTCTTTCATCATTTTATTTTCAGTCGTTGCAACTGTCGTTAGTAATGTTTCTCTAGAACTTTTAAGTACATCTGATATTGTCATTTTGTTTTTATAATTGTCGATGGTAGTTTTAGGTTGGTTAGAATCAGTGCTCATATATTCTGATCTTGTCTTATTATTTGAACTACTATCTGTAGGTATTACGAAATCGTTTTCTGTATTTTCAAGAATGCTATGGTATGCATATGCATTTCTAATGGTTGTTGTTTCTAATTTGAAACTACTTGTACCTTCAGTGGTATCACGGTCAGTCTTAATAGTAACAAAATGTGTTGGTTCACCCTTAAATATTGATTTATAGTATTTATTAATTTGCTCCATCGCACTTTTGTTTGTAGCATTTTGGTCATAAAAATTCGAAGTTGAGTATTTCTTGTCGGTATCAATAACAGTTATTCTTGGAGATCCATTAGAATTAATGTCATTTGCAGTGATGTCTTTAGTACTTTCGTCCTTTATGTTTTCAATTTCAAAGTTGGGTATTTTACCATGCATCTCAAAAGCTGGCTTAAGTGAGATGTGCAGTTTAGTAGACAACATAGCAGCAAGTGTTTTTGCTTGTGACGATACCTGAGAATTCTTAGTAACGTTAAATACATATTTTTCTTTAATATTTTTCAAAGTGTTTAGGCTGTTTTTAAATGTAGAAGAAACAGTCGGGGAGATAAAATCATCTTTGTCAGGTATTGTTAATTTTTGTGTTGTCGCAGTGTAAAGAATAGTATTTGTACTTTTATGCTTTTTTGTTGTGAGTAATCTGAAAGGATTGATAGTTCTTGATAGTTTTATAGTACCTGATGTTAACGATTGTCTATTATCATTCGGTTTCGATGTTTTAATTATAATTTCTTCATTAGTGTTTCTTAAAATAAACTCTATCTGGTCATGTTTTAGAGAAATTGTATTATTTTTATAAAACCTTTTGTTAAAATCTTTTTGAGGGACAATTGTAAAATTTGTTGGTATTATAGTGTACGGTTTACTACGAGTATATTGCATTCCGTGAGCTAGCGTGGTGCTAGTCAGTTTCTTTTCTTTAGTATTGTGGATGGTGTCTGATGTAGTTGAATCTGACAAATCTGCAGAATAACCAGTAGACTTAAATTTGTTTTTGCCTATACTTTTAGGAGCAGAAACTGTAAAGTTTTCTTTTCTTATAGCAAAATTTAACAATTTTGACACCTTGAAGTTTGTTTTTCCGAATATATTTTCTGGACCGCTTTTAGTTGTGCTATGTTTGGTTATTACGTTTGTTTCATTTTCTTGTTTCAAATTATTTGTCAATAAATATCCTGTTGAATATCCAGCTTCTTTATCTCTGTTTTCTATGATATTGCTCGGAATTGTATTTATTTCTAGGAGTTCAGTTGGCTTGGAATTCAAAGTAATGAAATACGTGCTCGTTGGCCAATTCTCTAAATTCTCATGAAGAAAATATGGCTTTGTAGGGATTTTACGTTTTTCTGTATTGAAAAAAGACTTGGGTGCAATGTTCGTGGGTATATTAGTACCAATTAAGGATTTAGTTTTCTTAGAAGAGTTTTTAGCTTCATTGAAATATGAGTTTTTCGCAACGTTTGTTTTGGTTTTCGTCGCCGAGGATGAAAAAAATTCAGGCTCTGTTATTTGATTTTTAGTTAAAGCGTCAGTCTTATCTTTCATTACATTAAATAAAGCTGTTGTCGGTTTCCTTTCTGTGGTAATCATATTACTGCTGAATGGGATATTATCATTCCCTTCATTAATTCTTGGAGCTATTAAAGTAGGATTACTATTAGTAAAACTGTTTAGATAAGGGACTGTATTTTTATAACTTTTCATTGTATGGTAAGTGGTGGATTCAATACCAATAATTGATTTTGCTTTTATTTTCAACTTATCTTTTGGCGATAAATCAGAATTCATCACAACATTTGTAGTCATTGATGAGGATAAAGAGTTTGAGTTGCTGAAGTTTATTGAACTATGCGGCGATACATTCTCTTTTGATGATAACTTTTCGTTTGTGGTTTGTGTTTTGATATCAATAATTGATTTTGTTTTTATTAAAAACGTATCTTTTAGCGATAAATCAGAATTCATCACCGCATTTGTAGTCATTGATGAGGATAAAGAGTTTGAATTGCTGAAGTTTATTGAACTATGCTGCGATACATTCTCTTTTGATGATAACTTTTCGTTTGTGGTTTGTGTTTTGATATAACTGGGTATGTTTTGCTTTGAAGTCTTTAAATTTTCCAAGTAATCAGCGCTTTTGTCACTCACTAATCTCTTGGTCATTTGCTTTTTTGGTGAAAAGCTACGAGTGTAAAAGTCCATATCTATATCAGTTTTGTTCAAAAGCTGTGATATATAACCACGAGTTCGAGAAACAGTATTTGTATCTGTTTTAACGTGTTTGCTCTGACTGTTTTTGTGCGTGTTATTAATACTATCATCCCAAGAATTTGAAGTTAAACTTCTGAACTTATCTATATTTTTAATTTGGCTTGGAAGTCCTGTGTTACCTATCACTACAACACTCTTTAATTGTGTACTTTGTTTAGTCAACATGCCAAATATAGGCGAGTAATGTTTTTTCGTTGATAAATTATTTTCGTGAACAATTGAGTCTACCGATTTTGAATGATTGCCATAATGGTGAATATAATCATCATCTGTATCAAGTTTGTTTTTAACTACGGAGTAGTTTCCTGGCAAAAAAAAATCAGTAATTTTGATTGTGCTCTTTTCAGGTGCGAGTGAGACATTTTCTTCGGGTCCATTTAAATGTACTAAGAGTGGATAAGTTGTTAGTGTCTCTACTAAGCCCGAAGCCATTATATTATCTGTATTTTTTGGGAAACTTACAGGGGCTCTTAAAGTTATTGCATATTCTGAGTAATATTTACTTATTTCCGTATCTTCTGGAAGTGATGACGTTCTATTAGCATTCTTTTGATTTTGCGTATGTTTCGAACTTGTTTTATTTTTGTTTTCTAAAACCATTTTGTTTAATGATTTCTGTTCCTGATTTCTATTTATAATGTATGACAAAGTAGTACCCGGTGGTATAGCTGCAGAGTTTGCGTAACTCGCCATATGTTCTTGAGTTCTGTTTCTTGTTAAATATTCTGCTGCAGTCCCTTCTCTGTTATGTTGTACTGCGCTATCTTGAACAAAACTTGGATTAGATTTTTGGCTGAAGTGTTTTTTGTGCAACGTCTGGCTGATTACTGGGACGTGCTTTGGTGTTCGTAAGGCGTAAGGAACTTTTGTTATAGGTGTATAACTTGATAATTGTTTTCGTCTTTCCTTTATTGTTATGTGTTTTGTTACTGGTTTAATGCTTATGTTTGTAACTTCAGAGTCTAACAATTTCAATATGTCACCGTCGCTTTGAGTTTGTTTAAAGTTTTTGTTAAGTACTGCACTATTTTCCACGGTTGTATTAGGATATTTGTATTGTAGATTATAATTAGACTGTACTAAAGTCACAGATTTAAAATTATCCATGTTACGTCTTGCTGTGCTTTCTAACCCTTTTTTAGTTGGTGCGTGTTCTGCATTATATTCGTCACTTTTCGTAACTTTTGAGTCAAGTTTTGTAGTTATTAGAGTTAAAGCATTCTGTTGAGTAAGTAACTGTTTTGATGTATTTTTCGAAAATGTTTTGTTAAATGATGGAGAAGTAACTGATTTACGTTTCTTCACTGGTGACGCAATTTTCACAGCTTCTAGTAAATTTTCGTTATTAGCAAAAGTAGAACTGAACTGATCTTCTACAAAATGTGTGTTACTTGGTACATTTTCTTGGGTTGTAAGTATCGTTGCGTATTCAACCGATTCTTCTCTATTACTTTTATCACTTGGTTCTAAACTTGACTTTGCTTTCTTTTCGAAGTAGTTTTCGTGCAACACTTGGTCGGTGAATGGAATGTCTATTGGTGTTTGTAAAGCATGCGTGACAGCTTTCTTTGGAAATATATATTCCGAAAGAGTAGTATCTGGTACCTTTAGGATTTGAGTTATAAATGCATCACTTGATATTGTTTCTTGAATATCATTTCTTGTTGTATTTTTTTTTACTGGTTCATGATTGTTGGTCATGGTTGTGGCATTTGAGTCTACCAATATAATTGGGTCAACATCGCTTTGAGTTTGTTGTAAAAAGTTGTATGATTGTGAACTATTTTCCACGGCTTCGTTGTAATATTCATATTGTAAATTAGTAGTATCTGCTTGTACGGAGTCAAATTTTATCGAAGCCGTTGTAGTTGTTTTAGCATTCTGTTGCGTTTGATTTTGTTGAGATTTATTCTTCAACACTATTTTTTTCAACAATATGCCATTAACTGATCTCTGTTCTGGTAGTTGTGACATATTTATTTCTTCTTCTTTTGAATTTACTCTATGTGAATTAAAAGTGCTCTGATTACTATCCGAACTTGGCAGATTTTCTCGAGTTCTTGATGGTATTGTGTGGTGTATTGGTTCTCCTTTATTAGGAGTGTTAATTTGTTTTGAACTTGATTTGGACTTTTTTCTTAAGTTGTCGTGCAACGTACGATCGTTAAATGAAATGGGCATTGGTGTTTGTAAAGCACTCGTCACAGCTTCGTTTTGAGATATATGTTGTGTTTTAGTTATGAATGTATCACTTGATAATGTCTTTCGAATTTCATCTACGGTCGCGTTTTCTATTACTGGTTCAATACTCTTGTTTTTAGTATCTGACTGTGATGAAATTACAGCGATAAAATTATCCGTGTAACTTGGTAAACTTTCAGGCACTTCTATAGTAGTTGTGTATTCTGTTCGATATTGTGTATTATATTTGCTAATTTTTGTAACTTCCGAGCCCAGAGCTGTTTTAGTTATTGTGTTAGCATTCAGTTGAGTTTGTAATTTTACTGCAATTTTTGTGTCATCCGACACATTGTCTTGAGGTCTAACTGTTGTTGTGTATTCCACAGATTCCTCTGTATTATGTTGGTCAATAAATGAATTATGCATTCGCGTTTGTAAGGCATCTGTCTTGACTTTATTGTGAAATAGATATTCTGAAAGGGTAGTATCTGGTATTTTTAGAATTTTAGTTATAAACTCATCACTTGATATTGATTCTCGAATTTCATTAATTGTTGTGTTTTTGGTTAAGGGATCAATTCTGTTGTTTATATTTGTAGCTTGCGAGTCATTTTGAGTTTGTCGTAAGTAGTTTTTATGTAATAATAAACTATTTTCTTTAGCATCATTGGAATATCTGTATTGTGATTTTGTAGTATCTGTCTGTGCTGCACTCATTTTAATAAAATGATTCTTGTTATTTGGAAAACTTTTACGTACTCCTATAGCTATAGTATGTTTTGTTGGATATTCTGTACTATATTTACTAATTTTATTTACTTCCGATGCCAGAGCTGATATAGCTGTTTGACTCATTATGTTAGCATGCTGTTGAGTTTGTAATTTTACTGCAATGTTTGTGTTACTCAGCACATTTTCTTGAGTTCTAATTGTTGTTGTGTATTCTACAGGTTCATCCGTATTATGTATTTTGTTTTGATCCGACATTTGATCAATGAATGGAATGTGTATTACTGTTTGTAATGCATTTGTCTTGACTTTATTGTGAAATAGATATTCTGAAAGGGTAGTATCTGGTATTTTTGGAATTTTAGTTATAAATTCATCACTTGATATTGATTCTCGAATTTCATTTATTGTTGTGGTTTTGGTTAAGGGATCAATTCTGTTGTTTATATTTGTAGCTTCCGAGTCATTTTGAGTTTGTCGTAAGTAGTTTTTATGTAATAATAAACTATTTTCTTTAGCATCATTGGAATATCTGTATTGTGATTTTGTAGTATCTGTCTGTGCTGCACTCATTTTAATAAAATTATTCTTGTTATTTGGAAAACTTTCACGTACTCCTATAGCTATAGTATGTTTTGTTGGATATTCTGTACTATATTTACTAATTTTATTTATTTCCGATCCAAGAGCTGACATAGCTGTTTCACTCATTGTGTTAGTATGCTGTTGAGTTTGTAATTTTACTGCAATTTTTGTGTTACTCAGCACATTTCCTTGAGTTCTAATTGTTGTTGTGTATTCTACAGGTTCCTCCGTATTATATATTTTGTTCTGATCCGACATTTGATCAATGAATGGAATGTGTGTTACTGTTTGTAATGCATTTGTCTTGCCTTCATTATGAAATAGATATTCTGAAAGGGTAGTATCTGGTATTTTTGGAATTTTAGTTATAAATTCATCACTTGATATTGATTCTCGAATTTCATTTATTGATGTGTTTTTGGTGAAGGGATCAATTCCTTTTTTTATATTTGTAGCTTCCGAGTCATTTTGAGTTTGTCGTAAGTAGTTTTTATGTAATAATAAACTATTTTCTTTAGCATCATTGGAATATCTGTATTGTGATTTTGTAGTATCTGTCTGTGCTGCACTCATTTTAATAAAATTATTCTTGTTATTTGGAAAACTTTCACGTACTCCTATAGCTATAGTATGTTTTGTTGGATATTCTGTACTATATTTACTAATTTTATTTATTTCCGATCCAAGAGCTGACATAGCTGTTTCACTCATTGTGTTAGTATGCTGTTGAGTTTGTAATTTTACTGAAATTTTTGTGTTACTCAGCACATTTCCTTGAGTTCTAATTGTTGTTGTGTATTCTACAGGTTCCTCCGTATTATATATTTTGTTCTGATCCGACATTTGATCAATGAATGGAATGTGTGTTACTGTTTGTAATGCATTTGTCTTGCCTTCATTATGAAATAGATATTCTGAAAGGGTAGTATCTGGTATTTTTGGAATTTTAGTTATAAATTCATCACTTGATACTGATTTTCGAATTTCATTTATTGTTGTGGTTTTGGTTAAGGGATCAATTCTGTTGTTTATATTTGTAGCTTCTGAGTCATTTTGAGTTTTTCGTAAGTAGTTTTTATGTAATAATAAACTATTTTCTTTAGCACCATCGGAATATCTGTATTGTGATTTGGTAGTATCTGACTGTGCTGCACTCATTTTTATAAAACGATTTGTTTTACTTGGTAAAATTTTCGTAATTTCTGAGCCATGTGTTGTCGTTGTGTCAGCTGTTTGTTGAGTTTGTAACTGTTCAGATTTATTATTTAAAAATGTGTTAATCAATGATTGATCAGTAACTGGTCTCTCCGATAAAAGTGTCACTTTTTTCACAGCTTCTTTTAAATTAACGTTGCCTGAAAAAGCAGTAATTGATTGTTCTGCTAGTCTCTTGGAATTGTTTGGAATATCTTCTTGAATTCTGTATGTTGTTGTATTTTCCACGGATTCTTCTTTATTTGGAGTATTTATTTCGTTTAAACTTGATTTGGGCTGGATTCCAATGTAATTTTCGTGCAAGGTGTGGTCGGTGAATGGAGTATGTGTTGGTATTTGTAAGCCATTTTTCACAGCCTGAAATATATATTGTGATGAAGTTGTGTCAGATACTATTGGAAGGTCTTTGTTGGAATTGTTTACTATTGGAATTGTTTCTCGAATTTCATTGATTGTTGTGTTTTTTATTCGTGTTTCAATACTGTTGCTCATATAAGTTACTTCTGAATCTAACAACATAGTGTTATTACTATCGTCGTTCCCAGTTTGATTTATGTAGTTACTATGCATTGGTGATGCTTCCGTGGAATATTCGTTATGTAAATGAAAAGTATTCATTTTATTTTCATTTTTATTTTTATATGTGAGTTCATTTTTTTGACCGTCAGTCATTATTAAGAAATCTATTTTAGTTTCTGTATTTGTTTGCTTGTTTTTTATTACTTCAGAATCAAGGAAAACGATTGTGGACTTGTCAGTATTTTGTTGATGTTGAGAAGGTTTTGATATTCTTAATTGGACAACCTTTACTGGATTTTTTAGTACATTGATGTTATAATTACTGTCGAAGTAAAAAACATTGTCGACGTCATTCATTGTGGGTTCTTTTTCTTGAAGGTAAACAGGAGTTTTCTCTGAAGTTTGTAAAGGTTTTATATTCTCATTAGTAGGATTTAAAATGTAGTTTTTATTTAAAACTACTTTCTGACTATAATTCGGAATCATTGTGGTGTCACCAAGCCTAATAGAGTTTATTTGCTCGTCAAGCTTTGTTGTTTTTGATGATTTAACTTCTGCCAAAGTATGAGTAACATAATTTTTCGATTGTATTATTTTGTTGTAATTTTTATGTATTTCTTTGAGCAAGTCTTCCATACTTTTTTTCCAGGTACTCGTTTCCAGCGTCGTTGTTGCTTTCCCAACTTCTTCCTCTGTAGCCAAGTTTGATGGTCGTCCATTTTTTTCTAGGTTTGAATGAAACAATCGCACAGGCTCCGTCGAATATCGTTTGGATTTCTCTTTAACACTCATTGTTCTTTTCGATTGTATTATTTTGTTGTAGTTTTTATGTATTTCTTTGAGCAAGTCTTCCATACTTTTTTTCCAGGTACTCGTTTCCAGCGTCGTTGTTGCTTTCCCAACTTCTTCCTCTGTAGCCAAGTTTGATGGTCGTCCATTTTTTTCTAGTTTTGAATGAAACAATCGCACAGGCTCCGTCGAATATCGTTTGGGTTTCTCTTTTATACTCATTGTTCTTTTGTCGTACAATTGGACGAAACTTTTTATTTTCGAAATAGTTTTGAGCAGTTGAGCTTTGTTTCGTTTAGCAATTTCATTTTTGTAAGTATTATGTGATTTGCAAAAATCAATATTAGATTTATCACAGCACACGCTGATGTAATCTGTATAGTTCCTCGCGGTGGTCACTTGTAGGTACATTTTGATTGTGCCTTTTTTTCTTAACAATTTAAAAGTTTTTACTGTGTCATTCTTTTCACACTCAAGGAGAAAATAATGGATCGACCTTAACTGGCAATCAGTGGTGATTTTAACTGTTGGTTTCAACTTATTATCGTTACTGTAGTCGTTTTCTAACAATATATCAATATCTATCGGAGATTTATTATACAGTGTTGTGTTTAACTCTCTGTTGCTAATTTTTGGAGATAGGTCTACTCCTTCATTTTTAGGCGCAATCTTTGGAAAAAATGTTAGTATAATTATAACATTGCGCTGTAAATTAGTAGCTGGTGATGGGTGAAACCTTTTAAATAAAGTATTTGTCTTAATTGTATATTTATGATACTGCTTCGTTTCTATGAGGGCTTTTTGTAAAATATCATCTAATTGTAATGTTAGTTCATCTTGTGTCACAGATTTCTTATGCGTACTCGTTTGAATTATGTTATCTGTCGCTATTTCTATTTCCTTACCGCAATTAGATTTTATCGTCATATCACTATCATCATTGCTTTTAATCATCTCATGCATCTTGTTAACTTTCCGAAGCAAATCTTGACGTAACTCAAAACACGTGTTGTTGTACACTTTTGTATATAAATCCAGGACATCTTTGCTGGACGATTGGGATTTATCTTCAAGTCTTAAATAATTACTATCGCCAGTAAACACATTCTGTTCTTTTTCTTTTAACGTTTCACTCATACACACACATAAACTTTTCAACAACTTTAAAGTCACATCCAGTAAATGTTCATCATTAGTCGCCTCATCGACCGATTGGAAGATTTTCATCCAAAGAGGATTATCACTGATGCTCGTCATTAAGGCTTGGTCATCATTGGGTACGCAGTTCCCAAACGAGGTCCACACCAAGTAGAACAGTAACACATATAACTTGATACTAATCATTGCAGCACTATATCGGGTTTATTTTTTTACAAGTTATGTTTCGCATGTTTTGGTAATACGTAAATTTGTGGAACAATACTGTTCACGAAACACCATTGTTTGGCTCGCGCTGCGGGAAGTGTGTACCGTACGTGCGAGATAAGGGGGCGGAACGGAAAATGTTTGATTGTGTATGACTACGTAGCTGCCTTTTATAGAGGTTTAAGGGCAGGCGGTAAGTGAAACGCGTAAAACAGCTTTCAGGGTTTTAAACTTAGAGCATAGAATTAAGGACAGATATTACTTTAAAAAATATGATAGTGAACAGGAATAGTTACTTTACAATAACACCGTGGAAAATTTTAAATATTTTACTCACGTTAATGGCAAAAAAAACGCAAACTTCACTAAAAACAGCAAAATCAACGTTTTTTGTTTTAAAGATATTGTTAATTGTTATAGAACAATAATCTTTTTAATAATATTTAATGTTAAATTAAATGACAATGAAACATAGAATTGATTCACCGCGCCATATTTTCCGTTTTTTATATAAATTGAGAACAATCTGGCGTCAAAGATTGTCAATTTTGAAGCGCGCTTCGCTCATACATTTTCGTATAGAACGCGAAGATAAATAAAACATTGTATAAATACAAGCCGCCCTAGCAGCAAAATTTAGTAAGCCCGCTGATTTCAAGGTGAGAGCACGTCGCTTTTTCTCAGCTTCTGACACTCGTAATCAGACTATCTGTACACAAACACTTTGAGCGGTGGTAAAGAAAAGGTAGGTAAAGTAAAATTTCCAGAAATCCGAAAAGCGATACCAATATCAGGACATAATTAGTTTTCCACTCAACAATTTGTTTGATACGTCATCACATCAGATATCTGGTCAAATGCTGGAGCCAGGAAGTGGCTGATGGAACTGCTCAGCAATTCAAAGTACGTAACCACTTTGAGTCGTCTAGATGAAAACTCTGGTGCCAAGTAGTTTCGAAGGTCTGATGCTGGAGTCAGGAAGTGGTTGATGGAACTCTTCAACGATTAAACGTAACCACTTCGAGTTTGGGCTTGTTTGAAAAGTCTTGATGAGAACTCTTGTGCAAAGTAGTTTCGAAAGTCTGATGCTGGAGTCAGGAGGTGGTTCATGGAACTCTTCAACGATCCAACGTAAACACTTCGAGTTTGGGCTTATTTGAATCACCTTGATGAGAACTCTTGTGCCAAGTAGTTTCCAAGGTCTATTGCTGGAGCCAGGAAGTGGCTGATGGAACTCTTCAACGATTAAACGTAACCAGTTAATTTTTGGGCTCGTTTGAATTGTCTTGATGAGAACTCTTGACAAGAAAATAGCAACGCAATATTAAAAATATTAAAAAATCCAAGATGGCGGCCAACTTTTTTGTTTATGGGCCGATTTTGATGAAACGCGGTTTATGGTACTATTTTGATAAGAAAACAGCAACGCAATGTTAAAAATATTAAAAAATCCAAGATGGCGGCGAACTTTTTTGTTTATGGGCCGATTTTGATGAAACGCGGTTTATGGTACTATTTTGAAAAGAAAACAGCAACGCAATATTAAAAATATAAAAAAATCCAAGATGGCGGCCAACTTTTTTGTTTATGGGCCGATTTTGATGAAACGCGGTTTATGGTACTATTTTGATAAGAAAACAGCAACGCAATGTTAAAAATATTAAAAAATCCAAGATGGCGGCGAACTTTTTTGTTTATGGCCCGATTTTGATGAAACGCGGTTTATGGTACTATTTTGAAAAGAAAACAGCAACGCAATATTAAAAATATAAAAAAATCCAAGATGGCGGCCAACTTTTTTGTTTATGGGCCGATTTTGATGAGACGCGGTTTATGGTACTATTTTGATAAGAAAACAGCAACGCAATGGTAAAAATATAAAAAATCCAAGATGGCGGCCAACTTTTTTGTTTGTTTATGGGACTTTTTTGCCGATTTTGATAAAAGTTGATTTTTGGAACATGAAAACAGTAAAATTTACTTCAGATGAGAAACTCTTCAACAGTCATCAGCACTGACACGAAATGTTATATATGCATTCAATTATGGTGGGTGATCCTGCACCTAAGGTTGGCTCCGGACGCGAGACCTCTGCAATGGTCAATAGCAATGCCATGAAATTTTGTATAAGCAATCCTTTGTGATGGCCTGTTAAGTTCCTGATGGTTTGATTTAGTTCAACAGTAAAAATTAAATAATTATAACTAAAAAAATTCAATAATAAAAAGATATACAAGCTTTTATGAGTTAAAACTAAAAAGTTTATTAATATTTAATTCAGATTGTAAGTATGCTGTTTTATATTTCTTAGCCTCCAAAGCTCCTTCGTCTACATCAAAATAATCCCATATCACAATTACATATTTTATAACCCTGGAACTTTATATCATTTACTTACTGTGCCCGCGACTTCGTTCGCGTGGTATGGTGACTTTCGGCAGCATTTTTTATTTTTCGGCTTATTATTTAGCAAATACACTTAAGGCATAATCAAACGAGGGACTTTTGTCCCCGGCGGACAAAAAGTCCCTGTACGTCCAAAATATGTCCTCCGAGGACTTGTCGTGGACTCAACGCATGCGGTGTGCGGTCATTTGTTGCACGGAAACGTACTTCACTATCGAGCGCTCAATGCAGATTAAAATTCGTTGTGTGCGTTGTTGCGCCTAGTTACGTTCGTTCTATTTTTTTCGCGGACTACCGCGAACTTTTGTCCAGTCCAGTCTCTTGGTGTCAGCGGTAATTTAGCGGACTTTTTGTCCGCGGTACTTTTAGTTCCTCGTGTGCGTTATTCGACACAATTTGTAAGAGATCTATATCGATGGACAAAAAAGTACCCGGAGGACAGTCCGTCGTCTGATTAGGCCTATAGGCATATTCCCCGTTCCCCTACATACGCTGCGCTACGCCGCCGCCGCTCATTGTGTATAGTGCGCGGCGTTTGGCAAGTTTTTTACTTCCGTTAATTTCAGTTTCACATTTTGTAATGACTCCGTAAATCTTTGTATTTCTATTATCATTGTATTTTGTGGGCCGTAAGCTTTTTGTCGACGTCATTACACAAAAACTTTCATTCCCTATTTTTACCACCTGCTTAGTTTTCAATACTTACAGTAATTTTGCTTACTTCCGTTCCACCAATTTTAAATTAAAAGTTAAAATCGCACCGTCCTTTTTTTAATGCTCTTCTCTGTGCCATCTCTAGAAGCTACCGTGTAAATGCAATCTGTGACATGGTCGAAGAAAAATGGAGATTTTTAGTGGCAGTGAAAACTTAGTTTTATTTATTCGAACGCATCGAATTAGTAGACACCACCTTTAGAGTAAAATTTATACAAACTTTGAATTTCGTATTTATTTGTATCTAATCTAAGGCCTAAATAATAAGTTTAAGTTTCTAGCTTTAAAATTAATGTTATTTTCAGACAAATTTTCATCTCCTATTTCAACCCCTTACAAACCTTTTTTCGCATTAAAAAGCAGCCTATGTTCTTTCTCAGGCTCTACAAATACAAATACAAACTCTTTATTTGCTAAAAATAGGGCTTTGATGTTACTTTGTTTCAATTTGTTCTTATCCTATTTAGCCATTTATATAGCATGCAAATGTCCTTGTTACAATTATTTATAATGAAAGTAAAGAAATAAAAGAATAATAATCCACAATGTCAAAGTCACAAATTACAAATAATTAAATCACACATTACAAAATCATTAAAATTAAAATGTCAAAAAATAAAATCTAAATGTCAGGATCACACAAGTATTCATTGATAGTATAATAGGCTTTTTCTAACAAAAAAATATTAAGGTGCATTTTAAATTTCATTACATCATTTATTTCTCGTATGTCCTTTGGTATTTTATTAAAAATTTTTGAAGCAATACCATAAATATTATTATGAAAAGGAGCAGTTTCGTGCGGTATTTGACGCAGTTTGTCTTTACATCTTGACGATGAAAATTTTTCAAATAAACACAAGTTAGACTTCTCAAAGAAACCTACTTCATGTTACTGCACGGCACTGTCATAATTTTAAAACCAAATTTCATTAAAATCGGTTCAGTAGTTTAGGTGTGATTGCGTAACAGACAGACATACAGAGTTACTTTTGCATTTAAAACATTTGTGTACGTAGTATGTACTATATTTCAATTTATATTAATTGTGTACTAGTCACTGTTTCAAGCTTTTAAATAAAAGCGTGTTAAATTTTAATAACGGCAAAAGAGAGAGAAAAAACTAAAGTTAACAACCTTTTTTACCTTTACCTAACCGTTTTCTTGTCAAAATAGTACCAAAAACCGTGTTTCATCAAAATCAGCCCACAAACAAAAAAGTTGGCCGCCATCTTGGATTTTTTAATATTTTTAATATTGCATTGCTGGTTTTTTTACAAAATAGTACCAAAACCCGAGTGCTGCCAAAATCGGCCTACAAACAAAAAAGTTGGCCACCATCTTGGATTTTTTAATATTTTTAATATTGCGTTGCTGTTTTCTTGACAAAATAGTACCAAAACCCGAGTTTCATCGAAATCGGCCCACAAACAAAAAAGTTGAACGCCATCTTGGATTTTTTAATATTTTTAACATTGCGTTGCTGTTTTTTTATCAAAATAGTACCATAAACCGCGTTTCATCAAAATCAGCCCATAAACAAAAAAGTTCGCCGCCATCTTGGATTTTTTAATATTTTTAACATTGCGTTGCTGTTTTCTTATCAAAATAGTACCTTAAACCGCGTTTCATCTAAATCAGCCCATAAACAAAAAAGTTCGCCGCCATCTTGGATTTTTTAATATTTTTAACATTGCGCTGCTGTTTTCTTATCAAAATAGTACCATAAACCGCGTTTCATCAAAATCGGTCCATAAACAAAAAAGTTTGCCGCCATCTTGGATTTTTTAATATTTTTAATACTAGCTTTCCGCCCGCGGCTTCGCCCGCGTGGGCTACACGACGTTATCCCGCGGGAATGTGACATTTTTCTGGGATAAAAAGTAGCCTATGTTCCTCTCCAGGCTACAAAGTATCAGTGTCCCAAATTTCAGCCAAATCCGTTCAGCCGTTTTGGCGTGATTGAGTAACAAACATCCAAACATCTAACCATCCAAACATCCAAACTTTCACATTTATAATATTAGTAGGATTGCGTTGCTGTTTTCTTATCAAAATAGTACCATAAACCGCGTTTCATCAAAATCGGATCATAAACAAAAAAGTTGGCCGCCATCTTGGATTTTTTAATATTTTTAATATTGCGTTGCTATTTTCTTGTCAAGAGTTCTCATCAAGACAATTCAAACGAGCCCAAAAATTAACTGGTTACGTTTAATCGTTGAAGAGTTCCATCAGCCACTTCCTGGCTCCAGCAATAGACCTTGGAAACTACTTGGCACAAGAGTTCTCATCAAGACAATTCAAACGAGCTCAAACTCAAAGTGGTTTCGTTGATTTGTTGAGGAGTTCCATCAAACAGTTCATGACTCTTAGCTTTCAGATCTTGGAAACTACTTGGCACAAGAGTTCTGATCAAGACAATTCAAACGAGCCCAAACTCGAAGTGTTTATGTTGAATTGTTGAAGTGTTCCATCAACCACCTCTTGTCCCTAGCATCAGACTTTTAAAACATTTTGGCACAAGAGTTCTCATCAAGACCATTCAAACGAGCCCAAACTCGATGTGTTTACGTTGAATCGTTGAAGAGTTCCATCAACCACCTCCTGACTCCAGCATCAGACTTTCGAAACTACCTAGCAGAAGAGTTCTCATCAAGACTATTCAAACAAGCCCAAACTAGAAGTGTTTACGTTGAATTGATGAAGAGTTCTATCAGCCACTTACTAGCTCCAGAACTGGACCTTGGAAACTACTTGGCACCAAAGTTTTGATCAAGACCATTCAAATGAGCCCAAGCTAGAAGTGGTTACGTTGAATTGATGAAGAGTTCTATCAACCACTTCCTGATTCCAGCATCAGACCTTCGAAACATTTTGGCACAAAAGTTTGAATTGTTGAAGAGTTCCATCAACCACCTCCTGACTCCAGCATCAGACGTAGGAAACTACTTGGCACAAGAGTTCTCATCAAGACTATTCAAATGAGCCCAAACTCCAACTGGTTACGTTGAAATGTAGAGGAGTCATTTTGACTGTCTGTAAGATGCTGCATCAGCCCCCAGATGTCAAACATGGCAAATGAAACGCATCAAATACGTAAAGTTACTTTCTGACAAAAAAAAAACAGTTATTACTTTTTTAATTTTCTGAATTACATTTTTTCGTGCTAGGAAATTTTTTCGGAGAAGTTTGTGTGCGTGAAGGCACACATATACAGATTAGCTTCGTCAATACCTACGCGCTGGCTTACAGCCGACCCTTAACTCGAATACTATTGAATTTGCCTGGAATTCGCATTTTACAGATAAAAAAAATGTGGTTCTGAATTAGATCAGGGTATCTTTTAAAGTAACGCTTTTTGTTGTGTTTTTAGATCGTTAATAGTTCCTAGATTTGATTATTAGAAGTTATTTTAGAACTTACCTACATACAAATTGATACCCAATGTTGATAAAATAATATCTGGATCTACGTCCCAGATACAGCAAAGCACAAACTTAAATATTACCTACATGAAATCCATGCAGCCCCCGCGTGTGCTCGACTTGCTATGCACTCCAGGCCCGTGTTTATAATCATCAGCTTTAGGTTTTTTAATCCACAAACGGGGTAGCACTTAGCCTTCATCTCACCTGAAGTTAAGTAAAGATCAGGCTGATTCCTTCTCTCTTACAGCAGAATGATACGCTTTACCCCTAGAAATACGCAGTGCCCCCAGCAAGTTCATTTCTAAGAGGATAGGCTGCGCAGCTAACGGAGATTTATTAGTGTTATGCCAAAGTGGTCTTTATCTGCGCCAACGAAGGTTGAGTTTCCGAATCTACTGCGTACTAATGCAGTGTATTCGGAAATTTAGCCGTCCGGACGCGCATATAAGGACCACTTTGGCATAACACTAATAAACCACGCTAAGAAGAGCTCTAGCTAGTCGCCACTAATTTTATTATTTAAAAAAAAGTAAACATGTTAGCAAAAATCTATTCTGTTGAGACTTTAATAAAGTTTATGCTGATTTTAATTCATAAATATTATGCATGGATTTTTGCACAAATTATCTTAAAACTCAACATGAAAACCTTTTTCAGACATATTCGGCTTATTTTTTATCTCAATCTTGGAATGACTTGTGATGATTATGTTACGATAGAACTGAGCATTATATTCTTGGCAGAAGAACTTATTTTTCTTAAACATGTGGTATAGCTACGTTCTTCTAACCAGTAAATATAAATTAAGCATTTTGCGCAGCCTATCCTCTTATACTGGTTCGAGAGCAATTACCTTAGTTCCTTACGCTAGCTCCGTTCTCTCTGACATAAAGTTAGGTCAAAGTCAAATTTGTTTATTCAATTTAGATTGTTATTTACAATACTTGTGAACGTCATAGAAGCTACGCATCGGTTCGCAAACCCTACGGCGGGAGACCTTGGAGAAGAACCGGCAAGAAACTCCAAGGGTTGTTTATTCTACGTTTTATTTCATACATAGTCGTTCAATTGAAAAATGACCTTAACATAGTATGATTAAGGTCAGTTTCCATCACAATTACACAATGGGTTATGATAATTATATTACAGTTAAGTTAGCGGTAAACAATTTTCAATTACTGAGGAACTCTAGTTAAAGCAATAGAAAATTCTACTATACACTGCAAGTTGCGCCACACATGTTTCGAATGCAACTCTTAATAAAATAAATGAAAACAAAAAAAAAACATTTTAAGGCAAGCTGATAAGAGGCAAGCAGATAACATTATGTCATGTTATGCTGTGTAATTTATAATACTTATAATTTATATATTTACTGTATGACTATATGTGTTATTTGTATACCTATACTAACACTTTTCCACGGGAGACGGGAGCGAAGCCCCGGGGCTAGCTGCGCCCCGGGGCTTCGCTCCTGAATTTTGGTATAAAAAAATAGATATCAACCTATTCTCAGACCTACCGAACATACAGTTAAAATTTCATCAAAATGGTCAAGCCGTTTCGGAGGAGTATGGCAACTAACACTGCGACACGAGAATTTTAAATACATAGTTTAATACATTTAAAGGCCTCATTATTCATATAGTATTTATGTTATCGAGTTTTATTTTTAGTTTCCTTTACCTGTTACTTTTTTTTTATTGCCGCCATAACCTTTCCGTACATCCTTTCCGGGTGACTGGTAGAGAATGCCTAAGGGCGTTAAGTTCGCCATTTGTATGTATCTTATATCACTGATATGTGCAATAAAGAATCAATAGATAAATAATCTGGAAGCGTGCTACTCCCGGAACCCTCAACACAGGCTATCTTATCTCTAACTGCCGGAACACAACAATACTGAAAACATCGTTGTTATGGCGTCAGACTTAGATAAGATGGTGGTAGCTGGCCAGGCTGACTTATAACTAGTCCTACTATCAACCAAACCGAATACAATATATACCCCCACTGGGAATTGGACCTGGGACCTCTTGGTCTGATATGGTGTGTACCATTAGACCACAGAGGCGGTTAAAATGTGTTGAAACTGCTCACCCAGTAGCACCCACCCTGCTGCCTATCACGCAGGTGGTCCTGCGCGCGCTGGCCCAGCTTCCCCATGAAGCCCCGCACCAACTCCGCCACCAGCTCCAACCCCGTGTCATGGTCGTCAGCTCCGGCGCTGGGCGGTATACAAGTATATGTTGCTGCTCCCCAGTTGCCCATGGCCTGCTACCTATCTCGCAGGTGGTCCTGCGCGTGCGGGCCCAGCTTCCCCATGAAGCCCCGCACCAACTCCGCCACCAGCTCCGACCCCGTGTCATGGTCGTCAGCTCCGGCGCTGGGCGGTATACAACTATATGTTGCTGCTCCCCAGTTGCCCATGGCCTGCTACCTATCTCGCAGGTGGTCCTGCGCGTGCGGGCCCAGCTTCCCCATGAAGCCCCGCACCAACTCCACCACCAGCTCCAACCCCGTGTCATGGTCGTCAGCTCCGGCGCTGGGCGGTATACAAGTATATGTTGCTGCTCCCCAGTTGCCCATGGCCTGCTACCTATCTCGCAGGTGGTCCTGCGCGTGCGGGCCCAGCTTCCCCATGAAGCCCCGCACCAACTCCGCCACCAGCTCCAACCCCGTGTCATGGTCGTCAGCTCCGGCGCTGGGCGGTATACAAGTATATGTTGCTGCTCCCCAGTTGCCCATGGCCTGCTACCTATCTCGCAGGTGGTCCTGCGCGTGCGGGCCCAGCTTCCCCATGAAGCCCCGCACCAACTCCGCCACCAGCTCCAACCCCGTGTCATGGTCGTCAGCTCCGGCGCTGGGCGGTATACAAGTATATGTTGCTGCTCCCCAGTTGCCCATGGCCTGCTACCTATCTCGCAGGTGGTCCTGCGCGTGCGGGCCCAGCTTCCCCATGAAGCCCCGCACCAACTCCGCTACCAGCTTCAACCCCGTGTCATGGTCGTCAGCTCCGGCGCTGGGCGGTATACAAGTATATGTTGCTGCTCCCCAGTTGCCCATGGCCTGCTACCTATCTCGCAGGTGGTCCTGCGCGTGCGGGCACAGCTTCCCCATGAAGCCCCGCACCAACTCTGCCACCAGCTCCAACCCCGTGTCATGGTCGTCAGCTCCGGCGCTGGGCGGTATACAAGTATATGTTGCTGCTCATCCAGTTGTCCAAATCCAGACGTGTTATGTTTTACGGAGACTTTTGTACGGCAAGGTGAAGAAAAAATCATAGATATACACAACTATGAACTTGCAACTAATTACTCAAGACCAAAAAAAAGAGGTGGAGCTTGCATCTTAATTAAAAAAGGGCTGGAATACAAAAAAGTTTCCTGTTTTGATGAGCTCTTTGCATCTTACCACTTTGAAGGTTGTGCAGTTAACTTAATATCAAATAATATTATAATAATTTGCATCTACAAAATTCCATCAAAACTACAGAGACATAATAACTACTTTTTTGATAAGATTGATATGATGTTGTATATATGTTCAAAAAAGTTTGTAAAAAACAAGAAAATAATAATTACTGGTGATTTCAACATTAACATACTCGAAAATAATAAAAATACAGAACGACTACATGACATTTTAAAAAAATATAATTTTACTGTACACATAAACCAGCCGACTAGAGGTAAAGCGTGTCTCGATCTAATATTAAGCAACACAAAGGAAGCAGTAGGATCTGTACAGCCATTGTGGTTGTCCGATCATGACACTGCTCAGATTTTGAAATTTAACGTAGAACATAAGAAGGAAATTCCGCTTTCTACTTTCTCTTATAAAAGAAGTTACACGCAGGAAAATATTTCAAAATTTAAAACTTATCTTGGTAGTCTTTCGTTTTCAAATGTTTATGAACAGAAAAAAATGAATTCTGCTTTTAATGAATTTTATGAAACCTTCTGACTCCTATACGATCTTTGTTTTCCCATCACAAAGATTAAGAACAACTTATCAAACAAGCCTAAATGGATATCGAAAGGTTTAAAAACAAGTTGCACTACCAAAAGAAAACTTCGGTTTAAATACTACTCGACCAAAACTGATGCGGATCGCAAAAAATATAATAATTATAATAAATTATTGAAAAAGTGCACAAACCTTTCGAGGAAAATTGCTAATCAAAAATATGTATCCCGTAGTAGAAACATCTGTAAAGCGACTTGGACAATTATAAAAAACGAAACTGGTGAGACATGCAGTAGAAACTTTATTAATAAAATTATAAATAATGGTGAAGAAATCAAGGATCCAAAGACCATAGCATCAACATTTAATAATTATTTTATAAATATGACGAACAAAATAAATAATAATGGACAAAACACAATTAAAACAAATTTACAAAATAGTATATTCCTAACGCCAATAGATGCAAACAATGTAAGCAAAGTTATAATGGGGCTTAATAACACCCAATCCGAGGGCTATGACAATATATGTACTAAGGTATTAAAGTTGTGTAAGGAGGAAATAGCACCTGTCTTAGCTTATTTAATTAATTTGTCGCTAGAGGAAGGTGTATTTCCGGAAATGTTAAAAGTTTCTATCGTAAAACCATTGCACAAAAAAGGTAACAAGACGGACTTAAGTAATTATCGCCCTATTACACTAATACCAATTTTGTCAAAAATTTTTGAAAAGATAATGCATAATCAAATGTCTGCTTTTTTTAATAAATTTAATATAGTAAACAATAATCAATACGGCTTCCAAAAAAATAAAACAACCGCACACGCAGCATTCGATTTAGTGGAAGAGGTTTTACATAATGTAAATAAAAAAAACTATACAACAGTATTGCTCCTAGACCTATCAAAAGCATTCGACTTTGTTTCCCATGACCTGCTTTTATACAAACTAGAACGTGTTGGCATTAGGGGCCCGGCATGGAGATGGATAAAATCTTATTTAGAAAATAGATCACAAAGTGTAGAAATAGCTCAATTGGATTCTAAAAATACCGTTAAAAATTATAGATCAGAATTACAGCGAGTTAAAGTTGGGGTACCACAGGGGAGTGTACTCGGTCCATTGTTGTTTGTGCTGTATATCAATGATTTATTTGACATAAAGACACAAATGATATTATTTGCTGATGATATATCTGCTATAGTGACTACTGATAAAAAATTGACATTGGAACAGCATAAAATTGACATAAAAAATACTCTGACATTAATATTAGAATGGCTTAAAAATAATAATCTTAAAATAAATTTACTAAAGACTAACATACTTAACTTTAATAATTTTAATAATAAATCACTTGACATTTGCTTCGATGGACATGTTTTACATAATGTTAAAACTGCAACATTTTTAGGCCTTTTAATAGACACGACATTTTCCTGGAAAGAGCAAATTGAGAAAGTTCGTAGTAAAATAAATAGTTTTACATTTGCTCTACATAAATTAACTAAAATAGCAGGTACAAGTACGGCTATTACTGCCTATTTTGCATATATCGAATCCATTCTTAGATATTGTTTGGTAATATGGGGAAATGGTACACACATAAAAAAATTATTTATTGCACAAAAGCAATGTGTTAGGGCTATCTGTGATATAGCTCCAGATGTATCATGCAGACCCTATTTTAAAACATTAAAGATATTGTCTCTACCTAGCCTCTATATCTTTGAGGTGGCGGTATTTGTTAAGACAAACGCGGATAAATTTACGAGAGCGAAAGATATATGTCAAAGATCAAGGCGCGATCCACATAAACTAGTGTTAGAAATAGTCCCAAAAACTCAACGTTTTCTAAAGAATTGCCACGCTATGTCCCAACACATATACAATAAAATACCGTCCGACTTTAAGGAATTGCCCCTAAGGCGCTTTAAGGCAGTATTACGTAAATGGTTGTTGGAACACACATTTTATTCAATTGATGAGTTTATGCAGCTCAAAGAATAAGTAGTTTGCTGTGGTCGACGCATGGACGTAATATAAATTAATAATTATCTACTTGAATATAATTTACATTTGACATTGGTTTTATATCTATTTCTTATGATTTTCGTTTGACATGTATAGATAATAATTCAATTCAATAGTAGTTCAATTTAAATATTAATGTTATTGGATATAAGTAATTTGTATTTTTGCATGCTATTTAATATGGCTAAATAGGCTTAAAGCACATAATTTAAGATGACCAACCTATCGAATGTAAACCTACCCTATTTACAGCAAATAAAGCATTATCTTATCTTATCTTATCTTATCTTATCATGGCCTGACCCAACTTCACCATGAAGCCAACCAACCAACACCACCGCCAGCTCCAGGCTCGTGTTCATGGTCGTAGGTCCGGCGCTGAGCGGTATAGGAGTATATAAATAAATAATAAATAAATAAAAATTTTATTTCATAAAAAGTTGCATTACATGTACAAAGTCAAAAAATTACAATTTAAGCTAAATTTTAAAAGTAAACTGCCTGAACTAGGTATAACCTGTACTTCAGGCGGGTTCGATCTTACATTAAAACTTAAGTAAATTAACAATTATAATAAATTTATCTACATGGCAAGTAAAAGAAAAAAAAAGGTAGGTAAATGTATATAATAATATTGATTGTAAACTAAATACTACTTACATATTGCTAAAAGTTCCTCCGTCTCATCGTAAGATAAATTTCTTAAATAATTAAAAACAGTTACTTTAAAATTATAACAATTGAGCTTATATATATTAAGTGTTTTATTTAATCTGTTATATAAAAATGGGCCTAAAAATATAAAGAATCTATTTGTAAAAATAAATTTAGAGTCTGATTTCGAAATGCAAACAATATTTCTCCGTCTTTTATCGTTAGTGTCAGCATTATACGGATTAATTGTGTGTTGTTTTAATACAATGTGCATTATGAAAAGCTGACGTACAGTTAATACTGAGCACGTTTTGTACAGTAGCTGTGTGGGATATAGAAAAGGAAGGGAATTTGCTACTTTTAAAACGGCTCGTTGGGCTCTTTCAAGGGAAATTATGTTAGTTTTGAGCGCCCCACCCCAGGAAGTAATACAATATTGAATTATGGATTGGCAGAGTGCTTGATATATTTGTGTTATTAATTTGGTATCTGCAATACTTCGTAGTTGTTTGAAAACGTAAATAAATTTGCGAACTCTGTTAACTAACTTATCAATATGTGGTCTAAAGGAAAGTGTATTATCTATTATTATTCCAAGGTATTTTAAATTACTAGTACTTATTATAGCGGGACAGGTGCATGTGATGTTAGTCGATGGATTTAGACACTTGTGGGCATATAATTTAATGTTAGTATTTTGATGGCAGGAGCGCATGTAAAAGCGAATGTATTTCGTTTTATCAGCATTTAGCGTTAGTAGATTGCATTGTAACCAATTATTTACAACATTAAAACCTGATTGCGCGTTGTTATACAATTCTGTGCTGGTTGTTCCCGTAAAAATGAGTGCTGTATCGTCGGCATAAGTTATTATTTTGCCGTTTTTTATTTCGAGGTTGCACAAGTCATTAATGTAAACTAGGAATAGGGTGGGTCCGAGGATACTTCCCTGGGGAATACCGTATCCAGGGATGTTTTGTTCATCGCTTTTGATGTCGGCAATTTTAACAATTTGACTTCGACCAGTTAAATAATCTTTGAAAAGATTTAATTGCTTTCCTCTTATTCCCAGTTCCTCCATTTTATTTAAAAGTAAAGGAACAGACAAAGAATCAAAGGCTTTGGCGAGGTCCAGAAAGACTCCTAAAGTTTGGTTTCCTTTGCCAAGTTCCTCTGTCACGTAATCTGTCAAACAATTAACTGCATCAGAAGTGGATAACTTCGCTCTAAATCCAAATTGCCTGTGTGAAAGAATACTATTTTTCTCTAGATAGTTAACTAGTCTAATGTTGATAATTTTCTCGAGTATTTTAGAAAATGAAGGTAATAATGATATAGGTCTATAGTTAGTTATTAGGTTTTTACATCCGGCTTTATATATTGGGATAATTATGGCCTTTTTTAAGCTTTTTGGGAAGATTCCTTCAGACAGGCAAGTTTGAAATATATGAGTTAAGGGACGTACGAAAATGTGCTTGAAGCGCTTAATGATTTTATTGCTTATGTTATCCCAACCAACTGCACAGTCATCCTTCAAACCTGAAATAATTTGAAGGACTTCTTGTTCGTCGGTGTCAAATAAGGCAAAAGAATTCAAATTTGAGATAGGCAGTGATTTGTGTTGCTGTAGTACAGGGTTAAGATATGAATTTTGTATTTTTTCAGCTAGGTTTTTCCCTACGTTGGCAAAAAAACTATTTACATTATTAGCTGAGAGTAGTGGCGAGCTGTTTGTGTACAATAAGTTAGTATTAGCCTCTTGATGTTTTGACATATATGTGACGTTTTTAATGTGTTTCCAAAGCATTTTTGTATTTTTGCCAGCTTTAAGTAATTCACTTTTGTCATAGTTCGTTTTGAGTCGCTTTAAGAGATTGTTGCAGAAATTTCTGTATCTTTTATAAGTAGTTGCAAGAACTAAGTTATCTGGGAATTTCTTAGCTTTCTGATGTAAGTTATCCCTATTCCTAATACATCTAATAAGACCAGGAGTAATCCATGGTTTTATATTACAATATTTCTTACTAACCGAGATTTCCGTAGAACTATTTGAAATGGCTTGCTGGACACAACTCACAACGTAGGTCATTGATGCATTAGCGTCAGCAGTTTTATAAACTGGGCTGAAATCAATATTGCATAATTCACGTTCGAGTTTGTTTACATTTAGCCGAGACCTAGTCAAAGATAGTTTTTGTTTAGATATTTTTAAATTTAAGGTTAGTAGGACAGCACTGTGGTCAGTAACAGTAGATTTAGTCACAAGTGTAATACATGGGAGATTTGATTTTAACAACATATGATCGAGGCAAGAACCGCTCTGATGCGTAGGAAGGGTGTGGGCAGGAAGGAGCCCATGGAATGAGCAGATGTTGAGATAATCCTCTTTTCCAAGCTCATGGGTGTCAGGTCTAATATTTATATTTATGTCACCTGTAAGTATAATATTTTTATAGCATTTTAATGTATTAAAAATTATATCTAGGGAATTGCAGAAAGAGTCGTAGTTTTTGTTGGAAGGAGATCTATAGGTCGCTACAATCGCTGTGCTAGATCCGGCTTTTAAAATTAAGCTGTTGCAATCTGGTAAATTAGGCTCTTCTACAGTGACTGTTAATGATTTCTTAGCATAAATTATTATACCGTCATTTTGATTACGGTTTATTTTGCTGTAAAATAAATCGTAACCCTCTATCTTAGGAAGGTTGTCAAAACGATTCTCTAACCAACACTCAGTTAAGATTATAACATCACACGTATAGCTTAGTCTATGTAGAAAAACGTTAAAGGCATGCATGTTTTTGTAAATACTACGAATGTTTTGAGTTAGTATTGTTAAAGAGTTTTGATGAATGGAGAGATATTGTTTACAGTTTTCTACATCACACAAACTTGACTCTGATACAGATATAGCATCTATTTCACTTATTAAATTAATATCCATTTTTTTTACAGTTCTTAACTAGAAACAAATGTATGCGGTGCTCTCAGGCACCCACATAGTCAATAGAGTTTAAATACCTATTTTCGGCAGCTTTTTTGGCTGGACATTCAGCGTCTCCGGTCTTGTGGGCGCAGGGTTTACTAAACCGCATGCAAGTTGCACATTTTGGCTGGTCTGCTCTTTTCAAGCACTCCTTGATAGAGTGCCCATCGTCTCCGCAGTGGCCACACGTAGGTGTTGTCGCTCTGCATGTTTTGGCCGCATGACCATATTGCTGGCACTTGTAACATCTAGTTACCAGCGTGAAATCCCTTACAGGGCAGGATGTCCAATTTATAAATACGCGGTCTTGAGAGATGAGGGCTTTACGTATTGTGGCTGGTACTTCAAGGACGTAGTTACAGGATTCGGTGCTTTTCTTACCTGACTTATGGCTTAACTTTATTGAGGTCAGGAAAGTGTCTCGAGATATAGTCGGATGTTTCTCGGCTATGTTTTGTTCGAAAATGCACTTGTAAACGTCATTTTCCGGCATAGATGAAGGCACTCCAATTATGATGACGCGTGGTTTGCGCTTATTTGTGTCATCCACTTTCAGACCTTGATTAGCCATTTGGACAGTTTTCTTAAGTTTTTCAATGTCCTCCTTGGTCTCAGTGCTAATAACTAATCCTCCATTTTTTATTTTCCGTATTCCACGTACCTTCAGTTTTATATCCTCAGGACTGACGAGCTTCTGGACTAAGTTTTTTGTTTCGTCACTGGTCTTCGTTGAGTCGCTGGGGAATATCACAACGGAGCTTAGATTATTCCTGGGAATATAATTATTGGACCCCTTTTTTACCATATCGGCAAAAGATGTGCTTGCCATTGCTTGGTTTGTGCTGCTGGTATCATAAACAGTCTGTTTAAGTTCAGATAAACAGAGCGCTATGTTCTGCTTATCCTTAGCAGCTTGGAGGGCAACATGAGTTGATATAGCTCTTTGTTTTACCGACTGGTATTGAACGACCATATGCGCTGCTCCATTTCCCACTTTGCGGCAGAGATTGTTAATTCTGATTTTTTGGTCAGAATTTAGTTTGCCGTCGCCCGAAATAGTGCATATTTCTTGCAAATAATGCTCAATCGACGCAAGCCAGTTATGTAGGTCCGGTGTGGAGATTATGTCATTATTTTCTTCGGGAGCTGGGTCTTGAGACATCCTTTGAGGAGTCGTGGGCTGAGGACTACGGGAGGTAATTCTACTCCGAGAAAAGGGGCTGTCTGCTGACATTTTTAATAAAATAAACACTATTAAATTCTAAGCATTGTCTTAACAGTTACGCAAATAATATACATTTACACTGAGTCACTATGCCACTAAACTAGGTCACTATTTATAAATTGTTAATTACGTTATTATTAATTTGCACGAAGAGCACGTCTGCACTCAAGAAAATTCACGATCGATCTCCCCTATATGTTGCTACTCACCCAGTTGTCCATGGCCTGCTGCCTATGGTCCTGAGCGCGCTGGCCCAGCTTCCCCGTGAAACCCCGCGCCACCACCGCCGTCAGCTCCAGCCCCATGTCCATGGCCGTCAGCTCCGGCGCTGGGCGGTATACAAGTATATGTTGCTGCTCACCCAGTTGTCCATGGCCTGCTGCCTATCTCGCAGGTGGTCCTGCGCGCGCGGGCCCAGCTCCTCCATGAAGCCCCGCGCCAGCCCCCGCGTGTGCTCCACCTGCTGCGCGCTCCCCACCACTGCTGCCAGCTCTAGGTATGTGTCTATCGTCGTCTGCAGGTCTGGCACTGGCAACTTCGGCAGCTGGACATTCTGGAAGTGGAACAGTGTGTGAAAAAATAGCGTTGCTGTTTTCAGAAAAATATAAAAAAAACAACTGAGGCCAAACAGTCGGCAATAGCTGCCAAGATTGAGCAGAACACGCAAGAAGAATATTTACTATGCGTATGATGAATAGGATGTGGTCTATATTAAAACTTTGAGATCATGACCTATCCGATTATGCCAATTAGTTTGTCATAATTCGATCTTATGTTACGTAGTAACTATTTAGTAATCTGTGCTTAAGTAGACAGTGGAAGATGCTGGGTCTCTAATTGAAAGTAATCATCATCATCATCTCAGCCGAACGACGCACACTGCTGGGCATAGGCCTCCCCCAAGGATCTCTACCATTATACAGGGGGGGGGGGGGGGGGGGGGTTGCCATAATCGCCACGCTTGGCAGGCGGGTTGGCGATCGCAGTATTGGAGCGCCTCCTACGACACCCACGGGAAGAGAGGGGGTAGTGCTATTCTATTAATGTGCCGGCACTGCACGGCACATTAATAGCAATTGAAAGTAAAGGTAAATGTAAAGATACCTGGAAGTCTTCGTCCTCGGTGCCGTAGACCTGTGTGCTGAGCCATCGCTTTGGCAGCGAAAACAGCGACTCCGCTGAAACAAGCAAATAAATTGTGACTACTCTTATTTCAGACCGATTCTATCCTCCATTAGGCTGTCTTGTGGCACACAAATTATCCAAATTTATTATCCCTTACTTTCATATTTGTGCTGATGCTGTAAAATTCATGGCCATTAACAAATTAAGAAACCCCCAATTGTTTTGTTCAAACTTAACACACTGAAAACTGCGCAGAATCAAATGAAACAGTAAATATTGTCGAAAAATACTACCACTTAGTTCTAATTATTCATTGAAAGTAATTACGCCCAGTACTATACTATATATTGTATATATATTGTTTTTATATTGCGTTAATAATGATTTTAATGTAATGTTATGTAATTTTATCCAATATTTAAGTAAAAAGGCAATAGCTGCCCCTCATGGTTGCGGTGCCCTTGCAGGGCGTCACTTGTACAATAATCCAAAATTGTAACACCTTATAAAACTTGTGACTTGCAATAAATCTGAATCTGAAGCTGAATCTGAATCTGTATACGGTCTGAGCAGACGAATGGATGTTTTAAGGCGCTACTCGGAAAAAGTATGGACTTTTTGATTTAAAACTATAGGACGGTTACAGTTGTTAAAAATCTGGTACTTAGTAAGATATATATTTCTTCATACCTTTATCTAAAATCGTATAGTTTCAAAAACACGATTTTTATGATTTTGTGATTTTGCCTCGACACTTTTTCTTTTCGAAAAGACCTCTAAAAAAAACGAAAATTCAAGATTACTCTTAAATGGGGTTACTAACACTATTGTAAATTGGTTTAATTAGTGGACACTAATAATATTTAGGATCCTATAGAAGCATTTTTTTAAAATCGCTATAGGTTTTGAATACGAAGTGATTGTATGTTTTTTTTGCGTAATCGGCAAAATCGGTCTCGCTCCCGCGCGCGTCGTTTTCTCATTGCTATCTCGCTTTAGCATAATTTTTCCGAGTATCGCCTTAACAAATTAAGAAACCCCCAATTGTTTTGTTCAAACTTAACACACTGAAAACTGCACCGAATCAAATGAAACAGTAAATATTGTCGAAAAATACTACCAGTTAGTTCCAATGATTCATTGAAAGTAAAAGAATATTACGCCCAGTACTATACAGTCTGAGCAGACGAATGGATGTTTTAATCATGATATATCCGTCGCACGGGGCTACCCGCGCTGGCGCCCGGGACTCGGTATTGAATTCATTCATTTAAGGGTTCCGTTTAGGGTACCAACAAGGTAATAGTTGTTGTTTCGCGTCGGGTTACTTTTAATTGAATAGATGAAGTTTACAGTTTCTTAATAAAAACTACTTATGAGCTAGATAATTAGTGTAGTTGTAATTTTTTTTTTATTATAATAAAACCAAATAGGTTTTAACAAAGCTAAAGTAACAAACTTTTTCTACAAAACTGAATAAAACCAGGACTTTTCAGTACAGCGTATTTCATTTTCCGAAAGCTTTCCGGAGAGGCGACTAATTCCCAATTTCCCGGACAAAAAGCTTCCCGCTTGTCCGCAGAAGGGGGCGCCAGACAGAATGGCCCAGGTGAAAAATACATTTAACTAATCCATTCTAGAAATTTCTGTTACATTTCCTGAGAAGAATTTCTTTTCCTTTTTCCAATACAATGCTTTTACAGGCCAGTTTTTAGGTGACAAAATAATACACTTAGTTGCTATTATGTATATTAAAACTTCTATATGTCTTTAGGTACTTACTATCTTTGCTTACGATTTCTTTAGGGTTAGGAATCAGAACACCGTTATATCATAACAAAGAATAATTCCCAAAAATTTTTTTTTACGAAATATAATTTTAATAAAACATGACAAATTAATAAGACATGACAAAATAACCAACATTATACAAGGAAAAATAGAGGGTAACAGAAGAAGAGGGAGATCAATAATAGCCTACATGGAATGGAACAGATCTAAGAGATAAAGGTGAACGCTCGTGTCTTATCAAGAAGCCAAGGAACTGACTTTGGACAGAAACGAATGGAGGAAGATACACAGACAAGAGTGTGGCTCTAAGAAGAAGAAGACATACTTAAAACTTCATTTTATTTAATATTCTTTACGCATAAAACCTTCGACGCGAGTCATCTCATAACCACACTTTCGCCCGCGGCCTCGCCTGCGTGGACTAAGCAACACGTTATCCCGCGGGAATGTGATATTTTGCTGGGATAAAAAGTAGCTTATATGTCACCCTTCACCTCCAAAACTATCCCCATAGCAAAAATCACGTCGATTTTTTGCACCATTTTGACGTGAAAGACGGACAAACAAACAATCAGACTTTCACATTGATATGATATATTGTGACGTAACTGTACTAGTTAGAAATATGGTATCGCGGTCTTTTTTGTAGATATTCAAGTTCTCTATAAAACTGTAGTACATTACCTTGCTCTATTGTCAATAGTTTCAGCAGCAGCGTACGCGGTATAAGGGTTTTTTGGTATCTTTTTTCACACCTTGAGTTACATTATCGAAGTTTTCATACGGATCCCTTACTTTTTCAAAATATTCTATAGTCTAAGTTGATCAGGGATAATCTAGCATTCTAAAAGTAATAGTAGATTGTACAACAAGTGCATAAAACGTGCCATTTTACCCGAGACGTATATATCCACCCGAGCCGTAGGCGAGGGTTGATAGTCAATTCGAGGGTAAAATGGGTTTTATGTACGAGTTATACACTCTGCTTTTCACTTCGAGTGTGACGAAAATTAATAACAATATTGCAAAAAAGAAAAATTCAAGTCTTCGCCATATTGGCGGGAAGACTTTCTTTTTATTTTTTTTATCCGTGGTAGTGGCAGCACAGTGACTTTAGCATAGATCGTAGTCCATAATGCTCTTGAAATACTTATTTCTTAGAAAACTTATTAATTTTGCCAAGTTTTATTAATTTGGTTAAGTATGTACAAAATTGAAGAAACAGAATGAAATAACAAGTTTATTTAACGAAGTTTAATTGCGTGTGTGACTGTTTACCTGACGACCTTTGTCTTAGAGTCTGAGACTTAGACGAAGATTTTACTTTATGCACAAGAGCATAAAAAGCGATTTTATGCAGCCTATACCCAACATAAACACGAACTTTACGAGCATGAGAAGTGAAAAAGAATTTTTGAAATCAATCTAGTAGTTTTTGAGTTTATTCTTACATAGGTACCTGAATACATACATACATGAATAGGTACATACAAATCTTTTCTCTTTATTATATGTGGTACCCGTTCCCGCTGGAATATCGGGATGAAATATAGCCTATGTCACTCGGGAAGAATGTAGCTTTCTAATGGTCAAAGAATTTTCTAAATCGGTCGAGTAGTTTTGGAGCCTATTTGATGCAAACAAACAAACAAATAATCAATCAAATCTTTCCTCTTTATAATATTAGTATAAAGGTCCTCCTTAAATAGTGCATGTGCATAATTTTAAGGGGTCAATGTACTCATGCATACAAACAACTTTTACTATGGCACCAACATTGAAATCGCGAAAAAAAAATTAGCTGTTCCATACACTTTAATTTATTCGATTTACAATTTTCTTTGGAACAGCTGATTTTTTTTTCGCGTTTTCAATGTTGGTACCATAGTAAAAGTTGTTTGTATGCGTGAGTACATTGAGCCCTTTAAAATTATGTGCACTATTTAAGAAGGACCTTATGTAGTATATAGATGGATAAACTTCAGACTTCCAATCCAACACTATACCTAAGAATAACACTTTCTTCACGAATGTTGGCACTGTGCTAGTAAAGCAATCAGAACAGGCGACGTTAGAGTAGCCTTATTGAGATGAAGTAGCAATATCCTGCTGTGGGTGCACTCGGAGTGGCTCTGATGAAAACGAATAGCACTTGGAGAGTACACACAAGTTCTCAAGGAAGAGTTTTCTGATATAGGCCTGCTAAAGTAAGGAAAGTTGTTCTAAAGACAATCACTACATAGTATAAAACAAAGTCGCTTTCTCTGTCCCTATATCCCTTTGTATGCTTAAATCTTTGAAACTACGCAACGGATTTTGATGCGTTTTTTTTAATAGATAGAGTGATTCAAAAGGAAGGTTTATATGTACTTTTTATCCCGATATTCCCACGGGAACGGGAACCACGCGGGTGAAACCGCGGGCGGCCGCTAGTAAATTATAATTGAAAGACATGTCCGGGTTGGGAGTGAGCCTATCCATTGATAGGTCGAAAAGCGTATTTTTACGAAAAAAGTATTGGTTACTAGCTTTCCGCTCGCGGCTTCGCCCGCGTGAACTATACGACGTTATCCCGCGGGAGTGTGATATTTTTCCGGGATAAATAGTAGCCTATGTTCCTCTCCAGAAGTATCTATGTCCCAAATTTCAGCCAAATCCGTTCAGCCGTTTTGGCGTGATTGAGTAACAAACATCCAAACATCTAAATATCCAAACATCCAAACTTTCACATTTATAATATTAGTAGGAAGTAGGAAGTAGGATTTAAATTTTTACTTTTTTGCATTCACAATGCAATTATTATTATTGAATAATGGAAAATGAAGTAGTCCCATCGGAGCTAATTGTGAGACGGGTTGGTTTTTTGTAAATACTTGCTTCATTTTCCATTTTTCAATAAAATATTGGCTTTTCTTTGTTCAGTAATACCTATTAACTTTCACTACGAAATATTGTGCTACGAAATACTGTGCATTTTCATGCACTGCACAATTTTTACTGCATTAAAAGGTATTCTTAATGTCGAGTCTTGACTCAGAGTTACCTCATATATTTTATTGTTATTCTTCGTATAGTTTAGGGTTCACATACGTGCTCCGCACTTAAGGGCACGTACCTCCAAATTATCAAAATCAACCTATTTTTCATTCAAAAGTAAACAATCAAATATTCTTTATTATGAGCAGATAAAAATATAATGTTGAAGTTTGATAAACGATCTTGATTATTTTGTGGCTAGAAACACGATATTCGTATCGTAACTCGACAATAAAAAAATTCAAAAAAAAAAGAAAATTTTCATTATTTTTATATTTTTTTGGTTTTATAGGTAGGTAATTACATATTGTAGACTATTCTCAGGCTACTCTTTCAAAAAGTGAATTTATGCTCAAAATAACAACAAAAACATTGAAAAAATGAAAAAGTGAGGTTATATTTTCATTACTCTTCACACGTAAGAAAAAAGACAAAGACAGAGTTTTTGGAAGATCCTGCCCTTAAGTACTAAAACCGGCATGATACTTTGGCTCGGTGTCCGGTCCCCCCGATCATAACTACTCGTTACCTCGGGCTCATAGTTACCGTTAATAAGGCGACAGACGACCCGGGTAATAACCCACCGGGATATAAGAGCCACTGTGTAATGGGACCTTATAGTGATCCTGAATTAGAATAAGATTGAATACAAAAAAAATGAAAATAAAGTAAGTATTTAGAAAAAATCGACCCGTCTCACAACCAGCTCCGATGGGGCAGTGGTTGAGAGAGTTGAGTGGGTCGATTTTTTCTAAATATTTGATTTTCAATTTTTCAATAATAAAAATTGCTTTGTGAATGCAAAAAAGTAAAAATGTAAATAAGATTGTACTTAATTGTGGATATTTTATTTTATTTTATTTGGGGAGCTTACAGCATCATTTACAATACATCTTATTACGTAGATACTTATAAGCTAATTACAAGCTACCGCATATAAAAGCAGACTGAAATTTACAAACAAAATAACAGTAAACAAAAACTAACTCTGCATTAATTCAGTAGTTAAAATTGTTTAACCTGTCTTACGCTAGTACAAAAAATATCGAAGCTGTTATCTGAGCAGATCTTATTGAAAAAGTCACATGATCTTGGTATAATACTATTCATTCTATAGTTGGTATGAGCGAAGGGAGTGCGAAGCAACATACTTCTATGGCGCAATCTATTATTTGGTGCCTTTAATTGAAGTTTGCTAAGGAGCTCCGGACAGTCCAGTTTATTTTGAGCGATCTTTAAAAGAAAGCACACGTCAGCAATGTTTCTTCGTAAAAAAAGAGTTAAAAGATGAAAAGATGAGCAATGTTGCTCATACGCATCATATGATATACGAAACTTTCCGCAAAGGTAACGAACGAATTTCCTTTGTATTTTCTCGATACTATCAATATAAATAAATACAAAATAAAAATAAAAATAAAAATAGATTTATTTCTCTCGTCACAAATAGGGCCCTTAATATAAATACTTAGTGCTAGTTAGGTGGTAGTGTAACACCATATTTGTGCGAGACTGGTGCCCGAAATAGGTTTCTGTAATAGAAACCTGGGTTACAGGTCGCCAGGCCCACCCAAGGACAGTAGGTAAGTACGTTCTAGTCGATTTGAAGACATGGACTGGACGTATTGAACAAAGTAGAACAATAAAATAAAAAATAAAAGATATAAACTAGTAAACAATAAATGATTAATGCTAGCATAAAGAGCTATAGTGTGTTATGTAGGTATACGAGTGTTTATGGTGACTATGTGTGTATTATGTAACGATCTGCGGAAAATAGAAGCGGAGAGACATCGTCATAGAATAGCTAATAATCAGGAGGACATCGTGTCCGGCAAGCGAAAAAAAAAAAGTCATAATTAGGGTTCCAAATTTGGGAAGCGTACTCCTAAATGAGCCTGAGATAGTAATAAGTAATAACAATTACTCTAAATAACAGCGATCGTGCGAGACACAGTGGCTATTAGCGACATCGGAGCCCCCGGGGCGCCTCGATAGGCATCGGCCTGCGAAATTAGTCGGGGGGCCCGCCACAACTACTACACACGCAGGACCTCAACTTGGTACAGTAACTCTAAATCTATAACTAATATTATAAAGCTGAAGTTTGTTTGAACGCGCTAATCTCAGAAACTACTGGACAGAATTGAAAAATTACTTTTCACCTCTCCAGCTCGAAAATGTCGCTTTTGGCGCCTAAAAACTCGCAGCAAAATCGATTTTTGCTGCGAGCGTGAGGCAAAGTGCTTTTTTAATTTCTTACAACAACTTTTGAAATAATTAAGAAAAAAGAAATAGAGTGACAAGGATGAGACTTTTTAAATTAATATGAGCAAAAAGGATAGATAGATAGCTTTATGTCAATGGACATGAAATATAAAGCTTAAAAAATAAATACACGGATACCAAAGGTTCGAAATAAAGAGTATGGACGAAATGAGGTCGCATGCATGATATAAATATAAAATAAGAAAAATTAATGAATTCGAATAACAAATTATATAAATACGATTGTACTACTATTGCTTTTTATTAAACACGCAATATTTAAAATAAATAATATGGAGTGAACATTATATCGCTTACTAATATTATATAGGCTGTGCTAATATCATGTTTGGTTTTCATAAAAATTACATGCAGTGCAGTTTTTGAACGCAATGCAAACAGTTACCTTCAACTTGCATAATTGCACCAATTTTACTCTTAATTTTTATTGTTAAATGTTGCCTTCAATGTTGTTTTTCTGACCTGTAACACTTTTCTCGCTGGTAGAGGTGAAAAGTTGTATGTTTAACACGAGAGCAAAATTTTCTGATGTCTCGTGCCTTTAAATCACTCACTGTGCTCAGTAGTCTATATTTGAATCACTCGCTACGCTCGTGATTCAATTTTAGACTACTTCGCTAGTTCGTGATTTAAATTCAGCACTCGCAGCGAAAAATGATTTTGCTCTCTTGTATAACAAATAACTATTTCATCTCTCAGATTCCGAAAGTTATGTATATTTAAACTGAGCAGCGGGTCCAAAACTATCCGTTTCACCCTAGGGTGGAAATGAATTTTAAGAATAGAACTGAATTTGGTTACAGTCAACCATAGAGTTACCTCATATCGGCAATGAAAAAGTTTTCAACTAATTTTGTAGGGGGACGGGACTTGCAAAATAAAAAAAAAATGAAATTTATAAAAAACGAGAATTTGCGCCGTTTTTGAGCTTTTTTGAGATTTGTAGCGTAGCTAAAATCTAACAAAATTTTCAACCCCCTATGGTACTCCGGAGATAGTTAGGAGGCGTCCGATAGATATATCAAAAAAAAATTGTTTTGTTCATAATTTTTTTTTTTCAAAAAATTTTTTTTATTAAAATATTTTTTTTTTCCAAATTTTTTTTTTATTTCAAAACTTTAATTTTTTAATATTCCTCTTATAAAAAAACAGAGAAAACGAAGCCCCCCGCCACCTTTCTTTTATTTTTCTATATAGTTTTAGTTGCCTAAATTGCTTTTCTTATAGAGGGGGATGAAAAGCAGAGTGTATTTACTTTCCTTATATTCGAAATGAAAAGTAGAGTGTATTACTCGGCCGCAAAATTATTTTCATCTCGGGCGACGTATATTGAATCCCTCGCTGCGTTCAGGATTCTACTTTAGAATCCCTCACTACGCTCGGGATTCTACTCTAGAATCCTTCACTGCGCTCTGGATTCAAAATTGCGCCCTCGCCGTAAATATGTTATTTTGCTCCCTTGTAATACAATCTACTATTTTCAACCCATCGATTCGAAAAGCGATGATTGTTTATCTAATAACAGGGTCCAAAACGATTCATTGTTTACCTGTTATTACAAGAGGGTATAAATGAGTTTTGAATTTTGAACAGCTTCCTAACAGTGTCCAAAACGATGAGATTTGAATTTAGAACATAATTAAAGAAGCATTGGTTGGAGTGTAGCAAAGGTTGTGCAGTACTTAAAAAAAATCAACTGATTTTGTATGGGGCCGGGACTTTTTTCGGGACCGAGAAATTTTCAACAACGGAATTTTATAAAATTGAGAATATCTCGTAAACGGTGAGTCGTAGCTAAAATCTAACAAAATTTTCAACCCCCCTACGGCATCCCCGGAGATACTTATAAGAAATCTGATGGACATATATTTTTTTTATTTAATTTTTTTTTATTTCAAAACTCTTATTTTTTTTTCTTGCCCGACTAGCGCTATGATGTATCCGAACGACAAAGAAGGTAGTTTGAGTTGTCTTTACTGCTTTTCTTATAGAGGGGGATGAAAAGCAGAGTGTATTACTCGGCCGCAAAATTATTTTCACCTCAGGTGGCGTATATTGAATCCCTCGCTGCGTTCAGGATTCTACTTTAGAATCCCTCGCTGCGCTCGAGATTCTACTCTAGAATCCTTCACTGCGCTCTGGATTCAAAATAGCGCCCTCGCCGTAAATATATTACTTTGCTCCCTTGTAATAGAATCTACTATTTCACTTCTCATGCTCGTAAAGTTCGTGTTTATGTTGGGTATAGGCTGCATAAAATCTTCGTCTAAATCTCAAATCCCCTAAGACAAAGGTCGTCAGGTAAACAGTCACACACGCAATTTGAACTTCGTTAAATAAACTTCTTACTTACTTCATTCTGTTTCTTCAATTTTGTACATATAATCAATATTAAATTACTAAATATAAAACTAGGCAAAATTTGTGAGTTTTCTAAGGAATAAGTATTTCAAGAGCATTATGGACTACGATCTATGCTACAGCCACTGCCACTGCCACGTATAAAAAAAAGAGAAAGAAAGTCTTCCCGCCAATATGGCGAAGTCTTTATTTTTTCTTTTTTGCAATATTGCTATTTATTTTTCGCACAATCGAAGTGAAAAGCAGAGTGTATAACTCGTACTTACATAAAACCCATTTTACCCTCGACTTGACTATTCACGTCTTGATATATACGTCTCGGGTAAAATGGTACGTTTTATGCACTTTTTGTAGAATTTACTATTTTATGTTTCCCTATCCTTACAATGTTCTAAGGCCCTAACCAAACAAAGTAATATTTCAGACTTTTGTGTAGGTCCAGGATATTCAAAGCCTACAATGTCAATCAAAAAAACTACATCCTATACTGCATCAAAATTGCAACAATACTGCCAAACACTACTGTTTCAAATTAAAATTATTTGGTAAACGCAACGTTGAGTTTTGATTAATTTAATTACTACCAGTGTTACAGTCATCTTTTGTGCATAGTGTTAGTTGCAATGAAATAAGGTATAAATTTCAAGTTCAATTCACATAAATCACATAATATGCCTACAAGTCTCTTTGATTTCGGGTCACGTAGACCCGAATTCACACAGGCGTGTAGGCAGCTAAACAAGTACTTACCGCATCTGCACGCTTAATCTTTGTAACTACCGGGGGAGATGCGCAGGCACGCGGTGTGCGAGCGCATAGCAAGCCTATACTTCGCCCAACGCTCAAGGTCGTTGGCGATTCATATTCATATCACACGCCCTCCGTGGCCGCACCGGCGGCGTTGTTCGTTTCGATTACTGTAACAGTAACCACTTAACATCAGGGGGCCAAGCCTGCTAACGTTAAGTCATAATCGTGTCTCAATCGTGTTTCAATTGTAGTTCAATTGTAGTGCTTTTTTACACACTAGTTACAAGAATTATGACAATATGATGTGATGTGAATGTAGTGTGGGTGTGTATGGTGAAAAAAGTACACATTTCTTGTAAATAGTGTGTAAAAAAGCACTACAATTGAAACACGATTGAGAGACGATTATGACTTAACGTTAGCAGAATTGGCCCCCAGGTGTGATGGAGGTTAAGCGCTACCCCGTTGTGGATAAAAAAAAATCTTTCGATATTTCCTCGGGTCTGGGTATATTAAATGTAGTAGGTACCTAATACCCGTCGTGTTTCTAATTCCATTAATAATACTAATGCTTAAGATCCTACAGTTTGGTACTTTGTTTGTTAAGGGCGCGCTATAGGCCAACGAAAATCAGATTGCTTTACATGATCGTCTGTAATATCAATATGAATGAAAAACTGAATTTCAAATTAAGATGCAGCAAACTTCAGGACTAACACTAGTGGCTATGTTACTCAAAACACGATTGCAGAAAATTTTCTCGATAGAAAAAAATTGCGAAGTTGCCTTCAAATCACTATAATTAACACGATAAACTCCATTCGAGAGACGACCGATTTGGCGCAGGGGTAAACTACCTGCCTTCTGCGCCAGAGGTCTCGTGTTCGATTACCGAACAAGACAAATATTTGTGTGCATGAACACTTCTATTTGTCTGGTCTGGGTGTTTTCTATGTATATTAAGTATGTATTTACAAACAAAAAGTATTTAAGTATATATTTATCCGTTATCAAGTTCACGTAGACACAGTTTCTTAAGAAATTAACTACGGGCTTAGATAATTGGTGTGATTGTATGAAAATATTTATTTATAAACTGCTAGTATTCAAGTAATACATCAAAATAAAGCCAGGAACTTTTTAGTATAATTACACTATAGATAAGGCGGGGCTTATGTTTTATATTTTTGTAAATACCTAACCTTTAAATAGGTATGACTTTAAAACAAGAATTTCCTTTATTTTAGAAATAAGGCAGCATTTACTTTGCATTTGGCCGTTGCAGTTATTACTTTTGCAGTTGGCCTAAAGCGGACCCTTAATTAGACGACCTCCATTGAAAACCGACCCTTGAAAACCGTGTCCGCGATACGCAACGGATTTCAAGGTTCAACAGTAAACGAATCTTTCAATATTTCCTCGGGTCTGGGTATATGTAGTAATACCCGTCGTGTTTCCAATTCCATTAATACTAATATTTCAGATACTACAATTTGGTATTAAAACAATGCAATGGTATCCCAAGCGCGGAGAACCGATGGCCGTTGGGGCGGAAAGGTTCTCGAATGGCGACCGCGAACCGGACGACGTACCGTGGGCAGGCCCCCTACAAGGTGGACTGACGATCTGGTGGCGGTCGCGGGAAGCCGCTGGATGCGGGCAGCGCAGGACCGATCGTTGTAAAATCCTTGGGGGAGGCCTATGCCCAGCATTATCTTATCTATCTTATCTTATCTTATGCCCAGCAGTGGGCGTCGTACGGCTGAAATGATGATGGTATCCAATATTTATTATTATTCATTACTTTGTTATTGGAAGTCTGTACTCCTCCCAAATCGCATACTATAATATGCATAAGTGAATCCATTATAGGCCTACGTGGTTATACCCCGGGTGGTACCCTACTCAGCATTTTATCACGGCCCCGGGGACGCGACGTCAAAACCCGGAGCCCTAAATCAAAATGCGAAATGACTAGGGAATGAACTAGAGCCTGGGTTTTACCATATATTAAATGTTACAATACCTACGTGACTCAAGACAATACTCATTTTACTAGTGGTACCTGTTTTCGACGAAATATCGGGATAAAAATTAAATAGCCTAGGTCTCTCAGGCTGATGATGATGATGTCACTCAAAATCAAAATAAAAATCATTTATTCATTTTAGGCTGATACAGCACTTGTGAACGTCAATGAAGCTATGCTATCGGTTCGCAAATCCTACGGCGGGAGGCCTTGTAACGAGAAGAACCGGCTAACTCGCCAAGGGCTTTTTTTTTCTCCCTGTCATATTTCATACAGAGTCGTCAAATTGAAAAGTGACTTTAACATCATATTATTATGCCTATGTAAAGTCACTTTCCATCCCTCAGGAAGAATGTAGCTATCGTATGGTGAAAATCTCAAAATTTAGTAGTTTTTGAGTTCATCCATTACAAACTAATAAAAAAAAACTTAAGTATTTTTTTATAATATTAGTATACTTAGATAATAGGTACTATGAATGACCTATTTGTTAATAGTTGTAGGTACTATGGCACAAAAATTTGCCAAGCGCGTACCTACCTACCTATTTTCACAAGCACAAAATTTTGGTTGAATTTTTAAGGGTGCGGTTTCGAATCTCGCCCGATAATATACTACCGGTACTTTTTCTCTTACATTTTCCCTGTAAAATTTTCTCTATAAGAAATCTCTTGCTTTGTTTGTTTATACTAAATTAGTACACTAAATAGTCAGCGAATCCTTCGACACATAATCTAGCCTGACGAGAGCTTTGTAAATCTATATCGTTTGTTCACATGATACTGTCGATTCGCAAGTGAGTATAATAAAAGTGTTGTGGCAGACACACTTCAACAACACATATGATATATGCAAATAATACGCTTGTAATTTACCAATTATGTTAAGATCCCTTATCTTTAGAGCCAACGCGCACTTGTGATTTTTAGTCGATCGATAGTTTGATCGTTCTCGGATTCAGTATAGAGTTAAATGGCAGTGCGCACTGGATGAAACTATCGCCTGTGCTATCGCACAGCACACACAACTGAGCACAACGGTCGGTAATGTGCATGAAGGACTATGCGAGCGCGCGCACTACTTACATTCAACTAAACTATCGCCCAACTATCGGCCGACAGTTTGATCACGATCGTCTTACTAAACTATCACCCGATTAAAAATCACAATTGCGCGCTGCCTCTTAGGCCTTAATATTGTTCGTCATCGTCATGGAAAAAAGTAGCAGAACGAATGTCCCTCATACGTCTAGTGCCTCATCCCCAAAACTTTGGTAATTAATACCTGCCGTCCAGGTGCCCGCTCCCACGGGGCTCGCGAACATTGCGAGCCGTAACTTGAACTCTAAACCAACGGCATAAGAATGAGATACTCGTTTGCGTTTTAAAAATCAATATCTATTTTGAGTCGTTCCGTGGGGCACGACTTGAGACTAGAGCTGTAACCTGTGCTATCTATCTATATATATAAAAATGAATCCCTATTTCCCTTGGTCACGACATCACGCGTGAACGGCTGGACCGATTTGGCTAATTTTTAACCGACTTCTAAATCAAAAAGGAGGAGGTTCTCTATTCGTCTGTATGTATGTTTTTTTTTTTTTGTATGTCCACCGATTACTCGAAGACGGCTGAACCGATTGAAATGGTTCAAACGTTATTACATCAGGTTGGTTTTCAAGTTGGTCCCATTTTTTGAAATTTTGAAATCCGTTCAGTAGTTTTCAGGAAATCTTGAAAATACTGTCGTTTTCGTTACCACTTTGTGTGAATTTAATACGTATCTTTAGGCATAACTCCTTTGTTTATAAACCGATTTAGATCATTCTTGTTTTGTTAAAAAGGGGATACCTCAAGGTATTTTAACCGACTTCGAAAAAGGAGGTTTTCAGTTTGATCACATACCTATTTACCAGAAAACACGTAAATTGCCTGCACGATGCACTAAAAAGAGTGAAATAAAAATTATTTTTATAAAAAAATTAAACCGCCTTCAAAAAAACCACATGAAAAAAGTAAGAAATAATTCCTCACCAAACAAATAACGTAAGTACTTTGAAGTCGGGCGGGTTTTAACAAAAACAACAAAAAATTGTACATGTTTCACGCCCGACTTCAAAGTTTATTATTTGTTTGGTGAGGAATTATTTCTTACTTTTTTCATGTGGTTTTTTTGAAGGCGGTTTAATTTTTTTATAAAAATAATTTTATAGAACATAATTTTTGAAGCTATTTAGGTAATAATGAGAAGATGTACCTCGTCCTTGAATTCTTCACCATACACTCAATCACTTTCAGTGCCGACACTGTATCATCATCATTAAGTACAGTGGCCAGCACACCAAGACTTACATGTTGACCTTCAGCACTCCTTTAACCGTTCGCAATAAAAGCTGTTTTGTTAGAGCTGCGGTAAAGGTAGACCGTACGGCCACGTACGGCCCTCTGCATCGGTCATTAAGATCACACGATAACGCGACCTTATCCACGCCTACTCGATCATTTGTTGTATATTTGGTATATGTTAATTTCTATACAGTTTCTATCAATCTTAAAACTATATTATAAACGCAAAAGTTTGTACGTAGGTTTTTTTGTTACTCTTTCACGCAAAAACTACTAAACGGATTTGGTTTAAATTTGGCACACAGATAGTAGAAAGCTTGGATTAAAATATAGGATACTTTTTATCCCGATATTTCCACGGGAACCATGCGGGTGAGACCGCGGGCGGCCGCTAGTCCCCTATACATTTGATGGATAGGTACTTTAATGAATCGGATGTCAAGATCTATTTTCATATGAACTATGTATAAGAGTATTCTATACTTACATGTAAATTAATATGAAAAGTTGGCTTTAATGTTAAAAGAAAAAACAGTATAAGTTAAATGGTCCATTTACTACCCTTTATTTGTCTAAAACACATTTGATGGCAATAAAAGTACCAATATGTGTCTTGAAAATATTAATGCATTCGAATTTGAGCTCAAAAAGTTTTTAGTTAAAGGTAGTTAACCTTAGTTAACCTTAGAAGTATAACTGGTATTAAGCTTTAGATTTTAAGTCGCAGTGCCCTTACCGGGTGTCACAGTGATCTCAAAACGTTAACAACGTTCTATGTACTGGCAAAAAATAAATGATTAATTACAGATGATTAATTAACCAAAATGATTAATACAGTTAAGTGATATAGAGGTACTGTGACTAGCAATCAATAGGTAAATCAATATGAATATTAATGTTCTTACATAACTACATATTTTTAATGTCTCGCGAAAAACAACATGTTACCTAATTGCACCATTCTATATCACTTACGTGTATATCAAAATTAACTGAAAACCCACATTTATAACGGACAGTGGACTAACATTTTAGCATAACATTAAAATGTCAAAAATTATAATGAAAAGACAAGCATGTTATAGAAAGCGTTTCAAGATCTTTCCAGACCCAATTCTCATTGTAGACATGAATAATGAATGATTCTAATTGCTAATAATAATTTACTTTCTTCTACCTCTTTAACCGCCTCTGTGGTCTAGTGGTTCACTCCACCGATTTCAGACCAAGAGGTCTAGGACTTGTTCTTAGTCCGCCTGGCTAGCTATCACCATCTTATCTAAGTCTGACGCCATAACAATGATGTTTTCAGCGTTATTGTGTTCCGGCAGTTAGAGATAAGATAGCCAGTTCTTCAGTGATTGAGGATTCCGGGAGTAGTGCGCTTCTACCTTCAGCCTTATCACCACTTAACATCAGGTGGATAAAAAAAACAACAAGCCAATTATATTGTTTTTGGCAATGCTGACGTTAAACAACAACAACTGAATCAATATTAAATATCCAAGTTTAATTATAATTAGTAATGGTTTAAGCGTGCTATAAATGTTTTATCAGCGGCACCTTTATCGGCGGATCTCGCCGCCCAAAATCCGGCGTGGAGGGGATGGGTGGGGGTGTTGCCATGGCAACGCAGGTGTGACGATCGATACAGGTGGCCAAACATCGCGCGCTACACCCTGTATGTGACGGTACGCAAATAAAACTTGAAAGCTTAGCCGTTTTCAATACAGGTCCACAGCATATAATTGAACTACCTTTCCTTAAATTTAAAGAGTCGGTGATGAGCAAAGGATACTTTAAAGTAGACGATTATTTGAATGACCCGCAATGAATGTTCTTGAAGTAACACATAACATAATCACTTGAAATGTTTTAAATGATGTATTTTTTTATACTATATGCAATTGTTGTTTTTATAACGATATGTTTTTTGTAAATGTCGTTACAAACCTAAAAAACGCTGCCAAGTTTATTGTGCCTGTTCTTCTTGTCAGTTAAAAAAGTCTTGAATGGGCGGTAGGAAAATGTTGACGATTCATAAGTATTTATTGTCTAATGCCCGAATACTCGTACGCTACTTATCTTTGGGAGCGTCTCACACATCGCCCTGTCACTTTTAATGTCAAACGTATGAAAGAGATGCCATGATGTTTGAGACGCTCCCAAAGATGATTAGCGGTCGAGAATTCGGGCGTCAGGGATTAATTTTTTTTTGTCAATGTCATGCATGGCGTATGGTTTGAGATTTTGAGCTTTTTGTCACTCTAAAATTTTTTATAAGTATTATTGTTGCAACTTCTTGAAAATGCACATAAGGACTTGGTTTTGAGTTGTATAAGATAATTTAAATTCATTGATGCCTGACCGGCCGAATAGGGCCGGAGAACAATGAAAAATCTAATGTGTCTCATTTCTGGGGCGTTGGAGGATAGACCAAATGTAATGCATGCATGGAAATGAATAAATTTATATTTATTAAATATATTTATTTTTATTCACTGTATGTAGGTTTTGATATTGTTTTTTCTAAACTTCTAGCGCCCTTGTTTGTTTTGTGGGAGATTTTTGCTTTTTCTCGCGTAGGTACCACATATAAAGGTGTGATAATTGGTTGAGCTTCTGTTTCGCTTCTGTTAATTAAATTAATTTCAATTATTGTTAAATTATATATATATTTTTTTTCTCTTCTTAGTAAGTAGTTTTAAGAGTATGTCGTTGATTTTAGAATTTTATAGTGAATGTTGTGTACACTTTTAAGTAGCGAACATATAATGTTTGATATTGTCAGGTTTTTTTTTTGTGTAAGTGTATGATATGTATTGCTGTAAGTGTGCCTACTTTTAATAAATAAATAAATAAATAAATAATGTAGGTAATTTTCAACGTTCTTCTTCACTGCGATAATGAGAGATCTTGCTTCACTCTAGTACAACATGAATAGCCGCGGTTGCAGACGTAATCACCAACTATGCATCATCTATATTTGCATTTTTGCTGCTAGTGAATCTGCATTTAGTCCTAAACATGATCGCGAGCAGGCTCGACTGCAGGTACATCAACCATTGCTGTATGGTTCATGTGCATATAAATGTTTAGTGTTGTTGTGTCTTTGTTTGTATTGTTAGTCTCTTACTAACATTAGATTTAAGTATCATTGTTACTAACCATCATTTTGAGTCTAAGTAGCTCGAAATAAATGATTTATTATATTTATTATTATTGCAACTTGGCGCTTCACGGTTACTTGCATATTTTGACAACTGTTTTATGGCAGTGGGTTTAGTACTTGTATTTTAGTTTCGTTGATAAAACACAAAATTCAAAATAACTTATTCAATCTAGATTGTCACAGTACTTCTGAATGTGAAAGAAGCTACGCCATCGGCTCGCAAAGCCTACGGGCGAGAGTCATTGTAACGTGAACAATAGTTTATTTGTGAATTTAAAACTTATTAAAATTTAATTGAATTACTTACGTAAGAATTGTATAATGAATTTTTCTAATTGTTTCTAATTTTTTATAATATTTCGCTGTCTGTTTTTTTTTTTTTTTTTTTTTACTATTAATGTTATTCTTTTATTTAATTATATTAAATTATCAATTTTATATTGTAGCGTGCGAATTTTGATGTTAAATGCTTGTCATATGCTGTGTACACATACTTGTGGGGTTGCAGCCTATCATAATTCTATTTATTTGTATTTGTTTAAACATGTATTTGCTGTCATTCTGTTTTGTGTAAGTACCTAAATAAAATAAATAAATAAATAAATAGTTTTTTTCTTTTTTTTACTTTTTCTGTTATATTTATGACTAGCGCTCCGCTCGCGACTGCGTCTACGTGGATCCCCTTTTTACTTACTTACTTTACTCTTTTTTTAGAAGGGGAATTTCCAAAAATTCTCTCCTAATGCTCCCTTACAATCCCCAAGAAACACACATGCCAAATTTCAGCTTGTTGCGCCCAGTAGTTTCGGCTGTGTCAGTCAGTCAGTAACGCAAGAGTTTTATATAATAGTAGATTGTACAACAAGTGCATAAAAGGTACCATTGTACCCGGGACGTATATATCCATCCGAGCCGTAGGCGAGGGTGGATAGTCAATTCGAGGGTAAAATGGGTTTTATGTACGAGTTATACACTCTGCTTTTCACTTCGAGTGTGAGGAAAATAAATAACATTATTGCAAAAAAGAAAAAATGAAGACTTCGCCATATTGGCGGGAAGACTTTCTTTTTCTTTTTTTTTATACGGGCATTGGCAGCACAGTGACTTTAGCATAGATCGTAGTCCATAATACTCTTGAAATACTTATTCCTTAGGAAACTCATTAATTTTGCCTAGTTTTATTAATTTAATAATTTAACATGGATTATGTACAAAATTTAAGAAACAGAATGAAATACGTTACGTATTAATAAAGTTTATTTAACGAAGTTTAATTGCGTGTGTGACTGTTTACCTGACGACCTTTGTCTTAAAGTCTGAGACTTAGACGAAGATTTTACTTTATGCACTAGAGCATAAAAAGCGATTTTATGCCGCCTATACCCAACATAAACACGAACTTTACGAGCATGAGAAGTGAAAATATACTTACAGATATATATGAAAAACTTCGTATAATAAAAAACCACACTAAATATATTAGTGTTTAAATACAAATAGATACTTAACCCATTTTTATTGAAAGCCGTCAAGTCAACTCATATTTTCGATCGGTCACATTTTCCCCTCGGGAGCTACGTAACATCGTTACTACGATGCTACGAGGCTACGAGGCTACGAGCTACGGCGGGTTAGCGGTCGATTCCCAAATTACATTTGCTCGTTGCCAGCTCTTTGCTGAGTCGATAAAGGGTTTACTTGAGAAATATGGAGAGAGCGTTTAACGTTTTAGGCGTTTTGTGGTTTTTGTTATTCGACAAAAATTCTAGACCATAGCCACTCAAACGCCAAAGCCGCAGCGCTCTATTCGCCCAAAAAAATAAAGCAGCCCAGCTGACCTTTTCAGTTAAAACAGTTTTTTATCTGTGGTAGCTTCACAGACGAGATAGAAATTTGTTCTTAGACGATTCTGTAATAGAAAACGTATCTTATGTACAGTAGGCAGTGTAGTCTGTGACATTTGTTGTTGAAATTTTTGTTTTTACGTCAGTGTCGACGTGTTTCAGAATAGTTTCAGAATGGTTTCAGAGCATTTGTGTTTAAAATGTCTATATTTTTTTAATTGAATGCTTTCGTAGTGGGCGTTTAAATTTATTATTTTTAACCATAAACTAGTATGGCGCGCGGCGTCATGTCGCTTGCAGTTGTCGTCCGACGCCTGGTTCGAACTGATACCTTTATTCGTAGCAAAATTTGCTTGCAAATTCCCAAGCAAATTGGGAAAGGAGACGAAATAATACAAATACAATGAAAGACTTACAACTGTAACATTGTGAAAACAAATTATTTTCTTAAAAGAATTCTTCAAACTTCTTAAAAATTCGTTATAAAATAGAAATAGAATATCCAAGTTTATTCAGCAAAACAGACACAATATACAAAAAAGAAAAGCAATACAAAAACTCTTTTTTACGAATTGGTTTCGTTTCTAACGCAAATGGACGACTTTACGTGAATTTACCAGTACCTTTATATAATACTACCTACGCCGCGTGGTTCCACCCGCTTAGTTCCTCTTCCTGTGGCAAAATCGGGCTCAATATCATAATTTTAGCCGTACGACGCCCACTGCTGGGCATAGGCCTCCCCCAAGGATCTCCACAACGATCGGTCCTGCGATGCCCGCATCCAGCGGCTTTTCCGCGACCTTGACCAGATCGTTGGTCCACCTTGTAGGGGGCCTGCCCAAGGAACGTCGTCCGGGCTAAATATAACTTATGTCAATGGAATATAGTATAAAGTTCCAGAGATTATTTCCTACATACCTAAACTTTACCGTTTTAAAACATTGGTGTTCAATTAGGTGGGTGAAAACCAGTTTAGGTATGCGCTGATATGAATACGCTAAAAATCTTAATCATAAACTTCTGTGTTGTATAGACTGTCACACACACCAATTTTTTTAAAGAGGTATCCATATTAATTCACCTTTTGAATATACTTTATATTCTTATAGATATTCTTATGCCAGCAGTACACTCTCGCCCGAGAGCTCTCGCGCGACAGCCCCATGTGCGAGAGCGACCCTGTACAGTCACGAGCAATAATATGTATACAACATAGGACTATGACATATTACAATATTGAATGACTTCTGTGACACTGGTCGTTTTCTTTCGGAACGCTTCAATATGACAAAGTTCTATGTTGTATACATATTATTGCTCGTGACTGTACATTCTCGAGTTGACAGTCGCAATTTGTGAACGCCGAGAGGATGGACTTAGACGTTGAGTTTGATGCGAATTTTCATTTTTTCTTATATGGCCTCTATGTCGTCATAAACGAATCTTTTTTCTTTTATTTCGGTAATAATTTCGCAGTCAGAGTCAGTAACAGTTCCGGTCGATTGTTTTATTATCAATTCAGGCTCAGAATGGCGCCCGTACGGTTAGCGCGTTAAATTTTTTATGAACGGATTGCTTGTTGCGAGTTTTTTAACCTCGTCTTTGGTCATGAATGTTAACATCAGTTTGGCCTATATGTATTAGGTACTCTAACGACCGAATACTTAAAACCATCTCAACTTTGGGAGCGTCTCAAACATCATGCCGTGTCTTTCATACTTTTAAGGCAACAGGGCGACGTTAGAGCGGCTCCTAAAATTGTGTACTGTTCTTGTATTCGGCCGTAACTCCCCTATTACGCGCAAAGTTCCACCTAGATTAAAACTAATGTTAGTTATTTTAATTTTTAATTTTTTGCATTCACAATGCAATTTTTATTACTGAAAAATGGAAAATGAAGTATTTAGAAAAAATCGACCCGTCTCACAATCATCCCATCGGAGCTGATTGTGAGACGGGTCGATTTTTTCTAAATACTTTAAAACTAATGTTGTCATTAATATTTACAGTATCACTACCCCTACCATGAAATACTATCGTTATGGTTATCGAATAGTAACCACCGATAGATATCCGCATTTAGGGCATTCGACTTTCGCCAAGCATCTATGATTTATTTATTTACTGGTATAAGTTTTCAATGCTGAAGTATCAGTGTGCACACTAGCGCCGCCATTGAAAAAAAAATCATAGTGAGTTATTTTAATTTTTAGATTTTTGCATTCAAAATGCAATATTTAATATAGAAAAATGGAAAATGAAGTATTTAAAAAAAATCGACGACCCACGACCTTTCGCTTTCCAGCAGTCGCCCGGAAAGCGAAAGGTCGTGGGTTCGAGTCCCATCGGAGCTAGTTGTAAGACGGGTCGATTTTTTCTAAATACTTCATTTTCCATTTTTCTAAAATCATAGTGCTTAAATAAAGACGAAATTGTAAATTATCTCTCTGTAGTGCACTCCGAAGAAGCTTTGTGGTACTTTTAATCTCTTGAAGGATATTTGTTAGCCTGTCGTTTAGTTTCATTCAGATTTTTTGAGAAATGTGGCGACTTTTAGCAATAAAACTCCATTAAATTAAACGACAAGCTAAAAAATATAGATAAAGCAATAGAAAGTACCACAAAGTTTCTTGGGTGTGCACTACAGAGAGCTAATTCGCAATATGATCTTTATTCAAGCACTAGGTTTTTTTTTCCAATGGCAGCGCTACTGTGTAGAATGCACGGTCTTATTGTCATTGAAGTAGCCAATCACGAGTCCGATGTTACGTTTCTCGCCCCCCATTCCTCCCGCCAAAAATTATGACATTGAATTAGAACAAAGTATTCGTCATACGGCATCTATGTAGCTTGCTACATACAAGTGTTCTGTGGGTCCGCTAGTATTATAATATTTACATATTCTGTTACGATCATTAGTCGTGGGCCACACTGGAGCGGCGCGTCTTGCGTCCGCGTTGAGCGGGAAAAACAAATATAATTGAGACGGACGGGAGGGGCCACACTGGCGCGTCCGGCGGTTGACGCGACCGGGGCGGAGGGAATAGTACGTGTTCGCGCGACCTGCGAATCCGCAGTAGCCCGATTCTCGTAAATACAAACAATCTAAATATCGTTGTAGTTCAGAAGTCGTTCGATCGAAGTCCTATCCAAAATCGGTATTCTCGTGTTGCTTGGACGAGTTTCGATAGGACTTCAACTCAATAGGATCGAAACTCAGCGACTTTTCAATCGAGAGGTATTTTTTGTACATTTTTCATCAAAAGTCGAAAACTATGTGGTTTAGAAAAAAAAAACATGTTTCAGAATGTGCAAGCAGCGCTCTTTCATATGATACCCCATTTATGCCCTAGTAGCCCCACTTCGATTTTTTAAGATCCCCTTTCAGTCTCTGTTGCAAAAATAGTACATTACAGCCGAGGACAGGTAAGTAAGAAATTACATTGTCGAGGATGGTTTAAAGCACGAGCCGCAGGCGAGGGCTTTAATCATTCGAGGCAAGGTAATTTGCTTACCGTACAAGGCTTGTATAGTGCTTTTCTCAAGAAATGCGAGGAAATAAAAAAAACTGTTTAACTAAATAATATTTATTAAAATTTATATCACACAATATGTTCGGGCAATTACTAAATGTAAATGTCATTGTTTTCCCGGGCACACTTATGTATAAATCATCCTTAATAATATTATTTTAATGATGTATCATTAAAATACGCCAACAACACAGATTCCGAAAATGTATGCGCCTTTTTTTCACTTTTCCAAATCAGATCGTAGGTTTTCATATATCTTTCTTTTGATTTTGCTGGCAGTAAGTTTTCTGTTATTAATTTTGCTTCTGCTCTCAAATTTGGTGGAGTAGGTACATACAATGTCTGTATATGTTTCATTGGCAGAACTCATTTTGATAATTTATTACACAATATAAACTGTATTGATATCTAATCAACCGCTGAAAATCATTCGCGCTGTTTTTTTAATATTGGTTTGTGAGACCATGTCGAACGGTCGGTCATACAGCCTAGTGATACTTACTACTTGCTACTAAAATGCGCAACTTCAATACCCGCTTCTGGGCGGTAGATGGCGCTGTATATATTTCCCATACAAAATTACTCGTAAAGGATATTTTGACTATGATAAATCTCATTTTGTTTTTTCGATTGATGTTCGTGCTAAGCATGAAGCTCGACTTAATACTGAGGTAACTGGAGTTCTCACCCTGAATAAAAAAGTGAACACCAGCCAATTTAACATTTAGTATGTAGTGGCTGTCAGTTGTCTCATATGACCATACGTATTTTTTTAAGTGTAGGTGAGACGGAAGACAGCCACTATGTAATTTGTGGTCACAACAAATTGTTCGTACTGCACTCTCCAGTTAACTCAGTATTAAGTCGAGCTTCATGGTGCTAAGGGTACATAGCGCTTGTGGTACAATACGAAGTAACATACTCTGTGCGCACCGTATTTAAAAAAAAGTTAACCTAATTATGATATAATAATAATGTGGCTGTATGGTGCAAATGTCCCTTTGCTTTTTCTGTTTTATACACAGAGATAACTAAAGAAAAAATAAAGAAAAAAAGTTGGTAGTACCATAGAAAATCACTGCAGTAATGAATTTCAGTACTTACTTACTGCACTAAAATCAGTGCAGTAAGTAAGTACTGAAATTCATCACTGCAGTGATTTTCAAATTTAGAATGTTTACCTCGGAAAAGTGCCACGTACTGCATTCTTTTCTCAAATATAATATTAACATTTCAGAGCATAAGTGTGAAATAGTACAATACAGCCGAGGACAGGTAAGTAAGAAATTACATTGTCGAGGATGGTTTGAAGCACGAGCCGCAGGCGAGGGCTTTAATCATTCGAGGCAAGGTAATTTGCTTACCGTACAAGGCTTGTATAGTGCTTTTCTCAAGAAATGCGAGGAAATAAAAAAAACTGTATAACTAAATAATATTTATTAAAATTCATATCACACATGTTCGGGCAATTATTAAATGTAAACGTTATTGTTTTCCCGGGCACACTTATGTATAAATCGCCCATAATAATATTATTTTAATGATGTATCAATTAAATACGCCAACAACACAGATTCCGAAAACGTATGCGCCTTTTTTTTACTTTTCCAAATCAGATCGTAGGTTTTCATATATCTTTCTTTTGATTTTACTGGCAGTAAGTTTCCTGTTATTAATTTTGCTTCTGCTCTCAAATTTGGTGGAGTAGGTACATACAATGTCTGTATATGTTTCATTGGCAGAACTCATTTTGATAATTTATTACACAATATAAACTGTATTGATATTTAATCAACCGCTGAAAATCATTCCCGCCGTTTTTTTAATATTGGTTTGTGAGGCCATGTCGAACGGTCATACAGCCTAGTGATACTTACTACTAATTGCTACTAAAATGCGCAACTTCAATACCCGCTTCTGGGCGGTAGATGGCGCTGTATATATTTCCCATACAAAATTACTCCTAAAGGATATTTTGTCGATGATAAATCTCATTTTGTTTTTTCGATTAATGTTCGTGCTAAGCATGAAGCTCGACTTAATACTGAGGTAACTGGAGTTCTCACCCTGAATAAAAAAGTGAACATCAGCAAATTTGACATTTAGCATGTAGTGGCTGTCAGTTGTCTCATATGACCATACGTATTTTTTTAAAGTGTAGGTGAGACGGAATACAGCCACTGTGTAATTTGTGGTCACAAAAAATTGTTCGTACTGCACTCTCCAGTTGTTACATAGCGCTTGTGGTACAATACGAAGTATTATACTCTGTGCGCACCGTATTTAAAAAAAAGTTAATCTAATATGATAAAATAATAATGTGGCTGTATGGTGCAAATGTCCCTTTGCTTTTTCTGTTTTTATACACAGGAATAACTAAAAAAAAATAAAGAAAAAAAGTTGGTAGTACCATAGAAAATCACTGCAGTAATGAATTTCAGTACTTACTTACTGCACTAAAATCAGTGCAGTAAGTAAGTACTGAAATTCATTACTGAAATCAGTGCAGTAAGTAAGTACTGAAATTCATTACTGCAGTGATTTTCAAATTTAGAATGTTTACCTCGGAAAAGTGCCACGTACTGCATTCTTTTCTCAAATATAATATTAACATTTCAGAGCATAAGTGTGAAAAATATATAAATACTTAAGTATTTTTATTTCTCTCTTATTTGGAAAATAGTTTGGCAAACGCAACGTCATCTAAAGCTATTCCAAATTTCAAGTTGATAGAATTATTAGTTCTCGAGAATCTCGAGATGTCCATTTGTGACAGACAGACAAAGTCTCACCATAAGGGTTCCCTTTTACCATTTTGGTTCGGTACCTTAATAAGAGCCCGTCTTCGTTCTTTCATAAATAATAAATAATAAATAATAAATAATAAATAATAAATAATAAATAATAAATAATAAATAATAAATAATAAATAATAAATAATAAATAATAATTAATAAATAATAAATAATAAAAAATAAATAATAAATAATAAATAATAAATAATAATATAATTTGTACCGCTTTAATTGTTTTCTGTTTCCCAACGGTTGACTGGCAGAGAATACTTTTAGTATTAAGTCCGCCTTGTATATTACATTACCTATGTATTATGTACAAAAGTTTATTAAATAAAATAAAAAATAAATAATAACAAATATGCTCGCCCCAAGCTTATTTTTCACATACAAAAGGTCCAGCTAATTGAACTTTTGTCCAACGACACTTGGATCGCTTATTTTGACGTTTAGTCGTTGAAATCCGATCGAAACAAAGGTCATCTAAATAGTAGAATACCCTCGAGTTATCGTTTTGAAACGATTGAAGGACGATTAATGTACCAGAATACACTTCGACGACACTTCGATAGAATCGCTGCCGCTCAAGTTCTATCGACAGTTGTGAATACGAAAATGGTTTCAACGACTAAATCGCTACGATATCGCTCCAGTGTGGCCCACGACTTAGGCCTGTCGCACGAGGCGCCCCGGGGCGAGCGCTTGTTAACATTTCACGGGTCCATGCGCACCCCCTGCCCTGCACCGATCTCGTTATAAAATGCAGTGGCTGTCGCGCAAAACGAATGAGTAGGCAGAAGGCTGATGAAGCGGAAATGTATGACGGTATTCTATATTGTAGCTTTAATATAGGATGGTTATTGAATTACCAACCACCTCTGTAGTCTAGTGATTCACACCACCGATTTTAAACCCAGAGGTCCCGGGTTCGATTCCCAGAGGGGGTACATATTGTATTCGGTTTGGTTGGTGGTAGGACTTGTTCTTAGTCCGCCTGGCAAGCTACCACCATCTTATCTAAGTCTGACGCCATAACAATGATGTTTTCGGCATTATTGTGTTCCGGCAGTGAAAGATAAGATTGCCAGTTTCTCAGTGATTGAGGATTCCGAGAGTAGTGTGCTTCCACCTTCAGCCTTATCACCACTTAACAGCAGGTGTGATGAAGGCTAAGTGCTACCCCGTTGTGTATAAAAAAACTAATTCACTTGTTACTCCACAAAATTCCTTGAAAGATCGTGAGATTTGGAATGCAAATTAGAATTGTTTTCCGCGAAACGACTTGCACTTTCAATGGCGGATATGAAATGAGTTGTTTACAATCAGCCTGCCTAGCATGACCATCATTATATCACGCGATATGATATAGCACGTTATGCTGCCTTGCTTACCCCACTAAGGTGTAAGGTGATAAAAGCCGCTATGCTAGGCCGGCTGGAACACTGTATGAGAGAAGACGCCGCTCATATCTCAAAACACTACGCTAATTTATTTCAAGCATAAATTCCAAATGTTTAGAATTTCAGAGGGTTTTGTATTTGTTTCGTATCTTTCCAACTTCACGCCCATACATTGGTGTAAAAAAATATTTATAATTTAAGGGCAGGATCTTCCAAAAACTTCGTGTTTGTCTTTTTCCTTACGTGTGAAGAGTAATGAAAATAACCTCACTTTTTCATTTTTTCAATGTTTTTGTTGTTATATTTTGAGCATAAATTCACTTTTTGAAAAAGTAGCGTAAGAAAAATCTACTTTATATCATTACCTATTTTTCTATATATTGTTCGTGAATAAGAGATTGATAATCTAAGTATAAAACCAAAAAAGTAAAAATAATGAAAATTTTCTTATTTTTATAGTCGAGTGAAGATACAAATATCGTGTTTCTAGCCACAAAAATTAAACCGCCTTCAAAAAAACCACATCACAAAAGTAAGAAATAATTCCTCAGCAAATAAATAACGTAAGTACTTTGAAGTCGGGCGTGAATCATGTAAGTACAGTTTTTTGTTGTTTTTGTTAAAACCCGCCCGACTTCAAAGTACTTACGTTATTTATTTGGTGAGGAATTATTTCTTACTTTTTTGATGTGGTTTTTTTGAAGGCGGTTTAATTTTTTTATAAAAATAATTTTTATTTCACTCTTTTTAGTGCATCGTGCAGGCAATTTACGTGTTTTCTGGTAAATAGGTATGTGATCAAACTGAAAACCTCCTTTTTCGAAGTCGGTTAAAATACCTTGAGGTATCCCCTTTTTAACAAAACAAGAATCATCTAAATCGGTTTATAAACAAAGGAGTTATGCCTAAAGATACGTATTAAATTTACATAAAGTGGTAACGAAAACTACAGTATTTTTAAGATTTCCTGAAAACTACTGAACCGATTTATAAAATTTCAAAAAATGGGACCAACTTGGAAACCAACCTGATGTAATAACGTTTGAACCATTTCAATCGGTTCAGCCGTCTTCGAGTAATAGGTGGACATACATAAAAAAAAAAAAGAGAAAAAACATACATACAGACGAATAGAGAACCTCCTCCTTTTTGATTTAGAAGTCGGTAAAAATAATCAAGATCGTTTATGAAACTTCAACATGTATTTTCATCTGCTCAAAATAAAGAATATTTGATTACTTTTGAATCAAAAATAGGTTGATTTCGATTATTTGGAAGATCGTGCCCTTAATATCGGTGTTACCAGGTCACTCTACTTTAACTCAACAAAGTTGAGGTCCCTTGGGGGACCAAGGGACCTAACTCGCCTATAAAACAATTTAAAAAACGTAAATTTAATAAAGTGTTGCCTCCATTCTCTCCCTTTAATTACTAATGAGGCTTTTCCAATTATTATTTGAAGCTCAACAAAGGCTTTTAATGAAGAACAAGCTCAATATTATTTATTAAATAAGAAAAAACTGGTCTATTAATTAATATTTTGGGAATTTGCTAACCAGTGCTTGTGCTCACTCACTTCGCTAAGTTTTATTATCAAAGCAAAGCTTTTTACCTATTTTCAGCAACAACTCTAATTGAATAAATATCATTTTTTTTCTACTAATTGTAAAATCATAACCACAATAACCACCAATCCCCTAACAATTTTATTGTTATTGGATCGTTTACACCACACTAATTTCCAATAGTGAGGTAAAACATATACATTTATAATTAGATATCTACTTTTTCAAATATTTTTTTGCATTCACAATGCAATTTTTGTTATTGAAAAATTGAAAATCAAGTATTAGAAAAAGTCGACCCGTCACAAGTAATACCTACTCGTTTAATTTGTTATTTTACTAATCTGAAGGAAGTAGTACATGGCATAATTACAATCCTACTAATATTCTCCTAAGTATATTTATGGTTTAGATGTTTGAATGTTTGTTACTCAATCACGCCAAAGCGGCTCAACGGATTTGGCTGAAATTTGGAACACAGACTCTTTGTAGCCTGGAGAGGAACATAGGATAATTTTTATCCCGGAAAAATATCACATTTCGGCGAGAAAACGTCGTGTAATCCACGCTAGCAAAGCAGTGGGCGGAAAGCTAGTAACATATAATTTTGAAGTAGCAAAATATGTCAATTATTCCGAGCCTTAGTAAACCTGATCAGTGTCCTCTTGAGGTCAAGGGGCCTTCGATTGAGGCCTCTGTATTATAACCCTCTCGCCCTCTCTAATAAGGCCCGTTTGAACGAACGGGAGAGGCCCTTGATAAATATGACGATTGTTAATCTTATTTACCTTTTATTGTAAGTTATTTTAATTTTTACTTTTTTGCACTCACAATGCAATTGTTATTATTGAAAAATTTGAAATGCTGTGTTTAGAAAGAATCGACCCATCTCACAAACTCACAACCCATCGGAACTGTTGTGAGACGGGTCGACTTTTTCTAAATATACTTCATTTTCAATTTTTCAATACCTTCAAATTCACAAGGAATAAGAAAACACCGAAAAATAATCAGCTATTCCATAGATTCTAGTCGAGTCGATGTTGTACTTTTCGTTGGAACAGCTGATTTTTTTTCGCGATTCCATGGTTGGCCACATACTTAGTAAAAGTTTTTCATATTGATACACTATCATCCTCTAAAATCTTTATACTAATTAAAATTTTGTGGTGTATTTCCATATTGTACTATTGCGGCAGATAAATTATATAGGTACTTCTTTTCGGAACAGAATATTGAATTATTCTTTTGAAATCAGACGTTTAGTATACCTACTAGCTCCATCGACTTGGTTTGTTAAGATCTCAGTTAATATTAATACGTCAAGATTATTTGCAGAGCAGTTTTCCAAATAGAATCAAAACAGAGCGTAAATACGGTTTGGTTTCTCTCCTGAAGTCAGAGCAGTTGAAAACGATTGTTATTTCTCTAAAAATTAGCTCATCTTTGAAACTGTTGCAAGTTTCTCTTGTTTTCTAAAAACTATTTCTATTATTGCCCACACCAGATGTTTACAAATTGTTTACAAACATTCAACATGCACACACAACCACGCTTCCATTTCAAAACCATATTTTGAAAGTAATGAACTAAATTACGATATTTTTCAATTCCATCCAACAAAACCACATACAAACGAGCTGTCCTAACAATCTCAGTCTTTGAAGTACCTAGTTGAACTAAAAAATGTCGTCAAAGCGAATATGATGTATAACAATCAATCGGTAGGTCCTTTCGGCCCTCCGGCCCTCCGACGCGGCCCCACTAATTTGACTAATTACTATTGGAAACAACTTCACCGCACCCTGTATAAGCACTGCCGACCCTTCTTAAAACACCCAATGTGATAACAAACTTATTTACTAAGGATTAGAGTTTCTTTTTCTTTGGGCGAATTCGGCTTCGTGTCGCAGGTAGAGAGGTATACTTTTTCGTCTTGTTTCCTTTCAAAGGTTACATATTTTGTTTGAGTATGTTTAGGAAATCAATAAAGTGGCTTGTTTAGTTTTGAATTTGTTTTGAGCAACAAAATATTAGCGAATGTGATTTGAGTATTCAATACAATCTGTTGTTTTTCATTGCACTATCCGATAAAGCAATGAGAAAGTATAAAGATTCGATACATCGTTATAGTTATCGGTCGTTTTTTTTCACACTATGTTTATTCTTGAGAAGGGAATAATGAATAAAAGAGCCAATAACTTTGGTGTAACAATTTTATTCGATCACTGATTAGTTTTTACCACTTTACATACAACTATATAGAATATATTCGGTTATAAGATTATAATTTGATAATTTCGTTACCTCTTACTATGTAGATACACCATTTATATGGAGAAATATCTTGGAGCTATGTTTTTATTTGTGAATATTTTGAATTTTGTTAAAATATTATCCTTTAGCGATAGTTTAAACACTGTGTATGAGTCATAAATACAGAGATTTATCTACATATATCTCAATTCGTCTCTAAGATATTTTTCCATTGTTTTCTAACATTCAACCATCATTTTTTATTTAATTATTATGTAGCTAATCAGAAGCTATAACATACAGAACGTAAAAAATAATTTTAAACAACTCAAAACAGTTTAACAATAAAATTACGTACAGTGTAGATTATCATACATTAACAACCATTATTTTAATAAATACATGTCGAGAGCCGATTTAATTAAACTGGCTTATTCTTCAAGAATATTCCGATCAAAATGTCTCGACAAATATCCACAAAGACGATGGCTAACTACTAAACGAGTGACGAACTATTTTATTAATTTAAATACACTATGTACTACTTGTATGCGTATATATAGTGATATTATATTAGAGTGATTGAATTTATAGTTCACATTTTCCTTTACAGTCATCTCACCAAGCATTATTAACTATGTCATTTGTCATGACGAAAATAGTTTTAACTTAGATTTGATGTTAACAACTCGAATAGGATGTTGCTACAATTTTTATTACTTAAGTTAGTAAACTGGTGTCTAACTGCTGTCTATCTCCTTTCATTTTTATTAATTTAATATTTTATTAACAATTTTCTAACAATACAAGTAGCTTTTACCCATTAGTATAGATTATTCATTTTTTATTAGCTTGGTGAAATAACCTTTTTTTTAATGTTTCAAGCTAATCTAAATATTTTTATTTATTACATTAAGACACGAAGCTGATCCGATCTCAAAGTAATATCGAACTACCAAACAATTTATTTAAATCGAACGAGGTATTTAGTCATATTAATGCAAAAATATTTAATAATTCGAGAGAAAATTCTAGAAATGATTTTTCTACGACAATATTAGTTATGATATCGAAAATTTTAGAATACATTATATTAAGTTATATACTTTTTTTAAGTAATGGTTTCTTAAGGTCTATGCTTATTTAATTGTAAGTCTACAATTTAATGGGACTAATAAAAAAAAAATCTAAATCAATACCTTAGAGAATAACAGAAGTATTTCTAGTTTAGAGGGCTCTATAAAAATAATTAGGCGCTTTAAAATGAAGCAAATCTTATTTATATAACACGAAATTAATTTAAATATCTAACAACTCCAGCTATCACTCATATTTGTGTGGGCTTCGGTCCGTATATGTACATTTATATGTTTACGTACTTACCCTTCAACACTATGTGATTATGATTTATCTATTGCTATATGTATGATTAATTAATATGTATTTAATATGATATGAGCTATTTACAAATGTTTGACATAATGATTTTAAATAATGACAGTTGATGATATTTGTTCAACTTTTGATGATAAAGTGAGTAATAATTACATATTGGTATATACTTACCTATATAAAATTATAACGATTATTAAAATGCTTTCTAATGTGAAAATGTTAAGTGAATCTAGATTAGATTGTTATTATTTTAAATACTTATCATGTTTTGAAGTGAATTCTCTGAAAATTTAAATACCGTATCAACTTTACCATTTTATTATTTTAATTATATTTGTATGAAAATGGATGAAAATGAGTTAGGGAACTGTAACACTAAAACTAATGATTCTTCAACAAACATACAGACGTAGACTAACGGACGGGTATTGATCGAAAGGGAAATCCAACTGCAAACAGTAGTTTAGTGTACATCACTAAAATGTACTTGAAATTATAGTATTTTAGAATTATTTTTAAGTAAATGACAAAATACTTAATGTAACTGAAAAAAACCATTTAATAGGAACAAATACAATTTATGCTGTTTCTCAAATAATTAATTAATGGTAATTCAATTATTGTAAGTAAATAAATATAACGTTTGCAGTTAGATTTCAATATATAAAGAGATTACTAATAATGATAAAAACACACATCATTATTTACTCTTCATGCATACAAGATTATAATTTAATGACACTCACCAAATCATAATTATTACTATGTTCAGAATTAACAAAAAGTTCACATGTGTTCTAGATAAAATAAGATTGCCACTTAAGTTTGAGATCAATATGAAATAGCTGTCCAAAAAATCTGCATTTATTCTGAAACATCTACAATTACAACATTTCGTCACAGTGGCGATCTACTACCTACCTAGAGTTGAATTCTAAGAAAACTACAATGCATGAAAGAATAGAGAATTACGTGTAAGCTTTATTCGGAATCCACAATTTTCTCACAAATCCATTAAATTATCTTTATTTAAGGTGTCACATTAATATGAATATCATTTTAATAAATTTTGAAATATTCTCAATCACATAATCGTGTTGAACAATGTATATACCAGTAAATCACTGGCCTAAAGTAAAATACATGTCATTATAAAAATTAAGTTCTCAATGTGAGGCCTATGCTACACGGACGATTCCCCTGATGCGGTTTATAGACCGGGCGGACACGACAGTTGGAGGTGTACAATTTTTTACAGCATGCAAATTTGCGAGAACGTCTTAGACGACGACATTAGTAAGCACTATCAAAATTAGATGTTTTATCCCTGTGCATCACACTTGAAATTTAATTTTAAAATGTAACAAAAAAAGTACGCGTGTGAAAAGTATGCAGACGCATATTTGTCACTTATACTAGAAACGTTATCGATACATGAATTTGCATACTTACTGAAAAAAATGATTGTTTTAGAGCTGAATATATAACAATTTCAAAAACTTATTCTCGAAATTTGCACTCGCCCGAATCATTTTTTTTCAGTACTTATGCAAATTGTTGTATCGATAACGTTGCTAGTATAAATGACACATATTTGTTTGCATACTTTTCACACGCGTACTTTATTGTTACATTTTAAAATTAAATTTCAAGTGTGATGCACAGGGATAAAAATTCTAATTTTGATAGTGCTTACATATGTCATCGTCTAAAACGTTCTCGCAAATTTGCAGACTATAAAAAATTGTACACCTCTAACTGTCGTGTCCGCCCGGTCTATTACTGGAACCTTCAGATTTCTGTGGTTTATCGCTCATTTTCATCACATCATTGCGGCACGACACTATGATAAGTTTATTCCATACATTAATTATTACGGATATTAGAAATCACCAGTGTGTGACTTTTAATTCGCACGTTATAATTAAACGTTTGAAGTATCAAATTGGAATATCACGCACATTCTTTATTTTTCGTAGGAAATCTTTAGGTTTAGGTAGCAAAAACCTCATCAGTGCATATCTACCATATCTTTCATACAATACTAAACTAAGTTATATACGTAAAGAATACTTAGATATATATTTATTTATGACAATCCTTGTGGAATATGAATCTGAATGGATTCCAGAGAATATTTGATATTCTGCTACGAACGATAAAGATGACAACCGTAAACTTTATAGATCAATTAAAAAAAACAATAATAATTACATTATCCTGAAAACAGCGGTTATTCAGGACAATAAAAGGCAAATGTAGGCACTTTAAAAGGTCAGAAATTACAAAATTGGCTCGAAAAACGGTATGACCTTCCGGATTTTTTATAAATTCTGTTTTCTCGGTTGAAAATTATTTTTGTCGATGTCGCCATTAAAACTAGATCCTTATTTTGCTTAGTAAATAAACTATCATAATTATTCAGTTTTTGGACGATTTATGATATATTTATTCTCTGGATTTTCCGTTCAGTATTACCACAGTCTATATATTTCCCTTACTGAGTACGTAAAAGGAATGTGACAGATAAAATTGAATCTTCCACATAAATGTATATATCGCAAAATTGTATATTCTTAATTCTAATGATATGTATGTGATATCGGTCGCATTATTGCTGATAAAAATATATAATTATCATACAATAGTATATTAAGTAAGGTATATAATCGCACGCACATCAATTGAATACGTTTTCGTTAATTCACAACATAAGTTCTAAAGCTATCGTGTATTTTGAAGCAAAAATCATATTTTTAAACGTTTTTAATTTGTTTGTTAAACAATTTTGATATCTTTTTTTCTTCTTTATTTATGTTAGGGACTTAATTTACACGACAGTCCCATCGTGACTTTTGTCATAATTAAATTAATAATTGCACATTAAGCTTGCAGCTACAAATTTATAAATCAACAAAGCTTCCTTAGATGATGGTTTTGATAGAAAGCTCTGTTATTTGCCCATATCTGCCTTATTTTTTTTAGATATCGTTTTTTAAACTTAATTTAATAGCATCGTGACAACTTAATTTTATTGATACGTAACATTATGTGTTGTGTTTTCTGCTCATCATGTATAAATTGATCCACTCAAAATACACGAAGCGATTGCTACTTAAATATAAATGTTTAAGTATATAAATTTTATATATAAGTAATAGTAATAACTCTGTGCTGACTACTAATTAATTGAATTTCGGGAGAATTTGACACGAAAATTGACTCTAACTTACAATTATAATTTAAGAGAGATCGATTGATTACAATTTCGCATTAGGATTAATTTCCAGGCTTTAAATATTAGGAATCAGTTACCTCCCTATGATATGGTCTCGAATAAAGTTATTTTATGAATAAATACATTACGTTGTAAAGTTGTAATAAACCACTTTACCATCACTCGATATTCTGCGATATCAAGAAACGCTTTGGAATAACATTGAGTTATATAATTTATTCTCAGTCTGATCACCAACTCTTATGTGAGCTATAATATTTCACCTTCATTGTTAGTGTATTAAAAACGCGTTCACTCAATGTTCGCTCTCCTCAAGATGTCTTTAAAGTCCAGATGGAACACACTCTTTTCTTATTTTTTTTGTCACTTATTCAGACAGTCAGTCACACAATGTATTTATTTATAAAATATCCTCATATTTCAATACACTAAGTTAATTTTGTGCTTGTTGAAAGTATTTAGTGCAATGGACAATGATAACTACGGTCGCTATTGTACTTTGCAGGCTATGTTCTAACGAATCGTAGAATCGCTCAAATCGGCACGATGCTTTAGCAATCGTAAATCGGCAAATGAATCGATCCGAAGCACTCTCGATAATATAGTTTATCATTACGAACATTATTCACAATAATCACTTTTATCTTTATACACTCGCAATTGACATTTCGGGCTCGTCATTTCTTGTACAATTATTTAGATATTACACTTTTTTTTTTATTTCGATTTCAGCTGTACTTTTTTGTCTGCAAAACAATTCTTTCTGGAGGCCGATCAGCAGGAGAACATGATGGATCAAAATAATTACCAAAACACTTTTTAACATCGTTTGGATCTTTGATATATATTTACCTTTTAATAAAATATGCACAAAAGGTAGACCGTCATCGATGTACTGTGTTTTGAGTATCAATTAGTATTCTTTTTGCAATTTTCTCGTATTTTTGGATGATTTTATTTTCCAGTGCCCCGTACCTACTAAACGGCCTCGTGGTGCAAATCGGATGTTGCATCTCCTATAAGTAAAGTAGCCACAGTTTAGTAAAAGACATCAAGACACTGTACACTAACTCACCTTAGCCTACCTACGCGTACATTTAGCCTACGTGAATCAAAAGATTCTGATATGTTTCGTTACCTTGGTTGCAACTTTATCACAAGTTGGTTGCCTAACCTATCACTAATTGATATTAATTGATATAACGTCGAATATCCATTTCAAAGCGATATAGTTATATGATTTACACTAGTATTGCTGAAATAGCAGAGGAAGTAATCTCTATACTATTTAAAATTAATTATCTAAAAAAATATAATGATAGTTGACTAATGCCTTGGCGTACAAACATATTCACAGGTACACACCGGCTCATTAGCTCATTAGGTCTAAGCCACAGAGACTGGAGCAATGGTTAGGTTAGGTTAGGTTAGAGCGATACCCATATCACGCTTGGCTTCACTTCGAACCACGTTGAGTTAACTTTAGAACGTTACACCGAATCTCCAATCTGTCAAGCTTAGCCTTAACTTTGGTACATATATTACAATGATTATGTACACGTTATGATAAAACGACGACCTTTGCATTACCGAGGACAATGCATACGTCTAATTTATAAGTCTTAACACTTTTCAACTTAAACAGATAAGTGCCAAAAGATCACATAGTAATTTGTCTTAGGCTTTTAAAATAAGTTTTTGTGCTTTCTTAGCAGTCCTCGTTACCGGTGCACGATAAATACAATTTGCTTGTCGATAATCTACCTTATAGTTTAGTTACATTAAGATTATAATATTAAAGATGAATCATTACGATTTGCAAAATCAGTGTAACATTTGATATGTTTAATTATCATGAGCAAAATACGAAATGTATTTTGTTTATAAATGATTTTCACTTATCACATAATAATATATGAGCGATGAAATATGATTTTGATTCTCTTCTGATTTTACAAATAGTGAATACATTATTCTAAATACTCTCCCGTATTTCTTTGGTCATTCGACATGTTAGTTTTTAATTGTTCGGGGAAGTCGTTTACACTTTAAAAAGGCAGAATCAACAGTTGTATCGAGTTTTATCTGAACATTACAATATCAACAAGAGAAACAGCATGGCCACTCTTAAAATGGCATTAATGTCCCGATACGATTGGTTCAATTTCGACAACGACGACATTTCAAGAGCGGCCATAGAGTAGAGATATTCTACAATACCATAATTACAAGCACAACTAGGTATTAGACATCTAATGAGACACTAAATAACTCGCTGCCGATGTGATGCAGCTCAGTGATCGAAGTAGTATCCAAATATAAGATATTTATAATTACACAACAAGTAAGTTCAAAAATATAGACAACAACACTGAATTATGAGCGCTCTAGAAGCCTTGCCGGAAGGGGTTCTTGATCGCGGGCCCGGGGGCTGCGGGGGTGGGGGCAGGCGGGGGCGCGGCGGGCGCTGGCGTCACCGCCGCCCTGAAGGGGTTACTCGCCGGTGGCTGCGGCTGCGCGGGAAGCTGCCGCGGCTGGCTGTACCCCTGCTGGGGCTGGTAATCTTGCTGGTAACCTTGCGGTGGTTGCTGCTGCTGCTGTTGCTCATACCCCTGCCCATAATTCTGGTACCCTCCTTGATACGATTGGTCGTAAGAGTAACCGGTGTTAGAGTCGACATTCGACTCTTCGACACCCACTTGTCCAGAAACGTTAGTGTACTCTAAATGGTTCTTAAATTCTCCATTAACGGGCCTCTGTTCTTGCAAGCTGTAAGTTTGATATTCCTTATCGGGTGGATCGCCCATCAAAACGTTGGCTTCGTTTTCGAAAGGCTTAAAATCGTAGATATTCCTCAAGTACATGAGCACAGGTGCGTAAAGAAGGTTGCTAAAAGCGATGAGAAGGTTCAAGGCTGTAAATCCGATGGCTTCCACGACTTCTCCGGCGATGATGGGTCCCACTGCATAAGCGAATGAGTATGATATGTCAGCGATAGCATAAATGCTTCCGTACACAGAGACGTACCGCACGTCGACTAGGTATCCGAGCGTCGGCAGTAGCGCTGTGTCGATTAGAGCTATACCAAAACATATCCCACAAATTGGAATCATCAGCATCTTGTATGAATTCGCGAATGGTATTATGAAACAACAGAGACCCTCCAAGGCAAGCCCTCCTGCTGCCATCAACCACTGATGTTGAGGGTACTTTTTAGCCATCTTGACTGTTATGATCACGCCAAGTACGTGTGGGAAGAATGCAGGCAACCACACCATACCGATCTTCCAATTATCTTTTGTCAAGTTATCCTCCATCCATAGCGAAATTGTTGGTTCAAGAAAAGCCAATGCAACGTTTGACATCATTAACGCTCCGGCGCATACTGCGATATAAGGATCTATAAGCAGTCTCCAAATCGGCGTGCCAACAGGTTTTGGCTGATTATATTCGTATATTTGCGTCTTCAAAGGTTTCATCACTAGTAGCAACATAAACCCGTCTATCAAAGATATTAAAGCAAGAATCAGGAATGGTACTTCCTTGCCAGCGAACTGATAAAGAGCACCGCCAAAAGGTGGAGCCACTAGGCATCCAAAGCTGATAAATGCGAGGGCAATCCCCAGGGCCTTAGATCTCTCCGACTCCTCAGTAAATCTGTCGGCTATCATAGCCAGGCCAGAGGTGTCAGCGAAAGCGGAGCCTACGCCTTGTAAGCTTCTTGCAAAAAACAGCATTCCATAACTGCGACCGCACGCGAACACCGAAGTGGACAGGAACATTATGATGAGTCCTATCATCATGGGTATGTCGTACCCAATGCGGTCAATTAAGGCACCAGAAAAAGGGTTGATCATGAGCTGCACTATAGCTTTTGACGCAAACAACAGCCCCGTGGCTGACTCCTGACCTTCGTGCGTGGCTGGAATGATTTTAGTCGGGATGATTGTTCTGTTGCCTTCTCTGATAGGTGCTAAGGTTACGACGTGGTCGTATGCCTCCTCCCCCCAGGCACCTATGTACCTCAAGTAGTCCGGGATGATCGGCACGATGACCATGTACAACATGTTGTCTAGGAGCAGAGCTATAGATACTATAACAAGGATGATTTTCCTTTGAGACCTGGGTTCCTTTATTTTCTCCCATAGAACCTCTCGAACCTCGCGGACCTCGAGGTTCACCACGGGGATGGCCGTGCCGTCGATCTTCTGCCATATCGTCTGAGGTCCCTCTGCCATCTTGACGTCTTCTATTTATTGCACTTCAAAAATACCTATCTTTTGTGGGGTTCGTATTCATGTTCACGAGCCGCTTGGTTGAGCTGTGCTGGTGGGACGTGCGTTCACTGTTCATTCGGTAAGCGATGTCCCGCGGCGCGACCCCCGATTGGAACTTCGGAACCTGACAACAAACAGAAATGATCATTAGTATCATTTCCTTCTAATACGAGACCGGCTGCGGGAGTGACAACTTTTTCAAAAGGATTTTGAGTCGATCTTTGTTTCTGTTAGTTGACATGGTTCCTCCGTCCCGAAAAAAAAATGTTCTTCGATATCCAAAGACGATTCAGAGTCCTTTTGAACAAAGCTGCAGAGTATTATTAATAAAAATATTGAAAATAAAGTATATTAGAGAAAATCGACCCGTCTCACAACTAGCTCCGATGGGACTCGAACCCACGACCTTCCACTGTCCGGGCGAATACTCTAACCACTGAGCCATGGAGTCGTTGCTAGATGCGTCGAATTTAACCAATACTTCTTTTGCGCTTTTAGCCAGCGTTTATTTCATCAATGTGAAGATACTTCCCTTGACACTCGAAACAAATATTTGACAATCGATAAAGATGTTGACGTCTACCAACAACTCCGTAGCTCAGTGGTTAGAGTATTCGTCCGGAAAGTGTAAGATCGTAGGTTTGATTCGAGTAGATTTTTTCAAATACTTCATTTTCAATAGTTTTAATCATTAAAATTGCATTTTAATGCAAAAAAGTTAAAAAAATGTGAGTATTATTGAATTAAAATAGGGTTTAATATAAAAGGTAATGCTTAGCTTAAATTCTAAATCTGCGAGTCAACACAATTACCGTGACTAAAGAGCTTTTCCGTCCCATGAATGTCTCGTTAAAAATACTACGGTGAATGAGTAATTCTAACGGCTTGTTTAGCTGAAATCCAATTTGCTTGGGACGACGACGGGGCGGCATCATTACGGGGCTTTTCTTGGGTTTTTCCGACGAAATCGAGACGAGTGACGTCTCATCCAGTAATTCGATCTTATCCTGGCTTTTTACGTGACTCGCTGTTATTATAAAATTTACTTAAAACGGTACTGATTGTTGTAATGTAAAAGGATAAATGTTTTGTTTTACGTCTAGACTTTGAACAAATCGAACATGTGTTATTTTACTATTTGTGGTTTTTTTCATATTGCTAAAGTGATGAATTCCATAATTAAATTTTAGACTTAGAAGTCTCTATTATTAAAGGTTTAACAATGCTTTTTGTGTAAGTTCTTAATTTTCAACGTACTTGGATTGAATGGATTAACTTAGAGACAAATAAGAAGTTAATTTTACTAGTCTTCCTTCACTTGTTTACGCAATTTGCGGCAGTGTCACTTCCTAAAAAATACTCTGATACAGGTAGGCACTATCACCGAGAAAATAGCAGAAAATGCTCGATAAAAAGGATTTCCTGAGCGGAATTTGAATGAACCGGCGAAGTGAGCAGTGTTCCGAGTAAGCGGCTCTTTATAGCGCTAATAAAGTGAAATAAATGGAGGCGCAGACTCGAGAATAGGCGAGGACTTTTTACCGAGTTGCGCAATGAAAAGAATGATTGTCATTTTTCTGAGGCATTACATTCCTGACACGCAATTGAGTCTAGCTTCGCCCTTGATTAGGAAGAGGCTCTAAGCCACAAGATTTGTAGCTATCGTTTATTGTTTATTGTTTATTGTTTATTGCGTATCACATTACAATTTCTAAAGATGGAAAATTATATAAGGTATACATGTGACGCCCTGCAAGGGCATAGCAAAATAGTTAGGTACCTACTACTACTTAAATAATAAAGGATTACATAAGTACATAACACACAAACTTACAAATTAACATTAAATAATTTCATAATCATACAACAATACATGCATTTTAATTAGAAAAAATTAAACATTTTAATCAAAATTATTAAAATACATTATATATTAATTCATAATTCCTATAATTCTATTCTAATAAATTATACATATTCGTCTAAAATATAAATATTCATTATTTATTTAAATTTAAATTATTTTATCATTGAAATATTCGTTTAAATTGTAATAGCATTTGGCAATAAGATATTTTTTTAATTTATTAATCAAGTGAGTTGGCTTTTCTAAGTTTTTTATATTATTAGGTATGTGGTTAAAAAATTTTATTAACATAGAATGGGGGCAAGATGACAACCATTTCCATCTTGGAGAAAGGAACTTTTAGTTTATTCAAGTTTCGATTGTTTCTTTTATTGTTGGTGAGAGGTGTATAAAACTCGGGATGCCTAATTACAAACTTGCATGCCTCCAGTATATGTATATACATGTTAATGTTAATATATTATGTTTTACAAAATGAGATCGGCAAGACTCCATTTGGTCTACATTAGTAAGTATTCTCACACACTTCTTTTGCAATACAAATATTCTATTTACGTCGCAAGAATTTCCCCACAATACTATTCCATATGAAAGTATTGAATATGCGTATGCATAGTATGCCGTGATTGCGGTACAGAAATCAGTTACACGTTTTAACTGGTAAAAAGCATACCATAATCCATTCAACATCCAACCATATCAAGTATGGCTAGCTGAATCTTTAATTATTCTTGTAATATCTATATTTTCAAACAAGATGCATCTCTCTGCGGTTTCGGGTATATCGGGATAAAATCCTACTAATATAATATTACAAATGTGAAAGTTTGGATCTTTGGATGTTTGAATGTTTGTTGCTCAATCACATCAAAACGGCTGAACGGATTTGGCTGAAATTTGGGACACAGATACTTTGTAGCCTTCTTACTAATATTATAAATTTGAAAGTTTAGATGTTTGGATGTTTGAATGTTTGTTAGTCAATCACGCCAAAACGGCTGAACGGATTTGGCTGAAATTTGGGACACAGATACTTTGTAGCCTGGAGAGGAACATAGGCTACCTATGCTTTTAACGCTTTAAATGCTTTTATTCCGGAAAAATATTACATTCCCGCGGGATAACGTCGTGTAGTCCACGCGGGCGAAGTCGCGGGAGAAAAGCTAGTATTATCTAAACTTAATCAAAGTTTATTAGTTAAAACTTGATACTGGTCGTTTCAATTGGAATATAAAAAATTCAATGATAATGTCTACTTTTAAAAGCTTACGAAGTCACTCATTTTTCCAATTACAAGTGAGCACGTACCGGGCTGCCCCACTTCAGCTTTTGCTACTCTGGTGGCTTGGAGATTGAGTCAAACGTACCACGAAGCCTACTCAGGAAAAATAAGTAGGTAATGAATTACTTTTAAAATTGGTTCAATAGTTCCTGTGATTTCCTCAGACATCCATAAAAAGTTTACCTCCTGATAATATTAGCGTAGCGTAGATATAATATAAAAAATTCATATAATCAGATATAAAAAATTCAACGAACGCTTACGAGGCTACTTGCCCGATCAAAAATCCCATAATTATCTCGAACCTTGACTCGTTTACTGAAGTGTTTTCAGTACAATATTTTTCCAATTACAAATGAGCACGTACCGGGCTGCCCCGCCATTATTTGCCGGGGAGTAGCCTTGCCCCACTTCAGCTATTGCTACTCTGATGGGCTTGGGGATTGAGTTAAACGTGCCACGAAGGCTGTGAGGGGACTTCGATAGGGCCGAGGCTATAAATGGCTGAGTAGAGTTTAAGTTTTTACTCTGTCCAAGATTTTGTTATCTGTCTCTTTATTATTATACTACTAGCTTTCCGCTGTTCCCGACGACACCACGTTATCCCGCGGGCATTTGAAATTTTTCCGATATAAAAGTAGCCTATGTTCCTCTTCAGGCTACAAAGTATCTGTGTCCCAAATTTCAGCCAAAGCCGCCAGCCGTTTTGGAGTGATTGAGCAACTTTGAATCTTTGCAAATTACTACTGAATATTCATTTAGAAAAAACCCTCTTAAGTAGGTTCTATGAAAAATTAGTACAAAAGAGCATACCTATTCTTATCTCACTTTCAAACTATCGTTGATCGTTATAACTATTATGAAAGACGAGATTTTTACCATGTTTAAATTTGTTTTTGAGTTCCCGATATTTCGGCGCAGTTGCACACGCCATGATCACGAAGTAACTGATGAGTTAGTCCGTGATCATAAACGAAACAAATATACACATGATAAAAATCCCGTCTTTTATAATAGTTACAGTGGTCATTACCATGTAAGTTTAAAATGTAATTTTATCGTTGATCGTTTTCCAAACAATAGTATTATACTGAAAAGCCAAAATGGAAGTAAACGATAGGTAACTCTATTCCGATTCAAAGAACTTCGTAATGACAACCTAATGGCCTTCTGTGGAACTTCATTCTATTAGAAGGTTTTATGTGAGCGGTTGATATCGACCGTTCTATTTTAAAACAGAGACACATTCACATGTAATAGTATGACATAACATATTTCTTGTAAGTTTAAACTGACATTAATCAATTACTAATTTAATAAGCATTTAGCATTTTTCATTTACATAACAAGATGAATGAAGTTCGAAGTTAAAGCAAATTAAGCCATACAGGATCATTGCGATGTCAAACAATCTGTCTCTTGCTATGACCATTTTTCCCAGAACGTGAGTATGGAACAAGCCGAGTATCACGGTATTACATTTCTCGTTAATCACAACGGAACATCTTAAAAAAATGTCTTATAACACGGGTCCCTCGAAGAGCTATTTCACTACTCCGCGCTGTTCTGTCCATTTATTTATATTACATATAAAATTCAAAGTCCTGACTGACTGACTGACTGACTGACTGACTGACTGACTGACTGACTGAGATATCAACGCACAGCCCAAACCGCTGAACCTAGAGACTTCAAATTTTGCACATAGATACGTTATACAGTGTAGGCATCCACTAAGAAAGGATTTTTGGAAATTCCACCCCTAAGGGGGTGAAATAGGGGATAAATGTTTGTATGAAAGTCCGTCAGTTTTGAAGTTAGGATCTTCAAACATTGTATTTAGGCTGGCAATTAAAAATTAATATTTACCTGTGTCAGCATTTTTGACAATTCCACCCCCGAAGGCGTTGAAAAGGGGGATGAAATGTTGTATCTGGAAAGTCCTTCATTTAATTTTTTATTTAGGCTTATGGTCGGAAAGTAAAACAAATAAGCAAAAACATGTTTCGTATTTTTTCGAAAATCAACCCCTTAATGAGATAAATAAACCTAAAAATCGATATGGATGTCGTTATTGAGGTTTTATGGGATGACGATTGCAAAAATGGCATTTATTTTGATGTTTAACACGCTGAACATGATTCAACCCCTAAAAGGTTGCAATAGGGGTGAAATTTTAAATGAAAAATCAGGGGTAAAATAGACATTTCAACTTGAAACTTTGTAGGCTTATTTCTTAAAACAAAGAGGCAACCCATTTCGTAATTTTCCCAAAATCAAACCCAGGGGGTAAAATAGGGGATGAATATGTGTATAAAAGTCCGTCAGTTTTGAAGTTAGGATCTTCAAATTTTGTATTTAGGCTGGCAATTGAAAATTTATATTTTCCTGTGTCAGTGTTTTTGACAACTCTACCCCCGAAGGGGTGAAAAGGGGGATGAAATGTTGTATCTGGAAAGTCCTTCATTATATTTATTATTTAGGCTTATGGTCGGAAATTAAAACAAATAAGCAAACACATATTTCGTATTTTTTCGAAAATCTACCCCTTAGAAGTTAAATGGGATAAATAAACCTAAAAATCGATATGGATGTCGTTATTGAGGTTTTATGGGATGACGATTGCAAAAATGGCATTTATTTTGATGATTTAACACGCTGAACATGATTCAACCCCTAAAAGGTTGAAATAGGGGTGGGGTTTTGAATGAAAAATCAGGGGGTAAAATAGACATTTCAACTTGAAACTTTGTAGGCTTACTTCTTAAAACAAATAGACAACCCATTTCGTAGTTTTCCGAAAATCAAACCCAGGGGGTAAATAGGGTATAGAAACCTAAATCATCTTAAGTACCTACCCTAAAAGTTCTTGGTACCTAAGCTACTCAGAACTAACTTTTTGATTGTGAACCAGACACTTATTATTTACTAGCTTCCGCCCGCGACTTCGTCCGCGTAGATATTCGAGAAAATACTTAGGGAACCAATAACCGCGGCGGGCCTCGCACGAGGCTGCTCACTTGGTGAGGGAGGACCCGCCTAATCACGTAAAAACGGCTGATCGGATTTTTATGCAATTAAAACATAGAATACTTTTTATCCTGGTTATTGGTTCCCTAAGTATTTTCTCGAATATCCACGCGGACGAAGTCGCGGGCGGAAGCTAGTTTATTTATATTACACAACTTATTTTCATTTTCTATCTGGTTAATATTCAACCCTTGTTGTCGTCGCAATTCTGTCCGCTAATTTAACTCGTTTACCCTACATAATTAGCTTTAACCCCACAACAATTCCGAGAAAACCTTCGTAAAATCTATTAAGGGTGCCCGCTACAATCAAATAAGCCATTAGCACTGAAAGTGTCGCGTGATTAGCTTTTTTGCTCATTTTCTAAGTAGGTTAAGTTCGTTTAATCATAGTCAAGTACACAAAGCTTCATATTTGTGTGCTAGAAATAACTAGACCGTGTTTGTAAATGACGTTGCATGGCTGTTTGGAGGTTACGCCTGCCTTAAATCGCAATTGTTTTTAAGCTTTTTCTAGTAGTAAGTCTTTTGTTTAATCAATGATTATTTAAACAGGTACCTACCAGTTATACGCCCGAATTCTCGAACGCAAATCATCTTTGGGAGCGTCTCAAACATCATGGCATCTCTTTCATACGTTTGACATTTAAAGTGACAGAGCGATATGTGAGACGCTCCCAAAGATAAGTAGCTTACGAGTATTCGGGCAATAGCTGCTTATTCGTCAATAATATAATCATGTTCATCTGAATTGTCTATTCCTTATTGTGTCCGTTTGAATAACCTTCAATTCAATCCTATTTACAACTACTAGATAACAACTTGAATACGTTCAAGAGGTTATGAATTGAATACACAGTGACAATTGTTAGTCAGAAGCTCTCATTTAAATATGAAAGAAAGCCGCCCCTATAAGTGCCCTCGCACACAGCCAAGTGAGCATTCGCGCGAGCGTTCGAGTGTTTGCGCGAGCAATTATCGTCTGGGTCGATACTTGAGCGGGTATCCAGGTTAACCGGCTCAATGTTTTGTTAATCCATCTGATTAACAGGTACCTACTGTAATTAACTCATAATTAAGATATCTTTGAATAAAGGTAATTTGATCGAACGGAACAGCAATTTGCACGAGCATGTTTGAAATAAAATTTAAATATCACCCTTGTCCAATTTGAAATACACGTATGTATAAATATAATCTTTGAACTGGCAAAGCAGATTCAAAATGCTACCAATACTAAGCTTTTAAATTATTTTTATGCATTCACAATGCTATTCTGTAAGTAAAGGAAAAATTGTGATAGTAAAAGTTAGTATAGTAAAGTTACTTGCAGGGCTCGTGGTTTTTTACTATAAAATTTTTTTATTTGTTACCAAAACTGTCAAAGTGCTGCCAATTAATTTTAGTTCCTTAAAAAACAGAAAGCAACGCGTACAAATTGCAAGTACGAAAGATTTTTGTGCTTGAGTTTTACATAATAACTTAACCACAAATTAATTAACAGGTTCTAATTTACGTATTAATTCACTTTCATTGGAGTCGCTTAAGGTATATCAATTAATGTTTCTTACATTATTTATGTACTAAAGGCACCTTTGATATAAAATGAAAAAATATGTAGTCTTTTATTTGAAGCACTATCAAATATGCTTTTTTAAGCTCTAGAAGGCAACATAAAATTCCCCAAAGGGGTTAATGTAATCCTTGTATTACCTATATTGATAACCGTTTTTTGGGATAGATAAAGCAGTTTACGCCAGCTGAACCTAAACCCTTTTTTAATAATGTTGATGCAAATGTACACCATTCAATATTATACTGGTTAAAAAAGTTCAACGAATCGTCTACGTCGTAGAAGCTACGAAGCTTTGCCGTAGCAATTGCTACGAAACAGACAAGGGCTAAATTCTAGCGTCTTGGCTTTTATAATATTCATATTCCGTAGTAGGTAGATCCACACAAAGCCAGTATTGTGCAAAATAAGACATGAGAGTGGCACCCAAAGCAAAAAGTGCTAGTTTCACAAACATTTGCTATATTTATACAGATTTTTTTTATCAGTGCACAAATTTTTAAGATCGACTCAGAATCGGTAAGTGAACTATTCTTTCCTAGTCCTCCTAGTCGTCTATAGGTCGAAATATTTCATTTCTTTTTACTTTTCATACAAATCGGACTGCGATCACGTGATCGATTTATGGGAAGTCCAAAATTTTTATCATATTTCGACCCATGTTTGTAGGAGAAAGTTGATCACAACAGAAAAGCTTGTCGCACTGTAGACACATTAGACACTTCACACGATATTTGAATATTTTATTTTTTATCACAATTTTTTTTTTCTTCCAAATCCGTTCAGCCGTTTTGGCGTGATCGAGTAACAAACGTTCAAACTTTCACATTTATATTAGTAGGATTAGTAGGATAATAGTTTAAATGTCCTGAAATAATACTTATTCCCTGCAAATAGATGTCAACAGAACATTCCTATCAAGTACCCTAGAACTAACTTTCAGAACAAGAGCTCGGCCTGTTTATTGAAGGTTTAGCTCAGTAAGGCCCTGGTTAAACGTAAACAGTCGCCGCGCCCTGCTGCGCCAACCCCCTCGCGCCCCGCGGCAAACAGACGCATTAAAATTAAATGAAATTGCTATTTCTGTGGTACACACGCTGCAGAAACTGGGCACTATGTATTTTAAGGTTAACTGATATTAAATAATTTATTTTGTTGCAAATTATGTTGAATAGATTATGACATAATATTGATTTGAAGAAGAAGAATGATTCTTATGCCGATACTACGCAATTCAACTAAATTGATAGCAATTTCATTGAAAAGCATTTCGTTGAAAGCAATTCTTAACTTTCAATGCTGTTCTTGAAATGTATAAATGCCATTCTAGCAATGAAATTGGAAGCAATATTGAACCTAAATTGATCCATGTAAGTAATGTCAAAATTATTTTAATTTTTAGTTTTTTGCATTCACAATGCAATTTTTATTACTGAAAAATGGAAAATAAAGTATTTAGAAAAAATCGACCCGTCTCACAACCAGCTCCGATGGGACGACTCCGTAGCTCAGTGATTAGAGAAGTCGCCCGGGAAGCGAAAGGTCGTGGGTTCGTGTCCCATCGGAGCTGGTTGTGAGACGGGTCGATTTTTTCTAAATACTTTATTTTCCATTTTTCAGTAATGTCAAAATTCTAAATTCAATTTAATTTATATTCAATTTAGGTTTGTTTTTTATTTTTATATAAAACCAAATGACAAAAGATTTGATTCTTAAAAGCAGTAGTAGTGTAAATAAATTGACCAGTTATTTTTAATTAATAATCGAAGCTAGTTGTGAGATGGGTCGATTTTTTTCTAATACTTCACTTTGAATATTTTCAATGAGTTATTCTACAAAACAAACACCTAAAGCCTAAAAACTGACTGCGTTCTATTTATTTTATAACCCTTCCACATTGTCATGTTAATTTCTTCAAACGATACAAAACTGTCGATCCACAATCCACAACGTCATGCGGGTGTACAGGCGGCGTCTTCAAAGGGCAGGTGAGCGAGGGCGAGTTAATTTCACTGAGGGAGTACCCCAGGGACGGGGGCGACTGACCTGCGTTACGTCACTTGCACTTTCGACCTTGCTGCATACGAAATAAGGAGCGGTTTCGCAAAACAACAACGTCAGACAGGGGTAAGCTACACGCGACGTTGTACTGAATTCTTTACGAGTTCCAAAAAGCTTTTTGCGAATGCTTTTGTCTGCGTGAAAGTGCTGTGTGTGTTTATACAGTCGTGCTTATTATATCAGGTTTGTTTGGAAAAGTTCTGTGTAATGCTGCAATTGAATTACTGACCAGAAATATATCTTTTGGAAATATCAGTCACATTCTTTTACATGTTGCGTATAGTGGAAGTTTCTTGACTTATTGCTCAAGGACTGTAGCTGACGCTCCTCACAGTTAATAGGTACTGTGAGGAGCGTCAGCTTCTAGACTGATTGCGGATCAGTGCAATTTTATCAGTACTGGTATGTTAAACAATGACTGCAATGCTGTTTATATATTTTTTTAAATAACCGCCTGTCTGGTCCATTCCTTCCACTCTGCACTACCAATCTGCACTACCAGTAGTGCAGATTGGAATTTTTTGTCCTATCTGCACTACTGTATTTGCAGCTGTCAAACCGGTAGTGTCGTTAGGAATTATTTCTTCCTTTTTGCACTACTGTGTAGTAGTGCACAATGGAATTATAAAGAGCATTACTTTTTCCGTAACGTAAAACCGTAGAAGCAAAGAGTTCGCATACACAATTGTTTGGTAGTGCGGTTGGGAATGAAAAAGTAATACTTTTTAAAATTCTATTGTGCACTACTACACGGTAGTGTAAAAGGGAATAAATAATTCCCAACGACACTACCGGTTTGACAGCTGGAAATACAGTAGTGCAGATAGGACAAAAAATTCCGATCTGCAATACCGGTAGTGCAGATTGGTAGTGCAGAGTGGAAGGAATGGTCTGGTCTAGTGGTACACACCACTGGTATCAGAACCCGAGGTCCTAGATTCGATTCCCAGTGGGGGAACATGTTATATTCGGTTTGGTTGGTGGTAGGGCTTGTTCAAAGTCCGCCTGGCTAGCTACCACCATCTTATCTAAGTCTGACGCCATACAAACGATGTTTTCAGAGATAATATCGCCAGTACCTCAGTAGTTGAGAATTACGGGTGTAGTGCACTTCCACCTTCAGCCTAATTATCACTTAACATCAGGTGTTGTGAAGGCTAAGTGCTACCCCCTTGTGGATAATTAAAAAATAATTATTATTACATTTACAGGTTAAATAAAAGACAAATATTTGTGTGTTTGAACAATGTCTATTTGTCTTAGTCTGGGTGTTTGTATGTATATTAAGTATGTATTTACAAACAAAAAGTATTTAAGTATATATTTATCCATTATCAAGTTCACGTAGACATAGTTTCTTAAGAAATTAACTACGGGCTTAGATAATTGGTGTGATTGTAAGAAAATATTTATTTATTTTATTTATTATTATTTAAATTAGAGACAGTGAGTGCGTATTCCAAGTAATCGTATGATAAAGAATAATCTCAATATTTAAAAAATAATATTTGATAAAAATAAGGGTTTACCTACGTCTGGAGTTAGGTAATAAATAACCATTCAATTAAATCCATTCATTATTATGCAGTTACTATCATATTTGCTTCATTGGGCCGCTGCACTACCGTAGCAGACATCAATAGACGCTGCCCGCAATAAAGTAATTCCATTGACGTCGAGAAAGCACGGTAGTTTATCTGGATTTTGAATTGAATTTTCATTATTTCCCTTCACAGCTCTGAAGTAAAAGTTTATTCATCAATATGCACCACTGTTAAGGACGTCAATAGGCGGTGCCCAAAATATTTTTACTAGCGGATCCTCGCGGTTTTACCTGCGTGGTACCCGTTCCCGTAGGAATATCGGGATACAATTAAGCCTATGTCACTCGGGAAGAATGTAGCTTTCTAAAGGTCAAAGGATTTTCCAAATCGGAGCCTATTCGATGCAAACAAACAAACAATCAAATATTTCCTCTTTATAATATTAGTATAGATATAGATTATTTGTAACGAGACTCGTTTGAAGTCATTAACTTTCAATTAAATTCGTATATCCATTGCAACTATTGTTCTTTCCATCCTCTGCACCACTGTAACAGACGCCAATAGACGTTTCCCACAATAACGTTGCGGCTTCCATTGACGTCTGGTCGCGTCGGTAATTTAGCAGAACAATCGCGCGATCAAAGCAACGCCGCGGGGCGCCGCCCTGCCACCGACAGGGTATTACAGGGCTTATGATTTTCATAACGAAAGGAGTTGACGAATTGAAAAATCTTAAAAAGAATTCCGTCATTTTATCCTTTCTCTTTGCGCTTTTATAGTTATGATGTTTTCATTGTTTCATATTCTATGATCTGGAGAATGACTAACATTAGCTCAAAAGTTGCCCTATTTCCTATTCGAATATCAAATTCCTGTCAAATATCCCGTTTCACTATGATAAGAAAATAAGAACTCCTCATTGTATATATTTTTATAAAACCATTTTTTATTTTAAACGCTGTTGTGTTGTAATATTCTGCCAACCCTATACAAAATCCTTATACAGACAGACAAAAATAATGGAGGCTACTTTTTTTAATTCATCATCATCATCAGCCATTATAAGTCCCCACTGCTGGTGCACAGCCCTTCCTTATGGATGGATAAGGAGAATGGGCCATGACCCACCACGCCAGCCGTGCCTAATGCAGATTGGTGGGTATTCAAAAATTCCTTTTATTTTTAATACTTATAAATTTGAATATACGGCGCAGCTTGCAGTTTCCTTTTCATTAATCATATAATAATATAATGTAAATAAGATTAAGATTAGTGTGTCCATTAAACTATTTGGTTCCTTGTTTAGTTGAAAATTGTTTACTGTTTTAGGTAATAAGCAAAATTGTACTTAATTTAAGCGGTATTCTGTATTGTGATGGAAAGTAACCTTACTATTATGTGAAGGTCACTTTTCAAATTTGACGACTCTGTATAAGTTAAAACAGGAAGAAAAAAATAGCCCTTGGCGAGTTTCTTGCCAGTTCTTCTCGCTACAAGGTCTCCTGCCGTAGGATTTGCGAACCGATGGCGTAGCTTCATTGACGTTCATAAGTGTTGTTAAACAAACCTAAATTGAATAAACGATATTGAACTTTGAATTTTGAATTTTTATTAACGACTGCAAACGAAGCCGGGAACAACGGCATAACGTGCCTTCCGAAGCATGGAGGAGCTTGAGATATTAAATTTTTGGTAACCCATCCCGTGACCGACCATTGTGGAAGGTGCTTAAGTGCATAGCAGGCCGAGCGCTTTAACCACTGTGCCACGGGCTCCCTTTTTAATTGGTACCTAATGATTTATTCCTTCGTCCTTAGCATCTAACTAAAGGCTCATTCACGCCGAATAGAAGCAACACTACAGCTTACACATACACACACACACACACACACACACACACACACGTACGTGCACACACACTCACACACACACACACACTTATTTCTGGTAATTGGTTGTTTGTTACTATAAGTTCCAAAGTAGAATTTTGTATGCTTTTATTGTTAATTTAATTTATTATTTGAAGTACCTTTGACGAAGAGGGCACTGGCCTCTGTCACTCAGGTGATAAACCTAATAAAGGGGTCAGGGACTTCATCACTTCTTCATCAAAATTGTGACAATAAATATTTATTTTTATTTATTTCTTAACACTGTGCGATATTGACGCATGCTACATATTGTGACGTACGTCATCTTGTGGTAAGGTACATATCTAACATTTGCGGCATGCGGCAGCCTATGTCAAAAATATCGCATGGAATCCATCGTGTTTGGATACAAGCTGCGACAGTCTACCACATGACGCAAGGTGTTGCCATGCCGCACGACTCTTGCCACAATGTGAGACATTTTTAATTTTGTAGCATCCCGCCTTGCATGCCGCAATGTCGCACAGTGTTGCTTCGGCGTAAATGAGCCTTAAGCTTTCGCTCTTAAATTGATTCAAAAGAGGTTTACTTTATGGTATGGGTTACTGGTAATAAAACAAAAAATTCCACCTGCAAAACCCTCGAGATATACAGCTCCATACCTTGAAACACGACCCTATAGAACAAAGACAAAGGTACAAGAGGCTTGAAGTGGTCGTGCCCTATCGCCCCTCCACTCAGCTCGCTCGCTACAATAGCCGCGAGTTGAGAACGCACTGCATCGCATGAGGGGTGCAGTTGTGTGCAACTTAAGCACGCAGTGACTGATTTTAATCATGCAATTAAATGTTTTAAATCAGGGCAGGCAAAGCCCTTTTATTTTTGTTTTGATTGTTAAACATAGAAGTTATTGTCTTAAATTGGGTGCATGCATACCTAGATGATCTTTTATCAAAGTAAGTATAACTAGATGCTTGATATTTTTTTCAGATTTAGTATAAGGGGGCCGATTCTCAGGCAATCGAGAAAAGTTCACATTTATAAGCTCGAAATTCAAATATGACACAGTTTTTGTATGTCAGAATTTCACAATCGAAAAAGTTCGATCGAAAACAGTCGAACGCTACGAGTGGTACAGACAAATAGATGTTCGTATACGAACTTAGCTGTCAAAATTAATTTGTTGACATGTGGGACAGCTTAGTTTGTTTGAACTTTTCAATAGAAATCACAAACAAAATGTTCGACATATGAATTACCACACTGAAAAAATTCGAATGCCTGAGAATCGGGCCCAAGGGCCGAAGACTTTTAGAATCCGACTAGTAGTTCCAAAGAAGCGTGTTCTTACAATCTATCAATCTATCAAGTAAAGTTTAGCGCTTTTCTGTTCGTTTACAATATGGGGTAAATTGTAATAAGCGGTTAATTGATCAAAAAAAGAAAGAAAGGAAAACAAACAAACACAAAGAGGCACAAATTGTCTCTTATACAAATAAGAACATAAATTACACATAATTATTCTACACACAAACTCCACAAAGAAGCCTTAAGTTTAATTTAACTTGTAAGTATCGCTCAGAGCCTTATTTCAAACAAAACAAATGAGATACAAATCTAATTTTATAATTCAACAAAACGAGGAAAGAAAACAGGTCATTCGCTATCTTTTCAAATGAGCAAGATACACTTTTGCAGTAGAATTTTCCATTTAAAAGCTAAATTTAGACTTAAAGTTTCCCGCTTAAGATTAACATTCGTTTGGTTGTACCGTGTATTTTTCTAGGCATCCATTTAGAGGGGAGAGCGGGCGAAACTGGATTATATCCGAGGCGTCCCTGGAGAGATGGCTTTGTCCGCCAGAGGGGCGACGCGGAAAAGTTGACATAACTCGAGAGTAATCTCGTTTGGGTTTCGGGTTAGTATGGCAGGCGAATGCGGTACAAGACTCACATAAAATGGATTTAGATTTCAGGTAGATTGACAAAACTACGACACGAGTCAAGGATTGAACAGTGACATGTTGTTCAGATCACGCTTTCTCTAGGTACAGGAAAAAAAATATTTCAGAAAAAAAAACGCAATTAAAATAAAATCATAGTCTCTATAAATAGAAGGCGACCGTTACTAGCTAATCTATCAACACACACCTCGAACCACTGAATGGATTGAGTTGAAACTCGGGACTTAGAATATTGAAATTTCGAAAATTTGCCAGCACGCAGTATAATTTTTAAATCAACTATAACTATAATTGCTGTCGATTAAATGAAATAAATAAAAATAATAAATAAATAAATATTTTCTTACAATCACACCAATTATCTAAGCCCGTAGTTAATTTCTTAAGAAACTGTGTCTACGTGAACTTGATAACGGATAAATATATACTTAAATTCTTTTTGTTTGTAAATACATACTTAATATACATAGAAAACACCCAGACCAAGACAAATAGACATGTTCATGCACACAAATATTAGTCTTGTTCGGGAATCGAACCCGAGACCTCTGGCGCAGAAGGCAGGTAGTTTACCCCTGCGCCAAATCGGTCGTCATAAATATCTCATATGAGTGGATTTTCCTATCCTATTATAATGTTACAGTGTAGATAATTTAATGACTATAATCGCTTAAGCGATATATTTCATTACAAATTGTCTACCAATCTTTAAAAAGTTTTAAGGTTAATGAACGTAGCCTCAGTCTTCACGACCTTAATTTTCGACTTTCCGTGTAGCACCCGCTCTCCCCTGCCTCCCCTCAGCGGGAAGCTAAGCCCAGAGCTTGAGCCGCGGCCAGAATGTGTAATGTTGCCGGCCCCTGGCCCCTAGCCTACACAAATACAACGCGCATATCTCGTGAATGGTTTATGTGTTATGCAAATAACGATCCTGAGGGATCGAAGTACCGCGAGCTTGGAAAGAGTTGTAGAAGATAAAATATAACTTGTTTGCACTACTTGTGATTGTGCAAAAGATTTGAATTTTTTCAAACAACTTTTTGAGAAGTGACTTTTTCATTGTAAAGATTCATACATGTTAAATAAGTATTGTGATTTTTGTATAGTATTCAGAATCCCATAATAAATAAAACTATTTACATTCATTCAATAAGGTCGAGTCTCTTAAATTCGATAACCAATTCGCATCACTTCGCTGTTCTTTTTCGCTCGTTTTTTACTTGTTTGTAATGAATTTGACATAAAGTTTAGTGTTCGGATGCGATGTGAATGTGATAAGTGACGGCAGAATATCCTTACAGAGGTATCCCAGATGTACCCCAATACCGACAAATTGAATTACTTAAAGTACTAATCATTTTTCTTAAACCATTTAGTGGTTATGCACACTGCGCTTTTTCCACGCGCAGCTTTTTCGGCGAGCATTTGTGTCAACACAGACGAGATACGACTGCAAGTCAGATGTAACTTTAAGAACTTTCCGTGTCAAACTCGTCTCTATCGAAACAAATGAGCATCGAGGGCACGCAATAAAAACGCGGTCTGCTTACAAAGGTCTTGAAATAAAGCCCTTTTTTACTTTGTTTCTAGTGCTCAAGAAAAATAGCTTCTTTTATAAATACTTCTAAGATTTCCAACTAAATAACACCCGTAAAACTAGACAACAAAAATAAAAATCCACCTGCAGCCTCATTAAATCGGTACGGTCTGCAACACAACCGCAGTAATTGCTTCCAGGGATGCGGGAACAAATGAAGCCATTCTGCCGTCTAGAAATATATTTAGATAGAACTCTGCTGTACAACTTTGAACCCCGTGACATTTACGAATAGAGACGAAAATAACTGCCACATTTTTTTGTTTTTGATTGCTAACAACTGGGATAGCTGTGCCAGGGGATTTTAAATTGTATGGCTTTTGTGATAAGGTGTTGTCTGTCGGATTGTTGGGTTGTCTTGCCAAATAAGATGTAGGATCAAGGGGGTCCTGTTACCAGCGCGTGTAGTTTGTTGTAAATAATGAGTGCGTGTGTAAAACAATACCGCGCGTTGCGTTGGGGTATTCGGTTAGTGCGAACACTCCAGTTTCCTGTTTCCAGGCTATTAGTGTATGAACATGGTGCATATACGTATATTGAGTATTCACAGGGTTTGAGCAATACGCTTTGATAAATATAGCAAACAAAAGTTCATGGCAAAGTGAAGCCAATGTAAACATTTTCTTTTTAAATACGGAATTAATTTAGATTAGTCTGTTGATTGTTTTGTTCGTTAGTTTATCATAAAACGTTCATAATGTAAAATAGATGGAAGCCTCAATTATAACGACCTACTAATTAAAGGTGTTTTTTTTTAATTTGGCAACTTTGTACTTTTTTACTATCACATTTTTCCTGTAAGTAACTTTGTACGAAGTAATTCAATTAAAAAAAACAGTTTTCTGCCGGTTCCTCTGGTTACAGTATCTTTCGCCGTAGGCTTTGCAAACCGATATCGTAGCTTTTTTGATATTCAAATTTAAGGAATGAATTTAAACTTAAGTCTTAAAGGATGATGCAAAGCATAACCTACGACCTTCAGTATCCTTGAATTTCTATTAGAAAAGGTGAGTTTCTCATTAATTTAGGAGTAGACAATGTCTCTAGAGCTTACGTAGACATTTTAAAGTTCCTTAAAGGAATAAAAACTTTATTCCAACGCCATAAAGTTGGCAAAACGTGGCAGATGGGTCGTAAAGTCTGTCCCTTTAAAGTCCAGCGATGCGATTGGAGTGCTGGAGGGCTAAAGGTCTGCAAAGTCGTAAGATACATTAACTGGCTTACGTGCTGGTTACTTTGTTACAAGTTTGATGATAACTGTAACATTGATGAACTCAAGTCACGTTCTAAAGTTGGTTGCATATTGTGTTTATTGCCTTAAAAACTACTACTATTTGTAACCAAAAGTAGACTGTTTTGCATAGTATAGCATAGATATTGGTTTATAATGGCAGAACACTCTTAATTTGGGATGAATTCAAGTAAACCTTCGTACTTTACAACTAATTAACTACAGTATTCATTTAATAAAGAGAATTCTTATCTCGTAATATTTTCTATAAACAGCATAGCTTAGGTGGTTTCATTTCATTCAAGATGCGTTGTTTCCATCACGAGATATTATTATGTAAATTAATGTTCCACAATCACCGGAGCCCCTCAAGCAGTGTCATTGCGTCACCGCGGGATACGCGGGCAATAAAGTCGTTATCGACGACACTGCGAGATTGCCCGGGGCCCGGGGCAGGGGCGCAGCTCCCGCCCGGCGGGTCGGGACCTTTCCCGGGACAAATGCCCGTAGCCCGAGATTGATCGAATAGTTGCGATCCGGAATTCGTTGGATAAGAAAAGTTGTTAACCAAATATTGTAAATGCTTAGCAAATGTAGTACCTAATTAGATTTTCCGCTCTGCCGATGTTCCCCGGGACAAAGGACTTGGCTGAAATTGATCACATAGTTGAGATGGAATTCTTCCATGATGTGATTAGGAAAATTGTTGACTTATTTGGAAAATTGTTGTATACGCTTTGCAAAATGCAAAAGTTCTAATTAGATTTTCCGCTCTGGCGATGATTCCGTCAAATGTCCAATATTGATCGCATAGTCTAGATGGAATTCTTATAGAGGAAAGTTGTAATTTCTTTGATCACAAGAAACATCTGTAAATACAATCAATTTTCTTTACATATGGTATGGTAACTACAGGACCGATTGATAAAACTCTTTGACCATTAAGCTACATTCTTCCCGAGTGACATAGGCTATATTTTATCCCGATATTCCCACGGGAACGGGTACCACACAGGTAAAACCGCGAGGATCCCCTAGTTATTTATAACAAACTAGCTTTCCGCCCGCGGCTTCGCCCGCGTGCACTACACGACGTTATCCCGCGGGAGTGTGATATTTTTCCGGGATAAAAAGTAGCTTATGTTCCTCTTCAGGCTACAAAGTATCTGTGTCCCAAATTTCAGCCAAATCCGTTCAGCCGTTTTGGCGTGATTGAGTAACAATCATACAAACATCCAAATATCTAAACATCCAAACATCTAAACTTTTACATTCATTAATATTATATAGTAGGACTATTGTACTTTAATGATCGGGTGTCCAAGTATGAGCTTGCATCACATTCGTTCTTCACAACTCCGACTTTTAACCTACAGCTAAACTGTAAAGACTTTGTACGTCTAACAAAAAGGCAGCAGGTTCCCACTTCGTACAATAGCGACATAAGACTATGAACCATCAGAGAGAAAGGGCATAAATTTGAAGGGCGCGCGTAACGGAAAGTGGCTGCAAGACAAATGGGCAATGAGGGACACGAGGGAGGCGACTCGGGCGTGCGGGGGGCGGGGGACATTACATGTTCCAGAGAAGCTACATACAACACAGGAAAATGAAAAGTCCAAAAACAACGCCAAAGTTTCACACCATCTGCTACGCCTTGACAATTCCTGACATGAGAATGTTCTTATTTTAAAAGGATGCTAAGCACTTCAAGATCAGCCTGTATGATACGTGAGGAATATATTACCTATATGGTTGCGTAAGAAGAAACGAAATTCTTCTTTTGAAACTAGCGTTTTTGAAGAATTCTTTGTTGGTTTGTCGTATAAAGATAAAAAATCGTCTATCGCAACTAGTCGCCAAGAAAGAATAAAAATTCCTTTTCCACAACTGGTTGCGAAACTCAGTTGCCATTTCGGCCGAAAGGATATTATCTATCTCTTGCTTCCCCTCGCTCTCATAAGATACCTACCTCATACATTTGATCAGTTGTCCTAACTTATTTACTAAAATGTGCTTACGGCAACGCAATCTTGGATTCCCAAGCTAGTCTGAAAGTTACTTTCGAAGCAGTTTAGTGACCCATTTGACCTGTTCCTACCCCAATCAAAATACCTCTATCTGTCGAAGTTTGTTTTAAAAAGATAAGATTTTTTTTACAAAGTGTATATCCGATAACTTCGTTGTTAGCAATACAAATTATCCCAAACGATCTTTATACCGGCTAATCTGTGTCTCAATCGTAATACAAACAATGCCACCCAGTTCTGCGGCAATTTTCCGGCAACATCATCGGTATTAGCGGCTGGTTATCGCGGCGATCGTGACGTCGGTAGCACGTTACTGCCGCTCAATTTGCTTGCGAGGGAGAGCTAAGGCTGTCTGGATGCTAGCGACAATTTTCCGGCGACATCATCGGCATTAGCGCTGGTTATCGCGGCAATCGTGACGTCGGTAGCGCGTTACTGACGCTCAATTTGCTTGCGAGGGAGAGCTAAGGCTGCCTGAATACTTGCGACAATTTTCCGAAGACATCATTGGCATTAGCGCTGGTTATCGCGATGATCATGACGTCGGTAGCGCGTTGCTGCCGCTCAATTAACTTGCGAGGGAGAGCTAATCTTGTATGGATGCTAGTTATATTATCTGTGATGCTAGCTACAATTTTTGTTTTTACAAACATTTTTTACAAACATCATCGGCATTAGCGGCTGGTTATCGCGGCGATCGTGACGTCGGTAGCGCGTTATTGCCGCTCAATTTGCTTGCGAGGGAGAGCTAAGGCTGTCTGGATACTTGCGACAGTTTTCCGGCGACATCATCGGTATTGGCGGCTGGTTATCGCGGCGATCGTGACGTCGGTAGCGCATTACTGACGCTCAATTTGCTTGCGAGGGAGAGCTAAGGCTGTCTGGCTGCAAGCGACAATTTTCCGGCGGCATCATCGGCATTAGCAGCTGGTTATCGCGACGATCGTGACGTCGGTAGCGCGTTACTGCCGCTCAATTTGCTTGAAAGGGAGAGCTAAGTCTGCCTGGAGAGTGCGACAATTTTCCAGTGACATCCGTAGCATTAGCGTCTAAAACACAACATAATGACGCTTCATCATTTTACCAACACGAATTGCCGGCTCTTTGTAATTACAAAAAGACTTCCATACTCACAGTTCATGAATATTAGCTTGCGTCGGTACACGCCACAAATGTCCCACTGATATCCACTATTTTCCTACATCTTTCGTTTTATCACTTCCATCAAATTTAGTAAGGAAAATCTTCCTTCTATTAAATGTAGTTTTATATTTGGTCGTCAATCGTTCGAATTGCAAGTCTGCGGTATACTTTATATCGAAACATCCCCTACCAAGACATCTGGCAGCCATCTTGCAAATATTATTGTATCATAATAGCAACACATTCCCAAATTGTTCCCGTTATTCCCCACGGCTCATTTCCCGGGCGTCGTCGGGAAGAATTATGGCCTGTTTGAGAATGGGATACGAATATTATGGGTGAACGAGCGATTTATGAGCGCCTTGGACAGTATTTTAATACTTTGAATGATTTTAAAAAGAATGATGCGATATTATTTTTCTTACTGTACTAGGTATGTCAGCTTGATACTACAGGTGCTCTGTGATGTGACTATATCGGAGTGAATACAGTTTTAATTACTTATAAAAAGCTACTGTTTATTTCATTGGAGTTGAATGTTCAGAATTCAATATCATTTTTACAGCTTAGGCTATTACAAATTCTGTGAATGGCAATAAAGCTACACCATCGCATCGCTCCGCAAACCCTGCGGTGCGAGACCTTATAACGTGAGGAACCGGCAAGAAACTCGTTAGGGTCTATTTTTTTTCTGTTATATGAAGGAATAAAACACGTAATCTTCATTTGCCGGGCTACATATCTAACGGCAACATAATCAGGGGTTTTACTAGTATTAAAGTGTCAACTTAATAAAATAAATCTCTTAATTAACCCAAAAAATTAATGACCGTGACCCATTTCATACACGTCTACATCTCACAACGGCATGTTGACGTTTATTTGAATCTGTGGAGCTCACGACCTTGTCTGCGGCCCGAACACGCCTAATCCCTGTATTAGCAGCTCCCCGCATTGAGGCACCCCTCGGAAGCTAGCCTGCTAGGGCTGTCAGCTGATCACGTTTTTAAAAACCCAATTTAAAAAACCCCACGAGGCCAAGTCTGCTAACGTTAAGCCATAATTGTGTCTCAATTGTAGTTCAGTTGTAGTGTTTTTTTACATACTAAGGCGATACTCGGAAAAAATGTGCTGAAGCGAGATAGCAATGAGAAAACGACGCGCGCGGGAGCGAGACCGATTTTGCAGATTAGGCAAAAAAAACACAAAATCACTTCGTATTAAGAAACTACAGCGATTTAAAAAAAATGCTTCTGTACGATCCTCAATATTATTGGTGTCCACTAATTAAACCAATTTCCAATAGTGTAAGTAACCCCATTTAAGAATAATCTTCACTTTTCGTATTTTTTAGAGGTCTTTTCGAAAATAAAAAGTGTCGAGGCAAAATCATAAAATCATGTTTTCGAAACTATACGATTCTAGATAAAGGTTTGAAGAAATATATATCTTATTACCAGATTTTTAACAACTGTAACCGTCCTATAGTTTTAAATCAAAAAGTCCATATTTTTCCGAGTAGCGCCCTAATTACAAGAAATGTGTACTTTTATCACAATACTACTGATGGTCACACCACACACTACATTCACATCACATCATATTACTGTCATAATTCTTGTAACTAGTGTGTAAAAAAGCACTACTATTGAACTACAGTTGAAACACGATAGAGACACGATTATGACTTAACGTTAGTAAACTTACCTTAACTCCTTCTTTCCGTGGTACAGCTATATCAGTTACCGACAACTTAGATCTTCTTAGCATGAAGTTAACATCGGACCTTAACTTCGGCGACAACATTGAGTGTAAAGCTCAAACTGCTGCCAAAAAGCTGGGAATCCTGAATAAGGATAAGCGATACTTCACGCCGGGACAGCTTTTAACTCTTTACAAAGCGCAAGTCCGGTCATGCATGGAGTATTGCTCTCACCTCTGGGATGGTTTAGCGAAATACCAGTTAGCAGCACTTGACTCAGTGGAACGCAGAGCGAGGAAACTAATCGGAGACGATAAGCTGGTTCAAGCCAAGCTCCATAGTCTAACCCATCGACGTAAAGTGGCTTGCTTGTCGGTATTTTACAGGCTGTACTTCGGTGAGTGTGCTTCTGAGCTGCATGAGCTCATTCCGCCATCCCCGTTCTACCACCGAGAATCTAGACGCACAGCGGGCTATCATCCTTACTTGGTCAACATTCCGCGAATGCGTACCAAGCGCTTTTCTTCATCCTTTGTGATGCGCACCGCCAAGGAATGGAATACCCTGCCTGCGTCTATATTCCCGAATGACTACAACCCTAAAATTTTTAAAGCTAGAGTGAATAGGCTGCTTCTGGGTAAGCTCGCTCCATCTTCGGCTTCTTCTCAACCCTAAGGTTCAGTGTGAAGCCAAGAGCAAGCCCATTATACATAAAAAAAAAAAAAAAAAAAACTTGGCACCCAAGTCTGTCACTTTTGTGCTGACGTTGAAAAACTTACTTACTCCTATGGCGCATCAACCCAAATGAGTTTTGGCCTCCAACACAAGAGATGTTTAACTACAGACTTTGATTTTTATATCTTTGTTTACAAATATCATAATTTCAAGACTACGAAATTTTATATTTGGAATGTGTATGTAGCGGTCAATTCGAACAGTATAGTATCCCTCCAGCCACAGCCATCTCTATCGTCTTCTACAAGCCATGCGCATAAAGTTGGCAACGTAGTTTTAAGTGAACCGATTTGACACCGTTTGCACCGTTTGACAGGTAAACAGCGAGTAAACCTCGAGTACTGAATCCTATGGAGATGGCATATCTTCTAACATCTATACAAATAAATAAAATTGGAGTGTCTGTTTGTAACATTAAATAACCGCTTTTTACTACGTGCATATGATTAAATATACGTTACATATACCAAAATGGCATGTTTTACAATTTTTGTATGTCTGTCTATTTGTTCCGGTTAATCTCTGAAACAGCTGGACCGATTTTGACGGACCGATTAATACGACAATTAGAAGTAGTTTAAAATTGAATTCCAAGATTTTCTTACATTGTGACTTAGTTACACCTCACTTTTTCGTAGGTATGCCACCTCCATAGGATTTAGTACTCAGAGGAGTAAACCGGTTCACAGCAATGTTGCCGTTCCGTATCATAGCATGGCTTGTAGAAGACGATAGAGATGGCTGTGGCTGAGAAGACGATAGAGACGGCTGTGCTCCAGCCTATATCCTAAAATAAAACATTTTGTGATCAGAGTAATCTTGCTTGACATATAGTAGATTTCATTACAAGTGCGGAAAGCCTGTCATTGCAAAGAGTTCCGACAAATGTCTACCCGAGCCGAGGCGCAGCCGAAGGTGAGGGTTGACAGTCGGAACAAGTTGCAATGACGGTTCCGCACGTGTACTGAACAACTATTTTTAATACAGTTGCGAAAAAATTAAGCAATTTAATAAAATAATAAAACACAATAAACTCAACTAACTAATCGTAGAGACTTTTTTTTGTTTTCTTCACCCATTCTGGGTTGGCAAAGGAAACTATGATCATACAGCCAAGGCTTCAGTAGATTTTATTTATTGATATGAAATGAAAATTAAATTAAATGAGATGAAATGAAATGAAACCTAACAAAAGCAATCCGAATCCTACAGGAGCGCCTTTCCTTATTTCTCTCTTTTACCACATCGTTTTCCATTAAAGCCACATTATTGCACTAATTCCACCATACTAAGTACCTACCACAATAAAAACCAGAAAAAACTAATTTAGAAAATTAAGAAATAAGGTCCCTCATTTTCTTTTCACTTACTTGCGCAAACTCCTATATGCAGATACTATGGTGCACGTCATACCATATTTAGTAATCTGTGGTCATACAGCCAATTTTATGTATTTTTTATATTCATAAATTTAATTTGGCCGATACTAATATTAATTTAATGTATAATTAAAATTACTTTTAAATCTGATATTGAAACAAATTAGTAGCTTCTTTTTAGAAATATTTGCATGAATCATAAAAACTTCTATGTTTTTTTTTTTAGTAAAAACTTCGTGGTTGGTTTTTTTCTTTTTAATAGACAATATTTTGACAGTTGGGAAAGAAAACGCACGAGTTCGGGAAAGGTAAAGAAAAAGTTCGAGTGTGTAATAGCCCACATCCCGAACGCTATACGTCCCTGCAATACGCCACTTTTTGAGCAACTGTATTAAAAAAATAATTTCATTTGTTTACTTATCATTATTGTGTATTCCTGATGAGTGGCAACCCTTATTGGCAGCACCACCAGTCTGTTGCGGTTGCCCTTATTTTAATTTCTGTCGCATATTAGTATGTAAAAGGATTAATAAATATAAATACAAAGTATCATAATGATTAAATCTTGTTATATTTTGACGTTAACATCTTTTTTATGTTTTTGGCAGATATGTTTCAATTAAACATTGTTTTAGTTAAATTATTTAGTTTTCGTTTATCTTCTTCTTATAATTTATGATCTTTGATAACTGCACATAAAATGTAAACATATTAAGTGCAAGTAAATCATTACATTTCTGTGGTGGTCTTTAAATGAAATCAGTAGGTAAGTAACTTAATTTCAAGAGTAAATAGAAACAAGTTATCTATCTTCTTTTAATTTTATAAAGGCGTGACCTTATTTTATGAACAACTTGAAAAAATAATCAATATTAACCCGCTGGCGTGAACCTTAGTGCGGGCACGAAGGTCGGCGCGGCGTGGTAGCGTATGGTAGCGTGCCACACCGCCGTAACTTCGCTATTTCAAGCTACTTACAAAAATAAGTTATAATAATAGTCAGAGTTTAATAAAAAGTGAAGCGAAGGCTTTGCACGGGTACAATATTTTATTTTATTTTTTTATTTTATTTTATTTTTATTTGTTAAGGAAAACTTACTGCTTACATTTTACATAAATATTTATAAATAAATAATCAAAAGCTATTTTACAAGTTTCCACATATAGAAAATGCAGTATATGCATGTATATTTATATAAACCTTCGTAATCTTCTTGGTAGCGTGTCAATCGTTTCGCTTTAGATCTTGTTAGACCAAAATTAAGGAGAACTAAAACAACCGACATCGCTCGAAGGATTGCATCATTGAAGTGGCAGTGGGCGGGACACATAGCGCGGAGAACCGATGGCCGTTGGGGCGGAAAGGTTCTCGAATGGCGACCGCGTGCCGGACGACGTTCCGTGGCCAGGCCCCCTACAAGGTGGACCGACGATCTGGTCAAGGTCGCGGGAAGCCGCTGGATGCGGGCAGCGCAGGACCGATCGTTGTTGAGATCCCTGGGGTAGGCCTATGCCCAGCAGTGGGAGTCGTTCGGCTGACATGATGATGATGATGAGACCAAAATTGCGCCACAAGTATAGCTTTTTCGGTGGCGTTATAGAGGTCCTCGTGTGTGCAAGATGAAGGGAACGCTGAGCAGTACAAAAGGTGTGACATGGTTTGGGAAGAGGCACCACATTCACATCCTTCATTTGAGGAATTACCGGCAAAGATTATAATATTTACATAGGCCTACCTGGGACTTGAGGAGCCCGTGGCGCAGTGGGTAGCGCGCTTGGCCTGCGATCGTTGAGGTTAAGCAACGTTCGCAATGGTCGGTCACGGGATGGGTGACCAAAAACTTTTCATCTTGAGCTCCTCCGTGCTTCGGAAGGCACGTTAAGCCGTTGGTCCCGGCTGCACTTGCAGTCATTAATACCCACCAATCCGCACTGAGCCCGCGTGGTGGGTCATGGCTCATTCTCCTTATTCATCCATAAGGAAGGCCAGTGCCCCAGCAGTGGGGACATTAAATGGCTGATGATGATGATGATGACCTGGGACTTTAGTCTGTTGAAAGACTTCCAGTTTGACCACGGTAACCAATGACGGAGGGGGGAGGGGACTTTCTTTTATAGCACTCTGTTACAAAGTTTAGTTAGGGCCTTAGCAGATAATGGCACGAGAAGTCAAATATTCAGCTACATTCTTCCTTAATACACCATAATTAGTACAAACATTACTGTTACATTTTTGTCATTCACAATGCATTTTTATTGTTGAAAATTAAGTATTAGTAAAATAAATTCTAACACTTTATTTTTAGCACGTACACGGATTTCAGGGGATAAAGTACTTACGTCAATATGAACAACTTTCACTATTTGAATCTAGGACTGATCATCATGAAAGTCATTTCACCGAAAGCCATTTGACCGAAAACTCATATCAGTAATAGTAAATTTCTACGAACGCCATATTATCGAAGGGCAAATTAAAACATGCATAAATTATTTGTCAAATTCAAATTAATCAAATATTTTTGCCAGTAATAAATAAAGGTAAAATAACACTGTTTTTTTATTGATTCGGTTTCCTACACGTACTTTCCTTTCGTCGTTAGTTCATTAATAAATGGTTATTGAGTGTAGCAGGAAAATATTAATCATAATTAACAATGTTTTCATTGTGCCTCCCTCCGCACCGTACCGACAATGGACCTCGGCGGATGTGGGGGCAGGTTTTATTGCCCAGCCAAAGGTGGTGCAGAATAATGCCGCCTTGTAGAACAGGCTTGTTTCACTTCAAAGGGGAAGTTTGCTGCGAGGAAGGTTAATGAGGCTTTTTCCATTTCTCTAGCTGTCTCTCTTACGTTTTCTCTACGCCACTTTTTACTGAGAAGATTGTATAGTGGTAATTCTTTTCCACTTTTAGTTGTTCAATCTTGATTTGATTTTGATATTATCTATCTATCAGAACTTTCACGAATGCTGATCTATTACGTATGTTTCATTCAGTGCTCATTTTAAAGTAGGTACTTAAAGAGAAAAAAAAACAAGTTCTTAAAGTGAAAAAATAAGATAACAGCATTTTTTAACAACTCTTTCATTTTCCGCCTCCTTTCATCCGCCTTCACACCATTAAAAACAATTTAAAACTTATTTTTCCGCTCCACTAACGCGTTCAAAGTTCTTTATTCACAACGGTGTCCGCACAAAAAACCCGCTTGTAATAGGGGAGAGTGGGCGGAAACGGTTAGTTACGCTGAGATAGATGGCTGCAGCATAGAGGGCGCTGATTGCAACCCATAACGCCGCGTACGCCGGACGAATACAAATTAATTCTAATTCTGAACTCGGTTCCGGAACAATCAGGGAACTGGTGTTATTGTGTGTTTATACATGTGTAGCTTTATCCTATTAGAAGGAACTAGAACTGCAACAATAGATTAAAATTTTGTTATATAAGTTACTGAACAAATTTCGTATAAAACGATGCAAATTACTTTATTTCCCATTTCACTGCTCTAAAGTAACTTCGCAACACGAGATAGCTTATGTGTTCTGTTGACTTACTGGCTGCCTATAATTCAAATAAGTTCAGTGATAGCATCGCACTCTTCAGGTTAAAATTTAAGTGAGATATCACTTTTGACAGTAAAGATTTTAAAACGCAAGTTATTTAACGCCGAAATCTATAACATAAGAAATAAAGCAGAAATATTTTTGTCAGTACATAAAATGTAAAAACAAATAAACTGAAATTTGTTTGCAATCATCTTTCGTAAACACAATTATAATAAAGAAAACATTTGGCATATTAAAAGGGCCTCAAATGTTTTTGTAAGCTCAGCTACTCTCATATCTTGTTTTCTTTATCGAATATAAAATTTAGGTATTATATATTGTAATTTTTTTCAGCCACGAATCGAAAAATATCATTCTCGCAAGTTTTTCTGTCTGGCATAGCCCACTTTATCAGACACTCTTGAAGATATCAAATAAAATCTGGGTAACAATACGGTCGACATTCCTCTGAGCCGTAAAACATCACACTATTAGTCGAAACAAACATAAGAACTTTTTATAACTCAACGTATTTATATAGAATTTGGTAATAAATCGATAAAATAAGCACGCCTCATTAGACCGTTCATCCCGTACCAAGTAACCCCAACCGCAGCGGGTTATCGCGTGAACCGCATTTGTCACGCGTTGTCACAGCAAGTGGGGGCGCGTGCCAGACAATCGATAACGCAACAATCGAACAATCGGACCGGGAAATCATACTCGAGTACTGATGGTAATCGATTATTAATAGTTGTTACGATTGCTTGCTGTTGTGAGCTATTATATTTTATTGTTTTTTCTATAAAGTACGAGTAATACTTGAAACGTAATAGCAATACGGGCTTTTACGTGCCGTTTTGGATTAGTACTATCTTGCAACTTCAATATTACGCAAACTTTATTTTATAATAACAATGACCGAACATACAAAATATTTTTTTTGTTGCAGAAATTTGCAGTGATTGCAGTAAACTAAATTCAAAACAGCACAAATCATCTGAACGAAAATGTGCCAAATATACTTTCCACCCCTCGTTTGACTGGTGGTGTCTGTCAGCTGCAACATTATAATTTCGCGGCATCAAGTATGCAGAGGGGTGTCCCTATTTGCCCGCGCTCCCCTCGTACCTGCCGCCGACGGCTTAGCGGGCTGTTTGGACCCCGAGCTCAAGTAATGGTAAGCAAACATATCTGTTACTCTGTTGAGGGCAAAACAAAAATACGAATCGGTGCGATAGTAGTTGTTTGTTACTGTAACATTGTGATAGGCAACGTAGATAACATAAAACAAATCTGCTCCATAATGTTCCAAGAGTTGATCCAAATTGTCTCGTTTACAAAAGTATTTAATTTAATAAAGATTTAAAAATTAAAATATTGTATGTAATGTCCTTGTTCAGTACACCCCTGCCTAGACCCGCGGGGCCGGCATGGCGCAGTGGAAGCTTATCAGTATTCTAGACTCCGGACAAAACTTGGTTTCAGCCGGGATGTAACTGAACAATTGGACTGCGATACACAGCGACTTATTGTGAAGTAAGGTGAATTTAACATACGGTCTGTGGTGTCGAAAGTCTCCGGGGCATATGGTATAAGGGGGCCCCCTTCTGATGCTCCTTCTTCTTCTGCAGACCTTACCAATTCGTCACCTTACTCACAAAACAAATACTACACAGCGGTCCCAAGACACTGGGCGTCCCGAATACACAATAACACACGCGGGGCTTGCTTATTAAAATATATTGTCCCGACAACAACGCGTGTGGTGGAAGGTTATCTTTCAAAAGCACCGCGACCGGCCCGATGTTGGATGGCGTCAAAATCTTGGTCGTACAAAACGGGATCACAAGGATAATTCAGGATTCAATTCAAACTCGATATGCCAGGCATATTCAACGCGAGCGGTTTTTAACAATTCAGCAAAATTAATCCGACCATTTTCTTACAAGAATTCCAATCAAGTTCCAGCTGTCAACTTCAAGTGACAGCGAAATGTCAATTTGACGTGACATTAGAGATGCGTTCAGAAATATCGATCTTTTCCGAACATCCCCCCGCCCCGGACCGTTAAGAACGGTACGTCAATCTACGGGTAATCGGGAGAGCCCACTAACTGCTCTCTTCAAAACCGAATCTCGAACCAAAACCTCAGCAAAACGAGGAACTCCGTCAGTTCCGGGGTAGAGTTTAACAATGCGCCCCCTTCGCCAACATAGGGGCGGCAGGTTAGCATCCTTAATCAACACGAGGTCGCCAGTCTGGGGTGGGGTGGTTTTATCTGTCCACTTCACGCGCTGTTGTAGGATATGCAAATACTCCATCGACCAACGTGCCCAGAAGTTTTGGGACATCTGTTTCAAAAGTTGGTATCGCGACAAACGATGGGATCCTACATCCTGAATCGGATATTCAGGCAAAGCCAAAAGGGGCTGTCCGATCAAGAAATGACCTGGGGTCAACGCTTCCAGGTCATTCGGGTCCGAAGACAACGGGCACAAGGGTCGCGAGTTGAGGACGGCCTCAATTTTACAAAATACCGTATCAAGTTCCTCAAACGTGAGAATAGTTTCTCCAATCACGCGACGCAAGTGTGTCTTGGCAGCCTTTACACAAGCTTCAAAAATTCCTCCCCAGGTCGGACAAGCTGGAGGGCTAAACTTCCAGATTATCCCACGCCGGGAGAGGGTGGTTCCAATGTCTATTTTATTATCAACAAAAAACTTAACTACTTCCTTAAGATAATTACACGTTCCCTTATAATTAGTACCACAATCGGAACGTATCAATGTCGGCAGTCCTCTACGGGAAACAAATCTGCTCAAGGCGGCGACAAAGGCTTCGGTAGACAATTCCGAGACAATTTCCAAATGGACAGCCTTGGTGGACAAACACACAAACACGCACAAGTACGCCTTATAGGTTTTAGCATTACGCAGTCTCGAAGCCTTTACAGTAAAGGGACCGGCGAAGTCGGTGGCGACTCCGGCAAAAGCTCTACATTCCGTGACGCGATCAGCAGGCAAATCACCCATCTGGGGCTGCATGGTCGCGGCCTTCAATCGATAACAAGGCAGGCAACGGAAAACCACAGTGCGAATGGCTCGACGAGCAGACAAAATCCAAAATTCACGCTGCAAAATGGCCAACAAAGCATTACAGCCAGCATGTTGTGCATTCACATGGCGATCTGTTATTATCAGTTGAGTCAAATGTCCGGCTTTAGGTAACATAAGGGGGTGACGAGCTCCATACGGCAGGTTCGCATTTCGAAGTCTTCCGCCGACTCGCAAAAGCCCACTCTCGTCCAGGAAGGGATTTAATCGCGATACCGCGCCCTTCAACTTGCGACGGCCTAAACGCAAACTTTCAATCTCGGACTCAAAACTATCAGCTTGTACTCTCCGGACCCACAACAAGAGCGCGTCCCTACGCTCGTCCGGAGTGAGAACCGACGAATCACGCCTCGCGCGTGGGTTTCTGCAATTGTACGCAAAACGTCTGATCCAAGCGGTAACACCAAGCAGCTTCTGTAAGGAGCTGTACCGATCCAACAACAAATCCTTTTCCCCGGCGGGGTTAGTCTCCAGGACGCATGCCCGCATATCAGGAACGGCTACGTTCGACAACGCTGGAGAGGGCGGCCACTCCGACTCAGGCCGCATCAACCACTGGGGGCCCCACCAGAGGGGGTGGTTAATTAGGGTTGGGGCTACACAACCCCGAGACGCACAATCCGCGGGATTCATGGTTCCCGGCACGTGTCTCCAAATCAACTCGATGTCGGAATTACAAATCTGCGACACTCGATTGGCCACAAACACGTCCAAGGTGTGCGCCGGAGCCTTCAACCAACAAAGGACGACCTGACTGTCCGTCCAAGCATAAACCTCTTGTATCTTAATAGATCGACCTAATGTGAGCCATACGTGGTTCAACAAACGCATTAGGAGGGCAGCTCCACACAATTCCAACCTCGGGATCGTATGACGAGTCCGAAGGGGAGTGACTTTGCTTTTCGCTATCACCAGATGCACAGCAACAACTCCGTCAACAGTAACGGTGCGGAGGTACACGGCCGCAGCAAATCCACGTTCGGAGGCATCGGAAAAGCCGTGAAGAGTAACTTTACAATTTTCAGAAGGGAGGAATAGCCTCGGCAAATGCACTTCATTAATCTCGGGGAGGGATGAAACGAAGCTCGACCAATCTCGGAGTAACTCGTCCGAGAGGGGTTCATCCCACGACACACCCGAAGCCCATAACCGTTGCAAGAAACACTTGGCCATAAACAGCACGGGGCAAATCCACCCATTGGGGTCAAAGGTACGTGCGACAGTAGACAATACTAAACGCTTGGTCCAGACTTTCGGTGGTCGTAAATCCACACAATAAGTGAACGTGTCAGAGACCGGTTTGTACTGTACGCCAAGGACGGTCACCACATGGGGATTATCAACATTTTCGAATAGGTGGGGGTCCTGCTGGTGCTCTTCGGGCAAACCTACCAGTACATCAGGCGAGTTGGATATCCATTTCCTCAACTCGTAACCTCCCGACTTCAAAAGGGCGGTGAGTTCGTCTCTCAGGACAATCGCCTCTGAGACAGATGAGGCGCCCGTGCAAATGCCATCCACATAGACGTCACTGGCCAAAATGGCGGAGGCGCGAGGGTATCTCAAGCGCTCCTTCTCGGCCAACTCCAACAAAGAACGAATCGCAACAAACGGGCTCGAAGCCAAACCGTACGTATTCGTATTCAATTCATAAATCAACAAGGGGTCCCTAGGACTCTCTCTCCACAAAATCAATTGGTACCTCCTATCCTCTGGATGGATGACCGTTTGTCTGAACATCATCCGGATGTCAGTCATAAATACAATTTGGTGCCGCCGGAAGTTGGTCAAAATGTCTGAGATCTCCGTGTGCAGCTTGGGACCTACATGCAGACACTGGTTCAAGGACGCTCCAGTAGAGGTGGGAGCCGAACCGTCAAAGACCACCCGAATCTTTCCGGATTTCAAAACGGCGTGGTGCGGCAAAAAGAAGTGCTCAACGGAGCGCCAATCCAAATCGCTCACGGACATGTGCCCTAACTCCTCATACTCCCGCATGAATTCAACATACTTCTGGCGGAAGACCGGATCCTTGCTCATGCGACGCTCCATCGCCACTAGCCTACGTTCCGCTAGCGGTCGGGATTCGCCCAGAGGAGGTCGGCCGGCACGAAAGGGGAGACGGGTGATCAAACGACCAGAGCGGAGGCGACCAGTGTTATTCTGGTAATACAACTCGCATTCATCCGCCACTGGGTCGACCCGCGGGGCTGGTGGAGGTTCCTCAACCTCCCAAAACTTCTGCACCACTTCGGAGAGAGACACATTAAAAACAAGACCGCGATCCTCATCAAGGGAATCCAAAACGCGGCGAGCAGGGCCCATCACAACTGTACCGAGTGTCGTCTGCAGAGCTACCAAGCCATCTGGCTGCAAAACTCGCTTCCCCGTCAACAAAACTCGCCCCAGGACATCGGCTCCAAGGAGAGCATCAATCGGGCCTGGGCGGAAGAAATTTGGATCGGCGAGTGGGGAATCAGACACCAAAGACAACATACTCGGTCCCAAGTCAACTGAAGGTTGACGGCCAACAACTGTGTCCAACACAATCGCCGAGTTCTTAATGCCTGGCGTGGACTTATTACGTGATGTAAATGTGAAGTCAACATGCCCTAACAACCCGGGGACTTTCACATCGCCAACACCTCTCACGCCTTCCGTGTGGGGGTGCACCTTGAGGCCCAACCGCCTAACTAACCAAGATGACACAACACACCCCTGAGCACCGGAATCCAACAAGGCGCGAACTTCCACAAGGTCGCCATTCAATCCCCTGACAAGCACAGAGGCCGTGGGCAACAAAACGGTCTCTGGAGGGGTGGCTACAATCGACCGTAAACACGTTGATTGCTAGTATGTGGGGTCCCCAGACGTCCCCCCATGGTAAGGGGGTCGCTCATAGCGATCCAGTGGGTCCCATTCTCCCACATACTGCCTACGTCCAATTCGCCCGGTATCAGGCGGGTTATATCTCCCGGCCCCTTGAAGACGGGGCGGGCGCCGCTCCAAACGCGGGTATTCGGCGAGCGGCGGCGAGAATCGGTGCCTAGCACCCACCGTGTACGTCGCCCCATAGTCGCGGGGGCACGGTGACCGATTTTCAGAAGGGGGGTCCCGGGGACCCCCGGCTGTGCGAGGCTCAACACGTTGCGGGGGGCTTCTACGACCTCCCGCAACGCTCGCAAAATCGAACCCCCTAGTTGGGGACCGATTTCCCATGGGGGGGTCCGTGGGACCCCCGCCCGTGCGAGGCTCAAAACGTCGCGGGGGGCCTCTACGACCTCCGGCAACGCTCGCATAACTCATCCCCATCCTTGGGGATCGGTTTCCCATGGGGGGGTCCCTGGGACCCCCGCCCGTTTGAGGCTCCAAACGTGGCGGAGAGCGTCTGGGGCCACTCTGGTGGCCACTAGAACTGCTGCGGGATGCAAACACCGCGGGGGGTCCGAGACCCCCACCCATACGAGGTGATCCTGCAGCGACGCGCTGCGGCGCTCCGCCGCCCTCTGGGCTGTTCATGCAGAGGAGGGGATGGTGGTTGCCCTTACAAAAGCGGCATGGGTGCGCTTGGGTACATTCGCGCTGCATATGCAGGCCCAAGCACGAGTAGCACCATGTCCGTTGTCGCGCGATCGCTCGACGGCCTTGGACGCGCTGGTCGAGGAACTTATCACAACGGGTCGTGCTGTGACCCGGTTCCCGACAGTACAAGCAGCGGGCGGTCTCCTGGACGGCGGCATAGCGGACGGGCGCGCGAGGGGCCATACGCCCCCTACGGGGGGGTCCGGTGGAGGATCTACTCTGTGGCACAGGTCGTTCGGGTCCCATAGGACCGGCCAGAGAGGAATTATCTGCCAGTCTACTCTCTCCTTCCAGGAACGTCAAGAGGTCCGAGAAGGGTGGCAGATAAGTCGCACTATCCCCACCATACTGCTGCTCAAAACGGACCTTAACAGAGTCCGGCAACTTTCCCAGGACAATGTGCAGTAACAAAAACGACCACTGCTCCACTGGGAGTTTTAAGTTTTTTAATGCGTTGTAGGCAACCAACAGCGGATTCAACAAAGCCACTCTCAAGTGCATCACGCTGGCAACGCGGGGTAAATTCAAAATGGCGGCAACATGGTTGTCCGCCAGACGTCGTACGTTCTGGTACCGACGGGCAATCAAATCCCTAGCAATAGGGTAGTTTTCATCCGAGGGGGCCAAATGTTGAACCGATTCAAGGGCCTCCCCTTCCAACACGGATAACAAGTACGCCAACTTCTGGCCCTGGGTCAAATCATCCCGGGCATGTACGAGACTATCAAAAATATTAATAAAGCTCTCCCAGTCCTCTAGACGACCAGCAAAACGCCTTAAATCTAAGGGGGCCAATCTAGCAAATAGAGGGGGCATACTCTTAGATGTGACCGGGGACGGGCTCGGTTCATTCTCTCTTGCCACTTGCAAAGGTCGAGCCACCTGGGTAATTCTGTCCGCAAAATCATAACACTGGTCCACATCCAAACCGACTTCTTGTCGCATTTCCACATCGGCTTCAACAGTCTTTTCCAAAAATAAGGCATACTGCTCATCAACAACAGCCAAACGTATGGGCAGATCTACGTATCTGTTCAACAAGGCCTCCGTCCTATCCGGTCGATCCAACAATGCAACCGCAGAAGCTAACCACCGTAACTCAGAACGTATTTTGGCTTTAGCAGAGGAGGCCGTCATTGTAACGTCACAAATTTATCAACAAAAACAACAAATTCAAAATATTCACTATAACACAAAATCTCCAATATTTGGAGGTTATTAATAACCACAAAATTCCAATATTACAACAACAAAGTATTTATAATGACACAAACTCTTAAATATTTGGAGGTTATCAGAAAACAACAAAACTCAAGTATATAATTATAACTCTAACTCTCAAGAGGTTATAACTTAGACACAAACTAACTTTGACCTTATAAGTCAAAAGTTATTCAGTTCAAACAAATCACTGACTATTGAAATTCACTTGGATATCAACATACAACAAGAAAATTTTAATTATTTCAAAGCACACGTTTCAATAAGTTTCAATGTGTAAATAATGTCTTAAATCATTTAAGTTTCACTAAGTATTGAGTGCAAACTTATTAGGTAACCAAGCCCTTTTAGGACAACTTTTTATTAGCTATTATTTAGCAACAAACTTGTCAATATTCACAACTCAAATTTGCTAACAAAACTAAATAATAATTATTATGAACAAAGAAAGGCATCTGTTTACATTTTGGAACTTCAATACATGACAATTAATTACAAGACATGGAACCAATAACAAAGGAATGCCCTTTACTTTTCAAATGCAAGTTAATTACCATTTACAAGTACAAATTAATCTAGTCCGGACCAGATGGTCATCAAAACGGCACTGATTAATAGACAAAGTTTTGGCGTGGGCCTCTCAGGCCTTCAAACTACGCTCTGCTACCAAGAAATGTTCAGTACACCCCTGCCTAGACCCGCGGGGCCGGCATGGCGCAGTGGAAGCTTATCAGTATTATAGACTCCGGACAAAACTTGGTTTCAGCCAGGATGTAACTGACATATGGTATAAGGGGGCCCCCTTCTGATGCTCCTTCTTCTTCTGCAGACCTTACCAATTCGTCACCTTACTCACAAAACAAATACTACACAGCGGTCCCAAGACACTGGGCGTCCCGAATACACAATAACACACGCGGGGCTTGCTTATTAAGATATATTGTCCCGACAACAACGCGTGTGGTGGAAGGTTATCTTTCAAAAGCACCGCGACCGGCCCGATGTTGGATGGCGTCAAAATCTTGGTCGTACAAAACGGGATCACAAGGATAATTCAGGATTCAATTCAAACTCGATATGCCAGGCATATTCAACGCGAGCGGTTTTTAACAATTCAGCAAAATTAATCCGACCATTTTTTTACAAGAATTCCAATCAAGTTCCAGCTGTCAACTTCAAGTGACAGCGAAATGTCAATTTGACGTGACATTAGAGATGCGTTCAGAAACGTCGATCTTTTCCGAACAGTCCTACTTATAGCATTTTTTTCCATTCATAATAAACTAATCTGAATGGCTAATAGAGCAGAAAGGAGGGTATAGGTACACAAATAGAGCTTCACGTTTCTGGTCATTCCGCAAAAACATTCCGCTATACATAAAACAGCGCTCCGCCCGCGACTCCGTCCGCGTGGAATTGAGACTTTCACAAAAGTTTCATACAAACTTTGACCACTTTTTTCACCCCTTAAGACAGGGAATTTCCAAAAATCCTCTTAGGGCTCTCCTACACTGCCCAAGAAACATACATGCCAAATTTCAGCATCTTACGCCCAGTGTTGGCTGTGCGTTAGGTATCTGTCAGTCAGCTAATTGACTGAATACTAACTCTTGCGATACTAATATTTAGATAGATAAAACATTTGGTAATAAAATCACGCTTCCATCTACTGAGATTTACTCTACATCTACATGTACGTAAGAAATCACGTCCATGAACATTGCAAGTATGAATTATATCCAGTTCGAATTGGGTAATTTCCTGTCGCCCACACTTCGATCGATTTCCAATCTCGCGTCGATATTCAGTGGGCGTCAGGCCAGTGGCGGTGCGTCCTGTATCCAATGCCAGGACTCTCACGTTATGAATTTACATGAAGATCACTTCCCACATCAGGGTGCCTACCATCAACTTTAAGACAGCGATTCAAAAATAGCGCGATGCAAAATAGGTTCCTAAAATGAATTGCTTTCTTTCGTACTATGACCTTCTAAAAACTGGATCGCAAATGAATTGCTAAATGTGAATGACCGAACGATTTGTGTCCTTTTTCTTCTACCCGTCTCTTTCACTCGATTCTGTCATGCCCGGAGAGTGAGAGGGACGGGTATAACCTGCAGGTGTCATGTTAAATCGACCGGGTTATAAGTCAAATAAGAGGTCCTGACAGCTTAGCGGCTGTGAAATGTCATTGATCGATCACTGAATCGCTGTCATTGATATTAAGCTGTCGTGGTACGGTACGAATAAGCGAAGCAGATCAGTTTAGGTCCTATACAAAACCGCAATAAGAGTTGATGGTAAGCACCCAGGACTCTAACGTTATGAATTTACATGAAGATCACTTCCCACATCAGATATGGAGACACTATCGGATTATAATCAAGCCGTTAATACAAATGAGTGATATAAAGTCTAACCAAAATGGGGAGAAACAGGCAAACCTTTTTGTAGATGGCGTTTTGTGATTGGGGTCCACTTTCTTTCTACCTAATGTACGGATAATAATGTACTCTATGGTCAAATGACGCAATTAAAAGATTTCATCGATTTTGACAGCTGATGATATGATTGGTTGTTATTGAAACGTTATGTCACAATAACAACCAATCAACAAAACACCCCTCCAGTAACACCTACGCCCTCTGTCGTGATAAAAAGTTAGTTTTGCTCTCCATTTAATCATGGTCCATGTGGCTAATAATTTGTTTGAAAGCTTCAAAATTATAAAGGCCAGTGATAAAGTTAATGTTTGAATTTCCTTATTGAATTCTCATCTATAAGAAAATAGCCTTATGGCGTGTAGCAGTACAATTGGTTCGACTGTATCTTTAGTAAAATCGCGATTGGATTTTGCTTCATAGGTCATAATGTGGTTTTTATACCTATTTTTACAGTGGAATGGAACTCGAGAACACATGAAAAAGATAACTGAATAAAGTAAGTACTAAATAGGTTTCTTTAACATCTTTCTTGTAATCTATGCAAAAGAACTTCCTGGCAATTCGAAATTCCATTGTCTCCACGTCTTTATTGTCTTTTTTTACAAATTATTTTTAGACAATTTAAAATAAGTGAAACTTAATAGCTTGCAATAAGCTTAATGAACCTCAAATTGCCGTAGCAAGGACCGAACAAGCCGTTAAGCGCCGTCGACAGTTAGACATTATCGGATTACAGCAATCAAGGCGCGAGGGACGACGATGTCGGCGAATCGGTAATTGATATAATTATCGCAAAACTGAGCCAACGCTTGAAGACCGATAAAAAATATCTAATTTCTTCTTTAGTTTGGATTGAGACGTAGTCTCGTGTACCGTTTTACATCTATGTCCTCTTACCGTAAAGGCTTATTTACGCTGAAGCAACACTGTGCGACATTGCGGCATGCTACAAGGCTACATGCTACAAACACGATAGATTCCATGAAATATTTTTGACATAGGCTGCCCCATGCCGCATATGTTGGATTATGTAGCACTAGCTTTCCGTCCGCGGCTTAGCCCGCGTGGACTACACGACGTGATCCCGCGGGAATGTGATACTTTTCCATCCACACAACATAAAAAATGTGAAATATTGATATTAAAACTAAAATTGTTTAGTGAACCTTCGTTGAGGAACAGAGCATGTCACTTCTGCTGGGGCACAGACAAGATAGATCAGAGGTGCATTTCTGGTTATTCTACCGTCACTTTCACCTTCACTTCGCATTGAAACACGAAACCGAATGACAAATTTATCACAAACAAGTGAAAGTCAAGCGAAAAAGAAAAATCGACCTACAGGAGAATGGGCTACCACACATGCCAAATGTGAATAGATGGGGTATTAAGTTAACGACTACAAATGCAGTCAGGTCCAATGAGTTCATATTACAAGACATAGACGTTAAAACGCAATTCCCTAGCCTTCCTTGTGTACACATTCAATGATTAGCAGAGATCCACTGCTGGACGGCTGAGGGAGAACTATTAATGGGAGCCTGTAATCGAGTTATGTGGAGTCCCCTGGGCCTGGGTGCAGCTACACGGGATCATTAATTGGAACGACACAACGTTCATTTAGTGAATTTCGGGCGTAATTTATTATAATGTACAGCTGTCAATTTTTAGCCTCTATTCTATTAGGATGCCAGCGACAGTCAGGGCATAGCCCTACCTCACTTGGCAACGGGTTGGTTGCAACGCTTAGCCGCTGGCGCTCCAATGGAATATGTCCTGGTCCTGGCTCCTATAATGTTTCGATTGATTAATACCTATCTTTATTTCTTGAAAACACTGTTGCGAATTAAACTGTACTAGAAGCAACTTCAATATCCCTCCAAACTTTTAGTTGCGCTAACCAAATCGTTAATTAATGCTTCAGAAGTTCAAAGTTATGTCTAAGTTATCTTATAAACTTTTAACAACCCTTCTAAAGACTGGAAACAACCCTTAAGTCGTTGTTTCAACTTACATTAGCTCCGCCCAGCGCGTCGTTTGCGCAACCAAGCAATAATCGTTAGCTGGTTTGGGTAACGTCGTTAGCTTAGTTCGCGACTATCGCCGCGGTGTCGCGCGACAACGGGACAAACTCGATTACGATGCGTTTGATGTTTGGGGGACTTATGTCTTCGTAGTAATGCTAATATTACACGGTTCAACCAAATTGATTCACTTTGGTTATAAAGGCGCAGAAATACAGGCGCACATTGACATTGAATGATTCACTTTTACGTTTACATTGTTCAATTTGGTTGCTTCATCCAAATTAAAAGGCAAAAGTGAACCGTGTATTTCCGTCATAAGCTAGTGGTAATTTTAGACTTTGGCCGCATGTACAGTCGCCAGCACGTCGGGTTACTACAAAATGTCAAAAATTGTTAATTGAAACTGAACTCTTATTTGTTCGACATAAGTTGGAACGACACAACAACATTTGTTTTTATTTTCTTTTGTTCTGTACTTTTCTAAAGATGTTAGCATCTGACACGATCTTGCATGATTAGTATTGATTGTATTAAGTTATGGTACTATAAGGTCTTTTTATGTCTTTTTTTTTTACTCAAAATTTGTAATACTGTTTGTTACCTAAATAAATAAGTAAATAAATAAAATAAGGTTGAATTTTATTTGAAGAAATTTGACAGTTTGTAGTATGAAGAAAACGCAGACTCCAGATAACACTCATATAATTATTGATCCAACTTACAGGTACAGGCATAGTACAGGTATAACAATATAGATACAGTCGACGTCTTAGTGAACTTATCCCCTCGAGGCTAGTTTGAAGAATGACCTCTCTTTGCTCGTTAATCGGGCTCAAGTCTAGCTACCCCCCACCAATTTTACCACAGATTAGCCTATTAAATTTAACAAAATGGCGGCAAGAGACGGCATTACCAGTGTTGCTATTAAAAAATATGAAAAACCTTCTAAAATCATGACATTCGGCCATCTGATAACGTGCTGTCTCCCGACGCACATATAAAAATTATTTAGAATCAATTAATTAGGTAAGTATACAGCTAATATACTGATACACAATTATTCTCAATAGTAAAGTCTTACAACTATGTACCTATTTAGGTTAATCTTATAGTGATAAAAACCTTAAGTTAAAACTTAAAACATAATTGAAACAAATACATTATATTACACAATGCTCAACAATAATCTTTTAAGGAAGCCGATGACTTGTTTAGAATATAGATATTATCGTGAAAATATTGTTTTAGTAAATCGTTAAGTAATACATAATCAAATAAAATAAATTATCAATAACAAACTAATCTAAAACTATTTGAATCAATGTATAAATTAACATAATCATGACATTCGTTAACAATCGACTATTATTACTTAGAAAACTTATTTTGAAACTATACTTGTTATATAATCATGTATTGTGTAAGTAAGTATATGGAATGATTAAAGTAAAGTCTGGTTATAATCTATAAGCATTAGTTATGGGTCATAAAAGAAAAATGGATTAGCTTGGTACTAGTTTACATCAATGCATTGTCAGGAGCTACATTCAAGAATATTAGATGGTGTCAGAAGCAAAATCCCTAAGAATGTTACATTAGGAATAGGTAGGTACAGAATTTAACTTTAACCTGATAACTAGACACCCTTATCACTTCACTCAAATAGTGGAAAAAGCAACTACGAGTCATGAAAGGATTAAAGACCTAATATTAGATGAATTTAACTATCGCTAAGTTTGACCTAGTTTAGTCCTTACAAAAACAACTGTAGGCCTCTGCACAGTTACCAATTTTTACCCAGATATGAGTAACAAACCAAGTTATAGATACGTATTTACCATAGTGCACAATTTGTAATAAATCAAAATATGAGTTAGGACAACTAAAGGAATTATTTAAAGGCATGTTCGTAATATGCATTATTACCGATTAATTTAAATATTCTTATAAGGAAGTTACACTGATAATGAAGATGCCGCAGGTACAATTTGAACCGTCACAGCAACAATTTGCTTTTTCAACTTGACAACCAGTTGTCCAAGGTTTCCAGAGCATTCTTTTCCAGCACCAAATCTTAAATGCATCTATTCTCTGCCTCTGTTAGAATAGTACAATACATGGTTCCACTCCGTACATGAAAATCAAAAGATCATATTATTATCATTTCTAATGAATAAGTTAATGATTTTAAACAAGTTCGCAATTTAATATCAAAACTTAAAAATGTCTACAAGGTATCCTCATACGAGCATGACCCGCATCCTTATCAACAAATATTCATATTACTATGAATAATATTAGTGTAAATAGATTTAATAATTATAATTGGGATATGAAGAAGTATATTCATGGATAGAAATAGAACAAGTAAAATCATGAACAGCTTTTCGCCCAAATGAATTAACTACACGATGATTTCCCGTGAGAATAAAATATCCTCCCGGGGTCAAAAGAAGCCGATATGCTATTCCACAGACAAAAGATTTCAAAGATCCGTCCAGCCGATAGCCGTGATTGGGGAACAAACATACAAGCTTTTGCAATCATAATAGTAAAATGAGATAAGATACATGACATGATAATATATACTTCAATATAAGTCAATTTCAGTATCAGCGATCCACTCGTCTCAATATCCGACTTACAACCACAGCCCACGATGATCATCATCACAACAACGATCACTCTGTGATCTGCACCTTCAGTATCATATTATCTCCTCTCATTACCACAGCACGTACACTCTGCTGTCTCCAGTTTGTATGCTGTGTTGGTTCGTACGTTCAAGGGTAGCGGGATCCTCATTATTATATTAACTCGATGCTAGCTCATGATAAGTACCTACTGGATGCTACAATTGGCATCTGAAAGCAGTAAACTCACAACACACATAGTAACCAAATCAATTTTATTAATCATTCAAAAGAAATAGATGTATCTGATAATGAATCAATAGAAATAAATGTAAGTATATGAATTCTCATATTCTTTTATAAACATTAGTATGTAAGGTACTTAGTAACTTCAACCATAGTAGAAACAAATGATCAACTGACCAGATCTAAAAAATATGGAAATGATTACTACACAATATGTGAAGGAACTTCAAAGGTCCGTGAGAATGGTAAACTGCTAAGAATTTTAGTATCACGAGCCTACCAAATGAGACGGTAAATTTGACAGATCTACTTGATTTTTGGTTTAATAAAGATATTAATTCTCATTAAAATAACAATAAATTAGATTCACATAATTTGAAATCATATTTTGTCAATACGTACACTAGGACGGTAGTATTAAAATCCTCAAAAACTAATTATAAATCATACCGCCAATAACAATAAAAACACGGAAAAACTAACTTGGTATGCTACAGCAGTGGTTACTTGTGGCTTTATTTGTTAGAACAAGATTAAAACATGAATTAAAATGTTTGCATGAAGCTGTATAGAACATTTTAATAAATTGAGAGGTGTGATTGAGCAATAATCGTTTTACTTTATTTTGCTTAATTAGGAAAACATCAGTTACAACTTGACAGTGTAATAAACACGATCTACTTAAATGCACTATGGACTGTTTACATGTTTTTGCATTAAAAACATAATTTCATCACTATGTTAATGAAAACAACTAGAATAGATATCAGTGAATGCTTCTTGCAGTGCTGTCTAAGCAACTAAGTATTTCTGCTTTTGATTTGCATCTAAATCATTAAGAGAGATCTAGAACACTACGCAGTACGCACAAATAGCAAAATAGCTTCTAGTGATTTTGGCTGTAAAATTTTCCATCCGTCTAAACCAAAACTGAGTTGCCCGGAAGAAACCGCAGTAAGACGATAAGGCCACCATTTGGTTAACAGTTTGTTATCTTTGTATTATTATTATTATTTCGTGTGTGATTGTTCCGTTCGTAATATTGTGTACAAATAAAGAATTAATCTATGTATCTATCAAACTAGGTACTTAGATAAAGAATCTTCGACGTTCCCGGAAAAATGTAAAGAATGATGATTTCTAATCAGTCTTATGGCTTTATTGTCTAATTATGTAGAAGACTCGGAAAAGTATGTTCCTGATAAACTTTCTCTAGCACTCATCCACAATTTAGTTTGAATTTAAATAAAATTTGAGATTTAAGTTTGCCACTAAACTCAAATTTAAAAAGTCAAGCATAGTGAATTCTTTTAAATTAAGCTACATATAACAAAAATAATAGACGAAATGTCCACTTGAACAAAGTTACAAAAAATAAAATAAGTAATAGGAAATAGTAAATTTTGGATATCTTTGCATACCTACATTGCTTCCATCCCGAACTAAGTAACTCAAGCACTTGTGTTATGGCATTTGGGAACAACGACGGGGATTACCACATACAATCGGGCAGAATGTTGAAAAGTCCGCTTTAAACATTCACCCGACAGGGAATCGAACCCGGTAGGTACCTCAGAGACAGCGGCACCCCGAAAACTATGCGTACGTACACCGTATCTACAACACTGCTATGGAGATTGTTAAGCTTATACCAGAAATTAATATTGTTTCCATAGTTAAAAGGTCTATAACAATCTAAGTGACACAGATCACAGTTTATAAAAGTATTACCCAATCGCAATCTTGGAATACTAAATTCGCGACTTTAATAGTGTGCTCTTATTCAAAAGTGAATCGTCATCATGTCCAATCTTATCAAGATCAGAAATACATCCAGTTCTGCGTAAAGGTCACCTGGGCATAGACCTAGGCATAGAAAAACAAGCCTAGCTCATGGATATTGACCACTCATGAGAATCAAGATATGGTATGGATTTCGTATAAATGGAAACTAAGGTAATTATAAAAATCTTAAATAGATAAGACAATAACCCCTACTCAAATTATGGAGCATGTGGATACTTATTATGCAAGGAAAAAGAAATGATGCAAACATAATTTAGTATATAAATATCTTTATAAGTAAGTAGGTACTATGTTGGATAATTAGAGCGCATATTGACAATAATACTTTAAAGGTATCTACTGCTACAGCTGTGGTACCTACTAGATACTCAATGTCAAGCACGTAGGCAACTGTAGATTTAAAAGGCTTTTCATTCTTCCCTAAAAGTATTTTGATAACATCTAAATGATTCTATGAAAAGATAAGTTTTTATAGTTTTGTTTTGTTTTAGGTAGACCTTTACAAACTTTATTTAAGGGGGTGTTACAATCAATTTAGTCGGTTATGCGAGATGAAAATTAAATCTTAAATAGTTTTATTCGATATGCAAATAAATAAACATGAAACATTTTAATCAAAACAACTTCAATACTTTCCCATAAACAAAATGCTCTGCATCATCTCAAATCCTCTTTGACCAGATTCAGCTACGAAGAAAGGGTATTCCTCCTTCGCTCAAGACTCCCCTGGGTCGGCCACGTCACCCTGGAGGCCTACCAAGCGGCGCACCAGGTGGCGCGGGCCGTATTCGTCCTCAGATGCTATTTACCTTGGAATGTATACATTATTCATCGGCAAAAGATCGTTCCGTGTCATTCTATAATAAAATCATTAGGTTATCAACACAATATGCCCTTCAGGAAAATTCATGATTTATACTGTTCACTAGCTACAGTAGCTACCTACATCCTTTATTATTTACAAAAACCATTTCTTTTATTAAGAGCTACTTATCTAGTGCAAAAATGTAAAATGAGTATTGTAAAAACAAGAATAAAACGTTTGAAATTATCTTTGTTCTGTTGTAGTTTCATTTAAATCTAATAATCTTAAAAGTGGCCATACGGGTAGTAAACCAGTATGAAATATAAGTAGGTACTCATTTAACCAGCCTGTGAGAAACGTACTCACTTAACATTTAAACATATTCAGACGAATGTATGCCACCAACATACATCGTTCGTACTCTTAAATCCGGCGAGTGTATGCCACAAACATATACCGCCCCCTTAATTCCGACGAGTGTATGCCACAAACATACATCGTCCCCTAATATCCGACGAGTGTATGCAACATACATACATCGCCCCCTAATATCAAATTCAATTTAATGCATTTCAACAAACAAATTCAATGTATCTCTTATAACCAGTGAGCATGCATAGCTTGCTCACTCAACCCAGTGAACACCTTATATTTGTTCGCTCATCATTAAAAATTAAAAATATTCACATTAGAGATATCCAAATTCACGTAAAGACTTTCATATTTAAATATTTAAAGATACCATATTAAAATATTTGTATTTAAACTCATATTCATAGTTCAAGCAATTTATATTGCTATTCACGGTGTTCATATTAATTGAATCCACAAAATTTGTACCTATTAATTAATATATCAATAAATAGAAAGCCAGAATTCAATTGTAAGTAAGTAATACGTACCTATTAAACCAATCTTACCAGTAACGTAGGTAACCAGTAAGCATACATGACTCACTCAACCCAGAGAACAACACGTTCGCTCAATACATTAAAAACAAAGGAAAATTAGTAATAATTAATTTCAATAATATTAAGATAAATGAAATGTGAGCAACCAATCATAAATTATTCTTACTCTTTACTACTTCTTACTAGCTTCATAACTTATAGTTTTCTTTTATTTACTGTTGGTATTAGATACCACGTTAAAACATGGATTGTATGCAAGATTTAGTAGCCATAAGTGATTTCACTCTGTGCAACAGTAAAGGCAATCAAAACTAGCTCCAATTAGTGCTAGCACTAATTACTTAAAACATTACATGTAGGTACACAGCCAAAACTGCCAGTCCTAGCTCCATGTGTAAGATTATAAACAACATAAACAGCAAGTACTCTTATAATATAATAATGCCAATCATCTCCATTAATTCTGTACAATCCACATTTAATACATCATGTAAATTAAACAACAACAATCAAGATATTATGCCAGATTCATGGTACGCTATGATCGTGCCATACGAAAATATCTACTACATACCCGCGTTTAAAATTATGTAAGTATAATCGGAGGGTAGCCCCGACCGTACACGAACACAATTAATCAATTCAAATAAAAGTGTGATCTAGTTTATGTCCGTTCCGTCGGAGAGTAGCCCCGACCATGTACGGAACACAATCCGCCACACAAATATTCCAATTTTAACGCTTTAGATTTAACTAACACGATCGGAGAGTAGCCCCGAACACGAATTAGTAAAATCTTAGTACTAAGCTACGCATATAGACTTTTTAAATTATGTTAGTATAGTCGGAGGGTAGCCCCGACCGTATACGAACACAATCAATTAAAACACAAATGCGATTTAGTTTATGTCCGTTCCGTCGGAGAGTAGCCCCGACCATGTACAAAACACAATCCACCGCAAAGGTATTTAAAATGTCATTTAGATAAAAAAAAATACGCATTAACATGGAATCTGGAATATTTATCCTTTCTCTGCGTGAAGAGAATAAAATAACTCGTTTGGCATTACTATAGCACAGAATAAGCAAATTATTCTTATTATCAGGTTTAGAAATAAACTTACGTGGGTACTTTACCGCTTCTGAAATATGAAGAAAACGCAGACTCCAGATAACACTCATATAATTATTGATCCAACTTACAGGTACAGGCATAGTACAGGTATAACAATATAGATACAGTCGACGTCTTAGTGAACTTATCCCCTCGAGGCTAGTTTGAAGAATGACCTCTCTTTGCTCGTTAATCGGGCTCAAGTCTAGCTACCCCCCACCAATTTTACCACAGATTAGCCTATTAAATTTAACAAAATGGCGGCAAGAGACGGCATTACCAGTGTTGCTATTAAAAAATATGAAAAACCTTCTAAAATCATGACAGTAGTAACCTGACGTGCTGACGACTGTACTAAGAGATGCATCCTGGCTAGAAAAAGCTACCAAGCCGGCAGTTAGACACAGATATTAACACGCTAAATAAAACAAACTCACAGACATTTGTGTAGAAATAGATCATAAAGATAATAATTATAGATTTTCCGGTTTGGGTACTTATTTTTGTTAAGTCATACCTATGTCAAAACTTAATTATAATTTTATTTATTTCGTTCTGTGCTTAGGCTCAAAGATCAGTGGTGAAAGGGAAATATTCAAATCAAATCTTTTTTTTATTCACATAGACATAAGCATATGCAAGTACCTACTTATGAATCGTCAACATTTTCCTACCGCCCATTTAAGGCTTTAAGAGGGGTCAAATGCCTAAAAATTGGCATCTTTGAAGCAAAATATCTAAATATCTGTCTATTAAATTCAAATAAAAAAAATTGTCAATGAAGAACGACTACCTAATAAACATTTTTAATTGAAAGAAATTGTATTTTCTTAAACCACTTTTTATAAAAAAAATCCCCAATGAATCCCTATTTCACTCATAAATTGCAAAATTTCTCTAAATCGGCTCAAGCTTTTTATTTAGTTTTTATACCAATCGAAAGGTCTTAACGATGCGAATAATTTTAATTGAGAGTTTTATTATTATTCCGTATTTAACTGGTGAAAAGTAATTTTAACACAAAAATTGAAGTGTATCCGCGCGAGAGCGCCTGCCCCGTCGCCCTGTTATCACCCGCGAGCCCTGCCGGCAGTCAGTTTCGGTATTTCATCGAGAGTGGACTGCGCGCCGGTTTCGGAGCGACTTCAGTAAATAATTTTATAGATTTTGAAGAGTTTACACTCATTTTTACATGTACATATTAATAGAAATACTTAGTTCAGTTGATATCTTTAGCTTAATAACTGTAAATACTGCTTTTATGCAAAATTATTGTTTTTAAGTAATCATAGAAAAAATATGACTAGACGGTTAAGATTAGATGACACTACGACATATTTTTTGTCCTTTGGACTGAGCGCCGACAGGATGCAGTCGCGCTCATGTCAGAGTTAGTGATTTCTTTTTCTTGGGATGTGCTCAAAAGAAAATGCAAGTACAGTATAGTGTAGTAACAGTACCTAGTTACTTTGCATGTGGCGAATTAGGCTATACAAGGTACCTATTTTTTTTTTATCATTCCGGATAATTTTAGGGATTATTCTACTCATGAAAACAAACAACTTTTATTACGGGACCAACACTGAAATCGCGATAAAAAAATCAGCTGTTCCATACAAGTAGATTACACCCTAAAATTATCCGAGGTGATAAAAAAATTTAAGTGTATCTATTGCCAAACTTCATCAAAATTGGTTCAGTTATAATTATACGTAGTGTCCGACCGCAAGACCTTAAAATCGGCCAAGTGCAAGTTGGACTCGCCTATGTAGGGTTCCGTACCCACTTAACTTACCTATTGCTTAAACCTAGCCAAAATTCTACTATAATTTTTCGTCAGCAAAATATAACTTTGTTTTTCATAGAGTTTGTATGAATGACCAAGTAACATTTGCGGTTTTTGAAAATGTGTTATAACTTATATCTCAAAAAGTACATACTATATCTCGTTCAAACCAATTTTCGTTGAAAGTTTTTATTAAGATCTACAACATATAATTTTTCACTCTCTTATTTTAAAAGTTAGAGGGGGGGGGGGGACACACATTTTACCACTTTGGAAGTATATATCTTTTAAAATATTGACTTTGATAAAAAATTATAAAAGAAACCTAAATATCATTTTTAAATACCTATCTAAAGACACCTTACACTAATATGTATTATGAAAATATTTTTTATCAGTTTCAGTTCCATGTATTTTTTTTTTTATTTTCTATAAAAATCCTAAAGCGGTTCACAGAATATACCTACCTACCAAGTCAAGTCTGTAGTCGTTATAGTTTTGGAATAAAGTGGCTGTGACATACGGACGGACGGACGGACAGACAGACAGACAGACAGACATGACGAATCTATAAGGGTTCCGTTTTTTGCCATTTGGCTACGGGACCCTAAAAACGGTACGTACCCGAACCAATTTTCCGCGTCAAACCGAACTCGAAAAACCAAATTGAGTTAGGTACCCTAAACAAATAACATACATTATGGATGAACATGAGCGGAAAGTAAAAACCTATGTGTACTTTCGATGTACAAGTATTTATCTTAATTTTTAAATCAATGAAACCTACTGGTAAAATAAATAGCTTTTAACTTTTTTTCATACATCACCACTTCACCAGATTGCGCGATACTCCAGCAGGAAAGTAGCTTCTACAAGAAAACGAGTTGATAAACCGAACAAAGCGGAATGACAACAAAATATTTGTATTTCGTAAAAAAAAACATACAGTCGCGTTCGTTTCTTTTCATGCGTTTTCATATTTTTATTGGTCAGTATGGGTAAATAGTGCATTAATATTGAAATAGTTTATATAGTATTCTTCCCTCTTTATTTAGTCGGCATACAATACCTCAAAAATGGTATTGGGAGGTAAGTAGGGCATAGAAAAGTATGCCTCTTGGGGTAAATTATAAGTTTATACACGATAATTTTTTAATCAGTGCACAAATTTTTAAGATTAAATCGGTAAGTGAACAACTTTCTCCTAGGACACCTCCCTTCCTAAGGTTTATTTTTGCTAATGCGCTTCGATTTTAAAGCACGAAGTGTGTTAATGCTCTTCAATAAACATTTATTTATGTAACAAGCAATATTGATTACACATAATGCAGAATTTACGAATATTTTGTGTAAAGAAATAATTTTCGTTTTACACTAGGGCTGTATCAAGTTATCGATATTTCGTGACCACTGTCTTTCACGCGGTAAACGAATATGTATTAGATACTGTTATTAAAGTACCTATATTACGTTTAGATATGAATTACCTGGGAATGTAATCCCATTTAAGATACTTAACTGATCCATAGGTATCAGTTTTTGACTTAGAATAGGTACCTATACTATCATTAGTAATATAAGTATCTTTCAGATTTCATACTACCTTGGATACCAGAAACACATGGACTAAATTGATTATAATATGCAGTAAGCATTTTGATGAAAAATATTTCCAAACGCGAGTAGTGAAACGTACTATCGTGCTTCCACACCAACAAATTGTTCAAAGGATTGTGCGAAGCATGGCCGGGTCGCTAGTGTATAATAAATGATTTAAAATCTCTTCGGAGTTTTTCTTAAATTAATATGCATACTTCACCGCAGAATCGTAGTTTTAGCCATAAAAAATACCTTCCCATCCTATTTTAGTTATATTCATAATATTACTAGGTATATATTAATATATTATTATTAGAAGACCTCCGTGGCCGCGCTAGTGGTGTACGCGCCGGTTTCAAGGTGCCGCTATCTCTAGAGGTCCCGGGTTCGATCCCTGGAGGGCTACCGCGAAACTTTATGGTTGAATGTGTAAAACACATTCAACCAAGAAAAGAAATATTAAGAATTTTTAATCCACAACGGGGTAGCACTTAGTCTTCATCATACCTGATGTTAAGTGATGATAAGGCTGAAGGTGGAACGGCACTACTCCCGGAATCCTCCTTTACTGAGGAACTGGCTATCTTATTTCTAACTGCCGGAATCTCTCTGTCTGATCCCTAACTTTTTTCAAAATATTCTATAGCCTATGTTAATTAGGGATAATGTAGCATTCTAAAAGTGAAAGAATTGTTGAAATCGGTCCAGTCGTTTTTGAGTTTATTCGTTACATACATGAATACATACAAATCTTTTCTCTTAATATTATTATTATATATATGGGAAAGGTGTACATAATGATCCCTCGAGGTAAAATGATTCCCTACAGTTTCAACGAAAATACTAGTGCCATCTTTGCGATTTATTGGCTAACGTCTTCCCTATACTTCACTCAGTAGCCCAATAAAGTGTCATGGCGGTTGATCTCACCAAGATAATGTTTTGAGGTCAAACTTCGACAATTCTTGTAAATTCAACATTCGGGGTAAAACGATCCCCTTTAGTAGTAATAAAACGATCCCAGGAATAATTTCACCAAACTTGAAAAACAATTTAAAATTAGTCATGTTTTTTATTGTATTCCTACCTATTTGTACTTTTTACAGATCATGCCACGTACATTCAAAGAAAAACCTACCGACAAAACTGGGAGTGAGATTTCTGTACGACAAGACAGTTTTCTGTACCCGTAATGGTTCTAAAAACAAAAAGGCAGTTTGTGCAGTTTGGACAGTAAACAAACGGTGTTTACTAAGCATGAGAGAGAACTCGTTGAGCACATAAAATATATTGAACCAAAAATGTATGGGTTAACCAAACAAGATAGTATGGGATCGTTTTAGACACCCAGGTGTACAAAATGATCCTTTATTAGAGGTTTGGAAAATCTCTAATAAATCTAAAGATATAAAACCAAACTGCAATAATGGCATGCCAGTATAACAAACAATACTTAAATGACTTACCCAAAACTTTTTCAATGTTTGCTTTTACTATAATATTTTGGATACAGTAACCGATTTCCCTTAGGGGGATCATTTTGGACACCTTTCCCCTAATATAAAAGTAATAAGTATAGTATAAGTGTAGATGCACTAAATTTAAGCACGAACTGTTCAGTTAACTCGTTTCCCTTTAGAAGCTTCTTTCGTGCTGGAGTAACGCACACTCTGTGGTAGAATAGCTTAGTGATTTATTAGAACTATTATTACTTATACGTAAGTGGGTACGCATTTTTAACTAACATATCAAAGCTAGCTAGTACGCACTGGTACCACTGTTTTATAGTTCTTAAATTGGAGTACGTAAAGTCTTGGCCGGTTCCTACATAACGTGGAACACTTCTAAACCTAAAGAACAGTCTAAAGGGATTTAAAAAAAAATCAAAATCCGCCACTTACGATTTATTAAATATTAATATACTTAAAGCCTGACTAGAAAAAATAAAAAACCTTTCAGCTCCTCACTGTTACAAAATGGCAAAATAGAAAAAAATTTTTCGCTACATTTCCTTTTTCATTTTCTGGTCATGCTTTACATACATACATACATACTAAATGGGTAAGTTAAATAAAAGCTTGTATGTAAGTAATATGAATTTCGGCCGACGAATTGTCTTGGCGTCCACAATATACCGAAGGAAGACACGCATGACTCGGTGATGCGCATCTAAAATAGGCAGTATTCCAGAACATAATACTTATTCCCTCTGCACTTAACTAGTCATTGAACTATTCTTAGCAGTACTGAACATTTCCGCTAGATGGCGGCGACGTCGGCAAAAGAATATGCGAGCTCCAAATCGTCAAGGTCACTCACTCCTCTTAAGACCTTAAGACTTTTTTAACTGACAAGAAGAACAGGCTCAATAAACTTGCCTGCGTTTCTTGGGTAACGACATAAAAAAAAATCGTTACTTATAACGACAACTGCTTATAGCATAGCATTTCATTGGCTAATTAATTTATTCATACTCAAAGTATTTGAAATAAACCGCTGAAGCTTTGTTTGATTGACTTGACCTTGATATTTTGTTGCCTGGGTAGAATTTATTTATAGTTCAAAGTGATCCCGCGTTCCTGAGAAAGAGTTATGTCAGATCTAGACAGACAGCTCAGTGATCGGTTTTACCTTTTATGATAAAGTAAATTTTATTCTACCTGTCTGGCACCGTTTATTTAGCTAGAACGTTTTTCTTATACAGCAAATACGTGTAGGTACGTACTATGCGATTATTATAAGAATAGGACGGGTTGTTGACAAACTTCACTCTAAAAAGGTACAGTTCGCAAGAAAGTACAAAACAAAATGAAAATAGTTTTTTTTTATTTTGACAGAACGTGGTTTGAGTATTGCCACTTTCAAAACGAAGTTTTTTTTAATTTTTTTAATCCACCTACTCGTTATGCCAGCGCCAGACATAGCACAAACATTTGAATAAATGTTTGGACACATGTGTAGCACGGGTATTTGAGTATTTGTTCAAAGCTTTGATAAAATACTAGAGCATATTTCTACAGTACTTTGCAATGTCAGAAGGAAAAGTCTTCAATGTCTTTGTAGCAGTAGCAGCTGCAGTAGCAGTTCAGACCAGCGGGACTATGATTCTCAAATGAATGGAATAGAAGAGGTGGAATAGCATACAATTGGCGGATTCACGAAAGGCGCCTCCCCGAGTGGCTTGATTGAATCGCTCCCCGTGATACCAATACCTGGCGCACCCTGGTAACAGCTAGATTCTGCCGAATCTAACTTCAATCAACGTGCATAATCTAGCTGGCCAATCCTTTTACCATGATAGACCAATACAATTTTTCACTAGACCCCCAATTTACCAATTTTATTGTAAAGTTGATTATTAAATTATTTTCATAACTTGAATTCCTGTTTAATTTAAATATTAAACCAGTAAATAGAATTAACATTCAATTTATTCTGTGTTATTGAAGCATAGTATTAAAGTACCCCGCAGAACAATAAGTATGAAAAAATGGGTTCAGCAGTTAAATATCACAAAATTTTAATTTGATTGAGATTCAAATTACCTGATCATTTTCGTAAAAGCATACTTTCATGAGTCCTATACTTTTCGAAAAAATCAAGTTAATGATTTGTATTTATCTGCAAATTATTCATATGTTTTGGTTTGCACGAACATCATTCTTAATTTATCGTAAGCTATGACATGATCTGCCCCCTGATTCACGATTTAAATTTCTTTTTTGCACACCATACTGAAGTGAAGTGAAGTTAGTTTGACAGAACTTTGACAGCTTGACGTCACAACATGGCGGCGTCCCTATCCTATTCTTATAATAATCGCATAGTACATAGAACCAAATAGGTTATAAAAGTAAAAGAACTTTTTGAGCTAGGTATAATACTGTGTAGAGTATACTTAAGTACCAACGTCATTGTACTTTTTAATGATATTCGTTAAGTATCTGTTTATGTCTACCTACGAATATATTAAGAAGAAAAAGTATTCCAAAAACGCTCAATTTTCCTTATTTTTGCGTGTAGCTATGACGTCACACCCTCCTTATTTAATGATGGCATTGTTTCGCAAACATTTGCCCTTCGTTAGCCGCCTCTTCTGTTCAAACAACAGAATATATCCTGGGAAATATCCTTAAACACATAGACACAAGGATGAATTTCCAACGCACAAAATTTTATTAATATTTGTAGAAGGCGCTCTGGGACAAGGTTTGCTTTTGTTCTGTTATTTTGTTAGACAACAACTGTTTTATTAGTGTATAAATTCTTCATAAAATGTACTAAAACATTTCAGGATTTTATAACTGAGGTAGGTATAAAAAGCCTTTTTAAAAAGCATTTTCATAAGTCATAAACATCGCCATGGTTGGTTCGAAAATCGCAATCGGAAATGTTTCACAAAATGCTGTTTTCCGTTTTATATAGGTAACTTTTAACTCTTACGCCGTCCATGGGACGCGAGAGTGTAATAATTTCAATTTAAGCCGTAACTGGCACTGCTAAGTAACTGGTTTTAAATGTACCCAAGACTCTAAAGTGCTAACAATAAAGGCATTTTAAAATTTTGGCGCATTGTCTGATCCTAGTTTCATGGTCCAAGTTCTTCTGCATGACGGAGGACGGATATCAGATCTAAGTAGAACGCAAAACAGGACTAATGCTACTTAGAACAGATATTTAACAGATCCGGTGCGGAATCGCTCTTACCTAATGCTAATTATGATTAGTTCTTTCCAACATTGTTCTGCCCGATAGGGTTATACACAAATGTATTTTTAAAGACCTTTTAAGTACAGTCGGAAACTGTACTACGCGCTACGGTAGCACAATGCGAAACCAATCAGCACGGGTAGCATGATGAACTCGAGAAAGTTTTGTCTGTAGGTATCGCAACGTCAAAAATAACATTTCATCGTAGACAAACCTATTGTTCGGCTGTCAATTATAAACTTTCGAGGTAGACAAAACTCCTCTCGGGTTTGTAATGCTAGGATAGATTCTACATATATAATTGAACGACGAGCCCAGTCACGCGCACAGTTTGTAGAAAGTGGTGATGCGCTTGGTGAGGTAATGATAGAGTTCCCAGACTGTAATCCCTTCATGTAGCGTTTGTTTAGCGTATAGACGTTCGATGAACGTATGCACGTCACCACTTCAGGATTTGACATGATCATCGAACGGCTATAAGTAATGGAAAACCGCAAGTGTGAACGGAGTCAAAAGGTATTGAGTATTGACAACGCGAACCGGACGACGTTCAGTGAGCAGGCCCCCTACAAGGTGGACCGACGATCAGAGGACCTAGTCAAGTGGCTTTCTATTAACGACATCGCCAGTAGAATAGAAAGAAAATGTATGGGATTGACATTAGCTGTCACGTGATATTTCGATCACTAATGTCAATCTCATACATTTGTCTTTCTATTCTACTGGCGACATCGATAATAGGTCATCGATAATAGCCCTCTGGGGGGCTACCGCGTAACTATATGGGTATGAACTTCATACGTTTTTTGGAACTTTAAGTCAATTTTATAAAAAAAAATAGCCACTATTAGTTTCTTGTTTTGTGACGTCGGGTATAACGATAGCTAGCTAGGAACGTTCAACAGAACAAAGCAGCAAAAATCTATCAAAGTAAGGAATTCAAATGACAGTTGAAGCCCATACCCATATCCATATTTCTTAGCCGGTAGCCCCCCTGGTCATGGTCGCGGGAAGCCGCTGGATGCGGGCAGCGCAGGACCGATCACTGTGGAGTTCCTTGGGGGAGGCCTATGCCCAGCACAGCGTCGTACGGCTGAACTGATTGATGATGATGAGTACTGACTAAATATTCCGTCAAGGTCGGCAAGATACTACCCCATTTATCCCATCTGTGTGCCATTAGTCTCTTCAAACTATCGCCAGAACTCCTTCCTGCTGCGAGCAAGCAAAACTCTAAATGATTTTATGCAAATCCAAGGACTCACTCTAGTTTGGCAACTGCAAGGCGTTTGATATGTAAGGATTTCTTTAGGACCGTACAGTACATGCTTAATTGAGCTTCTTGTAAATTAATGTAAATCAAATTGTGTAAATTATTGGTTTTTTAACAAACGTGATTTTATGCTATTGCCCACACTATTCATATTTAAAGTATGTTTTTTAAATGTGAAGACCTATTATTGGCCGTCTGTTTTTTATGTAAGATTTATATTCTGTTTGTTTAGTTGTTGGTTTTCTGAAATAATAAAATAAAAATATAGTAGATTGAACAACAAGTGCATAAAACGTACTATTTTACCCGAGATGTATATATCCATCCGAGCCGTGTAGGCGAGGGTGGATAGTCAATTCGAGGGTAAAATGGGTTTTATGTACAAGTTATACACTCTGCTTTTCACTTAGAGAGTGAGGAAAATAAATACCAATATTGCAAAAAAGAAAAAATAAAGACTTCGCCATATTGGCGGGAAGACTTTCTTTTTCTTTTTTTTTATACGTGGCATTGGTAGCACAGTGACTTTAGCATTAGATCGTAGTCCATAATGCTCTTGAAATACTTATTTCTTAGAAAACTCATTAATTTTGCCTAGTTTTATTAATTTAGCAATTTAACATGGATTATGTACAAAATTGAAGAAACAGAATGAAATAATAAGTTTATTTTACGAAGTTTAATTGCGTGTGTGGCTGTTTACCTGACGATCTTTGTCTTAAAGTCTGAGACTTAGACGAAGATTTTACTTTATGCACTAGAGCATAAAAAGCGATTTTATGCACCCTATACCCAACATAAACACGAACTTTACGAGCATGAGAAGTGAAAAATAAATAATAGACTGACCTGTGTCTCTAAGCTGCAGAGACTCGACTTTGTTAGAGAGGTAGCCCCTGATGGAGCTGGCGACGCGCGAAGGCGAGGCGGCGGCGGCGCGCCCGCGCAGAGCGCCCGTCAGCCGCCCGAGCAGCGCCCCCTCTTCCTCCACCGTCGCCCGGGGGCTGGGCCCCCCCGCTACCACCCGCGAAACCCGAAACAATTTTAAACTTCGAACGCGTGTAACTGGCACTTTGTAAATTTTTAATTTTAATTTAAATAGAGTAAGTAAAAACTTTTTTCTAGTTTTATTCTTTTTCTAAATATAATTTATTCTAGTAGTCGTATTTTTTCAGTGCATTTTTTGATATGTATTGGTTTGAGGGCGTCAGTGATCGACCATGGTGCGCCGGGTTTTGTTGGTCTGGAACAAATAAATGGTAACATAAGTATTTAAAATTAAATTTTGTTGATTGTCTAGTTAAGAAATACTGTTCAAATGCGCCTATATTACGTCAATGCCCTAAAAAGACATTAAAATAACTGAAAAAACACAATTGCGTAACAATTTTCTAGCTATCTTCAGTTGAAAGAAGAAAACATTAATAACATACATAATACACATTAATAACAACATACATAGGAGTTAATGGAATCAAGAATTGGCATCGCTTATTAGTTAAAAAAGTCTCATAACATACCTAGTTTTATCTCAATCACTAGACTATAGCGATGATTTAATGAAACCTCTAATTCCCGAATACTCGTACGCTACTTATCTTTGGGAGCGTCTCAAACATCATGGCAGCTCTTTCATAAGTTTGACATTTAAACTCTCTTCTAGCCCAAATTTGCGTGCCCAACAGGGTCCATAACAATGGTCTTTTATTATGTACGTAACATCTCTGTTAACATTATGGTTTAGCAATAAATGATTTGATTTGATTTAAAGTGACAGGGCGATGTTTGAGACGCTCCCAAAGATAAGTAAGTAGTATAGTAGTGTAGTATAAAAGTCATACTTGTCTTAAATGTAAATCAATATTCTATGACTATTATTTGTTAGAATTATGACAAGCATTAAGAAGCTAGCTGTTAATAGTTATAGCCTAAACCCACAGTTTATATGTACACACACAACCAAAACAACTACATCTCATTCACAAATTCAGCGTAAACCATAGCGATTTCCCGAAATAAAAAACATGCGGCTACCCAAAAACATTATCTCTACATACAGCATCCGAACGGATGTGTATAGCCGGAAGCTGCCACTCGGGCGAGTTCCGGCGGCCATCTTGGTCCGGAAGCGGTACAGTTTATGGCTTCCCGCCTCCCGCCAAATGTAACTCCTGAATTACAACGTTCATGGCTTTCTTATCTGCAGGAAAGTCGTAAACGAACAATGTTTTGTGTAAGGGGAGTGAAGTGATATCGAGATTAACTTAATAGAGAAGTTAGTTGAAGCTCTCAAAGCGTGCTTTGAATTTCTAATATTTCGACTTTAGTCCCTGCTTTTGAAGAAGCGATTGCCTTAACTTAAATGTCTAAAAAGATGAAATCCTTACACACTTTTCTTATATGTTTAGTATTAATCTTATGTTGGGATGTTTGTTACTTGGCATGGCAAAACGGCTAAACGGATCTCGACGAAATATAAATAAATAAATAATAAATAAATAACTTCTTACATTCACACCAATTATCTAAAGCCCATGTTAATTTCATTAAGAAGCTGTATCATGGAAAACTTGATAACGGATAAATATATACTTAAATACTTTTTGTTTGTAAATACATACTTAATATACAGTTAACACCCAGACCAAGACAAATAGACATGTTCATGCACACAAATATTTGTCTTGTTCGGGAATCGAACCCGAGACCACTGGCACAGAAGGTGGGTAGCCTACCCCTGCGCCAAATCATTCGTCAAAAAAAAAAATATGAAAAAAAAAATATGGCACAGAGATAGATTACTTACGGCCAAAAAAAGCCTTTAGACTTATAACCTCGGAAAAATATCTAATTTCCACGGCAAACATCGCAAGTGGAAAGCTAGTACAGAATAATGACATCTTCAAAAATAATAATTTCAAAATTACCGTGCCGTTATTAAAAACCAATACTTTCAAGTAAGTAGTAATTATTTATTATACAGGGTGTTTTTCTATAAGTGCAATACCTCTTAGGTGGTGATTGTGCTCATGAATATGAACAACTTTTACTATGGGGCCAACTCTGCAACTCAACAAAAAAAATCAGCTGTTTCATACAATTTGTTAATACCTACCTGACCAGAATGTATGGAACAGCTGATTTTTTTTTGTGAAGTTACAGAGTTGGCCTCATAGTAAAAGTTGTTCATATTCATGAGTACAATCACCACTTAAGAGGTATTGCACTTATAGAAAAACACCCTGTATATTATAGGACCACGCAAATCACAATATTGTGTAAAAAATCAATTGGAACCCGCAAGAGCATCAATAAAAAGGATTGCAGAAAAAAACTTTTTCGTCAAATATTTTTTTCTTGATTCTTATTCTGGCATCTACTATCGAATTAGTTTACACCTTTTTTGCACTCTGTTACCTATAATATAAAATGAACATATTTTACAACAAATACCGAAGTATGACAAGTTCATCAGTTCATCAGTATCATACTAGATTACCATTTTTCTAATGCGATTTGTGAGAAATCCCCAGACCTGCGGTAAATGTCGCCATTATAAAAAATCATCAGCGTGCCAGGAACACATAAACTAAGAAACGTTTGATTTCTGTTGGTGGGTAGGGACGCTAATTTGCGTGGTTCTTTAACAAAAATGTTATGAACTTCTTATTCATTCTCCTTTCTGTGAATCATTTTACTACGAATTCTACCGTTTTGTAACCACCTACTCGCGAGACGAGACGAAAGCTCATACAATGCATGCAAGAGTCATGAAAAATAATATCATTTCCGATCCATACTATATACTTAGCACAAAAACTATCGTAAACTATACTATCTAAGTACTATCCGCGAAAAATGCTGTGAATATGTGCTTTTGTCAAAATATCTATTGAATTTTAATTCCTTTTACAACCAATAGAGGCTATGCTCTGGTTTTCATACAAAATTTTAATATCACGATAACGATTACCATAACGATAAGTAGTTATTTGTGCCAGGGGTACTGATATTTTTTTTTGTCTAGTATTTGGTATAGAATTTAAAATCCTACTAATATTATAAATGCGAAAGTTTGTGAGTATGGAAGGATGTATGGATGTTTGTCACTCTTTCACGCAAAACAACTGAACGGATCTGGATAAAATTAGCAAATAGCAATAGATTATAGGCTGGAATAACACATAGGATACTTATTATCCCGATATTCCCACGGGAACGGGAACCACGCGGTTGAAACCGCGGGCGGCTGCTTGAGTAGTCCTACTAATATTATAAATGTGAAAGTTTAGATGTTTGGATGTTTGGATATTTGTATGTTTGTTACTCAATCACGCCAAAACGGCTGAACGGATTTGGCTGAAATTTGGGACATATATACTTTGTAGCCTGGAGAGGAACATAGGCTACTTTTTATCCCGGAAAAATGTCACATTCCCGCGGGATAACGTTGTATAGTCCACGTGGGCGAAGCCGCGGGCGGAAAGCTAGTGAGTATATAAAATGCTGTCGTTGAAGTTTTCTTAAATACTAAACAAAATTATATCGAACTGTTTAAAGTGTTTTAGTGTTTAAATGCGGATGAGATATAGTCCACTCGGTCGAAATAGTGACTAAGTGGGAAAGTGGTGAGAAAAGACCTATTAGTAGTAGTAATATAAAATATATTAATGAAAGTAAATATTAAAGTTAGATTAAATTATGGCAAGATTGATAGTGTTACCTTTAGATCAAGATTTAGGTGAAAAGATAGGAGAATTAGGTAAGTACTTGTCTTGGTTTTGGTAAAAAATCTTGAGCAAGTACATCCGTGAGTCCATTGATCGGATTAAAAAGAAAATGTTTTTTTTATTTTTACTATATTGCATCAAATTGAAAGCCACGTCATTGTTTATTGCAAAAAAATGCACTATACGAAATCTACCAAATATAGAGCAGTTGAAAGTTAAATTCGCATTTAATTGTTAGATGGTGCTTATGAAATTTGGTAGTTTAATTGTTACTTATATAAGCACCCGTTTCAGCAGAATGACCTTCACTGAAAAATCACTACTTTGCCCCCCCCCCTCCCCGCCTTCTTTCACTCACACACACATGCCCTTCTATACACACGGTTACGCAAACACACGCAATAGCCGCAGGACCCCGTTTACGTAACCGACACTTTAGTATGTACTAAATAACACGTGTTTTATCTATATTTAGAATTTTGAACAGGACTCCATTCACTACACTTTTCCTAAGAATACACAAACAATACACAACTCTAAAACGACTAATATGAATAACAACACACTCTAACACTGGCAGAAAAACGTTCCAATGCGTACGAATTTCGAAAAAACAAAAATGGCGGCTATAAATGCAATGGAATTGATATTGACCTTTTTTGATATTTGGCGCAAGCTTGGCACACCTGGGACACCTCACCCAGACTGGCATTCCCTGCCAGAGAGCCTGAAAAGGCTTCGATGCCTTGCGCGAAAGCTCGCGCTGTGATTGGCGGAGCGCCGCTCGTGACGTCATGTGGCGGGAGCCAATCACGAGCCGCTGAAATTTCATGTAGGTATGAGAGGCAGAGCGGTCGATTACTAAAAATAGGCCCTCTGGGTCTTCTGTGGTCGATACTGCCTTATCAAACATATATCTAAATATTGAGGACCATGTTTTTTGGGATATTATTTGTAGTCTTGAAGAAATGGAGTGGCCGATAACTTACGTAAGATAGTTATTCTGAACCTTTTACATAATAAATGTCGTGCTAGAGAAAAAAATCTTTCTGTGTTCTGTGGTCGTGCTATTATCCCACTGTTGATATAGTTTTTATTTTCTAGGACTACCTATCAGATACTTTTTAAACTTGATGATTGATCTGTATTTAATGTATCAATGAAATTATTTAGTTCAATTTACCAAGTGTAAATAAATAAGTAATTTCTTACAACGTTTAAATGAAACCCATGTTTTCATTAAGAAACTATGTCATGGAAAACTTGATAACGAATAAGGAATTACTTAAATACTTTTTGTTTGTAAATACATACAAACACCCAGACCCAGACAAACAGACATGTTCATGCACACAAATATTTGTCTTGTCTGGGAATTGAACCCGGGACCTCTGATGCAGAAGGCAGGTATCTGTACCTCTGCGCCAAATCGGTCGTCAAAACGATAATAAATCATGTTTAATACTTGTTAATTAAGTAGTTTTGACGACCGATTTGGCGCAGGGGTAGGCTACCCACCTTCTGCGCTAGTGGTCTCCATATTTGTGTGCATGAACATGTCTATTTGTCTTGGTCTGGGTGTTAACTATGTATATTAAGTATGTATTTACAAACAAAAAGTATTTAAGTATATATTTATCCGTTATCAAGTTTTCCATGATACAGTTTCTTAATGAAATTAACATGGGCTTAGATAATTGGTGTGAATGTAAGAAGTTATATTATAAGTAATAACATATTTTCTAGTGGTACTTACAGGTGTTTTTACACTTAACAGGGATAATCAACCATACCCTGTATGTTTTTTTTTATATATATATTTTAAGTGATTTTGGGGTCTCACGGCACCAGCAAAGGCGAAGACGCAAAGAAATAATAAATTAACTACTACAATAATTGATTATTATATTATTATAATCAGGAATCATGACAGTCAATTAGAAATCATTTATTTCTAAGCTAAAACTATGGCTGATTTTTCATACTTTTTAAGCAGCTCATAGCCTTAGTGGTTCCGTTAGTTAATATTAAATATCGTTAATCGTTAAAACACTGTTCCCGCACTCCAACTTTATTTTTGAAAAACAACAAAATCAGAACCGATTTCTCGACCTTTGACGAAATTGAAATTTCAAAAGACACGCAATATTTTACAGTAGTAGTTAACGTTAAAGTTTAACTTAACTCGTAAATAACCTCTTCCGCTATCTGTTATCTATCTATCTATATCTATTATCCTGCAAAAATAGGGGTCAATGCAGAATGCGGCGGGCTAGAATGGGTTAATGCAATCTATTGTATAAATTAATTGTATGAAATGCAAATGTATACTATAATTATTAATGTACTTATTAAGTTTTATCTGTATTATTGGGGCGTCACATGTTCTTTTTATGTTCTAATACCACCTAAGACAAACACAAAACACTGTGACATGCAATAAAGAAATCTGAAATCTAAAATCTGTATCAACATGCATACAAACAACTTTTACTGTGTGGTAACAAAATTGAAATCGCGAAAAAAACTGTTCCATAGAAAATTCAAAATCGAATAGATCAAAATGTTTGTGATACTTAGCTGATTTTTTATTTGCGATTTCAACTTTGGTCCCATTGTAAAAGTTGTTTGTACGCATGAGAACATTTTGTGCACTATCTTTGCAGAACCCTGTATATAAATAACTCTTGCGTTTCTGATTGACTGACAGACCACGCACAGCTGAAACCACTGGGCGCAAAAAGCTGAAATTTGGCATGTATGTTCCTTGGGGAGTGTAGGGGAGCACTAAGAGAGGATTTTCGGAAATTCCCCCTCTAAGGGGGGAAAAAGCAGGTCCACGCAGACGAAGTTGCGAGCGGAGCGCTAGTAACTAATAATAAAACAATTCAATAAATATTATCTTTACACTCAAATGAAAAACGGGCGACAAATCAATGTTACCGTTCGTATCGGCTTATATTAGAATTGCAAATGTCATGGCCGAATTCGGCAAAACGAGGAAATATCTCGCGAGTCGCGGCCGAGAGCCGAATTATTCAAATCTATCAACTTTATGGAAACTTCCCTTTAGCTTTGATTGCTTTGGGGAGAAAAGCTTTTAAAAATTAATGTTACGACCTAGTTCTTATATATATTCTTAACTTATGTATTCTCTTCTTTGCTATCAATAAATAAGTATATTCTTCCGGTATTAAATATGTGTGTGCCTCTGTCCTTTACCTTTCTTTTCTTTCACCCGAGGTAGCCTGCAAGAGATTGTTATTCAAGATTCAAGAGTCAAATTTGTTTATTCAATTTAGATTGTTATTTACAATACTTGTGAACGTCATAGAAGCTACGCCATCGGTTCGCAAACCCTACAGCGGGTCAAGGATCAGGGAGATGTTTTTTTCTCCCTGTTTTATTTCATACAGAGTCGTCAAATTGAAAAATGACCTTAACATGGTATGACTTAGGTCAGTTTCCATCACAATTACACAATGGGTTATGATAAATACAGTTAAGTATAGGCGAACTTATGATCATAGCGGTGAACAATTTTCAATTACTTAGAAACTCTAATTAAAGCTTTTATATTAGTTAAAAACAAAAGACAATTCTACTATATACTGCAAGTTGCGCCATACATGTTTCAAATGTAATTCTTAATAAAATGAATAAAAACAAAAGAAAACACATTTTAAGGCAAGAAGATAAGAGCAGACCCATTCCCACTGGCAGCACCCGTTCACGAGCATGACGCATGAACCAGCCATCGCTTCGCTCAACCATATTTTAGGGAACGTAACGACCCGCCTCACACGCCACCACCGTAGAAATGTTTTAGTGTATTTAGCAATAAGGCCGCCTTGTTGTATGCTTTCTGTATTATTGTTGATTCTTTTTTTGTTATTTGTATTATCTATTGTGTGCAATAAAGTGTTTCATTATTATTATAAATATACCTAATTATATTTTCAGCACTTTTCGTAATCCATACTTGATGATTCAACTCTACTGTTATTATTTTAAGATTTTTGCCGATCGAAAATTATGTGAATTTAGACTATCAAGGCATCTCAACAAATACTGAGTATTGTCATAAGATAAGACGCATATATACTCTCAACAAGTACCATTTTTGCCCTTAAGACGAATATATCTATGTCTGTCCATGAATTTATCAAAAGCTTAAATGAAGTAAAAAAAAACATAAAGTACTAATACTTTTATTGATGGGAAAGTAACATTAATCATATTGTAACCTTTTCACGCTTAGATTACTGAATCAATTAGAGATAGAATGGAAGAGAGGTAGATTAGAATTTATGAGAGATAGATCGAGATAGACTACTTTTAGTCGTAAGAGCGGTTTAATCGATTTGTACATGAACGCGCGAGATGATCGCTAGTCGGTATGCCATCAAGCTGGTACTAATAATTTTTTTACACACTAGCGGCCGCCCGCGGTTTCACCCGCGTGGTTCTCGTTCCCGCGAGAATATCGGGATAAAAAGTAAGCCTAAGTTACTCCTTACTACATCAGCTACCTGCCAGTGAAAGTCCCGTCAAAATCGGTCCAGCCGTTTTAGAGATTAGCCGGAACAAACAGGCAGACAGACATGCAGACAGACAAAAATTGAAAAAACTGTTATTTTACATATGCATGTAGTAAAAAGCGGTTATTTTAATATTACAAACAGACACTCCAATTTTATTTATTTGTATAGAGTATCATCATCATCATCACTTCAACCGTAAGACGCCCACTGCTGGGCATAGGCCTCCCCCAAGGATCTCCACAACGATCGGTCCTGCGCTGCCCGCATCCAGCGGCTTCCCGCGACCTTGACCAGATCGTCGGTCCACCTTGTAGGGGGCCTGCCCACGGAACGTCGTCCGGTAGAGTATAGATAACTATTATTCCGTACAAATCTATACCTACATAATAAAATCCTTTGTCCTGAATCACTGACGGATAAACGCACAGCCTAAGCCGCTGATCGTAGAGACCTGAAACTTGGAGAATGTGTTCCTTGTATGATGTAGGCAAAAGGGGGGGTAAAGTTTGTATGGGACAACGTGATTCCTTTGTTCAATCTTCTTCAAATTTTGCATAAACATTCTTTAACAGAATTAATCGAAGATGTGTTTCATATTTCATTGAAATTCATCGCATAACAGGGTTAAAAAGGGAAAGAAATTTATTTTGGGGGTGATTTGCATCGAAGTTGAAATCAATACTTCTTAGTGCTTTTGATTTTTAATTTCATTTTGTTTTGACTCATGTTTGAAAACTCAATCCGTTTTTTTACGTACCTCATTGCCACCAAAGAGTCTTTATGTATCAACTAGCGTAGAATGCCACTAGACAATAGAGAAGGCTGTGCCACTATAAATTAGAAAGGAGAAAAAAGCTTCGCTTTGCACGAATGGGCTGTCTTAGAACCCATGCCACATTAAAAAGTACCTTAGCAAAGTATTGACTTTATTTTTTGCATTTTGGTAGTTCAAGAGTAGGAGAATGTCCGAATATTATTCATACGAAAGTAGCTACTGTTTGTCTAGGTATCGTAACCTACTTATGCCTAAACCACTGATCTGACTTTCATGTTTGGTATAAAGTATAGGTAGCGTGCTCGGCTTGCGATCGCTGAGGTTATGTGACTTTCGCAGTGGTCTTCCACGGGATGGCTGTTCAAAAATATATGGTGCTTCGGAAGACACGATAAGCCGATGGTTCTGGCATTTGGAATGGTTAATACCCAATAACTGCAATGGGCCCGTGTGGAAGGTCATGGTCAATTCTCCTTATCCATCAATATGAAGGCCTGTACCCCAGCAGCGGGGACATTAAAATGGATTGATGATGGTGCTGATGAGACCTTAGAGAACGCCTACCTACCTACTTTTTGACATGAAATTTTGCGATGTACCTACCCAATTACTCACGGACGGACGTAGCGCAGCCGGCCAATCATATTCATATTTCTACTATCCCTAATATTATTATAAATGCAAAAATGTATGTTTGTTTGTTTGTTTGTCTGTCTGTTTGTATGTTCTTTTTTACGTCAAAACGGCTGAACTGATTCAGATGAAATTTGGAATGGAGATATTTTGTGACCTTAGGAAGGACTTTTTATCGCGGGAATAAGGATCATTCCCATGGTAAAATAAGTTTTAGCACGGGCATAGCTGTGGAATGGAATTGGTATTTAAGGTGATATTTTAAGTTAATGGAAAGGATTATATTTAGAATAGACACAGTTTAAGGCTCTGGGAAAGACATAACACTTTTTACCGCGGGAAAAATCTCATTCCCATACGAATACCATTTTAAATAAGCGCGGGCTAATTTGCGGCCAGAAATTGGTACCTATTTAAGTAAATAATGTGAGACCCTGGGAAGGATTATAATAGGCTAACTACTTTTACTTTTTACCTCAGGAAAGTATCATATTCCCACGGGAAAACCAGTAGGTAGGTATTGTTTGTTTGTCCGTCTTTCACGTCAAAACGGAGCAACGGATCAATGTGATTTTTGATACGAGGGTAGATTGGCAGCTGGAAAGTGACGTAGTTTATCCCGGAAAATATCACATTCCCTGAGGATAATGTCGTATAGTACACGCGGGCGAAGCCGCGGGCGGAAAGCTAGTACTAAGTAAAACTGCAAACAAGTTTCCTTTAGTCTAGAACATACCGTAACTAATTTAGCGAGCTAACTCGCAAAGCCGGCTTTACGAGAATGTTCAATTTTCACGCGCGTGTACTAAAGTTTGTACTTAATGGGCTAAAGCACTAGAGTTTGTTTCACACGACTAATAAAACTATCATTTCAAACTATGTATTAACCAACCCGCAACTATTGTATTATATTTTAGTTAAACTTTTCATACAAGCATAATAAGTTTAAAAAACTAGCTTTCCGCCCGCGGCTTCGCCCGTGTGGACTACACGTCGTTATCGCGCGGGAATGTGATATTTTTCCGGGATAAAAAGTAGCCTATGTACTCCTACTCTAGCCCCTTAATTGTGTAGCCATACCAAAAATTACGATCTGTTGCTCCGTTTTGACGTGAAAGATGGTCAAACATACAAACAAATAAACAAACACACTTTAACATCTATACTCTATACAAATAAATAAAATTGGATTGTCTGTTTGTAACATTAAAAAAACCGCTTTTTACTGCATGCATATGGTTATATATACGGTACATATACCAAAATGACATGTTTTACAATTTTTGTCTGTCTGTCTGTCTGTTTGTTCCGGCTAATCTCTGACACGGCTGGACCGATTTTGACGGGACTTTCACTGGCAGGTAGCTAATGTAATAAGGAGTACTTACTTTTTATCCCAGAAAAATATCATATTCCCTTGGGATAACGTCGCGTAGTCTACGCGGGTGAAACCGAAAAGTTTGTTTTCAATATTTACCCGGCCAAGAATCGAACCTGGGACCTCTAGAGATAGCGGCACTTCGAAACCGGTGCGTACACCACTCCACCACGGAGGTCAATAAATTAAAATTAAAAACATATTTCTAAATAAATAACTTAACACAACTTAAAAATGCATTCAAACTTTTTCAAACTTGATGTTGTTAATAGTGGCCACATTTGATTCAAACCCATTATAAAACTTTTAGTCGAATTTCACAATTTGTGTAGTTATTCAATTGACGTTTTTCACAAGAACTTGCCTGATTCCTGTTTTTAGAAATTGCACGTATGTAGATAAAATAAAAGCGATTGGTGGCGCTAGTTGGCTCCAGTCGGCCCCTTAAGACGTAAATTGCAATACACACGACTTCATGCGGATAAAGGTAAACCTTCTTTTCTTTAACGATTAAGAGTAAACGTTTGAGAACCTACTCTCTGAAAAATTTTGAATTGCCTTTATTTCGAGAAAATTCTACAGTGCTTTTCTCCCGCAGAATATCAAGAGACTTGAAAAAAGTTAATGATTGCTGCCAGCTCGCTAATGACGCCCAAAGCTTTTTTATTCAGGACTAATGACACAGTAACTTCTGCCACAAAATAAAGAGTTTACAGAAGGACCGCTCCCACCGTTTTTGAAAATCTATACCCATCCTTGTCTGACTCACTAGGGTTGCTTCTGTATTGATTCTGAATTTAAAAAGGAGTAGGTAGTATAAGTTAACAATCATACATACATCAATTCGTTTATTCATACATCTTAAACATGTTTACATGCCTTAGAGGCTGCTTAGTTGGTAAACAGAGCACCTAATATCCATTTAAAGTCCCGACGCCACACACGACGAAGACAAGATCCTATATTACGTTTTAATGTATTCCATTCCGATACGTTTTAATGTACTCTATGAACAAGATATAAATATGGTGTAATAGTTACCCCACTAAAAACATAAACGTGAAAAAGGCACTAAGTTCGACGAAAACATAAATGTAAAAAGGGTGCCAAGTTCAGCGAAAAATAGTTGAAATCTAAATGGGTTACAAGTTCCATAAATTTTTTCATTCATGAACTTCAAATAATTAATATTTTCTTAAATGTTGAATTTATAACTTGTCATCTTCAAAAATTTAAAAACCTTTATAACGCAAGAACTATATCAAGCAATAGTGGTAACTATTTTCAAAACAAGAAAGTGTATTTAAATACCTATGTTGTGTGTTTTTATCGTTTATAGTTAAATAAAAAAATATAGTTTAATAGTAAAAGTCAAATTTGTTTATTCAATTTAGATTGTTATTTACAATACTTGTGAACGTCATAAAAGCTACGCTATCGGTTCGCAAACCCTACAGCGGGAGAACAGCGAGATGAAAACAGGTTCATATTTGTTTCTGGCGCAGTTGTTCTTTTTAGTCTTTTCTTGCATTCAAGAATATCGTTTTTCAGCTTTCTTTTTCTGGGAGAACCAATCAATCAATCAATCAATCAATCAAAATCATTTATTTGCAAAATATGGGTACAATCATTAGATCTTACAAGGTATTAGAACGCCACATTTAACCTTCGACGGTGTGCAAATGTATTGTTTAATTAAAGACAAACATTATATTCAAATCAGTTAAAACAATCAGCAAAAATATATATAAAATAAAAATAATAAATAATGTCCAAAACATATCTAAATAAAAATTACAACAATTATTAAACATTAATGAAAAAAAAAAAAAATAAAATAAAAAAAAAATACATTACATTAAATTTACATTATAAAAATTCAAATATTAGAAATATGTCACAATGAAATGCTGTCACTATCGGTCAATATGTTTATCATTTAATAATTCATTGATTGTATAATAGGACTTTTCAGTCAAAAAATTTTTTAGTCTTTTTTTAAATGACATAAATGATTCGGCTTCTTTTACATTTTTCGGAAGATTGTTGTAAATGATAACCTGCATAACAAACACACTTTTGCCCAATAAATTTGTTCTACATTGTTGCGCTCTTATTCTTTTATTAAGTCTGTTACTTTTCAATGTTTGGAAGTTTTTTATATTTTTTCTTACATTTAGAGATGCTTCAAAGATATATAGAGAAGGAAGTGTCAATAATTTTAATTTCTGAAAATGAGGTTTACAGGTATCTGTCGGATTTAAATTACACATAGCCCTAATGCATCTCTTCTGCGCTTTGAACGCTCTTTCCTTATCAGTGGCGTTTCCCCAAAATAAAACGCCATACTTAAGCAGAGAACCCGCATAAGCATGATAGGCAGTTAAAAGCGCCTCTATGTTAACAACTTTTCGCAGCATATCTAGAACTAGAACTTGCAGAAAGGTGAGCTGCTGTTTGTGAATTTGAGTCACATTTAACTTTTTCATATTGTGTACAAGATTCCTTAGTCTCCACAGTTGCTTGCGATTCTTTATTTTAACTTTTTTTTACAGGTAGCAAATGTTTGGGATTAGTGCCTTTTTTCAGGATTGCGGTTCGATGTCTTGTTTGTAGAATTGGTTTCGAAATGGGCTCCACAAACTCGGAGATATGTTGACCATTTGTTGTGTTGGTATAATAGTCGATGCATGGTTATTGTGAGTTAGTTCTAAATAAACAGGCAAAGCGTGAATACGTATTTCATTTCATCAATTTTTCAAAGTATAGTGAACCTTATCAACACCACATAGTGGTCAAAATCGAACCGGATAAATTGGACTGCACCTGTGGACAGCTATTAGTGCGCGAACAAAAGAAGACCCAACATTCTAAAGATAAGAAAAATTGTTGAGATAGTGACACACCGAGAGCAGTGAATAAAAAATATTTTTTAATTTCAAGATTTAGATAAAGTGATAGTAAAGGAAATTATTAAGAATGAGTTGCGAAGAACTTTTAAATTTATTAGAAGAAAAGGCAACTACTTTACAGAAAACAAAAGTGAATCTGAATAAATGTCCGAAACAACGTCTTACTAAGGGTTATATTGAAATAAGAATAAAATCAATTGAGGAAGACTGGCAAGCGTTTAAGTCACATCACCAAGCTCTCGTTAAATGTGTACCAAAGGAGAAACGTAAAGAAGTGCCATATTTTGCAAAGGATGACTTTTTTGCCGTGGAAGATTTGTATCTAAGTTTGACCGGAGATTTAAAGGACATGTTGAATGCAATGAACGCTCCAAGAGAATTTATTACCAGTACACCAAATCAAACCATAGAACAAGGAACATTGTCATCTATAAGGCTCCCAAACATAGTTTTACCTACATTTACCGGTAATTATGAAGAATGGCCGTCCTACTGCGATCTCTTTACGTCTCTAGTACATAGCAACATGACGCTCACAAAGGTACAAAAATTGCATTATTTGAAATCGAGTATCACTGGAGAAGCCGAAGCCCTACTTAGACATATTCAGGTCACTGAAAATAACTATGACCAAGCATGGAATACTCTTAAACAAAGATTTGGAAGTAAACGTTTGATAGTAAATTCACTTTTGAAAAGATTGTTCGGTCAAAGGAAGATTACATCACCCACAGCTACTCAGATAAAGAACTTATTAGACACTACGACAGAATGTTTAAATGGCCTCAACAACTTACAAGTTGCATCAGACTCATGGGATCCAATGATCATTTACATCGTCATTCAGAAACTTGATGTTGATACACACAAGGCTTGGGAAGACAATGTTTACAGCCCTGATTCTGACAATTTACCTACATGGAAACAACTGAAGGAGTTTTTGGAGGCTAGATTTCGCACGCTGGAGTTGGTGAATCCGATATCTGTAACAAGAGAAAGCAAACCGAATAGAGAGAAGTCATTCCATATTTCTGCTCCGGGTACAACAACAAGAACCTGCACTCTATGTAATGAAGGTCACACGCTTTGTCACTGCAAGGAATTCACAAAATTAAGCCCTATGGAAAGAAGCGAGTTTGTACGAGAAAAGAATTTATGCTACAATTGTCTGATTCCTGGTCATTCTTCAAGAGGATGTCGACTACGAGTGTCTTGTAAGATATGTAATAGACGCCACCACTCGTTGCTGCACCAGGTGAAACCTACAAACAAATCAGATGATGTACAAACTCACCATACACAAGTTACCGAAGGAAATGAAGATAACGTTGATGAACCTGATCAACCTGCCGTTGCAATATCTTCAAATACTGTGACGAAAAGGTCCACAGCACTACTCGCCACCGCATTGATACCTGTAAAAGACACACAAGGAAAAATAACAGTATTGCGCGCATTGATTGATCAGGGATCGCAAGCAAGTTTTATAAGCGAAAGAGCAGCACAAACTTTGAAAGTCAAGAGAACCACTGCACGAGGAATCATCACTGGAGTTGGATCAACACAAACAGAAGTGAAACAAGTTATCGAATTACAACTTCTGTCAAGATATGACGACCAGTTTCAACTTACCGTGAATACATACGTAATGCCTACTCGTCTAACAAGTCAATTACCCGCCATGTCACTGCTCAGCTTATCACACACCTGGCCACAAATAAAAAACATTTTCTTGGCAGATCCAAGTTATAGCCAACCAGGAAAAATAGACTTACTGCTAGGTGTAGAAGTGTATGCTCAGATAGTGAAGAACAATTTAATCAGAGATCCTGCAAAAACATTATGTGCTCAAGAAACCAGTTTCGGATGGATTCTTTTCGGTGAAATTCCAAGCAACACTTCTGATAAAACAATCATGGTTATGCATCATCAAATAGAAAGCGACGATTTATTATACAAACTATGGGAAATAGACAATGATGACAAAACTAAATTAACGAAAGAAGAGGAGACTTGTCAAAAACTATATGAAACAACTGTAGAGAGAAACGGTGAGGGAAGATATATAGTAAAGTTGCCCTTGAAACATGAACCACCTAGAAGCACAGTAGGAAACACAAGAGATATAGCAATGAAAAGACTACAACAGTTAGAAAAGCGTCTAGGAAATAATCAAAATTTAAGACCAGAATACAACAAAGCTATGAATGAGTATCTTACCTTAGGATGCATGGAAGAAGTGCCTGAAAATGAAAGGGAGAACCCATCCGTATACCTTCCACATCACGCCGTTGTAGAAGAATCAAGTGAAACAACCAAAACTAGAGTGGTGGCAGAAGATGAAGGTAACGTACATCCAGAAGCAGCCGAGATAATCAAAAGAGATTTCTTCATGGACGATTTGATGACGTCACAAGATACTGAAAGAGAAGCAATAGGCACAGCTAAGCACATATCAGCAATCCTAGAAAAAGGAGGATTTGGTCTTCGAAAATGGACGTCAAACAGTGCTAAGTTCAGAGAAGAATTTAACCCCAAAGACACAAATACTAACGTATTGATAAATATAAATGCTGGAGTAACGGTCAGAACTTTAGGCTTGTCTTGGAACTTGGACGAAGACAAATTGCAATATCTTACTACCCTACCTTCACCACGTAAGAATTACACCAAGAGAAATATCTTGGCCGAAATCCAACATGTTTTCGACCCACTTGGATGGATGACACCTGCGCTACTCCCAGCAAAGCTTATGTTGCAAAAGCTCTGGCTGAAGAGGGTTACCTGGGATGAAACACTTGAACCTGAAATCAAAGAAGAATGGTTAGAGATAAAAAATGATTTAGAAAAATTACACAAAGTCAAGAAGAGCAGATGGTTAAACACGTCCAAGGATACATTACCTAATGTTACCATACATGGCTTCTGTGATGCCTCCAATAAGGCATATGGCGCAGTTGCTTACCTCAGAGTACAGGGGGAGGATGGACAATACAAAACAGGATTGATAGCAGCCCGATCACGTGTCGCTCCTATAAAACCCGTTTCATTAACCAGACTGGAGCTCTGTGGCGCGGTCTTACTCTCCAAACTTTTGAGACAGATAAGTGAAGCTACACGCATTCCGCTCACACAAGTTTTTGCCTGGACAGGCTCTACAATAGTACTGTCTTGGTTACGAGGTAATCCTGCAAGATGGAAGACATTTGTGAGAAATCGTGTAGTAACAATGCTGGATAACGTTGGACACAAGTGGTTTCATGTTAGCTCAAAGGATATTCCTGCTGACATTGCCTCCCGTGGTATGCCTCTGACTACCTTGGAAAATTGTTCACTTTGGTGGGAAGGCCCAGGTTGGTTGCAGCACGATGAGATAGAAGAACACGAAGTCGAAGACACGCTGGTAGACCTGGAAGAAGAAGAAAATAATAAAATGAATGTTAACTTAAATTTAAAAGAACACGAAACAAAGGAAATTAATATACTTACCCAATCTGAAGAATTTGAAACGCAGGCTTTAATTAAAACCATAACTTACTGCAAAAGAAAGCATAATTGGCAAACTGAGTATTTGACCCGACTACAACAAAGACCCAAATGGTTAAACCATACGCAAGAATTTAACGAAGGCGAAATTGTTCCTGTAAAAGAAGATCATCTTCCTCCGGAAAAATGGGCGTTGGGTCGAAATGGTCGAATCACTGAAAAACATCCAGGCGCTGATCAAATGTGTCGAGTGTACAGTTTGAAATGTCACGGCAAGATAATAAAACGACCAGTGAATAGACTATGTGAACTCCCTATTAATAATAATTAAAATTATTATTATTATTTAGGCATTAAAATTACTACATGATAATAATTGTTTAATATGCTGTAAATATAAAAATTTATCTTCAAGTTTAAATTGTTAAATTTGTTATGGATAAATAATTAAGTTCACTAGTATTACTCAGTGTGTCCCCAACTTGATATTTTTTGCATGTTGTTTACCAAGTTCTTCGACATTTTTTTTCCGTACGCACAATGTTATCTATTGATCTTAACTATCGACCCTTTTTCTAAAGAAAGAAATCGAAGGTCATAGAATAGATTAGAATTAGAATACGATTCAATTGTTTTGTTTAATTATGTTAGTAATTCATAATTAAATGTTATTTAGGTATTTTACATAAACTTATAACATGTTTTGATTTATTGCTAGGTACATAATTTGTCCGTATTATTTTGTTTAGTTAGTATGGTAAGTGAATCGAGGTTATTATTTTGTCATTATTTAAAAAACTGCGTTTTTGGTGGGCGGTATGTTGGTATAATAGTCGATGCATGGTTATTGTGAGTTAGTTCTAAATAAACAGGCAAAGCGTGAATACGTATTTCATTTCATCAATTTTTCAAAGTATAGTGAACCTTATTAACACAACAGTTGTGTACAACTTCTCGATCAATTAAACTTAACCATAAGGTTCGTCTGAAAAGAAATATTTTGATTTTTAAAATGAACTAGTTATTTTTGCAACGAAAATAGCTTATGGCACTCCTATGATTAAGACGTTAAAATAAATAGGTATACAGCAAAGTAATCCTATAAGGATTGATTATAAGTCTGCCTCTACTAATAACGTTCTTGTAATGGATTTGTTGTAGACCGTTTTTCTTATAATATCATTTGACAAGTCGTAATATACTCAAGGGCATTAGTTTTTATATATCTATCTTATAGCTTGCTACAAGACTAAAGTTTAAAACATTTATAGGACACTTTTACTAGTAATAGCATTTCACAAGCATAGATATTCTTAAGAGCTTTTGCTTTTATATCTCAGTCTTGTAGTTAGCTGCAAGAGTATCTTATAGGACACTTTAAAGAATAAGTCTCGTATAATGGTTTTTGGTAAGACTATATAGTCCTGAATAATATTTTGATCTAATAGTAGCATGTTGTAAGTAGAACAAGATTTATAACACACTTCTCTGAGATTACTATAAGTTTGAACTGCTATAGTTTTGTTTGAGACTTTTTTAAATCTTATTATACTCAATAAGAACGTTATGAGATCAAAAAAGCTAATGAACCACTAGATCAAGCACTTAACTAGTAAACATCTGCCATTTTGTAGATTTCTCCATCCTCTTGAGGAAATAAGTTTAAATATAAGTTATTGGAAACGATTCAAAAGGAGCAGTGGTTACAAAAGAAAAGTGACAAAAACGTATGATGAGTTAGTGAATAGGTGACCATTCGGAGAATAAATCCGACAAGATCAGAAAGCAAACAAAGCTCTTCCAGTGCGAATTCAGGTGAACTGACAGAGGGTTCTGCATATTATTCTAATAGCAATATTTTTTCTTCCTCATCTCACCACTCAGAAGATGAAGAAGTTCAACATTGGAAAGAAGAACATCATTCAATTGCATGAATGAATTCTCTAATAAATGAGTCCTAAAAAAGTGAATAAAAACATTAGTGTAAATAGATTTCAGGGAACCCTAATTTGTTTCAAAATGGAGAAGAGTTATCTGGACCAAAACTACTACAAGCACTAATTTACCTATAATGGTTCTACAAAGTACTTAATGCAGTGCAATTTTAAAACATGGCGGATATACATAAGAATTTGATTAAATAAAAATTTTACAACATTGTACTATGTGCTTATTTTCGAGGGGCATTGGTGAAACTAACCAAATTACTGTACATATTTACAGTAAAAATTAATTCCCCATCCTCCCATTCACATAGGTACTTAATTACAAATACTTACTACAATGTATTGTTATTTCTATAATAAAAGCAAGTGTGTTTACGTATACATTTTAACTTTAATCACAAAATAACAAGGAACAATATTAACTTATAAAATTTACTTCTAAATACATTAGCTAATTACACTATAAACTAGATTGCATTAGTAAGATACTTGTGTAATATAATAATAAGAGCGTTTGTGCTTGTAATTGTTTAGTCTTAGATTATTATAAAAGCAATTGCTTTTCGCGAACGCTTTCTCAAGTATGCTATAGGGCTTAGTGACATTCTTTAAGCTGGTTATAAGATAATTACAGAAATAATAGCTCCTATAACTGCGCCCAAATCCAGGTTTGTAGCATACTACAAGTTTCTTATAAGAGAGGTTAGAAGTAGTCTTGAAGATAGCTATAAGAACTGATTTTGCTAGTTGGGTTACGCATAATCTTGGGTGGTCCGTTTTCTCCTGAACTTGGCTGGTACACTGCCGTGCGTCAAAAAAAACTTTACTGTAAGTAAAATGTCATTTGGGCTAAGTAGGTATAATGACTGGCGTTCTATCCCGAACTTGGCAGGCACACTGCCGTGCGCTGATGAAAAAAAAAATACTGCAAGTAAAATGTTATTTGGTGTTTAATAAATGGAGTCTCTAAAATGTAAGTAGGATCTCTTAACACTGCTAAAATAAAAGAAAATGCAACGTCAACTTTTGAAAATTCGTCAACCTGACTTGTGGCTGTGTTCTCTGAACCGCCAAGAAGTTTTAAGAAACTATAACATCTAAATAAGGACCAGCGTCATCATCATGTCAGCCGAACGACGCCCACTGCTGGGAATAGGCCTCCCCCAAGGATCTCCACAACTATCAGTCCTGCGCTGCCCGCATTAGTAATTAGATTATGCGTGACCCGCTGCGAGTTGTGATTGTGACCGGCGGGCGGCGCTCGAGCGCCAACAAAGAATATAATATCTAGGTACCTACTTAACTAAACCATTGTACCCAAATACTGGCGGACTGCCAGCGAACGATAAGATGATGTGTATGGTTGATCGTCGTTATCAAAGCGGCTAGTTCCAAAAGTACCTAGGTATACTCACCTAACAACAAGAGAAAACAGTTACATAACTTACCTTTCAATATCGTTTGGAAATTTAAAGAACGTGTATGCAGTTTTTAATCGTATTTAGACAACCAAATACACTGGAAATGTAATAATATCGGTTGGTTATTTTGTTAAATATTAGTAAAATAGGTATATAAGTGTCACAGTGACACGTAGCGGCGGGCGCGGACGTGAAGTGATCAATTAAATGCTCTTTGGAACTTGCGATCACTGACCTCTTTGCGATACTCGCGACTGAGTACTGTCCCAAACTGCCCCATTTTGCCTGTATATGTGACGTCTATGTGTGCGTGACGAAAATGGCACCTTGTTCTAAGCGGACTCTCTGCTAGGGCGACCGCCCGCGTAGTTACTTTGTGCTTCTGCCTCACTTCTCTCTTTTAGTGTTTTATCACTCTGTGAGTTTTTGTGTATTTTATTTGAGAGATGTACTCAACCGATTATTAAACTATAAGGAAACATTTCTCCATAGTCTAACAAAGTCTTTGAAAAACTGCAAAAGATCAGTGTTGGCTATTACTATTACTTAAATTAAGTTTTGACAATACTCCGAGAGAATTAAATTTCCTATTATTAATGTTTTAAATTTTGCTTCTAGGATAGATAGTTATGGAGATATGCACTTTTCGGGCACCCTAAAACGTCGACAAATTTCCTAAAAATTAGATATTTTAATTTTTTTTAAGTATATATCTTCATAACTATCTTTCCTAGAAACAAAATTTAAAATATTAGTAATAGGAAAACCAATTCTCTACAATATTGTGGAAAAATTTTTAGGCTAAAATTTACCTAAACGAAGATATAAGCGAAATTTTTTAGCTTTATCAAGTCTTTTTGAACTACTATAACTTTTTTATTTTCCACAATTCAACTTCGTCGCCTACCCCCCTTAGTTCGTCTCTATTTGCTGGGTTAAAAAGTACGAATGTAATCGACGCGCAAGCCTGACGTTACACACTACGTCAAGACAGAACTGAAGAATTGTATGGAAACATGAATCGCGCTTACAGAGTTTGTCAGATGAGTTTCTCAGATACCATTTTCCAAAACAGGGGCCCGATTCTCAGGCATTCGTACTTTTTCAATGTGGTAATTCGTATGTCGAACATTTTGTTTGTGGTTTTTATTGAAAAGTTAGAACGTTTCAAACAAACTAAACTGTCCCACATGTCAACAAATTCATTTTGACAGCTAAGTTCGTATACGAACATCTATTGGTCTGTGCCCGTAGTGTAAGTTTTTATGTCAAAAAACGCAATTTTTCGATTCCGTATTTATGTCAATTTCTATGAAAACTGTATTAGCGCCTCTAGCGGCGAGTAGCGCGCTTATATAGTTTTCATACAAATTGACATAAATACGGAATCGAAATAGTTTGCGTTTGCTTGACATAAAAACTTACACTAGGGGTACCGTACCACTCGTAGCGTTCGACTGCTTTTCGATCGAACTTTTTCGATTGTAAAATTCTGACAATACATAAAATGTGTTTATCTTCGTAAAATATTTGAATTTCGAGCCTTAAATGTGAACTTTTCTCGATTGCCTGAGAATCGGCCCCCTGGGTTAAAAAATAAAATGAATTACAGCCGTTTTGTGGGCCTATTTTTGGGTCTATATACGGCAGTGGTCAGACTTGCGCGCGAGACCCTCAAGTAAAAGTTGTGACACGTTGAATGATGCGTTCGGTTCGGCGCTCCGTCAGCGGAGCAATGGCGGCGGCGGGCGGCGGTCGATGGCGCTACGCACGCGCACTGGCGTTGTTAGCACGTCGCTCGTGTGTAGCTGCCCTAAGGGCGTTTGTGCACTACACTGAATTTTACTGATCCGGCGGTCCGTTTTTTTACGGACCGGCGTGGCATGAAAAACACGGATGATTGGCTTGTGCACTTGTCCGGTTTTTTACTGGCCGGAGCAGCGCAGTGATCTCTTTGAAACTACACTCTACGGACGCGTTTTAAACGAGAGGAATAAATGAGTTCCTTGGAACGTCGGCAATTGCTTGCGTTAATTTATTTGCGATAACTCCTAAGATATTCATTTAAATTATATGGTGTAGAAGAGTAAAATATTGTGCATGAAATGCTTAAAGCAACTAAGGTATTTAGATTGATAAGGGTTAATACTGTCTCCATTTAAATAGCTTTCCAAATTACCGCATTGTTCGTAACCATTTTTTAAGAGATAAATATGGCTATAATATGCTATCCTTAAAAGATAGACATATGCCATCGCGGACTTTTTTGTAGATCTATAGAAGAGGAATATCTAAACATGCATTATTTTTTAAACTTCGAAAGGATTAGGCAGCGTTTTTGCTGAAAGCTCCCGGGCGGCTTGCCGTTTGCCGGCACTTTCGACAACTATCGTTATATTTCTACCAATTTACAGAAAACTTTCATAAATTTATATATTAAAACCTTTCTGAAGAACCACGCTACCTATTAGTGAAAACCGCATGAAAATCTGTTTCGTAGTTTTAAAGATTTAAGCATATATAGGGACAGACAGACGGGAAGCGACTTTGTTTTATACTATGTAGTGATTTATGATTAAAATACAACCATCCGTTTTTTTCCGGACGGTAAAATTCAGTGTAGTGCACAAGCGCACATATGTTTTTCATTGACGTCATCTCGGAACGGAAAAAAACGGTCCGGAATGGGGAAAAGTAAAATGACGGACGGTAAAATTCAGTGTGGTGCACAAGCGTCCATATGTTTTTCATAGCTGCCATATCGGTCCGTAAAAAACCGGACCGCCGGATCGGTAAAATTCAGTGTAGTGCACAAACGCCCTAAGGGCGTTTGTGCACTACACTGAATTTTACCGATCCGGAAAAAAACGGATGCTTGTATTTCAATAATTAATTATTATAAATAATAGAATTTATTTATTTCGTGTAGTTTAGGGTTAGAAACTACACGAAATAAATAAATTATTACTATTATAAATGATTAAATTAATTAAATACAAGCATCCGTTTTTTCCGGATCGGTAAAATTCAGTGTAGTGCACAAACGCCCTAAGGCAATACGATGCCAGTTTAACTCTATGCGCTTGTGGGAGATGCAGCGGGCGCGTTTTATACGTAAGTACATAATAAAAAATTTAATCATGAAGTATTCAAACCTTGGCCTTAGAAACTTATTTACAAGGGAAAATATAGATTTTCTAGTTATACGAGGACCTAGAATTAGGTAACTAAGAAGTAATGTAATTACTTTAACATTATTTCAAATTAATATAGTGCTGACAGCTGATTGTAGATCCCCACTCCTAAGATATAAAAATTTCAATATTGCTGAGTTGCAGTTCGTCACAGCTGTTAATCAGATACGGCTACATATTCTGCTACTGCATGTCGTCTGTTTCTCTTAAACTATCGAGTGAACATCAGTGGCATAGCTTGGCGTACTTAGATCAGCAGACCAAGACAATGTCAAGCCCGAAACTCGAAATGGTGTATTCAGTGTGGTTGTGTAATTGATTTGTCAAAATAAATCTAAAGTGAGAAGACATTCTGAATAAAGATCGAATAAAACAAACTTTTGTGCAAGTTAGTAATTTTAGAGTTATTGAATTGTGCATTTGTTCGGATAAGCCGGCCTTATAATCCTACTAATATTATAAATGTGAAAGTTTAGATGTTTAGATGGTTAGATGTTTGGATGTTAGTAACTCAATCACGCCAAAACGGCTGAACGGATTTGGCTGAATTTTGGGACACAGATACTTTGTAGCCTAGAGAGGAACATAGGCTTCTTTTTATCCCGGAAGAATGAACGACATGTAGTCCACGCGGGGGAAGCCGTATGCGGAACTTAAGTACCTATATAAAAAGAGCGTGTTTTCTTTATGTACTTAGACAAAAACCGCCTTCAAAAAAACCACATCAAAAAAGTAAGAAATAATTCCTCACCAAATAAATAACGTAAGTACTTTGAAGTCGGGCGGGTTTTAACAAAAACAACAAAAAATTTAACATGTTTCACGCCCGACTTCAAAGTACTTACGTTATTTATTTGGTGAGGAATTATTTCTTACTTTTTTGATGTGGTTTTTTTGAAGGCGGTTTGATTTCAATCTTTTTAGTGCATCGTGCAGGCAATTTACGTGTTTTCTGGTAAATAGGTATGTGATAAAACTGAAAACCTCCTTTTTCGAAGTCGGTTAAAATACCCTGAGGTATCCCCTTTTTAACAAAACAAGAATCATTTAAATCGGTTTATAAACAAAGGAGTTATGCCTAAAGATACGTATTAAATTCACATAAAGTGGTAACGGAAACGACAGTATTTTCAAGATTTCCTGAAAACTACTGAACCGATTTCAAAATTTCAAAAAATGGGACCAACTTGGAAACCAACCTGATGTAATAACGTTTGAACCATTTCAATCGGTTCAGCCGTCTTCGAGTAATCGGTGGACATACACAAAAAAAAAAAAAAACATACATACAGACGAATAGAGAACCTCCTCCTTTTTGATTTAGAAGTCGGTTAAAAAGAAATATCAAGCTAGCTAAAATATAATTTTATTTAACGTCAAATCACGTCACGGCGACAAATTATTTTTTATTATTAATCGATGAAACGTGTTAGTTCTAAGCTATATTTATAAGAACTTAGATGTATGCAAATAAATATTATTCTATTCTAACGCCACGCACTTTAGGCCTTAGAAGGGAGCAGTCACTTTAGCCTTGCCCCGCGGGGCTGGGTAGCGGGATCGACTCCCGCCCTGGGGACTCGAGTGCTTTACATATTCCATGAATATCATTATTGTTTCTAAAATTATATGGGCTTTTATCTCATTACTTTTGACGACCGATTTGGCGCTGGGGTAGGCTACCTGCCTTCTGCGCCAGAGGTCTCGAGTTCGATTCCCGAATAAGACAAATATTTGTGTGCATGAACATGTCTATTTGTCTTGGCCTGGGTGATTTATGTGTAGATGAAGTATATATTTACATAAAAAAGGATAAAAGTATCTATTTATCCATTCCGTTAGTTTCCGTAACACAGTTTCTTAATGAAATTGGTGTGATTGTAAGATTATTACTATTATTACATAATGACAGTGGGAGATAGTGCAGCACTTGTGGATTCGTTCAAATAGAATGTAATACCAATACAATACAATTATACAATACAAATATCTTTATTTCTTCTCTTACACAGATATCATTACAAAGTACAAATCGAAAAAATGTCTTATTAAGTTATAAACTACGGAATATTTATCTATGTAAGAGACTGGTATCTGTGCTAGGTAAGTAATACCAGTATTACAGTTACCAGCCTCTCCAACTCTGGACCAGGTAAATTGTTTATAAACCTACCACATATGTTGCAATTTAAGTGAAGATGTTTTGCAGTTCAATGTACGTGTTAAGTGTTTGTATGTCTGTGTATGTGTTTGTGTGTAATAAATACAATTATAGGTCAATTTTTAAGTAGTTAAGAAGGAACAATAAGCATATTTTCTGTATCTTCATAGCTAAGACTTTTTACAAAAGAAGAAGTGGCTAACTTACATTTGTACCTTGTAAGTGGATATATGGAAATCCTTTCGTTAATTTTATTATAAAGAAAATACCGGCAACGTACATCATCTATAATTTAGTCTTAACTAAGCAGAGCTGTACTATTGCGACTAAAACGGTTTGGGCCTTTGCTCCCCGCTTTTTTAGGCGTGTTTGAATCGAAGAGACGGGCGCTACAAAAGGCACAGTGTGCGTAGACACTTATACAGGGTTATTTTAAAACCATCTAAATAGGGAATTTCGTCTTTTTTCTTGAATAAATTTGAAACTATCTACTGTAAAACTATAACAAAAATATTTTTGAAATCTAACAAGCCTTCTTGTTTGATATGCCACACGATATACTATGCAATTTTTTTACTACATCCCCCAAAAGTTATTCCCCATTAAAAATTCAGTTGTGTACGTTAAACCTCTGTCGTTAAGTCAAGGAAAAGCATATAATTATATGCTTAATTTCAACTCATTTGGTCTAGTAGTTTCGGAGCAAATTGAAGCGAGGGGTACGGTAAAATTTCGTAAAAACGATCTAAGATCTAAATGTTACATTTTTGAAATCCCAAGTATAATGTTTGGCCACATGATACAGATATAACTAAATACTTTTTTAATTCTTCTATTTTAATCCTCAAAAGTTACCTCCCGAGTCAAACTTCAGTTGTTTACGTTATATACCTTCGTCTTTGAGTCACAGAAAAGCACACTAGTACCCATTTGGTCCTGTAACTTCTGTATGTAAGATGTTAGGAATAACACAACACATGACTCGTGTTAATCCTAACATCATTCAAACAGAAATCACCTCATAAACAAAATTGAACGTATGAAATAAAAATGCCTCATAAACAAAATTGAACGTTATTCATATGAAATAAAAATGAAAATGGTGTTCATATCCCATTTCCATATTTTACGTACGAGAGGGATTTCATTAAACGGGGAGTGGATACTTAACGGTTCCCGCGGGAATGAGATTCCTATAAAACATCTTCCTGCTTAAGTGGAGCTTTATGCAAAAGCAGTAAAATACATACTTCAAATAACAATATTCCTGGGAAAACATGACGTAAAATATTTTAAGTCACGATCTTGCAAAACACTTGTCGTTGATTTTGAATTAAAGATTCAAGATTCAAATTTGTTTATTCAATTTAGATTGTTTTTTACAATACTTGTGAACGTCATAGAAGCTACGCCATCGGTTCGCAAACCCTACAGCGGGAGGCCTTGGAGAAGAACCGGCAAGAAACTCCAAGGGTTGTTTTTTTCTCCCTGTTTTATTTCATACAGAGTCGTCAAATTGAAAAATGACCTTATCATGGTATGACTAAGGTCAGTTTCCATCACAATTACACAATGGGTTATGATAAAAACAGTTAAGTATAGGCGAACTAATGATCATAGCGGTGAACAATTTTCAATTACTTAGGAACTCTACTTAAAGCTTTAATATTAGTTAAAAACAAAAGACAATTCTACTATATACTGTAAGTTGCGCCATACATGTTTCAAATTTTAATGTAATTCTTAATAAAATGAATAAAAACAAAAGAAAACACATTTTAAGGCAAGCAGATAAGAGCAGACCCATTCCCACTGGCAGCACCCGTTCACGAGCATGACGCATGAACCAGCCATCGCTTCGCTCAACCATATTTTAGGGAACGCAACGACCCGCCTCACACGCCACCACCGTAGAAATGTTTTAGTGATTAAATTAACTAGGGTCTAGGTTTAGAGTAGAATAAAGAAGTAAAACTTTCTCGAAAACAACATACTAGACATATATTATGACGACCTCCGTACCGAGTGGTATACACGAGGTGCCACTATCTCTAGAGGTCCCGGGCTCGATTCCCGGTCGGGTAAATACTTATTGGAAACGAACTTTTCAATATTTCCACGGATGTGGGTGTTTGCGGAAACGGCCACCGAATAATGTTTAAAAATGGCGAATAAATAAATTGGGTAAAAATTTCCAAAGTGCAGTAGTTTTTGACGATCTTGACTCGTATATGAGTGACTGGCACACAACAGCTCTAAACCGCGAGAAATGGAAGGAAGGTGGATAGGCCTTTGCCCTGCAGTGGGACGACCCAGGCTGATAAAAAAAATGAGTTTTTGAGTTTATTCGTCACTACCTAGTTGCTCTCAGCGGTTTCACTCGCATGGTATCCGTTTGGTTCTGTGGTTGGATCACATATAAAGTATGTTGCTATTGAATATATTATATACTGGAGCATTATTCTCAGTAACATGAGCCTGGGTGCCTACCATCAACTCTTATTGCGGTTTTGTTTAGGACCTAAACTGATCTGCTTCGCTTATTCGGTGTCCGTTACGCTGGCAAGAAAGTAGCTTCTAGAGGGAAGCTAGTTTGATGAATAGTTAGTGCGTAATTTGCTGTAAATGTGCGCCAAATAAAAAATTTGTGGGCCTAATACTTTTGGAATAAAACGGGAAAAACGAATTCTGCTGGAGTAACGGTGCTCCAGCAGGAAGATTCTAAACTAATGATCGGAGAGAAATAAAAATTATGTGGGCGGGTAGGTTAGATTCTAGCAGGAATGTGCGCCAAATATGAAATTTGTGGGCCTTACAGTTTTGGAGATATTTGATTTTCTGCTGGCGTAACGTTTTGCCGAGTCCCAGATCTCGGGAACTACTGGATGTGCGATCTTACAGTAAAGGCATATAAGTAGCGCCTAATTTGTGCTGTATGCACATACAGAAAACATTTCAAAAATATTCACGGATTTGAAGTAAACAGACATTTTTCAGAAATCAAAAAAATAATTCTAGCGCCTAAACTACCACACAAATATAGAAACCAAAAACGGTGTTCTATTCTTCTTGCTAGTTCTAATTACCATAAAAAGTTTGAGAATCCCACAGTTACGCGTTTTTGAATAATACCCACATGAAGGTGAGACAGACAATGTCATGACTTTGACGATCAGCAGGATAAAGATATCAGAGATTATTTAGATCCTAGCCCAATAAATAATTAGTGCTGTTACTAAAGTACATGTTCTGAAAATTTCAGCATCAAATTTTTCGTAATAAAGTAAATATTCATTAAAATCCAAAACAACTGCCAGTATTCTGATTAACCGACCAAATTCGATAGACCACGAAAAAGCGACGCGCTCATACATATTAATGACCTTCTTAACTTTTTTGCCGATCAAATTTGTACACGTCACGTTTGTGTACACTTAAGTAAAAAAGTGATTTGACTGAGTACTTTTATTTAATTTTTAATGACGAATGAAGCTATTTCTGTTTTGTTTTTTTACTTGAAGTGAAAGAATTCAAATAATTTTAACATTATTTAAGTATTAAAATAAAATTAAGGTTGTTTTGTAATTTTATTTCGTTTTTTTTTCCAAACATAGGTACCTAACGTGCAATGTGATTAAATTGACAATAGACAGTGATCCTGATCTCACATGAATAAATATTCCAACAACCAATAACCAAGCTGCCTTAAGGGCTTATTACACTTGGCTAAAATCAGCATCTAATTAAGCATACATTGCTTTCATTGAGCTTATTTGTAGCAAGTGATGCAATCAAAACAAGCAATGTATGATTAATTAGATGCTGAATTTAGCCAAGTGTAATAAGCTCTATAATATGCGGCCCGCTGTCGGTACACCGATACATAGCGCGGCGATGTGTGCGTGACCTCTCACCGACGGGTTCACCGATGCGCCGCCGCCCGCCGGGGCTAGAACTGGTTTGCGCCCCGGCTCAGTTGCGGCACTAGTTGCGAGTTTTTGGCGGGTTAGGTTAAGTGGATATTTTAATTAATCGCAATTTGTTTCATAGAGGACTTTGTGACTCAAGATAGGTGTGGTTTTGTGCCCCAAGTGTGTACGCAACTGGACGATGTGTGGAATGATTAAAATATGCGCTATCTCGGTAACGTGATGCCGAGTGTTTTATTGTAGTGGTGACTACCTCAGCAAGAATTACCAAGAAGACCGACTCGACATATTTGACGCCAAATACTCCAAGAAGCAATGGAATGTAACACACCTACATTCTAATGAAAACATAAGAAACTATAATAACATACATAATACTCAAGAATTGGCAGTATGGCTTGATGTCTTCGCCTGTCCAAAAGGACAAACTTTTTTACAATACAATACAATACCTCAGTTGTTGCGGTATAAGTGACAGGGCCGCACCGAACGTCGCGCGCATAAAGCCCCCAGTACAGGTTGGCCGACCATGGTCGGCGACCATGACCAATACATCGTACATTGACACTTTTGAACGAACAAGTTTAAAAAGGTTTTTTCAAAAGTGTCAATGTACGATGTATTGGTCATGGTCGCCGACCATGGTCGGCAAACCTGTACTGGGGTCTTACTGACGAGCGAGATTGAGGAAGTTAATAGAGTGATTTTGTCGACGAATTGGGTTTTTTTTTTTTTATCAGCCCGGATAATTTTAGGGATTATTCTACTCATGAAAAAAACAACTTTTATTATGGGATCAACAGTGAATTCGCAAAAAAAAAAACAGCTGTTCCATACATTTTGATCTTCGAGCAACGAGACCCGCGTTGCTCGAAGATTTTGATAAAATATTTTTGCACTTTTGTATGGAACAGCTTATTTCTTTTCGTGATTTCAGTGTTGGTCCCATATTAAAAGTTGTTTTTAATATGATTCGCGACTGAGCAGTCGCCCGGAAAGCGAAAGGTCGTGGGTTCGAGTCCCATCGGAATTGGTTGTGAGACGGGTCGATTTTTTCTAAATACTTCAATTTCAATCTCCCACTTCTGTTAGTACCTACATCAAAAACTTTTTTTCTCATACCATCGATTGAAGATATTCGATCGCCGCCGCTTCCCAGCACGACAAAGGGTAGTAAATAATGAGCGATTTTCCGACAGGCCATTTTAAAAAAAAGCTTCACTAGATGGCGTTGAACGAAGTATTTACGATCTCTATAGTTTTGTATCTGAATGACCTTTATTGCAATCAAAAATAAATCGTCTAGATATGACTTTTAGATTACGAACGCACAGGCAGGCGGCTTGCTTGGCGCCAAGAGCACAGAATATATAATAGTACTGTGATGGGACGTCCTCGTCGGCCAGTGGTACACTAGCCGGAACGTCGGAAGTCACCGCCCAGTATTTAATTTGTAGATAATAGATGAATAAAAAGATGATGTTTAATAGGGACTTGACTTTTTATTGTAAAGGTAGTAATAAAGAAAATATAGGAAGCATAGGAAGATTAGGAAGATTAGGAACTGTAACAACAAGATAAAAAATACATGAATAACAAAAAGTAGGTAGGTAAGTAGGTAGTTGTGGGTATGATGATGAAAACTTACCCCTTTCCAAGGGTCAAGGGTTCCACTTATTTAAAACCTTAACAAACAACTCAAACTGGTATATAAAACTGGTAATGCTCCGAGAGCTCTGTACGGCTTGGTGATTTTAGTAGAACTGAATCAAAAATGATGAACAGGACACGTGAAACGAAGATTCTGAATTTGAATTGATAGAACAGGATAGGATTCGATAAAATTAATGGCCAGTATGTAGAACTAGATGGAGTTTCCAGTCATCATAGAGTTTTTAACCATCCATAATGACTGGTATGAATCGACATCGTTACAGTACTAACGCCTAGAGCCTAGCGAGTCACCTTGGTAAAACGAACGTTCTAGAATGTTCGCGACCGGCTGCACAGCGCGCTTGGCGCCTAGCTAGTTGCGCTAGTAGAATGCAAGCCACTAGGCTCTAGGCGCCAAGCTAGTCACCTGCCAGTGCGTACGTAGCCTTAGTTTTCTAGAAATTCGTGGACCGTGGACAAACATACATACACTTACGAAAATTAGCACAGATGCTTGGAAGCATTCTATTTAATAACGCTATACTAAAATATAATCCAATTCCAACTAAATCACATACATACAGGGTCGCTACCGCGTAACTTTATGGATATGAACTTTATACGCTTTTTGGAACTTTAATTACTAATTTTATATAAAAAAATACCTACTACAATTGTTTTGTGACGTCGGTCGTCGGGTATAACGATAGCTAGCTAGCAACGTTCAACAGAACAAAGCAGCAAAAATCAATCAAAATATAAACAAAGCGTTCCGTTTTATGAAACAAATGTCGCGTCGAAGTAAACTTTATTACATTCCGTTGTTTGTGACTGCATAGGTGGGACAGCGCCATCTATTGAGATAATCAAAACGAGCTTTCAGAAAATCGCCCATTCGCCAATCATTAGATTTAATCGCAAAAAAATATGTGTTAGCAAAAGCTGTAAAGCTTGGGCAAATCTTCATCTTGAAGAAAGTTTCTTTGCGCTATAGAGCCTTTTTTAGTGAGAGAAAGCAACAAATAATTCATTAAATCTCCTTATTTTGTAATGAAATAGAATGGCAGTGGCAGGCAACCCTAGTAACAGCTCGCACAAGCGCAACGCCACAGAACAGATTCGTGCTCAACACAACAAACAGTGTGCAATAACTTTCTATGCTACATATCTTCTCATTGATCTTAGACTGGGCACTTCGATCAACAATAACACCTAGACTGGGCACATAGAGAGGGAATTTTTATACGGAATTCCGAAACGGACGAACGCAGCTTATCCATACCAATTTATCAACTTACGGATTTTTAATATTTTAACAATGCGTTGCTGTTTTCTTGTCAAAATAGTACTAGAAACCAAGTTTCATCAAAATCAGCCCACAAACAAAAAAGTTGGCCGACACCTTGAATATTTTATATTTTTAACATTGCGTTGCTGTTTTCTTGTCAATATAGTATCAAAAACCGAGTTTCATAGAAATCGGCCCACAAACAAAAAAGTTGGCCGCCATCTTTGATTTTAAATATTTTTAACATTGCGTTGCTGTTTTCTTGTCAAAATAGTACTCGAAACAGAGTTTCATCGAAATCGGTCCACTTATAAAAAAATGGCGGCCATCTTGGATTTTTAATATTTTTAACACCGCGTTGCTGTTTTCTTGTCAAAATAGTACTAAAAACCGAGTTTCATCAAAATCGGCCCACAAACAAAAAAGTTGGCCGCCATCTTAGATTTTTAATATTTTTAACACCGCGTTGCTGTTTTGTTGTCAAAATAGTACCAAAAACCGAATTTAATAAAAATAGGCCAACAAAGAAAAAAGTTGGCCGCCATCTTGGATTTTTAATATTTTTAACATAGCGTTGCTGTTTTCTTGTCCTAGTACTAAAAACCGAGTTTCGCCAAAATCAGCCCACAAATAAAAAAGTGGGCGGCCATCTTGGATTTTTAAAATTTTTAACATAGCGTTGCTGTTTTCTTGTCCAAATAGTACCAAAAACCGAGTTTCATCGAAATTGGCCAACAAACAAAAAAGTTGGCCGCCATCTTGGATTTTAGAAATTAATACGTCCCAGACAGTAGTTCTATAAAATATGCGAGATCAAGATTTGCACGTATGCAAATCGTATGCACTATAATATTAATTAAATAAGAAGTTTGTTTCTTTGTTTATTTGTCACGCCCCGCACGATTGACCTGTCTCTCTTGACGTCTCCGTCGGACTACTGTATGGAAAAATGGTTCCTTCTTATACTATGCTGGTATGAATAAAGGCTCAAACTATCCTTTTGAATGATAGAGCACTATTCACCTACATTTACCAAAAAAAAGTTATGAACGCGACTGTACATTAAATTTTTCTGCATAATACGACACATTAAAGAAGGTCATCAATATGTATGAGCGCGTCGCTTTTTCGTGGTCTATCGAATTTGGTCGGTTAATCAGAATACTGGCAGTTGTTTTGGATTTTAATGAATAATTACTTTATTACGAAAAATTTGATGCTGAAATTTTCAGAACATGTACTTTAGTAACAGCACTAATTATTTATTGGGCTAGGATCTAAATAATCTCTGATATCTTTATCCTGCTGATCGTCAAAGTCATGACATTGTCTGTCTCACCTTCATGTGGGTATTATTCAAAAACGCGTAACTGTGGGATTCTCAAACTTTTTATGGTAATTAGAAATAGCAAGAAGAATAGAACACCGTTTTTGGTTTCTATATTTGTGTGGTAGTTTAGGCGCTAGAATTATTTTTTTGATTTCTGAAAATGTCTGTTTACTTCAAATCCGTGAATATTTTTGAAATGTTTTCTGTATGTGCATACAGCACAAATTAGGCGCTACTTATATGCCTTTACTGTAAGATCGCACATCCAGTAGTTCCCGAGATCTGGGACTCGGCAAAACGTTACGCCAGCAGAAAATCAAATATCTCCAAAACTGTAAGGCCCACAAATTTCATATTTGGCGCACATTCCTGCTAGAATCTAAGCTACCCGCCCACATAATTTTTATTTCTCTCCGATCATTAGTTTAGAATCTTCCTGCTGGAGCACCGTTACTCCAGCAGAATTCGTTTTTCCCGTTTTATTCCAAAAGTATTAGGCCCACAAATTTTTTATTTGGCGCACATTTACAGCAAATTACGCACTAACTATTCATCAAACTAGCTTCCCTCTAGAAGCTACTTTCTTGCCAGCGTAACGGACACGCTTATTCGTACCACGACAACTTAATATCAATGACAGCGATTCAGTGATCATTCAATGACATTTCACAGCCGCTAAGCTGTCAAGAACTCTTATTTGACTTATAACTCGGCCAAGCTAACATGACACCTGAAGGTTATACCCGTCCCTCTCACTCTCCGGGCATGACAGAATCGAGTGGAAGAAACGGGTAGAAGAAATAAGGACACAAATCGTTCGGTCTTTCACATTTAGCAATTCATTTGCGATCCAGTATGTGCGTCAAGTTAGCAGCCTCACAACAGAATTAGATGGTTTTGATTATGTCAAAAAATACTGTATAAATAGTGTTAAATAGTGATGTATATTAAATAAATAGTGTAACTTTGATTCAAAAGATATTTGAGTATCTTAGTGAGGCTGCTAACTTAACGTCAAGTTAGCAGTCACCTCAAGAAATACAGTTCGTATCAATGTGATTTATATGTCAAAAAATACTGTATAAATAGTGTATCGTAAACGCAAAATTTCAAAAGTAGTGCTTTAATACAAGCCGAGATGTTAGGGTCTCTAAGTGGGCTGCTAACTTGACGTTTCTTGCGATGGAGATTCCAGGGAAACAGGTACGAGTTTTAAATAAATAAATACTTGAAAAATTACTGTGTGAAATAGTGAATCTTATGATATAAATAATATAAGAATTCTTCTTTGCTATTTTCAAAAAATCTAATGTTAACTTCTACCATACATTCGAATTTAGGTACAGTCGTGTACAGTTTTCTTTAGACGTACTGATATTGTCAAATTTTTTATTCCAGTCATTTTAAATGATACATAATCTATCGTATCATCATCATTTCAGCCGTACGACGCCCACTGCTGGGCATAGGCCTCCCCCAAGGATCTCCACAACGATCGGTCCTGCGCTGCCCGCATCCAGCGGCTTCCCGCGACCTTGACCAGTAGCCCGATTCTCGTAATATAAACCGTGACGATATCGTAGCGATTTAGTCGTTGAAACCATATTCGTATTCACAACTGTCGATAGAACTTGAGCGGCAGCGATTCTATCGAAGTGTCGTCGAAGTGTATTCTGGTACATTAATCGTCCTTCAATCGTTTCAAAACGATAACTCGAAGGTATTCTACTATTTAGATGACCTTTGTTTCGATCGGATTTCAACGACTAAACGTCAAAATAAGCGATCCAAGTGTCGTTGGACAAAAGTTCAATTAGCTGGAACTTTTGTATGTGAAAAATAAGCTTGGGGCTAGCATATTTGTTATTATTTCTTTTTTATTTTATTTAATAAACTTTTGTACATAATACATAGGTAATGTAATATACAAGACGGACTTAATACTAAAAGTATTTTTTGCCAGTCAACCGTTGGGAAACAGAAAACAATTAAAGCGGTACAAATTATATAATTATCTATAAGTAAGTACTAATATTATAAAGAGGTAAGATTTGATTGTTTGTTTGTTAAATTGTTTTCATCGAATAGGCTCCGAAACTACTGGACCGATTTAGAAAATTCTTTGATCATTAGAAAGCTACATTCGTTCAGGTACCACGCGGATGAAACCGCGAGAATCCGCTAGTATATTATAAACAAACAAAATATACAAGCTACATAATCGACGCAAACAGCGTAAACGGAGAAATAAATTAAGAGCTGCAAGATGGGACGCTTCCGAAATGCCGGAGAGACTTCAAAATTTTGGTACAAACACTCATTTATTATTTATTATTTATTATTTATTATTTATTATTTATTGTTTATTATTTATTATTTATTATTTATTATTTATTATTTATTATTTATTATTTATTATTTATTATTTATTATTTATTATTTATTATTTATTATTTATTATTTATTATTTATTATTTATTATTTATTATTTATTATTTATTATTTATTATTTATTATTTATTATTTATTATTTATTATTTATTATTTATTATTTATTATTTATTATTTATTATTTATTATTTATTATTTATTATTTATTATTTATTATTTATTATTTATTATTTATTATTTATTATTTATTATTTATAATTTATAATTTATTATTTATTATTTATTATTTATTATTTATTATTTATTATTTATTATTTATTATTTATTATTTATTATTTATTATTTATTATTTATTATTTATTATTTATTATTTATTATTTATTATTTATTATTTATTATTTGTTATTTATGAAAGAACGATCTAATCTAAATAACCTGAAAGAATACAACTAAAAATCTTTACATATCAACGACATTTGAGGAGTTGTACCTTCCATCACCAGCTCATCAGCATGTGATGATGACTACCAGATGCAAATACTTAAAAAACTTTAGAAAATCTTTAAAATACGCAAATTACCATAAAATTTACGGTTTTCCTCGATTTCCCTTGGATTCCACCATCAGATCCTAACTTGGTAACAATGTGACTACCTCAGGAGTTTACTCTTTCGAATAAAAAAATAATCATTGAAATTGGTCAATAGTTCGCGAAGATATTGACGTGTAAAGCAGGAACTACCAGTCAAAAACTATGTGTTTTTTCAGGATTGTGAAAAAACTACTGAACTGACTACTTTAACTTTTTCATGATACCACACATAAACTACCTACCTAGAATTATTAAAATCGGTTAACAACTGGCGAAGTTATGGTAAAACATACATAAAAAAATACTGTCGACTTGAGAACCTTTGAAGTCGGTTAAAAAGTGGGTAGAAATATATTTGTTTAAATACCTAATCAATAGCATTAAACCGATTATACGTATGTATTGACACAATCAAAAATATATATTTCACTTTTTTGCTCGATAGTACGCACTTCACGATTGAAATAAAGTTTGAACCTTATTACTAAGGAGCAAAGTTCAACATTGATCGTCAGCATATATTCAGATTATTATGTAGAAGTTTACATTAGATTTTTTGAAAATAGCAAAGAAGAATTCTTTTTTTATTTATATCCTAAGATTTATTTATTTCACACAGTATTTTTTCAAGTATTTATTTATTTAAAACTTGTACCTGTTTCCCTGGAATCTCCATCGCAAGAAACGTCAAGTTAGCAGCCCACTTAGAGACCCTAATATCTCGGCTTGTATTAAAGCACTACTTTTGAAATTTTGCGTTTACGATACACTATTTATACAGTATTTTTTGACATATAAATCACATTGATACGAACTGTATTTCTTGAGGTGACTGCTAACTTGACGTTAAGTTAGCAGCCTCACTAAGATACTCAAATATCTTTTGAATCAAAGTTACACTATTTATTTAATATACATCACTATTTAACACTATTTATACAGTATTTTTTGACATAATCAAAACCATCTAATTCTGTTGTGAGGCTGCTAACTTGATGCACATGATCAAGTTTTTAGAAGGTCATAGTACGAAAGAAAGCAATTCACTTTAGGAACCTATTCTGCATCGCGCTATTTTTGAATCGCTGTCTTAAAGTTGATGGTAGGCACCCTGTACACATACTACACATTGGCGCTTTCGAACGCGCGCTTTGGTAACGCGCGCTTTGAGAACTTGTAGATCTCGTAAATTTTTGATATTTCGTACACTTATGCCCGAATACTCGTACGCTACTTATCTTTGGGAGCGTCTCACACATGAAGCTCGACTTAATACTGAGGTAACTGGAGAGTGCAGTACGAACAATTTTTTGAATACCACAAATAACACAGTGGCTGTCTTCCGTCTCACCTACACTTTAAAAAAATACGTATGGTCATATGAGACAGCTGACAGCCACTACATACATAAATGTCAAATTTGCTGGCGACACTTTTTTATTCAGGGTGAGAGCTCCAGTTACCTCAGAGTATTAAGTCAAACTTCATGGTCTCACACATCGCCCTGTCACTTTTAAATGTCAAACGTATGAAAGAGATGCCATGATGTTTGAGACGTTTGACAGATAATACGTCAAAATTAGTTCCAAATCTTTTAATAGATGTCACTATTTCGAGTCAGCTGTCAAACTATTATATTATATTTTATAGTCGTTGGTAGCCATAGATATAGTTTGGTAGCACAGTTTATATTAGCATATATATTTACTGTGTTGGTAGTATATAAGTAGTCTGTGGTTCTATCAATAAGACAAATAAATTTTATTATTTAATAAATAAAGATTGAGATTGCAGTTTAACATAAAAAACCATACAAACAACATAGATAACTAAATAAAAACTGTGAACCTTTGCACAAGAATAGCTTTTTTCCCTGTAAGCTTGGCATTTATTTTCTTCAGTTCTGCTTTCAAAGCAGCGAGTGACCACGATCCGTAGTCCTTGTCCATGATGCATGGCACGGCCAATCCGTTCAAACGTCTTGTCCAAATCGCAAAGGCAAACTCAAAGTTCGCAGAATACGCCAAGGGTTTTTGTCTCCGCAACTATTTTGTCACTCGCATCAAGTCTACAGGTTAGTATGAAAGTGCGCGCACGTAGCGACGCGACACCCGGGCACAGAATAATAACCCAGGAGACTTTCTTGTCCGCGGGTTCGAAGACAAGCCCGCGACGCAACTGTCTCCTTCTCTATTGGTTTCAATGCAAGTGCGCGCACGGCGACAAATAAGTTGCCGGTAGGCCAACACTTAGCTACTCAACCGTCGCCCGGGGTGATAGCGGTGATAGTGTGTAGTAACGGAAAATCTACATACGCTTCCTACGATCGATCTAAAATATAGTTAACTAGTTTTCCGCCCGCGGCTTCGCCCGCTAGGACTACACGACGTTATCCCGCGGGAAGGTGATATTTTTCAGGAATAAAAAGTAGCCTATGTCCTTTCTCAGGCTCTAGACTATCTCTGTACCAAAATTCATTCAAATCGGTTCAGTAGTTTAGGTGTAATTGTGTAACACACAGACAGACAGAGACGCATTTATAATATAATAAAATAAAAAGTAAGGATAAGGATAGTAGGAAGTAGGATATTCCTAATATTATTAAAATACTTTTTAAAATGCCAGTAGTAGAAGAAGATATTGATAACTGTTATACAATAAAAATTTAAAAGAATATTCAGATGTTCATGCTAAATCATAAGCTTAGGGAGAAGTTTGCAAGCATCTATTCCAGGTTTCCAGGTTCTTCGGCTTCTTTAGACAAGTACACAGACCACAACCGCCTCTTAATCCATGTTGATGACTGCGAGCAAAAATTACAAAAAAGTTGTGTCGCTGTCGCTCTCGTGTGCGCATCTTCTTTCGACGACCGATTTGGCGCAGGGGTAGTCTACCCACCTTCTGCGCCAGTGGTCTCGGGTTCAATTCCCGAACAAGACAAATATTTGTGTGCATGAACATGTCTATTTGTCTTGGTCTGGGTGTTTACTATGTATATTAAGTATGTATTTACAAACAAAAAGTATTTAAGTATATATTTATCCGTTATCAAGTTTTCCATGATACAGTTTCTTAATGAAATTAACATGGGCTTAGATAATTGGTGTGAATGTAAGAAGATATTTATTTATATATATTTATATCTTTTCGCGGCGAAGAGACGGCGCGCGACAGTGACAATTAAATTGCCGCGTATCTAAGTCACCCGTGCGCGCTAGCCCTTATCTTATCATGCATAGAAGAGTCGTCAGGACAGGCACCAGTAGGAAAAACCAAAGTCGTCGGTTATAATAATCCACGGAAAATACAAACGAAAACAACGAACCACAAACAGAAGCGAACAAAACACACTGATTATAGTTTTTTTACCCTGTGACACTGACGAGACAAACAAAGACAAAATTACACAGAAAGCATAGATTATTTTTGCTTGAGCGAGTGAGCAATGTTTATGGTCTATAACATTACCTTGTATACAATTTTTGACAGCTGAGGTTAAAATGCGACATCTATTGATGAAAAAACGTACTAAAATCTCTACCTGTCAGAAAAACGCTCAAGCGCTCTCTGTTTGACAATCGCGCGTCAGAAGCGTGTTGTCAGTTTGGGTGGTTTGGGCGCTAGCCAAGCGCTCTCAGACCGCCTTGGGGCTGTACCTACTTATTATCGCGCGCTTTCGTGTAGAGTGGACACACGTTGAGGAAAATTTCTACAGAAATTGACTCTCAATTATTTTTTATCGCCCGTTATGACAGCTTATAAAATATGCAGGAATTCATCCAATGATTTTATAGAAATTCTACAACAATTGAAAAATTTGGGTCCGTGTTTTCATACAATGTAACAAACATTCCATGCGTCAGTCTACATTTTGTATTATTAGTGCATCCAATTTTCTTTTTTTCTCATCGTCGTCTTTTGTAGCGATTGTAGAGGAGCCACACACAAAGCAATAACCTACTTCGGAATACATATCCCACCTGGACCAGAAGAAGCGTTCGAGTAACGCTCGTCGAACGCCATGCGAAGCGCCGAGTGTACGTACGCCATCAACGCTCGCCAAACGCAACGCCGAGCCACGCCGAGCGCCCAACGTGCACAAGCTCTGATGCCTTAAGTATAAGTTTCACCACTAAACACGAGTGGCCGTCCTAACTATCAGCTGGGACAGATCGCTCTCGACACACATTAGCGACCGCTGGAAAACCGCCCCCGCCCTGATTAACAGAGGCCGAGATAAAAACTGAGGCAAACGCCAAAAACAACCTTTTGACCCACGCAGTAAGGGTGCTTTTAGGTCCTGAGTAATAAATACATTAGATAGTGGAGCAAAAAATATGAATAAGACCACAAGACGCTTTCATGAAGCTTTTTATGTACCTACTTAATAAATCACAAAACCTTGATCAGTCCATTAATTTACTTTTTCTTAATGTTACTAAAATATCTAAAATACTACATTAAAGATGGCTCTAGAAAAGAGAAAGACACAAAAAATATAAAACTATAGTACGAGTAGGTATTTACCTCGAAAAAGCTTCGTAGTCGAGTCCGGAGACAAAAGTTCTACAGAAACTAAAAAACTTAATTCCAGTTTCGCACCACTTTCGTATTTTTACATATGAATTCCGTTCTTTACCATAAGTTATATATAATAGCTGACCGGACACTGTAAAACTAAGACTAAGTGCCGGTATAATACATGATTGTGAAGGTCTCGCCAGCCGATTTTAATCACACTATTGATTTGTGCCGCCCGTTCTTGTTGACAAGACGTTGCGAATCGATATTACAATAATAAAAAATACCTACATGTGTTTATTCTCATTCTGTTACTACGTAACACCATATCATATCGTATACTTCAGCAATCAATTTGATAACGTTCTGGAGCGATTCCCTGATCCCTTTTCCCGGGAACTTGTAATCCCGAGAAGCCATACGGGTTCGCTGATATTAACGAGATCTTATAGAATCCCCGAGTCTGCAAAGCTATTATGCTTAGTTAAATTAAATCTGGTTCAGTAAGTATGTGATTAATAAGCTATACTTATACACTATGTACGAAAAGAGCGTGACCGGCAAATTTTAATGAAAACCTTAGAAAATATATCAAACGATAAAATAATTAATAAAGTCTTTTATCGCTGTTTGATGCTTTAATATTAATACGGCGTCCAATCTCCATTATCCTATCCTACTAATATTATAAATGTGAAAGTTTGGATGTTTGGATGTTTGGATGTTTAGATGTTTGGATGTTTGTTACTCAATCACGCCAAAACGGCTGAACGGATTTGGCTGAAATTTGGGACATAGATACTTTATAGTCTGGAGAGGAACATAGGCTACTTTTTATCCCGGAAAAATATCACACTCCCGCGGGATAACGTCGTGTAGTTCACGCGGGCGAAGCCGCGAGCGGAAAGCTAGTTGTCTATAATCGCTTGGCATCTTCGCGGCATACTTTCCACCAATTTTTCAGCATAACTGCGAGGTAAGGACCTCCACGCGGACCATAGTTAACGAGTAAAGTCAGCGGTAGTTCAAGCTCGATTCGAGTAACCAGCTGCCCAAAATGAAGCTTCATCGGAAACCATTCTTGTCCCAATCACGGTCTTTGTTTTCGCACGCCCAAGCAGCCTTTTTTCAACATGCGTTTCAGAAAGGAGAGGCTTCTTCAAAGTGCTTCGATTCTTTCGTATCTTCCTATTTCACGCCACTTACAACTAAACGCCTTTTGATGGTGTCAAGTTAGTGATATGATTATACCCTTTTTCTTCAACTGCTCTTGCCCAGAGCGAAGTGATAATAATGAATTATTGGCAAAATGCTGCACAATATTATGTTTATCCTCTGCTACACACGTCTTTTCGATTTGCCACGATCTGATAAGTCATCGACGGTTTTTGTTTGTGAATATCTCTATATCCACTTGCTCACGAAGGCCTTGGACTTTTATATAGTGGGCGGCCTGGTCGCAGGACATTTTGGGTCCTTTCGAATGAGTACCTTCAGAGAAATACAGCTTCAAAAAGGAAAGCGTATATGCGGCATTCATTGTTAAAATAATATTTTTAGAAAGAAACTGCTGGAGAGAAAACTTGTGTTTTTTTACAAAGCATTTTAGGCAAAGGACTGTTCTATTCAGCCTAATATAAATATTTATAAACTGCATTCCAAAATTTAAAAATATGCCGGTCACGTTCTTGTTGAACACACTGTAGCTGTAGGGAAAAAAGATACTTAGCACTTCAGCGCCCCGATCGCGGTAATCTTATGACGGAATAGTCAGGTTACGTGCAGTTGACGTTCACGCGACGTGCAATATCGTTTTTGATAACGCGCGGCGTTGACAGTGCGACAATGTTTTCTGTTCCGGTGATAATCTTTGGAACTAAAACAGTTTTCATACGACAGTCTATTTTGACAGCTAATTTCGTATTCCTCTGTCACGGATGTCACCGGAACAGACAGGATTGTGGGACTATAGGTTTGCGTGACGTGTGCGTCGCTATGTCATTACGTCAATATGAAGTCAAACGTAATGACGCAAACGTAGTCAAGACGCGCTGCATAGAATTACCGCGATTGGGGTGGGCTGTTTTCAGGGTGTTTTCAGGCTGGGTCTGCCATGACAATGATTTTGTTACCCGCTTCATCATGTCAGGCGTTCTGCACCCACTGCTGGGCATGAGAGTCGTTTTTAACAGTTGTTGTTTTATAGGAAAAATGTGATAGTAAAAAACCACGAGCCCTATAAGTAGCTTTCAGGCGGGAATCGAACCCGCGCCTCCGGGAATTGGTCAGAGCATCGGGCCGGATTCCCGGAGGCGCGGGTTCGAATCCCGCCTGAAAGCTACTTATAGGGCTCGTGGTTTTTTACTATCACATTTTTCCTATACTTACAAAAATTGCATTGTGAATGCATAAAAATAATATAAAATCTCAGTTGTTGTTTTTTTTTAAATCTACTCCTTTATTTTCATCTCCTATTTCGTCCCTCCACCCTTCATGATTTTGACTACTTACAGTCTAATCTACCTCTATATTAAAAATCGTCAAACCTGTTAAATAGTTTAAAGAATGTAAAATATATGTCACAGACAGTCATTAACATTTATAACATTTGTATAAAGATGGCCTTACTTTTTCCTTTGAATTAAAATTTTCTTCTCAAATAAGACGTTTGATAAATGTAGCGTTGAATATTATCCCTGATCCAGATCCATTTTTCTTCGCATAAAATTAAGTTGAAGACCTAGAACCTCTGTACAAGAACCTCATCTCGTAAAGCCGTACAACGTAGAGGAAAATTGAATTTTCAGACCTTCAGGTTAAAGTTTATATTCCTTTGATAGATTCTGATCCGTTTGTAGTGGCGAAGGCGAGCAACATCGCTGAAACATAGTTCTTGTAGTTTACGTGATAAAGTTTAAAATACGACGAAGCAATTTAATTAAGCAGAAAGATGGATCAAGACGGATAAAAAGTCATTTGCGACTTTAAGCTTTGAGACAAGATATTCTTTATAATTTCTCGCGTCAAAAACTGTTCTAGGAGAAACATTTAGCTAACTGAAAGCTATTTAAAGTTTGTAGGCCGATAATAAAATATTGAACATTTTTTAAAAGCCAATTTTCATCATTGTCAGAGCCCTTATAGCTTTGAAAGAAATCGAATATTATACTAACGATAAACTATCGACACTACTCAAGCTTCGGAAAACGAATATTAGAAGAAATAAGATGTACGCGAAATATGTGTAATATTAAGGCGCTACTCGGAAAAAGTATGGACTTTTTGATATAAAACTATAGGACGGTTAGAGTTATTATAAATCTGGTAATAAGATATATGTTTCTTCATACCTTTATCTAGAATCGTATAGTTTTAGAAACACGATTTTATGATTTTGCCTCGACACTTTTTATTTTCGAAAATACCTCTAAGAAATACGAAATATCAAGATTATTCATAAATGGGGTAACATATACTATTGAAAATTGGTTTAATTAGTGGACACCAATAATATTTAGGATTGTATAGAAGCATTTTTTTAAAATCGCTATAGTTTTATAATACGAAGTTGTTTTGTGGTTTTTTTGCGTAATCTGCAAAGTCGGTCTCGCTCCCGCGCGCGTCGTTTTCTCATTGCTATCTCGCTTTAGCATATTTTTTCCGAGTATCGCCTTAAAAACTAGCTAGATCTTCGGTTATTTAACCAGCATATTCAATTGAAAATATTGAAAATGAAGTATGACGACACGACTGCGTAGCTCAGTAGTTAGGTTATTCGCCCGGTCAGTGAAAGGTTGTGCGTTCGAGTCTCATCGGAGCTAATTATTATTGTAAGACGGGTCGATTTATAATCATACTTCATTTTGAATAATAAAAATTGCATTTACAAAAAATTAAGTTTCTCCAAGTAAAAAAAGTAAGTACTTATTTCTTAACCCATTCTCGCCCGCTGTGCCAATTTGGGAACACTTAAGGCGCTACTTGCCGTCCACTAGCGCCGCCAATTCATTTATTTTTATTATACGTAAACCAGATCAATATTTGAAAAATGAAAACAACCATGCCCTCTTAAATTGTCTCTAATATTTTTTGAATAACTTTTGAACAGTTTTCATCCTTTGTGTAAGTTTTAAAATGGTTAAAGTGGCCACTTTTGGATTAAAACCATTTTAAAACTAGTACAAAGAATAAAAAATATTAAAGAGTTATTCAAAAAATATTAGAGACAATTTAATAGGGCATAGTTGTTTTCATTTTTCAAATATTGATCTGGGTGCCTACCATCAACTTTAAGACAGCGATTCAAAAATAGTGCGATGCAGAATAGGTTCCTAAAATGAATTGCTTTCTTTCGTACTATGACCTTCTAAAAACTGGATCACAAATGAATTGCTAAATGTTAATGACCAAACGATTGGTGTCCTTTTTCTTCTACCCGTCTCTTTCACTCGATTCTGTCATGCCCGGAGAGTGAGAGGGACGGGTATAACCTGCAGGTGTCATGTTAAATCGACCGGGTTATAAGTCAAATAAGAGTTCCTGACAGCTTAGCGGCTGTGAAATGTCATTGATTGATTACTGAATCGCTGTCATTGATATTAAGCTGTCGTGGTACGAATAAGCGAAGCAGATCAGTTTAGGTCCTAATCAAAACCGCAATAAGAGTTGATGGTAAGCACCCTGGTTTACGTATAATAAAAATACCGCCTTCTAAAAAACCACATCAAAAAAGTAAGAAATAATTCCTCACCAAATAAATAACGTAAGTACTTTGAAGTCGGGCGTGAAACATGTATAATTTTTTGTTGTTTTTGTTAAGGCGCTACTCGGAAAAATATGAACTTTTTGATTTAAAACTATAGGACGGTTACAGTTGTTACAAATCTGGTAATAAGATATATATTTCTTCATACCTTTATCTAGAATCGTATAGTTTCAAAAACACGATTTTATGATTTTGCCTCGACACTTTTTCTTTTCGAAAAGACCTCTAAAAAATACGAAAAGTGAAGATTATTCTTAAATGGGGTTACTTACACTATTGGAAATTGGTTTAATTAGTGGACACCAATAATATTGAGGATCGTATAGAAGCATTTTTTTTAAATCGCTGTAGTATTTTAATACGAAGTGATTTTGTGTTTTTTTTGCCTAATCTGCAAAATCGGTCTCGCTCCCGCGCGCGTCGTTTTCTCATTGCTATCTCGCTTCAGCACATTTTTTCCGAGTATCGCCTTAAAACCCGCCCGACTTCAAAGTACTTACGTTATTTATTTGGTGAGGAATTATTTCTTACTTTTTTGATGTGGTATTTTAGAAGGCGGTATTTTTTTATAAAAATAATTTTTATTTCACTCTTTTTAGTGCATCGTGCAGGCAATTTGCGTGTTTTCTGGTAAATAGGTATGTGATCAAACTCAAAACCGCCTTTTTCGAAGTCGGTTAAAATACCTTGAGGTATCCCCTTTTTAACAAAACAAGAATTATCTAAATCGGTTTATAAACAAAGGAATTATGCCTAAAGATACGTATTAAATTCACATAAAGTGGTAACGAAAACGACAGTATTTTCAAGATTTCCTGAAAACTACTGAACCGATTTCAAAATTTCAAAAAATGGGACCAACTTGGAAACCAACCTGATGTAATAACGTTTGAACCATTTCAATCGGTTCAGCCGTCTTCGAGTAATCAGTGGACATACACAAAAAAAAAAGAAAAAAAAGAGAAAAACATACATACATACAAACGACGAGACGAGAACCTCCTCCTTTTTGATTTAGAAGTCGGTTAAAAATAAATGAATTGGCGGCGCTAGTGGACGGCAAGTAGCGCTTTAAGACTATTATGAATAATGGGTTTTTACCATAATAGTTATAGGTGTTCCTAAATTGGCATGGCAGGCAAGAATGGGTAAATTATATCCAACCTGTTCCAAAAATCATACGAACCTGCTTCTGTCAATACCTAACAGAAATTTTAATGATATATCTCATACTTACATAATATATGAAGTACACACAAGTGTTTTTTTTTATTTCAATGCTTTTGTACAATCTGCAATCTAAAAGCTGAAATGTTTTACAATCTATTTTGTAGTTGTAAACAGGTTAAAAATAGAACTGAAAACTGCCATCATGTTCAAAAAACTCCTTTTATGTAAATGGTGATAGCAAACTCAACGACAGTGCCGTTGCGTGTCGCGCCCATTGCATCAGGAGCTTTTCTTTCTTTAAATCCATATTAATACTTATTATAAAGTGTGTTTGTTTGTTTATCCGTCTTTTACGGCAAAACGGATCGACGTGATTTTCTGTACGGGGATAGTTTGGTAGTTGGGCGAGGGACATAGGCTACTTTTTATCCCGAAAAAACATCACATTCCCGCGTGTAGTCCACATTTAGTTGTCATGCTTCAATTTTAATAGCAAACATTCTATCGACATTTTTCCTTAGTCCTAAAATAGAAGGGAGGGTCGTATTCATATTTTGAATTACTAATAAAAAATCTTACTATTGATTTTAAAGCTATACAAACATAAAAGGTACTTGCTTATAATCAGACACGATAGTACCAAAGTCCTGCTTAACAGCTTTAAGTTGGGAGATTAAAAGGTTTGTTGATCTCCGCCAAGCAAATTAAGTTTCTCCAAGTAAATATTTAGAAAGACCTTACTTTAAGGACCCTGCCCAGGGTTGACGACTAAATCAATTACAGTAATTAATATAATAGCAACTCTTGAACTGATATTGGTGAGCATTTAGCAATTCTGTAGGTTAAGTTAGTATAATGCACAGTTTAATACAAACCATTGAAATTATCTTACTTATAAATTTTATAATTTAAAAATCTTCAAAACGATACTTTTGTGGTACCTACCTAGATTCAGGAGATGTGACAATACTATTTTGCTTTTTAACTAATCATCAGTTTGTTTACTTACTTAGGTATACGACTACCTAAGTTGTGTGAAATGTGAAAGTCGCACTTTTGTTCATTATCATGCGGTTGTCGATAGATCGACGGATAATTTGACATATAATGACATTTGATAATTTTATTGCACCATAAAATAGCATGACATGCAAATGATTACGTTAGCAATATTTTTGGTTCACCCTTGTTTGGTAGAACAACGTTTCGTCGAAAATCGGTTCGACTAATTTTAAGTAGTTACAATAAAGTCATTTCACAGAATTATTCATTTGATCGAATGTTTATTTGTCATAATTTTATTTCGTATAATTATTTATTTGGACGAATGTAATTTTACCCGAATTTTCAATTTGACGAATGTCATTTTACCGAATTTTCAATTGCGCTAATTTTATTTAAAATAATATTTACCTAACTAGACTAATAAATGAATATTCCATAAAATACGGTTGTCTCTTGGTTGATATAACTTAACTTGCTAATATTTGAGTGGCTCGGAAGTTCTGTAGAACACGTGATAGGTTAGAAATTTAGGGCGATCGCGAAGCGCAGCAAAGCGATCGCCTTAAATTTCGTGGTTTTTTTTGTAAAACAATTCATAAGTTGTATTGATACAAAAAAAAAAACCGCGAAATTTCTTACCTATCACGTGTTCTACGGGACTTCCAAGGAGTACAGGACTTTTCTACCAAACGTTTTTATACCAAACGATTATTAGCTATATCAAATGAACATTCTATTTTATGATCATTAGCGCAAATGTTGTTATCGCAAATGAATATTCGATGAAATGAACATTCTATTTTACGATCATTAGCGCAAACGTTGTTATCGCAAATGAATATTCGATTAAATGAAAATTATGTCAATCGATATTATACAAAGTGATTATTTTCTTAAACGTTCTTAAATTCGATCAAACGTTGTTCTACCAAACAAGGGTGAACCAATAATTTTACTTGAATAAGTGATATTTACATATACATATATTTCATAAGGTGCTGAGGTACATAAATCAATACGCCACCGTATCAGTCCGATTACAGAACCGGGGCCAATTCTGCTAACGTTAAGTCATAATGGTGTCTCAATCGTCTTTCAATTGTAGTGCTTTTTTACACACTAGTTACAAGAAATGTGTACTTTTATCACCATACTACTGATGGTCACACCACACACTAAATTTACATCACATCATATTGTCATAATTCTTGTAACTAGTGTGTAAAAAAGCACTACAATTTAACTACAATTGAAACACGATTAAGATACGATTATGACTTAAAGTTAGCAGGCTTGGCCCCGAGCTCTAATCCTATCCTACTGCAGTGAGGTGTGAGATAGGGAGACGTCATCTCTCCGAAACCTTCGGGACCAATTCTGCTAACGTTAAATCATAATGGTGTCTCAATCGTCTTTCAATTGTAGTGCTTTTTTACACACTAGTTACAAGAAATGTGTACTTTTATCACCATACTACTGATGGTCACACTACACACTAAATTTACATCACATCATATTGTCATAATTCTTGTAACTAGTGTGTAAAAAGCACTACAATTTAACTACAATTGAAACACGATTGAGACACGATTATGACTTAAAGTTAGCAGGCTTGGCCCCGAGCTCTAATCCTATCCAACTGCAGTGAGGTGTGAGATAGGGAGACGTCATCTCTCCGAAACCTTTCACAGCTGCGTTGGAGGATATTTTTAAGCTGCTGGACTGGAAAGGTTGCGGCATCAACATCAATGGCGAGTACCTTACACACCTACGGTTTGCCGATGATGTAGTTCTTATGGCTGAGACCTTGGAAGACCTGAACACAATGCTCGAAGATCTCAGTTAATGCTTCTCAAAGAAAAAAACAGCTGTTCCATAGAAAATTTTAAATCGAATAGATCCAAATGTATGGAACAGCTATATTTTTTTTCTCGATTTCAATGTTGGAACCGGAGTAAAAGTTGTTTATGCATGAGTATATTGACGCCTTAAAATTCCGTCGACTTTTTTTAAAACACCTTATTTAAAGGAGAACTACCTACCTATATTAGTTATACCAAAACTTATTGTAAGATCTCAAATGTACTTACTACATGAAATGCAATAAATAAATATTCATATTCATATTATTTTGCTTTGCTGTTAAGTTAGTTACTTACCATACCCGGGCCCGCGTGGTGGATCATGCCCCGTTCTCCTTATCCATCCACAAGGAAGGCCAGCAGTGCCCCATCAGTGGGGACATTAAATGGCTGATGATGATGAGTTACTTACCAGCTCTTCTTTTTCAGATACGTATAATAAAATTTTCTGTTCTTCTCAGTAGCTTAATTCAAAGATAATTTTCATTTCTTAGACTGATACATAATTTCGTTTTTCATTTCGAACTCTAAATACATTTTACATTTTCACTAGAGACTTGTCTTCAACTGGTGACACTAATCACGACTATACTTATTACTAATCTTACTATCCTACTAATATTATAAATGCGAAATTTTGTGACTATGTATACACGGCTAAATTTTAATTAGCATAAATATTTTAGGGGATGTTAGTGCCCATCAATATGAACAACTTTCACTATGGGACCAACCATGGAATCGCGAAAAAAAATCAGCTTTTCCATACAAAAGTACAACATCGAGTCGACTGAAATGTATGGAACAGCTGATTTTTTTTTCAACATTTTTTCAACATCCCTAAAATATTTATGCTAATTAAAATTTAGCCGTGTATATTGTTTGTTACTCTTTCACGCAAAAACTACTAAACGGATCTGGATGAAATTTGCAACAGAAATAGATTATAGGCTGGAATAACACATAGGATACTTTTTGTCCCGATATTCTTACGGGAACGGGAACCATGCGGGTGAAACCGCAGGTGGCCGCTAGTTACACACAACCAGCTCCGATGGGACGTTGTGTGACGGGTCGATTTTTTCAAAATACTTCATTTTCCATTTTTCAATAATAAAACAAAAAAGTAAAAAAAAAAATTTTGCCAAACATCTAGGTATTAGTGCCTGTATCACAATGTCTCATTAGGAGATAGGTAATTTCCATTTAATTGACAGTTTTGTATGGACTATCTGTCAATTAACAGCTATTTAAATTTTTACTTTTTTGCATTCACAATGCAATTTTTATGGTTGAAAAATGGAAAATGAAGTACATTGAAAAAATCGACCCGTCTCACAACCAGCTCCGATGGGACTCGAACCCACGACCTTTCGCTATCCGGGCGACTGCTCTAACCACTGAGCTACGGAGTCGTTAGTTCGAATCCCATCGGAGCTGGTTGTGAGACGGGTCGATTTTTTCAAAATACTTCATTTTCCATTTTTCAATTAACAGCTACTGAAAATTTACTTAGACATTGTGAAACAGGCCCATGCTGCCAGTGTGTACAAAACAAAAAGAGAAACCGTGTGGTCGTTTCGTTCTGTTCCTCTTTCATCATCAAACGAATGTGTTAATTAGCAAAATCGGCCTGTCTTCTCCAGCTGTAAGGGTTATTTCGGCTTGCAGCGGTTACGTAACGGCGGGCGATCTTCAGCCGGTATCGACCGGGCACGCCCACAGGCCGCCACCCCCCCCCCCCGCCCCCTCCCCGCCCGATTTGGCACCGATAATCGAATTAAACTTGTCAAGAGATCCCCACAACACTACCTACATGGCTTATGGCTTTAAGGCGATACTCGGAAAAATTATGCTAAAGCGAGATAGCAATGAGAAAACGACGCGCGCGGGAGCGAGACCGATTTTGCAGATTACGTAAAAAAAACACATAATCATTTCGTATTAAAAATCTATAGCGATTTAAAAAAAATGCTTCTATACGATCCTAAATTTTATTGGTGTCCACTAATTAAACCACTATATTCCAAGCGGAGGTATACGCCATTATAGAATGCGCGGAAGCCAACCGTCAACGAAACTACACAAATCAATCAATTCTGATTTTTTCAGATAGCCAGGCAGCTCTTAATGCCTTAAACTCGAATGTCATTAATTCGAAACTGGTAAAAGACTGCGTAAACAAACTGAATGATTTGGGCCAAAGGAATAAAGTTATTCTGAAATGGGTACCAGGTCATTCGGGAATCATTGGCAACGAAAAAGCCGATGAACTTGCAAGGACTGGAGCTCAAGACCATCAGATAGGACCAGAACCTTTCTGTGGTATTTCAAAGAACCAGGCCATGCAACTTCTCAAGAGTAACCTATTTGGCGAATCAAAAAAGCACTGGCTGACACAACCAGGACTGCGACACGCCAAATCCCTTATAGAAGGCTACTCGCAAAGCCGAACTGCCGAACTCCTGGAGCTTAGCAGGACGAACATCTGTGCGATAGTCCGAGCCTTAACCGGCCACTGCAAACTAAACAGGCACCAATTTCACATGAACTTGAGTGACACTGATGTTTGCCGCTACTGTAAACAGGAGAGGGAAACGCCGAGGCACCTTCTGTGTGACTGCGGGCCCCTTATCCACAAGCGCAGTATCCATCTGGGTCGACACATTATGCGCCCGGAGGAGATTAAAACTCTAAAAGCTAGGAGTATTCTAGACTTCTTGGAAGCCTCCAGGCTAAAAGAGTTACTTTAACCAGGTGGCGAGTCACAATAGATCTTTCAGGTCGCAGTGACTACTTCTCCTACCGGGAGATGCATAGCCCCTTACATTCAAAAATAATAATTAAACCAATTTTCAATAGTATATGTTACCCACATTTAAGAATAATCTTGATATGTCGTATTTTTAGAGGTATTTTCGAAAATAAAAAGTGTCGAGGCAAAATCATAAAATCGTGTTTCTAAAACTATACGATTCTAGATAAAGGTATGAAGAAATATATATCTTATTACCAGATTTATAACAACTCTAACCGTCCTAAAGGTTTATATCTAAAAGTTCATATTTTTTCCGAGTAGCGCCTTTCACCATTAATTATTGTGTTCCGGCAGTTAGGAGTAGGATTTCGGATAGTAGGATTCCGGATGTAGTGCACTTCCACCAGCCATATCACCACTTAACATCAGGGGGCCAAGTCTGCTAACGATAAAGTCATAATCGTGTCTTAATCGTGTTTAAATTGTAGTTCAATTGTAGTGCTTTTTTACACACTAGTTATAAGAAATGTGTCCTTTTTTCACAACACTACTGATGGTCACATCCATGAAGCTCGACTTAATACTGAGGTAACTGGAGAGTGCAGTACGAACAATTTTTTGAATACCACAAATAACACAGTGGCTGTCTTCCGTCTCACCTACACTTTAAAAAAATACGTATGGTCATATGAGACAACTGACAGCCACTACATACATAAATGTCAAATTTGCTGGCGACACTTTTTTATTCAGGGTGAGAGCTCCAGTTACCTCAGAGTATTAAGTCAAACTTCATGGTCACATCACACACTACATTTACATCACATTATACTGTCATAATTCTTGTAACTAGTGTGTAAAAAAAGCACCGCAATTGAACTACTATTGAAACACGATTGAGACACGATTATGACTTAACGTTAGCAGACTTGGCCCCCAGGTGTGATGAAGGCTAGTGCTACCTTGCTTGCTTGTGGATTAAAAAAAATATGACTTGAACTACATAGAAGACTATTTGTAAAAAAATGTAGGACGATTCAAAAGTAGGTACTTACCTTATTTTTATTTTGTAAATCTAATTGAATAAACAGTTTTTTACTTTTTTTAGACTTTTTGACTAAAGTTGTAAAAATTTCTATAATAGTTTCCACTTTTCCAGTTGCAACTTAGAAGCACAAAGTAACTACGCGGGCGGTCGCCGGTTAGAAGCAACAAAATAAGTTGTGGCAAGCTTCATCGTCGTCGTCGCCTGCAGGCTTAGCCATGAAAAGCTGTTTAGTTATAATTGAACTCCTATTGATAACATCTCATTTGAGGCAGTCTTAAATTTGCAATTTCATCTTAAATTAATCAAGTTACGCTACAACAAACAAATATTATCATTGCTTGAGTCAATTATTGAAACGCTGATCGTGTTAAATCTGTGATAGGTGTTTCACTGAGGTTTGAGGTCTTTTTTAAGTTGTATTATATTAATTGAAGACTCTTCTGCATTCTAATGCAGCGTCTGGTTTCACAAAAGAGAGGACAAAAATAAAACTTGTAGTGTGGTGCACAACGTCATGTCGATGACGTATAGATTTTTTTTTTTATTTTTTTTTTATAAAAACTGGTTAAGCATTTGACCGCCATCTTGCTAAACAGACAGGATGCAGTCTAGGGTGTAGCATGCTTACCCAGTAGGTGCCCATTCACTCTTGCCTTGAAGAGGCCAAGGTTGTAATGATCGGGGAATACATGCGCAGGCAGCGTATTCCAATCTTTAGCAGCTCGCATCAAGAAAGAATTAGCAAAGCGCTTCGTACGGACGGGTGGAATGTCTACTATGTAGGGATGGTAAGCTAACCTGCGTCTTGTACTCCGATGGTGGAAAGGGGCGGGAGGAACAAGATCATGGAGTTCCTGTGCGCACTCTCCAAAGTGTATCCTATAGAACACAGATAAGCTAGCAACTCTACGGCGGTGAATGAGACTTTGTAGTTTATCTTTATCCAAAGTTGTGTCTCCAATGAGCTTCTTTGCACGGTTTTCAATCGTGTCTAAAACTGCTAGCTGATACTTCGCGGACCTATCCCAAAGGTGACAGCAGTACTCCATGCACGGACGAATTTGTGCTTTGTATAGCAGAAGCAATTGCTCCGAGGAGAAGTAGCGTCTAGCCTTTGAGAGGAAGCCCAGCTTTTTTGCAGCAGTTTTTGCAATCGAGTCGATGTATTCGCCGAAATTAAGCTCAGATGATAGAGTGAGGCCGAGAACTTGTAGGTGTTCGGCTAGTGGTAAGGATACACTCTGGAAAGTCGGAGTCAGTTGGAAGAAATGAAGATTGTTTTTAATAATCTATTTTCTTTAAGGTAAATATGCAACATGTAATCTGATACTTTTCTAAACAAGCTAAATGTCATTGTAAAACATTAACGTATTGACCTACTTAAAAATACTATAAAAACCCTGTTTTTCTCTCAATAAATAATCAGTTAAAACTCGACTTTCCTTGTGTTATTTCGTCTCCCGACGCCGCTCATCACAAACTAAACAAATCAAAATGATGATACTTAAGTTTTTGTTTGTATTTCTAATAATTAGGTAAACCAGTTAGTCTTTTTAGGATAATTATCATTAATTTTTAAGTTGCTAATCACAAAACACAGTTTTTTTTCCTCTTGTTAGCTAAATGTTTTGTTTCACATGCATGTGGTGTTTACTTATAATAGGGTATTTTACTGTTGTTGAAATGTAGATATTTAATGATGACGTTAAAAAATATTGCAATTAAGAATACCAAATGTGAAAAAATAATTTGAATCTGTTTTATAATAAAAGAATTATAGTCTGTTTGATTTTGACTATAGCTGTCTCTTTCTAAAACGAAATCTTCTATGGCGTGACTATGACGCTACTAACCCACTGACGTCACTAAGATAGCGTCCTGTCCTTGTCTAATTATAAAGTTTGAAGTCCTATATCTTTGAAAATATTCAAGATAATTCAAAATGAAAACTTGTTTTGTGTAGCTAATATTTCGAAAAACATTTTAAAGAAATAAAAAAAAATCAGTAAAATACCGTATTGTTTGTTATACTCATGTAATTGTCTAAGTGTATTTTTATTATGTCTCGAAGTGTAACAAATGTTAGTAAACCTTAAAACAAAAAATTAAAAAAAAAATTTAGGTACACGCGAGTCGCGAAGTAGCAATAAACAACTAGTGTTATAATATAGTACTTAGCTCGCAATAAATGGAATGCCTTTAATGTTGATAGTAAACAGTTTAGGTTGGTTTAGATACTCTACGTACTTCGACCAGCAACACCACTAGATAACACGTCACGAACTAAGAGCCTCATAAACGCGCGATAGCATCGCTACTAATGCGAGTTAGTCGCAGTTAGAACGCGCTACTAATGCGCGACAGCATCGCTACTAATGCGCGACAGCATCGCTACTAATGCGAGTTAGTCGCAGTTAGAACGCGCTACTAATGCGCGACAGCATCGCTACTAATGCGAGTTAGTCGCAGTTAGAACGCGCTACTAATGCGCGACAGCATCGCTACTAATGCGAGTTAGTCGCAGTTAGAACGCGCTACTAATGCGCAACAGCATCGCTACTAATGCGAGTTAGTCGCAGTTAGAACGCGCTACTAATGCGCGACAGCATCGCTACTAATGCGAGTTAGTCGCAGTTAGAACGCGCTACTAATGCGCGACAGCATCGCTACTAATGCGAGTTAGTCGCAGTTAGAACGCGCTACTAATGCGCGACAGCATCGCTACTAATGCGAGTTAGTCGCAGTTAGAACGCGCTACTAATGCGAGTTAGTCGCAGTTAGAACGCGCTACTAATGCGAGTTAGTCGCAGTTAGAACGCGCTACTAATGCGCGACAGCATCGCTACTAATGCGCTACAGCATTGCTACTAACGCGCGACAGCATCGCTATTAACGCGCTACAGCATTGCTACAAAAAGCCGCCCTGGGCGAGGGCTCTTACTCTTTCAAATTGATTTTTGTGCCGTTACTGTATCGCGTTTGCATTGCGACAGAAGCGCGACAGTATCGCGTTTGCATCGCGACAGAAGCGCGACAGTAGCGAGTTTGCTTCGTGACTGAATCATGGTTATGTTGGCGAGGGCTCACAGCAAGCAACAGCATCGCTACAAAAAGTCGCCGTCTGCGAGGGCTCTAAAACAAAACTCAATTAAGCCACCGACTGACTTTTCATTAAACGGAGAAAACGGTTACGAATGTTTTGATCTAACGTCACAAATGACAGGTAGTGATCAGAAATAAGAGCGCACCATTGACGTGCGCTCTTATTTTCTTGGCCAGTTACACAACCGGCCATCTCTACGAACCCTCAAGTCGAGGACCTCCTTTAGTGGAGTGATGTACGCACCGCACCTGCCGCTATATCGGTGGGTCCGGACCGGAGTCCCTGTCGAGTAAACGTTAAAGACACTTTTCAATTTGACGACTCTCTATGAAATAAGACAGGAAGAAAAAATTACCTTTGACGAGTTTCTTGCCGGTTCTTTTCGTTATTATTAAGAGGTCTCCCGCCATAGGATTTACGAACCGATGGCTTAGCTTCTTTGACGTTCACAAGTGCCGTATCAACCTAAAATAAATAAATGGTTTTGAATTTTGAGTAAAGGTAGAAAACTAACTTTTTGATATTGTCTCCTTTCTGGGTGGATGTGGTAATAACTTCGTTGTTTCCGATAACCATAACACAAATGCGATTTAAACAATGTATGTGTAACAATGGTGTCCAATTTAATTAATTAAATTATTAACTACGAACGCAATAAATTGCACACCAAACATTTTAATAACGTATGTGATGTCAAGTCTATCTACAGCTAATGTATTGAAAAGAAAAACTAACATGTACAGAACTAGAAGTATTAAGTACTTAGTTATATAAAAATTGTTGCTAGCCATAACAATCATGTAAACAACAAGTGGACAAGAAGATTAATCGCTATTACCACGAAAGAATGGGCATTAACAACCGTTTGTCATTTAAACAAATTGCCAGTGACACTCCACGCTATGTCCTACATAGCTTCTGACATTAAAACACCGAAGCTTTTAATAAAACACGATCGAAAACAAATGAATTAATTCAGTCTAGACTGTTACAAACTCTTCTCTCAATTTTGCTTGAACAAATAAGTAGCGAGACTACCAACAATAAGTTACAATGTTCATCAATTAAAAGAAGATGAAATGTTCAAACTTTGTATCTATAGAATGAAATATTTTATAAAATATCCAAAAAGGATGTATACGTAGTATATAAATTATTTTTTTATAAGTAGCTACCTACATGATTATCTGGCTATAAATACCTCGGATGTTCCGAAAATGTTTACTGCTAGACTACGCATATAGGTACGTGTAATATAGACTCTACCTACATTAACAATTCTGTAAGCTGTCTATTCAAAAATATAAAGTCATCATCTGATTCTTCATCAGCCATTTAATGTCCCCACTGCTGGGGCACTGACCTTCCTTATGGATGGATAAGGAGAATGGGCCATGATCCATCACGCGGGCTCAATGCAGGTTGGTGGGTATTAACGTGCCTTCCGAAGCACGGAGGAGATCGAGTAAAAAATTTTTGGTCATCCATCCCGTCACCAACCATTGTGAAAGTGGTTTAACCTCAACGATTGCATGCCGAGCGCAATAACGGGTTCCTCAAGTTTAAAGAAGTTAATCATAAAACCCAACTAGACCAAAAGTCGAACAGACCTATGTCGCTATCGTTATACCTCCATTATATTATCTGTGGTTATACCAACAAATTCTGAATAAACAGACTTTTTCTTGAAAAATAGAAAATGAAGTATGAAAAAAAATCGACCCGTCTCACAATCAGCTCCGATGGGACTCGAACCCACGACCTTTCGCTTTCCGGGCGACTGCTCTAACCACTGACCAAACGACTCCGTAGCTCAGTAGTAGGTAGGTTCGAGTCCCACCGGAGCTGATTGTGAGACGGGTCGATATTTTCTAAATACCTACTTCATTTTCCATTTTTCAGTAATAAAATTGCATTTGAATGCAAAACTAAAAATTAAAATAACAGACTTTTTCTTAATCCACTGCATTTTGAAAACCTTTATTTTTCTTCAAATATTTCATTTTCAATCATCACCGTCAACATCATCAGCCATACGACGCCAACTGTTGGGCATTAGGTCTCCCTCAAGGATCTCCGCAAAAATCGGTCATGCTGTGCCCGCATCCAGCAGCTTCCCGCTATCTTCACCAGGTCGTCTCGGTCCACCTTGTAAGAGGCCTGCCCACCGAACGTCGTCCGGTTCGCGGTCGCCATTCGAGAACCTTTCCGCCCCGAGAATCGATGGCCGCATCGGTTCTACGCGCTGTGTCCCGCCCACTGCCACTGCAGCTGAACAATCCTTCGAGCAATGTTGGTAGTTATATTTCTCCTGCGGATCTCATCATTTCTGATTCAATCGCGCCGGGAAATATCAGCATCGCTCTCTCCATTGCTCGCTGGGTAACCTTGAGCCTTCTCATGAGACCCATTAGTAAAATACCACGTCTCGCTTCCATATTTATTATTTTTAACCGACTTCAAAAAAAGGAGGAGGGTATCAAATCGACTGTATATTTTTTTTTATTTTTTATGTGTGTTACCTCAGAACTTTTTAATTAATGAACCGATTTGGATAATTCTTTTTTTATTTGAAAGGTGACGCTTCTCGTGTGGTCCCAATTTCATCAAGAACTGATGAGAAGTTCTGGAGTTATCCTGAATAATGCGTAATTAGACTTTGTAAATGATATGCTGTAGGATACAAGCAGATAATATCGTTTGTATTGAATCGAAAGGCAAAGAATAAAATCCGTCAATGTTAAGACGAGTTTAGTTATTTAGACGACTTCCTAATTTCATCAAAGTGGGGATCATTTTCAAATATATTTTTTTTCGAAAGTTTGTACTTCTAATGTGATCTTATTAACACCAAGTCAGAATCAGGAGCTGAAATCCCAGGAAAATTGAGAGAAATTCTCTAATATAGGCAAGCCTTATGCGTTCCATTTATTTTTTAAGTTAGTCAATATATATATTTGCATCTGGTAGTCATCATCTCATAGTTATGAGCTGGTGGTGAAGGCTACAACTCCTTAACGGTTAGGAGCTGGAGAATAATTCCTTAAGTATTAATCGTACGTATGAACTAATAGTTTTATTCTTTCAGGTTATTAGGGTGAGCTGATGATGAGAGGTGAAACTCCTCAACAGTTAGGAGTTATTATGATGTTTTATAAATACCATATGCACGAATGGACATTCAGTTGTATTCCTTCAAGTTATCTAAGAAGCTAAAGATGGAAAACTGAACTCCGTAACGGTTAGGATATTTACAACAATTTATCATAATCACCATGTAGTTTCACTACGATTAGGTATTTACACTAAAAATCGAAGAATAAAACGTTTAAAAAAAAATGTAACCGCTTTCAAAAAGAATCTTCAAACAAAATTAACAAACACTAGAAAACGAAAAAAATAATTAGAATTTTTAATTAAAAGGATGAAAATGTGTGACTTTTTCTAACTTATCTTGCTACTTAATGAACTGTTTGAAGTCGGTGCCAAGCCCAAAAGAATAAGAAGGAATTATACTGAGTAAAATAACAAACATTAAAAAAAAACCGGTCCCAAGCGTGCGGTGTAGGATGTATAAATTTACCTCAAATACAGACCTATTAGTCGGTGCCAAGCCAAAAAGAATAAGAACGAATTATACTGAGTGAAATAACAAACATTAAAAAAAACCGGTCCCAAGCGTGAGGTGTAGGACGTATCTACCTCAAATACCTATTAAACTTGGCACCGACTTCAAACAGTTCATTAAGTAGCAAGATAAGTTAGAAAAAGTCACACATTTTCATCCTTTTAATTAAAAATTCTAATAATTTTTTCGTTTTTAGTGTTTGTTAATGTTGTTTGAAGATTCTTTTTGAAGGCGGTTACATTTTTTTTAAAAACGTTTTATTAATATTCAATGTTTTATAGTTTCCTAAATTGGCTAGTTTTATCTTAGCCGATTACGTGCAGAGAATTCTTTAGCTTAATTTTTAGGCTTTTTTCTTTGACCCAATGTGGCGGTCATGGATAAGATGATATAAATAAACATGGTGCAACATATCAAATGTGTCACTTGCGCGTGACACTGCGCAAACATTGCGCCAGCGCAGCCACAATTTGACACCTAACGAAAGAGCAGAATTGCAATGCGTTTAACTATATATTTTTTTCGATGACATATTGTTTAAATAAACATTACTGAAGTGCTAATTTTGTACGACCCTTGTGAAACTGATGAAATCCATCACTATTATTTTATATCTTACCTTTGACAATATGTATGGCGCAGTAATAGAATGGATTTTGGTCAAAGGTCGCGGCTTCGATTACGGCACAAGACAAATATTGTATGTGTTTGTTATCTACTTTATTTTATATTTGAAAAGCAATCAAAAAAAGTTAATACTAATACGTGACATAATAAATAGGTAGGTACACAAAGTTACAAAAAAAACGGGCACCCGGTTTGTTTTTATACAAACATGCTTAAGCTTATGGACCGATCGTTGTGGAGATCCTTAGGGGAGGTCTATATGCCCAGCTGTGGGCGTCGTTCGGCTGACATGGTGATGAGATGATGCTTATGTACTTCATTTCATTATTTTCTCAAAGGAAGACCAACAGCCAATCTTATAAATTAATTATGCAATACAATAGGCACCAGAAGGCCAATTACAGGTCCTCACGGTCATGGTCATTTAATATAAATAATAATTTCACTATTAACATCATCATCTATATCTATACTATTATTATAAAGAGGAAAGAATTGATTGTTTTTTTGCATCGAATAGGGTTCAAAACTACTCGACCGATTTAGAAAATTCTTTCACCATTAGAAAGCTACATTCTTCCCGAGTGACATAGGCTATATTTTATCCTGATATTCCCACGGGAACGGGTACCACGCGGGTGAAACCGCGAGGATCCGCTGGTTTAATACAAAATCATCAATCATATTATCAGATTATTTCTAAAACAATTTCTTTCTTTCTTTGTGTTTCCGATAAGCATTTGAAACAACTTTGAAAGTCCCTCCGTTTCCCCACAGAGGAAAATCTGTTCACGCTCCGTACATTATGAAATTCAACTAAAGCTTTAAATTTTTGAAGTTTGGGGATGTGGAGAGATTTCCAAACTTATTCCAAATGCAGCATTTGATACAGAAATTATAAATATTGATCTGTGTCGAAAGACATTTCTCATTTTTGCGTTTTTATTACAATTGTGTCATGGTAAATAGTAAATGTTATACCGGAGACAGTATCTGCACCAATATTGTATGTATGATGTACACTCGGGGACAAATTCGGTGAACCACCTCTTACTTCTTTTCACGTGGCTGGTGCCCCGCCATTCACGCGCAGACCCTTTTATGTATTAAACTAGTGTACTACAATGCATAAGTAATTACGGATAGGGACTGCAACTGAACGGTGAGACGCCAGCCACACGAAAAGAAGTAAGATGTGGTTCACCGACTTTGTCCCCGACTGTACATCATGAGACAATGTTCATAAAAAATGTTAAGTGTGTTCCTTTCACAGTTGATGACAGTGTTTATAATTGAGAGCTCGGAGACTGCGCATGCGCTCACGCATCCTGTCGCATAACTGGCGAGCGGCGACCTTGCCTCATTTACACACAGTAGGGACGCACTCAGTAACTAGAGAACAATAAGCAGTTGTAATACAACTTTTGGTAAATATATTTTACTAGCTGACCCAGCGCGACTTCGTTCCCGTGGCCCTACCCCCTACTCCACCCTACCCTACCCCTACCCTACCCTACCCCTACTCTATCCCTACCCTACCCCTACCCTACCCCTACCCTACCCTACCCCTGCCCTACCCCTACCCTACCCTAACCCTACCCTGCCTTTACCCTACCCTACTTCTACTCTACCCCTACTTACCCCTCTTTCCCCTATTTCCTCACCGTTAAAACCTTCCTTGGACTTCCACGAACATTTCAAGACCAAAATTAGCCAAATCGGTCCAGCCGTTCACTCGTGATGTCGTGACCAAGGGCAAGGAAAAAAGAAAGCTACATACATAGATTTCTTTTTTCACGACGCTGTACCTCTTTACCACCTCTTTGCCGCTTTACCTCCTCCAATCCAAGTAAAGGTAAGTCAAGCGGAGGCTAAGTGCTACCCCGTTGTAGATAAAAAAAAAAAAAAAATATATGTGTATTTCCGCCAGGTGACGCCTCAATTCAATTCAATTCAATCAAATACGTAAACTTAGCGTTTTCTTACACTTGAAAAATTTAAATTCTAGTATTATCTACTTGTGGCACTTCCGCTAAACTTCCGGTAAGATTTAAATTTCGTGGCAACACCATAAAAATAATGACTCTCTGTGTCTTGTGGTTTAAACCACTCTATACCTGTCCTGTACGCTCGGAGATTTGATGCAAATTGACACCCATCAGTCTAGAACTTGTGGTGGCGGAATTCGAAATTTAAACTGTATTAATTACACTTTAACAGCATTTTTCGAGTGGTTGGCTGGGTACACATGTGTACCTAATCCGAGTAATATGACGATATAATGTTTAGGACGCCTGTGTACCTAATCCAAACGTACAGGTTAATAATAGAGTGGCCAATAACCCCTGAACTCTGCAGTGGTCACGCTGGTCATCAGCAATCAGTTAATCAACTGTAATTAAGCTTGATGTGGCTTACGGCTTCAACAGAATTTTACATATTGCATGTTTTCTATCACTGTTCGGTTTTTATGTTAGTCCAAATAAATTTATAAACTGAACTACTGCGGCTCGCGTGCACTGTGGCAGCCATAATTATGCATTCGGCGCATAAAACTCATAAACAATTATTAAAGCCATAAAGTTCAAGAGCACTGTCACCAAACAAAACAAGTCCGTCGCCACTTTATATTAATTGTGAAACAATAAGGATATAGGCAAGCATTATTGTGAGTTTACACGATGAGAGATTAATTATAAATTACAATACTTAAGTATTTAGATAGTAAATGCAAAATGGGGATACAATTAATTAGTATTAATAATAAGTATTTTTATTAATATTGTTTTTTCTATTACTTACTCAATGTGACATTGCTTTTGCAACTTTTAAGTACGTAGGTAAAATAACAAGTATTTAAACAGCAAAAACTTTTCAAAACCGATTACTTACTTACTGTTTCTTGAATTTTAATACTGATAAGCTTTGTGTATATATTTAAATTGTTTTTTGTGAATATTACATTTTTTGAGTAACCTTTTTAAAGTAACACAAATTTTGTAAATACTTAGTCATTGTACAGAACTAGAAGTATTAAGTTATTAAGTACTTAGTTATATAAAAATTGTTGCTAGCCATAACAATCATGTAAACAACATGTGGACAACAAGATTAATCGCTATTACCACGAAAGAATGGGCATTAACAACCGTTTGTCATTTAAACAAATTGCCAGTGACACTCCACGCTATGTCCTACATAGCTTCTGACATTAAAACACCGAAGCTTTTAATAAAACACGATCGAAAACAAATGAATTAATTCAGTCTAGACTGTTACAAACTCTTCTCTCAATTTTGCTTGAACAAATAAGTAGCGAGACTACCAACAATAAGTTACAATGTTCATCAATTAAAAGAAGATGAAATGTTCAAACTTTGTATCTATGGAATGAAATATTTTATAGATATCTAGTAAAGTATATGTACTTATAGTATATTATGATATATATATATATATTTTTATTACATAAATATTACTATCAATACCTCGGATCTTCCGAAAATGTTGACTACGGGATATTTTCAATTTTCAACGCAACCTCGAATTGTTAAACAAACACTACATTAACAATTCTAGGCTGTCTATTCAGAGGTTTAAAGTCATCATCTTCATCAGCCATTTAATGTCCCCACTGCTGGGGCACTGACCTTCCTTATGGATGGATAAGGAGAATGGGCCATGACCCATCACGCGGGCTCAATGCAGGTTGGTGGGTATTAACGTGCCTTCCGAAGCACGGAGGAGATCGAGTAAAAAATTTTTGGTCATCCATCCCGTCACCAACCATTGTGAAAGTGGTTTAACCTCAACGATTGCATGCCGAGCGCAATAACGGGTTCCTCAAGTTTAAAGAAGTTAATCATAAAACCCAACTAGACCAAAAGTCGAACAGACCTATGTCGCTATCGTTATACCTACCTCCATTACATTATCTGTGGTTATACCAACAAATTCTGAATAAACAGACTTTTTCTTGAAAAATAGAAAATAAAGTATGAAAAAAAATCGACCCGTCTCACAATCAGCTCCGATGGGACTCGAACCCACGACCTTTCGCTTTCCGGGCGACTGCTCTAACCACTGACCAAACGACTCCGTAGCTCAGTAGTAGGTAGGTTCGAGTCCCACCGGAGCTGATTGTGAGACGGGTCGATATTTTCTAAATACTTCATTTTCCATTTTTCAGTAATAAAATTGCATTTGAATGCAAAACTAAAAATTAAAATAACAGACTTTTTCTTAATCCACTGCATTTTGAAAACCTTTAATTTTCTTCAAATATTTCATTTTCAATCATCACCGTCAACATCATCAGCCATACGACGCCAACTGTTGGGCATTAGGTCTCCCTCAAGGATCTCCGCAAAAATCGGTCATGCTGTGCCCGCATCCAGCAGCTTCCCGCTATCTTCACCAGGTCGTCTCGGTCCACCTTGTAAGAGGCCTGCCCACCGAACGTCGTCCGGTTCGCGGTCGCCATTCGAGAACCTTTCCGCCCCGAGAACCGATGGCCGCATCGGTTCTACGCGCTATGTGTCCCGCCCACTGCCACTGCAGCTGAACAATCCTTCGAGCAATGTTGGTAGTTATATTTCTCCTGCGGATCTCATCATTTCTGATTCAATCGCGCCGGGAAATATCAGCATCGCTCTCTCCATTGCTCGCTGGGTAACCTTGAGCCTTCTCATGAGACCCATTAGTAAAATACCACGTCTCGCATCCATATTTATTATTTTTAACCGACTTCAAAAAAAGGAGGAGGTTATCAAATCGACTGTATATTTTTTTTTTTTTTTTATGTGTGTTACCTCAGAACTTTTTAATTAATGAACCGATTTGAATAATTCTTTTTTTATTTGAAAGGTGACGCTTCTCGTGTGGTCCCAATTTCATCAAGAACTGATGAGAAGTTCTGGAGTTATCCTGAATAATGCGTAATTAGACTTTGTAAATGATATGCTGTAGGATACAAGCAAAATAATATTTGATAATATCGTTTGTATTGAATCGAAAGGCAAAGAATAAAATCCGTCAATGTTAAGACGAGTTTAGTTATTTAGACGACTTCCTAATTTCATCAAAGTGGGGATCATTTTCAAATATATTTTTTTTTTCGAAAGTTTGTACTTCTAATTATTATTATTATTATTAAAAAAAAATTACAAGGTGTATTAAAAACATAAATTAACTCGAAACAGTGTGACAAAAACAAAAATTTGTTTGTCCGCACACAGGCATTCACCGTCTTACGCTAACATAAATAAGTAGGTATAAAAAAATTAAACATAGAAAGAAACATTCATTAGGTTGTTTTTTTTTTGTTTTCAATTTACCCACAACAATATTTGTGAGAATCGTTCCTACTTAACAACGCTGGCGAACCACACACGCATTATTTTGTAAGAACTCACAAGGTGATTTGTGGTAAGTACTCATTTTTTTTTTTTTTTTTTTATTTCTATTTCTTATTATTTATTTATTCGTTAGAGTTGTCTACGATTAGTGATAGAAAATGATCTTTTATTTTATTCTTGATATTAAATTTTGTGATTTGATGCTTTACAGTCGAGGGTAGGTTGTTAATCAATGTTGGCACTTGGTATTGTAATAGTTGTTTTCCGTAAAGGTTATTATAACAAGGTAATTTCAGTTTAACTTGAGTCGAACTACGAGTTGGATAGTTATATGTAAGGATATTTTGGAATTCTGTATTAAAGTATTGCTCAATCAGAATTATGTACTTAACCTGATCACAAATAGGTAATATTTTACAATAATAGAAAAGCTCGTTTTGCAGGTGCTATAGTTTTCATTATCCTTGTTTGAAGATTGTATATTGGATCAAGATGGGATTTAGATGTTCTACCGTAGCTGCTTAGGCCATAAAATATTGTAGTTTCTCCTAATGCTTTATATAGGCTCAATAGTATGTCATATGGGATTTTTCTTTTAACTATTGTTAATTTTGCCAATATAGCACGCAGTTTATCACATACATAATTAATATGTTCGGTCCACTTAACCCGATTGTCGATTATCACACCTAAATATTTTTGCTTATTTACGACCTCAACTGGTTTTTTTTTTTTTTTTTTATAAAAACTGGTTTTGCATTTGACCGCCATCTTGCTAAACAGACAGGATGCAATCTAGGGTGTAGCATGCTTACCCAGTAGGTGCCCATTCACTCTTGCCTTGAAGAGGCCAAGGTTGTAATGATCGGGGAATACATGCGCAGGCAGCGTATTCCAATCTTTAGCAGCTCGCATCAAGAAAGAATTAGCAAAGCGCTTCGTACGGACGGGTGGAATGTCTACTATGTAGGGATGGTAAGCTAACCTGATTCTTGTACTCCGATGGTGGAAAGGGGCGGGAGGAACAAGATCATGGAGTTCCTGTGCGCACTCTCCAAAGTGTATCCTATAGAACACAGATAAGCTAGCAACTCTACGGCGGTGAATGAGACTTTGTAGTTTATCTTTATCCAAAGTTGTGTCTCCAATGAGCTTCTTTGCACGGTTTTCAATCGTGTCTAAAACTGCTAGCTGATACTTCGCGGACCCATCCCAAAGGTGACAGCAGTACTCCATGCACGGACGAATTTCTGCTTTGTATAGCAGAAGCAATTGCTCCGAGGAGAAGTAACGTCTAGCCTTTGAGAGGACGCCCAGCTTTTTTGCAGCAGTTTTGGTTGACATGTGCAGTTATGCAGACTTGCGTGCAGGCAGGTGTGATCATGTGCAATTAATTTCAGATCTTGAGATTGTTTTCTATTTTGACTGGAACTTATATACATAAGCTTTGTTTTTTCAGCATTAATTACAAGACCTGCATCATGAGACCATTTTAACAGCAGCGTGAAGTCTGTTTGTAGTTGCTTCAGAGCTTCATCTAGGTCCTTGTTCGCTGCTATTAGGCATGTATCGTCAGCGAACTGATAGATTTCACCGTTAGTAACCAGATTCACTGCATCGTTCACGTATGTTATGTAATGTAGCGGACCCAAGACTGAGCCTTGCGCTGTGCCATCTGACACTTCTATCTTCTTACTAAATGTTTCGTCAATTTTTACAATGTATGACCTATTATCAAGATAATCTTTGCACCAGCTTCTTAGTGGTCCTCGAATCCCACAATCATCAAGCTTCTCAATTAGGGTACTATGTCTTAATGTGTCGAAGGCTTTACTGTAGTCAATGAATACTACTGGAACATGTTCTTTATTATTAAGATGTTTATAGATGGTATCAGTAAATCTGGAAAGTAACTGCGTTGCACTCTTGCCAGACTGAAAACCAAACTGTTTATTAGTAATTATTTCATTATCTCTGTAAAATGCATGTATTTGTTTGGATATAACTTTTTCTACTATTTTATCAATACTAGAGAGTATAGTTATCGGGCGATAGTTGTCGTAGTTTTTTTGACTTCCTTTTTTATGAATAGGTCTCACGATACCTGTTTTTACCTTGACTGACCGAGGTGTTGATTAGGTGAGCTAGTACCTCCGCTATTTTTGTATCTATATTTTTCAGATCTCGAGTTCTTATCTTATCTACACCTGGCGCTTTTAAGTTGCTTAGAGATCTTATTTCCTTAAGAACTGTTTTAGGAGAAGCTTTTTGTGTGATCTTATTAACACCAAGTCAGGATCAGGAGATGAAATCCCAGGAAAATTGAGAGAAATTCTCTAATATAGGCAAGCCTTATGCGTTCCATTTATTTTTTAAGTTAGTCAAGTATTTGCATCTGGTAGTCATCATCTCATAGTGATGAGCTGGTGATGAAGGCTACAACTCCTTAACGGTTAGGAGCTGGAGAATAATTCCTAAAGTATTAATCGTACGTATGAACTAATAGTTTTATTCTTTCAGGTTATTAGGGTGAGCTGATGATGAGAGGTGAAACTCCTCAACAGTTAGGAGTTATTATGATGTTTTATAAATACCATATGCACGAATGGACCTTCAGTTGTATTCCTTCAAGTTATCTAAGAAGCTAAAGATGGAAAACTGAACTCCGTAACGGTTAGGATATTTACAACAATTTATCATAATCAGCATGTAGTTTCGCTACGATTAGGTATTTACACTAAAAATCGAAGAATAAAACGTTTTAAAAAAAAATGTAACCGCTTTCAAAAAGAATCTTCAAACAAAATTAACAAACACTAGAAAACGAAAAAAATAATTAGAATTTTTAATTAAAAGGATGAAAATGTGTGACTTTTTCTAACTTATCTTGCTACTTAATGAACTGTTTGAAGTCGGTGCCAAGCCCAAAAGAATAAGAAGGAATTATACTGAGTAAAATAACAAACATTAAAAAAAACCCGGTCCCAAGCGTGAGGTGTAGGACGTATAAATTTACCTCAAATACAGACCTATTAGTCGGTGCCAAGCCAAAAAGAATAAGAACGAATTATACTGAGTGAACAAACATTAAAAAAAAACCGGTTCCAAGCGTGAGGTGTAGGACGTATCTACCTCAAATACCTATTAAACTTGGCACCGACTTCAAACAGTTCATTAAGTAGCAAGATAAGTTAGAAAAAGTCACACATTTTCATCCTTTTAATTAAAAATTCTAATAATTTTTTTCGTTTTTAGTGTTTGTTAATTTTGTTTGAAGATTCTTTTTGAAGGCGGTTACATTTTCTTTAAAAACGTTTTATTAATATTCAATGTTTTATAGTTTCCTAAATTGGCTAGTTTTATCTTAGCCGATTACGTGCAGAGAATTCCTTAGCTTAATTTTTAGGCTTTTTTCTTTGACCCAATGTTGCGGTCATGGATAAGATGATATAAATAAACATGGTGCAACATATCAAATGTGTCACTTGCGCGTGACACTGCGCAAACATTGCGCCAGCGCAGCCACAATTTGACACCTAACGAAAGAGCAGAATTGCAATGCGTTTAACTATATATTTTTTTCGATGACATATTGTTTAAATAAACATTACTGAAGTGCTAATTTTGTACGACCCTTGTGAAACTGATGAAATCCATCACTATTATTTTATATCTTACCTTTGACAATATGTATGGCGCAGTAATAGAATGGATTTTGGTCAAAGGTCGCGGCTTCGATTACGGCACAAGACAAATATTGTATGTGTTTGTTATCTAAGTACTTTATTTTATATTTGAAAAGCAATCAAAAAAAGTTAATACTAATACGTGACATAATAAATAGGTACACAAATTTATAAAAAAAAACCGGTATATTTTTATACAAACATGCTTATACTTATGGACCGATCGTAGTGGAGATCCTTTGGGAAGGTCTATGCCCAGCTGTGGGCGTTGTTCGGCTGACATGATGATGATGATGATGCTGATGTAGGCACTTTATTTATTTATTTTCTCAAAGGAAGACCAACAGCCAATTATAAATTAATTAATGCAATAGGCACCAGATTACAGATCCTCACTGTTGTGGTCATTTAAAATAAATAATATTATCCTTATACTATCATCATTTAATATAAGTAAATATAAAATTATAAATCATACCTATCAGTTTATTGCTAAAACAATTTCTTTCTTTCTTTGTGTTTACGATAAGCATTTGAAATAACTTTGAAAATCCCTTCGTTTCCCCACTGAGGAAAAACTTTGAAATTTTATTCACGCTCCGCACATTGTTATTTGAAATTCAACTAAAGCTTTAAATTTTTTTAAGTTTGGGGATGTGGAGAGATTTCAAAACTTATTCCAAATGCTTATCGATAAAAAAAATTTATCCAACATCCACATTTGACACAGAAATCAAACATATTGATTTGTCTCGAAAGTCATTTCTCATTTTCGCGTTTTTATTACAATTTTGTCATGTTAAGGTGTATCGATGAGCTCAGTGGCGCCGCCAATGGAAATAAATCAATTGCATTTTATTAAAGGCTTGTATTAAAAGTTTCGGTTATTTCGCGCAGGTGAAAGAGTGGAATGCATTTTATAAATATACTTTTGACAACTCAAACTTACGCAATAAACCGTGAACCTCAATAGTGCCAAAAGTGGCCACATTTGGCAATATCGAGATCCATAACTTGGTGCTCATATTTGAGGCCATGAAAAACCAATAAAAAATTGCACTTTGCTCTTCTATTTGCGCGAAATAACCGAAACTTTTAATCAAAGCCTTTATTAAAATGCAACTGATTTATTTCCATTGGCGGCGCCACTGAGCTCATCGATACACCTTAAATAGTAATTCTTATACCGGAGACAGTTTCTGCACCAATATCGTATGTACATCATGAGTCAATGTTCATAAAAAATGTTAAGTGTGTTCCTTTCACAGTTGATGACAGTGTTTATAATTGAGAGCTCGGACTGCGCATGCGCTCACGCATCCTGTCGCATAACTGGCGAGCGGCGACCTTGCCTCATTTACACACAGTAGGGACGCACTCAGTAACTAGAGAACAATAAGCAATTGTAATACAACTTTTGATAAATATATTTTACTAGCTGACCCAGCGCGACTTCGTTCCCGTGGCCCTACCCCCTACTCCACCCTACCCTACCCCTACCCTACCCTACCCCTACTCTACCCCTACCCTACCCCTACCCTACCCCACCGCTACCCAAACCCTACCCTACCCTACCCTACCCCTGCCCTACCCCTACCCTACCCTAACCCTACCCTACCTTTACCCTACCCTACTTCTACTCTACCCCTACTTACCTCTCTTTCCCCTATTTCCTCACCGTTAAAACCTTCCTTGGACTTCCACGAACATTTCAAGACCAAAATTAGCCCAATCGGTCCAGCCGTTCACTCGTGATGTCGTGACCAAGGGCAAGGAAAAAAGAAAGCTACATACATATATTTCTTTTTTCACGACGCTGTACCTCATTGCCGCCTCTTTGCCGCTTTACCTCCTCCAATCCAAGTAAAGGTAAGTCAAGCGGAGATATTTGTATTTCCGCCAGGTGACGCCTGATTCAATCAAATGTGTAAACTTAGCGTTTTCTTGACATATGACATAAAAGAATTAAATATTGACAATAACACAGTGAATGATCCTTTAGATATAGCTACTAAATTTAATAAGTATTTCATTGACATGACCAATAAATTAACTAAAAACGACATTAATAATAATTCATATAAATTCGAAGTATCTAACAACGGACATTCTTTTTCCCTAAGACCCACTTCGCAAGAAGAAATTAAAAGTATTATTAGAACGCTCAAAAATACTAATTCGGCGGGTTATGATGAAGTAGTGACAAATATAGTTAAGATTTGCTCCAAAGAAATTGTGCCAATTTTGACATACCTTATTAACATCTCTTTTGAAAAAGGAATCTTTCCTACATTACTCAAAATTTATATAGTTAAACCTCTATACAAAAAAGGTGATAAAACAAATATAGGTAACTATAGACCGGTAACTATGCTTTCAATATTTTCAAAAATTTATGAGAAATGTATGCATCTTAGGTTGACCGATTATAACGACAAATTTATAATCATTAAAGAGGAGCAAAATGGTTTTCTTAAAAATAAGTCGACAACATTAGCAATGTACAATCTTATGAGTAGTATAATAGAAAATGTAGATAAGGGTTTAAAAACATGCTTGCTTCTATTTGATATGTCAAAAGCCTTCGACTTTGTAGCACATTCTGTTTTACTACAAAAATTAGAGCAATACGGAATAAGCGGCATCGCACTGTCCTGGTTTAAATCATATTTGAAAAACAGAAAACAATGTGTTCAAATAAATAGCGTAGATAACAAGAGCATAATGTCAACGTTTGAATCTAGTTTTGAATTAAACAGATTTGGAGTTCCACAGGGAAGTATTTTAGGTCCCCTCTTGTTTCTTTTTTATATCAATGACATTCCTTTAGTGACATCCCATAAATCGGTACTTTTTGCAGACGACATCTCTGTTATTGTAACATCTGACAAATATAATGACGATACTGTGTTCGAAACTGAAATTAATAATACTATGAAACGTATAGCTTCATGGCTTGAAAACAACAACTTACAAATTAATATTAATAAGACAAGCTACATTATCTTTAGAAATAGACTTCATCAAAATAACAACTTAACATTCAATACAACACTGAATCTATTTCAGAGACTGACATGGCCTCATTTTTGGGAATAACAGTGGATCAACAAATTAATTGGAAAGAACAGATAGAAAAGGTCTGTAGAAAAATGAATAGATTCGTTTATGTACTTGGACGGTTACGTCAAATAGCCTCCGAGCAAACCGCACTTATGGCATATCATGCTTATATAGGGTCTGTTTTAAGGTATGGGCTGCTGCTCTGGGGAAATTCAGTGAATTGTGATAAAGTGTTTGTAGCACAAAAAAGTGCATCCGGGCTATAGTCGGAATAGCTCCTTTTGATTCATGTAAACCAGTGTTTGAAAAATTGAAAGTGTTAACATTGCCATCCCTATATATATTGGAATGTTGTACTTTTGTAAGACGTCACATGTATCTGTTCAGTACTGCAAAACAAATCTTCCCGCGTTCACATAGAAATTGTAATAGATTGGTCTTGTCACATGTTCCAAAAACAGCGCTTTATGCAAAGAGCTGTCTATTTTTTTTTATGTTTTTGACAAAACACAGGAAAGGGTGACTTTAACACAATTGAAAATGAAGCACGAAAGAAGTTATAACTCGTTTAAGTTGTTCGTGTCCCAGCATAAAGTGAATACATTTTTGGATAACAACTTCTGGCCAGAAGGAATCTCCTTCCGACGGTTTGTGAATATGTCAGAAAAATGGATGTACACTAAACCTATAAATGAGTCTGAACTACAACACACGTAACGGTAATACTTGTAGTTTCGTCACCTTCAACTGCAAAAACGTGAAGCGGAGTGTAAATTGTGTAAAAAATCTGGCTAAGGATGCTGACATACTGGCTCTGCAGGAGACATGGTTGATGCCGTGTGACCTGGCGTTCCTGGGGACCATAGATGCGGAATTTGCCTACTCTGCTAAGTCATCCATGGACTTGACCGAAGTCAGGCGTGGCAGACCTTACGGAGGCGTTGCAATCATGTGGCGCAGAAGTGTCTTCCAAAGTGTGTATGTGATAAAATGTGAGAGTGATCGTATTGTTGCAATCAAAGCTTCTATGGGCAATAATCGTGAAATTATAGTTATATGTGTATACATGCCTACGGACGTGCCGGAAAACTTGCCTGATTTTACAGACTGTCTGGGCAGGATAAGTGCTATTGTAGAACAAGAAAATGTTGAATCAGTATATGTTTTAGGTGATTTTAATGCCCACCCTAATACCTTGTTTTGTGGGGAACTTCTAAATTCCTGTAGTGATAATAACTGGACATGTGCAGATTTTGAGAAGTTGGGCATTGATTCGGACACATATACATTCATTAGTGAGGCACATGGGTCCAAGAGATGGTTGGACCACTGTATTGTTACTCAATCAGCCTGGCAAACAATAAGTAGTGTAGAAGTCAAATATGGTGTATACTGGTCCGATCATTTGCCCTTAAGTATTAAATGCAAACTTGACATGATTAGAAATAAGTTTATTGTTGACAAATGGATTTGTAATAAGGTTATTTGGGGTGAAAGAGATGTTGACGAAATAAATAAATATAGTGACATTTGTAATGACAACTTGAAATTTATTGACTTCCCCAGTGAGCTGAGTGACTGCGCTGACAATATGTGTGGTGATGTCCAGCATAGAATTGTAATTGATAACCTTTATAGTGACATTATTAAAGCTCTATGTACCTCTGCGGAAGATAGTAAAAAAGACAGAAAATGGTCTAAAGGTGGGACCGTTGCTGGATGGAACAAACATGTAAGAGAGGCGCACTCGCAAGCTAGGCTGGCATATCAAATATACATACTGTATGGCAAACCTAGTACTGGCCCCGTATGTGAAAACATGCTTACTACCCGTAGAATTTTTAAATCTCGTTTAAAGTTCTGTCAGAAAAACCAAGATCAAATTAAAGCAGACATATTAGCATCTAATGTAAAGAATAAAAATTTTAGTGCATTTTGGAAAGCAGCTAAAAAACTTAATGGTAAAGTTAGCCTGCCAGTAAGTGTAGAGGGCCATAGCGAGCCTAAGGATATTGCAAACCTTTTTAAGGACCATTTTAAGGTCAATTCAATACCTGTCCAGAACGATGTTTGTGCAATCAATGCTAAGCCCATCACTACATGTGAAAAAGCTATGGGTTTCTGTAGTCAGGATGTAGAGCGTAAAATCAAAAAAATGAAAAGAGGCAAGTCTCCAGGTAGTGACGGGCTTAGTATTGAACATTTGCAGTATGCTGGTAAGCATCTTGGTCGTGTCTTGGCTATGTTGTTTACTTTTTGTGTAAGGCACTCCTATTTGCCATCTAAAATGATAGAGACAATTGTTTTTACCCATACCTAAGAATGCTACTGGGGATGTAAATGATAAGTCTAATTATAGACCAATCTCCCTGGCCACAGTGATTGCAAAGGTCTTTGACAGTTTACTAGATGAGCAATTGAACAAACATGTGGTACTAAGTGACTTACAATTTGGATTTCGTAAAAGCTTGTCAACGGAAAATGCAATAATGTCACTGAAACACATTGTAACTTATTATAATAAGAGGAACACGCCAATTTATGCATGCTTTCTGGATCTGTCAAAGGCTTTTGACCGAGTGGATTATGGCAAACTTTGGGCAAAGCTTGGTGAGACGGGCACTCCTGTTGAAATAATTAACATCTTGTCCTTCTGGTACAGGCATCAGAAAAATTTTATAAAATGGGGTAATACCTTTTCAGATGAATATAGATTAGAATGTGGTGTAAGACAGGGAGGTCTCACCTCACCAAGACTTTTTAACTTGTATATTAATCAGCTCATTGAGGGGCTTAGCAGCACCATGGTTGGATGTCACATTAATAACATATGTATCAATAACCTGAGTTACGCTGATGACATGGTTCTGCTGAGTCCATCGGTGAATGGTCTGAGGAAATTGCTAAATGTTTGTGGGTCATATGCCGAGTGTCATGGGCTCAGGTATAATGAAGGAAAAAGTGAGTTTATGGTAATTAGAGGCAATAACAAAAAGCTTGATTTCATACCACCTGTCTATCTAAACAAAGTTCCGTTGACCAGAGTCTCACAGTTCAAATACCTGGGCCACATTATCAATGAAACCTGTCTGACGATGAAGATATTGAGAGAGAACGAAGGGCACTGTCAGTCCGAGCAAATATGTTGGTCCACAGATTTGGTGGTTGCTCAGTTGAGGTGAAGCTTATGCTGTTCAGAGCTTTTTGTCAAAATTTTTACACAAGCTCATTGTGGACAAGCTATTCGCAGCGGGCTTACAGTGCTCTTAGGGTTCAATATAACAATGCCTTAAGAATGTTATTGAGATTGCCTAAATTCTGTAGTGCATCAGGCATGTTTGCCGATGCAAGGGTAGATGACTTCTATGCAATGATGCGCAAGAAGTTGGCATCATTTGTAAGCCGTCTAAGACGGAGCCCTAATGCTGTGCTGAGGCTTATTGCTGACAGCCCAGAACTGTTTGTGCTGGGGAGGTTAATAAAACTTCATGTGCGGGATACTAACATAGTTATAAGAAAATATTAACAATAGCATAATACTAACATAGTTTGTAAGTCAAATAATGTTACTAACAACTATATGGACATGTCACAAAGTCTGAAATAAATGCATTTTTTTTTTTTTTTTTTTTTTTTTTTATTTATGACTATTAAGATTTACAATAATTTACCAATGGACATTACAGAATCACAGACATTTAATATATTCAAATCTAGATTGACTAAATTTTTAACTGGACATAGATTTTATAGGATTAACGATTATTTGGAACATAAATGTAATAGATTATGTAATACCAAATTTTTTATTTTGATATTCACATGCCATTGATATGGGCGAAATATGCTGGACATTATTTGATAACAACTGTATTTACCATGTTTTAACGTGAATAAATGATTTATGATTTATGATTTATGATTTACACTTGAAAGTTTTAAATTGTAGTGTTATCTACTTGTGGCACTTCCGCTAAACTTAGGTAAGATTTAAATTTCGTGGCAACACCATAAAAATAATGACTCTGTATCTTGTGGCTTAAACCAATCTATTCAATTAAGAGTGGACATTAACCCTTGAACCCTGCAGTGGTCACGCTGGTCATCAGCAATCAGTTAACCAACTGTAAAAGCTTGATGTGGCTTACGGCTTCAACAGAATCCTACTTATAATATTATAAATGTGAAAGTTTAGATGTTTGGATGTTTGTATGTTTGTTACTCAATCACGCCAAAACGGCTGAATGGATTTGGCTGAAATTTGGGACTTTTTTTTTTAAGATATAGATACTTTGTAGCCTGGAGAGGAACATAGGCTACTTTTTAACCCGGAAAAATATCATATTCCCGCGGGATAATGTCGTGTAGTCCACGCGGGCGAAGCCGCGGGCGGAAAGCTAGTTTTACATATTGCATGTTTTTATCACTGTTCGGTTTTCATGTTAGTCCAAATAAATTAACAAACTGAACTACTGCGGCTCGCGTGCACTGTGGCTGCCATAATTATGCATTCGGCGCATAAAACTCATAAACAATTATTAAAGCCATAAAGTTCAAGAGCACTGTCACCAAACAAAACAAGTCCGTCGCCACTTTATATTAATTGTGAAACAATAAGGATATAGGCATGCATTATTGTGAGTTTACACGATGAGAGATTAATTTTAATTACAATACTTAAGTATTTAAATAGTAAATGCAAAATGGGGATAAAATTAATAAGTACTAGCTTTCCGCCCGCGGCTTCGCCCGCGTGAACTACACGACGTTATCCCGCGGGAATGTGATATTTTTCCGGGATAAAAAGTAGCCTATGTTCCTCTCCAGGCTACAAAGTATCTATGTTCCAAATTTCAGCCAAATCCGTTCAGCCGTTTTCGCGTGATTGAGTAACAAACATCCAAACATCCAAACATCTAAACTTTCACATTTATAATATTAGTAGGATTAATAATAAGTATTTTTATTAATATTGTTTTTTTCTATTACTTACTCAATGTGACATTGATTCTGCAACTTTTAAGTACGTAGGTAACATAAGTATTTAAACAGCAAAAACTTTTCAAAACCGATTACTTACTTACTGTTTCTTGAATTTTAATAGTGATAAGCTTCGTGTATATATTTAAATTGTGCTTTGTGCATATTACATTTTTAAAGTAACACAAATTTTGTAAATACTTAGTCATTTTATTTAGCTTTATTAGCTATGTTATGTTAGCTATCTACAGCAGTAATATTAATAATTAACAAGTATTTGTTTAATAAAAAATACCGCTCCTTCTCATACCTTACACATTCACTTTAGTCTGCAATAAATATGTAAAATAATTACAGGAAAAGAAAACTTATCTTTTAAAAGTAGTCTCATAATTGTCATAATAACCATGTCCCAACAATGTGGTGCCCATCATAAACATCGGCAATTATCTCTCGCGCCGATTGCAGGACGAATAAACATCGAAATAAATGCGATCGATCGAGTGCCCAATGACAACTACTCCATACTCTTGTATAATTAGCACAGAGAGTCACTTATATGGATGAGTTGATGGGGCATATTAACACTGTTTTTATAGGACACGATCAATGAATTATTTTCTGCGACCTTGCCAACTTATTTTACTAGCGGTTAGCAACGAATCGACCGAGAGACCTTTTCCATTTCCCTAATTTTTCACGCTGCGAGATTTATTTCGGCGACGAAATGTAGCCCACGACCTTCTGTTGGAGAAGGTCTTCAATCTATATCTATGCTGAAATTCAGGGAAAAGGTTTAGTAGTTGACGTTAAAAGGTTGAGAATAAAATGCGTTAAATTAAGTGAATTAAAACAAGACAGCATCACATACGTTGTTACTGGCGTTGATATAAGAAGCTACGGTTAAGGTTAAGGTTTAACATATTTATTTCTCTAGAAGAATACATTATTCACTTATAAGAGAAATACAAAATAATTAAAGAAAAAAAGAAAATAACTAACGCCCGAATTCTCGAACGCAAATCATCTTTTGGAGCGTCTCAAGCATCATGGCATCTCTTTCATACGTTTGACATTTAAAGTGACAGGGCGATGTTTGAGACGCTCCCAAAGATAAGAAGCGTAAGAGTATTCGGGCATAAGCCATCTTAAACTAGCAAGTGCACTTAAAAAAAAACAAAACAGTTACTCCTGTCATACATAATATCTATTATATATATAAAAATGAATCCCTATTTCCCTTGGTCACGGCATCACGCGTGAACGGCTGGACCGATTTGGCTAATTTTGGTCGTGAAATGTTCGTGGAAGTCCAAGGAAGGTTTTAGCGGTGAGAAAATAGGGGAAGGAGGGGTAAGTAGGGCTAGAGTATAAGTAGGCTAGGGGTAGAGTAGAGGTAGGGTAGCGTAGGGGTAGGAGTAGGGTAGGGTAGGGGTAGGGTATGGGTAAGGGTAGGGTAGGGGTAGGGGTAGGGTAGGGGTAGGGTATGGGTAGGGGTAGGGTAGGGGTAGGGTAGGGGTAGGGGTAGGGGTAGGGGTAGGGGTAGGGGTTGGGTAGGGGTAGGGTAGGGTGGGAGTAGGGTAGGGGTGGGGCAGGGTAGGGGTAGGGTAGGGTGGAGTAGGGGGTAGGGCCACGGGAACGAAGACGCGCTGGGCCAGCTAGTATATATATAAAAATGAATCCCTATTTCCCTTGGTCACGACATCACGCGTGAACGGCTGGACCGATTTGGCTAATTTTGGTCTTGAAATGTTCGTGGGAGTTCAAGGAAGGATATAGGGGTAGAGTAGGGTAGGGGTAGGGGTAGGGTAGGGGTAGGGGTAGGGTAGGGGTAGGGTAGGGGTAGGGTAGGTGTAGGGTAGGGTAGGGTAGGGGTAGGGGTAGGGGTAGGGTAGGGGTAGGGTAGGGTTGGGTAGGGGTAGGGTAGGGGTAGGGTAGGAGTAGGGTAGGGGTAGCGTAGGGGTAGGGTAGGGTAGGGGTAGAGTACGGGTAGGGTAGGGTGGAGTAGGGGGTAGGGCCACGGGAACGAAGTCGCGCTGGGTCAGCTAGTAACATTATACAAAACACGAAAATAGAACTTTAATTTATACATATACATAACCTTACTATAAATAATAACACAATTATATAATTAAAAAGGTAGGTAAGTACCTGTAATCCGGAATCGGTAGCAAGTCTGTAGCAAAATCGACACAAATTTCGACGCACTTACTCATTCGTTACGGCTAATAGAGCCAACCAGGGTATCACAAACTACAATACTTTTCATTTACTTCCTTTTTTTCTCTTTCACCCAAGGTGGCCTGGTAAAGATTGCTATATAGCAATAAGGCCGCCTTTTGTGTGTTTAATTTTGTTTGTAATTTCTCTGTATTTTGTTCTCTTTATGTGCAATAAAGTCTTTTATTATTATTACTTATCTCCTTTAATACATTTAAAATACATACAAAATTATATTTCTTAACATTAAATTTTTACAATGTATAACACTAAAAATGTAACATTTTTAAAGTAGTTTGAAGAAAAACCATTCAATTATAAAGGAACACTTTTATTTTCGCATAGATTTACAGTTTATCAAGAGGTTTATAGAATAACATCGTCAGTAACCCTATCTCTACTTCTTCTCACGACGGTTCAGCGATCAATCCGCCAGCAACTGAATTCGATGATAGTTTTATCACGCTTCTCCCCACCACTTACCCTCCCGCTCCATCACAATTTTGCGCGGGAAAATGGCGAAGCTAGAGGTGGTGTTGCCAAGCTAATAAACGAAAACATTACTATTCCTTTAATTTTAATCGAAATCATGACATTCGGCCATCCTACTGCGTGCAGTCTCCCGGCGCACGTACAAATAATGATTCATGAGTTCAGTTGCTAGCTTGTTTTACTATACTTACAAAATGTATATAAATTTGAAATGATTAAGTATAGTACCTACCTAGGTACACAATGTAACAATATTTTTTTTCTTTTTGATTATAATCCTTAAGCTCTTAAAATACAAAATTTTAACATTAATGTTCTTAGAATAAGGGCCATTTTCACAGACTCCTGATAAATTATAAATATGTTATATACCTATATTTGTAGCGGTTCAAGAGATTATGTTCTATTTTATTCATAATTTATATAAATGGTTTTATCCGAAACCTGTAGAACATGCCTAAAATGCTATTACTGAATCATGACATTCGGTAGGTATTTAGTTATGTATGAATCATACAGATATACATCATACAATATGATCTACAATATTAATAGACAATAGGAATGAATTTAGGAAAGAAAAGAAAATACAAGCTATCATTATCAGGTAAGTAAGTAATAATACCAAAAATGTCTTAATACTAAATTCTAAATTTAAAATCTTTTATGTTACTTTCATCGTTGCATTACATAGTTTCAATTATGATTCTGTAAAATAAATAAATTACAAAAGCTATTTAATTTTTAACAGGGTAATTTTATATGAAATGTTTTAAGTATTTTAATAATCAGTAAGGAGACATCGGACACTATCAATAATAGGTAAGTAAGTAATACAAATAGTTTAATTTTTAGTAAAATCATTTCATGCACGACACGTTTAAATATGCGTTTTAATAACCGGTACAGAAACATCTGGCACAGAAGGCAATTATATTTACAGGTAAGCGTAACTCAGTAAATTAGTCAATTAGCTCATATCTACATCACTTTGTGCACTGGAATCGGAACTTTGGTCACTTTGCCGTAGTTTTATGTAGTTCTAATGCCTTTACATGAATCCACGGCCTAATTCTATCTGCAGCAATAACAGAGTCATAAACTTTGCCTCTTTTTTGGGAAACCTGGAACGTCAGCTATTCTGTAACGGTCGTTTCCAAGAACTTCAGAGACCCTATTATGATTTATTTTGATTTATGGTTTAATAAAGGTATTAATTCTCACAATATCACATAAATTAAATTCACATAATTTGAAATCATATTTTGTCAATACGTACACAAGGACAGTAGTATTAAAATCCTTAATAACTAATTTTAAATCACACCGTCAATAACAACAAGAACTACGTTACTTGTGGATTTATTTGTTAGACAAAGTTTAAAACATGAATTAAAATATCTGCATGAAGCTGTATACTTAGAACATTTTAATAAATTGAGAGATGAGATTGAGCAGTAATCGTTTTACTTTATTTTGCTTAATTAAGAAAACATTAAGTTACAACTTGACAGTGTAATAAACACGATCTTCTTAAATGCACTATGGACTGTTTACACGTTTTCGCATTAGAAACATCATTTCATCACTATGTTAATGATACAACTAGAGTAGATATTAGTGGATGCTTCTTGCAGTGCTGTCTTAGCAACTAAGTATTTCTGCCTTTGATTTGAATCCAAATCATTAAGAGAGATCTAGAACACTATCTAGAACACACAAATAGCAAAATAGCTTCTAGTGATTTTGGCTGTAAAGTTTTCCATCAGTCTAAAACCAAAACAGAGTTGCCCGGAAAAAACCGCAGTAAGGCGATAAGGCCACCATTTGGTTTACCATTTTGTTATCTTTGTATTATTATTATTATTTCCTGTGTGATTGTTCCGTTTGTAATATTGTGTACAAACAAAGAATTAATCTATGTAGATATCATCTATCAAAACTAGGTATAAGTATAAAGAATCTTTGACGTTCCAGGAAAAATGTAAAGAATGACGATTTCTTTTCAGTCTTATGGCTTTATTACCTATCTAATTATGTAGAAGACTCAGAAAGTATGTTCCTGATAAACTTTCTCTAGCACTCAGCCAAAATTCAGTTTGAATTTAAATTAAATTTGAGAATTAAGTTTGCCACTAAACTCAAATTTAAAAAGCCAAGCATAGTGAATTCTTTCAAATTAAGCTACATCCAACAAAAATAATAGACGAAATGTCCACTTGAACAAAGTTACAAAAATTAAAATGAATAAGTAATAGAAATGGTAAATATTGGATATCTTTGCATAGGTACCTACATTGCTCCAATCCCGAACTAAGTAACTTGAGCACTTGTGTTATGGCATTTGGAAACAACGACGAGGATTACCACATACAATCGGACAGAATGTTGTAAAGTCCGCTTTAAACATTCACCTGACAAGGAATCGAACCCGGAACCTCGGAGACAGCGGCACCCCGAAAACCTATGCGTACGCACCGTATCTAATCTACACCACTGCCATGAAGGTCGTTTAGCTAGTACCACAAACTAATATTGTTTCCATAGATAAAAGGTTTATTAAAATCTAAGTGACACAGATCATAGTTTGTAAAAATATTACCTAATTGCAATCTTGGAATACTAAATTCGCGATTTTAATAGTGTGCTCTTATTCAAAAAGTGAGTCGTCATCATGTCCAATCTTATCCAGATCAGAAATACATCCCGTTCTGCGTAAAGGTCACCTGGGCATAGATCTAGGCATAGAAAAACAAACCTAGCTCATGGATATTGACCAATCATAAGAATCAAGATATGGTATGGATTTCGTATAAATGGAAACTAAGGTAATTATAAAAGTATTAACTAGGTAAGACAATAATCCCTACTCAAATTGTGATGCATGTAGATACTTATTATGCAAGAAAAAAGAAATGATGCAAACATAATTTAGTAAATAAATATCCTTATAAGTAAGCAGGTACTATAGTGTGATAATTAGAGCCCATATTAACACAATACTTAAAGGTATCTACTGCTATAGCTGTGGTACCTTCTAGGTACTCAATGTCAAGTATGTAGGCAACTGTAGATTTAAAAGACTTTTCATTCTTCCCTAAGGGTATTTTGATAACATCTAAATGATTCTATGAAAAGAGAAGTTTTATATATATAGTTTTGTTTTGTTTTAGGTAAACCTTTACAAACTTTATTTAAGGGGTGTTACAATCAATTTAGTCGGTTATGCGAGGTGAAAATTAAATCTTAAATAGCTTTGTTCGATATGCATATAAATAAACATAAAACCCTTTAATCAAAACAACTTCAAAGAATATTGTTTGAATATTGTAATATTGTTGAGTTCTCACACTGCTTTTTTGACATTATTAGTATGAATTATTTAAATCTTGTATATTTTTGCATGCCACTGTGGCTGGCTGAGTAAGTAGAACAAAAACAAAATGAACTGTACATCTATAACCTTATTCATATGCAAATAAACATTATTTCTATTTCTATTTCAAAACTTTCCCAAAATGCTCTACATCATCCTCCTTGACCAGATTCCGCTACGAAGAAAAGGTATTCCTCCTTCGCTCAAGACTCCCTGGGTCGGCCACGTCACCCTGGAGGCCTACCAAGCGGCGCACCAGTCGGCGCGGGCCGTATTCGTCCTCAGATGCTATTTACCTTGGAATGTATACATCATTCATCGGCAAAAAATCGTTCCGTGTCATTCTATAATAAAATCATTGGTTTATTAACACAATATGCCCTTCAGGAAAATTCATGATTTATACTGTGCACTAGCTACCTACATCCTTTATTATTTACAAAAACCATTTCTTTTATTAATAGCTACTTATCTAGTGCAAAAATATAAAATGAGTATTGTAAAAACAAGAATAAAACGTTTGTTAGTATCTTTGTTCTGTTGTTTTTTTTTTATTTAAATCTAATAATCTTAAAAGTGGCCATACGGGTAGTAAACCAGTATGAAATATAAGTACTTACTCACCTAACCAGCCTGTGAGAAACGTACTCACTTAACATTTAAACATATTCAGACGAATGAATGCCACCAACATACATCGTTCGTACTCTAAAATCGTATGCCACAAACATATACCGCCCCTTTAATTCCGACGAGTGCATGCCACAAACATACATCGTGCCCTAATATCCGACGAGTGTATGCAACATACATACATCGCCCCCTAATATCCGACGAGTGTATGCAACATACATACATCGCCCCCTAATATCAAATTCAATTTAATGCACTTGAACAAGCAAATTCAATGTATCTCTTGTAACCAGTGAGCATGCATAGCTTGCTCACTCAACCAAGTGAACACCTTATATTTGTTCGCTCAACATTAAAAATTATAAAGACTTTCATATTAAATTCATATTTAAATATTCGTATTCAAACTCATAGACATAAACTCATTAGACATAAACTTTCTGACTAGCTATCCACTCGTAATCATCATAGTATATATATACTAGATAGCAGTTCGCTATCATATTATATCCATAGGTAAATAAATACAGTTACCAAAAAAAACAAAACTTCTAGTTTGATTCAACTCAATTCTTAAATAATTTGATTTTCGGTAAAATATTAAAGTGGATTTAATAAATAGTAAACATACATAGTGAACATACATAGTCTACTAAGTCCCTTACAAACCAGCGAACATACATAGTTCATCAAGTCCTTACTAATCCAGTGAACATTCATAGTTCATCAAGTCCTTACTAATCCAGTGAACATACATAGTTCATCAAGTCCTTACTAATCCAGTGAACATACATAGTTCATCAAGTCCTTACTAATCCAGTGAACATACATAGTTCATCAAGTCCTTACTAATCCAGTGAACATACATAGTTCATCAAGTCCTTACTAATCCAGTGAACATACATAGTTCACCAAGTCCTTACTAATCCAGTGAACATACATAGTTCACCAAGTCCTTACTAATCCAGTGAACATACATAGTTCATCAAGTCCTTACTAATCCAGTGAACATACATAGTTCATCAAGTCCTTACTAATCCAGTGAACATACATAGTTCACTCAGTCCACAATAACCCAGCGAACAAAGATATCACTAAGTTAGCTATTCGCAAACATTCGTAATTCACATAGTCAAGAAAATAATAATCATGTATCTGAAATTCATAGTTCATTCAATTCGAATAGCAATCCCCAAACTTTTATAGAACCCTCCGATCACCTAAGAACATCACTCAAGTCGAATGATAATCTTTAAACACTTACACCAAGGTCTTAGTCTAATACATACAAAAAAAATCGTGTCAACGTTTCGAATGCAAACTGTAGTGGGCAAACTGCCCCAACAACTCATCTAGGTTGGTTAATATTCTGTTGCTTTCAATTCTATCTTTACACCTTAACTACCGCCATACAAACCTATTGTTTACAATCCTTTAATGAAACATTAAAATAAAAGAACAAAAGAAAAACGTTTATAGAAGGAATAACGAACACTTCCTATGGGAACTACAAGCGTTGACCTGTTAAATTTTAAGACACTAGTATACCTACTTCGTTTCAATTTGGCAATCAGAATAGTGTGTAATAATATGTTCTTGTTTGTACTCATTGCCAATCTTTACTAGAAATTACAATCTTTCTGTATTGCCGATTCTTGTTTTAGTTACCTAACAGTTTCTAAATAGGTAAGAATAAATTTACTTTTAAGAAATACCTAGGTATATTCTTTTTCTATACACGATCATTGATAAAATCAATATTCTAACAGGTCAGAAATGGGCGCCCTTCCTTCTACTTTCATATGCAGCATCAAAAATTGAACAAGAAATTCCTCGGAAAAAAGACAATTAAACGCAGGTCACCGGCGAACTACGCGGCGGTTAACGTGTTAATAATTTTTACACGTTAAGTTTTGTCTGTGCCATCTACTTCACTAACAAATTTCGTTATTTTATTAAATCCAGACTATTATTCATAACTACCTACCTTTTCTATATTCCTTTTATAGCATAAACTTTTCATTGTTTTCACTGAATAATCATTGTTAACATCGAAACAAAACTACGAAATTACAGTTGGGCATTAAATACAACGTAATCTATTTGATTTACCTTGCTTCCTTTACGAGTTAATTTGGTCTTAAAAATACAGATTGTACAAAAAAAGATAGTCGATCATGGTGTAGACCAATCAAAGTATGGTTTTCGAGTGAAAATGTTGCACGGCCGAAGAGTAGCCTCGGCCACGTGCAGCGAGTGTGAAGTATACACTGTCGAAGTGTAGCCTCGACCAAGTGCCATGAGTTTGAAGTGTGTTACAGTTACAGCACGACCGAAGAGTTGCCTCGGCCACGTGCAATAAGTGCAAAGTGTCTATGCACTGTCGAAGTGTAGCCTCGACCAAGTGCAATGCGCGTGAAGTATGTAAGCACGGCCGAAGAGTAGCCTCGGCCACGTGCAATGAATGTGAAGTATGTATGCACTGTCGAAGTGTAGCCTCGACCGAGTGCAATGCGTGTAAAGTATGTAAAAGCACGACCGAAGAGTAGCCCCGGCCACGTGCAATGAGTGTAAAGTATGTAAAAGCACGACCGAAGAGTAGCCCCGGCCACGTGCAATGACAGTTGTGTATAATACCCGTTATTGTATTTAAAACCTTAAAATGCCCAGCTCAATCTCGTAATTTTAGTTCAGTATAGTAAAATAATTTGTGAGCGTACATACCTCGGTTTATCCCTCTTCTGAGATTTGAAGAAAAACCATTCAATTATAAAGGAACACTTTTATTTTCGCATAGATTTACAGTTTATCAAGAGGTTTATAGAATAACATCGTCAGTAACCCTATCTCTACTTCTTCTCACGACGGTTCAGCGATCAATCCGCCAGCAACTGAATTCGATGATAGTTTTATCACGCTTCTCCCCACCACTTACCCTCCCGCTCCATCACAATTTTGCGCGGGAAAATGGCGAAGCTAGAGGTGGTGTTGCCAAGCTAATAAACGAAAACATTACTATTCCTTTAATTTTAATCGAAATCATGACAGTAGTAAGTAGGTAAGTACCTACAAAAATGCAGTTCCCCAAGTTATATTATTGCCTTATTTAAATTTAAAATACTTACAAAGTTATATTTCTAAACATAAAATTTTTACAATGATAACACTAAAAAATATAACATTTAAAAATACAAAAATGCAGTTCCCCAACGGTAGCAAGATCAGGGTCCCGGCTACCGATGGTTAAGGATCCAGAGACAGGAACCTTCTCACCATAAGGGGCCGTGTCCAGAAGTACTGCCTTCTGCATCTGACTCCCGATCCATCCACCTAACGCAAGCCTCTTAAGGTGTTTATCGAGGCTCTTGGCTATCAGACCATGGGCAGATATGACTATCGGAACAACAATTGCTGAATCAATGTCCCACATGTCAACAATCTCATGAGCTAAATCAAGATATTTGTTTTCTTTATCTTTTTCAGCTTTCACAAGGCTGTCGTCATGGGGAACAGTGACATCAACAATTATTGCGCGGCGTTCGTGTCGATCTATCAATACAATATCAGGCTTATTAGCCACAATAGCCCTGTCTGTAATGATAGATCGTTCCCAATACAATGTGGCATGGGTATTTTCAAGGACCTGTTCTGGTGCATACTTGTATATAGTACGGCACCTCGGATGCCACAAGACTATGTTTCAGAGCAAGTTGTTGGTGTATTATCCTGGCCACTTGGTTATGTCTATGCAAATACTCGCCGTTTGCGAGACGAGAACAACCGGAGATTATTTGCCTAAGGGATTCACCCGGACGATGGCACGCTCGGCAAATATCCACTGTGCCATCCCTTAGGATATACTTTCGGTTGCTATTCGTCATCACAACCTCATCCATAATTGCACAGACAAAACCTTCGGTTTCACCAAAAAGATCACCGAAACGGAGCCAGGATACTGAGGCTAATAAATCTACGTCGGGCCCATGGAGAGCCCGGTAGAATCTGCCATGTAACTCCTTGCTTTGCCACACAGTGCTGCGGTCGGAAGTACTGATTACAAGACCTACAGACCAAAGACAATGTTCATCTCATAAGGGTATGTTTGTACCAAAGCACGATCCGTGGCACAGAAAGCAGGACCACTGCCACTTACTTTACCGTGATAAAAAAGGGTTGCACTGCCGGCAGAAATGAAAAGGGCTCCCTAGACTATTTCACAAAAAAAAGGAATTTGACAACAAAAAATAAAAAAATACGGACTGGATTTGAACCGAGGTCTTCTGGCTTCAACGCCGATCGTTTTCTAACCTGAGCTATTACAACTTTGGAAACGTTGACGAAATTTGCCTTTGTATTTTTTGACGACCGATTTAGCGCAGGGGTAGGCTACCCACCTTCTGCGCCAGAGGTCTCGGGTTCGATTCCCGAACAAGACAAATATTTGTGTTCATGAACATGTCTATTTGTCTTGGTCTGGGTGTTTACTATGTATATTAAGTATTTACAAACAAAAAGTATTTAAGTATATATTTATCCGTTATCAAGTTTTCCATGATACAGTTTCTTAATGAAATTAACATGGGCTTAGATAATTGGTGTGATTGTAAGAAGTTATTTATTTTATTATTTATTTATTCTAATGACATTGTAACAGTTTTTCGATCATCACGTGTCCGTCTTACGAATTTTCGATCCGACGGTCACGTGTCCCTGACGCGAGTTTAACATTTTTTACCCATCACAAAAACGCACAACGCCTTTAAAGAAGTTTTCACGTCAAAAATATAAACATAACGGGAGCGCTGACATTTGGCACTAAGAGCTGGTACACACTGGGCGCTTTCGAGCGCGCGCTTTGGTAACGCGCGCTCTGAGAACCTGTCATCTCATACATTTTTGATGTTTCGTACACATTGAACCGCGCGCTTTTTGACTGACGCGCGTCAGACACGAGCTGTCAGTTTTGGCGTTAGCCGCGCGATCTCAGATACAGGGGCTGCCTTGGGACTGTACATGTGATCGCGCGCTTTCGTGTAGAGTGGACACACGTTGGGAAAACATTTTGGGAAAGTGAGCCTATAAATTTTTATGAATCATCCGTAATGTCAGTTATAAAATATGCAGAAATTCATCAAATGATTTTATAGGAATTCTAAAACACTTGAAAAACTTAGGTCAATGTTTTGATACAATGTAAAATACATTCCAAGCGTCTATTATATCTTTTAGTATTAGGTGTACCCAATGTTCTTTTTTCTCCATCGTCGTCGTCTTTTGAAGTGATTGTAGAGGAGCCACACTCAAAACAATTACTTCGGAACCCATATCTGCACTAAGCCAGAAGTATACTCGCCCTAGTAACGCTCGTCGAACGCCATGCAGAGCGCTGAGTGTGTACGCTATCAACGCTCGCCAAACGCAACGCCAAGCGCCCAGTGTGTACCAGCTCTAACAGTCTTTACATAATAATGGATGATTCTCGCTACTTTGTAGACTGAAATATTTTTATTATGTCAGAGTCATTGACCATTCCGTTTAACGACTTGAACGAGTGTTGAAGAATGCGTTTTGTTCAAGATGTCCGGTTAGCTGCGGTCGACGGACCGAGATCTTGAGATTAGGAAGAAACAACTGGCTGTTATACAATCTGCACAAACTTTTGATTTTTTCCTCAAACCGACAACATGAAGATTAGACCTATAAGATCACATCATGGTAGCTATAGCTAGGGGTTTCTGTCACCAAATGTTAATTAAGTTATTTTCATCCAAAATATTATACTAATTTTCTTTTTAAAGAATGATGGGCAAATTTGTATGGGACCCGTCCCCCCCTCCAACAGACCTTTTATGTGTGTCATGTCAACAATTTCATACGTATCTATAAAGAGATTATTAGCCATTTTCAATGTCAAAATCCATGGGGTCAAACCGAGAACCATTTCATAGTCACGCAGTAATCTTTTCTGAGTTTTTAACCTAAATAACTATATAAGACATGTAAGTAAATTAACTAAATGGGTTTTCTTTACTGAATGCACAACCGAAGTAACGAACTCCATGTTAAAGGGATTTATTTACGAAAATTCTGAAAAGCAAACCAAATGACAAACATTTAGAAAACTCTTGGTATACCTTTAAGATGCTTTTGCTTCTAACAATTTGCTCATTTCTGCGGAACTGCTTAGAAGTTATGTAGGTATGTTAAGAGTACACAACCCTGTTGCCTGTTGTACAGAAAAAAACATAATGCAAAACTTTGTAATGATAAAAAATATGATACATACAGGAGCAAAATATTCAGTAACTACCTTTTCTTTTATTCAAAATGGTTATAAGAAAGATTTTTATAAAGTAAAGTAAGTATTTATTCAGTGTTGCATACATTAACAGTAGCAAATTACAAATGGTTCCCTAAATCTAGATATGTAACGTTTTCAGTTGCTCCAAACTTCTATCAACGCTTAACGAATAAATTTTTATGAATGCATTGGATAACACACGTTACATGGGTCGACGCCAGCGTTTGTCACAAAAAAGCATAAAATCCGATGACTAGCGTACTAACCTACGCGGCGAATCGGACCATTATGTGTGGCGCAACCCGCGCAGATTGATATGCCGCCAAGTGTGAGAATAGGAACGGGAATAGGGCTGATACTTGTGGCGTTTGAAAATAAAATTTATACTCGACTTGGCGGGGTCACAACTGTGCCCCCAGAAGAGCCCAAATCAAAAATTTTATATACAAACAAAAGTATAAGAAAAAGCAAAGAGCAAATTTGATTTAACCAGTAGGTAATAGGGATTTTATCATCATTCGCAATCACTTTAATTCTTTTATACCTAAACTGTACAACTTCTTCTCCAGTCTTTACAAGCCAGCGAAGGATAAACACAGATTGCCATATTAAAACGAACTATGCTGAGAGTATCACAATTAGGTTCTAATATAATGTTGTGTAAAGAAAATCAAATGGTACCCAAACTTGTTGGGTATTATTAATCATATTTTTTTTATCTCGCATCGCCAACCCTAGTTTTATTTACTGATGTCAAGAGGTCGCAGTTCTCGTGACAATGTTACTATTTTATTTCCCGAACTAAGTGTTGTATTTTTAACTTGCACTGAGCAAGCGCGCTCAGTGCAAGTTAAAAATAAACCTCATACAAGATTTTTAACGCCGGTTTTTGTCACGTTATGGTGGAGTTTTGGTAGCGTTGTATGACGAAGGATAAAGGGAGCACGACATGCTACTAAACACGTAAATAGTTCGTATTGTGATAAATCATGAGGAAATTTCAAGACATTGAGTATTTCATGTTAGATTTCCTGTAGACCGCGACGGAGACCCCGTATTTAATATTAGAATTAATAATGTGTATGTATTATAAGGCCTACATATTATAGACCTTCCTCTTAAATCAATCTATCTATCGCTAAAAATAGCATTAAAGTTATTTTAATTTGTACTTTTTTGCATTCACAATGCAATTTTTATACTTGAAAAATGGAAAATGAAGTATTTTAGAAAAAATCGAAAATTTCTTTCGTGTGTGAGGGTAGTAATACCTTCACATTGATGAAATTAGCGCTGTCTATATAGCGCGTAAGAAGTACTGGATAAATTCGACGCTTCTCGTAACGACTCCGTAGCTCAGTGGTTAGAGCAGTCGCCCGGAAAGCGAAAGGTCGTGGGTTCGAGTCCCATCGGAGCTAGTTGTGGGACGGGTCGATTTTTTCTAAAATACTTCATTTTCCATTTTTCAAATAGCATAAAATTCCGTTGCATAGTCAGAGAGATCTAAGGGAACAGACGGCCCGGGAAGCGAGTTTGTTTCATACTTCAGCCTCCAGATTCACGAACCGTCGGACACGGAATCGGATTCGAATTCAGTGCTTTGTCTTTGTCTATTCTAAAGTGAGTGACAGAGACAGTACACACATTCCGCTGCCGGGAGCGTTTCCGATGTTGTGTGAATCAGGGGCAGGTAGAGATTTAATGTTATGGCCCTCGCTCGCATCGCCTTCATCGTGACTACTAACAAGAGTTCAGTATTCAGCATAGTAGACTGCCTACAAATACTACCTACCTACCAGAACAGCTAGGTAGGTGTTCTGTGTCGTAAATCTTCGGTAAGAACCGAAACGAGATTCAATTTTCACATTCCGATAATACGATGCTTGGCTTCCGATGTCAAAAAGCAACTTAATTCTTGGGTCGTTCAATGTGAACTTCTACAGGACTTTTAGAGATTTTGTGTAAATTTTTTTTTAGAAAAGCGGTGAATGTATTTTTTATAAAATAACTAACAAATGAAAAGTGAAAGGAATAGGGATAAGAATTATTATGTTATTTATGAGGTACTAGCTTTCCGCCCGCGGCTTCGCCCGCGTGGACTACACGACGTTATCCCGCGGGAATGTGTTATTTTTCCGGGATAAATAGTAGCCTATGTTCGTCTCCAGGCTACAAAGTATCTGTGTCTCAAATTTCAGCCAAATCCGTTCAGCCGTTTTGGCGTGATTGAGTACTTAACAAACATACAAACATCCAAACACCCAAACATCTAAACTAGCGGCCGCCCGCGGTTTCACCCGCGTGGACTACATGACGTTATCCTGAGGGAATATGATATTTTTCCCGGATAAAAAGTAGCCTAAGTTACTCCTTATTACATCAGCTACCTGCCAGTGAAAGTCCCGTCAAATTCGGTCCAGCCGTTTCAGAGATTAGCCGGAACAAACAGACAGCCAGACAGACAGACAAACAGACAGACAGACAAAAATGGTAAAAATTGACATTTTGGTATATGTACCGTATATCATATGCATGTAGTAAAAAGCGGTTATTATAATGTTACAAACAGACACTTCAATTTTATTTATTTGTATATAAGATTAATAATTTTATAAGATTTCCAAGCTTACATGACCGCAGCTGCACCGTGCATCTTTACCCGCGTTGTTTGTTGATATTCATGGTGTAATACTGTAGCTAATATATAGCTTTCTACTGGTGAAAGATCGGTTTTTAGGTTCCAGAGTTTACCTCTCCAACACACCGACTTGCAAACTTTGCCACTTTATAGTATTAGCGTTCATATTATAATTGATATGCTATGGTTAGACATGTTGTTTGAGCTGTACCTGAAAACCGTCTCATAACAGCCATTAGACTTCCAGTGCGATGTACAAACCTGCCGTAGACATTTGCTAAAGACGAACAAAGGAGCCAATTTCCAGCTGGAAGTTTAACAATTACTCGCCCTCAATTTCATCCCAAGTACTGATGACTTGTGAAGGCGCTCTTTTAACATTATCATTTTGTTTAAGATGAAAATTCAACCTTCATTTACGTTATTTTAAACTAGTAAAGTGTGTTACTTGAAAGCTTGGATGTAAGAGGTGGAACAACTGGAACGATATTGAAAATTATTTCACCATTTAATTTTTAATTTTCCAAGTGTTTAAATAAAATACTTTCACGGATTTTGCACGCATTTATTCAACAACTTGGTTAAATTTATAGTTGTTTTTAAAGGTTTTTTGGTTTATCCGACGTTTCGGCACCTTTCCAGGGGCCGTGGTCACGGAAAATCCGTGAAAGTGTTTTATTTAAATAAACAGTTCACGCAGAAATCTAAGATAGGTATGTTTTTTCAAGTGTTATAAGCTATATCTTATTTCGAAATTTCTACGCGAACGGGTAGCCTACGGAAAGCAGCTTGTCCATACTAATATTATAAATGTGCAACTGTGTTTGTTTGTTTGTCAGTCTTTCACGTCAAAACGGAGCGACGGATCGACGCGATTTTTGGTATGGGGACGTGAGTTTGGAACCTGGAAAGTGAAAGGGGATAATATCACATTCCTATTGGATAACGTCGTGTAATCCAAGCGGGTGAAGCCGCGGGTGGAAGGCTAGTTTATACTAATGTTACAAAGAGGAAAGATTTGATTGTTTGTTTGTTTGTTTGCATCGAATAGGCTCCGAAACTACTGGGCCGATTTAGAAAATTCTTTCACCATTAAGAAAGCTACATTCTTCCCGAGTGACATAGGCATATTTTTTCTCGATATTCCCTCGGAGACGGGTATCACGCGGGTGAAACCGCGAGGATCCGCTAGTATTTTATAAAAAATAACCATTAAAAATTTGCAATTCTGCCATGAACGAGAATCGAACTAAGGTCTAATAATGATCGACAAGCTAATTTAAGGGGTTGAATTGAAAGAGTGGCAACTTTTGCATTTGAAATGTTAATCATACTTGTAGTAGAAATCACTAGCCTACTAATATTATAAATGTGAATTTTAGATGTTTGGATGTTTAGATGCTTGGATGTTTAGATGTTTGGATGTTAAGATGTTTGGATGTTTAGATGTTTGGATGTTTAGATGTTTGGATGTTTGTATGTTTGTTACTCAATCACGCCAAAACGGCTGAACGGATTTGGCTGAAATTTGGTACATAGATACTTTGTAGCCTGGAGAGGAAACTTTTTAACCCGGAAAAATATCATATTCCCGCGGGATAACGTCGTGTAGTCCACGCGGGCGAAGCCGCGGGCGGAAAGCTAGTTTAACATAAATATCTTCCAAGTGTAACTTATGACATGCTTACAGCTAAATGTTCAACGATTTGGAGTTAAATGTGAGGTCAAATGGCATCAATGTGAAGTGTATGACTGTCGACAATTTATGTATGATCTTTCACTCTGAAACCGTTCGTAACAATTTACAGCTGACATAACTGTTCAGACATACATTACGTAACATAGGTAATCTACTCATTTCGGAAATTTACTACTACCTATTACATTACATTTGTAAGTGCCAGACTAACTTATACAACCTGTGATGGAGGTGAATCCACCATTACAAATTTCTAGTAATTAAATAAATAATTAATGCAATTTCTTGGTTCATTTTACGACATACTCGTACTTTATGTACTATTCAGTATCCATAAAGTCCTCAGTAATGTTATAAAATTACAATATGAACAATAAAATGTATGTATTCTGTAGCGTTTTCATAAATAAGGAATGTAATTGTTTGTTTCAGTGAGAACGTGCATGTATTTATGATGCAAATTAATGCTTTATCTATGCATCTGGGTGAATCTTAATATTGCAAAAAGTCTGTTACATCTTAATTGTGTAAATTAAAGTATTAGTCTATATCTGCTGCTTAAACACATCCTTCGTCTTTAATAGTTTACAAAGTTTTAGACTTACGTTAAGTAATTTACTTATTTTGTGCCAGCCCTTTTTACATTGTGATAATTACAGACTGAGTCGACTGGTAACTTACATACATTTGTATTGCGATTCGTACACTTCGTTACCAGCAGTATCTTAATGAATATCATTTCGATGAAACTTTCGTTGAAGGCTTTACAAAGCTTCAACGAAACAAGCTACAAGAATACAAAGGCTTTACAAAGGCTTTAAAAGCTCTCCAGGGATGTAAATTTGATAAAATTTTAAAACAACTACTTCTTGCAAAGGCTTACTATTCTATAAAGGAATATTTAGATGATAAATTAGAAAATTAAAACTATAAATAAAATGTATGTATATTGTAAATTATTGTTAGTAAAATAATTTTAAGATGGTATTATAATTAACACTCCTATGGCAATATAAAATTGTGTCAATAAGTATTATTAGTTACTTATGTATTTTGCCGTGCCCTTACAGGGCTCTTGTTTGTGACCTTAAAATGTATGTACTTACACCTTTTTATACAACAAGATGCAAATAAACGAATATGAATATGAATATGAAAAACGCTAGTCAAATTAAAAAAATTATAGGTCGAATGCTGACAGTTTTTGTGAAGTCATGCTTCGTCAAGCTCTTCGTAACCAAGTCTCTCAACATAGTTTTGTACTCTTACTTACATTGTCGAAATAGTGCATCCTATTCATCTTAGCATGACTTAAGTAGATCATAAAAGAGTGGCAACCAATCTCAATGAACACACAAAGTTGTTCAATTAAAACTTGAACACGAACTTCGATTGACCAAGTATATATTATTATATCAAAGAACATGTTTCAACGCTCATAATTGAAATCATTAATACAAACCGTGGTGGTGAACTTATGGTTTTTTTTTCAATATTGGTAGATAATTAAGCCTGACAGTATCGAGAGTATCACTACCAGTTATAACAAAGTGCAAATAGACAAATGGCCCATCACCGAACGACCCGGCGGCCCGCGGGCAGGTCGCGTTATACAACCTCTTGCAGAAGCTGACAGATTCATTTATTTGCCCAAACTTGAGTAACGGTCGTATTCTTAATGGTACGCCATTGAATTTGATGAGTAGCGCTTTTTTAAATATTTGAGATCATGTTGCGTTTACGCGTCTAGTTTATCCTCTACGTTTTTTTATATAAGTATTTTTTAATTTTTCAATGATGAGTCGTTTAACTTTGACGTATTGTTTGCGTGACCTTACTGAATTCTCTTAGAGCAAATAATTTTTACAGTTTTGTTCACCCTATGAGCTGTTGATCGTAAAAGTATGATTACAATATTGTACTAAAAGTTTAAGATTTACATTTATCAATCACAACCATAAACGCTTTAAAAGCAACGTATATTAGCACCTATATTTGTTTAGACAGCCAACAATCAGCACACTAAAATACACAATAATATATATATACTCGATAAAAGACACAAAAACATTTTGTCTTAATTATCGAGACAATCCATAAATTTAGAAGCATTAACAAAAGAATACGTTTTAATTAATTAGCTAACTAACACAGGAATGTGAATGCGCTAACCCCATGTAGTTTTTAAAATCCTACTAATATTATAAATGTGAACTTAGATGTTTGGTTTGGCTGAAATTATTTTATTTTTTATCCCGGAAAAATATGATATTCCCGCGGGATAACGTCGTGTAGACCACGCGGGTGGACCCGTGGGCGGAATGCTAGTTCATTCAAAATTTTAGTTTTAAATTCGGAAATAGTGCCGCCAGCAGCGCCACGTCAAGTACGGTCGGCTGCACTACAGACTACACAAAACTGTCAAAATTCTCCAATCGACTTTCAACCTTAACTCTGGACCATCAAGTTCAAAACCGTTTGTAGATATTTGACATTTTGTGGTAGTCTGAAATGCAGGCGACTGTACCTAAGAGCGAACGCGCACTTGTGATTTTTAATCGGGCGATAGTTTGATCGTTCTCGGATTCAGTATAGAGTTAAATGGCAGTGCGCGCACTGACGATTAAAAATCTACCGATCAAACTATCGGCCGATAGTTGTTCGATCAAACTATCGCACAGCACCACTATCGGCCGGCCGGTAATGTGCATGAAGGACTATGTGAGCGCGCGCACTACATTCAACTAAACTATCGCACAACTATCGGCCGACAGTTTGATCACAATCGGCTTACGATTCCGACTAAACTATCGGTCGATTAAAGCGCTACTCGGAAAAATATGGACTTTTTGATTTAAAACTATAGGATGGTTACAGTTGTTACAAATCTGGTAATAAGATATATATTTCTTCATACCTTTATCTAGATTCGTATAGTTTCAAAAACGCGATTTTATGATTTTGCCTCGACACTTTTTCTTTTCGAAAATACCTCTAAAAAATACGAAAAGTCAAGATTATTCTTAAATGGGGTTACTTACACTATTGGAAATTGGTTTTATTAGTGGACACCAATAATATTGAGGATCGTATAGAAGCATTTTAAAAAAAATCGCTGTAGTTTTTTAATACGAAGTGCTTTTGTGCTTTTTTGCATAATCTGCAAAATTGGTCTCGCTCCCGCGCGCGTCGTTTTCTCATTGCTATCTCGCTTCAGCACATTTTTTCCGAGTATCGCCTTAAAAATCACAAGTGCGCGTTGGCTCTAAGCCATTTGGCCAAGGACAGTGCCAAAGCCAGGCAACATTGCTAGTCTCGTAGGTCTAAAAGCAATCCTTTGTCCTGACTTGCCTTTGACAAATGAGGCAGATCCCCAAGCGTGGGCTCCTCACTCCGTGAAAACTCTAAGTAGCATCATAAATCAGATAGATAAGGCCCTCAAAAAGCTCAGGTATTTTCAGAACAAAAAGAGTTAGGTATTTATGTAAAAAAGAGGTGAATTATTTGCGTTTTGGCTTTACTGAATTGAATGTTTCGATATAAATTTAAATAAGATTTTCTGTTAACTTTCACGTTAAAAAGTCAATGTATTAAGTGTTCTAATTTTAATTTTCCTAATTAGATACATCAGTATCAGTAGTGTTAACTTTGCTGGCCTAATTGCTGATTTAAAAGTTCATAAAGTCGATATTGATGCTGAAGCTTATATAGTAATTAAATCAAAATGTAACAGACGATTAAATTTACGCAAAAGTTAACAATATACTCGTACATAATGGCATTTGCGTGTCACAAACACGGCGAAAATGGCGCGAATATGGGTCGTGGGGGTCTGACGCAACGCGGAAATAACTTAAACCATGGAGCAATCAAGAGAATATATGTAAACAATAGATTACATCAACTAACAAATATGCCCTGCCAGCCCGTCAGCCGCGTGGGGACGGCTCGGACACGACGCGTGACAGACAGAAAACTGACGATGTCACTAATCTAGATATTACTAGACGCACTAAAGATTATGAAATCTTTTGAAGATAGTTACAGGATCAGAAGATTCCAGAAGTCATTTGTGTTTTTTTTTTCAGATGTATCTTTAGTCAGGGGGGTGTCACTCCGCAGTTTAGGTACGTTCGGACGGCGCGCCTGCCGGGCAGGCGTATGGCATAGAAATTAGGTCCGCAAAAGAGCTAGAATATATGCGATAGAAAGAGATGCAACGACAACGAGTGGCCGTTCGTAATTTGCCTGCGCCGTACAAGCTGAATTCTACTTTATTGCGTTATAGTTAGAGTTGCTATTTATTTAAATGGCTTAGCCATTGAGATAATAACTCAATGGGCTTAGCGGAGTGAACTATCTGTTACATAGTAACTATTTATTAATCTGTGCTTTAGTCTAGTGGTATGGTACACACCACCGGTATCAGACCCAGAGGTCCCAGGCTCGATTCCCATTGGGGGAACATATTGTATTAGGTTTGGTTGGTGGTAGGGCGTATTCAAAGTCCGCCTGGCTAGCTACCACCATCATATGTAAGTCTGACGCCATAACAACGATGTTTTCAGCAGTTGCAGATAAGGTAGCCAGTTCCTCAGTAATGGTGGATTCCAGGTCCGATAGTGCACTTCCACCTTCAACCCTACCATCACTTAACATCAGGTGTGATAAAGGCAATTGCTACCCCGTTTTGGATTAAAAAAATCTAATTTAACAAGCGTTTAACACCTCTGGAGTTTAATGAGGTTACAGTTAAAAATAAGATCTTTGTGGGATTAAAATAAATGCATATAGATTTACCTATTCTTACAAAGGCAATATTTAAACAGCCATAAACGTCAACATACTTTAAAGCCATAGATTTATGAGTGGTTTGCTTAGCGATCGTGAAGACCAATCACTAATCTATGTTTATAACACTAATAACTCATCAGAGGTGGCCTCCAGTCTCGAGTCTACCGAATTATTTATTGGAGTGTGAAAATTTAAACCCCATTGTTTGTTATGCTCGTAAAATTAGGGAAATTCATCTGTTTCATAAAATCTACTCAATGCCCGAATATTTGAAGTGTGAGTGTGAAACTAGAATCTCATTGCAGTTGCAGAATAATAAGAAATACAGAATAGTATGTGTGTAGCCAATAATAAGAAATACAGAATAGTATGTGTGTGCATGTATAGTGTGTAAGTAAGGATCTTCTTGCAGGATTCAGGATCATTTGTCAGAATCCTTGCAAGACGATTTGTCCAATGCGATTTCATTCAAGAGTAGGTAGCTACAGGAAGGTATTAACTGTTCCAAGTAGCCGAGGTACTCGTTCTCTTGCTCGGAGCGTGAACGTAATTGCCGCGAACGCACAGATATGCGTGAGAGCAGATCCTCACTTGATACCCGAAAACTGCAGGGCTGCCTGGTTAAAGTATTTTAATATTTTCATGTACTTATTAAAGTTCGGGATTACTTTGATGACTCGATGCCGACGATCAATAAATGCCTGGAAATGCTGAAAAATAACTTAGAAGTTTAAGATTTGTAAAAAGCTTTAACAAAACAACAAATTCCAAAGCGAAATTAGCTTGAACAAACTTAATTAAACTTGGCGATGTTCCAATCTCGTTTTGTAATTGCACCAGTCAAATTTTTAATCTCCATTATGGGCACTTGCCTGAAATAAATCTTTTTTATTTCAAATCTATACACGGTCTTACACCTAATACTTGGTTGCGTAAGTTGATGGTAATTGCAGAAAACATCCATGATGACAAGGGATAACACTGAAATTTAACACCTAGGTATTTCAGAGTCTACTATTATTCAAAAATATCTGTAAAGTAAATTAATTGTAGGTAATATTGAACTGGTACTTGTGAAACAGCTCCATAACTTTCATCATGGTGTCTGACAACCCTACCAGTAGCCTAGACCCGATTCTCCGGCCTTGACCACGCCTGCGATCATCCGATGGACCACTCTGATGACAACCACAGATTGCCACCACAGCACGAAATACTGATTCGTAATCTAATTATTGAAATCAACGCAGTTCTTAAATAATTGGACGAAAACAAAGAGGTTGTGGTCATAGCATTACTTAGGCATGTTATGTAGGTATACAAGCTTTAAAAATTGCCGACTGTGTTAAGTTGGACCTCTTGTTAATTGTTCAAGTTAATAATATAAAAATCTTGAGCCTGAGAGGGCATTGTGTTCTCACGGAGGGACGCAAATATTTGGGACCTCTCGTGATTAATCGTAGCAGAGTAATGATGACTTTTTATACTTAGCTCTAGTAGGATTCTGCTGCAATGCAATACAACTAATCATCTATACATACTACAAATAAAAAAAATATTTTTATAAAAAAATAAAACCGCCTTCTAAAAAACCACATCAAAAAAGTAAGAAATAATTCCTCACCAAATAAATAACGAAAGTACTTTGAAGTCGGGCGTAAAACATGTACAATTTTTTGTTGTTTTTGTTAAAACCCGCCCGACTTCAAAGTACTTACGTTATTTATTTGGTGAGGAATTATTTCTTACTTTTTTGATGTGCTTTTTTAGAAGGCGGAAGAACAAAACAACAATCATCTAAATCGGTATATAAACAAAGGAGTTATGCCTAAAGATACGTATTAAATTCACATAAAGTGTTAACGAAAACGACAGTATTTTCAAGATTTCCTGAAAACTACTGAACCGATTTGAAAATTTCAAAAAATGGGACCAACTTGGAAACCAACCTGATGTAATAACGTTTGAACCATTTCAATCGGTTCAGCCGTCTTCGAGTAATCGGTGAACATACACAAAAAAAAAAAACATACATACAGACGAATAGAGAACCTCCTCCTTTTTGATTTAGAAGTCGGTTAATAAAATTGGAGTGTCTGTTTGTAATATTAAAATAACCGCTTTTTACTACATGCATATGATTATATATATATACGGTACATATACCAAAATATAATTTTTTTCTATTTTTGTCTCTCTTTCTGTCTGTCTGTTTGTCTGTCTGTTTGTTCCGACTAATCTCTGAAACGGATGAACCGATTTTGACGGGGCTTTCACTGGCAGGTAGCTGATGTAATAAGGAGTAACTTGGGCTACTTTTTATCCCGATATTCCCACGGGAACGAGAACCACGCGGGTGAAACTATTATTATTAATTTTACCATTATATTTTATTATATATATATTTTATTATTATTACTATTGACTAGGTACTGACTAGAATATATCTTTTTATAGTCATTATAACTGCATTCTGTAACAAACTTAGAAAGGATTTACGAGGCAATTTGATGCCCAAATGAACCTCCTTTCGAATGCATATATTGATGCACCGATGATGCAGCGACTCGTGACCGGCCGTGAAGGGACTGCTATTAGTGCAATACCGCTGCACCGTCATTAAGTTAAACTGAAGCGTAATTAAGCTCTATCGACACTCGTTGGGTAAGACAAGAAATATGGATTTTGGCAAATTTGACGACAATCAAATAATGTCACGATTCCACTATCACTAGTTCTAAGATCTAAATTTAAAACCTGAAATTGGACAGCTTATACAACATTTACAAAAACCGACTTATGGTTTGAAAATCAGGAGAAACTATTTAAAACTACTAAAGCCGATAATTTGACTGGTAGAGAATGCCTAAGGACATTATAAGTCCGCCCTTTGTATGTATTTATATGCAATAAAGAACCAATAATTTAGATATTTAGTTGTTATTCTGGTGATTAAATAATATGAAATTTAATATGCAGGAATATTAACACAAAAGATTTAAAAAACCATAATGTTCATATGTCGCAAGATGTAGAGGCACAAAACTAATATTATTTTACAAAAAATAACAGCTTTGCTAGGCATTCGAGCCTTCGAGGTTTGATTTAAAAAAAACAAAGTCTCATCCAAATAAATTACTTAAACAGCTAAATCACTTCTCAAACAAAACGTACAAGCACAACGAGAATAAATTCTTTATTCATCTTATTAACGGTAATCGCAATAACGTAATTTGGTCAGAGCGCAACAAGACAATCATTACAGTGCTGTTTACAAAGAAGATGGTCTGCGCATACCATTGCCCCAGTTAGCGGATACAACCAAATATATTACGTGACACGTGTCGATCTGTGTCGACACCGTCCCAACCCTATCATATCATAAATTTCGCGCTCTGTATACCGAGGGTAAGGAGTAGTATTCTGAATCTGTGATGTATGACGCGACATCGAGTTTAGGTTTTTGGTCAAATTCATTTGGTTAACTATCTTAAGTAGCATCAAATAGAAATTAATGTAACAGCATAAATAAAAACAAAACTAAATAATATAATAATAATATGGATTTAATTTGGATATTGATGTTTTGGTTACCTTGTTTCACTTTCATCACATATATCATCACCTATATCATAACATTTGGTCAAAATGTCGTTAAATCTGAATTCTAGGTAGAAATGTTAACGCATATATTCAACTAGCTTCCGCCCGCGACTTCGTCCGCGTTGACATTCGAGAAAATACTTAGGGGACCAATAACCAGGATAAAAAGTATTCAGCGAGGCAGAACGTTTACCACGTGCGGCGGGCCTCGCACGAGACTGCTCACTTGGTGAGGGAGGATCCGCCTAATCACGTAAAAACGGCTGATCGGATTTTTATAAAATTAAAACATAGAATACTTTTTATCCTGGTTATTGGTCCCCTAAGTATTTTCTCGAATGTCAACGCGGACGAAGTCGCGGGCGGAAGCTAGTAAATAATAAGTGTCTGTTTCACAATCAAAAAGTTAGTTCTGAGTAGCTTAGGTACCAAGAACTTGTTAGGTACCAAGAACTTTTAGGGTACTAAAGATGGTTTAGGTTTCTATACCCTATTTACCCCCTGGGTTTGATTTTCGGAAAACTACGAAGTGGGTTGCCTATTTGTTTTAAGAAGTAAGCCTACAAAGTTTCAAGTTGAAATGTCTATTTTACCCCCTGATTTTTCATTCAAAATTTCACCCCTATTTCAACCTTTTAGGGGTTGAATCATGTTTAGCGTGTTAAACATCAAAATAAATGCCATTTTTGCAATCTTCATCCCATAAAACCTCAATAACGACATCCATATCGATTTTTTTGGTTTTTTATCCCATTTAACCTCTAAGGGGTTGGTTTCGAAAAAATACGATATATGTGTTTGCTTATTTGTTTTACTTTCCGACCATAAGCCTATATAATAAATTTAATAAAGGACTTTCCAGATACAACATTTCATCCCCCTTTTCACCCCTACGGGGGTGGAATTGTCAAAAACGCTGACACAGGAGTATATTAATTTTCAACTGCCAGCCTAAAAACAAAATTTGAAGATCCTAACTTCAAAACTGACGGACTTTCATACACATATTCATCCCCTATTTACCCCCCTGGGTTTGATTTTCGGAAAACTACGAAATGGGTTGTCTATTTGTTTTAAGAAGTAAGCCTACAAAGTTTCACGTTGAAATGTCTATTTTACCCCTGATTTTTCATTCAAAATTCCACCCCTATTTCAACCTTTTAGGGGTTGAATCATGTTCAGCGTGTTGAACATCAAAATAAATGCCATTTTTGCAATCGTCATCCCATAAAACCACAATAACGACATCCATATCGATTTTTAGGTTTATTTATCCCATTTAACCTCTAAGGGGTTGATTTTCGAAAAAATACGTATTACTTATGTGTTTGCTTATTTGTTTTACTTTCCGACCATTAGCCTAAATAATAAATTAAATGAAGGACTTTCCAGATACAACATTTCATCCCCCTTTTCACCCCTTCGGGGGTGGAATTGTCAAAAACGCTGACACAGGTAAATATTAATTTTCAATTGCCAGCTTAAATACAAAATTTGAAGATCCTAACTTCAAAACTGACGGACTTTCATACAAACAACTATCCCCTATTTCACCCCCTTAGGGGTAGAATTTCCAAAAATCCTTTCTTAGTGGATGCCTACACTGTATAACGTATCTATGTGCAAAATTTGAAGTCTCTAGGTTCAGCGGTTTGGGCTGTGCGTTGATATCTCAGTCAGTCAGTCAGTCAGTCAGTCAGTCAGTCAGTCAGTCAGTCAGTCAGTCAGGACTTTGAATTTTATATATATAGAAGATAATGAAATTCGCCATTCTAAATTTTAAAAATATCTTTTGTTCTCTGTTACTCTACTTCCACTCAATAAAATCAAAGGAAAAAGATAGTGCTGATTGCTAATTCCAATATTTACAAATAGATAGTCCAAGTTTTTTACATAAGTACCTAGATGTCTCACTCAACTCGCTCAAACAAAAATCCTTTACAGAATACCATCGTCAAGCATAGTTAAAATGTACTCATAAACTAATATCAACAAGCCAATATAGATCTTACCTAACAAACATAAGATCTAAACTAAAACAAAGCATGTTATGAGTGATCTTCTGCGATAATAGCCGCAGTTCGCGATGTTCCACAAAATTAACTGCACTTAACGATCTCGAGATAATTTTGAGTGTAGTTGCGCAAGCGCAGTAATAGCTTCATTTATACCTCTTATTTGTTCGAATGCTTCAAACTGTTACTTCCTATTAGAGTTCCTGTCGCCATATGCGCCGGCTGAGTGATCGATGGTAGCGCCACGGTGACTCATCCATTGTAGGTTTGGAGCCATTTCATTACACAAATACAAACATTTTATGTGCATAAAGTAAGAGCAGGACCGATCGTTGTGGAGATCCTTGGGGGAGGCCTATGCCCAGCAGTGGGCGTCTTACGGTTGAAATGATGATGATGATGAAAGTAAGAGCCATTTTTTTCACCAGGGGTTCAGTTGACTTACTTGACTTAATGTCCTATGTCCCCTGGATGGGGCAAAGGGCGTCCACAGAAGATCTCCAACGCGGTCGGTCTTGAGCATCGCGTTTCAGTTCGCTCCAAGACTTCCCAATGCTTTTCGCTTCGACCAGTACGGTGCGACGCCAGGTTTGACGAGGGCGGCCACGTCTTCTTTTTTCTTGGGGATTCCAATCGAGCTCGATTGGGGTTCTGTTACTAACTAAGCATTTAAACTAGCTAGGTATACTTTGGTTATACTTAGTTAGCTAGTTTAAATGCTTCGTTTACATGAAATAAAAAGTGTACAGTTAGGTATGTAATACGACTTTTTTCAAGAAGTTGAGTTCTCAATCATAAAAAAAATACACTTTCGAACCCATATCGTAGTTCCAAAGTGAAAAGGGTTATAATAGACACGTATAGGATAGAAGTATGTTACGTATTCTAAATTTTATTCAAAAGTTCCTTTCTAAATTAAATCAGTTCTCCATAAATGTTCAGTTTTGCTGATTTGCGTAATTATCAGATCTTTAGACCAGATTTAGGTAAATACTATGTATTAGTATTTTATGGGAAAAATTACGCTAATTAAGCTATTTGTTCTCAAGCCAGACGAGGAAAGTCACAGCTGTAACATTAACTCATTAAGTACTGCACAATTGCATAAGATATTTATTGTAATGTCCGTCCATGTGTCACTATCCACTTAGACTCGTCTCGAGCTGACGCAGCAGAATTAAATGATCGAATAAAACCGCAATATGTCATTCGAGCAAAAGTGAATAAAATATCCATTCAATATCCATCATTTATAATTTCATGAAGAATATACTTTGACGAAATGTAAAAAAACATTACCGCACGTTACTCCTAAGGCATTGTGTAAAGCAATACATTTGACATTTGAGCTTTCACCGCCTGTTGTGTCAAATGAAGCGAAGAGTTATTAATTTAAGGTAAAATGTATGAAAACACTGCCCAGCCCCTGATTCGTAAACCGTCGGAAACAGAATCGGATTCGAATTCTATGCTTTGTCTTTGTCTATTATGAAGTGAGTGGCAGTGACAATGCATACAATCCGCTGTCGGGATCGTTTCCGACATTTTGTGAATGGGGCAGCTCCGCTCACCCTTACACATCATTTACAGGTATAACTGCGTATATATATAGCTACATGTCAATATTATCACTTCATGACAATCGGAAACAATGACGACATGACAGACGTATCCATCTGGACCTGAGATCTGGACCCAACTATAGAACAGTCACTCTATTCCGCTATGGGATTAAACCCAAGTAGGACCTAGGGGGACTAAAAATAAAGGACGTCGATAAGAATTTATAACTTATAATTAAAAAGTTTATGCGTAAACAATAAAAAAGCTTACTATTAGTTTGTGGAACAACATAAGTACACTCGACAGCAGATCAAGTTAAACAGTAGAACTGCGATAACACCTTTTATTACGTAGGGCATAAAGGCGGTCACAAGGTCAACATGTATAGTCTGATGTGCCGCCGTGTGTACAATAAAGTTACATTAGAATAAACTTTCAAATGACACCTAATAAAATTTTAATACGCTTTTAGATATGTTCCATACCGACGTAACCAAAGTTAACGACACATTCTCAAATTTTGTGAGTTTAATAATATTATTAACTTTAATAATATTATGTATGCTTGAGCCACGAGTTGTCAGAGCAATATCAGGATATATTCTAGTTGATACTATATGCATTAAGGGATCCTTCTTTTACTTTTTTTTTATCCACAACGCGGTAGCACTTAGCCTTCAACACACCTGATGTTAAGTGGTGATAAGGCTGAAGGTGGAAGCGCACTACTCCCGGAATCCTCAATCACTGAGGAACTGGCTATCCTATAATTATATAATTAGTGCTAAAAGCTGATTAGTCAAATTAAATAAATTTTAAATTTTGTTGCATATTGTTGAAATTTTATTATATTCTTTATTGCACTAAAAAAATACATAGAATTAAATTTAAAGAAATATGTTCGCAACGGTGGAGGTGTTTTTGGCGCAGGGGTGGGATGCCTGCCTTCTGCGCCAAAGGTCGGGATCGATTCCCGAACAAGACGGAAAGTGTGCATGAACATGTCTATTTGTCTTGGTCTGGGTGTTTCCTATGTATAATAAGTATGTATTTACAGACAAAAAGTATTTAAGTATATATTTATCCGTTATCAAGCTTTCCATGACACAGTTTCTCAATGAAATTAACATGGGCTTAGACAAGAAAAGTTATTTATATTTAGAATTCAGTAAATAGCTCATCTTCAAAACATCTCCCAATGATTAATTAATGCAACCTTTTTTACGTTGACTGGACTTGATGGCAAGGCAGCCTTTGCATCGGAACACGATAGATGGTACCGCAGATTACCGTACAAAAACGTAATGAACCTCGAAAGCAGCGAGTGAGAGGTGAAGGTGCACCGTGAAAGTAATCCAGTGCATCGTGCCTGACGTCGTTGAGGCTTGGGGACACTCACAATTGCAATGAAGTCTGTGCAGCTGTGGTGCAGCCAGAGCACCGCACTAATGTCACAGAATACTTAAATAATAGTTGCAAATGTTTTATGATAAAAACCAAACCATAGCAACTAAAAAGTCTGTTGCTCCATCTCATTTCTATTACACTTAATGAAAAAATATTTTAAATAAAACCGTGACTGCTCAGTTAGAGACAAATGTTTCCTATAACTAGTATAAAATTTGTCTTACTTAACTTATACTTAATAATATTAGTTTTCTTTAAATATATGTGTCCGATAAGTCGTGACGACCACTCTTCTCGTAGGATATGGCACATATATGGCACTGACATGACTTTAATAGAATGACGGAACGAATATAATAAAATACACCCAAGTTTCATAAATCGATAACTTATCGCATATTACAATATTATAAACAAGCGACCCGCCCTCGCTTCGCTTCGGTGTAGGGATGGCCAACTGGGAAAAAATATCGATATATATCGTATCGATGTTTTTAAAAAGTATCGGTGAGTGTCGATATTTTTTCAAATGACATGGAAATATTCTCATAATATTCCAAAAAAGGAGATCAGTCAAATTGGACCAAAAAAGTAAAAGTGCCGGCCAACAAAAATAAATTGCAAATTACTATTGTAAACAGTGTAACGATCATTTTTTGTTATGACGTCAACAGTGTACGATTAGCGGCCAAGCAGTTATTCAAGTTTGAAAATGACATTTTTTCTTCATTTTCAAACTTGAATATAGCTTGGCCAAAGTGCAGCCAACAAAAAAAAATTGCAGATTACTATTGTAAATAGTGTAACGATCGATTTTGTTATGACGTCAACAGTGTACGATAAGTGGCCAAGCAGTTATTCAAGTTTTAAAATGACAATTTTTTCTCTTTATTTTCAAACTTGAATACAGCTTGGCCAAAGTGCGGCCAACGAAAAAAAAATGCATATTACTATTGTAAACAGTGTAACGATATTTTTTTGTTATGGCGTTAACAGTGGACGGTTAGCGGCCAAGCAGTTACTCAAGTTTGAAAATGACATTTTTTTCTTGATTTTCAAACTTGAATACAGCTTGGCCAAAGTGCGGCCAACGAAAAAAAAATGCATATTACTATTGTAAACAGTGTAACGATATTTTTTTGTTATGGCGTTAACAGTGTACGAATAGTGGCCAAGCAGTTACTCAAGTTTGAAAATGACATTTTTTTCTTCATTTTCAAACTTGAATACAGCTTGGCCAAAGTGCGCCCAACGAAAAAAAATTGCATATTACTATTGTAAACAGTGTAACGATCATTTTTTGTTATGACGTCAACAGTGTACGATTAGTGGCCAAGCAGTTATTCAAGTTTGAAAATGACATTTTTTTCTCTTTATTTTCAAACTTGAATACAGCTTGGCCAGAGTCACTTTGTGTTGTAGTCAATATCTATTTTAGGGAGACATATTTCCTTATTCTGGCTCTGTTGTGTACTAGACCTTAGTTAAAGTTACTATTTAGCTAAAAGTATTGCATTATTGTTTAGTCGATTCACGTACCCAGCAGGTGGGACGTTCGTGGGTCAGTTATAATGCTGACGAGGAACTGATCTCAATGTAATAACTGATATTCTGATAAACGATTACATTTTACGTGGTGAGTCAATCCGTTTTGCGATCGTATTCATACCAAAAATAATGACATTTTCAAACTTGAATAACTGCTTGGCCGCTAATCGTACACTGTGGACGCCATAACAAAAAAATATCGTTACACTGTTTACAATAGTAATATGCAATTTTTTGTCGTTGGCCGCACTTTGGCCAAGCTGTATTCAAGTTTGAAAATAAAGAGAAAAAACAATTACATTTTCAAACTTGAATAACTGCTTGGCCGCTAATCGTACACTGTTGTCGCCAGTACAAAAAATTATCGTTACACTGTTTACAATAGTAATGTGCAATTTTTTTTCGTTGGCCGTACTTTGGCCAAGCTGTATTCAAGTTTGAAAATAAAGAAAAAAAACAATTACATTTTCAAACTTGAATAACTGCTTGGCCGCTAATCGTACACTGTTGTCGCCATTACAAAAAATGATCGTTACACTGTTTACAATAGTAATATGCAATTTTTTGTCGTTGGCCGCACTTTGGCCAAGCTGTATTCAAGTTTGAAAATAAAGAGAAAAAACAATTACATTTTCAAACTTGAATATCTGCTTGGCCGCTAATCGTACACTGTTGTCGCCATTACAAAAAATTATCGTTACACTGTTTACAATAGTAATGTGCAATTTTTTTTCCTTGGCCGCACTTTGGCCAAGCTGTATTCAAGTTTGAAAATAAAGAGAAAAAAAATGTTATTTTCAAACTTGAATAACTGCTTGGCCGCTAATCGTACACTGTTGTCGCCATAACAAAAAATGATCGTTACACTGTTTACAATAGTAATGTGCAATTTTTTTTCGTTGGCCGCACTTTGGCCAAGCTGTATTCAAGTTTGAAAATAAAGAGAAAAAAAATGTTATTTTCAAACTTGAATAACTGCTTGGCCGCTAATCGTACACTGTTGACGCCATAACAAAAAATGATCGCTACACTGTTTACAATAGTAATATGCAATTTTTTTTCGTTGGCCGATACTTTTACTTTTTTGGTCCAAACATGTATGAAGCGTGACTGATCTCCTTTGTAAAATAAAAACACATTTTAATTATAATGATAGTGGCTGTGCCTTCCCTACACTCTCGCGAGATCACGCGAACCCCAACGCAAGTTAGCCCGAGCATTGTATAAGCCCATACAGCTTGCCAAAAGATAAAAGTTGCTATGATCGGATAGAATAGATGATCGCGATCCGTGAAAAAATATCGAATTTGATAAACAAAACTTAAACCTTTGTTAATCATTATGATTTTATATTAAAACGGATTATCAACAATCCCAATTTGATACTCAAAAAATATAATGTCGACATATGAATAATAAAAATATCGACGATATAAACCGCTTGTCTTATAAAAAAATATCAATCTTTTGATAAATCGATTTATCTTGTTCAAGTCTATTAACAGCTAACTTCATCGTAGTCGTGACAACGGCCCTAGCGCTACCGCCAAGGAGTTTCCACAAGGAAACTGGAGTTTTCAGCTTGAACAAAAAAGTGTACCCAGCAAATTTGACATTTAGTAGGTACGTAGTGGCTGTCTGTTGTCTCATATGAGCATACGTTTCAAAGAGTAGGTGAGACGGAAGACAGCCACAGTCTACAAAAAAGTGTTTTTACTACTTTCCAGTTACCACAGTATTTAGTCTAAGCTCTTTGGCGACCGCAGTCGGCTGTACTCAGTTTGGCCGCGATTATAAACAGTTGATACAGACCTTTTCGATTTTTAAAGTGAAGGGAACTAAACACATGCAGCCAACACATGCACACATGCAACATTAAAAAACTTTTTTTTGTCGGATATAACACAAAACGTGATGATTAGATCCTAAAAAAAATATCGTATTTGATACGGTTTTCATATTTGGAAATATCGATATATCGAGGAAAGAAATATCGATATATTAATATATCGAGAAAAAAATATCGCCGATATATATCGATATTTTTTTTTTAAATATATCGATATTTTGATATATCGATATATTTTGCCCAAGCCTACTTCGGTGTAGTGTGGTATTTGACACCATGTATTATACATATAAACTATCCTCTTGAATCACTCTATCTATTAAAAAAAACCGCATCAAAATCCGTTGCGTAGTTTTGAAGATCTAAGCATATATAGCTTCCCATATATAGGGACAGACAGCGGGAAGCGACTTTGTTTTATACCATGTAGTAAGTGATGATACAGCTTTTTTTTAGCCAACAAATAACAGCAGTTTAGATTACAAATTTAATAAGAATAGAGCAGACCAAGTTAATTATCCATAAAAACCTTGACACACCAGATCAATAATTAAATACACAATAAAATTGTTATTGAATATGAAAGCACTAACAATATCTAATACAGTAAAAACAGAGATACTTAACCAATTTAATCAATTAAACACTATGTAATCGAACGTTAAGATATCTTAACATTAGGTGGCTATGAAGAAAGTACAGGAAAGGTCAGCGCATTGAAGTGCGCATTGCCTAATGAGCCGGTGACATAAGACAAACATATTATCGCCGCACACGCATAATACGCGCTAAACCCGCGACCTTACGTCATGTGGCCGATGTATTCAAAGGCAATCGTCAAATACCTAGCTGCCATTTCTTTACCCTCACAATGGATTGCCTTAACATGTAATTGTATATTACTTTGTATGGTCGACCATGAAATTGCGTTACCGCTTCAAAAGTGAATATTGTTTGCAGTTTGCCTATCATAAAACAGCACGGCCTATTTTCGCTATACCACCTAACACACTTTGTCATCATATTTGTTTTTGCTTTTTTGCGTTCGCACTGCAGTCTACGTTTTCACATTTACTTGAATTAGGAGACTTAAATAAACTACTACTACTTACTACAAAAGTAATGACAAAACGTTGTTCATCTAATTTAAAATAAATCGACATGAAATATACCTACGATGCAGAAAAGGTAGCTCCCGGGAGTTCCCCAGGGCTCTGATCTAGGTCCGATATAGCTGTTTGTGTAGCTACTTAATTTTAGTTCTTGCCCGAATACTCGTACGCTACTTATCTTTGGGAGCGTCTCAAACATCGCCCTGTCACTTTAAATGTCAAACGTATGAAAGAGATGCCATGATGTTTGAGACGCTCCCAAAGATGATTTGCGTTCGAGAATTCGGGCGTAAACAAAGCTTTGTTTATTAAGAATTGAGGACTACTTAGTACTTATTAATAATAAATGTTAGATAAAGAAATAACACAATTTTATTATCTTATTGATTTATTTCTAAACATATTACGTAGGTACCTACTAGACTTCCGTTCGCGGCTTTTCGCCCGCGTGGACTACACGTCGTTTTCCTTTTCCAAAGTCAACTCTATATCTTTACCAAATTTCATTAAAATCTATTAAATAGTTAAGGCGTGGAATCGTAGCAGACAGACAGACAGAGTTACTTTCGCATTTATAATATGATTAGGGATTATATCCGTTAACATTGCATTTCGCACTAACTATTACCTATTTAACGGGAGTCCAAATCGAAGCTGCATGCAGAGTCGTTTGCCATGCAAACACAATGCAATTTTATGCAGTTAATCTCAGTGTTGCTACACGTATTTCCATAAAGGTACTTGTCATTAGCTGCCCATCGTGTAGAAACCATTATTTTCGTCACTCATCTATCAACATATCAAGGAATTACTTACGGACTACAATTTGGAAAGGTGACAGGGTGACAGTCACAAAAACCGCACTAACATTAGCGAGTCACTTATCACTTATTGAACATTTCCAAACCTATGGCGCGATATTAACTTCGCCAGTTTCATAAAACTACTGTTTACATGAATGCGGTTAAATTGCAATTTTTTAGTTTGAAGAATATGTAACTATGTAAACTTTTAACAAATGTATTATTACCAGAAGCTCCCAAATTCTGCGCCTCATGTAGTCTTCTTAGCACAAAAAATTAAAAAATGTAATGTTCTTGAACAAAGTTTATAGATATATTTTGTATAAAATATGATTGCATACGTCTGCCGATAAAGTTATTTTTATATTTGATCAAACTTGAATCAGATACGCTCAAGTCAAAAACAGGCCATGTGCAAATTCTTAAATTATGGGAATTCAAAAAAACTCCCTGGTTAAAAATAAATGAACCAAAAATTTCGGTCATGTGTGTTGACAGTTCAAAGTGAGAATATAGTCAGTTTTATACAATAGGCCTATAGATTGCCTAAAATACTATCAATCTGCATCATTAACCGCCGGTTTCTGAAACACCAATCAAAATTAAAATTAGCTAACAGACTGTCTCAATTAATTCCCAATTAATTCCCAATTATAAGCACCTTGGGTTTCTGAAACAAAAATTATCTCAAAATTAGGTTTAGATTTGTATGGGCACTGACAGACTGTTAACAGACTGTTGACAGTCTGTCGCATTTTTCTTTCAGAAACCCAAACTATAATTAATTGGAGATTAATTGAAGATTAATTGGGAATTAGGTAATTTAATTTTAATTGGCGTTTCGGAAACCGGCGGTAAGTCAATTTCGCCAAAATTGCTACATGGTCTTCTTTTGTCTTGAGCGTATCAATTTGAAGATACGCCTTACCATTATTACAATCATATATACCATATAATTATAAAACATCTACTTTGATTGCCTTAAATACAAGCAATGTTCTATCAGTGATAAGTGGTTGGCTTATTTTTTGTAATAATTGAGTCGTAACGTAACCTTTTCGAGGAACAAGGCTGCAGTCAATGCTGCAGTTAGCAAACCTCGAGGCCTAATGATGGCGCCACAGCTGATGGCAGAAGAACCAAACATTATAAGATTAATTTGATAATTCTATATCACTCTATAAAAAAGGCAATTTCTCTGATGACTTAAGTGTTATGGTAAAATAGGTATAATAGGACTGCAATTTTAGAATCGCTCGAAAGAATTGAGAATTCATTAAGTATCTACTAATTTTCATTTCAGTTTGAATTCTTTAACTTAATCTCGCTCATCCAGTACCTACCTGAAAGTTATAAGCTACTCGTTACATTCAACTGCTAGAGGCAACCCATATGTCATGTCATGTAAAACACTATAGTGTTTATCATTTAATTTGCTATTTAGGTACTCCCTTGTTATCGACGCGAACTGCTTATCACTATTCTTAAAATCAGTATCGTGCGGTTTGCATTTGAATACGTGTAAAATCGCATAACTATGAGAAAAGAATTTGAAACAAGCGATCCATAAATAGAACACTATTTTTGAAACAATCTCCGTGAACTCTTAAGAATGTTGGAAACACAGGATTTCACCCTACAATCTTAGAATGATTATAATTACGATCGTTGGTTCGGGTCAAAACGAACGGTCGATTAATTTTGGCTTAGCAAAAATCCTAACTTCTAACTCCATCTAACGAAAATATATAAATTATTTATATTTATAAGTTCTAAAGTTTCATAACCATATGTATTTTATGGAATGATCACATCGTGATCATGCAGATTTTTTTATCTTTAGTGGATACAGATTATGGAAACCGTATCAAACACGTTAAGTGCAATTGCTATAATTTATGATGATTGCTGATTATTGATGAGCATGACGTGCTTATGAAAAAAAAACATAAGTAAAAGCAATCTTTTCTCGTTACAAAACTTTTTCCTTTTATTCATAAACGTGAAATAAAGTTACACCTAGTTTTAAACTGATGCTGTCACTTTTATTCGTTAAAAACCCTCTGTCCACTTGGATCCACCGCCAGGATCCGCCGGTGGAGCCAAAGTAAATTTTTTGTCCTCTCGAATCCACTCTTTTAGAGGAAAAAGTGAATCCAAATATAGTCATACATTTCTTAGGCCACTTCGATTCACCGTTTTGACACAACAACAGATTTACTTCAGGTTTATTATTATGGGGGTTTGTGTATATCCATCTATATCTATACTTATAAGAACACTAATAATTCAATGAGGAATTGTAGCTTTTGCAGCTTATTAAATTCTTTTAGTCGTATTCTCTAAAATAGTTTCTAATGAAGTTACGGACGGTACCTCCTATATAATTTTTTTTATCTTATAGGAAGATCGATGTTTGTAATATAGGTAATTATCTAATAATTACAACATAAATATCGAAGCAATGTTTTTAATAAACAGGAACTGAATTACAGGAGACGTGCAATAATTATATTGCATCTATCATATTACCTATATTGCATCTATCTATAGCATAATTAGTATACATTGATTTGATTTCGAGATAAATATCATGAATGCTTGTAATACGGATGTCGCAGTAAGATAGTTAAAGCTGTAATATAGCTATATCCCTAGGGATAGAATTATATACCATAAGATAGTTATACGAAAGCTACAAGACTTGTGTGGTGTGAAAAAAACATATCTAGTAATATAACTTTATCACTAAACTTGAACCGTATTATAATTATATTACTAGTAAGATAGTAATAAATAGCTTTTGTATAACTATCTTACGGTATTATAATAATCCCTAGGGATATAGCTATATTACAGCTATAACTATCTTACTGCGACACAGATACCACATCCAACGAGAGAACCAGAACAAGAGTATGTAACTCTTTGACATACCTTCTCTTTGGAAGCGGCTAAGAAATGACAGTTGTGTGAAGTATGACAGTTTAACGGTTTTCTATACAAAATTACCATTTTTATTTTATAATTTTCCTGGATAAAAAGTAGCCTATGTTACTCTCCAGCTCTCAAATTATCCCCATACCGAAAATCTCGTCGATCAGTTGCTCCGTTTTGACGTGAAAGACGGACAAACAAACAAACAAACAAATAAACAAACAAACAAACACACTTTCACAATTATAATATTAGTATGGATACACAATCTAAACATGGGTTAACCCCAAATACTTGTAGTGGTGTGGTTATGGGGATCAATACAGTAGATATTTCAGTACCATTGCCACTCCTTCCACTCAAATAATGGCTGTTGTTAATTTTCCGCGATTATTCGTCGTCAACACGCACCGTGAAGTATCCGCCGTACGATCGTATCGCGTCATATCACGTCACGTGTTATATCAGCGTAACAATAATCGTCACGTAACATAATTTTGGCAAACGACGACGTGGGAAGTGGGCTAAGGTCGCCGCGCGACCTGCTGATCCAGACCATTGATGATAATCATCCATACATTTTGAACTAAGTAAGTACTTGTCGTTTGCACAACTTATTAAATATTTACCATCCTTAAGAGCCATTTCGCACTTTGCAATTGTCTCGCTCGCACAATAAACATTATTAAAGATTGTTTAAAACACATTATGTTTTTTGAAAAAGTGTTTCATTATGTCCCTACAACACAATTAGTTATACATTATTAAACATATTTCAACATTGTCAATACTGCAATAATATTAGATCTACGAGCTTAAAGTTTTCGTAAATTGACTTCCTAATTCTAACCAATACTCAATTGAATGAATAAAATAACTTATATAAAATATCCGTAACTTGCGTTGTAGGGACATAATGAAACACTTTTCTAAAAAACACAATGTGTTTTCCACAATCTATGAAAATGTTGCATTGTGCGAGCGAGACAACTGCCAAATGGCTCTAATTGCGAAATGGCTCTTAAAGGTCTGCGCAGAAGAGGGACTTTTTGCCCGTCAACATAACCTAAATGTGATAACTTTCGCCGCAAATTCAGCGCAAATGACGATCATGCCATTCCTGAAAGGTCTAGCGAGGGGTCGCTAGAGAATTTCATGTTCAGAATAATCTTTGCTTGCGTTGAACATAGCTACTTTTAGGTAATGTCGGCGGACAAAAGTCTCTTGTCTGCGCAGGCCCTAAAGATGAAGTAGAGAGGATACATAAATTTGACTCCCAAAACCAACAACGATAGATCCGATTACTACATTATGATACTAGTATATCACTAGTATCAACATTTAGAGCTTCGGGCTTACCTTCTCTTGTCTCAAGCCTAAGCTAGTTAAAGACTAAAACAATATTAAGAAAATCGAACAGTCTCCAACTAAAGTAGATTCATAGCGAATGTTTTTCAAAGTAATTAAAACCTTTGATATTTCCCTGCTTGATCGAATCAGAAATTATGAGATCCGCAGGAGAACTAAAACAACCGACATCGCTCGAAGGATTGCATCGTTGAAGTGGCAGTGGGCGGGACACATAGCGCGGAGAACCGATGGCCGTTGGGGCGGAAAGGTTCTCGAATGGCGACCGTGTACCGGGCGTCGTTCTGTGGGCAGGTCCCCTACAAGGTGGACCGACGATCTGGTCAAGGTCGCGGGAAGCCGCTGGATGCGGGCAGCGACGGACTGATCAGTGTGGAGATCCTTGGGGGAGGCCTATACCCAGCAGTGGGCGTCGTTCGGCTGATATGATGATGATGATGATGAAGCCCTCTGATAACACCAACGCCTAGGAGATATAAATACTCTCTGGCCAAAGAAATAGTATTTTTACCGTTGTTCAAATGACCGTAACCCTTTGACTTTGCGACTTTTTACCTCGATACAAATGCGCGTGTAACAGCCGCGCGACTGCATCGCAATTTCATTGTATCGTTGCTTTTTGGAAGGCGGGTGGACGGACTTTGCATCGAATCGATGATGTAGGTATTGCTGCAAAAGTTGCAATGTAGGTACTATGACCCTAAATTCTAAATCTAGGGCTAGAGATCATAGATTTCTAATCTTCTTTTAGTACTATTTTATTTTTATTCCACTATTATTTTGTTATCCACAACGAGTTAGCACTTAGCCTTCATCACCACGTAATGATAAGGCAAGTTGTGGAAGAGCAGTAGGCACTACTCCCAGAATCCTCCAATAATGAGGAATTGGCTATCTTATCTCTAACTGCCGGAACACAACAATGCTGAAAACATCGTTGTAATTGCGTCGGACTTAGATAAGATGGTGGTAGCTATAGCTAACTAGGTAGACTTTGAACAAGTCCTACCACCAACCTGAATATTACAGAATACCTACGCTAGTTACCGCATTAATATAACCTACAGACCGAAATCATAATTTTTTATGGTTAGGTATGTAGGGCAAGGAGGAAATATCAACAACTATTGTTCAAATCAATTTTACAACAGCCCAAAGAGTTTGCATGCCTTCCTCCGAGTGGGAACATATCGCAGGGAAATCTTTGACACTTCCTCTATTGTGCTGAAGATCTGTGAACTACTTTAGATTGGCGTGCGATCGCGGCTTCCGTTCAAACACCGTAATTTGAATATACAATGGGAAAAGGTAGAAAGATAGACAACAAAAACGTAACACTTAACCAAATTGATCATGGACTTTTATCTTTTATATTAATTCTAAAGTAGTACTTAAGTTAAAGAGTTTGTAGTCCAACGACCTAAGTCAAAGCTAATTTGTATATTTCTAATGAATAAAAATATTGAATAAAGATTATTGTTCTTAAGTAAAAAATAATAAAATAACAGAGCAGATGCGAACATTAATTTTAATTTTATTAAATTTTAGGCTCAGTGGTTTTGGTGATAAAGTGTGGAAGATGGTATTTTCGTCTTCTTTCTTGAAAAACTTTTAAACTGCCTACTGTATTACTGTAACAAAAATATTTTTGGCATACACCCATTTTGTTTGATATGCCACATGATTCAGTTTCCAAATTTTTATTTTATTTGGAACCGCAAAAGTCCCTCCCTAATTTAAAATTCAGTTGTTTACGTTGTAACTCTTACGTTGATCTAATAAAACTACTGGATCCACATGGAGGCCACATGACACAGTAATCAAAACTTTCTTTAAATTTCTTGTATTTCGACCTCCCAAAAGTCACCTCCCAATTCAAACTTCAGTTGTTTACGCTAAACCTTCGTCTTTGGGTCACAGAAAATCACACGAGTACCAAATTTCAAATTATTTGGTCCAGTTGTTTTGGAGCAAATTGGCTGTAAGACAGACGCTGGCAGACAGACGCGACGTGATTCTATAAGGGGTTCGTCATTTGTTTTTGTCGAAACCTTAAAAAGGATAGAAATGTGATACTTATGCCCGAATACTCGTACGCTACTTATCTTTGGGAGCGTCTCACACATCGCCCTGTCACTTTAAATGACAAACGTATGAAAGAGATGCCATGATGTTTGAGACGCTCCCAAAGATGATTTGCGTTCGAGGATTCGGGCATTAGTAATTAAAATTTTGACTTTTTGGCATAACTATACGATGCAATGTTTCAATGATTGATAGTTTCCTGATAATTCTATCAGAACAGAAGTAATCATTTTTTGCACGAGAGCAACGATGAGCACGAGGACCACTAAGTAAAGATACTATATAGCGACTGAAAATGCAGCATGGCATAAACATTAAACATGCCTTCCAAAGCTCAAAAAAGCTCTAACTAAGAAATATTTGGACACATGCTATACCGAGAGATTATCTTACTTTAAACAAATTTTTTGTCAGCGTGATCCATATGGTCTCGTCTTGGCAAAATTTTACATGGAAATGTTTTTGTGGTATATTCATGTATGTGTAGCGTTAATGAAGTAATTTAGTGGTTAAATGATTTTATTTCATATTTTTTTAAACACTTTTATAGATGCCTCGTATTAATGAGTTAGCAGCTGATTAGGTGTATTGGCGAATTCATTGAGGAATATTTTTTTGCTAATTTGTTATCTTCTCCGGAAACACAGAGTCCTTAGTTCAGGCATAAGAAATATAAATCAAATCAAATAATTTATTGTTACATAATAATATAGTTTATTTAAATAGCGGTTTATAACTTGTTTTGTTTATATTTAGATACTAACATAGTGCATAAGAAGTAAGGGGCATGTCCAAATTTCATTTCGTCCAATCATTAAGCAGTCAAAGTTAGTAACAGCATCACGTTACAATCAGCGCGTCATTACGATCGTTAAACTGTGGCGCGCCTAACGAGCGCTTCATCCTTCGCGGTGTTGTCAGTGTTGCGATACGCGGTGAAGGTGCGAGCTATGGCGTGTATGGGCGCCATGGCCCATCCATAGGCGTGCGTGAGAATAGCGGGTCACTCACTAAGCATTGATGATGATCTCGATATTAAACTGATGCAATTGGACGTGCCTTAAGCTCTGCTATCAAACGGTTACTGGTTTCATAGGTTTCACAATGCAATTAAGAATAAAGAATCTAATTAAGAACAATAGAACATCTTTGTTTTAAGAAACTGTTGAGTTTTAGTCTAAAGAAATTAAATGTGCAAAACTATTAAGACGTTTCATTTATCCAAACAATCTGATAATCTCGATTTTAAACTGATGAAATTCAACATGCCTAAATGTATTAGTTTGACAGATTAGTACAATGAATATAATGAATGACTGCAGAAAATTTCTAACTATTCGAGACTTGTGGGATTTTGTTGCAAGAAACAAGCATTTAAATGTTGGAATATATTATTTTTAAACGTACCTAGCCAAGTCATAGAAATACAAGATAACTGCTGCAATCTTAAGCCAGATTGCAGTAATTCTGTGACAAGTTATTTAAGTGTCTTAAGCTCATCGCTTTTGTTTAAGCTATGCTGTTGTATATTGGTGTGGATCTGTAATTGGTTTACTGTAGTTATTTATAATTTCACATTTTGTATTTCTAACTGTTGATCCACCGAATAAATAAAAATAAAAAAAATAAAAAAATATTTACTTTTTTGCATTCTAGAAAAATGGAAAATGAAGTATTTTGAAAAAATCGACCCGTCTCGCAACTAGTCCGATGGGACTCGAACCCACGATCTTTCGCTTTCCGGGCGACTGCTCTAACCACTGAGCTACGGAGTCGTTACGAGAAGCGTATTTTCCATAATAAAAATTGCATTGTGAATGCAAAAAAGTAAATATTTAAATAACTTGCAATAGTAATTTCATCTTTAGCGATTGTCAAATATCTGGAAAGGTATTTCTTTCGCGTGTGAGGGTAGTAATATCTTCACATTGATGAAATTAACGCTGGCTATACAGCGCGTAAGAAGTATTTGATAAATTCCACGCTTCTCGTAACGACTCCGTAGCTCAGTGGTTAGAGCAGTCGCCCGGAAAGCGAAAGGTCGTGGGTTCGAGTCCCATTGGACTAGTTGTGAGACGGATAGATTTTTTCAAAATACTTCATTTTCCATTTTTCTATAATTTCTAAGACACTTATGCCCGAATACTCGTACGCTACTTATCTTTGGGAGCGTCTCACACATCGCTCTGTCACTTTAAATGTCAAACATATGAAAGAGATGCCATGATGTTTGAGACGCTCCCAAAGATGATTTGCATACGAGAATTCGGCCGCTAGTCTCACAGAGCTCTAATAGAGTCAAACTACTAATTCCACGTAGTCTCGTCTTGGCAACATTTTACATGAAAATGTTTTTGGTGGGATTTAACTTCTTCTTACGAGTACTTAAGTTGCTTAGGAATATTATTCCATACAAATTCCCATTTATTTTATCCACTACGGGGTAGCACTTTAGCCTTCATCACACCAGCATGACATGCGATATGGTATAGCGCTTTATCGCGTTCAACTGTCAAAAGACAATGGGTTTTGAGGTTTGAGTGTCGATAAAACGCTTTATCATGCGATATATATCACGTTTTGGGCGGTCATGCTATGCTTACTGATGTTAAGCGATGATAAAGCTAAAGGTGGACGCGCACTACTGCCGGAATGCTAAAAACATCGTAGTTATGGCGCCAGGCTTAGAAAAGATGCTGGTAGCTAGCCAGGCAGACTTTGAACAAGCCCTACCACCAACCAAACCGAATACAATATGTACTGGCACACTAGGTACCTACTGGGAAAACTAAAGGTTTGGAAAAATGATCAATTTTACATATAATTATTCTCATTATCATTATCTAATCCTACTATATCCTACTATTATTTTTTATTATAAATATTATAAATGTGAAAGTTTAGATGTTTAGCTGTTTAGATGTTTAGATGTTTGGATGTTTGGATGTTTGTATGTTTGTTACTCAATCACGCCAAAACGGCTGAACCGATTTGGCTGAAATTTGGGACTTAGATACTTCGTAGTCTGGAGAGGAACATAGGCTACTTTCTATCTCAGAAAAGTATCACATTCCTGCGGGATAACGTCGTATGGTTCACGCGGGCGAAGCCGCGGGCGGAAAGCTAGTATGAAGTAAATAACGAAATTCTGGTAGTATTTTAATATTTTAATGTATATTTTATGATTATTTCGATGTGTAAATTTTGATATTTTATTTCTTTTATTTATTATTTAATATGTTGACTCAACATGAAACACTCTACCATGTTTATATGTATATAGTTTCAGTGCGATGTTGCTTATGATATGATATGCACGAGGGTAGGTTATACGACAATGTTTGTTGTTCAGAAGGATTGTTCTTCATATCTCTGCACTATATTATTGTAGTGCAATATGAATATAATAGAGACCGTTTAAGTCCAGAAAAATGTGAGAAAAATGCTTGACTCTGACATGTTGAGATTAGAGCGCTACCTCTATGAAACGTGCAATAAGAAGAAAACATAAGAATAGGTACTTAAAAAGCTTGAATGTCATGCTCTCTGTAAACATTTCTGCGGTGTGAGGCGGGTCGTTACGTTCCCTTAAATATGGTTGAGCGAAGCGATGGCTGGTTCATGCGTCATGCTCGTGAACGGGTGCCACCATTGGGATGGGTCTGCTCCTGGCTTCTTGTCTCAAAATATGCAGATTTTTTATGTTTTATTGTTATTAGTTTTATTTTATCGTGGCTTGTATGGCACTGTTTATTATTCACTCTTATGTTCTTAAACTATTCAAAGTTTTATTACCCTTGTTTGACATTTATTTTTATTATTTTATTTGCTACGTTTTTGGTTGGTGTGTATTTTAAAGAAACTACCTTTTGGATGTCTATTTCTTAGTTATTGATAATTATTTACTGCTATGATTACCGGGTTTTTTATTTTGTTTTTAAATTTAAGATTAATTTGTGATGGAAAGTGACTTTACATATTATATTATGTTAAAGTCACTTTTCAATTTGACGACTCTGTATGAAATATGACAGGGAGAAAAAAATAGCCCTTGGGGAGTTTCTTGCCGGTTCTTCTCGTTACAAGGCCTCCCGCCGTATTTGCGAACCGATAGCGTAGCTTCATTGACGTTCACAAGTGCTGTATCAGCCTAAAATGAATGATTGATTTTAAATTTTGAATTTTTTGAATTTTGATTCGGTTTAATTTTAATTAAGAGATGTCGCAGGATAAGTTTTCAAATTATCATTCTTATGATTTTTCATAATTTTATACATTCACAATATTCCGTAAGTATAGGAAAAATTTAATAGAAAAGCCTTGTAAGTAGGTTTGTCCCGTCCGAAAATCTACTTACAAGACCGGGGGTTTTTTTCTATTACCATTTTTCCTACAATTAAGAAGTTGCCATTGGAAAATGAAGTATTTAGAAAAAATCGACCCGTCTCACAATCAGCTCCGATGGGAATCAGCTGATTGTGAGACGGGTCGATTTTTTCTGAATACTTCATTTTCCATTTTTCAGTAATAAAAATTGCATTGTGAATGCAAAAAAAAAATAAGTTACCATTGTTTTGACAACCTTCGTGGCCGTGTTCGCACCGTTGTTGCTCAGGTGCCGCTATCTCTAGAGGTCCCGGGTTCAATTCCCGGTCGGTAAATATTGAAAACGAACTTTTCAATATTTCCTCGGGTCTGGGTGTATGTGGTAATACCCGTCGTTGTTTCCAATTTCCATAGTACTAGTGCTTAAGCTACTATACCTTGGTATTGGAACAATGTATGTGATGGTGTCCAATATTTATTTTTTAATACAGTTGCTCAAAAAGTGGCGTATTGCAGGGACGTATAGCGTTCGGGATGTGGGCTATTACACACTCGAACTTTTTCTTTACCTTTCCCGAACTCGTGCGTTTTCTTTCCCAACTGTCAAAATATTGTCTATTAAAAAGAAAAACCAACCACGAAGTTTTTACTAAAAAAAAATCATAGAAGTTTTTATGATTCATGCAAATATTTCTAAAAAGAAGCTACTAATTTGTTTCAATATCAGATTTAAAAGTAATTTTAATTATACATTAAATTAATATTAGTATCGGCCAAATTAAATTTATGAATATAAAAAATAGATAAAATTGGCTGTATGACCACAGATAACTAAATATGGTATGACGTGCACTATTTACCATAGTATCTGCTTATAGGAGTTTGCGCAAGTAAGTGAAAAGAAAATGAGGGACCTTATTTCTTAATTTTCTAAATTAGTTTTTTCTGGTTTTTATGGTAGGTACTTAGTATGGTGGAATTTAGTGCAATAATGTGGCTTTAATGGAAAACGATGTGGTAAAAGAGAGAAATAAGGAAAGGCGCTCCTGTAGGATTCGGATTGCATTTGTTAGGTTTCATTTTATTTCATCTCATTTAATTTAATTTTCATTTCATATCAATAAAAAAATTCTACTGAAGCCTTGGCTGTATGATCATAGTTTCCTTTGCGAACCCAGAATGGGTGAAGAAAACAAAAAAAAAGTCTCTGCTTAATTCTTTTACGATTAGTTAGTTGAGTTTATTGTGTTTTATTATTTTATTAAATTGCTTAATTTTTACGCAACTGTATTAAAAATAGTTGTTCAGTACACGTGCGGAACCGTCATTGCAACTTGTTCCGACTGTCAACCCTCACCTTCGGCTGCGCCTCGGCTCGGGTAGACATTTGTCGGAACTCTTTGCAATGACAGGCTTTCCGCACTTGTAATGAAATCTACTATTATTTTTATTTTATTGGAACAATGTATAAAAGTATATAATGTATATATTTTTTCTCCTATTGAGTAGAATAAAATATTTCTAAAATAACTTGATTCTTAATTTGTCCGCAAACTTTTTACGGTACGTGAGCAAACATGTCTGTTCTATGTACCTTCTACGAGGATATGGAATGAATTTGAAGTGAGCTGAAAATAAGCTCAAATTGGATGTCGGCTATAATAATAGCCATCACATTAATTTAGTATAAGGGATATGTAATAAAACGTTTTATATCCCAATTAGAGAATAATTTATATTGAAATGGGCAACAAAAGATGTATGGAGCGATGCGCGAGAGAGGGGCGAACATATATAGAGAAGATGTACAAGCGCTTCTAGCCGCAGTATCGAGACGCAGCGCGCAAACATTTTACTTTTTCCGTGCATCACGGTACAACTTTTAAACTTCGAACTCGCGCGCCAAATTTTTTATCTGTGCTCTCTAGTACCGTAGCCCTTGGTGAGTACCCGTGCCTGTGATAATCTGTGGTTAACAATTACGCGGGAAAAAATTACTATGATAATAAAATGGAATTTGCAAATTCTGTGTAAATAATTTTATTGTTATTATTGAAGTTATTACAACGTAAGCGTAATTTGAAATCGTGATCGTAATTACAAGGAAACAACGATGCACCTGGGTTTTCAGAGATTTTTGAAACCGCAAATTGCTTATAGTGAATTCCTTTAGATTTACGTTGGGTATTCGTTTATATATGAAGTGTAATGGATATGTGCTATGTTCACAGAGCTAGCCGCCGCGTCCGACCGATAAAATGGTTCACTTGAAGTCAGTGGTGAGTTAAACCTATTTTTCTTTTTATTTATTAAGTTTTAATTTTATTACTAGTGCCTGTAATTGCTTATCCTTTGCGCTACAAATTAAGATCCGTATTTTTTATAATGCAACTTAATTACTGATGAAATAGGCAAAATCGCTACTGCATTCTTATCAAATAAGTATCACTCAATCACAAATAACTAAAAATACATTATTTGAACGTCAACTTTTTAGTATTAGTACTTATAACAGCCCCTGTAGACAAGTGGCTTTCTATTAGCGAATTCGCCAGTCGAATAGAAAGAAAATGTATGGAATCGACATTAGCGGTCACGTGACATTTCGATTGCTAATTTCAATCCCATACATTTTCTTTCTATTCGACTGGCGAATTTGTTAATAGAAAGCCACTTGTGATTATCAAAGGGCTAAAGTACATTATCATGTATTTATTCTGAACATTTCCCAATCACATAGATTGCATATTAGAGCCGCAATGTTTACCATGGTGTCGCTAAACATCCTCCCGGTCAAGTAATGTTATTATGATGGCACCATGATGATATATACCATACACACAAATACTGTAAGGTGATGATATTATCAAACAAGTGCAAGCATTGTTCATAAATGGTCTTACGAATATTGTATGAATTTCAACTTCTTTTTAACTAAACATTGACAAATTTATTTATTTATTTAGATTAAGCTATTAACTTGCTTGGTTTGCAGATCAGTTTTGTAAAATTATATATTTTCTACAAAATTATAACTAGGTACTAATAATAAAAAATAAATAAAAACCTAAATACAGACTGAAACGTTCACTATAGTATGAATACTTGATTAATGAGTATTAACTCAAGTTCGTTAATTAAAGCTTAGCGTTTCAGTTTCCTGATAAACAGCTGACCTGTCTGTCTGACCGTAGTTGTCTAAAAACTGATGTTACGTCTGTCTGACTCTACTTATTTGCCTGATGATAAATCTTTGAACCAGAAAAATTGTGAAAAAAGTTTTGACATAAAATATTTACTTACAGTGACACAAGCTTTTCTGTTCCGGTGACAGCCGTGACAGAGGAGCCACTTGCAATACGAAATTAGCTGTCAAAATGGACTGTCGTATGAAAACTGTTTTAGTTTCAAAGATAATCACCGGAACAGAAAAGCTTGTCGCACTATACCTACATATTTGACGACCGATTTGGCGCAGGGGTAGGCTACCCACCTTCTGCGCCAGTGGTCTCGGGTTCGATTCTCGAACATGACAAATATTTGTGTGCATGAACATGTCTATTTGTCTTGGTCTGGGTGTTTACTATGTATATTAAGTATGTATTTACAAACAAAAAGTATTTAAGTATATATTTATCCGTTATCAAGTTTTCCATGATACAGTTTCTTAATGAAATTAAAATGGGCTTAGATAATTGGTGTGAATGTAAGAAGTTATTTATTATTTATTTATATTTAATTTATATTATACTTATATTATTTGGCAATATTTACGAAAAAGGGTTACTAAATTTAAAGAAAAAGAACTAAACTCGTCGGACCTTGCCTGCTATGTCATGAACAGATATCAGAAATAGTTAGAGCAATTTTGTGGTCACCGCCACACATTTTATATTATTAAAAAAAATGAAGTTCCGCGATTTGTTGTTACCAAAATCTAGAAGGCCTCTCCATTGACGTAAAATCATCGCAAAGATGCAAATAATTTTCTACATAAGAGACACTAAAGCGAGCAAGTTTTGTATGAAGCTTATGCGTCAGATCAGCCAAGCCAACAATGACAATAGTCACAAAATAGTGTAGGGACGAGAGATTGCTGCCCAATACTTAAATAATTGAAGATTCAATTAATACTTATAAAAACCCGGGTTCGAATCCCGCCTGAAAGCAGGGCTCGTGGTTATTTACTATCACAATTTTTTTAATAAAAAAAAAAACCCTAAGTTTAAGTCGGAATCTTGTAGAATGTTCATATTAACATAACGTTTGAGTTCAATAAACCTAAACAGCTCTACCTACTTCAATCTCTGGTTATGAAGTACCTATAGATATTAATTATTTAGATAGAATAGATATTAATTATTTAGATAATTAGATATTAAAGAAAAATATAAGTAAATACGCGGCCACACATAATATTTTGTCAAGAATTGAAAAATTTAAAATGAAGTATTTAGGAAATATCGTCACACAACCACGACCTTTCGCTGTCCGGGCGACTGCTCTAACCACTGAACTACGGAGTTGCTACGAGAAGCGTCGAATTTATCCAATACTTCTTACGCGCTAATTTCATCAATGTGAAGATATTACTACCCTCACACACGAAAAATACAATTTTTTTTCTAAATAAGTACATACTTTATTTTCAACTTTTCAATAATAAAAATTGCAATGTGAATGCAAAAAAGTAAAAATTTAAATAATTTACAAGAATTTAAATTCCAAAAGATTTTTACAATCTCTAAACACAGATAACACAATAACTTTATAACATTAACTTACTAAAGTTAGATATTGCTTAAACATATTTATCTTATCTTTATCTTTATCATAAAATATTATCCTCAATAGGCAGATTGAATAATACCTATTCTACGCCAAATCTGAACCACATTTACTCGCCAAAGATACCATCAAAAGACATTCTAAAATTCTCGTAACTTTTTCCTCGATAATCAGATATTATCGGCATCTATTTGCTCTCAGGTGTCTAATATATCCGGTTTGTTCTAAACAATTGTGAAAGTGTTTTCATAACTGACAAGCACTCGTCTCAATGGGCTTGTATGGGCTTGTAGCATCAAAAGCATCTGATACAGCCTCATACACTTGTAGGAATCACATGAACATGCCTAAAGGCACGCCTACAGATCCGACTGACGTTTCTTTTGTATGTTTTACTACATGATTCAACTAGAAGTTCCATTAAAAATTCTGCATTCAATAGTTATGTGTCAAATGTTCCTAATTTCATAATTGGAAATATGCTGGTGCGTGTAAAATTTCCAAAAATACGTAGGTACTCGTTAACGTTATCCATTATCTAATTTTTTCTCTTTTCCGCGAGTAAAGAATTATTGGCTAATTTGTCTTTATTTTTCGTCCATGTAAAACGCGCTATCAAAATTGTTGCTAAACATTGTGTGATGCATTTTGGAACCCAAATGTCTGAAAAACGATAGTCTACACATGATCCATTTATTATTGAGCGTGGGCTAAATTTGTATTAAATCAAAGCAGACGGTTTAAAATACAATCCTCTGCTATTACATCCTTTAACGAAACCAGCTACATAATCAATGTAGAATCCTAGTTTGGGTTTAAATGGGTTTAGCCCACGACTAAGAATACGGAAATAATGTAAAGTACCTCACTAAAGGACAAGAATAACATTAGCACTTTACTTACAGCAGTAAAAGCACAAAATCAATGTAGTACTATTTACGTAAGACTGCAGTGGGAATGCAGATGCGCTGCCGCTGCAGTTTGCCACTTATACACCACTTCCACGATCATATCAGTTTATATTTATATCTTGATTCCGAACGAAATGATGAAATACTGATAGCGGGTACTGCCCGTGCACGTTTCTGGAAAGGCGACAAAACCACACGTCGAAAAAACCAAAATATTTTAAAGCAAGTAACACTACGATACATAGGTACAAAAGTGGTAGTTAAACGCGCGTCAGTTGTCCTGAAAAGTTGTTTTATTTGAATTATATTTTGTTGCATTTTGCCGTTTCACAACTCTATATTTAGTTGCTTTGTATTGGAAAAAGGGAGTCTGTGTAAACAGACATTTCTACTTATTGCTTCATTACCTTTTAACGTCCTACATAAGTTACGTCCTAAATAGAGTTTGCTAGTAAGTTTAAACACAGGTACGATTCTTTTTTACTAAAATTAAAAGATCGATATGCATGCCAGAATTACCCTATGTGTCACCTACCTACTCTGTAGCCTACCACCTACTTCCGTAAAAATAATGAGGTATAAAATCATTAAACTAATTATCTTGTTTTAATAGGTAACCAGTTTTTGCGGCATGATAAGATGGCTGTAGTATATAATCTAAGTTAATTATTTGAGATGCCTTAAATATGCATGAGTTAATCAATATCACGTAAAAAGTTATATACTGCCGTTATTTCAACTTTCCTTCGTCGTTTTACAATAAAATTTCATGAATTTATAAAAAAACAATAAAGCACTCAGTCGTTATTCAGTTTAGTATTTACAACCGTATCGATTGTATCGCAAATATATATAATCTGCAGTTGCACACGAACAGTGTGTTACTGCACTCGACGGCAGCTCGTAAATCATTTCCATTGATCAATCGCGATCAATGGACCATTTGTTTGCAGTTATTCAATATTCACAATATTCACACTGCCTAACCATCTAACATTATGCAATACGACACGCACGATCGCCACAGTCTAGGATTGATTCCTACCGCTATTATTAAATCATTAAGATTAGAAATAAAAGGATTATTTTTCTTATTTTTTTTTCATTAAATTCGTAGCGTAGACATTTGTTATTTCTTACAAACCTCATCATATCATCATCATATCAGACTGTTGCAGTCCACTGCTGCTCTCACAAGGAGCGCCACACTGAACGTACTACACCGCATTTACAAACTTACAAATGAATTAACTGTTAGTAAGTATGTTGATTTAACTCATTGTGAAAATACGTAGCTTAGAATTACTTTATGTCTGTTTTAAAGGGACAAAAATAAAAGAAAATTTGACCGTCGTAAGCGTCCATTTTATTCACAATTATCACGTACAATTGACTAAGTAAAAAAATAAACCTAACCAAAATATATTTTTTACTAGACAATCTCATTTTAACTGATCGTGTTTTATAAAGGCCACGTCGTCCCCCAGTCTTCCTAAATGGTCCCAAATCCGGCCACGTCCGGGGGACGTGACCACACTCTGTAATTGGCCAGAGGACACGGGCCACACGTTAAATTAAAATTATGAAAAATGTATCACGCACACTTTCAAACGAGAACATAAAAGACACGTTTATTTCATACAATATTAAGTTTAACCTGGACCTGACCTGCATTTAGACCAAATATTCGATACCGCCGCTGTGGTCTGGTGGTACACAACAATAAAATTAATAATCGTACTAATATTATAAACGCGAGAGTTTGTGAGTATGGATGGATTTATGGATGTTTGTTACTCTTTCACGCAAAAACTCTACACGCAAAAACAGAGATAGATTAAGGCGATACTCGGAAAAATCGTGCTGAAGCGAGATAGCAATGAGAAAACGACGCGCGCGGGATCGAGACAGATTTTGCAGATTAGGCAAAAAAACACAAAATCACTTCGTATTAAAAAACTATAGCGATTTTAAAAAAATGCTTCTACACGATCCTAAATATTATTGGTGTCCACTAATTAAACCAATTTTCAATAGTATATGTAACCTCATTCAAGAATAATCTTGACTTTTCGTATTTAATAGAGGTCTTTTCGAAAAGAAAAAGTGTCGAAGCAAAATCATAAAATCGTGTTTTGAAACTATACGTTTCTAGATAAAGGTATGAAGAAATATATACCTATCTTATTACCAGATTTGTAACAACTCTAACCGTCCTATAGTTTTATATCAAAAAGTCCATATTTTTTCGAGTAGCGCCTTAAAGGCTGACACATAGGATACTGTTTATCCCGATATTCTACAGTGGGCACGCGGGCAGAGCGCCGCCATTGCAAAAAAATCATAGCCGAACGACGCCCACTGCTGGGCATAGGCCTAGGCCCATTGCAAAAACTCAAATTGAAGAGATCCGTGCAGTCAAACTTGTATTGTATAAACTTGTTGTACATACCTAGTTGACGGCGGAGAGAGCAAGAAGTGAGGGGTTTAGTGGGTAATCCTCCTCCCTGATCCCCCATCGAGTATCTGACACTGGATGGAGGATCAGGAAGTGGCATGGTGAGTCCCACATAACCACCGTCCGCACACCGCACGCGGACGGGGTATGAGTAAATGCATTCCCTTCACTATAAAAAAAAGGGTGTTAGGGGCACCGTTACAAAAACTTTAACCATGGCTTCAGGCACAGCCATCTTTATCGTCTTCTACAAGCCATGCGCATAAAGTTGGCAACGTAGTTTTAAGTGAACCGATTTGACATCGTTTGCACCGTTTGACAGGTAAACAGCGAGTAGACCTCGAGTACTGAATCCTATGGAGATGGCATATCTTCTATACATCTATACAAATAAATAAAATTGGAGTGTCTGTTTGTAACATTAAATAACCGCTTTTTACTACGTGCATATGATTAAATATACGGTACATATACCAAAATGACATGTTTTACAATTTTTGTCTGTCTGTCTGTTTGTTCCGGCTAATCTCTGAAACGGCTGGACCGATTAATACGACAATTAGAAGAAGTTGAAAATTGAATTCCAAGATTTTTTTACATTGTGACTTAGTTACACCTCACTTTTTCGTAGGTATGCCACCTCCATAGGATTTAGTACTCAGAGGAGTAAACCGGTTCACAGCAATGTTGCCGTTCCGTATCATAGCATGGCTTGTAGAAGACGATAGAGACGGCTGTGCTTCAGGCCATCATGCTGAACAACGCACAGCAAGAATTTTTTGTCGGGAATGAAGTGAATATTCCAACTCTCAATACAAAATGTCCCGATTAGTTGCTAAATTTGTATGAAAATTCGATTATTTTTTTCACAACAAAAAATAATTGCTGTACGTTGTTCAGCATGATGTTCTGAAGCCATGGTTAAAAGTTTTTGCAAGGGTGCCCCTAACACCCTGTGTTCGCGCCGCGCTGCGAGCGGTGCGTTGTCATTGTCAAGGTCACGGGCGACACGCAATGCGCTCGGGCCGCGTGCAGACCAGTTGGCCGTAAGCAGCCGTGAGACAAGTTCGTGTGTTTCTGTAGCGACGTGCCGCGCAAGTTACCTACCCATATTGGGACCGAGATTTCGTTTTGCACCTACTAGGGCTCCGGTCGGGGTACGGACTTGTAACCCGTGTGTGTTCGCTTTGAAAAGCGCCGGGAAAGTTTTAGCTGCCTATTAGGGCATTGTGTAGTATAAGAGTGTTAGCTGTAAGAGTATCCCATCGGGGGTTGTGTGGAGATCGTTTTGCCCGGCGCGCGCCGGCGAGACAACGTTCAGCCCCCCTGGATTACGGACACTATTTTCTAGTAAGGTAGGACTAGTTTTAATTTACTTAATTTTGCATGAGAAACCTTCGTTTCAATAAACTGTGGAACACAGTAGATGTGGTCATCACAATTGTGCGTGATCATATTTTTGGTAGCAGAGCGTAGTTAGTTGATATAATTAGTTAATTTTCATATTAAAATTAACTAGGTACATAAAATTTCATAGTAAAAATAAAATTATTTTTTTTTGTTAAAAAGGGTATTTCCGATCCGATTCCCGATCCGATCCGATTCCCGATCCGATCCGATCCGAGACGAGAAGTACTAAGAAATTGTTCTAGTAAATTCTCGAAGCGAATGTTTCTCACTTGGTGGATCCGATAATAGATAGACACTTATATAATTGTTGTCACATACTAGTGATTTGATACGAGTTTACTCGCCTAGAGGTGTATATTTTTTTTTTTGTGTGTCCGGATTTATTTGACGAATAGTTTCGTTCGAAAGTGTTGTTTATTAGTACCACATACTAGTGTTTGTTCCGAGTCCGCTTGCCTAGTTAAAAAAGTGGAACTAGTTTTAATTATTAGTAGTATTAAATTACGAGTATTATTATTAAAAATAGTTTTGTTTTCGTTTGTTGATAACGGTTTAGTAGTTGATTTGCGAGGTATGCCATACCGTTAATCCTATACGTTTTGTTTATACCGTTATATTGTTAGCCCTTGAAATTGGTAAGTTGTTAATAATTTATGAAAATAGTAGGGTCCGTGTATGTCGTCCGAATTTTAATTGTGTTTTATATTATCGTGACGCGACCTATTTCTATTGTTTTTTTTGTTGATGTTTACCACTTTTATATTTCTTTGTTTGTTTTGTTTATAAAACGGATTATAAATGGCTCCTACGAATCCGCTCGCCGTATCCAGGGCCGGCATCCAAGGAGTTTTGCGTTGGCTTGCTTGTGCGGTCACATTAATAGACCGAGCCGACCGGGTAGGCGCGTTGCTAGCTCGGTATGGCGGGCTGGCAGCTCGGCTGCAAGACCTGGAGCGCCACGCCATGGAGTGTCGCGCGCATTATTTGGAGAACCCCCCAGCTGATGATGCCGTGTCGGAACAGCTGGAGCAGGATGTAGCCCAGGCCTATGAGCTGGCTGACCAGTTCACGGAGGCGGCTGAGAGGGCCCTGGCTGTTCGGAAGGGGGAGCCGGTTTTGAGCGGGGAGGTCAAACCTACCCCGACGGCGTTGCTAGGCCGATTGCCTACATTGGAGATTCCCACTTTTAATGGGGATCTGTCAGCCTGGATGGGCTTCATTAACCTGTTTGACAGCCTAGTGGATTCACGACGGGACTTATCCCCTAGTGAGAAGTTGGCCTATTTGCGCTCCTCCCTGCGAGGAGAGGCCAGCGCGGTGATCCAGCACCTGCTCATCAGTGACGACAACTACCAGGTGGCTCGCCAGCTTCTGGTTAGCAGGTACCAGAATGTCCGGTTACTGGCGGACACCCACGTGGCCACGATTTTGGCCCTCCCGCGAATCACGCGGGTACACCTGTTACGGAGGGAGTTGCTGAACCCGCTACTGTCAGCGGTCAACTCCCTAAGGCGATTGGACCTGCCGGTGGATCAGTGGTCCTTTATACTGCTGCACATAGTCCTCGCCAAATTGCCCGCTGAAATGAAGGGGCGTTTCGAGCAGAGGTACGGAGGCGACAGCGCCTCGTATCTCCCGCCCTTCGCGGACCTCCTTCGTTTTTTGGAGGACGAATGTAGGGTGACGGACCACCTGGAGCCCGCCCCGGTTCCAGGTGTTGGTCGTATGGTGGCGGCGAGGGAACAGCCCCGTCGCCCGACCAATCGCTATGCTGCCTTCCAGCAGTCCCCTCCCCCCGCACCGAGTGAGCGGTGCAGGTATTGCAGGGGAGATAGGCATGTGGTGCACGAATGTGCCAAATTTAGAGGCCTCCGCCCAGAGGGACGGAGGGCCGTTGCGAAACAGCGCCAATGGTGCTATAGGTGTTTGGGGGGACACATGCAGTCGGCGTGTCCCCAGACCGAGGATTGTCGTCTTTGCGGAGGGAGGCATCACCCCCTCCTTTGTTTGGACCGCAAGGACGCCGGGAGCGACCGGGGTTCGAATTCCTCGCGCACGGGCGGGGGCCCGGCAGCCCGGAACCGGTCCCCTAGAGATTCGGCGGGGCTTAGCCCCCCCGTTCAGTCCCCCCCGGAGAGGGGGAACTATAGGAGAGACGCCCCCGCCACGGGCGGGGGTAGGGGGGTACCACAAGAGTACGCCACGGTGGCGATGGGCACGGGCCCTATTTGCTACTCCCCCCCCCTAATGGAGAGGCCTCGATTGGGGTACTATGTACCGAGGCACGCCCCACACGGGTATTACCCTGCACCTAGGAGTGCTGTTGGTCGGGGCCAGTATGTACCCGATTGGGACCCGCTCGCCCGGTACGAGCGTCCCACATTTGGCGCGCCGACTCAGGCGCGAGGGGGACAAGTACCCCCCCAAAATTTTTAATGGCGCCCCTGTCGGACCCAACCACCCCTCCGGAGCTTGTGCTGTTGCCAACAGCCTCCGTGAATGTTTGGGGACCTAAGGGCAATGTTGTCACGGTGCGTGCCCTTTTGGACTCAGGTGCCCAGGGGTGCATAATGTCCAGGTGGCTTGTCCGACAGCTGGGTCTTTTGCTTGTGCCGCATCACGAAGCGGTACGGGGGGTGGGAGACTCGCGGATCCCTGATCCGATTGGTCGAGTTGAGTTCTCCTTCTCCCCCCACTTCACGCCAAGGCCGAAGATCGGTGCTTCGGCGATAGTTTTTGATAAGGTGGTTGGACCACTCCCGCAAGTGCGAGTGCCGCCATCCACGATTGAGCTGACGTCTGGACTGGCTTTGGCTGATCCTTCCTTCCACCGACCGGGCCCAATACACTTGTTGATTGGTGCGGATGTCCTCGGTCGTGTACTGTGTGGAAGCAAGCGAGTTTTGCAGACAGCCGATCTTGTCGCCTTGTCCTCGTCGCTGGGTCATGTGGTGATGGGAAAGGTACCACAGACACCAGAGACCCCGTCGGTAGACCGCCAGACCATTGTCGGTTCTACTTTGTCCGACGTTCTCCAAAAGTTTTGGGAGGTGGAGGAACCTCCCACTGCCAAGCGGTTGGATCCGTTAGCGGAGGAGTGCGAATTGTTCTACCAGAACAACACTGGGCGCCTCCTCTCGGGTCGCTTGATTACCCGCTTGCCCTTCTTGGCGGTTCGCCCTCCTTTAGGGAGCTCCCGACCGATGGCCGAGAAGAGATTGTTGTCCATGGAGCGTAGGATGGCCAGGGATCCCGCATTCAAGGAGAAGTATATAGACTTCATGCGGGAGTATTTGGACCTTGGGCACATGTCCATCTCGCAGTTGGACTGGCGTAATGTGGAACATTACTTCCTGCCACACCACGCTGTTTTGAAGACTTCTAATGGGAAGATCCGCGTGGTCTTTGATGGTTCAGCGCCCACGTCAACCGGAGTGTCGTTGAATCAGTGTCTGCATGCGGGGCCGAAGTTGCATCACGATGTCTGTGATGTTTTGACCAACTTCCGCCGGCACGCTGTCGTCTTTGTGGCCGATATCCGCATGATGTTCAGACAGACCGTGATTCACCCGGAGGATAGACGATACCAGCTCATCCTTTGGCGTGAGGATCCCCAGGATCCGATGTTGGCTTACGAGCTGAACACCAACACTTATGGTTTGCGGTCGAGCCCCTTTGTGGCGATCCGTTCGCTTTTGGAGCTCGCAGAGCGCGAACGGCTACGCTATCCCCGGGCATCTGCTCTTATTGAGGGGGGGGCCTTATTTGTCGACGATATCTGCACGGGGGCCTCGAGCTTAGATGAGGCTCTCGTCTTACGTGATGAGCTGATTGCGCTCTTGAGGGCTGGTGGCTATGAGTTGCGGAAGTGGCTGTCTAACTCACCGGACCTCTTGGCAGATTTGCCTAAGGACCACCAGCAAGAGCCGCTCCTCTTTGAAAATCCGGAGACTCCAGACATGCTGTCTGTTTTGGGAGTCCAGTATCGACCAGTCCCGGATTTGTTCACATATAGATTGGAACTGCCAGACCCAAAGGTCTGGACTAAACGCACGGTGCTGTCTACTGTAGCCCGTACCTTTGATCCGAACGGTTGGCTCAGCCCTGTAGTGTTTTCGATGAAGTGCTTCCTACAGGAGCTCTGGGCTGCGGAATTGTCATGGGATGAGCCCCTCTCTGGTAGCCTCCTACGAGAGTGGGTGAGGTTCGTGTCATCCCTACCCGACGTTAATCGGGTTTGTATACCGAGGCAAATGCTGCCTTCGGGAAAGTTTAAAGCCTCCCTGCACGGCTTTTGTGACGCGTCCGAAAGCGGATACGCGGCAGCCGTTTACATCCGAACGGTGGATGCAGCAGGCGTTGTCGCCGTACACTTAGTTACGGCCAAGAGTAAGGTCGCCCCCCTTCGGACTAGGCTAACCATTCCGAAGTTGGAGTTGTCCGGCGCCACTCTCTTAGTACGGCTACTCAATCATGTTGCCGACACCTTGGGAAACGGTGTCGACTTGGAGTCGATATTTGCGTGGTCTGACAGCCAGGTCGTCCTTTGTTGGCTGAAGAGTTCAGTCCACACCCTTGAGGTTTTTGTGGCCAACCGGGTCTCACAAATTCAGACTTCAAAGGCCCCGTTGATTTGGCGCCACGTACCGGGCGAATTGAACCCCGCAGATTGTGCCTCCCGCGGCTGCGAGGCGCCTGAGTTAGTGGACCACCACCTATGGTGGAGTCCATCATGGTTGTTACGGCCTGAGCGCTCATGGCCTGCCACCCCGGCTGTGGCCAGAGTCCCAGACCTAGGCATGCGTGTTCACACCGTGGAGACGGTGGCGGCTCCGCAGATGGAGTTTTTGTTAGACCGCTACAGTTCTCTTGATAAGTTGCTCGGCGTGACTGCTTGGATGAGGCGCTTTGTGCGAAATTGTCGCCAGCCTCAGGAGAAATTGTTGTCTCCGGTCCTCGCCCCACAAGAGCGGCAAGACGCTCTGTTGCATTGGGTGCGAGTGACGCAACAGCGAGAGTTTGAACCGGAGCTGAAAGCCCTGCGCTCAAGCAAGCCCAAGCTGAAGGGACCCTTGGTGCGGTTGAATCCCTTCTTGGACAGTACCGGATTGCTGCGTGTCGGAGGTAGGCTCAGACATGCCAACCTGCCGTACGGATCACGCCACCCTTTGTTGCTCCCCAAGGATGGACCGTTAGTTAGACTGTTGATTACAGACCGACATGTAAAGAATGCTCATGCCGGTTGTAATGCTTTGACCGCGCTCCTCCAACGAGAGTTCTGGATTTTGTCAGCGCGGAGAATAATCCGATCCGTTATTTTTCGTTGTCTCCCGTGTTATCGTTTGCGCGCCGATACGATGCAGCCCCAGATGGGTGATTTGCCTGCCGATCGAGTGAACGAATCGATGCCCTTCTCAGGAGTTGGAACGGATTTTGCGGGGCCATTTACCGTTAAGACATCGCGGCTTCGTAATGCTAGAACGGAAAAGGCTTACTTGTGTGTATTTGTTTGTTTGGCCACTAAAGCAGTCCACCTGGAGGTGGTTAGTGCCCTCACCACAGAAGCCTTTGTAGCCACGTTGAATCGTTTTGTGTCTCGCCGCGGAATGCCGTCGTTAATCAGGTCCGATTGTGGAACCAATTTCAAGGGCACCGATAGGTATTTAAAGGAAGTTTGTGAATTTTTGGATAGGAATAATTTTGAGATCGGATCCACACTCTCTCGCAGAGGGGTACGATGGCAGTACTCCCCGCCATCCTGCCCCCACTGGGGAGGGATTTTTGAAGCAACTGTAAAGGCCGCTAAAACTCACCTTCGTCGCGTTATTGGGGAGACGGTCCTCACGTTTGAGGAACTCGCGACCGTATTTTGTAAGGTTGAGGCGGTCCTCAACTCGCGTCCGTTATGTCCGTTGTCTTCGGACGCGAATGATTTAGAGGCCCTTACGCCGGGCCATTTTTTGATTGGCAGACCGCTTAACGCCTTGCCGGAATATCCTTATTCCGAAGTGCCCTCCGGACGGCTCTCGCGATTTGAATTGCTCCAGCAGCTTACGCAGAGTTTTTGGCGCCGTTGGCATCTGGAGTATTTGCACATTTTGCAGCAACGCGTTAAGTGGTCGGATAGGACGACCCCACCCAAGACAGGAGACCTCGTGTTGGTAAAGGATCCAAACCTGCCGCCCCTCCGCTGGCGTTTAGGACGCATTGTTCAGCTTCATCCGGGGTCGGATGGTGTGCCCAGGTTTGCCGAGGTCCTGGTGGGGGACTCTGTTTTGAAGCGAGCGATCGCTACCCTCTCTCGCCTGCCCTTAGATTGAGTTGGCGGACAGTTTGCTACTGTCCGGGACGGGGGGATGTTCGCGCCGCGCTGCGAGCGGTGCGTTGTCATTGTCAAGGTCACGGGCGACACGCAATGCGCTCGGGCCGCGTGCAGACCAGTTGGCCGTAAGCAGCCGTGAGACAAGTTCGTGTGTTTCTGTAGCGACGTGCCGCGCAAGTTACCTACCCATATTGGGACCGAGATTTCGTTTTGCACCTACTAGGGCTCCGGTCGGGGTACGGACTTGTAACCCGTGTGTGTTCGCTTTGAAAAGCGCCGGGAAAGTTTTAGCTGCCTATTAGGGCATTGTGTAGTATAAGAGTGTTAGCTGTAAGAGTATCCCATCGGGGGTTGTGTGGAGATCGTTTTGCCCGGCGCGCGCCGGCGAGACAACGTTCAGCCCCCCTGGATTACGGACACTATTTTCTAGTAAGGTAGGACTAGTTTTAATTTACTTAATTTTGCATGAGAAACCTTCGTTTCAATAAACTGTGGAACACAGTAGATGTGGTCATCACAATTGTGCGTGATCACCCTGTATAGCCAGTTCCTCAGTAGTTGAGGATTCTGGGAGTAGTGCCTCTGCATCTTCAGTCTTATCTTCACTCAATATCAGGTGCGATGAAGGCTAAGTGCTAACGCGTTGTGAACATGACCTGCGTTTATTTAGATCAAATATTTTACCTGTTTTATTAATTTAAAAAAGAACCGAGACAGATTTTTGATAAAAGCGACCCGCCCCCTTCCCCCAAAGTCTTTAAAAATAGATTTATCAATTCCAAACATCAGCTAAGTGGAAAATCACTTTCGCTTACAAAAATACTTCAACCCTCAACGCCCTTTGCATGCAAATAAGGAAAACATTTACAAAGTCCTTATTTAAGTATTTTGTACACCAAAGAGTTGACTGGGTCGATTATATTCAGAAAAACACGTCCAAAACTATTTTAGACTATTAAATAGGATAATTCACATCCAATTAAAAATCTTATCAGATCCTTCTTCTTTCGTATCGTTCGTTACTTGGCATTTTTACAAGCTTTTTATTAACTTGCCATGTTAGTTAGTTAGTAGGGGACAAATCTTGCAAGCTTAATTTGACCCACTTCCCAGTGCCCGATGGAGCTGAAATTTTGTAAACAGGTTAAGTACAGATGACAATACAATATTAAAGTACTAGCTATCCGCCCGCGGCTTCGCCCGCGTGGACTACACGACCTTATCCCGCGGGAGTGTGATATTTTTCCGGGATAAAAAAGTAGCATATGTTCCTCTCCAGGCTTCAAAGTATCTGTGTCCCAAATTTCAGCCAAATCCGTTCAGCCGTTTTAGCGTGATTGAGTAACAAACATACAAACATACGAACATCCAAACATCCAAACATCCAAACATCTAAACTTTCACATTTATAATATTAGTAGGATAATCAACAAAAAAGCTTGTCATAAAAATTAACTAAAAACTTATTTGAAGTCAGTGGCAACATAAATTTTGTATTTGCTGTACAGATTGAGATCCTTTTTCATATCGATATTTTTTTATAAGTGTATTCTTAGTAAAATAACGTATTATAATATATAGAGTTAGGACCCCGCAGTACGTTGCATCATGGCGTCACGCGCGTTATTGCGTCACACGTCACACTGTCAGGGCTGTCTCCACCGGAAACATATTGACACGCCCCCGATGGCTTTGAACAAAGTGACGACTTTAAGGAATCATTCTTAGATATTGATGTTTGGAAAGATAAACACAAAGGTATTTTAATTGAAGGATTTTTCGTGTTTAGATATTTGAATCGCTTTTTGCGTTGTTTGATATATGAAGTTAATTTTATGTGACACTAGCGCTCCGATCGCGACTTCGTTTGCATGGACTCCCTTTTTACCCCCTTAGAGGGAGAATTTCGAAAAATCCTCTCGTATTGCTTTCCTACACTCCCCAAGGAACATACATGCCTAGCTTCTTGCGCCCAGTAGTTTCGGCTGTGCGTTGTCTGTCTGTCAGTCAATAACGCAAGAGTTTTATATACTTATAGATTTATACATATTTTTATATGCCCAGCAGTGGGCGTCGTACGGCTGAAATGATGATGATGCTGATACATATTTTTACCACAATCAATTAGTATATTTTTGAGAGCTGTTAGAATTACATTGACTTCAAAATTAAACACTTTACAATATGTGATGATAGACATTACATGACCCATGTCATGAGTCGAAGTTCGAAGTTCGTATTTTGAAATAGAGTTATTTGTTAGCAAAATTCAAACTTTATACCAACGTATAAAACAATATCTAAAAAATGGAAAATGAAGTATTTAGAAAAAATCGACCCGTCTCACAACCAGCTCAATGGGACTCAAACCCACGACCTTTCGCTATCCGGGTGACTGCTCTAACCACTGAGCTACGGAGTCGTTACGAGAAGCGTCGAATTTATCAAATACTTCTTACACGCTACAGCGTGTAAGAAGTATTTAACGCCTGCTATACAAGCAGGCGTTAATTTCAACAATGTGAAGATATTATTACCCCCACACGCGAATTCATTTTCACATTTTTCAACCATAAAGATTGCATTGTGAATGCAAAAAAGTAAAAATTTAAATAACAATATCTAAATTAGTAGGTATTACGCTATAGCCAGTCCTGGCGCCGGTGCCACAAAGCCCCCATCCATCTCAGGTTGGAGAAAGTGCGAGCTCGTCACCGCTCGCGGTTTGCAGCAGATTGATCACTCATGATTGGCACGAGCGATCCATATCGATCATGCCACGCGAAATATTAGGAAGTGTTATGTCGTATTCACACGACAATGCCAACTTTTCGAACGCAATGCAACTTATCAAGTTATAAACTCGAAAGGATGCCTTTTCATAATTTTTCTAAAAGTAATCGCAAATATACCAGGTTCAACATAAGATTATGAAAGAAAGAATGAAAGAAAAATTGATTATTTTGACATCACATTCTGACAACAAAAGAAAAAATACACACTAATCACAGACTTAAAAACAGACAGAAATAAGAAATTAAAAATAATGAACGCTGTCGTGTGATGCCCAACTCAGTATTTGCATTCATTGCAGTCTTCTGCATACATAGTCGTTAACGACTCCGAGGCTCAGTGGTTAGAGCAGTCGCCCGGATAGCGAAATGGTCGTGGGTTCGAGTCCCATCGGAGCTGGTTGTGAGACGGGTCGATTTTTTCTAAAATACTTTATTAACCATTTTTCTATGATAAAAATAGCATTGTGAATGCAAAAAAGTAAAAATTTAAATAAATCTTAGGAGCTTTGTTGACATTTCGAGATATTTACTGGGGCAAATCCACAGGAATTCATAACCAGCTCGTTGTATAATCAAACTCATACATTACCGTTAAAACTAACAGCCTAAAAGAAATAAAAAATAAGCAAACAATCGCGCAAATATTTCTATTACGTGTATTTGTGTGTCGTGGTCATAAGCGTGTTGCGTATGGCCAAACGAACGGCCGTTGCTTCCGAACGTTCGTCGACATAGTGACCGATAGACGAGCGCAGGCGCAGCTTGCCGTAGAAAGCTGCAACAAGGTCAATGTCAGTTCCGCGAGTTGCGTCACTTCACTACCAAGCGTGCGCCATGCCTTTGGGAATTTCATTAAATTCTTATATGTAAATTGCCTTTATTATATGCCTTTACGAGTTAGAAAATTATAGGTTTTGACGTAGTGTTAAGTTTTATCAGCAAAACTTATTTCATATGTTGCATATTATTTAGATCTACAAATATTACAGTTCACATAATTTAGTCAATAAATTAGTCTTACCTACTCATAATTTGAGAAGAATGTTTGACCTATTTTGCAATTTATTTCAAACAGAACTCATTACAAGCTTTTATTTAGTTTCACCTGTCGATGTTTGTAATCAAATGTTTGTAATCAAATCTTGCAAGTTAAATTTGACCAACTTCCCGGTGTCTGATTAAGCTGAAATTTTGCATACAGTATGGTTTGGATGACAATACAATACTAAAGTACAGTCAACAAAAAAGCTTGTTAAAAACGAAGTTTGTACAAAATATCTTGTTTTGATATTCAGAACTAGTATGTTTTGTTTTAATCAAGTACATTTGCCATTATTCAGTTACACAATACTTCTCTATTTTTAACCATGTTAAGTCATAGTTATGAGTTCTAAATTTAGCGCAAAGAGCTGTGGCTGGCACTGGTGACACCGATGTTTCCTTATACAGCCTAAAATGACCTTTTCTGTCCCAAATGATGCAACGCGCAGCAACGAGCTATTTCACTAATTGGGCCGTTTCTTTTGTGCGGCGAATATTTGCGTTTCTCCGGCGCTCCGACAATGCCGGGGTCTTTCCGACACCATTGGGCACTCGTTACATAAGTGTGGAGTACAAATGATTTATTACTGTGAGGCAATAGACGACCTTTCCGCTTATCGTGGCTGACCCTTCCTTATTAACATTTATGGTGTTTACTAGCGTTCTAATATTAAAGAGGTGGCTTAAGGCGCCGATTCCCGAAAATAGGGTATTTTAAATTATGGATTACTCGCAAACCACAAGTACCGACTCAAAATTTGGAAAAAATATAGTATATATATATATATATATATATATATATATTTACAGTTATTTATCTAGTGCTTCCGGCCGTTTTTTTCGATTGATGATATTTTACTGTGTCAAATAAATTCCCAAACATCCGTCTAAACGTAATCCAAATGTTTTGTCTTTTTTAAGTTTCAATTGATCACGTTAGGAAACTCTGTAATAGCTTAAGATTATTTAACTAAGATACTCTGTGTAATGTAAATTGTAAATAAGCGGTTGAGTTTCGAAATAAATAAAATAAAAAAAAATAAAAAAAATTACTTGAAAAATATACGAAAATAATTGTCTTTGAATAGCCGAGGGATTCCGGCGGCATAAGTTTATTTTTTTTAATTTAATTTTTAATTGAATTTTAAGTGATTTTCGATTCGCGGGGCGCTCGCGAGTTCACAGTTCACTGCCGGCTGCCGCTGCGTCGTCCGCGTGAAGTGTATCGCGCGCGGCCTAGCAAGCGTTAGCGTGCCTATTTCGGTCAGGAATCATCGCCTTAATGCGTGTGTACAGTATTGATCTGGATAGAAAATTTAGTTTTTGTTGTTATTTACCTTAAATACAGTCAACACAATATTTTACTAAACAAGCAGACACAAGCGTGATAAAAACAAAAATAAATAAATAAATCATAAATCATAACATTTATTTGACACAGACAGTGGACATGGACATAACTTATATAAACAAAAATACACAAAAAAAAAACACTATAAAATGTTCCACATGGCTGCATCAAAAGGGATCTAGTTCAGCATGTGTCAGTGTTGAAGCTGACGCTGGTTTTCAACTAGACCGCTTTTTGATTGACATGTCGATGTCAATACGGATGCATTTTAGAGGATTAAAAGAAACAAATAAAACTAACAAAATTTAAATTTAGGTATAACATGGGTATAACAAGCATGCATAAACGTCACCTTTATTTGACATGTTTGTTTTTATATACCCACACAGCAGCTGTGCTTAAGGTGTATGTACTTGAATTATATAAAGAGAGCACCAATAATGAGTGACTGATGTGATGAGTGATGTGTAATTATAATGAAAATAATAATGATAATGACAAACACAAAATACCTACTATTTAAAAATAATAATAAAATAGATGATGAACACTAAATGTAAGAGGCATCAATAAATTTTATGCAGCCCAACTCTCGCTGTGCATTAATAAGGTGCAGTGCAAAAGAATAATGCCAATTCACACAGATATGCATCTATCGGTACAAAATAGCTATCGACATTTGAATGAAGACATTAATCAGCATATTTGCATACGTTTGGGTCTCACCATAAACGCAGTAGGTCCCACGCCACCACTGACTTAGTTGACTAAGCAACGAATAAGTGCATTCAGACATATTTTTATTACATCCAAGAAATTATTAAATGCTTCCTACTAAAATCCTTGTTTTATCAAGCGACGTTATGTACCTATCCTTTATGAAATAGCTCACAAACTTTGTGTTGTAATATTGATTTTACTCCTGTCGTAATATCAGCGAATATAAAACACATATAAGTTGCTGATGCCACCTCTTTGATGCTTAAGTATCTACCCTCGTACCGAGTGGTTAGGTCAAGGTGAAAAATGTGCTCAAAATGTATTGGCGAAATTCTCGTCACTACTGAAGTGAACTCGACTTTGTGAAAACGTCCCCGTTTGAAAATCGACGTGAAAATTTCGCGTTTCAACTTAAGAGTTGACCTTATCAAGAGGCGGCATTACATACTATGAACATTAATTTCATTTTGAATTTGGTGCCCATTCCCGAACCATGTCACACCTTTCGTCCTGTTCAGCGTGCCCTTCATCTTGCACACGCGAGGACCTCTATAACGCCACTGAAAACGCTATACGTGTGGCGCAATTTTGGTCTAACAAGATTTCAAGCCAACTATCGACACGCTAAGAATAAAGAATTCCGTTTTTTGTGATTACGAATTATGCTGTAGTTTAGTAGAGACTTTTATGGAGTTTTGGGCCAGTTTGCAAGAATCCTTAATATAGAATTTCTGTTTTTCATTCAGGATGCAGTTTTTTCAGCTCTAAACATCGCTTCTTAAAACAGGACATTTAATACATTACGATCATCATTATTTTGTCTTTATTTCAATTCCATTCGGGGACGGCACAGTACGTCATTCTCCACATCACTCTCTCATTCATAATTTTAAACCTATTACTTTATCTAGCGGTTCCTCGCGGTTAAAACCACGTGGTACCCGTTCCCGTGGGAATATCAAGATAAAATATAGCCTATGTCACTCGGGAAGAATGTAGCTTTCTAATGGTCAAAGAATTTTCTAAATCGGTCCAGTAGTTTCAGAGCCTATTCGATGCAAACAAACAAACAATCAAATCTTTCCTCTTCATAATATTAGTATAGATTGTGTTAAAAAAAGTAAAAAATACATCTCATTAAAAATGTTGAAATCGCTACCTGATAGTACCTTTGATATTTTTAAGTGAGGAGTATGGTATAAGTAAATAAATCACTATGCCTTTATAACACTAAAGCGCTGAGCACCCGATAGATCGCGAACAATCAGTGTTATTAAGCGCATATTCTCGTACAGTCGGCTTGCGCGCGCATTATCTCTCTGATCTAGTCCCATTCAATCTACTAACGACATATCATAAGGCTTCTGATGTCTTCTACAGCGAGTAATGAGTACTAACATTAAAGTAACTTCGGCATTATACTGGTACATTGTAGCAAAGTTTGCTCCGATAGACACGAAATTTTTCAATAATTCTTTATCTTTAATTTAGTTTAAACATAGAGCAAAAGTGATATTAAATTTTATTATTGCAATAAAAAACAAATACTTAAAAAAATATTGAAAATGAAGTATTAGAGAAATCGATCCGCCTCACAACTGGCTCCGATGGGACTCGAACCCACGACCTTTCACTCATTCGAGTGTCGAGGGTAGAAATATCTTCACATTGATAAAATAAACGCTGGGTAACATCGCATAAGAGGTACTGGTTAAATGCGACGCGTCTACGAACGACTTCGTGGCTCAGTGGTTAGAGTATTCGTCCGGACAGTGGAAGGTCGTGGGTTTGAGTCCCATCGGAGCTAGTTGTGAGACGGGTCGATTTTTCTAATTCTTCATTTTCAATAATAAAAATTGCTTTGTTAATGCAAAAAAGTAAAAATAATGTAAAAAATAAAATATAATTTATTCATTATTTGTTTAGCAACGCGTTGATGTCTTTTCTTACATAGTCATAAATAATAATTTATTTGCGCTTTATGAAGGAGTTACAATTTTTGAAGACACATATGTTTTGCTAATATTATTAGAATTTATAATTCAATTATAATAATTAGTAATTTTATTTTTATTTTTTATTTTTATTTATAGCACAACAAACAACTACATTTACAGATTCTTAAAAAACATTTTAAAATTAACATATTATTTTAAATGTAGCCAACCCCGTTGCGCGCAGATTAAGTATGAAAACATATAGGGGCAGTGAAAACAATAATAATTATTATTAGATGTAAGTAAGTATGTAAGTATGTAACACAAAAAAAAGTATGAAAATTAACTTAGTTCTTTAAACAAACGATAAATAAGAAAATCAAGGTGCATAACATAGGTAGTAATTTAAATAATTTATTTAAACATTTTTAAAAGTCAAGAATACATATAATAAAATAATTATCTTATCTGTCGCCATAACAATGATGTTTTCAGCATTGTTGTGTTCCGGCAGTTAGAGATAAGATAGCCGTTCCTCAGTGTTGAGGATTCCGGGAGGAGAGCGCTTTCATCTCCAGCCTTATCTTTACTTAACACACTACTTACATCAGGTGAGATGTAGGTTAAGTGCTACCCCGTTTGTGGATTAAAAAAAGGTATAATAAATAAATAAGCCTTTTATTTCCTGCTTCTACAAATACATTTCATTTCATTGGTTAGTTATTTATTTTAATTAAAATTAGGGTTGTTAGTAATTAATAATAAATTAGTAAAAAAATAATATTGTTTTTGTAGATGAAATTTAGTCAGCAAGAACCCCGGATTGGGTAAAGGCCTCCTCCAAAGATGCCCATGTGTATCTTGCGCTACGTCTTTCCAGTCCGCGCCGGCTGTCAGCCTGATGTCGTCCTCCCAGCGAGTCAGTGGTCTCCCCCGGCTTCTTCTGCCCGGCGGGCCGCTCCATGATGTCACTCGCGTGGTCCACCTCTGGTCTTTAGATCTCACGACGAGGCCGGCCCACTTCCATTTTAGTTTTAGTGCGTTATTTAGAGCGTCAGTCGCTTTGGTGGTTTTCCGTATCTTAGTGTGTCTCACTTTGTCTACTTTCCTTATGTTTAGCATACTTCTCCCTAGCCCCCTTTGACAGGTTCTGATTTTATTTATGGCTTTATTCATAAAGTTAATATACCTTAGCGGAATATTAACTTTATGGGCTTTATTGGTAAACGTCCAAAAAAAGGTATACTTTAACGAAAATTTTCAACATTGCTAAGTTACTCATGCCTCTCTTTTATCTCCACAATCACGACGAACGAATAATAGATGTCACACTCGAATGTAGTGCACGCTTGTGGGTCGCGAACAAAAAACGGGGGTCATAGTTTACATCGTCTTCTCGGAACATTTACATAACTGCGCCACACAAACACCGGCGGCTCGCGTGCGCACTTTTAAAGTTGTTTTCTTAAGTAACAAGCGATGTACGACTTACTTAGGCTATCGTTCGTGCACGCTTTTACTTTCTCTGTGAGAACCACGTGAGTGTTATATCACTGCGCATTATTCAAATTTAACGCTCTTCATTCGTCGATACAGATACGTTCAAACGGAGCATATGGGATGCGAATATTACGCGAGAGCGAGCGGTTTGCGCATAATGTGCCAAATTTAAATGTTAAATTGATCGCGTAATGTTTTTGATCCATTTACCCACAGTGCAAGACAGTTTTTTTCCACGAGTAATTATAGAGTTTTTTAGGGAAACATAAAAACCGTAGGTAAGTGATTAAATTTTAATAAATTAATATTGTAAAAAGTATAACACTCATTTCTGCATTATCTGCAAAAGGCAAATACATTCAAACTAAATTATTCTTGATCAACAGAGATAAAAAATTACAACTTTGGTTCATGAATCATACCAGTAGTCGTTTGTATCGACATTCTTATTACTTATAAATATTATATCAACTCTTGGTTTTATATGCACAAAGTAAAAACTAAGTAGGTAGGTATATAAAAAATACCCAGGCACCGTAAATAGCCTTATTATTGTTTACATAACGACTACGTGATTCCTTGAAGACAGCGAAATCAAGATTAGGTTCTTCCTCTGCGCTTCCGCAATCAGATGCAGTACCTAATGCATGCGCCGGAGCATCTGCTGCAATTCCGATAATAATACACATCACACATATTGCGTAACAATTGTAATCATATAATTTTTATTGTGATTGTCACTCGCCGTCACACATAAACCGGTAAATATGCTTAATTAAGGCTCAAAGTAATTTACGATATTATATTAATGGCAAGATTTTCAAACAAAAATATTAATTGTGTGAGCGTATCTACTTGAAAATTAGTTGTACCTACCATTTAGCAGGGAAGAATGTGCTATACGGACAGTAATAATAAAGCATATTAAAATTTCAAATCTTATCTCAAATTAACGTTTCGACGACGCGACCGACCCAGCCGAATGGGGCTACACAACAATTAAAAATCTATTGTGTCGCATTTCCGGGCTTGAAGGATTAAACACCTATTAAAACATTGGATATAAATAAACTTAAAATGTAGTTAGTTAGTTAGAATATCCTTTATTCAACCATACGGTATAGTACAACCTAAGATTATATATGATCTGAGAATACGCTACATAAACTTATGTCATGTATTAGGTCAGTATACTAATGTCTGTAATCACTAAGGTTACCGCGACTGCCACAATTAAGTCGGATGCATCCTCAAACAAAACTACTTCCAGTCCGTACGACCTTTGTAATGGCGCTTACGCAACGGAGAAATGGGCGGGAAAACGATTTGATATTGGAAAGTGTCATTGCTGCATTGTAGGCGCCGCTTCCTAGAAAAACCTCTAGCGTTATTTACAACGTGTCTGAACAATGCCTGTGAACCAAAAAGCAAAACTGTTCAGCAGATTAATCAACGATGAGCCGCGTTCGCGTAATTGTTTCCGATGCGGTTGCGTCCGCGGGAACTGAAGGGATCCGATACGACTCAGTTTGCACAATTTCGGAACAATGTTGGTTGCGCAGGATCATTGTGAGCGTTCCCAGGGATCCGTGCGACTGAGTCTCCTGTCAAGCATTGTCTGATATATTGGAATCATCACACTGGAGTCTTCGCAATACCTAAGTGTCCCACAAAACCGTTCGCAAATAAATCTTCTAGTAACTCCGACATTATATGTTAGAAGGTTTATAGCTACTGGTTACAATGCTAAAGCTGTTTTGTTTTGCTGGCATTGTCTGTTATATTGAAATCATCACCAGAGTCTTCGCAATACCTAAGTGTCCCACAAAAACGTTCGCTAGTAAATCTTTTACTAAGTCCGACATTATAATATGTTAGAAGGTTTATAGCTACTGATTACAATGCTAAAGTTATTTTGTTTTGTTTTGCTGGCATTGTCTGTTATATTGAAATCATCACTAGAGTCTTCGCAATACCTAAGTGTCCCACAAAAACGTTCGCTAGTAAATCTTTTACTAAGTCCGACATTATATGTTAGAAGGTTTATAGTTACTGATTACAATGCTAAAGTTATTTTGTCTTGTTTTGCTGGCATTGTCTGTTATATTGAAATCATCACTAGAGTCTTCGCAATACCTAAGTGTCCCACACAAACGATCGCAAATAAATCTTCTACTAACTCCGACATTATATGTTAGAAGGTTTATAGCTACTGGTTACAATACTAAAGCTTTGTTTTGCTGTATTTTACGAGTTACTTTTACAACTCGTGTTTTCTTAGACAACACAAGTGCTTCATTTGATTTTCTTCAAAATGTTCACAACATTTGTAACCTTCTATCATGATTGAGAACATGAGTTAACACCCAGAAGTGATCGCGTCGATCAATGACCGGAACTGTGTTGCGGTCGCGTCGCGGGCGCCCCGCGCGCCGTGCGGTTACTGACATTCGCTCTGTGCCTTTATGACCCGTGTCGCTTGCATAACCCACGCCACGATATGACACTCTATGAGAAGTGTTACGCATAAATGTGACTCTAGGCTCTATTCAATCAGAGAAAATGACGCGACGCGACGATTCATTGCGTATATTATTTAAGTACTTGCTTACAAAGTTCCGTTTGGAAAACATTCACTACGTTTACGACCGTCCATTTTTCTTGCAAATATTTCTTTAATTTTCGTTTATAAGCTGTGTATGTGTGTGTTCCCTAGTAGTTATTTTTTAAACGTCAAATAAATCGGAGGAATTTAATCTTGAGACAAGACAACGACTTAATTCTAACGAAAGGTTAAAAAATTTGAAATCGATGGTTATAATGATACTTAATAGAACATCGCGTTAATACCTCGTTCAATTATAAGCGCGTGTTATAACGAAACAATGGAATCTTTTTGATTATTTCCTCCGTTGAAATCAATTTTTTTATATCTATACTTTCTCCGGGGGCTAATTTATGTTAATTAAAGTTCCGATCTATAGGCATTGTGTGCGTGTGAAGATAACATGGCTAAACACAACGTATTCAATAAAAATAGATTCTCAAATCGAACAGTTATAGAACAAGCTACTTCTACTATGATAATAATGATAAATACATAAAAATAACGATAAATACAAATGTAATTTCTCTGTTTTTGTACATCTCGTAATACGGTGTAAGTTAATTTAGAGATACTGTCATTTTTGAAGTGACACTATGTTCCAAAACCAGTCAAATAACTATAGAACAATAGTAATGACTATTTATTTAGCCACACCATTCGCAACACCTGTTTTTCAATCAAAACGTAGCTAGTGTTTCTCAAAGTGGCTCGAACAATGGGGAAAATTAAATGATAACATAAGAGAAGGCTGCGTCGCACCGTGAACTCGCGCCAGCGGCCCTCAAACTTCAGCAATTTAGATTTGGCAACTTGTACTGTCGTCATTTGTCTCATTAAAGACAAAGGACAACAGTACAAACTGTCCATTGAAAGAGGCTATTTCAGAAATCTAAGATGTGGATATAGTACAAGCTGTGCTAATTATTTATAAAATTTGAGATCCGTGAGTACACCATTAACAAAATTTTAAGCCCATTAAAAAACTTCTGAATCGTCTGGCTCAAAAACGTCGTATTACACTCAGGTGCCGAGTTAACTTGTTCAAGTAGTATTTAGGCAAAGATTTTGGCGATTAACAAGTTTTGGTGAAGATGCCCATTATTTGTAGATTAGTACTAAAGTTGTTAAAATAATGTTTTCTGTAGAAACGATCTCGTTGCTAGCATACGTAAAATATAAAAGTATGAATAGTGATACGTCGATATTCCATTTCGTCCAAGACTTCACTTTCGCAATTTTCAATATCGTAATTACGATAGCATACTATCTTATAATTACTGTTATTCTAAAAAATACAAACGACATGTTTACAAGATCAGTAACCTCAACGCTATTGTTGTATATGTTAGATGTCAACTTCATAATAAGTATAATAATGGTAATTTTGCGCAATCCGCTATATGATGTCACAATGGCACAAAGCAGAGAAAGCGATAAAGAGCTAACTCTATTTAATTAAATACGCCGACGGTTAATCCTTGCCATAACTAATTACTCTCTATATAAGTATAACTGCTTATTTACTCTGTATAGCACGCCGACGACTGAGGCAGCGGCCACAGAGACAGCGGTGAGCGGAGCTTATTCACCTAATAACTATAATAAACAGAGATCTCAAACTTTCTCATTCTCAGACGTTTTTCAGAATGCAGTTTTTTTTTAATCCACAACGGGGTAGCACTTAGCCTTTATCACACCTGATGTTAAGTGGTGATAAGGCTGAAGGTGGAAACGCACTACTCCCGGATACCTCAATCACTGAGGAACTGGCTATCTTGTAACTGCCGGAGCACAATAACGCTGAAAAAATCGTTGTTATGGCGTCAGACTTAGATAAGATGGTGGTAGCTAGCCAGGCGGACTATGAACAAGTCCTACCATCAACCAAATCAAATACAATATGTACCCCCACTGGGAATCGAACCCGGGACCTCTTGGTCTGAAATCGGTGGTGTGAACCACTAGTCCACAGAGGCAATATTTGAAAAAGACGCTGACGATAGACGCTGTATACAGCTGATAAGTAACTATGTTAGAAAATATTGTAAAAGCTCACCTGTAAGAGACACCTCTCTCAAGATGATTAATAGTGTCGTTGCCTTGCCGCAGACTGTGATCCCGCCAACCGCTGTGTTCAGTGCCACATTTTTCATTATAATATTATTCAGGTTCATACTATCTCCACTCTAGTTAACAAATAAAGCCTATGGGATCTTATAGAACAATTTCATTTGGAATTATATTCCGTAAAGTTTCATTACGATTAGATAGTTAATCCTACTTCTGCTAATTACAAATTGTATATAACGTACTATATTGATGCTTGAACTAACAATTACCTTGATACAAATGATTTTACTTGTTTTTAATCTGCTAAACTGGCTAAAACATTAATTTTACATCTTTATGAACAACACAACGAAGTATTGAATACAATATTGTTCATTAATTAGTTTAACAAAGGTTGACATTAAATAAACAGAAGTATTTTATTCCATTTCAAATCTGTATGGCTAAAGCAATTCAAGAATGCACATTTATGTTATAAGTATCTTTCTAACCTACATTTTTGAGACAGATAACTGCTCATTTAGAAAAAACTAAATATATGCAGCTTACTTCTGCAAAAAACACAACATGCTAGTCCAAGATGCACCGCCCGCCCGCCCGCAAAAATACTCACAATAGTTATGGCGGAAATACACGGTTCACTTTTGTCTTTCAATTTGGATGAAGCAACCAAGAATGTGTTGAAGAATGTAAACATAAAAGTGAATCATTAAATGTCAATGTGCGCCTATATTTCTTCGCCTTTCAACCAAAGTGAATCAATTTGGTTGAACCGTGTAATATTAGCATTAGGGACTTCCGCCAAGTGACGCCTGATTCAATCAAATGCTTATTTAGAGTTTTCAGTGCTTATTTAAAAAGAGTTTGCTTGCTAAATGTTTATTTTCATTTTCTGCCAGTATTGTCGCAAGGACCTTGTACCTAACTGGCACCCAATTACCTACCTTGTCCAAACGTACGAACAAAAGAAAACTCTGCAGTAAGGGGATTAAAGTTGAAAATGGGAAATGTGCGAAGAAATGCGGAGCTGGTTGCGAATAAATTTGCATAGAGCCGTTAGTTGTGCCACCGTGTGCCAGAACGTATGATGACGCAACCGCACCCAGGCGCTGTGGCTAGTTCTGTGGAGACGTGGAGACTAGCTGGTTCAACAGTAGGTATATTATTATGGTTCTGTGTTTGTGACAAAAAAAACTTAAACTTCATTTACTTACTCATGATTTTATTTTTTTATTTTATTTCGCTTGCGAAAATGTGACGAAGTAAATTTTTCTATAGAGTTTGACATTTGTAACAACGAAGAGGCGAATGTGGCGCCTCAAGCCAGGTTTTCATTTTTCTGGTCAGGCTTTAGGTACTTTTTTTTCTTTACATTTTTGGAATAGAATTTATCAAAGTTCTTCCGCCACAAGGCTTTGCAAACGTAGTGCTCGCAACATGCTAGACTGAGCAATTTTTCCTTAGCATTAACGACACTGTAAAGTAAGTAAGTGAGTAATAAATAATAATTAGTCCCCCCCCCCCCGGTGAGATCAAAGGCCGCTGTCATCCGCACACCGCTTTGTGTTCACATCTAAGTAATTAAGTTTATGGTTATGGTACTACGATAATCGCATCTTGTCTGCTATTGATGAGTTTCGGCTTTCCATTTCATTTTCAGCTTAATTTAACTTAATAGCTAATTTATCTAGGGCATTGAATGCTCCAAATAACAGGAAGCAGGAATCCTTAACCCTGCGCTAGATAAGTGTTATAATTTCTATTTTTTTCACGTTAGCATTAGATTGCGGAATATTAGGTAAGTATTCAGTTTGAAATCAATTATAATGATATGAAATGTCAACGCAAAAAAGTTTAACACTTTAGATAGGCCTCGTTTAGATAACATTTATTGCACAAACGGGGGTGCACAGAAACAATGCGGCACAGATTAGCGGCTTATCTGCAGTTGACTACAATGGCAGTCTTGCAGTATCATATACGGCTAATTGTTCAATTAAATAATATCACTCGTACAACTCGCTCTCATATAACTTTAGCTATTGGGAGTTATTTTCACTTTGTTTAATATTTCATTGAACGAAGCATATCAGTGAAGAAATAGTCTAAAATAATAACATGAGCAACTGATGCACTTAACTCAACAAACAATATATTTTTTAACTAGGGTTGAATACCCGAAGACAGAAGTCATTATTCTTATACAAAAATAACTCTCCTGTCTTTTGCGCTAGTAATACCTACTTAGACATGAAAGCAACTATCGTTACCAAACCACTAGCCAAACAATCGTCACAGATCTCGATAAACCGTTTTGCAATGCGTTACTCCAATTCTCGAAAGTTAAACTTAAAATACTTAAATCGATAAAGATCAGCTGTAGATCCGTGAAAGCTGCACGGGATTTGTTTACGGGCGGCGCGTGGCCAGGCTGCGTAAGCGCACCGCATTAGGCTGCCTTTCCACACAAAAATATGCTACACATACAAGAAAGATGAGAAAAATAGCCCTTGACGAGTTTCTTACCGGTTTTTCTCAAGGTCTCTCCCGCCGTAGGGTTTGTGAACCAATGGCATAGCGTCAAAATTACGTTCATGTGTTTCAATCACTAACATCAAAAAAATGTCTTTTTGACTTTGAACGAGAAAACTAAGCTACGAAACTATGTAACCTTTTCCACTGATACCAAGCTTTAGGTACCAAGGTTAGTTATGAATATGATTGGTGGTGGTAGCATAGATATAGCACGCCCCAATCCATATAAGAAAAAACATAGTTGAAGCTGTTTCCACCAGCGCTGTGCTATGAAGACCAATAAATGTGATTGGTGGATATCAATTCCATCCAAAGCAACATACTGTATAGCACATCTCAGTTGTGAAGGCAGCCTTAGCGTCCATGTTTATAGAGCGCGCGCCGCCCGCCTCGGAATTGCGACAGTTTGACTTTTCAGCATACTAAGTGGCGGTAATGTCGGAGAGTAGCGTCATCTGCTTACGAGATTGATCGTGAATCACGTCTGTTCAGCGATCTGATAAGATAAAGGATACAGAGCAGGGCTGCCTCCTTGCTGTTATTTCTCATCAAATATTTATGTTAACCGTGATTGAAAGACTTACGCCTGAATTCTCGAACGCAAATCATCTTTGGGAGCGTCTCATACATCATGGCATCTCTTTCATACGTTTGACATTTAAAGTTACAGGGTGCATACCATCAACTTTAAAACAGCGATTCAAAAATAGCGCGATGCAGAATAGGTTCCTAAAATGAATTGCTTTCTTTCGTACTATGACCTTCTAAAAACTGGATCGCAAATGAATTGCTAAATGTGAATGACCGAACGATTTGTGTCGTTATTTCTTCTACCCGTCTCTTTCACTCGATTCTGTCATGCCCGGAGAGTGAGAGGGACGGATATAACCTGCAGGCGTCATGATAGCTTGGCCGAGTTATAAGTCAAATATGAGTATGTGACAGCTTAGCGGCTGTGAAATGTCATTAAATGATCACTGAATCGCTGTCATTGATATTAAGCTGTCGTGGTACGAATAAGCGAAGCAGATCAGTTTAGGTCCTAAACAAAACCGCAATAAGAGTTGATGGTAGGCACCCAGAGCGATGTTTGAGACGCTCCCAAAGATAAGTAGCGTACGGGTATTCGGGCATGATATTACTAAAATAACTGGTAAAGACCCTTTGCCCATAGTTAACACGTGTAAAAATAACTTATACAAATAAAGACGCACCACGTTCACCACTGTTTATCTAATAGTTTTGGATGGATGTCCATGTTTCGTGTGCACTATGGTTAATATTAATATGAACGACTTAACGACATGTAATCGATACAACCTATTAATAATTATTATACTACTTGCATGACACGGCAGAAGCGACGTTGATGAAATTGACATTTCTACGTTGAAAATACAATGTTAGTTTTTCTCAAATTAAGTAACCTAATACTTGACAATGCTATGATCGACTGTTTTCTTGAGGTCGATGCCATTGGTCTACCATTCAGCCAAATCACATAACCCGACGTACTTCGTTTAGTGTCTGGATCCTCCGAGATATCTGAGTCACAGTAGCCTCGAAGCACTTTATCACCTTCACTAAAATGAATGCCAAAGTTTTTGCATTATTTAAATAATTATAAAGCTTTTTCCTCTTGACTCCTTAATTTGTAAAACGTAAGGTACCTATTATTAGCCACCAAATTTTCTTCCGTGACCCAAAAACTCCTACCTACCTACTTCACAAAAGATTACTCCAAAACCGAATGATTCACACAGAATTTCAAGTTCGCTGTAATAATTAGTGTTGCGACAAAACCGCGACTTTTGACGCGAGAAAATCCTTGTTTCGCAACAGATGGGCAACTTACGGTAATTGAACCACAGCGAGGCTTACAATTGCGACCCAATGGCTTAGAAATTAGAATTGAAGTTTGTCTGCGCAACTGCGCTGATGTCAAAATAAATACTGATGCGTACATGCAAGGTTGTAGCTGCGGCCAATGTCAGCTGATGCTGTGCGTGCATTAATGCATTGTTTAAATAGTACAGATTTTGGAAATTCTATGTATAATATACATATAGCTATGTAAATCTATATTCTTATATTGAGATTGAAGCTGCTGTTAAGATGGATATATCATTGTTTGACAAAAGCTCCTCCAACTCAGACAGGACTCGAATTTATTTTCATTAGATCTCACGGCTAATTTATCTGAACCTTTTGTTTAACACGACCTTGTTCCATCAATTTATACTAATATTATAAAGCTGAAATGTTTGTTTAGACAAGTTTGGTGAAACTACTGGATCACTGTATCAAGAGAAAATATCTTTCCGTGTTCTGTGGTTGTATCATTGCAGAGGTCAGCATTCAAAACGTTTCCATATGTTTGACAATTGGTTATATATTTATGCAATATGTTGTTTGTTCGTGCTAATACCATTACGTATCTTAGGTACTCCTTACTTTACTCCCAGTTACTTAACGTTGTCGTTTGTTGCAGCTGCTGAGTGCGGCACTGCTGTGTGCTGTGGCCGCCACGCCGCCCCGCAAATATTACAAGCGCGAAGGTAAACAGTTTCACTAAGAGCACGCTACTCTACGCAACCAGTTACCTCAGAGCCTCTGCCGTATACGACCTACCATGTTTGCTTACTTTATTGACCACACCTCTTCAAACATGTCTAGCATAGTTTTGCAACGTAAGTTTAGCTTTGATTATACACAACACTATTGAGACCCACTTAATCACTTTTGGAATTACTGTGTCCCTTTCGACAGAGCTTTAGATATTGAATACGAGTAGAGTATACCTAGTAAACAAGGAGATTCTACAAGGAAACTGGAGTTATCAGCCTGAATAAAAAAACTGTACCCAGCAAATTTGTCATTTAGCTACGTAGTGGCTGTCTGTTGTCTCATATGACCATACGTTTTGTTTCAAAGTATAGGTGAGACGGATGACAGCCATAGTCTACAAAAAAGTATTAGTACTACCACGTACTACTATCTCCAGTTTTATTGGTTGAATCTCCTTGATAGTAAAAAAACTGAAATATAATCGTTACTTCGGAGGCTCTAAACTTAGACTTTTGAATTTTCATGACGTCAAATGAAGCACCAATACCTCTGTTCGCAGCGCCGCTAAGTTCATCATACCTGCCACCGTCCAGCGGAGGTGGAGGCGGGGGGGGAGGCGGAGGCTACAGCGGCGGACGCCCATCGTCCAGCTACGGCGCACCCAGCCGGCCCTCATCCAGCTACGGGGCCCCTTCACGACCTTCGTCTAGCTACGGAGCCCCGAGTCGACCGTCCTCCAACTACGGACCTCCCAAGCCGTCATCTAGCTACGGCCCACCTTCATCGAGCTACGGAGCTCCCGCACCCCCTTCGTCGAGCTACGGCGCCCCCGCACCCCGCCCCTCATCAAGCTACGGAGCCCCGAAACCATCGAGCAGCTACGGAGCTCCAGCAAGACCACCAGCGACGAGCTACGGCGTCCCCACGGGCCCTTCCACCACTTACGGAGCACCTAAGCCCTCAAGCAGCTACGGCGCTCCCAAACCTTCAAGCTCTTATGGAGCTCCCGCCCCATCAAGCTCATACGGCGCGCCAGCACCTTCCAGCTCATACGGCGCTCCCGCCCCTTCTAGTTCTTACGGTGCCCCTGCGCAGGCGCCGTCTTCATCGTACGGCGCTCCCGCCTCTGCTCCCTCCAGCTCATACGGCGCCCCAGCTCCGTCATCTTCATACGGTGCCCCCGCTCCCGCCCCTTCATCCTCATACGGTGCCCCTTCTGGTGGTAGTGGATTTGGCAGCAGTGGTTCTGGAAGATTCGGTGGCAGTGGATTTGGGAGCAGCGGCTCCGGTGGTTTCGGCGGCAGTGGGTCCGGCGGCGGTTTCGGTGGGAGCGCTCCCTCCTCCAGTTATGGTGCCCCAGCGGCCCCCTCCAGCTCTTACGGCGCCCCAGCAGGTCCTTCAAGTTCGTACGGTGCCCCAGCTGCCCCGTCTAGCTCGTATGGCGCGCCCGCTCCGTCTAGCAGCTACGGTGCCCCTAGCGGTGGAGGTTTCTCATCTGGCGGTTCTGGTGGTTATTCTGGCGGCTCCAGCGGGTTCTCGTCGGGCGGATCCGGTGGTCACTCGTCAGGTGGTGGATCCGGAGGGTACTCTGGAGGCTCTGGTGGTGGTGGCTACTCGTCTGGCGGCTCTGGCGGTGGCTACTCTGGTGGTTCCGGCGGCGGCGGCGGCGGTTACTCGTCTGGTGGTTCCGGCGGTGGTTACTCATCTGGCGGGTCAGGTGGTGGCTACTCGTCCGGCGGTTCCGGTGGCGGCTACTCGTCCGGCGGGCATGGCGGCGGCGGCGGCGGTGGCGGCGGCGTGCCCGCTACCATCAACCAAAGTTACGATTCCAACGGTGGCTACGTATACTAGGTTACCCTCTAGATTCCTCTTGTAGATTGGAACTAATAGTCAATGTTAAGTTACCCGTTTGGAGATGTTGAGTGTGCAAATAAGGTTTGCAGTCGTTTGTTCTACGTTTTACCCAGACTTCTATTTGTCTAGAATCTAACTTTAGAATATTGGGAATAAAAGGATTTCTTAACGATTTTGAAGATCTGAATACTGTCATAAAATACACTATGTATTGCAGACGAATTACGTCAAGTCTCTCTATTTATTAATTCCTGTCTTGTCATCTAATAAGGGTTTATGAATAACTTAACAAAAGTATTAAATTTATTTAATTATAATACGCTGTACAAAAATCTAGATTAAGTGCTGAAAATGATTTTGTATAAATTATACTTTTTGTAAATAAGAAATTTGCAGCATTTTTATTTCATACTTCCCCCTTTTTACAAGCTTTTTATTAACTTGCAATGTTAGTTAGAGTAAGTTAGTTTGTTAGTTAGTGTGGAACAAATCTTGTAAGCTTAAATTTGACCCACTTCCCAGTGTCCGATGGAGCTGAAATTTTGAATACAGGTTTGGTTCAGATGACAATACAATATTAAAGTACAGTCAGCAAAAAAGTTTGTCATAAAAATGAAATTTTTACTAAAAACTTTTTTACGGAGAAGAGAAAAAGACCAATTCAACATACTATAATGTTTATTGATGTCGCAGGAGCGGCCGCAGAGTTTCACAACATTACACTTTTTTTTTTCACGTTTCAAAATATTCAACAAGAACTAGGAATAAGTCAATAAATATAAGGTATATCTACTAACTAACAGTGGACCTGCCATTTGATAATATAAACGCGCATCTCTGTACACTCACACACTAATCATTAAGTTTTAAGTTAAAAATTGATTTGATGGGGGACGGAAATATCATGATTCACAACTTAAGGGTGACTTAAGATATTTGTATTTTTACTTTACTTTTTAACATCACATAAATGATCTTAATCTAAAGTAAACTCTAGCCCCACAAGTTACAGAAATGACTGATACCATGTAAATCAGAAACTAAGCATCAACATATTAAATAATCTTATTCAGAAGATGCGCATTTATATTAAGAAACGTGGTCGAAGAACAACAACGATCCCTATGCTACGCTTACAGTTACATTGATATGTTTCGTTTCACACTAAATATTAAATTCATCTATGATATGTATATATTTATATTCATATTAAATCACACAGACATGATATGTTTCGTATTTGAAGTCTTACAGATCAAGTATTAATCGATAACCATTCATCGCCACACGATTAGAATTACTGTAATACACATTTATATCACAATAAAGGGTTTTGCAAAACATTTCGTAAATATCTCCGATATAATTTATAGCCGTTAAACAACGGTCGTATAATAAATTTATCATAAAACAATGCTAAAAGCCAGGCAGGTATGATATGTCTCTTTTAACTTTAGGTTACACCGATATGCATATAAATGTAATCTTAGATATAAATACATTCAAAAGCGTAAAAGGTGAGTTTCACATCGAATATTTAAATATTTAGCACACGCCAGGTCGGTGGGACTTATCTAGAGGGTATAATATCTCTGAACACCGATACACAAAGTCCACTAAAATAGGAAGCGAGTCTATGCCACCAGCGTCAAAGAGTCACACTTAAAGAGTTTCAACTGTTTTCCTTTTAATTACCAAAAGTAACCAAGACTAATACATATTTGTACCAAACCTGAGTTAGGCCGAAGACTCACTGGTTTTGTCTTTTGAAAGAGCCGATATGTTCAAGAGAAAATTAATTAATTTTCTCTGAATTTTGGGCATTTTCAGATTTATTTTTATCCTTCTTTGAGTAGCTGTAAATATTCACTGGCAGCAAAAACTCCCTCATGAAATACCCATCAATGTTAACTTTACTATAACAAAACAGAGGTTTTATAGCTTACATACAATACAATAAAGTATAAAATTAATTTCAATAAAGTATATAAAGCTTTGATAAAAAATAATTAGCCACTAATTTGTACTGTCTACGCTCAAGTAAATAATTGTGCTCATTCAACATTCCTTCTAAATCGATTTTATGACATTCAATATGTATTTTAATATAAATATTTATTTTAAATACTCAATTTTAACGTTATTATACATCGCTTTGCGAGCTTTACATCTCGTTCAGATTACATTTTAATTCATTTAAAATACATTTAATATGATTTTGGTCACGTGTAACATCCCATTTAAGTATATTATACAGGTTTATTTTGAAATTACTGGCCAAATTTTTAAGTTCGACTCAGAATCGGGAAGTGAACAGCTTTCTCCTAGAAACGTGGGTCGAAATATGACTTTTTTTTTACTTTTCATAGAAATCATACTGATCACGTGATCGATGTAGTATGGGAAGTTCAAAAATTTTTGTCGTATTTCCAGCAATGTTTCTCGGAGAAAGTTGTTCACTTGCCGATTCTAAGTCGAACTTAAAAATTTGGCCATTGGTTTCAAACGTATCTTTGGTGGTCGCTACGAAGCATATATTCATGCACTTCATTAAATACGATCTATGAAGCACGTTATGCAGTAGGTGCCCTCTACTTTAATTGACTTAAATAAGGAATCTTTTTCAATACAAACAAGATAATATATATATAAAACTCTTCTAATATCAAACTAAGACTCCATCATGATATGTATCAGTTGCATTATTACCCATATAGTTCGCTACAAAATAACGTTGCATATATTCATTTTTTACATTCACTAGTCGTACTATCGCTCGCGCGCTTCTATATTACGTACGTACATTACAGTTCCCATTCTCCGTGCAATGCTTAAATAAACAGTGAGACGACGATCGAGTTAGTCCTCAAAACATACAAAAGTGTTTCCTCGGAAGATACTGACGATGAGACATTGAGCATATTCTAATTCGAACAATACTTAAACGGTCGTCCATTCGATGCGGTTAACACTGGGAGGGGAGGGGTCGCTTAACTCGCTATAGTCTAGCCCTAGCGGAGTTAGAGGATCGCTTTACTCGCTATAGCCTAGCTGTAGCGGAGTTAGAGGTTCGCTTTACTCGCTATAGCCTAGCTGTAGCGGAGTTGGAGGATCGCTTTACTCGCTATAGCCTAGCTGTAGCGGAGTTGGAGGATCGCTTTACTCGCTATAGCCTAGCTGTAGCGGAGTTGGAGGATCGCCTTACTCGCTATAGTCTAGCTTTAGCAGAGTCGGAGGATCGCTTTACTCGCTATAGTCTAGCTTTAGCGGAGTTCGTTTCAGAAGGCGGTCTGCTTTCCGTAGGGTTGGACCGGCGGGGGGGCGCCGCTGGAGCCGAAGAGGGGGTTAGGTCCATCGTTGGGGTCATCTAAGTCATCGTCCGGTTCGAGCGCGGGGTTGACTCGGCCGGCCGACTCGTCCGGCCCCACCAGCGTGCTGGCGGCGCCGTACAGCCGGCCCGGCACGCCGCCCAGCACCGACATCTGCTCCCCAGCCTCGGACGGCTCGTCCACGCGCCGGATGTCCTCCGGGATGTTCACCACGCAGTTGAAGTAGTCCGACTCCGGGCTCAGGTAGCCGTTGTTGAATAGGTACCTGCGCAAGTAACCATACGCGTCAATTATACCTCAGTCGATCGAAAAATCTGATTTAGTCACTCAGTCATGTGTTCCCCGATTCCAACTACATTGGTCTCTTTAAAGCGAAAGTGAATAGGCATTTTCTAGGCAAGCATGTTACACATTTGACCACACCCTGCTTGCCAAGCAAGATAGTGGTCAAATGCCTGCCCAGTCACATTAAAAAACACATCATATTTATATTCCCTTCTCGCAGCATGAATGACGGGCAGAATACATTGTGAATCTTCGACTTTTATAATAAACTAGCTTCCGCCCGCGACTTCGTCCGCGTGGACATTCGAGAAAATCCTTAAGGGACCAATAACCAGGACAAAAAGTATTCTATGTTTTAATTTCATCTAAATCCGATCAGCCGTTTTTACCTGATTAGGCGGGACCTCACAGCTTCGTGCGAGGCCCGCCCCCATGAAGCTCGACTTAATACTGAGGTAACTGGAGAGTGCAGTACGAAAAATTTTTTGAATACCACAAATAACACAGTGGCTGTCTTCCGTCTCACCTACACTTTAAAAAAATACGTATGGTCATATGAGACAACTGACAGCCACTACCTGCCACTACATACATAAATGTCAAATTTGCTGGCGACACTTTTTTATTCAGGGTGAGAGCTCCAGTTACCTCAGAGTATTAAGTCAAACTTCATGCCCGCCCCGCACGTGGCAAACGTTCTGTCTCGCGCGAGGCAGCGCGCTTTTTTTTTTTTTTGTGAAACAATACATAAGTTGTATTGATACAAAAAAAAAATCACGATCACGAGAATCACAATTTCTAACCTAGCACGTGTTCTATATGACTTCCGAGGCTCGCAGCCGTGTGCATACTGTCTATTCATAATATCACGAGAAATTATAATTTCACTAGTGGAATTATAATTTTGACAAAACGACTTTGACAAAATCCCTGCGACATATAGGTATATAGATTTCGAAAAAAATGTAGATCAACTTACATCTAACAGGCTCAATTTAAAAAAAACTGAAAGAGTATGAAACAAGATAAATGTAGAGTGATGGGTAGCTTCTTAAATAATTCGCTATGAAGCATATATCAACCTAATTGATAGTAACTCGCTAACCAGACAAAGTAATATCCTATATACAAAAACAAAACGTAGAAAATGTTAAATAAATAAGAAAGTTGAAAGTATTGCTAGAATACATAGTATTTATACAGGGTGTTTTTCTATAAGTGCAATACCTCTTAGGTGGTGATTGTGCTCATGAATATGAACAACTTTTACTATGGGGCCAACTCTGCAACTTCACAAAAAAATCATCTGTTCCATACATTCTGGTCAGGTAGGTATTAACAAATTGTATGAAACAGCTGATTTTTTTTGTTGAAAAAATCAGCTTTTTAGAAAAACACCCTGTATATACGTATTACAGTATTTTCTTAACCCTCGTTTAGAGTACGTACGAGAGTTAAGAAAATACTGAAGAAATAATTTAGCTTTTCTTCGCTTTACCCTGAGGCTGAAGAAACATTATACAAAGCATCCAATTAGGCTGACATTGTTTGACTTTGCGAGCTGATTTAGGAACCAATTGATTTAAACATCTCACTTTGACCCTCGCTCTTCAGATTTCGTGGCACTGAATGGGATAATCATTTTACAAAATCCTTCGCTTATCATAGATATTTCAATAGAAAGATTTACGTAAAGTGATCTCAAATTAGATGTTTTGTAAAGTGCGTAGAAATATTCGCTGAAAATTCATGAACAACTTCAGCGAGACAAAAGTAAGAAAGAAGTCGAAAGTACTTAGGTATATTAGTTATTTGCTATCGGCCAATGTGTTTATTTAGGCAACCGTATTTAACTTTAAGGTTGTACTTCAGAAAGCGGATTATTCATATGATTTCACTTTCAATCTTGGTTTTAAGTGATATCTTTAAAGATTTTATTAAAGAGAATGAAAACCGATCGTTATTTAAGTATTAAAGTAATGTTACTCTTTTAAAGTAAAACAGCTTCTTTTACACACTATAAGGAAATACTATTATAAAAAGTTCTAAGATGTGTTTTTTCTCGATCGTCTAGACTAGACTCTAACAAAATTCTATCATGCTTTCTGACACCAAAATAATGGTTTTTACTCGTAAGATTTGTTAAAGAGTTTTAACTGCCTCTGTAGTCTAATGGTACCACCGAATAATGTGGGACACACCACCGGTGCCAGAACCAAAGGTCCCGGGTTCGATTCCCAGTGGGGGTACATATTGTATTCGGTTTGCTTGGTGGTTGGGCTTGTTCTAAATCCTGGCTACCACCATCTTATCTAAGTCTGACTAAGCTATAACAACGATGTCTTCAGCATTGTTGTGTTCCGGCATTTGTTAAGATAACCAGTTCCTCAGCAGTTGAGGATTCCGGGAGTAGTGAGCTCTGACCTCCAGCCCTATCATCACTTAACATCAGGTATAGTCAGACCCCCTACAAGGTGGACCGACGATCTGGTGCGCGGTTGCGGGAAGCCGCTGGATGCGGGCAGCGCAGGACCGATCGTTGTGGAGATCCTTGGGGTAGGCCTATGCCCAGCAGTAGGCGTTGTTCGGCTGACATGATGATGAAGAATAAGTGCTACCCCGTCGTGAAAAAAGAGTACTTACACAGACAGCCAAGAGACAAAGGCGAGCGTGAACAGGGACATCACCATCGCCATGGTCCTGAAGGGGAACAGCTGCGTCTGGGTCTCCTCGTCCCAGCCGGGGTAGTAGATGAGTGGACGCAACCCCATCAGCTTCTCGCCGCCCGACAGCCGCACCAGAGCCGCCACGATGTACGCCGCCAGCGAGTCGTATCGGTGTGGAGATCCTTGGGGGAGGCCTATGCCAAGCAGTAGGCGTCGTTCGGCTGACATGATGATGATGATGAAGGATAAGTGCTACCCGGTTGTGATTAAATGAGTACTTACACAGACAGCCAAGAGACGAACGCAAGCGTGAACAGGGACATCACCATCGCCATGGTCCTGAAGGGGAACAGCTGCGTCTGGGTCTCCTCGTCCCAGCCGGGGTAGTAGATGAGCGGGCGCAACCCCATCAGCTTCTCGCCGCCCGACAGCCGCACCAGCGCCGCCACGATGTACGCCGCCAGCGAGCCGTACGTGTTGCAGTGGTGCTTGAAGTGCACCACCATCAGGAGTTGTGGGAACAGGATCACGTACACCAGGTCCGAGCACATTGACCTGGAGACCACAAAGCGGTGAATTGCAAGCCTTGAGTACGTACGCGGTACAATAGGGTGTTAGGGGCACCCTTGCAAAAACTTTAACCATGGCTTCAGACTATCATGCTGAACAACGTACAGCAAGAATTTTTTGTCGGAAATGAAAAAAAAAGTTGGACTTTTCATACAAATTTAGCAACTTATCGGGACATTTTGTATGGAGAGTCGAAATATTTTTTTCATTTCCGACAAAAAGTCTTGCTGTGTGTTGTTCAGCATGAAGGCCTGAAGCCATGATTAAGGTTTTTGCAAGGGTGCACCCTGTATGTATGTTAGACCTTAACGAAGGTCATCGACCATTCCTAATAGCTTTGTAACTGACCAAGGCCTGTAGCCAAAGTTACATCTTTATGTGGCGAAACGACAAATATATTCGTTATCGTCTTTATCAACAACTAATCACCAACAATCAACTTGCGGTAAGACCACGTGAAATAGCGCAGCTTATGCCAATCCGCCAATCCCTGCATACATTGAATTTCTTTCAAACTTCGTTATAATTTTTCAATTGTTACTTTGGCTAAGGCCCCAGAGGGCCTAGACAAGTGGCTTTCTATTAGCGATATCGCCAGTAGAGTAGAGAGAAAATGTATGGGATCGACATAAGCGGTCACGTGATATTTGATCGCTATTGTCAATCCCACACATTTTCTTAAAGTTCAAAGTTCAAAGTTCTTCATTGCATCATGTTGTTATAAAGATGTTACAATACATATAGACACAAACATGACCCTGCAACGGCGTAGCAATTACTTATAAATAATCCATATCCATCCATTCTTTCTATTCTATTGGCGATATCGATAATAGAAAGCCACTTGTTTAGAGGGCAGTCAACTTTGGTTTAATCTGCCAATGTGAGATTGGACGACAAAAGATTGGTCGTCAAAAAAATATATATCGATTTTACCGCTGCACCAGATAGCTGAATTAAGATAAACGCCAACAGTCATACCAATCCGAACTATCTTTGCGATCATAATAAAATTACAATACCTAATACGTTAGAAAAGTTATTACTAAAAGATTATATTTCTTCAGTTCCTGTTATGTACCAGAAACATCTTATACTATAGATGTATTGCTTAGCATAAAGAATAAGGCTCTAACTCTATTAATAGGCTCCAACAATACTACGGGACTAATGGATTATGCCAAGCGTGGCCACAAACTTCCGACCTACAACAAAATACTTAGCTACTTTTGTCGTCATTTGATGGATCTGAACTACCGCGAAACTAGGTAATGAACTTTCTTTATGCCCTAGTATCATAAAAGACATAGGACTAGCGACCGCACGCAGCTTTTAGACTAATCGGTTAATGATCACGGTTCCAAGGTCCACTACGGCTTATCGAGCGATCACGTTCGCATTTGCTGCCACTTACGACACCTATATGCGTTTAAGCAGTAGATGAATGTTGTGTATAAGAAGCAATAGATTGACAATAGTTTTTTATTATGTCCACACAGTAAGATTGTATAACTGATGAGTGAGCTTGTTTGATTGATTTTCTTGTTTGTTTTCGAGATTCTAGGCCAGTTTATGGACTATTTATCACGAGACACACTACACAAACATAAAACCTTACACAAAATATCAAATGACGGTTATTTTTAAACTTTTTCGAATGATCTGATGTCTTAAGCCCTCAAGCTACCAATACTGAGACACAGCATAACAGTGATTGCAGTACCTACGACAATGTTAATTTCTTCTCACTCTGCCGATAGTCCAACAAATTCCAATCGGCCCAATCACTGCAAATGCCCGGGAATCCGGGAGTAAGTTTAATTAGGTTCTCGCCGCCGCCGGCCGGCCGGCAGATCACGGGGACGACATACGTACACATATTTATACTGTGTTCAGTGGCTGTACCTTAATTACATCTTAGCCAAAACGTAAGGGTTGCCCAAAAATAATTAAATCTCAATCATGTGTTTAATTACCTAACGTAAACTTAAGTAATACTTGGTCCCACCCCGAATCCTTATTTCAAATTACTTTTACATCTTAAATTTTCTTGAACTAATGTTTGTTTGCACTAGGGGCTCAGAAATAACTACTAAGTACCCATTAGCATGGTGTGTTTATTTTTTTAAATGTTACCACATAAATTTTTCGTAAACAAAAATTTGTAAATCATGGGGAGCGTTCTATTTTGTTTTGAGTAATATATTATGAACTATCAAGGCCTAATCAGACGACGGACTGTCCTCCGGGTACTTTTTTGTCCATCGATATAGATCTCGTATAAATTGTATCGAATAACGCACACGATGAACTACCGCCTATACCGCCTATACTACTATGAAAGTACCGCGGACAAAAAGTCCGCGAAATTACCGCGGACACCGAGAGACTGGACCGGATAAAAGTTCGAAAAAAATAAAACGAACGTAACTAGGCACAACAACGGACACAACGAACTTTAGTCTGCACTGAGCGCTCGATAGTGAAGTACGTTTCCGGGCAACAAATGACCGCACACCGTATGCAATGAGTCCGCGACAAGTCCTCGGAGGACATATTTTGGACGTACAGGGACTTTTTGTCCACCGAGGACAAAAGTCCCTCGTCTGTTATGCCTTCAGCATTGAAATAATCGTCCATTATTGTTTCCCAAGTCAAAAACGCAAGCTTCCGAAATAAAAATAGAATGACAAAGTGTCCGTCTCAGTGACCTCAGTGAGTGAGTTAATTTTACAAGCTTTTATTTAACTTGCAGTGTATGTATGCATGCATGTAAGTATGTATGTCCGTTCGTCAAATCTTACAAGCCTTATTTGACCCACTTCCCTGTGTCCAATTGAGCTGAAATTTTGTATGCAAGTTTGGTTCCGATGACAATGCAATTAAATATATAATCAGTATAGTTATCAATTCAGAATTCTTGCAAATTTTCAAGTTCTATATTCTTGTTTTGTTGTGATGGTTACTTGACACATTGTCAATGTACCATAAAGTTATAATCAGCGAGCATTCAGCGAGCGCAATCTTCATAGAGTGCGTGTCAGATAACTCTGCGACTGGGGCGTTTTTGGCACTAGTTGTACATTATTTTGTTCTAAGCTTATGGAAAATATTAGTATTCGGTTTTGACCCCGCGCAAACTTATGGCGTTCCCCTTAATTGGTTTCGGAGTTACTTGACCGGACGTTCACAGTGTGTCAAAATCAATCAATTAAAAAGTGCATCGAAACCAGTGGAGTTTGGTGTACCTCAGTGTAGTATTCTGGGCCCAACCCTTTTTGTACTGTATATCAATGACATAACTTCCTCCGTTCCTGAGAATGCTGAGGTTATCTGCTATGCGGACGATACTGCTATTATATTCCACGATAAAACATGGGCAGGTGTAGCAGTCCGTGCGGAGGAAGGAATGAGACATATAAAATTGTGGCTGCAGAATAATTTGTTAACACTTAACGTACAGAAAACTAAGTTCCTCTGTTTCCACAAAACGTCTGCAACCTCGCCTTTAATCGCAAAATTGAAGATTCACTCTTGTCTCCCACTTCCAGGACATCCACAGCAACCCTGTTCTTGCGAAACTATATCGAGATCCTCTACCATAAAGTACCTGGGTTTGATTGTAGACGAGAAACTTTCATTTAAAGCTCATATCGATGCAACTTCAGGTCGGGTTCGTAAACTTATTTACATTTTTAAAAACCTTCGCCTGGTAGCAGACATTAATTTGTTAAAACTAGTTTACACCGCTATTTGCCAGTCCATAATATCCTACTGCATTACGATTTGGGGTGGCGCGACCACTAGTAATATCTTAACTGTGGAAAGAGCACAGCGCTCGGTACTTAAAGTGATTTTCAGGAAACCTGTCAGGTACCCTACCACTGCACTATACAGAGAAAGTGAGATCCTCACAGTTCGCGGACTTTTCATTCACAGAGTTGTAGTGCGAATCCATCGCTCTGTTATTAATTCAAAAGACTACAACGAAATGCTAAAAAAGCGTATCTTCAAAGTTCCAGTACCATCAATCACGTCTAGTCATTCCAGAAAGTACAGCCGCTTCCTTCACCCATATATCTACAATAAAGTCCAATCAAATTGTTGTATCAAGAACTCCTCCCCATTCGAAACGAAAATAAGAATCAAGAAATGGCTGGGCTCACTTTCTTACGCGGAAATGGAAAGTTTACTAAGAGTTTCCATGTAATCTGTAAATTAGTCAAGAAATAAATACTTAACCTAAATACTTCAAACAAAATTTTTGATTGATTATAATAAAATAAATATGTTCATAAGTACTGGCATTCCACAAACACCCTTACGAAACATACACACACACACACACACACACACACACACACACACACCCACTCACACACACACTGTTCGAGCATGCGCCTACAAAATTATATACGGCAACGCAAAACTCCAGATTGTTATTGCTACGTTGGAGGCATACCAAACGCCATCTTTTTATTTTTATATTGTCACCCGCACATCAATTTTATACATTGTACGAGCTACACTCGATTACAGTTTTTCCAAAGAATTTTGTGTTATTCATTTATTAATGGCACCATATGTCGCGTAGACATAAATTGGTGGCCCATGAGGGGAACGAACCCGCGACCTTCGCGTTATCAGCATTGGTGGCCCATGAGGGGATTAATCATCAAAAATCAACCAGTTAATCATCAAATACTATTTTTCGAAACATCGAAAATCACCGTGCTAGTTGGTGAGCGTCAGCAGTAAAGAAGTTTAAATCAAGTTATCGGAGCAAAGTCTAAGGCATTGAGGTAAACCATCATCATCATCATCTGCCCGGACCAGTGAAGCAGCGAAAGCATCACACCGCAGCGCAGGCCAGAATCAAGAAATTGAGTTAAGTGCCCTCCCTTGACCTTGTTCCAAACTATTCTCTTCAACAAAATCCATTCAAATCCATTCAATATCGCCTAATTTGTTTACAATTCTATAGATTAACACAGTAATTAACGTTATGTAAAGGTTTTTCTCACTAAATTCATACATTTTCTTGCAAATTGTGCTTTTAAAAGTCAACCGCAGGTAGGTATCTTAGCTACCTACTTACTTACATATTTGTTACCTACTCATTTCGTTCTATTTTTAGACTAGGTATTTTCAAGTTCTTTGCAATAATTCCAAGCAATAACATAAATGATCGAATTAAATAAGTAAAAATTTCTCTAAATTAATTTAAAAATATATTATTTTTTGTTTCAATTCTACCTACTTACCTACTTATTTTTTTTTTTCGAATAGTTTTTTTGTTCCAATCCTACCTAATTTCATTGTGTCATTCGTTATTTACTGTGACTATTTCCCGATATTTTAACCGTTTCGCAATCAAAATATTCAATTCGTTTCCCCGTGCATTCCAGGTGAATATTATCAATACATAAACAGTACTTCATAGCTGTCGCGCGGCTGCTATCACATCAGCTGTGCGCGGTAACCGGTTTGCTGTTTCGAGTGCCGTCAAAACGAGGAGCGTGAGAATTTTAAACATTTTATTATTTGTCTATTAGTTACATTCGCTTTGCAAAATCTCGGCGGACAAAGATGACGTTAGAAGGTTCTAGTGCATCCAATCCAAGTTCTAATGATTCTAAGCAATTAAAAGAGCTAATTATGAAACGCAGTTCAATTAAAGGGCAGATAACGAAATTCAAAAAATATTTAAGTGCTTTTAGCCCTCAAACTACTTTTAATAGCTTGGAAATAGCCGAATTAAACCTTAAGATTACTAAGTTTGAATCTTTGTCGGCCAAGTTTGAAGAGTTGCAAAGTGAGATCGAGGTGTTGAATTTTTCTAATTTGTCTGCTGAGCTCGATGATCGGGAAAGCATTGAGGCCGATATAATATCTTGCATGGTAACTGCCAAGTCTATAATTGAGTATCAATCACAGTACGAAAACCAACAAAGGCGTGAATCTTTATTAAACAATGATACTCAGTGCTTGCACGATCATCACGATTTTTCCGTTAAGCTACCTCAAATCAATATTGCTAAGTTTGATGGCGCATATTTTCGATGGCTCGAATTCAAGGATACGTTTGAAAATTTAATACATAAAAATGAACGCATAAAACCTATTCAAAAATTTAGTATTTATTTTGTATTTAGTTTGTTAGCAAATTTGAGTTGTGAATATTGACAAGTTTGTTGCTAAAATAATAGCTAATAAAAGGTTAGCTAATAAGTTTGCACTCAATACTTAGTGAAACTTAAATGATTTGGGACATTGTTTACACATTGAAACTCATTGAAACTTGTGCTTTGAAATAATTAAAATTAACTTGTTGTGTTGATATCCAAGTGAAATTCAATAGTCAGTGATTCTGAGTGAATTTCAATAGTCAGTGAGTTTTGTTGCTTTCTGATAACCTCCAAATATTTAAGAGTTTGTGTCATTATAAATACTTTGTTGTTGTAATATTGGAATTTTGTGGTTAGTAATAACCTCCAAATATTGGAGATTTTGTGTTATAGTGAATATTTTGTATTTGTTGGTTTTGTTGATAAATTTGTGACGTTACAATGACGGCCTCCTCGGCTAAAGCCAAAATACGTTCTGAGTTACGGTGGTTAGCTTCTGCGGTTGCGTTGTTGGATCGACCGGATAGAACGGAGGCCTTGTTGAACAGATACGTAGATCTGCCCATACGTTTGGCTGTTGTTGATGAGCAGTATGCCTTATTTTTGGAAAGGACTGTTGAGGCCGAGGTGGAAATGCGACAAGAAGTCGGTTTGGATGTGGACCAGTGTTATGATTTTGCGGACAGAATTACTCAGGTGGCTCGACCTTTGCAAGTGGCAAGAGAGAATGAACCGAGCCCGTCCCCGGTCACATCTAAGAGTATGCCCCCTCTCTTTGCTAGATTGGCCCCCTTAGACTTAAGGCGTTTTGCTGGTCGTCTAGAGGACTGGGAGGGCTTTATTAATATTTTTGATAGTCTTGTACATGCCCGGGACGATTTGACCCAGGGCCAGAAGTTGGCTTATTTCTTATCCGTGTTGGAAGGGGAGGCCCTTGAATCGGTTCAACATTTGGCCCCCTCGGATGAAAACTACCCTATTGCTAGGGATTTGTTTGCCCGTCGGTACCAGAACGTACGACGTCTGGCGGACAACCATGTTGCCGCCATTTTGAATTTACCCCGCGTTGCCAGCGTGATGCACTTGAGAGTGGCTTTGTTGAATCCGCTGTTGGTGGCCTACAACGCATTAAAAAACTTAAAACTCCCAGTGGAGCAGTGGTCGTTTTTGTTACTGCACATTGTCCTGGGAAAGTTGCCGGACTCTGTTAAGGTCCGTTTTGAGCAGCAGTATGGTGGTGATAGTGCGACTTATCTGCCACCCTTCTCGGACCTCTTGACGTTCCTGGAAGGAGAAAGTAGACTGGCAGATAATTCCTCTCTGGCCGGTCCTATGGGACCCGAACGACCTGTGCCACAGAGTAGATCCCCCACCGGACCCCCCCGTAGGGGGCGTATGGCCCCTCGCGCGCCCGGCCGCTATGCCGCCGTCCAGGAGACCGCCCGCTGCTTGTACTGTCGGGAACCGGGTCACAGCACGACCCGTTGTGATAAGTTCCTCGACCAGCGCGTCCAAGGCCGTCGAGCGATCGCGCGACAACGGACATGGTGCTACTCGTGCTTGGGCCTGCACATGCAGCGCGAATGTACCCAAGCGCACCCATGCCGCTTTTGTAAGGGCAACCACCATCCCCTCCTCTGCATGAACAGCCCAGAGGGCGGCGGAGCGCCGCAGCGTGTCGCTGCAGGATCACCTCGTATGGGTGGGGGTCTCGGACCCCCCGCGGTGTTTGCATCCCGCAGCAGTTCTAGTGGCCACCAGAGTGGCCCCAGACGCTCTCCGCCACGTTTGGACCCTCAAACGGGCGGGGGTCCCAGGGACCCCCCCATGGGAAACCGATCCCCAAGGATGGGGATGAGTTATGCGGGCGTTGCCGGAGGTCGTAGAGGCCCCCCGCAACGTTTTGAGCCTCGCACGGGCGGGGGTCCCACGGACCCCCCCATGGGAAATCGGTCCCCAACTAGGGGGTTCGATTTTGCGAGCGATGCGGGAGGTCGTAGAAGCCCCCCGCAACGTGTTGAGCCTCGCACAGCCGGGGGTCCCCGGGACCCCCCTTCTGAAAATCGGTCACCGTGCCCCCGCGACTATGGGGCGACGTACACGGTGGATGCTAGGCACCGATTCTCGCCGCCGCTCGCCGAATACCCGCGTTTGGAGCGGCGCCCGCCCCGTCTTCAAGGGGCCGGGAGATATAACCCGCCTGATACCGGGCGAATTGGACGTAGGCAGTATGTGGGAGATTGGGACCCACTGGATCGCTATGAGCGACCCCCTTACCATGGGGGGACGTCTGGGGACCCCACATACTAGCAATCAACGTGTTTACGGTCGATTGTAGCCACCCCTCCAGAGACCGTTTTGTTGCCCACGGCCTCTGTACTTGTCAGGGGATTGAATGGCGACCTTGTGGAAGTTCGCGCCTTGTTGGATTCCGGTGCTCAGGGGTGTGTTGTGTCATCTTGGTTAGTTAGGCGGTTGGGCCTCAAGGTGCACCCCCACACGGAAGGCGTGAGAGGTGTTGGCGATGTGAAAGTCCCCGGGTTGTTAGGGCATGTTGACTTCACATTTACATCACGTAATAAGTCCACGCCAGGCATTAAGACCTCGGCGATTGTGTTGGACACAGTTGTTGGCCGTCAACCTTCAGTTGACTTGGGACCGAGTATGTTGTCTTTGGTGTCTGATTCCCCACTCGCCGATCCGGGTTTCTTCCGCCCAGGCCCGATTGATGCTCTCCTTGGAGCCGATGTCCTGGGGCGAGTTTTGTTGACGGGGAGGCGAGTTTTGCAGCCGGATGGCTTGGTGGCTCTGCAGACGACACTCGGTACAGTTGTGATGGGCCCTGCTCGCCGCGTTTTGGATTCCCTTGATGAGGATCGCGGTCTTGTTTTTGATGTGTCTCTCTCCGAAGTGGTGCAGAAGTTTTGGGAGGTTGAGGAACCTCCACCAGCCCCGCGGGTAGACCCAGTAGCGGATGAATGCGAGTTGTATTACCAGAATAACACTGGTCGCCTCCGCTCTGGTCGTTTGATCACCCGTCTCCCCTTTCGTGCCGGCCGACCTCCTCTGGGCGAATCCCGACCGCTGGCGGAGCGTAGGCTAGTGGCGATGGAGCGTCGCATGAGCGGGGATCCGGTCTTCCGCCAGAGGTATGTTGAATTCATGCGGGAGTATGAGGAGTTGGGGCACGTGTCCGTGAGCGATTTGGATTGGCGCTCCGTTGAGCACTTCTTTTTGCCGCACCACGCCGTTTTGAGATCCGGAAAGATTCGGGTGGTCTTTGGCGGTTCGGCTCCCACCTCTACTGGAGCGTCCTTGAACCAGTGTCTGCATGTAGGTCCCAAGCTGCACACGGAGATCTCAGACATTTTGACCAACTTCCGGCGGCACCAAATTGTATTTATGACTGACATCCGGATGATGTTCAGACAAACGGTCATCCATCCAGAGGATAGGAGGTACCAATTGATTTTGTGGAGAGAGAGTCCTAGGGACCCCTTGTTGATTTATGAATTGAATACGAATACGTACGGTTTGGCTTCGAGCCCGTTTGTTGCGATTCGTTCTTTGTTGGAGTTGGCCGAGAAGGAGCGCTTGAGATACCCTCGCGCCTCCGCCATTTTGGCCAGTGACGTCTATGTGGATGACATTTGCACGGGCGCCTCATCTGTCTCAGAGGCGATTGTCCTGAGAGACGAACTCACCGCCCTTTTGAAGTCGGGAGGTTACGAGTTGAGGAAATGGATATCCAACTCGCCTGATGTACTGGTAGGTTTGCCCGAAGAGCACCAGCAGGACCCCCACCTATTCGAAAATGTTGATAATCCCCATGTGGTGACCGTCCTTGGCGTACAGTACAAACCGGTCTCTGACACGTTCACTTATTGTGTGGATTTACGACCACCGAAAGTCTGGACCAAGCGTTTAGTATTGTCTACTGTCGCACGTACCTTTGACCCCAATGGGTGGATTTGCCCCGTGCTGTTTATGGCCAAGTGTTTCTTGCAACGGTTATGGGCTTCGGGTGTGTCGTGGGATGAACCCCTCTCGGACGAGTTACTCCGAGATTGGTCGAGCTTCGTTTCATCCCTCCCCGAGATTAATGAAGTGCATTTGCCGAGGCTATTCCTCCCTTCTGAAAATTGTAAAGTTACTCTTCACGGCTTTTCCGATGCCTCCGAACGTGGATTTGCTGCGGCCGTGTACCTCCGCACCGTTACTGTTGACGGAGTTGTTGCTGTGCATCTGGTGATAGCGAAAAGCAAAGTCGCTCCCCTTCGGACTCGTCATACGATCCCGAGGTTGGAATTGTGTGGAGCTGCCCTCCTAATGCGTTTGTTGAACCACGTATGGCTCACATTAGGTCGATCTATTAAGATACAAGAGGTTTATGCTTGGACGGACAGTCAGGTCGTCCTTTGTTGGTTGAAGGCTCCGGCGCACACCTTGGACGTGTTTGTGGCCAATCGAGTGTCGCAGATTTGTAATTCCGACATCGAGTTGATTTGGAGACACGTGCCGGGAACCATGAATCCCGCGGATTGTGCGTCTAGGGGTTGTGCAGCCCCAACCCTAATTAACCACCCCCTCTGGTGGGGCCCACAGTGGTTGATGCGGCCTGAGTCGGAGTGGCCGCCCTCTCCAGCGTTGTCGAACGTAGCCGTTCCTGATATGCGGGCATGCGTCCTGGAGACTAACCCCGCCGGGGAAAAGGATTTGTTGTTGGATCGGTACAGCTCCTTACAGAAGCTGCTTGGTGTTACCGCTTGGATCAGACGTTTTGTGTACAATTGCAGAAACCCACGCGCGAGGCGTGATTCGTCGGTTCTCACTCCGGACGAGCGTAGGGACGCGCTCTTGTTTTGGGTCCGGAGAGTACAAGCTGATAGTTTTGAGTCCGAGATTGAAATTTTGCGTTTAGGCCGTCGCAAGTTGAAGGGCGCGGTATCGCGATTAAATCCCTTCCTGGACGAGAGTGGGCTTCTGCGAGTCGGCGGAAGACTTCGAAATGCGAACCTGCCGTATGGAGCTCGTCACCCCCTTTTGTTACCTAAAGCCGGACATTTGACTCAACTGATAATAACAGATCGCCATGTGAATGCACAACATGCTGGCTGTAATGCTTTGTTGGCCATCTTGCAGCGTGAATTTTGGATTTTGTCTGCTCGTCGAGCCATTCGCACTGTGGTTTTCCGTTGCCTGCCTTGTTATCGATTGAAGGCCGCGACCATGCAGCCCCAGATGGGTGATTTGCCTGCTGATCGCGTCACGGAATGTAGAGCTTTTGCCGGAGTCGCCACCGACTTCGCCGGTCCCTTTACTGTAAAGGCTTCGAGACTGCGTAATGCTAAAACCTATAAGGCGTACTTGTGCGTGTTTGTGTGTTTGTCCACCAAGGCTGTCCATTTGGAAATTGTCTCGGAATTGTCTACCGAAGCCTTTGTCGCCGCCTTGAGCAGATTTGTTTCCCGTAGAGGACTGCCGACATTGATACGTTCCGATTGTGGTCCTAATTATAAGGGAACGTGTAATTATCTTAAGGAAGTAGTTAAGTTTTTTGTTGATAATAAAATAGACATTGGAACCACCCTCTCCCGGCGTGGGATAATCTGGAAGTTTAGCCCTCCAGCTTGTCCGACCTGGGGAGGAATTTTTGAAGCTTGTGTAAAGGCTGCCAAGACACACTTGCGTCGCGTGATTGGAGAAACTATTCTCACGTTTGAGGAACTTGATACGGTATTTTGTAAAATTGAGGCCGTCCTCAACTCGCGACCCTTGTGCCCGTTGTCTTCGGACCCGAATGACCTGGAAGCGTTGACCCCAGGTCATTTCTTGATCGGACAGCCCCTTTTGGCGTTGCCTGAATATCCGATTCAGGATGTAGGATCCCATCGTTTGTCGCGATACCAACTTTTGAGACAGATGTCCCAAAACTTCTGGGCACGTTGGTCGATGGAGTATTTGCATATCCTACAACAGCGCGTGAAGTGGACAGATAAAACCACCCCACCCCAGACTGGCGACCTCGTGTTGATTAAGGATGCTAACCTGCCGCCCCTATGTTGGCGAAGGGGGCGCATTGTTAAACTCTACCCCGGAACTGACGGTGTTCCTCGTTTTGCTGAGGTTTTGGTTCAAGATTCGGTTTTGAAGAGAGCAGTTAGTGGGCTCTCCCGATTACCCGTAGATTGACGTACCGTTCTTAACGGTCCGGGGCGGGGGGATGTTCGGAAAAGATCGACGTTTCTGAACGCGTCTCTAATGTCACGTCAAATTGACATTTGGCTGTCACTTGAAGTTGACAGTGACACTTGATTGGAATTCTTGTTAGAAAAATGTCGGATTAATTTTGCTGAATTTGTTAAAAAAATCGCTCGCGTTGAATGTGCCTGGCATATCGAGTTTGAATAAAATCTTAAATTATCTATGTGATCCCGTTTTGTACGACCAAGGTTTTGACGCCATCCATCGGGCTGGTCGCGGAGTTTTGAAAGAAAGATAATTGTCCACCACGCGCTTTTTGTCGGGACTGTAAATCGTAATAAAAGAGGCTCCCCCGTGTGTGTCATTGTGTATCTATTGCTGAAGCGCCCAGTGCCTTGGGAACGCTGTTATTTGTGTTGTGAGTAAGGTGACTAATTGGTAAGGTCTGCAGAAGAAGACGAAGAAAGGACCCCAGGGGCGCGCGCGCTCCCTTACACCACTTCTGCCTTGGAGACGTTCGACACACAGACCCGTATGTAACCTCACCTTACTTAACATCCTCTCCGCTGTGTATCGCAGTCCAATTGTTCAGTTTACATCCCCGCTGAAACCTAGTTTTTTGTCCGGAGTCTATATTAGTAATACCAGCTTCCACTGCGCTAAGCCGATTCCGCGGATTTAGCAGGGGTGTACTGAACAGCTACAATTACATTCGAACCCTATTAATAACCTAAAGGTAATAGGAATAGGGAACCATCATTCAAATAACGTAGTTGAGAGTTGTACAGCTACAATACAGTCTCTTTGTAGCCAATACCAAACTAATTTGTCTTGTCCAGTCTTAAACGAAATAACTAGCGAGTTGCCTAAGATTCCATTAGATAAAAAATCATTCAAATTTCCAAAGCATATAAAACTGGCAGATCCTGCTTTTGACCAGCCAGCGCCAATTGACTTGTTGATTGGGGCGGATTTATTCTGGGATTTACTCGAAAATCAGGAGTATTCTCTTAGTTTATCAGGACCTAAGCTTCGTAGTTCAAAATTAGGTTGGTTGTTATCAGGCCCAGTCTCTTCAAATCATTTCATAAATAATATTCATAGTAATCATGCGATGACCGATAGTAAAACTCAACTAAACGATATAGAAAATTCATTAACTAAATTCTGGGAGCTAGAGGAGCTTCCCAAAAAAAGACACATCAGTGACGACGATATGGCATGTGAGGAGCACTTTTTGGCTCACACATATAGGCTAGATGACGGAAGATTTTGCGTAAAACTCCCGTTACTAGATTCTCCTGATTGTCTAGGTGACACCTATTATTTAGCAAAGCGACGTTTAGTTAACCTAGAGAGAAAATTTAAAAGAAATCCAGCATTAAAAATTGAATATTCTAAGTTTATTAGTGAATACGCAGAATTGGGACATTTATCTAAGTCATTTGTTTCCCGACCGTACTCCCACTATTTTTTGTGTCACCATGCAGTTATAAAGGAAAATAGCGAATCTACTAAGCTCAGGGTCGTATTTGACGGCTCAGCTCCCTCTTCCTCTGGCTTATCTTTAAACAATATTCTTATGGTGGGCCCTAATGTGCAAGATTCTCTTCTCTCCATTCTTATTAGGGCAAGGCAGTACAAATATCTACTTACTGGCGACATCGAGAAGATGTACCGCCAAGTGCATGTTCACGATGAGGATCGGGACCTTCAGCTTATCCTGTGGAGAGAAGATGAGTCGCAGCCCATTCAAACGTTGCGATTAAATACTCTCACTTACGGAACCGCAAGTGCGAGTTATTTGAGCACACGATGTTTGTTCCAAATTGGGGAAGAGCAGGATGATGAGCTAGTTAAAACTATAATTAAAAGGGATATGTATGTCGACGATTTAATAACCGGTTCTAATGAAGCCGATCAGCTACGTTTTATTCAAAATTCAGTTGCACAAGCTTTAAGCTCCGGTGGCTTCAATTTGAGAAAATACAAAAGTAATCTTCCTAATTTACTAAGTGATACTAGTATCAAAACGCAAGAACATCTTACAATCAGTGAATCAACTAGCACTCTCGGGCTCGGATGGAGTCCCGCTTCAGACACATTAAATTTTCCTATACAAGATTTTTCAAATGACAATACAATTACTAAAAGATATATCATGTCTAATTCATTCAAAATTTTCGACCCACTGGGCATCTTAAGCCCTTGTATTATTATACCTAAAATGCTTCTACAACGTTTATGGCAGCTTAAGATATCCTGGGACGAGCCCGTTCCTTTAGAAATTCAGGAGGAATGGAAAAAATTCGTTAACAATTTAAACTACATCTCTACGCTTGAAATACCGAGGCATGTTATTTGTGATTATCCAGTACGCATCGAACTTCATTCATTCAGCGATGCTTCAGAACGTGCATATGGAGCGTGTATTTACATGCGTTCAATAGACTCAAATAAAAAGGTAACGGTAAGGCTCCTATGCAGTAAGTCTAAAGTAGCACCATTAAAACCCACCACCATGCCACGTCTAGAGCTGTGCGCAGCTTTACTAGCCTCACGGCTTTATAAGACTGTGATGGATGCTCTAAGGAACAAGCCAGTTCAAGTTTACCACTGGTGTGATTCTAGCATCGTACTAGCCTGGCTAAATAGTGACACTAAAAATCTTAAGGCATTTGTGTCGAATCGCATTTGTGAAATCCTAGAGATCACTAAGTCTTCTTCGTGGCGGTATGTGCCCACTGCCGCTAATCCAGCGGATCTAGTGTCGCGTGGTGTGCATGGTAAGCAATTAATTGACCTTGAACTTTGGTGGTCGGGACCTAGTTTCCTAATGCAACCGGAAACCGAATGGCCTATATTAAATACTAAATCTTGTAAGGATTCTTTACTACCTGAAATAAAATGTAATACCGCTGTCAACTCGGAACCATTTATTAATTTTGAAAAATACTCTAATTTAACTATGTTACAATATACATTTGCCGTTGTTAATCGATTCATTTACAATTTAAAAAATCCAAAAAATAAACGATCGGGTAAAATTTCGTTAGCAGAACTAAATGATGCCTTTTATTCACTTTGTCTCATTGCCCAAAAACAGTCATTCCCAGAAGAATATGAGGCACTATCCAAACAACAGTCTATAAATTCAAAATCTAAAACATTGGCATTATCTCCATTTATGGATAAGAATAATTTAATCAGGGTTGGAGGCCGAATCGAGGCGTCCTGCTACTCCTACGACATGAAGCACCCGATATTACTTCATTCATCTCACCATTTAACTAAGCTATATTTTCAGCTTGAACACGTTCGCAATCTTCATGCAGGTCCACAATTATTGCTAGCAACAGTACGACAAAAGGTTTGGCCTGTCAATGGTAGATTTCTAGCGCGTCGTACAGTATCAAAGTGCGTCAGATGCAAGCGTGTTCAGGGGAAAACTTTAACTCCCAAAATGGGTAACTTACCGGCTCAACGTGTAACTCCCAATTTTCCATTTTTGTCCGTTGGTTTGGACTTTGCTGGCCCATTCTATATCCTGAATCGTAAAGGGCGAGGAAGTCGCCTCATCAAATGCTACCTTTGTCTATTCGTATGTTTGCGCTACAAATGCATTCATTTGGAATGTGTCAGTGACCTATCAAAGGAAGGTTTCATTATGACTTTAAAACGGTTTATAGCGCGCAGAGGAAAGCCAGTCGAAATTTTTTGCGACAACGGACGCAATTTTGTAGCAGCCGCCAAAGAGGTAGGCACTAGCGATGTACGTAACTTTTTAAAAAACAGTACTGAACCTCTATCTCATTTTGCAACTCAAGAAGGCATTAAATTTATTTTCTCACCGACATACGCTCCTCATTTTGGCGGTATTTGGGAAGCCGGGGTTAAATCCGCTAAATACCATGCGAAACGTGTTATCGGCAATTCTCATTTAACCTTTGAGGAAATCTCTACATTGTTTTCTCAAATAGAGGCGATATTGAACAGCCGCCCTTTATATCCTTTATCGTCCTCTCCTAACGACTTTTTACCTCTAACTCCCGGGCACTTTCTCATCGGAAGACCGTTAAATGCGCTGCCGGCTCCCAATTTAGAAGATGCGTAAGAACACAGCCTGAAGAGGTATGCACGGTTGGAGCAAATTCATCAACACTTTTGGAGAAGATGGTCCAAAGAATACTTGACCGAACTTCAGCAGCGTTCAAAATGGCGAAAGGACACCTCACGACTCAATGAAGGCGATCTGGTCTTGCTTCACGAAGACAACACGCCTCCGCTAAGCTGGCGACTCGGAAGAGTGGCTCGTCTATTCCATGGAGCCGACGGAATCGCACGTGTTGCCGACGTAAACACTACAAGAGGATGCGTCAGGAGACCATTAGTCCGTTTATGCCCATTACTTACTGATGACGACACCACACAGGGTTGAAATTTCACCATTTCAACGAGGCGGGAAGATGTTCGAGCATGCGCCTACAAAATTATATACGGCAACGCAAAACTCCAGATTGTTATTGCTACGTTGGAGGCATACCAAACGCCATCTTTTTATTTTTATATTGTCACCCGCACATCAATTTTATACATTGTACGAGCTACACTCGATTACAGTTTTTCCAAAGAATTTTGTGTTATTCATTTATTAATGGCACCATATGTCGCGTAGACACACACATCCACACGCAAACACAAATGTCCATTATATTATCTCAATCTGTTTCCAACATTTTTCACTTTTCTAAAGTAAATATTTACTGACGATTGTCGCGTTATATATAAATTTTGGTAACATGTGACAAATGATTGTCTACATGACAGGCCTAGCCTAGTGTAGAAATCACTGTAACTCGATGCCTTCGAATCGTTTGTCGGTGCAATGTTAACATCATGCAATGCTATGAATAACTGCCTACCTATGTATCTTAATGTTAATGTTAATGTTGTTAATAAAGATTTTATTATTATTTTATTATTATTATTATCTGGCGCACACTCTAAATTCAACTAGTAATAGAACACACGTCCCAACTCGACACCCGATTTGAATTGGTTATTTGAGAAAGAACATGAGTTGGGAGGCAAAAAACTGTCTGTTAAAAACACATACCAAGCAGTAAAAATGTTTGATGCAGTTTTGAAAAGTATGCTACGAGTATAATATACTATTTACATAAATTTGAGATTATCAAATTATTATTATTTCTATTAAAACAATAATTTAAAGTCCCTGGACCTAGGCTTTTTCTCATTAATTAAAAATGAAGTTTCCCTGTCAGTTACAGGCCACTCGAAATAGTTTTGAAGAATTTTTCGTCATTCTTTTGTGACAGGTACGGTTCAATTTTTTTCAAATCCAAGACCTTTTTTTGTTAATAGGTCTTTTTCTTTACAAGCCCATTGCATTGGCAAATCCAGGTGATTTCTGTGGGTATTTGATAAGAAAAAGTGATGTAATACAAGGCCTTGTCCAGTGATGTGATACAAAGCCTTGGCCAAGGCCAGATTTGGTGCAGCTTTTTTTATTTGATTTGATTTTGATTTGGTGTGAACGTGTGTAGCACGGATTATATTTGCTTTACAGCAAAGTTCGTCCGCACCAAATCGGCGGTTAGGTCTGGTCTGGACGTTTGTAGCCTATCAGACCCTACTAGGTGTCACTCATGTGTCACTTTCCACCATGTAATACTTCCATGCTTTGCACATAAATAGTTCACTAAAGTATACGACAGATGGCTCCAAGTTAATACAAGCATTAGTCTACCTACAGAAAAGAAAAATCCTTTTTTTCTATAAGTAGGTATACTATGTTTATCAACTTTGATAGAAACTTAAATGTGTCTTGTTATTACTTATGTATTTGTTTTTGAAATACTTACTAAAATTTACAGCTGAAAATCAGCGTTTGCTTGCGTTGCAAGACAAGTAATATGACGCTGAGCTGTGACCATTGAGTACTGCTGCGGCACACACACACATTTTTATTTGGAACTTTTTGTCTTATTGGGTCTAATTTGTGTTTTCTATTCTTGTTCGTAATACAGTGCTACCTACTTTTATACCTATGTAAATATACCTTGTATTTAATGAATATGGTGTGTGTCTGTAGTAAGAATCTACAATCCCTTTTTGGTGGTAAAATATATTTGTGTGTTTGCAGACTTGATGCAGTTGAAGAGCTAGACTGTAATAAATTAACTGGCAAACGACCATGCAATAATGATGCATTAAATGAAATGAAGCGACTTACAAACACGTCCAATAATAACTAAAAATACAAAAATAAATTATATTTAAAAAAACCTTTTATTTAAAATCAAGCTTTTATTCAAATGTCCTAAAAAGAATAAAATAAATTTTGTATCAAGTCAAAACCAACAAATTTATTACATTAAACAATCTATATGTTTTAAAAGCTTGTCGCGAGATTTTATTGTTACTGGGCTACTTGCACTAAACACAAATGCTTTTACTTATATTTGACATATGAAATTAAAGCGACAAGCTTTTAAAACATATAGATTGTTTAATGTAATAAATTTGTTGGTTTTGACTTGATACAAAATTTATTTTATTCTTTTTAGGACATTTGAATAAAAGCTTGATTTTAAATAAAAGGTTTTTTTAAATATAATTTTTTATATATTATATCAATTGTCTTTTTGCGTTCCTGGCGTTTAATACATCTTGCAGTTTCTTGTAATAAAAGTATAAGATAAAGTCTTTCATTGCAATAATACGCGCTACAATCTAAAAAGTTATTGCAATCTGAGTGACCCAAAAAACCATTGAAGTGAAACAAAATACATTCAATTATTATTATTTTTCCCTATTGCGGCAACCCTACGCCGCGATGGCGGACCGAGATTAAATTTCAATTAGTGTGTACCTACACTCCATTCGGCTATTCCTCTGATATTTACTTATTACAGTTTGCAAGTGTATCAACTTAATTATAATATTGTTCCTATTCGTTTTAAAATTTATAATTAAAAATGTCCTTATTTCAGAATAATATCCAGATCTTAGGAAATGAATGATAAATAAGATTCACTGGTATTCAATAATAAGTTCACTCAGATTTTCATTCATCATTCATGTTAGTACAGTAACACTATATTTCCTGAGGATCCCCGCAAATGTAGCAATAAAAACGATCACCCGTACATATAGAACTGCCCTATTTATAGAACTTATTGCCTTCGCGTGTCCCCCCACTCCCCCCTTCAGCTGAGGCGGAGTCATCGTTTCAGGCTGCTGAACGATTCCAGTGCGCTGAACGCGGACAGCATTCCAGATCGAGTGACTCAGCAGATTGGAGTGACTCGAGCATCAGATGTATTTGCGTCGTGATCCGCCCTAAATGTCAACGTAGCGTGCCGGAAAATAAAACTGACTGTGTCGCAGTTAATTTGGAAAAACTGGAGCGTCATTTGCTAAGTAATAAACCTCTATATAGGTTGATATTGTGGAGAACGGATATTTTAGGGAATCCTGATTTTTCCGCTCATTTCACGTTACGAAATCTGAGTAGAGGTTGTGCAGCTAACATCAATGATTACTTTAGCACTGATTATATCTAGGCACGAAATATGTGTCACTGGTCTTTGACACTAGCTATATAGAAATAAATTCATAGTGCTAAAGATTTGAAAAATGCCATTTTTAACCGACTTCTAAATCAAAATCGTCTCCATTTACCAGCAGGCCATACTGCGATCGCCAACCCGCCTGCCAAGCGTGGCGATTATGGCAAAACCCCCCGAAATGGCTACACACACTAAAAATCGGCCCCCAGTCCCCGGCGGCCCCGCTATTCCTAGCTACGGTAGCGGCTATGGTAACGGCGGACCGACGATCTGGTCAAGGTCGCGGGAAGCCGCTGGATGCGGGCAGCGCAGGACCGATCGTTGTGGAGATCCTTGGGGGAGGCCTATGCCCAGCAGTGGGCGTCGTATGGCTGAAATGATGATGATGAAATCAAAAAGGAGGAGGTTCTCTATTCGTCTGTATGTTTTTTTTTTTGTGTATGTCCACCGATTACTCGAAGACGGCTGAACCGATTGAAATGGTTCAAACGTAATTACATCAGGCTGGTTTCCAAGTTGGTCCCATTTTTTGAAATTTTGAAATCGGTTCAGTAGTTTTCAGGAAATCTTGAAAATACTGTCGTTTTCGTTACCACTTTATGTGAATTTAATACGTATCTTTAGGCATAACTCCTTTGTTTATAAACCGATTTAGATGATTCTTGTTTTGTTAAAAAGGGGATACCTCAAGGTATTTTAACCGACTTTGAAAAAGGGGGTTTTGAGTTTGATCACATACCTATTTACCAGAAAACACGTAAATTGCCTGCACGATGCACTAAAAAGAGTGAAATAAAAATTATTTTTATAAAAAAATAAAACCGCATTCTAAAAAACCACATCAAAAAAGTAAGAAATAATTCCTCACCAAATAAATAACGTAAGTACTTTGAAGTCGGGCGGGTTTTAACAAAAACAACAAAAAATTGTACATGTTTCACGCCCGACTTCAAAGTACTTACGTTATTTATTTGGTGAGGAATTATTTCTTACTTTTTGATGTGGTTTTTTAGAAGGCGGTTTTATTTTTTTATAAAAATAATTTTTTAAATCGTTAGTATTGCTCTACAACCAAGACTAATAAGTAAAATTTATTGTATTCGAAACAAGTAAGTAGTTATTGTTAGAAGAATAACGTTATCTTATAGACACACACACCTTGTTCTATTAGCTATCAACTCGCTTAAAACACACAGAAAAACATAGGTATTTTGAGTTATTTTTACTTTTATGCATTCACAATGCATTTTTTTTTATTTTTGAAAGTGAAGTCTTAGAAGAAATCGACCCGTCTCACAACTAGCAACGATGGGACCCGAACCCACGACCTTTCACTGTCCGGGCGATTACAAAAGTGATAACACAATAATACGAGGGCAAGATCCTTTGCCAATGGACTAAACTGGAATGTTTTTTTTTAATCCACAACTGGGTAGCACTTAGCCTTCATCACACCGGACGTTACCTAAGTGATGATAAGGCTGCAGGTGGAAGCGCAGTACTCCCGGGATCCTCGATCATACTGGCTATCTTGTGTCTTACTGCCGGAACACAATAATGCTGAGAACATCATTGTTATGGCGTCAGACTTAGATAAGATGGTGGTAGCTAGCCAGGCGGACTAAGAACAAGTTCTACCACCAACTAAAATGAATGAATGAATGACCCAAAACTGCAAAAACACGTTAACCAAGTTTAGATAACGACGCTTTGGAAAAAATTGATATTAAGAATCGCGGCCGCGGACTTTCTTCCAGATCTCAATGCCAACTTTCATATAAATAAATAAATAAATAACTTCTTACATTCACACCAATTATCTAAGCCCATGTTAATTTCATTATGGAAAACTTGATAACGGATAAATTATACTTAAATACTTTTTGTTTGTAAATACATACTTAATATACATAGAAAACACCTAGACCAAGACAAATAGACATGTTCATGCACACAAATATTTGTCTTGTTCGGGAATCGAACCCGAGACCTCTGGCGCAGAAGGCAGGTAGCCTACCCCTGCGCCAAATCGGTCGTCAAATATCTACCTACCTACAGAATTCCCATCACAGATTATTACAGATCTTTATCCGAGAAATAGGTACTAGGTATATCTTCACTTTAATATTATGATTAGAAGTAAAATATTGAGTGCTGAAAATTTTATCTGTTCATTAGTTCGTGACTATTTTACTTTGAGTGAATATTTTGATTGTCAAACGTTTTAAGATTAAGGAATGTAGGTAGGTACTTAATTACCTAGATTTGTTAGATTCTATTTTTAATATATTAAATGTTGCATGTCTAAAGGGTGTTGTTACAAAAAAATGTTCTTTACTAACTTGTAACACAGTTTTAAGCAATAAATTATTCTGATTCTGATTCCGATATTCAAATTAAAACAACAGAATTGAATCCAAATATTTTCTTTGTGATACAAGTTTCATGTTGCCAGAGCCAGTTATTTTCGAATGCTAAAAATTTAAATAAAAAGACCGGTAACGAATCACTCGTGTTGCGAACGTTTTCAGTGAATATTCCGTTTTTTAAAAACGAGCACTTAACTACTTGATTTTCAAACAAACATGCTGATTTCATGGTCATTTAAATAAAACTGTCAGTATAGGTATATTTAATACAATGATTTCTGTGACAAATGTGTTTGATAAATGTCTGTTTTTCGATAATCATTTGGAACAACTTTGAAAATCTCTCCACTTTCCTAAACATCCTCAGTGGTGGTTGTGCTCATAAATATGAACAACTTTTACTATGGGGCTTTACAAAGAAAATCAGCTGTTTCATACAAATAATTGTCAATAGCTACTCGACCAGAATGTAAGGAACACCTGATTTTTTTGTTGAGTTGAAGAGTATGAGCACATATCACCAATTAAGAGGTTTTGCGCTTATTTATTAACGAAATGTATTACTTTTTTTATTTATTTCCTGTTTTAAGATAGTTTTAAGTTACATAATCTATGATATCACAACAACGATAAGGTATTGGTTGATTTGAAATTAATGTTTAATAGATGTTTTATTTTCAGATCCTTTAAGTTAATGATTAGCAAACACAGCGATAGTGATCCTGCCTGACTAATGCGCCAATCATCGCTATTTTGTTAAGTTTCATTAAAGTTGGATTTTATACACATTATTTTAACTAGCATAGGTACTAGAGCAGTCGCCCGGATAGCGAAAGGTCGTGGGTTCGAGTCGAGTCCCATCGGAGCTGGTTGTGAGACGGGTCGATTTTTTCTAAAAACTTCATTTTCCATTTTTCAACCATAAAAAAATTGCATTGTGAATGCAGAAAAGTAAAATTTAAAATAACTAGCATTGGTACAACTAAATGATTGAAATTCTTGGGTTTTTTGCAAAAACAGTTTTTACATTTCCATCCGACCTTTATCTTTCAACAAATACACTCTCAAAATGTATGATGTCAGTATAGATGTGTGAGTAAATATACAGACCAACGTCCAACGTTTAGCAATGCATAAAATCGCCTCGATTGAGATGTAGCACCAAACGTCAATCATAATTTGTTCGCCAGGTGAGGATAAACGGCCAACCAACCTCTTCAAATATATTGTGAGAGCTGCTATTACAATTTACGGCAGATAGCTGTACACAAACAACACGTTACTCGAAAATACTTGAAACAACTTCTTTTCACGTTGACTTTTCTCTAATTTCGATTTTAAGGCAGGCATTCCCCAAAATAGGGTATTTAAAATTATGGATTACTCGCAAAACACAAGTACTTAAAACTTGGAAAAATTATATGTTATTTTACAGTTATTTATCTAGTGCTTCCGGTCGTATTTTTTTGATTAGTGATATTTTACTGTGTCAAATAAAATCCCAAACATCCGTCTAATCGTAATCCAAATATCGTATTACTTGCAGTATACTTGGTTTTAGTTAATGAAAAATATACGAAAATAATTGCCTTTGATTAGCCGAGGGATTCCGGCCATGACGGCCGGAATCCCTCGTTAAGAATCCCTCGGAAGTTTAAAAATTTTATTATTTAATTTTTAATAGAATTTTAATTGATTTTCGATTCGCGGGGCGCTCGCGAGTTCACAGTTCACTGCCGGCTGCTGCTGCGTCCGCGTGAAGTGTATCGCGCGCGGCCGAGCAAGCGTTAGCGTGCCTATTTCGGTCGGGATTCATCGCCTTAAAATACCTCACACAAAGCGCTGGTTTGCGAGAATATCGACGTAATTCAAAATTCTGTCAAATTGAATTCTGGATGCCAAACAACCATAAATCTTTGATATTTAATCTACGCCAATTTCGCGCCAGCGTTAGTTAGAAAGAGACAGCGTCATTATTCATTTGAGACAAAACACTCGAAGCGTAGAAATTAAAAAATGCCAGTCTCTAAAATCAATCATTTTTAGTTCCGTCGCTATTCTCGCAAAGCAGCGAAAAATCTCCCTTAGAGGAAGACGGAGTTGATCTAAAAGTTAAAAGTTTTGACTCGATTTTAAATGCCCATTTCCATAAGTAAACAATAATCTATAGTTATGGAAAATTCTATGTAAATCTTAGCATCGCCGCACACGAGTCACACGCAACAGCGACAAGCGCCGTCACTTGAAGCAAAAACATGAAACAAGTGACGACTAGGCGTCGGCGCGGCGCGGCGGGCATCACATCAACCATGTGCGGCGAGTTCATATAACGTGTATGAAACCTACAGGAAATAAGTTTTTAGTAGAAATTTCATTTTTATGACAAGCTTTTTTGCTGACTGTACTTTAATATTGTATTGTCATCTAAACCAAACCTGTATACAAAATTTCAGCTCGATCGGACAATTGGAAGTGGGTCAAGTTAAGCTGGCAAGATTTGACCCGAACGGACATACATACATACCTACATACACTGCAAGTTAAATAAAAGGTTTATATATAATAGTACTAAGGTCGGTGGCGGCGTTTTGTGGTTATCGTCGGTGGCCCGTGTACGGACAGACTTATAAATCAAATAGAGATAGATCATAGTACTGGCCCTGCATGCAAAATTCCTTCGCTCTTGACCACTTAAACCATAAATTAAAGGCACCCAATAAACTTTAGATGTCTCTATAAACGGTAACAATGATCACATCGCCCTTATTTCTTGTTGTTACGGTTCAATTCGGCGTGTGTCACCAACTGTGTCAATGTTCCCATAAGCCCGAATGCAACGGCTCAACTCCCATTAAAATAATATGGAGCCTGCGGTGTCATTAGGCAGCGCGCGCTCGCGTTGCGACATCGCCGATGGGAAATGATACTCATTGAAACGCGCCGATGCCACGCCGCTCTAATCCATTCACGTTTGTAATCAGTTTCAGCGATAAACATATGGCGGAGGATGGAGACTGGATATTATGCCCTTGACTAATACTAATAAAATTGAGCTGGTATCTTTAAGTTGTCCTCACAAAAGGCTGTAGTGTGTGTACTAGGTACTTATATGCGCACACTCATCTCTCTCTAATATCTAGGGAATTGTAACTTATAATAAATGCCATTAATGCCAGTCAGGTGTTGTTATTTAGTCGTCCCGAACCGCCCACATTGCAAGGCGACCAATGTAATTCAGGAGCTCTGTTTTTCTGTCCCTCCCTCCTAGATTACCCTTTTAAGTGAAACTAATTGAATAGGAATCAAATATTTTGACATTACAGCATGACAATTTAGCGGCAAGCGTAAAATCTCGATGGCAAACCAAATTCCAAACAGTCCGCTTACAAAGCTTTCTCTGTGTCCAGTCTCGATACACATCAAATGGTTTTCTCAAGACAAGGCTGAAATCCTGACTAAACTCTGCCGAAAAACTAACTGTGACATTCTTTGCATCCAAGAAACCCACCGTGACTAATAACAGAGTCGTCCACAAATAAATGGACACGTGTATATCGCCGAGATCCCCTTATAAAGACTAACACATAATATTTGATTGAATTAGGCGTCACCCGGTGGAAGTCCCTAACCATTATGAAAAAGAATTATACTCGTATGTAGACTTCCGCAAAAAGTACAACATGAAATATGCACCGCCCGCAAAAAATTGGACATGCACACCACAAAAATACCAGTGCACAATACCACAGCAATACACTTTGCACCCTCACCGATTAGACTACTCTACACGTGATTCGCCTCAACCTTGGGCATCCTCAGGAGTTAGAGTAACCAGCACCTAACCAGTTCGGTGCTGGTTTTTGCACGCTCTAAGCACCGAACCAGTTAAAACAACTGTGGAATAATCGGTCTTGAATCTTGAAACCTTCCTATTTCAAAAACAATTGCACAATAAATTAATGGTTAGAAGACATATCACCCGACGAGAGTTAAAAGATGTAAGACTAAGACTCACCAGAGCCCATAGATAGAGGGAATGGTGAGGGCCATGGCGGTGGCCAGCACGCCCACCACCAGGATGGAGACCCGCATCACCCAGATGATCTCCATCTCCGACGCGCGCTGCCGGAAGATCAGCTTGTACACGTTCCTGATGACAATGGAAACCAGGATAAAGTTCTGTTCTGTTAAAATGCAAGGATTTCCTATGATACTTCCGATTATCAAAAACTACAATACAAAAATAGACTATTGTGAGATTTGGTTTAAATTATATATAATTTTTCAGTAAATTCGTTCGTAAAGAAATTGCAGACGAAAGTGCTGTATATGCTATGCAACGAAAACAATGACGTTGACGATGAGTTGCTATTCGAAAGCTCAACTTGTCCTATGGCTGGTGCGGGAGAATGTAACAAACAGTAAGAGTAACTGTAACTGAATGTATCACAGCTCTTCGGGAGAACGGCTCAGGCCGCTCCCGGAACGAAGGCACATGTTAGGCGTCAGAACATCGTTTCACAGCGACACACATAGGTACGGCCCCACTTTTTACGTGGGCCGTAAGGGTCTCTCGAACAGCTGCGAAAAACCAGCCTTAATAACATGATGTGAGTGAGGAGTACCTGGCGAACATGGAGGAGGCGCTGAGCACGCTGGAGTCCGCAGAAGACATGACGGCTGCAGAGACGGCGCCAAGCCCAAAGAAGGACACGAAGTCGGGCGTGAGGTGCTGCAGCACCAACGGCAGAATCATGGACGTCTGGTTCTCAGGCAGCTCGCCGTTGGGGGTCAGCGGCCCGCGGTAGTCCGTCTCGTTCCACGCTGTGAGGACAATCAATAATCATGAAAAACGTTGAACGACAAGGCAATAAGCACAACAAAAGCAGTCTACTGCTATAGTCCGCGTTTCACCAAGCAGTAACTGCACATGTGCTCAGCGTGACAGGTGATGATCCCGTCGCCGCTATAAGCTGTTGGAAGTTTGTGCAGTTCTTAGTCCATTAGTTGCCTTTTACGGCGCCCAAGGGAAGAGATGAGTTGGTAGTATTCTTTTAACGAGCTGCTACCACACGGCTCAAATAAATATAATCATTAAAACCATTTTTAATGACCCGCTGCTGGTCCAGACCTACCTCAGAGATTGATAATAAGTTGGAGGTGGAGAAGTACATTTAGATAAAGTGGGAGGTTCGAGTCCCGTCTCAAAAATGTGATTTTTTTTCAGACGGTACAGCTATAATGTTACGTTTGCTACACACACATTTGGGTCGGCGTTAATCATTAAACAGAATATTATGTACCCTCGAATTGACTATCCATCGGGTGGATATATACGTCTCGGGTAAAATGGTACGTTTTATGCACTATTTGTACAATCTACTATTTTTATAGTTAAGATGGAAATCATTCGATATCTATCGGGGAATGGACAACAAATCTCAACTTGGTAAAAAACCAACATTTCGTAATAGTTTAAAGATGAAGAACAGTATTAATTAGTCTACTAATACAAGGTCTCCTGCCGTAGGATTTGCGAACCGATGGCGTAGCTTCGTTGACGTTTATAAGTGTTGTTAAACAAACCTAAATTGAATAAACGATATTGAATTTTGAATTTTTGAATTTTGACTACAATACTATTACATTTACATCGCAAACAACGAAGAATGAGAATACAAAACACTGCAATTGATATTATTTTCTACCTATATAACGATTCACAGCACGATGCAAATTATTTTACCTGCCAATTATCGCAAGAGGCAACAACTTAGATGAAAATGATCATCGTAATCCCGTAGTTACGGAGCGATGTGACGTGACCGTGCCGACGACGTGACGAGGAGACAAACCGCCCCATTAATGCAACAATTTACTAAACAAATCGAGTGGAGGAACTTCGTCGATCACATACAAAATAAGATTGTACATACGTCACGATTTTGCAAGATCAGCTGACGCTTTTATTATGCTATCCAAATAAATAATAATAATAATAAATAACGTCTTACAATCACACCAATTATCTAAGCCCATTTTAATTTCATTAAGAAACTGTATCATGGAAAACTTGATAACGGATAAATATATACTTAAATACTTTTTTTGTTTGTAAATACATACTTAATATACATAGAAAACGCCCAGACCAAGACCAAATAGACATGTTCATGCACACAAATATTTGTCTTGTTCGGGAATCGAACCCGAGACCACTGGCGCAGAAGGTGGGTAGCCTACCCCTGCGCCAAATCGGTCGTCAAAGTTAATGTTCTGATTTTTTTAGTTTCAGATTCTGAATGTGGCACAAAATTAGCATGTTTTATAGGTAGGTAAGTACCTAATTGTTATTAAAACCAATAAAAAATTATCGATCTCTTATAGGTACTACCTACCTAGGTAGTGGAACCGAACTGTCCTGAAAAAGGCACTAATCCCAAACTTTTGCTACCTGTTAAAAAAAAAAGAAGCGCAAGCAACTGTGGAGACTAATGAATCTTGTACACAATAGGAAAAAGTTTAATGTGACTCAAATTCACAAACAGCAGCTCACGTTTCTGCAAATTCTCCAGCTGCAAGAAAAGACTATAAAGAACAGCTGCGCTAGAAACAAATATGAACTTGTTTTCATCTCGCTGTTCTCCCGCTGTAGGGTTTGCGAACCGATAGCGTAGCTTCTATGACGTTCACAAGTATTGTAAAAACCAATCTAAATTGAATAAACAAATTTGACTTTGACTGTTAAACCATATTTTTTCATTTACCTATACTTATACGATAAAAACACAACATAGGTAAGTATTTAAATACACTTTCTTGTTTTCAAAATAGTTACCACTATTGCTGGATACAAATCTTGCGTTATAAAGGTTTTTCAATTTTTGAAGATGACAAGTTATAAATTTAACATTGAGGAAAATATTAATTATTTGAAGTTCATGCACGAAAAAATTTATGGAACTTGTAACCCGTTTAGATTTCAACTATTTTTCGCTGAACTTGGCACCCTTTTTACCTTAATGTTTTCGTCGAACTTAGTGCCTTTTTCACGTTTATGTTTTTAGTGGGATAACTATCACACCATATTTATATCTTGTTCATAGAGTACATTATAACATATAGGAATGGAATACTTTACAACATAATAGGATCTTGTTTTCGTCGTGTGTGGCGTCGGGACTTTGGATATTACATGCTCTGTTTACCATCTAAGCAGCCTCAGGCATGTAAACATGTTTAAGATGTATATATAAACGAATTTATTTATTTGTATGATTGTTAACTTATACTACCTACTCCTTTTTAAATTCAGAATCAATACAGAAGCAACCCTAGTGAGTCAGACAAGGATAGGTATAGATTTTCAAAAACGGTGGGAGCGGTCCTTCTGTAAACTCTTTATTTTGTGCCTATACTTAACTGTATTTATCATAACCCATTGTGTAATTGTGATGGAAACTGACCTTAGTCATACCATGTTAAGGTCATTTTTCAATTTGACGACTCTGTATGAAATAAGACAGGGAGAAAAAAACAACCCTTGGAGTTTCTTGCCGGTTCTTCTCCAAGGCCTCCCGCTGTAGGGTTTGCGAACCGATGGCGTAGCTTCTATGACGTTCACAAGTATTGTAAATAACAATCTAAATTGAATAAACAAATTTGAATCTTGAATCTTGAATCTAGGTACTCATTCGCTTAGCCGGAACTAATAAAATACTCTATTAATTATCTATTTTGACTTGCAGGTATTCACTTGAAGGTTGATACAGTAGCTGAGAAGATACGTTACGTACTACACAGCTAGGTGAGTACCCTGCTGAAGACTAGCTCCGAGCTTACCAGTGGCCTTGGCGATGGCGCCGATGAGCACTGGCGGCAGCGCCATGATGATGCATCCGAACGCCGCCACGTAAGACAGGACCTGCGCGCGCCCCGCCGTCTTGCTGCTCAGCACGCGTTGGAAGTACACCTGCAAACACTCCAGACGCTTCAGACCTTGTCCAGAAATTGAGAATCCGTGCTCTCTCTTCGGAAACGACTCAAACAAACTCAGTGATTGAGGATTCCGGGAGTAGTGCGCTTCCACCTTCAGCCTCACTTAACATCAGGAGTGATGAAGGCTAAGTGCTACCCCTTTGTTAATAAAAAAAACATATTATAATTTATAGGGAAAATGTGATAGTAAAAAACCAGGAGTCCTATAGGTAGCTTTCAGGCGGGATTCAAACCCGCGACTCTTACGCTATGCCTACACAGGTAACATGATGTACTGTAAAATTGTTAATTCCAGCTTGTATCACTTCATGAAATGCAATAAAGAACTTGAAACTTGAAACTAGACTCTGGGGATCCGGCCCGATGCTTTGACCAACTAAGCTACCGATAGGCTTACACGACTCGTTGAATTTTGCTATCACTTTGCTAACGCTGTAAGCCAGCGTTGCTTCATCAATATGAGAAAACCCTCGCAAACAAAGCTACTTATAAATAGGGCTCGTGGTTTTTTACTATCACAATTTTCCTATAACTCTTACAGAATTGCATTGTGAATGCATAAAAATAATTTAAAATCTCATATTTTATTTTACCTATTTATTTCGAAACTCAACCGCTTCTTTACAGTACAATCTAAATTCCATAGATCTTAGTTATTGAATCTTCAGCTAATTACAAAGTTTCCCAACATGATAGAAAACAATGCATGTATCACGAGTAACGCTTTATTGTAGACAGGGTCTTAACCTCAGGCCCAACAAGAGCAAAGAAAAAGAAAAGAGGAAGTACCTACGGAACTTCAAATAAATTCACGGGTGGACCCGAGTATGAAAAGTCGCGGAAAGTTTCACTCCCGAGGGGCTTGCGGCTTAGTCTGAAACTTTTACCTGGGTGGGAGAATTCCTTATATTACACCATTTATCTTTTAATACAATTTAAAGTGTCTGCGGCTTTGGCTTATTATACAGGCAAAACTAGCGACCTAGTTATAGAACAAGGTTTTAGGCAAATCTTCAATTAGGCAAGAAGTGTAAACTCACTGATATTTTCGCAATAAAAATTAAACAATTGCATAAGCAGTTACATTCCCAATATGAATAATATAAATCAAATCCCACTTGGCCCACGAAACTTTTGGGTAAATCGAAAGAAACATTTTACAAATTGCTTTATCTCTTCGTTTTTACCAAGCCATAAATCTCGAGCGTACCTTGAATCTTAAAGGTTCGCCCCTGGCATCGACGTGACCTATTAAAAGGACACCAGTGCAACCCGAGGGGGGAGAAAAGGGGGTGCGCCTCACTTTGTTCAAACTTAATCTTCAATGTTCGTGCCGTGAAATATGGTCTGCGACATTTCTTATTTGTCTCGATCCCCGCAAATAAAAGTCCACTGGACTGAGGTTTTGCAATTTATCAAGTTGCTACAAAAAGATTGATTTGGGCGGGGCGAACTTTCATTAACTAGACCTTGACAAAGACCAAGAAAAAGCCTAATATGTTTGAGTATTACAGGTATTAAGTAAATCGCAAAGGTGGAACAAAACATGACTAACAAGCCCTTGATTTCTTGGATTCTGTGTATCATCAATGAGGTATTAAGGCTGGAATTCCCAAAAAAGAGGGTATTTTAAAATATGGATTACTCGCAAATCACAAAAAATATATGTTATTTTACAGTTATATGTTATTTTACAGTATATTTTACTGTATCAAATAAAATCCCAAACATCCGTAATCCAAATATCCTATTACTTGCAGTAAACTTGGTTTTAATTAATGAAAACTTTTCAAATTTTTTTTTTGTAAGTATAGGCGAGACGTTCCAGCCGTCTTAAGTTATTTTTTTTTATTATTTCATCTTTAATTGAATTTTAAGTGATTTACGATTCGCGGGGCGCTCGCGAGTTCACAATTCACTGCCGGCTGCCGCTGCGTCCGCGCGAAATGTATCGCGCGCGGCCGAGCAAGCGTCCCCTCCCGTCCGTCTCAATATTTTTGTTTTTCCCGCTCAACGCGGATGCAAGTCGTGCCGCTCCAGTGTGGCCCACGACTTAGCGTGCCTATTTCGGCCGGGAATCCTAGCCTTAATGACGAATAGCATCCACATTTAGAGCTAAAAGTTTGTTGTGTCCACTGCCTAACCTGCCACGGAATCCCGCCAAAGATGAGCAGCAACCCATAGTCGATGTAGAACCAGTAGTAGCTTGTATCAATGTGTCCGATCCAGTCCACGTCCATAGAGGACAGCGGCTTCACGTGGTCGTTGGCCCACGCGAACGGGATGCACATCCACAGCCCGATGAAGATGCAAAACAGCTGGATCACGTCCGTGTACGCCACCGCGTACAGCCCGCCGAACAGCGTGTAGAACACGGCCACGCACGCGCTGAAGATCACCGACGTCTTCTGGTCCATGTCGATGATCACGGCGAGGGTGGCACCTGCATTACAACAAGGATTTTATTTTAACCGCCTTCGTGGTCTAGTGGTCACACCACCGACATCTGCATTACAACAAGGATTTTTTTTAACCGCCTCCGTGGTCTAGTGGTTCACACCACCGATTTCAGACCCAGAGGTCCCGGGTTCGATTCCCAGTGGGGGTACATACTGTATTGAACTTATTGCAAAAGATTGCACTTGAAGTTTCTTGCCGGTTCTTCTCGCAAGGTCTCCCGCCGTAGGATTTGCGAACCGATGGCGTAGCTATTTGACGTTCATAAGTGTTGTTACCTCAACCTAAATTGAATAAAAAAGATTGAATTTTGTTTTTTTTTTAATGAATTCGCTTTGGTTGATGGTAGGTCCTGTTCTTAGTCCGCCTGGCTAGCTACCGCCATCTTATCTAAGTCTGACGCCATAACAATGATGTTTTCAGCGTAATTGTGTTCCGGCAGTTAGAGATAAGATAGCCAGTTCCTCAGTGATTGAGGATTCCGGGTGTAGTAAGCTTCCACCTTCAGCCTTATCACCGTGTGATGAAGGCTAAGTGCTACACCGTTGCATATAAAAAAAAGGAATTAAGTATCACTCACTTTGCGCGCAATCACAGTTAGTATTGCTTGATCACGTATATCAGAACAAACATAAAGGTATTATACTCAGTTGTATACAACCTTAACGAAGTATACAAACATAAAACAATAACATCAAAGGCACACAAACGTTTATTGCGGGTGGGCAAAATATGTAGATTATATATACCTATCCGAGAAATCAAAGGAAGGGAAAGAATAATATATTCCACCACCGATACGTAGCTTCTAATAGGTAGCCTCATAAACTTTATAACCACGTTTTTTTTTATTTCACAATGGGGTAGCACTTAGCCTTCATTTCACCTGATGTTAAGTGGTGATAAGGCTGAAGGTGGGAGCGCACTACTCCCGGAATCCTCAATCACCGAGGAACTGGCTATCTTATCTCTAACTGCCGGAACACAATAATACTGAAAATATCATTGTTATGGCGTCAGACTTAGATGAGATGGTGGTAGCTAGCCAGGCGGACTAAGAACAAGTCCTACCGCCAACCAAACCGAATACAACACCCCCACTGGGAATCGAACCCGGGAACTCTTGGTCTGAAATCGGTGGTGTGAACCACTAGAACCACAGAGGCGGTTAGAAAACGTGATTTCAATCAAAACTTAACTTTAACTGAATAAATTACATATTCGCTTATTTTTACATTACGGAGACTATATAGTTAACTATCTCTTCACTTCTAACAAAATTCTTCCTTTATCTATACTATACTAAAATTATAAAGAGGAAAGATTCGATTGTTTGTTTGTATGTTTGTTTGTTTGTTTGTATCGAATAGGCTCCGAAACTACTGGACTGATTTAGAAAATTCTTTCACCATTAGAAAGCTACATTCTTCCCGAGTGACATAGTTAGGCTATATTTTATCCCGATATTCCCACTGGAACGGGTACCACGCGGGTGGAATTTCCTATAATTTTATGGTTTCCGTCGCATTAAATCTAACGTAAGTACATAGCAAAATCATATAGCTGTGGGAGAACAATGAGAAATGTTGTAGGAGCGGAAAGGCCTATTCATAAAGACTTGGTTGTAATGTTTGTCATTTCCTTCGCTAATGTTACTTTACAACGTAATGTTACTATTTTCGCATTATGTCTCAGTTCATGTGTGATATTATAGTGATATTATATAAAGTGATTATAATACTGAAGTCGGCCACATTTTTTTTTTACTTTAATCTCTATAGTCTCGTTTTTTCTCAAACGAACCGTTCATTAATATACACTAACATGGCAGAGGAGCTGACTGCATTAATAGCACCACAAACAAACGTACGGTTATATATAGTTAGACAAAAAGGCTTTACAATAATGAAAGCCACTTTAATTACGTAATGGCGGCGTCACTCTTTAAAATTTAAACGCCCGTCGTGGTGAATGACAACTGGACTTCAGTAATAACTTCTGAACTAGGTACATTTATGTATAGATTGTTGTCTGAATTCGTCAGTCTTTTTCCAATTAACGACATTTACCTCGACCATTACCTCGTTCTTAGGCGTAGGTACATTATACAGATGATCATGCAACCATCGTCATGACTATATCTAACCAATCAATAAATATCATTCAATCATTTTAATTGCCTAAAATAATCATGACTGGCAGCAAACTGACAGCAAAACCTATCGTCTAATGTACCCTTTACCACAAAGTAACTACGCGGGCGGTCGTGCCTTTACATTACGAAACGTACGACTAGAGTCCGTGTCAGATAACTCTGCGCGACTGCGGCTGGGGCGTTTTATATAATAGCATGGCGTAGCGTAAGGAAAACATTAGCATTCGATTTTGACCGCGCGCAGACTTATCTGGCGTGCACTCTACCTAGTATCAGACGCCAGTTGCGGAGACATATCATTTATATCGTGTGACATGTCGAATACTGAAAGTGTACTAAAGTTGTACAGTGTCTGAGACACTGTACAAGTGTACAAATGTATGGGAGATGCGCCTCGGCAACTCGTGGGGTCTCCGCGACTCGCGTATGCCAGACGTCTGCAAGTATTGATTACGAAAAGTAAATGTCGTTGTAAGTAGCCCCATTAGGGGCTCCTTAGGTACAACGACATTTACTTTTCTACATTTATATGACGTAGATAGCTCTGAAGCGTTTTTTTTTTATAAAAACTTCATTCAAACTACAAATGAAACAGACTTTAAATATTTATGATTCTAACAAGACAAGTCAGAACAAGTAGCCGCTTTACAACTCTACGTCTCGAGACAATACAAGACTTTGCACTTGCTGAAAGGGTTCACTGAAAGGACGGGCTTAACGTAATCCCGTATCAAAGTCGTAAACATAAAGTTTACTTACATTTCATATGGCTATTATGGAGCGAACTAGCTGGATTTGTTTACTCTTCACTTACGTTATGTACCAACTACGTAGTAAACTAGCTGTTGTAATTCACTGCAGGCATTTATGTTTTGTAAATACCATACTACTACCTATCACATACAGTAGCTCTAGCTCGAAAAACTGTCGTTATAATAATCGTAATAATATTATCGTAATCGTAATATCTTGTATGAAAGCCAGAGTAGCGCCTCTTTCAGTCATATAATAAACTGAAATTTACCTATTTGATTGTAGCACTTTGACAGCTTCTGAAGGACGACGGTATAGTTATATAACGATAGTTTTCATGCTAGGGGTAGTACTACCTGGGTTGTTACAATTTCGTATACATACTTACACACTACCGTACCGGCTGTATACATACAGGATATTTTTTTTATCAGTGCACAAGTTTTTAGGATCGACTCAGAATCGGTAAGTGAACAACTTTCTCCTAGAAACATGGGTCGAAATACGACAAAATTTTTTGGACTTCCCATACTAAATCGATCACGTGATCAGTCCGATTTGTATGAAGAGTCAAAAAATTTTGTCATTTTTCGACCTATGTTTCTAGGTGAAAGTTGTTCACTTACCGATTCTGAGTCGATCCTAAAAATTTGATAAAAAAATTATCCTGTATATTTTTATCATTTTCTTTGATCCCACGGTAAAGTAAAAGTCATAGCCTTAATAACGACAAAAAATTAAATCACGCTAAAAGACTCCACGGAGACGCTGTATTACTGAATAAAATCAAAGTACTTACCCAAAAGGAAAACAATTAGCCGGAACTTTCCGCAAATACGTTAGGCTTTCGCGTAATTTAGTTATATAGGTACTCTAAGTCAGGCAAACCTTTACGTGCTTTACTCGTTAATTTGGAAGAAAACCTTCTTTTTTATCCTAAGTATTATCAGTAAATCCGTATCTGTCTAGTTCGTTTTACAAGTACCTAGGTTGAGAAAAAGTAGGTGCTCGATAAGAAATCAATTATTACAAGTTCAAGCTCCGTTTATTATTTAAAACGACTGGCTATATCTCAAGATTGTGTTAAGATTAACCGAGCGCAAATAAAAAGTCCTTCACGAGATTAAATTTACAAAAATAGCTAACATGACCCGCTTGTTAACCCTACAAAAGCACAGCACCCCTTATTTGTCACACACGAGTATTATTTGAAGAACAATGGCGTCGCAAGGCCGCCTCGCAAGGACTCTTGACCTATCCTCCACCCTCCTGATCCTAATACTCATTATACCGCCCGCCCAGCGACGTGACACTTCCATGAATACGATGAGCGCGGATTTTGAAACGAAACTTATTACGCAAAACCATTGCTTGCTTTATTTTTTTATTGTTTGCGGCACGCGAACTGGCTGCATAGCTTAAGGTAACGAGGAGCCATTTCTTTCTTGGGGGCGGCAGGTGGCGAGTTCTTACTAATCTGTTGAGTTATGTGTTTAACCTTTTCACCATTCGTCATTCCATCACGTTTTTTGCCATCTAGGTTTTGGAGTGATTGTGACATTGACAATTAGAATTAATATAAAAGTAGATTTTATGCTAATTTAATTTAAACGATGCAAAGATTATTCTCATAGTTATTGTAGAATTGAATTCTAAGAAAAAGAAGAAGAAGAAGATTCTTCTTAGGAAGGATATAGCTTTATTCTGATGTTCAACTCTCACTGAAACAGCATCGGCGCGCACTAGGCGGTAGCGGCGCGCCTAGCTAGGTGACTATAACTAGGCACCTAGCTAGGCGCACCGCTCGCAGTGTGGCCGGGTCGATAGCATGTAATACGTCTGTTCGCTAGGCGTAGTCGCTTGGCTCTTAGTAATAAGCGAGGCTCTTTGTAGTGTGGCCTTAGCCTATGAGCCGCGGAACGCGTATGGCCTACTAGTTGTTAGAAGGCTCGCGCATCCTCTCGAGCTGCCCATCTATTAGTCATTTAAAGGCAAAAGCCTTTAAATGACTATGCACAAAGGGTGGCACATGGCAGCTGAACTGGCCTACATTACGACGACGAAAACTCTTCACCGAGTCTGCAATACCATAACCAAAACTCACCCAGCGCCGCCAGGATGCCGGCCGCCCAGAACACCTCGCCGCAGAGGGCGGGCAGGAACAGCAGCCCGCCCATGCGGCTGCCGAACGAGTCCTGCAGCGGGTCCAGCATCGTCACGTACCCCTGCCGCCGCATCGGGTTCGCGAAGAATATACCGCCTGGTGGGACAAGAAATTCACATTAATAACTTTCAATAGGCACTGGAAAAGGAAATTGCTATTTAAGGCGTAGTTAAAACGCGCTTTGTGTGATTCTAAGGTCTCGTTGTGTCAAGGGTACGCTAGCAGCCGTCTTAATCAAAACCATACCAGCCTCGAGGTGTAGATAGCCTCCGCGGTACCGTTGATGTACCCGCCACCCTCCCACGTCACTGCCAACATCACAATCACCCGAACACCAGCGAGGGCGTAGCCGAAGGGCGCCTGGCACCACACCAGCCCCGAGGTGTAGATGGCCTCCGCCGTGCCGTTGATGTAACGTCGCTGCCAACATCACAATCACTCACCGAACACCAGCGAGAGCGCGTAGCCGAAGGGCGCCTGGCACCACACCAGCCCCGAGGTGTAGATGGCCTCCGCCGTGCCGTTGATGTAACGTCGCTGCCAACATCACAATCACTCACCGAACACCAGCGAGAGCGAGTAGCCGAAGGGCGCCTGGCACCACACCAGCCCCGAGGTGTAGATGGCCTCCGCCGTGCCGTTGATGTAACGTCGCTGCCAACATCACAATCACTCACCGAACACCAGCGAGAGCGCGTAGCCGAAGGGCGCCTGGCACCACACCAGCCCCGAGGTGTAGATGGCCTCCGCCGTGCCGTTGATGTAACGTCGCTGCCAACATCACAATCACTCACCGAACACCAGCGAGAGCGCGTAGCCGAAGGGCGCCTGGCACCACACCAGCCCCGAGGTGTAGATGGCCTCCGCCGTGCCGTTGATGTAACGTCGTTGCCAACATCACAATCACTCACCGAACACCAGCGAGAGCGCGTAGCCGAAGGGCGCCTGGCCCACACCATTTCCGAGGTGTAGATGGCCTCCGCCGTGCCGTTGATGTACCGTCGCTGCCAACATCACAATCACTCACCGAACACCAGCGAGAGCGCGTAGCCGAAGGGCGCCTGGCACCACACCAGCCCCGAGGTGTAGATGGCCTCCGCCGTGCCGTTGATGTAACGTCGTTGCCAACATCACAATCACTCACCGAACACCAGCGAGAGCGCGTAGCCGAAGGGCGCCTGGCCCACACCATTTCCGAGGTGTAGATGGCCTCCGCCGTGCCGTTGATGTACCGTCGCTGCCAACATCACAATCACTCACCGAACACCAGCGAGAGCGCGTAGCCGAAGGGCGCCTGGCACCACACCAGCCCCGAGGTGTAGATGGCCTCCGCCGTGCCGTTGATGTAACGTCGCTGCCAACATCACAATCACTCACCGAACACCAGCGAGAGCGCGTAGCCGAAGGGCGCCTGGCACCACACCAGCCCCGAGGTGTAGATGGCCTCCGCCGTGCCGTTGATGTACCCGCCGCCCACCCACGTCGCTGCCAACATCACACACAGTTACAACACAACCAAACACAAGCATTTCTTCAGTACACAAGATTATTGATATGCTTTCATTTTCTTGTGCACTAACTTCATTTTTTCATTGGCATAAAACACACTTCAACGAATTTAGATATTATCTTATGTTTCTGAGTTATTAAAATTGGTTTAATGACATTTGTTTTACGGAGCTTTGCAGATAAAGGGTCACGAGATGTCTCTCAAGTTCTTATTTCTTTATTCCTTTTTTCTTTATTTCACCATCAGCAGCCATTTCAATCCCGCCGCTGCGATATGAGGAGATTGTTTGGCTCTTACGTATAAAAGGTATAAAAAGTGCGCGCTGTCTATACTTACTAATATTATAAAGAGGAAAGAATTGATTTTTTGTTTGAATTGAATAGGCTCAGAAACTACTGAACCGAATTTAGCAAATTCTTTGACCATTAGAAAACTATATTCTTCCCGAGTGACAAAGGCTCTATTTTACGCTGATATTCCCACGGGAACGGGTACCACGCGGGTAAAATCGCAAGGACTTATTTAGGTAGCTTGAATGACTACCTACATTGAAATATATTATTTGTTTATAGTTACAGCCTAAGCAAAGACAAAAAAATATTTTCATAGAAAAGTGAAAAGAAGCTAAAATACAATAGCAGTTACTAATCATTATCCGTAATAAGCAATTCAACGAAAACAAAAGTATCAGCGTGTTCTATGTTCGGCTAAAATTAAAATGCGAATAAATATCGATTGCCTGGCTGCCTGATTATCTGGTGGGGCATATTCTAGATGTAGCCGGGCTAGCGAGCTCGTAAATCAATACTCGCTGGGACGGATCCAGCCCAAACTATAAATAATAGCCTTAGGGTTAAGGCACTAATATAGTTTGAGCTGGATCCGTCCCTAGCGAAAATGTTGACTATTCATAAGTAGGTACATATATTTATTATGTCTAAGTGAATCAATATTTTTTTATTTTGTTTATTATTTATTTATAGGATTATCGCAACGACGACGACGGAAAGGTGGCACTTAATAAGGGGTAAAATTATATTCCCTTTCCAGGGTATACCTCGTCCTTCTTATTCATAGATGAAGAAACCATAAAAATGCATATCGCTCAAGAATAAGTAGTACTTACCTATGTATAAATTACACTCACGCTTTGTTGGAGAAAGTCTGTAGTAATCTTATACATGCTATTGTAAATAATCAGTAAATGTTTTCTAAAGCTGTTTGACCAAAGCAATGAAAGGTATTTGACGTCACTGTTATTTTTTGGAACCACTCTCTTACAAAGTCATCGCATAAAAAGCATAACATAAATTTATTTGATCTAAAGCAATCGCAATGGCAAGAAACGACAGGGTAAGCCACCAAACGAACCCGAAACGATACAAGTAAAGTTCCTCTGACATACACTACCTAAGTATAAGTACCCTGACGAGGTGACGAGCAAGTAAATCGAGCCCTCGCGGTTTCCCATAAAAACGTACCGTTATTGACTCCCAGTCCCAATCAGTCGGTAAGTAAAACTGTGAAATTACATTTTTATGTATCTAAATTAGTATGGAACCTGAAAAGATAACATGTTGAACGCCATGGGGGACACCATGTGGGCGACAGTGCAATACCCGTTTAGGCCATGACAAAAACAGTATGTTTGGCCAATTTTCGTCTTTGACTTTTATTCATGAAATCGATAAATAACACCAATTAAAGTTATTCTAGTATAAATTTAATCAGATTTTTTCTATAATACCGATAAAATCTTACGTCGAACAAACAGTGTCCCCCATAGCCCGTACTAAAAAAATGTTGTTTTCGTCTCACAGGGCCACGCGGATCGCATCGTCGTCCACGCGCTAGAAGGTACTAATGACGAATAAAACAGTTAAACGTTAAATGGAACATTCCCTTCACCCAAATTATTTATAATTCCGTAAATAGAAAACGAGTTGATTTTTGTTTCTTTCAGTGTTTTAGATACTGAAAACCCGACCGAAATCGATAGTAGGTTTAATCAAATCATTCCCTAGTTTAGCGGTGTTACAATGTGCTTGGTATTCATCTCACTCATTTTAAATCTATTCACTCGATAATTGTGTAACGGGAGATATTATTGAGGCTTTACGCTGACTGAGTGCCCACAATAGTGTTACTAATTACACAACTGCCCAAAAAAACAGGAGTGTATTGTTATTTAAATTTTTACTTTTTGGCATTCACAATGCAATTTTTATTATTGAAAAAGAAGTATTTCGAAATAATCGATCCGCAGATTTTTTCAGAATACTTCATTTAAAATTTTTCTAGAGTGTATTGTGTTTAGTGTTAATCTCAGATCATATTATAATTATGATCTGAGGTGTTAATTTTTTATTTTTTATTTTTTTATTTATAATAGGGATAGTACACAGCTCAAAATAATTTTGAATTACATATTGAATAAAAGATTCTGTGGGCCAATTACGACTATCCAACATATTACATTTTTATGTACGAGAGCGAACACTAAAAGTGTGTCGAAGAGCAAACATAGTACTTACTATCAATTCATGTAAATGTAAAGAAAGAGAAAAAAAAATGTAACTTATTAACTAATTATTACATATTTTAGAGAAATAGTGCCCAAGAGAAGGATTAAGGATTATGTCAATACTAGTTTTTTTATATTATTACTTATTTATATATTACCCTATAAAAAGAAGTGGTATTGATAAAATAATAATAAATATATAGGTACATACATACTTTAACTTATAATGATTGTCTAAATATATAAATATATCATAAAATTACCTAGCGTATACGTTGTTTACCGTGTTGTATTAGCTAACTATCACTATTACTATCAGGGTCAAAAAAATGTCGTCTGATATTATTTTGAAAAAGTTTCTTAGAGCCAGTAAAAATATCAATGTCGTTAAATTTTAAATTATATAAATTAGGAAGTCTAGTAAACACGGAATTCTGTCCGTAATTAGTGTGGCGGTACGGTACATGCAGCAGGCGAGTACTCCTCGTGCGCCGCGGACATGCATTTATTGAGATGCTCTCAACCAGTTCCGGACAGTCCAGGCGGCCGCGGATAATGTCATATAACAAGCTCATGTCTAACACATTTCGCCGTTCCGCTAAAGTAAGGAGATTGAAAGCACGACAAATCTCCTCGTATTCAACGTTCGTGTTAGTTTTTCTACATTTAAAATTCAGATGTTTAACAAATTTATGTTGTATTTTTTCGAGGCGCTTGATATAAACATCGTAACGCGGCGACCATACAGGGGCGGCGTACTCTAAGATGCTACGCACGTATGCATAATATACTAATTTGAGACTCAGGGGATCATGAAAGGGACTGCAAGTGCGTATAACAAAACCAAGATTCTTGTAAGCCCTGCCTCTAATTATGTCGACATGATTCGACATTAACATCTTACTGTCAAAGTGCACGCCTAGATCGCGGACCACCTCGACCCTCTCAATCTCGACGCCATCAAAGTGGTATTTGTAGACAATAGGATTCTTTTTTCGAGTATAACTTATACATTTACATTTTTGAATGCTGACTGTTATTTTGTTCTTAGCATAATAATTATATAAGTTATTGAGATCTTGTTGCAGCAGCTCGCAATCGTTGATCGTTTCCACCTTTATATAAACTTTTTTATCGTCAGCATATAGGAGGTGTTTAGAACTCACGAGTGGGCTCCCTATGTCATAAATGTATGCATTGTAAAAGAGAGGACCGAGGTGGGACCCCTGGGGTATTCCAGAGGGGACAGAAACGTAATCTGACCTGTACCCGCCAAGAACAACTGCCTGAGAGCGGTTGGTCAGGTAAGATCGTACCCAGCGCAACAGATCTCCGTGTATTCCGAGGTACTGGAGCTTTTGGAGAAGAATGACGTGGTCCACACGGTCGAAAGCTTTTTCAAAATCCGTGTAGACCACGTCCACCTGCCCACCGCGCTCCATTGCATTAAGGACAAAGTTAGAAAATAAAGCTAAGTTAGACAAAGTGGACCGACCGCGCATAAAACCGTGTTGCGTCTGCGGGAGGCTCCTAGCAATAGTTGAGTAGATGAAGTCGTACACAAGTTTCTCAAATAGTTTCGCGATAATGTTTAGAATAGATATCGGACGATAGTTTATTATTAACGACTTAGATCCCTTTTTGTGGATTGGAACTATTTGGGCTTGTTTCCAAGTATCAGGGAAAATACCTTCCTGAAGCGATCTATTAAACAAGACGGAAAGCGGATAAGAAAGGCTATCAGCACAAGAGACGAGAAACAACGGAGGAATGCCGTCGCAGCCAGCGCCTTTACTTTTGTCAAGAGCTTCTAATAACTTTAGAACTTTATCCTCATCCACATGGAATGTAGACAAACACTCACTATTTGGCTGACAATTAATAATACATGCTGTAGGGTCCTCTCCTCCAGAAGTAAGAAATACACTTTTAAAAAACCTGTTAAAAATATCGCAAATATCTTCGCCATTAATATATTCTGTATTATTATATGTGAATTTCGAAGGATAGCTATTAGACCCCCTTTTACTTTTGACATACTTCCAAAAGAATTTAGGTGATTTTTTTATAAGATTTTCAGATGTACTAATAAATTGTTTAAAACAGAGTTTTTGCAATAGATGCTGTCTTTCTCTTAACAACTTAAATTCATCGTAGTCTCTAGGATTATTATATTTTTTCCACCGTTTATGTAGTTTCATTTTTTCTTTATTAATTTTGATTAGAGCCGAACTATACCAGGAAGGATATGAGGATTTCTTATACTTTGTCAGAGGTACAAATAAGGAAAAGCAAGTCTGAATTTTGTCATAAAATATTTTTACAGCGTCATTTACTGAATTACAAGATAACAAGACACTCCAGTCAATATTTTTTAAGTAAGCATTAATTTCATCGTAATTACATCTGTGGAAGTTAAGTCTTTGTGATTTATTCTCACGTAAAGGTGATAGGTGTAAGTCTAATACGTCCACAGTTATCGCTGGGTGATACGTATCCTCCTTTATAATTGGTTGAAAACATTGTGATATTGTGCATGGCATGATAATGTATGTGTGTGTGTATTCATGTGAGTTTCTTAATTCCACCATAGCTTTTGAATGCCTTAACGGATTTTAAAGTATGTGGTATCTTTAGAAACATTATTGTAACTTTAACTTGACGACATATCCTTTGTCTCGTCTTTGGCGCGGCGCGGGGTGTAAACGCAGCTTATGTAATCTGTGGGAGGTTTTATCCACCCTTACGCACTGGATGACCAGCTTTTGAATGCCTTAACGGATTTTAATGTATGAGGTATCATTAGAAACGTTATTGTAACTTATACTGACGACGTATCCTTTGTCTCGTATCTGGCGGGGTGTAAACGCAGCTTTATATGTAAACTGTGGGAGGTTTTATTGGTGGATTCGGAGTTTGCGTCGACTTCGAGTTGTGTGAATATTGAATGAAGCAATTAGCCCCGACGTGAGCCCGAGACGGATCCTCGTTTAAATAATATGTAAGTCTATTCACCAAGACGATTTTACGAGTATTTTATTTATTTATTTATTTATACATTTAGTACACACACAATAAAATAAAAAAAGACATAAGTAATCAGAGTATTGTACAGGGGCACGGCTTATTTCATAATGAAACTTCCAGCCAATTTTATTTAAAAAACGAGTAAAAAGCTTTGTTTTACAGAACATTTATTACGAAGTACGCCAAAGTTTTTAAAAGATGTAGAAAAATATGATTTTATATAATAATGACTAATAGGCACTTTTATTCCCTAGCTATAAAACATTAATTATGTTTTCACACTTATGCTCTGAAATGTTAATATTATATTTGAGAAAAGAATGCAGTACGTGGCACTTTTCCGAGGTAAACATTCTAAATTTGAAAATCACTGCAGTAATGAATTTCAGTACTTACTTACTGCACTAAAATCAGTGCAGTAAGTAAGTACTGAAATTCATTACTGCAGTGATTTTCAAATTTAGAATGTTTACCTCGAAAAAGGTACTATATACCCAAAGATATTATTACCAACTTTTTTTCTTTCGTTATTCCTGTGTATAAAATCAGAAAAAGCAAAGGGACATTTGCACCATACAGCCACATTATTATTATTATTATATAGGTAATTATTATATCATAATTAGGTTAACTTTTTTTTAAATACGGTGCGCACAGAGTATATTACTTCGTATTGTACCACAAGCGCTATGTACCCTTAGCAGGAACATCAATCGAAAAAACAAAATGAGATTTATCATAGACAAAATATCCTTTATAATGGAAGTATTACCTAAATAATACTTCCATGTTTACGAGTAATTTTGTATGGGAAATATGTACAGCGCCATCTACTGCCCAGAAGCGGGTATTGAAGTTGCGCATTTTAGTAGCAAGTAATAAGTATCAATAGGCTGTATGACCGTTCCACATGGCCTCACAAGCCAATATAAAAAAAAACGGCGGGAATTATTTTCAGCGGTTGATTTGATATCAATACAGTTTTTATTGTGTAATAAATTATCAAAATGAGTTCTGCCAATGAAACATAATATGATTATACAGACATTGTATGTACCTACTCCACCAAATTTGAGAGCAGAAGCAAAATTAATAACAGAAAACATACTGCCAGCAAAATCAAAAGAAAGATACCTATATGAAAACCTACGATCTGATTTGGAAAAGTGAAAAAAAGGCGCATACGTTTTCGGAATCTGTGTTGTTGGCGTATTATAATGATACATCATTAAAATAATATTATTATGGGCGATTTATACATAATATAAGTGTGCCCGGAAAAACAATAACATTTAGGTACATAATTGCCCGAACAGTGTTGTCATAGTCTTAATAAATTTTATTTAGTTAAACACTTTTTTTTGTATTTCCTTGCATTTCTTGAGAAAAGCACTATACAAGCCTTGTACGGTAAGCAAATTACCTTGCCTCGAATGATTAAAGCCCTCGCCTGCGGCTCGTGCTTCAAACCATCCTCGACAATGTAATTTCTTACTTACCTGTCCTCGGCTGTAATGTACTATTTCACACTTATGCTCTGAAATGTTAATATTATATTTGAGAAAAGAATGCAGTACGTGGCACTTTTCCGAGGTAAACATTCTAAATTTGAAAATCACTGCAGTAATGAATTTCAGTACTTACTTACTGCACTAAAATCAGTGCAGTAAGTAAGTACTGAAATTCATTACTGCAGTGTTTTTCAAATTTAGAATGTTTACCTCGGAAAAGGTAGGCCCAAAGATATTATTACCAACTTTTTTTCTTTATTTTTTCTTTCGTTATTCCTGTGTATAAAATCAGAAAAAGCAAAGGGACATTTGTACCATACAGCCACATTATTATTATTATTTTAAAGGTAATTATTATATCATAATTAGGTTAACTTTTTTTTAAATAGGTACGGTGCGCACAGAGTATATTACTTCGTATTGTACCACAAGCGCTATGTACCTACCCTTAGCACGAACATCAATCGAAAGAACAAAATGAGATTTATCATAGACAAAATATCCTTTACGAGCATGGAAGTATTACCTAAATAATACTTCCATGTTTACGAGTAATTTTGTATGGGAAATATGTAGAGCGCCATCTACCGCCCAGAAGCGGGTATTGAAGTTGCGCATTTTAGTAGCAAGTAGTAAGTATCAATTGGCTGTATGTCCGTTCCACATGGCCTCACAAACCAATATTAAAAATAAACGGCGGGAATGATTTTCAGCGGTTGATTTGATATCAATACAGTTTATATTCTGTAATAAATTATCAAAATGAGTTCTGCCAATGAAACATATACAGACATCGTATGTACCTACTCCACCAAATATGAGAGCAGAAGCAAAATTAATTACAGAAAACTTAGGTACTGCCAGCAAAATCAAAAGAAAGATATATGAAAACCTACGATCTGATTTGGAAAAGTGAAAAAAAGGCGCATACGTTTTCGGAATCTGTGTTGTTGGCGTATTTTGAAATTTCTTTGTAAACAGATACTCATTATTACAATATTGTAAAAACTTTTTATACCAGGATAAAACATTTTTTCTTCGTAGTAATTAAAAAAAGTAATTTAAAAAGTTAAACCGACTTCAAAAAGTACTTGTCAACTGAAAAGGAAAAAATAAATTCTTTAGTGCATGTCAGATAACTCTGCGCGCTACTGTTTCGTTTTTGGCGCTAGTTACAGTACATTTTTTGTTCTAAACTTATGGAAAAAATTTGTATTCAATTTTGACCGCGCGCACAGACTTATCTGGCGCGCACTCTACTTACCTACCTTTTCTAAGTCGGTGCCTTTTTCTGCCTTTTTCTTGCTCCTGGCTGTCACCGACCTCAAAAAGGTAGGTACTCAAAAGACACAAAACATAAATGTTTAAATAGGTAGGTATTTTATTTATTGACAGAGTACTTTTTGAAGTCGGTTTAATTTTTTAAACTACTTTTTATTTCTTAATTTTGAGTGTAGATTGTACTATAAGATACCCATATCTCAAAACTACTGAACCGATTTAGATGAAACTAAAACTGTTCCCTAAGTTGGAATACACCTGTTTTAAATCAATAATTATCATCTCGATATGACTTTTAGTTTTCAATAAATTCGTGGACAAAGATACATACTAAAGTTAAATTAAAACAGTTTACTACTTCTTACAATTTACGGCGTTACATCTTAATAAAATAGCCAAGGCAAGCTAAGCTTTGCGCGAAGAGAAAATTGACGAACAAGAAAATAATGCAGTATTGACTTATTCGCTAATGCCCCAGATATAATTACGTATTGTGGCAAGTATAGCGAAGAAGAGTTGATTAAGTATCCCGACATAATCAAACTTTAAATACCAAAAGTTTGAATCCATATCAATCTAAAAATAAGCTCATATCATTGGAATATGAAATTCTGCTACGACGCGACGTAGCAATGCTTTATTTCCGCAGTGCTACGAAATCTTCGTAGCCTGACCGTAGTCATTTGGCGATCGGCATTTATGGCGCGGCGTTGGTGGTTATGTCAAACCTATTTGGATTGCACTTGGTTGCTTGGACGCAAGCAGCGGGCGGACTAAGGGCAAAGGTCACTCTCCCACCCCCCAGCACACAGGCCACGTCACAGCTCACCTATCTTCGGCCAAGAGTGAACACATCGTACCTATACAATTATATAGGAGATGGAAAAACATCACCTAAAAATTCTTGTTTGAGGACTGTCGTTTCTTCCTCTTGTAATGTTGTATTTAAGATATTACTACAAAGGGCGTGATTTACAGAATCACTACATAGTATAAAACAAAGTCGCTTTCTCCGTCCCTATGTCCCTTTGTATGCTTAAATCTTTGAAACTACGCAACGGATTTTGATGCGTTTTTTTTAATAGATAGAGTGATTCAAGAGGAAGGTTTATATGTACTTTTTATCCCGATATTCCCACGGGAACGGGAACCACGCGGGTGAAACCGCGGGCGGCCGCTAGTTTGATATAAATCGTTTTAGGTGTATGAAATAGGACTTCGGGTATGCAAATGTTTTAGACAAATGAGAATATATTTTACGATGCTTTCACTTTTCGTCGACATGGTGGTTGTTCACGCCGCGCTGGCGAGCGGTCAGTTGTCATTGTCAATGTCTCGAGACAACGCGCTCGGGCCGGCTGTAGGATTCATTCGTTAGTTCGCCGTAAGCCGCCGGGAGGCGAGGTTGTGTGTTCCTGTAGCGACGTGCCGCGCCAGGAAACCTACCTGTATTGTGACCGAGACTTCGAGTTTTTTGCACCTACGAGTGCCCGGTCGGGGTACAGACTTGTGACCCGTGTGTGTTCGCCTTGAAAAGCGCCGGGAAAGTTTTAGCTGTCTATTAGGGCATTGTGTAGTTATAAGAGTGTTAGCTATAAGAGTTTCCCATCGGGGGTTGGGTGAAGATCGACTTGCCAGGCGCGCGCGCCGGCGAGACAGCGATCAGCCCCCCTGGATTACGGACAGTATCTTCTAGTGAAGGTAGGACTAGCTTTTAAGTAACTTAATTTTGCATGAGAAACATCCGTTTCAATAAACTGTGGAACACAGTAGATGGTCATCACAATTGTGCCTGATCATATTTTTGGTAGCAGAGCGTAATTGATATAATTAATTTTTATATTAAAATTAACTACATAAAATTTCATAGTAAAAATAAAATTATTTTTTTTTGTTAAAATCTCGAGGGTATTCCGAGACGATTTGGAGTACTAAGAAATTGTTCTAGTAAATTCTCGAAGCGAATGTTTCTCACTTGGTGGATCCGATAATAGATAGACACTTATATAATTGTGGTCACATACTAGTGATTTGATACGAGTTTACTCGCCTAGATGTGTATATTTTTTTTTGTGTGTCCGGATTTATTTGACGAATAGTTTCGTTCGAAAGTGTTGTTTATTAGTACCACATACTAGTGTTTGTTCCGAGTCCGCTTGCCTAGTTAAAAAAGTGGAACTAGTTTTAATTATTAGTAGTATTAAATTACGAGTATTATTATTAAAAATAGTTTTGTTTTTGTTTGTTGATAACGGTTTAGTAGTTGATTTGCGAGGTTGACCTGGCCGTGCCGTGTATGCCATACCGTTTATCCTATACCGTTTTGTTTATACCGTTATATTGTTAGCCCTTGAAATTGGTAAGTTGTTAATAATTTATGAAAATAGTAGGGTCCGTGTATGTTGTCCGAATTTTAACTGTGTTTTATATTATCGTGACGCAACCTATTTCTATTGTTTTTTTTGTTGATGTTTACCACCTTTATATTTCTTTGTTTGCTTTGTTTATTAAACGGATTATAAATGGCTCCTACGAATCCGCCCGCCGTATCCAGGGCTGGCATCCAAGGAGTTTTGCGTTGGCTTGCTTGTGCGGTCACATTAATAGACCGAGCCGACCGGGTAGGCGCGTTGCTAGCTCGGTATGGCGGGCTGGCAGCTCGGCTGCAAGACCTGGAGCGCCACGCCATGGAGTGTCGCGCGTATTATTTGGAGAACCCCCCAGCTGATGATGCCGTGTCGGAACAGCTGGAGCAGGATGTAGCCCAGGCCTATGAGCTGGCTGACCAGGTCACGGAGGCGGCTGAGAGGGCCCTGGCTGTTCGGAAGGGGGAGCCGGTTTTGAGCGGGGAGGTCAAACCTACCCCGACGGCGTTGCTAGGCCGATTGCCTACGTTGGAGATTCCCACTTTTAATGGGGATCTGTCAGCCTGGATGGGCTTCATTAACTTGTTTGACAGCTTAGTGGATTCACGACGGGACTTATCCCCTAGTGAGAAGTTGGCCTATTTGCGCTCCTCCCTGCGAGGAGAGGCCAGCGTGGTAATCCAGCACCTGCTCATCAGCGACGACAACTACCAGGTGGCTCGCCAGCTTCTGGTTAGCAGGTACCAGAATGTCCGGTTACTGGCGGACACCCACGTGGCCACGATTTTGGCCCTCCCGCGAATCACGCGGGTACACCTGTTACGGAGGGAGTTGCTGAACCCGCTACTGTCAGCGGTCAACTCCCTAAGGCGATTGGACCTGCCGGTGGATCAGTGGTCCTTTATACTGCTGCACATAGTCCTCGCCAAATTGCCCGCTGAAATGAAGGGGCGTTTCGAGCAGAGGTACGGAGGCGACAGCGCCTCGTATCTCCCGCCCTTCGCGGACCTCCTTCGTTTTTTGGAGGACGAATGTAGGGTGACGGACCACCTGGAGCCCGCCCCGGTTCCAGGTGTTGGTCGTATGGTGGCGGCGAGGGAACAGCCCCGTCGCCCGACCAATCGGTATGCTGCCTTCCAGCAGTCCCCTCCCCCCGCACCGAGTGAGCGGTGCAGGTATTGCAGGGGAGATAGGCACGTGGTGCACGAATGTGCCAAATTTAGAGGCCTCCGCCCAGAGGGACGGAGGGCCGTTGCGAGACAGCGCCAATGGTGCTATAGGTGTTTGGGGGGACACATGCAGTCGGCGTGTCCCCAGACAGAGGATTGTCGTCTTTGCGGAGGGAGGCATCACCCCCTCCTTTGTTTGGACCGCAAGGACGTCGGGAGCGACCGGGGTTCGAATTCCTTGCGCACGGGCGGGGGCCCGGCAGCCCGGAACCGGTCCCCTAGAGATTCGGCGGGGCTTAGCCCCCCCGTTCAGTCCCCCCCGGAGAGGGGGAACTATAGGAGAGACGCCCCCGCCACGGGCGGGGGTAGGGGGGTACCACAAGAGTACGCCACGGTGGCGATGGGCACGGGCCCTATTTGCTACTCCCCCCCCCTAATGGAGAGGCCTCGATTGGGGTACTATGCACCGAGGCACGCCCCACACGGGTATTACCCTGCACCTAGGAGTGCTGTTGGTCGGGGCCAGTATGTACCCGATTGGGACCCGCTCGCCCGGTACGAGCGTCCCACATTTGGCGCGCCGACTCAGGCGCGAGGGGGACAAGTACCCCCCCAAAATTTTTAATGGCGCCCCTGTCGGACCCAACCACCCCTCCGGAGCTTGTGCTGTTGCCAACAGCCTCCGTGAATGTTTGGGGACCTAAGGGCAATGTTGTCACGGTGCGTGCCCTTTTGGACTCAGGTGCCCAGGGGTGCATAATGTCCAGGTGGCTTGTCCGACAGCTGGGTCTTTTGCTTGTGCCGCATCACGAAGCGGTACGGGGGGTGGGAGACTCGCGGATCCCTGATCCGATTGGTCGAGTTGAGTTCTCCTTCTCCCCCCACTTCACGCCAAGGCCGAAGATCGGTGCTTCGGCGATAGTTTTTGATAAGGTGGTTGGACCACTCCCGCAAGTGCGAGTGCCGCCATCCACGATTGAGCTGACGTCTGGACTGGCTTTGGCTGAGCCTTCCTTCCACCGACCGGGCCCAATACACTTGTTGATTGGTGCGGATGTCCTCGGTCGTGTACTGTGTGGAAGCAAGCGAGTTTTGCAGACAGCCGATCTTGTCGCCTTGTCCTCGTCGCTGGGTCATGTGGTGATGGGAAAGGTACCACAGACACCAGAGATCCCGTCGGTAGACCGCCAGACCATTGTCGGTTCTACTTTGTCCGACGTTCTCCAAAAGTTTTGGGAGGTGGAGGAACCTCCCACTGCCAAGCGGTTGGATCCGTTAGCCGAGGAGTGCGAATTGTTCTACCAGAACAACACTGGGCGCCTCCTCTCGGGTCGCTTGATTACCCGCTTGCCCTTCTTGGCGGTTCGCCCTCCTTTAGGGAGCTCCCGACCGATGGCCGAGAAGAGATTGTTGTCCATGGAGCGTAGGATGGCCAGGGATCCCGCATTCAAGGAGAAGTATATAGACTTCATGCGGGAGTATTTGGACCTTGGGCACATGTCCATCTCGCAGTTGGACTGGCGTAATGTGGAACATTACTTCCTGCCACACCACGCTGTTTTGAAGACTTCCAATGGGAAGATCCGCGTGGTCTTTGATGGTTCAGCGCCCACGTCAACCGGAGTGTCGTTGAATCAGTGTCTGCATGCGGGGCCGAAGTTGCATCACGATGTCTGTGATGTTTTGACCAACTTCCGCCGGCACGCTGTCGTCTTTGTGGCCGATATCCGCATGATGTTCAGACAGACCGTGATTCACCCGGAGGATAGACGATACCAGCTCATCCTTTGGCGTGAGGATCCCCAGGATCCGATGTTGGCTTACGAGCTGAACACCAACACTTATGGTTTGCGGTCGAGCCCCTTTGTGGCGATCCGTTCGCTTTTGGAGCTCGCAGAGCGCGAACGGCTACGCTATCCCCGGGCATCTGCTCTTATTGAGGGGGGGGCCTTATTTGTCGACGATATCTGCACGGGGGCCTCGAGCTTAGATGAGGCTCTCGTCTTACGTGATGAACTGATTGCGCTCTTGAGGGCTGGTGGCTATGAGTTGCGGAAGTGGCTGTCTAACTCACCGGACCTATTGGCAGATTTGCCTAAGGACCACCAGCAAGAGCCGCTCCTCTTTGAAAATCCGGAGACTCCAGACATGCTGTCTGTTTTGGGAGTCCAGTATCGACCAGTCCCGGATTTGTTCACATATAGATTGGAACTGCCAGACCCAAAGGTCTGGACTAAACGCACGGTGCTGTCCACTGTAGCCCGTACCTTTGATCCGAACGGTTGGCTCAGCCCTGTAGTGTTTTCGATGAAGTGCTTCCTACAGAAGCTCTGGGCTGCGGAGTTGTCATGGGATGAGCCCCTCTCTGGTAGCCTCCTACGAGAGTGGGTGAGGTTCGTGTCATCCCTACCCGACGTCAATCGGGTTTGTATACCGAGGCAAATGCTGCCTTCGGGAAAGTTTAAAGCCTCCCTGCACGGCTTTTGTGACGCGTCCGAAAGCGGATACGCGGCAGCCGTTTACATCCGAACGGTGGATGCAGCAGGCGTTGTCGCCGTACACTTAGTTACGGCCAAGAGTAAGGTCGCCCCCCTTCGGACTAGGCTAACCATTCCGAAGTTGGAGTTGTCCGGCGCCACTCTCTTAGTACGGCTACTCAATCATGTTGCCGACACCTTGGGAAACGGTGTCGACTTGGGGTCGATATTTGCGTGGTCTGACAGCCAGGTCGTCCTTTGTTGGCTGAAGAGTTCAGTCCACACCCTTGAGGTTTTTGTGGCCAACCGGGTCTCACAAATTCAGACTTCAAAGGCCCCGTTGATTTGGCGCCACGTACCGGGCGAATTGAACCCCGCAGATTGTGCCTCCCGCGGCTGCGAGGCGCCTGAGTTAGTGGACCACCACCTATGGTGGAGTCCATCATGGTTGTTACGGCCTGAGCGCTCATGGCCTGCCACCCCGGCTGTGGCCAGAGTCCCAGACCTAGGCATGCGTGTTCACGCCGTGGAGACGGTGGCGGCTCCGCCGATGGAGTTTTTGTTAGACCGCTACAGTTCTCTTGATAAGTTGCTCGGCGTGACTGCTTGGATGAGGCGCTTTGTGCGAAATTGTCGCCAGCCTCAGGAGAAATCGTTGTCTCCGGTCCTCGCCCCACAAGAGCAGCAAGACGCTCTGTTGCATTGGTTGCGAGTGACGCAACAGCGAGAGTTTGAACCGGAGCTGAAAGCCCTGCGCTCAAGTAAGTCCAAGTTGAAGGGACCCTTGGTGCGGTTGAATCCCTTCTTGGACAGTACCGGATTGCTGCGTGTGGGAGGTAGGCTCAGACATGCCAACCTGCCGTACGGATCCCACCCCAAGGATGGACCGTTAGTTAGACTGTTGATTACAGACCGACATGTAAAGAATGCTCATGCCGGTTGTAATGCTTTGACCGCGCTCCTCCAACGAGAGTTCTGGATTTTGTCAGCGCGGAGAATAATCCGATCCGTTATTTTTCGTTGTCTCCCGTGTTATCGTTTGCGCGCCGATACGATGCAGCCCCAGATGGGTGATTTGCCTGCCGATCGAGTGAACGAATCGATGCCCTTCTCAGGAGTTGGAACGGATTTTGCGGGGCCATTTACCGTTAAGACATCGCGGCTTCGTAATGCTAGAACGGAAAAGGCTTACTTGTGTGTATTTGTTTGTTTGGCCACTAAAGCGGTCCACCTGGAGGTGGTTAGTGCCCTCACCACAGAAGCCTTTGTAGCCACGTTGAATCGTTTTGTGTCTCGCCGCGGAATGCCGTCGTTAATCAGGTCCGATTGTGGAACCAATTTCAAGGGCACCGATAGGTATTTAAAGGAAGTTTGTGAATTTTTGGATAGGAATAATTTTGAGATCGGATCCACACTCTCTCGCAGAGGGGTACGATGGCAGTACTCCCCGCCATCCTGCCCCCACTGGGGAGGGATTTTTGAAGCAACTGTAAAGGCCGCTAAAACTCACCTTCGTCGCGTTATTGGGGAGACGGTCCTCACGTTTGAGGAACTCGCGACCGTATTTTGTAAGGTTGAGGCGGTCCTCAACTCGCGTCCGTTGTGTCCGTTGTCTTCGGACGCGAATGATTTAGAGGCCCTTACGCCGGGCCATTTTTTGATTGGCAGACCGCTTAACGCCTTGCCGGAATATCCTTATTCCGAAGTGCCCTCCGGACGGCTCTCGCGATTTGAATTGCTCCAGCAGCTTACGCAGAGTTTTTGGCGCCGTTGGCATCTGGAGTATTTGCACATTTTGCAGCAACGCGTTAAGTGGTCGGATAGGACGACCCCACCCAAGACCGGGGACCTCGTGTTGGTAAAGGATCCAAACCTGCCGCCCCTCCGCTGGCGTTTAGGACGCATTGTTCAGCTTCATCCGGGGTCGGATGGTGTGCCCAGGTTTGCCGAGGTCCTGGTGGGGGACTCTGTTTTGAAGCGAGCGATCGCTACCCTCTCTCGCCTGCCCTTAGATTGAGTTGGCGGACAGTTTGCTACTGTCCGGGACGGGGGGATGTTCACGCCGCGCTGGCGAGCGGTCAGTTGTCATTGTCAATGTCTCGAGACAACGCGCTCGGGCCGGCTGTAGGATTCATTCGTTAGATCGCCGTAAGCCGCCGGGAGGCGAGGTTGTGTGTTCCTGTAGCGACGTGCCGCGCCAGGAAACCTACCTGTATTGTGACCGAGACTTCGAGTTTTTTGCACCTACGAGTGCCCGGTCGGGGTACAGACTTGTGACCCGTGTGTGTTCGCCTTGAAAAGCGCCGGGAAAGTTTTAGCTGTCTATTAGGGCATTGTGTAGTTATAAGAGTGTTAGCTATAAGAGTTTCCCATCGGGGGTTGGGTGAAGATCGACTTGCCAGGCGCGCGCGCCGGCGAGACAGCGATCAGCCCCCCTGGATTACGGACAGTATCTTCTAGTGAAGGTAGGACTAGCTTTTAAGTAACTTAATTTTGCATGAGAAACATCCGTTTCAATAAACTGTGGAACACAGTAGATGGTCATCACAATTGTGCCTGATCAGTGGTGATGGGGACTATATCAACTCTTCAGTTATTTAATCGTTTTAACTGGTTAGTATACGAACGATTAGAGTACCGTTCAGGGCACCCTAAGCTTCGCGTATTGACCTTGAGTTCGTCTTTATCGCATAAGTACGTCATAAAAGTGGTTTTATAAACTGTTCTATTTAGTCGGCTAATTCTACTAAAAATAAATGTTATTGATGCTTTACGATGTTTATCCAAATGATATATTTTTTAAGTTAATAGCTTGGAGATTATTACAATAAGATACCTACCTACTATTTTGTGTTTAAAAAGTAATTAATGCTTGGCGTTTTAATCGCTGTGGATTTTGTAAGGTTTTACTTGTAATAGAGACTAAATTAGTGGTCTTAATTACTATTCTGTAATACACCCATTGGCTAGGTCCTCCCACGCTAGCTTGCTACTACAGGTGATCTGTGTCCCACGGCCAGTTTTTTTGCAATAACAGTATCGGCAAAGAATACTATAATATTACTAGTATCGGTGTGTAGTCGTAAAGTGAATTGCCCCAAACGTCTAGAATTCAGGCCATTGTTATCTCACCTGGTTTTCCACAAAGTAGCTACTATTATGCTAACAAACTCAATCTAATCTAAGAGAAATCTAATAATTGGAACTAAGCTGAACCAAAGATTGCTAAGCTTTCACATTTTTAATTATTGTAATCGACTTTTTAACGTGTACTTTGGTCGTTCAAGATTTTATTATTATTTTACATTGAATAATGCATCAATAAATTTATCCTATTGATATATTTTTAGTTTAAAAGATTACCAAAATTTTTTTTTTTAACTTTTCTAATTTGATGTCGTGATTATTACTAATGTCAAGTAATAGATTTTACATAAAGCCAGAGCAGAGTTAGAGCTCGAGATACAGACGAGCGGCACTTTGTTGACGGCAGATACCACTGCAGCTGTTGCCACCCGTCGACGGCAGTCGGGAAAGTGTCGATGACAGCCGGGAAAGTATCGACGGCAAGCGGAAAAGTGCCGATGACAGCCGGAAAAGTGTCGACAACAGTCGTAAAAGTGACGACAACAACCAGAAAAGTGTCGATGGCAGCCGAGAAAGTATCGACGGCAGGCGGAAAAGTGCCGACGACAGCCGGAAAAGTGTCGACAACAGCCGTAAAAGTGACGACAACAACCGGAAAAGTGTCGATGGCAGCCGGGAAAGTATCGACGGCAAGCGGAAAAGTGCCGACGACAGCCGGAAAAGTGTCGACAACAGTCGTAAAAGTGACGACAACTACCAGAAAAGCGTCGAGGGCAGTCGGGAAAGTGACGACAACAGCCGGGAAAGTGACGACAACAGCCGGGAAAGTGACGACAACAGCCGGGAAAGTGACGACAACAGCCGGAAAATTTACTAGGTACAACAACCGGAAAAGTGTCGATGAGTGGGGACGCTTGGAGTTATAGCTTACCGCATAAATATATAGCAATCATGGTAGACTGAACCCGTCGCCACCCGTCAACGGCTGCAGTAGTATCTGCCGTCAACAAAGTGCCGCTCGTCTGTATGAGCGCTTATCGTTAATGTTTACGATATTGATTTCTGTCATGTATGGACTATACAACGTGTTAATGAATAAGCGCAAAATCTCTGGTGGTGATTTTGCTCATGAATATGAACAAATTTTACTAGATGGGGCCAACTCAGCAACTCAACAAAAAAAATCAGGTGTTCCATACATTCTGGTCGAGTAGGTATTGACAATTTGTGTTTTTTTTTTGTTGAGTTGCAGAGTTGGCCCCATAGTAAAAGTTGTTCATATTCATGAGCACAATCAATACATAAGAGGCTTTTGCGCTTGTATAAAATGCGTTGTAATATAAATCTCAGAAATCTGTTGTTTTATATTTTTCAACACACTTGCTCATAAAGTGAGCCTTATTACATCGATCTTAGGGCCATAAACCGAACTATAAAACACGCGTGCATAATAGTATTACAGTACTAGTTGCGTACCTAATAGAATTATCCCTACAAAGTTAAGTAAGTACCTAACTGCAAATTATATGCGAGTAAACAGAGACTTTTCAATTTAACCGGGTAATACAGTATCCCTACAAAGTTAAGTTATTACCTAACTGCAAGTAATATGCGAGTCAACAGAGCATTTTCAATTTCAGCGGGTAATAGATACAGTTCTTTTTTTGTAACAACAAAGAGGTTTTATTCGGCTGAAAATCCATTTACGTTTTTAGAATAAATAAATGTGTCCCTAATTAAGACAAAAAACATAATTAAGTATATTATTATCAAATTATTTATAATTCACAATAATTTGTTATAAAACATTTGCATTTTATCACTATTATTATACTTAATTATTTTGAAGTAGGCTCTATGGCTGTATGTAATCAATCACCTCACAATTGGCGCGTGCAAAAAAAAAACTAGCACGCTTTTTCCCTTAATTAATATTAGGTTAATACAATATATATGCAATAAATGTTTGTTTTTCCTCGCAAGTGTGTTGAAAAAGTGCGTATGAAACTCGTGAGCAACTTACTCACTAGACACTCGGCTGATTTACGCCCTCGCCTGCGGCTCGGGCTGCAACCCACAGCCTCGTGTATAATGAGCAACCTAAGCTCACTTGTATCATAATATACTATTGTACTTATGTGTGGGGGATTTCCGTCTCCTGTTTATTATCCGCAAAGCCTCCCAAAGGCTAAGTCGTAAGATGTTTTCTTTTTTTTAACCGACTTCTAAATCAAAAAGGAGGAGGTTCTCTATTCGTCTGTATGTTTTTTTTTTTTTTTTTTGTGTATGTCCACCGATTACTCGAAGACGGCTGAACCGATTGAAATGGTTCAAACGTTATTACATCAGGTTGGTTTCCAAGTTGGTCCCATTTTTTGAAATTTTGAAATCGGTTCAGTAGTTTTCAGGAAATCTTGAAAATACTGTCGTTTTCGTTACCACTTTATGTGAATTTAATACTTATCTTTAGGCATAACTCCTTTGTTTATAAACCGATTTAGATGATTCTTGTTTTGTTAAAAAGGGGATACCTCAAGGTATTTTAACCGACTTCGAAAAAGGAGGTTTTGAGTTTGATCACATACCTATTTACCAGAAAACACGTAAATTGCCTGCACGATGCACTAAAAAGAGTGAAATAAAAATTATTTTTATAAAAAAATAAAACGGCCTTCTAAAAAACCACATCAAAAAAGTAAGAAATAATTCCTCACCAAATAAATAGCGTAAGTACTTTGAAGTATTATTTTTTTCGTTTTTTAGTGTTTGTTAATTTTTGTTTGAAGATCCGTTTTGAAGGCGGTTACATTTTTTTGTCAAAAACGTTTTTTTCTTATAGAAATTTTCAGCAGTAATTTATGTTGCCTCAATTTATGTTGCTTTGAATTAACAATTATTAATTTAATTGACTGATTTCTTTTTGTACTTTTAAAAGTGTGGATAAACATTTTACTTTATTCACAAAAGTAAAGTTACCGATTTATTTGTGAGTTGAATGAGATTATCACGATTAGACACTGGGATTTTGTATTTTTTTGATAATTCTGTTGATACGGCGTTATAGTTTTTTCATTACTAGGCAGGTAGGTAATGTAGATGGTAGAGAAGATTGAAAGGGCTTCTTGTCCTCATCAGCGCGTAGACAAGGCTGATGCCAGACCCTGTTCAACGTGAGCGGCCTACACGTATGGTAGAAGGAACTGACCGGTCATGGTGAAGATTCCGACGAAGAGGCCGATGGAGCGGCCGGCCAGCATCACCTCCTCCTCCGAGTCGTTGCCGGCCGGCTTCTTGCGCCCCGCCCAGATGCCCACCGCCAGGATCAGCACGTAGAACAGGATGATCGAGATCACCCCCGCTATGTTGATCATCTTTGCTGATTTTGGTCACCTGAAGCCAAAAAAAGAGAGGTGAAAGTGGGAAATTTTCCTGTCTAATAGAGATAAGTGCTCGCTTTAAAACTAACCCAAGCTTTAAACATGAACAATTTGTTTAATGTCGTGTTTATTATTTTCCTAATTGTATGGACTTTATACTGCCTTTTTATGTAACACGCAAACTAAACTTAAAAGCGGATTAATTAATTCAATTATTTTAGTAGATCAAGCTTATCCATTCAGTGCTTATTGATTGCAGCGAAGAAATGGAATTCAGAAACAACTAGATAGGTACCTGATTCGTAATTTTTAAAAAATCCACTATCTTAGTTAGCATAGCAAGTTAAATCTTATTCCGACTTTCTGCCACAATAACATTTTAACCGCCTCTGTGGTCTAGTGGTTCACACCATCGATTTCAGACCCAGAGGTCCTGGGTTCGATTCCCATTGGAGGTACATATTGTATTCGGTTTGGTTGGTGGTAGGACCTGTACTAAGTCCACCTGGCTAGCTACAACCATCTTATCTAATTATGACGCCATAACAATGATGTTTACGGCATTATTGTGTTCCGGCAGTTAGAGATAAGATAGCCAGTTCCTCAGTGATTGAGGATTCCGGGAGTAGTGCGCTTCCACCTTCAGCCTTATCACCACTTAACATCAGGTGTTATGAAGGCTAAGTGCTACCCCGCTGTGGATAAAAAAAATTTAGCTATCTGTAATATTACTCAGTAATCAAGTTACATCGGTTACAATTTAAAGCATATGATTGATTTGGATTAATCTGATTCGGATTTATCGATTTACAACAAAACGGAAGGGTTCTTCAAGGGGAAAACATAAACTACATTCTGTGGAACAGGTAAAAGCGCTTAGCTATTTTTAGTCTTACATCCATTCCCCTCATTCAATATGGAAAAAATCGCATTTAGCAACATCCGCAAAGATGTCCATAACAGGTGGTAGGTAAAAAAATGTTGGACGATTCATAAGCATTAATTTTATTTAATCTATATGAATAAAAATTTATTGACTTTGACTTTATTGACTTTGACTTTGATCCCCAATATGCCTCGAAATAGAAAGGCGACCATGAAAGCTTTAAATATTAAAGGTGAACCTCTTATGGAAGCTTTGAGCTTTTAACATTTACTGATTCAAAATGACGAAAGCATAAACGCTTCATATATAATTCTGTATTGTGAAAAATAAATATATGTAGCTTTCTTCCGCAAATAATCCGTTGCAATTGTTGTCCGTATGCAATCCAGCACCGAATTCTTCGGTGCTGGATTGCATACGGACAAACATCTCCTGAGGATGCCCCGGGTTGGGGCGAAGCACGTGTAGAGTAGTGTGATCGGTGAAGGTGCAAGTTTTGCGATTATTTGCGGAAGAAAGCTACATATATTTATTTTAGGGACTTCCGCCAAGTGACGCCTGATTCAATCAAATACCTATAATTCTGTATTGTAGCAATCATCTTAATGGCACATTACATTGAAACTTGACGTACTTTTCAGTTGTTAAGATGGAGTATATAAGTTGTTTTTGAAAATTACTCAGATAGAATAATTTTCTTATCAATTCTTTACCAAATAAAGCTTAGTAATTTATCACTATCGTTAGCGGATAGGTTGTTTAAGTAAGTTGTACTTATGATAACTGAAACTTTTAACATCATCTAGGTTACATGGTCTTCCAGCCTTTAAGTCAAGAAGTTCATCATACTTACTGGTTCCCAATTAAGATTCCTCCTTCGCACCGAAAGATATGTAAGCTCTGTTCACACACACAAAACCATGTCGTCCGACTGTTAACACTGCACCGAAGAATTAATACTCGATCAAAAACACATACAAATAGACACTACCGTCCTTACTGTACAGATATCAGTTAGTCAGTGAGAGCGCGCGGGGGCAGTGGACAGCAATCGCCCCATCGGAGGGAGGTTTTTTGAGAAGGACTGTTTCTGGTCCTGAAGCTTAGGCCGCCCATGGGCGCGGGCAGGTCGACGCGCCCCGCATCAGCCCGTTACGTAAGGCGCTGGCTCGCGCGCTGGCTGCCTGCTCACGTGCCGCGGTGACAGCCGCCGCGCGCGATCGATCCCCTGACGTCATTGGGTGCCGCGGCGCGCATGCCCCAGCGAACCTACCTCAGAACCTCCTGTAAACGTATCCAAATCAAACTTCGCCGTACATCAACCAGCCGAAACTGATGTTTTATTGCAGGGGTCGTGAGTAGCGGGTATTGGAAGCGGGACATGTTGGATGTACGGCTTGACGGTGGCTGCAACCTAGCTGGAGCGGTACCCGCTCGGGTTTTCATTGACAAATTGATTGATGAGTCGAATTGGTAATAATGATCGCTCGATCACGGTTCACGAGCGCCGTAACTATTAGCATAACGTATTTCAATTGATGTAGGTACCTACAATAGAGTGAGATTATTATAAAATTATGTTTTCTCGCAGAAGGAACAACATTGAAAATTAATTGACGAATAGGCACTCGGCAGTGATGATCAATGAAAATTATCACGAAAAAAATCTTTCCGTGTTCTGTGAAAATTATAATATTATTTAAGCGCCTCTGTGGTCTAGTAGTTCACACCACCGATTTCAGACCAAGAGGTCCCGGGTTCGATTCCAAGTGGGGGTACATATTGTATTCGGTTTGGTTAGTGGTAGGACTTGTTCTTAGTCCGACTGGCTAGCTACCACCATCTTATCTAAGTCTGACGCCATAACAATGATATTTTCGTTATTCTTGTGTTCCGGCAGCTAGAGATAAGATAGCCAGTTCCTCAGTGATTGAGGATTCCGGGTGTAGTGCACTTCCACCTTCAGCCTTATCACCACTTAACATCAGGTGTGATGAATGAAGGCTAAGTGCTACCCCGTTGTGGGTAAATAAATATTATTTTACTAGTGGCCGCCAAGGGTTTCACTGCGTTCCAGTTCCTAGAGGAAGGCTATAGGCTAAGTATATAACATCACGCTTTGACCAACAGAAGCGGAGCATTAATGAAAAATGATACACAAACGGGAAAAAAATATTTCTTTTTAGTAGGTTTTTTTCATTTTCCTCAAATTAACGCACGTGAAACTGCGGCGCACAGCCTAGTATTACAATAAATTTATAACAAACTATGAAATGCATTCAAACTTTATGCAAATTAAAAATAAATCAATGTTGTTTATTTGACATTTGACAGTAATGACATTTTGAAATTCCGACCGGCCGCAATCAGATACGTTTGCGTTATTTTTTCTAAATTATAAAGTGGCGGGTGCATATTTTAGTATTTCCTTAACCACATAAACTTCAATTTATTCAACATGCATGATACAGTAAGTCACAATTTTAGAAAGGTTACCTACCTTTACACTTTCGTAATCCGTGTGCGTGCTCGATGGCGAACTCCTGGAAAGGCCTATGTCCAGCAGTGGACGTTAATAGGCTGATGATGATGATGATAATGATTCCGTGTAGGGGCAATCCCTGTGTTTTTAGGGTTCCGTACCCAAAGGGTCAAAATAGGATCCTATTACTTAGACGCTGCTGTCCGTCTGTCTATCTGTCACCAGGCTGTATTTCATGAACCGTGATAGCTAGACAGTTGAAGTTATTTCTTCCATACAACAAACGTGATTTTTTTTGCCGTTTTTTGCTCGATTTTAATAATGGCAACAGATAGACACTTGAAATATTCACAGAATATTTGGTATATTAACTTCAAAACTAATAATTAAATTGAAATAAAATAAATATTTAAGAAGGGTTTTCCAACACAACATAACAATGCGCGAGTCCGACTCGCACTTGGGCGGTTTTTTAATATAAGGTCCTTTTTAAATAGTGCACATAATTTTAAGGGGTCAATGTACTCATGCATACAAACAACTTTTACTATGGTACCAACATTGAAATCGCGAAAAAAAAAATCAGCTGTTCCATAGAAAATTTTAAATCGAATAGATCAAAATGTATGTATGTGTTCGCGCCGCGCTGCGAGCGGTGCGTTGTCATTGTCAAGGTCACGGGCGACACGCAATGCGCTCGGGCCGCGTGCAGGCAGTTGGCCGTAAGCAGCCGTGAGACAAGTTCGCGTGCTTCTGTAGCGACGTGCCGCGCAAGTTACCTACCCATATTGGGACCGAGATCGTTTTGCACCTATTAGGGCTCCGGTCGGGGTACGGGTTTGAGACCCGTGTGTGTTCGCTTTGAAAAGCGCCGGGAAAGTTTTAGCTGTCTATTAGGGCATTGTGTAGTTTTAAGAGTGTTAGCTATAAGAGTTTCCCCTCGGGGTTGGGTGAAGACCTACTTGGCCAGGCGCGCGCGCGCCGGCAAGACAGCGACCAGCCCCCTGGATTACGGACAGTATCCCTTACCATAAGGTAGGACTAGTTTTAATTTACTTAATTTTGCATGAGAAACCTTCGATTCAATAAACTGTGGAACACAGTAGATGTGGTCATCACAATTGTGCGTGATCATAATTTTTGGTAGCAGAGCTTAGTTGATATAATTAATTTTCATATTAAAATTAACTACATAAAATTTCATAGTAAAAATAAAAAGCGTACCTAAAAAGAGTACCTAAAAATTATTTTTTTTTGTTGAAATCTCGAGGGTATTTGAAGATCCCGAGACGATTTGAAGTACTAAGAAATTGTTCTAGTAAATTCTCGAAGCGAATGTTTCTCACTTGGTGGATCCGATAATAGATAGACACTTATATAATTGTTGTCACATACTAGTGTTTTGATACGAGTTTACTCGCCTAGATGTGTATATTTTTTTTTGTGTGTCCGGATTTATTTGACGAATAGTTCGTTCGAAAGTGTGTTTATTAGTATCACATACTAGTGATTTGATACGAGTTTACTCGCCTAGATGTGTATATTTTTTTTTGTTTGTCGGGATTTATTTGACGAATAGTTTCGTTCGAAAGTGTTGTTTATTAGTACCACATACTAGTGTTTGTTCCGAGTCCGCTTGCCTAGTTAAAAAAGTGGAACTAGTTTTAATTATTAGTAGTATTAAATTACGAGTATTATTATTAAAAATAGTTTTGTTTTCGTTTGTTGATAACGGTTTAGTAGTTGATTTGCGAGGTATGCCATACCGTTAATCCTATACGTTTTGTTTATACCGTTATATTGTTAGCCCTTGAAATTGGTAAGTTGCTAATAATTTATGAAAATAGTAGGGTGCGTGTATGTCGTCCGAATTTTAATTGTGCTTTATATTATAGTGACGCGACCTATTTCTATTGTTTTTTTTGTTGTTGATGTTTACCACTTTTATATTTCTTTGTTTGCTTTGTTTATAAAACGGATTATAAATGGCTCCTACGAATCCGACCGCCGTATCCAGGGCTGGCATCCAAGGAGTTTTGCGTTGGCTTGCTTGTGCGGTCACATTAATAGACCGAGCCGACCGGGTAGGCGCGTTGCTGGCTCGGTATGGCGGGCTGGCGGCTCGGCTGCAGGACCTGGAGCGCCACGCCATGGAGTGTCGCGCGCATTATTTGGAAAACCCCCCAGCTGATGATGCCTTGTCGGAACAGCTGGAGCAGGATGTAGCCCAGGCCTATGAGCTGGCTGACCAGTTCACGGAGGCGGCTGAGAGGGCCCTGGCTGTTCGGAAGGGGGAGCCGGTTTTGAGCGGGGAGGTCAAACCTACCCCGACGGCGTTGCTAGGCCGATTGCCTACTTTGGAGATTCCCACTTTTAATGGGGATCTGTCAGCCTGGATGGGCTTCATTAATTTGTTTGACAGTTTGGTGGATTCACGACGGGACTTATCCCCTAGTGAGAAGTTGGCCTATTTGCGCTCCTCCCTGCGAGGAGAGGCCAGCGCGGTAATCCAGCACCTGCTCATCAGCGACGACAACTACCAGGTGGCTCGCCAGCTTCTGGTTAGCAGGTACCAGAATGTCCGGTTACTGGCGGACACCCACGTGGCCACGATTTTGGCCCTCCCGCGAATCACGCGGGTACACCTGTTACGGAGGGAGTTGCTGAACCCGCTTCTGTCAGCGGTCAACTCCCTAAGGCGATTGGACCTGCCGGTGGATCAGTGGTCCTTTGTACTGCTGCACATAGTCCTCGCCAAATTGCCCGCTGAAATGAAGGGGCGTTTCGAGCAGAGGTACGGAGGCGACAGCGCCTCGTATCTCCCGCCCTTCGCGGACCTCCTTCGTTTTTTGGAGGACGAATGTAGGGTGACGGACCACCTGGAGCCCGCCCCGGTTCCAGGTGTTGGTCGTATGGTGGCGGCGAGGGAACAGCCCCGTCGCCCGACCAATCGCTATGCTGCCTTCCAGCAGTCCCCTCCCCCCGCACCGAGTGAGCGGTGCAGGTATTGCAGGGGAGATAGGCATGTGGTGCACGAATGTGCCAAATTTAGAGGCCTCCGCCCAGAGGGACGGAGGGCCGTTGCGAAACAGCGCCAATGGTGCTATAGGTGTTTGGGGGGACACATGCAGTCGGCGTGTCCCCAGACCGAGGATTGTCGTCTTTGCGGAGGGAGGCATCACCCCCTCCTTTGTTTGGACCGCAAGGACGCCGGGAGCGACCGGGGTTCGAATTCCTCGCGCACGGGCGGGGGCCCGGCAGCCCGGAACCGGTCCCCTAGAGATTCGGCGGGGCACAGCCCCCCCGTTCAGTCCCCCCCGGAGAGGGGGAACTATAGGAGAGACGCCCCCGCCACGGGCGGGGGTAGGGGGGTACTACAAGAGTACGCCACGGTGGCGATGGGCACGGGCCCTATTTGCTACTCCCCCCCCCTAATGGAGAGGCCTCGATTGGGGTACTATGTACCGAGGCACGCCCCACACGGGTATTACCCTGCACCTAGGAGTGCTGTTGGTCGGGGCCAGTATGTACCCGATTGGGACCCGCTCGCCCGGTACGAGCGTCCCACATTTGGCGCGCCGACTCAGGCGCGAGGGGGACAAGTACCCCCCCAAAATTTTTAATGGCGCCCCTGTCGGACCCAACCACCCCTCCGGAGCTTGTGCTGTTGCCAACAGCCTCCGTGAATGTTTGGGGACCTAAGGGCAATGTTGTCACGGTGCGTGCCCTTTTGGACTCAGGTGCCCAGGGGTGCATAATGTCCAGGTGGCTTGTCCGACAGCTGGGTCTTTTGCTTGTGCCGCATCACGAAGCGGTACGGGGGGTGGGAGACTCGCGGATCCCTGATCCGATTGGTCGAGTTGAGTTCTCCTTCTCCCCCCACTTCACGCCAAGGCCGAAGATCGGTGCTTCGGCGATAGTTTTTGATAAGGTGGTTGGACCACTCCCGCAAGTGCGAGTGCCGCCATCCACGATTGAGCTGACGTCTGGACTGGCTTTGGCTGATCCTTCCTTCCACCGACCGGGCCCAATACACTTGTTGATTGGTGCGGATGTCCTCGGTCGTGTACTGTGTGGAAGCAAGCGAGTTTTGCAGACAGCCGATCTTGTCGCCTTGTCCTCGTCGCTGGGTCATGTGGTGATGGGAAAGGTACCACAGACACCAGAGACCCCGTCGGTAGACCGCCAGACCATTGTCGGTTCTACTTTGTCCGACGTTCTCCAAAAGTTTTGGGAGGTGGAGGAACCCCCCACTGCCAAGCGGTTGGATCCGTTAGCCGAGGAGTGCGAATTGTTCTACCAGAACAACACTGGGCGCCTCCTCTCGGGTCGCTTGATTACCCGCTTGCCCTTTTTGGCGGTTCGCCCTCCTTTAGGGAGCTCCCGACCGATGGCCGAGAAGAGATTGTTGTCCATGGAGCGTAGGATGGCCAGGGATCCCGCATTCAAGGAGAAGTATATAGACTTCATGCGGGAGTATTTGGACCTTGGGCACATGTCCATCTCGCAGTTGGACTGGCGTAATGTGGAACATTACTTCCTGCCACACCACGCTGTTTTGAAGACTTCTAATGGGAAGATCCGCGTGGTCTTTGATGGTTCAGCGCCCACGTCAACCGGAGTGTCGTTGAATCAGTGTCTGCATGCGGGGCCGAAGTTGCATCACGATGTCTGTGATGTTTTGACCAACTTCCGCCGGCACGCTGTCGTCTTTGTGGCCGATATCCGCATGATGTTCAGACAGACCGTGATTCACCCGGAGGATAGACGATACCAGCTCATCCTTTGGCGTGAGGATCCCCAGGATCCGATGTTGGCTTACGAGCTGAACACCAACACTTATGGTTTGCGGTCGAGCCCCTTTGTGGCGATCCGTTCGCTTTTGGAGCTCGCAGAGCGCGAACGGCTACGCTATCCCCGGGCATCTGCTCTTATTGAGGGGGGGGCTTTATTTGTCGACGATATCTGCACGGGGGCCTCGAGCTTAGATGAGGCTCTCGTCTTACGTGATGAGCTGATTGCGCTCTTGAGGGCTGGTGGCTATGAGTTGCGGAAGTGGCTGTCTAACTCACCGGACCTATTGGCAGATTTGCCTAAGGACCACCAGCAAGAGCCGCTCCTCTTTGAAAATCCGGAGACTCCAGACATGCTGTCTGTTTTGGGAGTCCAGTATCGACCAGTCCCGGATTTGTTCACATATAGATTGGAACTGCCAGACCCAAGGGTCTGGACTAAACGCACGGTGCTGTCCACTGTAGCCCGTACCTTTGATCCGAACGGTTGGCTCAGCCCTGTAGTGTTTTCGATGAAGTGCTTCCTACAGGAGCTCTGGGCTGCGGAATTGTCATGGGATGAGCCCCTCTCTGGTAGCCTCCTACGAGAGTGGGTGAGGTTCGTGTCATCCCTACCCGACGTCAATCGGGTTTGTATACCGAGGCAAATGCTGCCTTCGGGAAAGTTTAAAGCCTCCCTGCACGGCTTTTGTGACGCGTCCGAAAGCGGATACGCGGCAGCCGTTTACATCCGAACGGTGGACGCAGCAGGCGTTGTCGCCGTACACTTAGTTATGGCCAAGAGTAAGGTCGCCCCCCTTCGGACTAGGCTAACCATTCCGAAGTTGGAGTTGTCCGGCGCCACTCTCTTAGTACGGCTACTCAATCATGTTGCCGACACCTTGGGAAACGGTGTCGACTTGGGGTCGATATTTGCGTGGTCTGACAGCCAGGTCGTCCTTTGTTGGCTGAAGAGTTCAGTCCACACCCTTGAGGTTTTTGTGGCCAACCGGGTCTCACAAATTCAAACTTCAAAGGCCCCGTTGATTTGGCGCCACGTACCGGGCGAATTGAACCCCGCAGATTGTGCCTCCCGCGGCTGCGAGGCGCCTGAGTTAGTGGACCACCACCTATGGTGGAGTCCATCATGGTTGTTACGGCCTGAGCGCTCATGGCCTGCCACCCCGGCTGTGGCCAGAGTCCCAGACCTAGGCATGCGTGTTCACGCCGTGGAGACGGTGGCGGCTCCGCAGATGGAGTTTTTGTTAGACCGCTACAGTTCTCTTGATAAGTTGCTCGGCGTGACTGCTTGGATGAGGCGCTTTGTGCGAAATTGTCGCCAGCCTCAGGAGAAATCGTTGTCTCCGGTCCTCGCCCCACAAGAGCGGCAAGACGCTCTGTTGCATTGGTTGCGAGTGACGCAACAGCGAGAGTTTGAACCGGAGCTGAAAGCCCTGCGCTCAAGTAAGTCCAAGTTGAAGGGACCCTTGGTGCGGTTGAATCCTTTCTTGGACAGTACCGGATTGCTGCGTGTCGGAGGTAGGCTCAGACATGCCAACCTGCCGTACGGATCACGCCACCCTTTGTTGCTCCCCAAGGATGGACCGTTAGTTAGACTGTTGATTGCGGACCGACATGTAAAGAATGCTCATGCCGGTTGTAATGCTTTGACCGCGCTCCTCCAACGAGAGTTCTGGATTTTGTCAGCGCGGAGAATAATCCGATCCGTTATTTTTCGTTGTCTCCCGTGTTATCGTTTGCGCGCCGATACGATGCAGCCCCAGATGGGTGATTTGCCTGCCGATCGAGTGAACGAATCGATGCCCTTCTCAGGAGTTGGAACGGATTTTGCGGGGCCATTTACCGTTAAGACGTCGCGGCTTCGTAATGCTAGAACGGAAAAGGCTTACTTGTGTGTATTTGTTTGTTTGGCCACTAAAGCGGTCCACCTGGAGGTGGTTAGTGCCCTCACCACAGAAGCCTTTGTAGCCACGTTGAATCGTTTTGTGTCTCGCCGCGGAATGCCGTCGTTAATCAGGTCCGATTGTGGAACCAATTTCAAGGGCACCGATAGGTATTTAAAGGAAGTTTGTGAATTTTTGGATAGGAATAATTTTGAGATCGGATCCACACTCTCTCGCAGAGGGGTACGATGGCAGTACTCCCCGCCATCCTGCCCCCACTGGGGAGGGATTTTTGAAGCAACTGTAAAGGCCGCTAAAACTCACCTTCGTCGCGTTATTGGGGAGACGGTCCTCACGTTTGAGGAACTCGCGACCGTATTTTGTAAGGTTGAGGCGGTCCTCAACTCGCGTCCGTTGTGTCCGTTGTCTTCGGACGCGAATGATTTAGAGGCCCTTACGCCGGGCCATTTTTTGATTGGCAGACCGCTTAACGCCTTGCCGGAATATCCTTATTCCGAAGTGGCCTCCGGACGGCTCTCGCGATTTGAATTGCTCCAGCAGCTTACGCAGAGTTTTTGGCGCCGTTGGCATCTGGAGTATTTGCACATTTTGCAGCAACGCGTTAAGTGGTCGGATAGGACGACCCCACCCAAGACAGGAGACCTCGTGTTGGTAAAGGATCCAAACCTGCCGCCCCTCCGCTGGCGTTTAGGACGCATTGTTCAGCTTCATCCGGGGTCGGATGGTGTGCCCAGGTTTGCCGAGGTCCTGGTGGGGGACTCTGTTTTGAAGCGAGCGATCGCTACCCTCTCTCGCCTGCCCTTAGATTGAGTTGGCGGACAGTTTGCTACTGTCCGGGACGGGGGGATGTTCGCGCCGCGCTGCGAGCGGTGCGTTGTCATTGTCAAGGTCACGGGCGACACGCAATGCGCTCGGGCCGCGTGCAGGCAGTTGGCCGTAAGCAGCCGTGAGACAAGTTCGCGTGCTTCTGTAGCGACGTGCCGCGCAAGTTACCTACCCATATTGGGACCGAGATCGTTTTGCACCTATTAGGGCTCCGGTCGGGGTACGGGTTTGAGACCCGTGTGTGTTCGCTTTGAAAAGCGCCGGGAAAGTTTTAGCTGTCTATTAGGGCATTGTGTAGTTTTAAGAGTGTTAGCTATAAGAGTTTCCCCTCGGGGTTGGGTGAAGACCTACTTGGCCAGGCGCGCGCGCGCCGGCAAGACAGCGACCAGCCCCCTGGATTACGGACAGTATCCCTTACCATAAGGTAGGACTAGTTTTAATTTACTTAATTTTGCATGAGAAACCTTCGATTCAATAAACTGTGGAACACAGTAGATGTGGTCATCACAATTGTGCGTGATCAGTATGTAATGTATATCTTATATATGAGTTGGATGATTTGACAAGTAAGTAGGTACCCACAGTTAGAGAAAAAAATCTGAGGGTCTACGCGGCGGGGGCTGAGCGTGAGGCACCGCGTGGCCGCGCCGCCCGCCCGGTGTTGCCGCCGCATATCGTAAGCGCTAGCGTATACGCGCCCTTAGGTGACCTTTTGACTTGTAATTTAGCTATGTGCCTATGTGTTTAGCTGTTGATGTGAAAGTGTTAACAGCAACATCTGTTGCAGATAGTGCGCCTGGCGGATGTGTGGAAGACATGCAACAAGATCCGCGCGGCGGCGTTCCGCGTGGGGCTGAACCTGTGGGACTGGTACCGGCCGCTCGACCCCGAGGACAACTCTCTCATATCTGGTATTGGAAAGAAAATACTTTGGAATAAAAGTAGCAATAGCCATATCTGGCGCTGGCAAAGTCATGTAAAAACCAAAGATGAAACGGTGGCATTTTAATTATAATCGAAAGAAATCATAACTTTGTTTTCCATTGAAATGTGATACGATCATCATATGCAGAGATTGACTAATGTAGCGTCCTCTGCTTGCTTACCGCACTGCTGGACAGCAAGCGTGTAGTGCTGGTACGCTAAGCTCTGTAAATAGTTCGTCAGACAGAAACGCGTGGCTAGTTTGATGTTTTAAATTTGTTTTCTTTGACGACATTTCCATAGTGCAATGGCCGCCGTTGGGGCGGAAAGGTTCTCGAATGGCGACCGCGTACCGGACAACGTTCCGTGGGCAGGCCCCCTACAAGGTCTCTCCCCCGACGATCTAGTCAAGGTCGCGGGAAGCCGCTGGATGCTGGCAGCGCAGGACCGATCGTTGTGGAGATCCTTGGGGGAGGCCTATGCCCAGCAGTGGGCGTCGTACAGCTGAAATGATAAATGGTCGTTCGTGAAGTAAACATGCTTGTTTGTCCCCAGAGTCGAAATTCGTGTCAGTGCTCGCGGGCCCACTGCGCGCCGTTATCGGGCTGTCGGACGCCGAGATCTCGCAGCTCGCCGACTACTTCCGCGCGCAGGACGGCCGCGTCCTCTACCACCAGCTCTGTCAGATTATACATGGGGAAGGTCCGTATTACTTGCTATTGCTACACCCTCGTAACTCATAGATCTCGCAGCTCGCCGACTACTTCCGCGCGCAGGACGGCCGCGTGCTCTACCACCAGCTCTACCAGATTATACATGGGGAAGGTCCGTATTACTTGCTATTACTACACCCTCGTAACTCATAGATCTCGCAGCTCGCCGACTACTTCCGCGCGCAGGACGGCCGCGTGTTCTACCACCAGCTCTGTCAGATTATACATGGGGAAGGTCCGTATTACTTGCTATTGCTACACCCTCGTAACTCATAGATCTCGCAGCTCGCCGACTACTTCCGCGCGCAGGACGGCCGCGTGCTCTACCACCAGCTCTACCAGATTATACATGGGGAAGGTCCGTATTACTTGCTATTACTACACCCTCGTAACTCATAGATCTCGCAGCTCGCCGACTACTTCCGCGCGCAGGACGGCCGCGTGTTCTACCACCAGCTCTGTCAGATTATACATGGGGAAGGTCCGTATTACTTGCTACACCCTCGTAACTCATATATTCGCAGCTCGCCGACTACTTTCGCGCTGTTTCAATACCTTAGTACCTACTAGTCCTACTACTACAATAAGTGCCTGTTTTACAATGACCGATTAGGAGATACTTTCCAGTTTAATTGACAGTTTTGTATGGACTATCTGTTAAGTAACAGCTAATGAGAAAATACTTAGACATTGTGAAACAGTCTCTAAATGAAATAAATCAATCTTGTTAATTTGCTGGGTTTCATTGCGTTAAAATATCATCAAAAGTTAATTATAAATCCCAGAATCACATTTATTGAAATAGAAATACTACTGAATAAATGAAATGAATAAAAATAACTCATGTAACTTTAAAAATGGCTGCAAAATGAGCTTTTTTTCAGACGGAGAAGCTTCCTCTGCCGTGATGTTACAATGCTAAGTAAAGGGATTGTTACATTTAAAAATGATTTAGAAATTTAGAATTGATTTAAAAACTAAATAATAAATTTTATTTCATTTCCATTGTTATTTCTTTTTAGTGTCCACAGCGAATCGGACTTATCAAATGTTTGAATTGCGATTAATTTTAAATTTCTGTAAACATGTATGATTTGATTGCATCGTCACTAAGTATTGGCAGCACAGAGTCCAGAACCCTGGATAATTAGTGTATCTTACTTTGTTAATATGATGATAAATAGTTCCTGAAAACAGGGACAAACAATATTAAAATGCAAGTTATGATAAAACTATTGAAACTCTCTATTCAAGTACCTACGACAGCTCTATGAAATGTAAACACTTCACTTATTTGTCTAACAGTTAAGATCGTATCGCTACATAATAATTATAATATACTTATTTGCAATAAAGTGGTCAAAATAGTAATAAGTACAATAATGAAGCATCTGATAATAATTATAATTTTCGATGGTAAGTATTTGGAATCTGTCAATCTTAATTAAATAGTAACTAGTAGTGTTACACAGTTTAGTTTGGTTCCCGGTCACTAGGTCACCCACATCAGGATCAATATTGCATGCTCGGAGCCACCCAATGTAACCACCAAGCAAGTTGCTCTTCAGCGCTGTTAATTATGGAACTATTCAGTGTTATCGATTCTGTGTAAAACTAGATACGCAGTTTTAAGTATGGTTTACCTTGGGTCAGCATTCGTTTATCGTGTAATACTATTTGATTTAACTAGATCAAACCAACTCATGTAGTCCGCAGAGTCTTCAAAACGGGTTTCAAAATGGACAAATTATATGACATTTTCAGAAAAGCTACTAGCTGTAACTAATGAATTTGGATTATTATGACATTAAACTTATTAATCTACTTAGGTACTAGGTACTAGTATGTGATGAGAGCAAAGGAAGTGAGAGATATGGCACATATTTTCTGCTACTACACGCCACTGAGTCCGTAACAGAGATTATATACATACATAATCTCTCTTACTTCTTTGCCATCTCCTGCGGGAGAAAGGAGTGATTAGATGTCTGTATGTACCAGATGCTGTCGGGCGTGACAAGACGTCGGCTGACTGCCTGCTGGAGGCGTGCGCGCTGCCAGTCTCTCTTAATTCTTTGGCATCTCCCATGAGAGAAAGGAGTGATTAGATGTTTGTGTGTACCAGATGCTGGCGGGCGAGACAAGACGTCGGCAGACTGCTTGCTGGAGGCGTGCCCGCCGCCGCCCGAGCCGGCGTGCCACACGCTGGACCAGTGGCAGCTGCGGCGCCTGTGCTGCCTGCTGGCCACCATCGCCGCGCGCGAGATCCCGCTCAAGCCATACTTCCAGGACTACGAGCTGGTAACGACGCTTCTGGCCGTTGAAAAGAGTGGAGATGGAGCTGGAGATTAGACATCATTTTTAGGCTTCACCTTTCACACTTCTTGTGGTCTTTTCAACCTAGTCTAACCTAAGAATCCCAATAAGACGTGCCCTGGTCTTTGCCTTGAACACTTTGTTCTTGCACTGCATTAGATATCTCTCAGTTCTTAAGACTCCTTATGTTGATATCACCATAGATCGTTATCGTTTCTTGTAAAAGCTTTTAGAAAGGCAGCTAACAAAGCTTTTGTAAACACACTGTCTGGTGCAGGTAGCGAAAAACGACGGGCGCATAACGTTCGCGCACTTCGCCCGCATCCTGAACTACATCGGCATCCTGGTGTCGCCGGAGGACTTCAACCTGCTGGTGCGGCGCTTCATCAAGGACTCGTACACGCTGGACTACGTGGAGTTCCTGCGCGCAGTGGAGGCTGTGAAGAAGGAGGGCATCCGAGGGCTTGGAGTGGTGAGACTGTAGTCTGCATCGATTCTAAGAAACATTTTATTCCCTTCACTTCCAATTCCTATTCTCCGAAAAGATTACTGGACACGTTGGTTTTTTCGTTTCTTGTAACTTTTTATGCTGTAGGCCGAGCGTTACTTCATTTTAATGAAGAGGTGAAACTTTCACCTATCTGTCTGTCTGTTCTAACTTTCACCGGGGAATTGGAAATCAGATCTATTGCAATAAAATTACAATTCGGATTTCCGAGGTTGCAGGTTGGTGCTTCTTGCTTGGCTAGTATCTATAATCTGCTTGTTGGGCTAGTGGTAAAATTGTATTACAATTTATCCAATACTGACAATGCATTATTTAAAAAATTGGTACTTAACTAGAATGTTGGCGATGGTGCCTATTGCAAATCATAAAATTATAAGAATTTGATTGAATCAGGCGTCACTTGGCGGAAGTCCCTAACCATTGTGAAAAACGAAATATATGTAGCTTACTTCCGCAAAAAAACACAATATGCAAGATGCACCGCCCGCCCGCCCGCAAAAAATTGCACATGCACACCACGAAAACACCAGTGCACAATACCTGCATCTAGCAAGACAGCAATACACCTTGCACCGTCACCGATTAGACTACTCTACATGTGTTTCGCCCCAACCCGGGGCATCCTCAGGAGATAGTTTGTGCTAGTTCGTGCGAAAAACCAACACCAACCAAAACCAAAAAAATGATTTGGTTTTTGCGGGCGGGCGGGCGGTGCATCTTGCATATTGTGTTTTTTTGCGGAAGTAAGCTACATATATTTCGTTTTTCACAATCATAAAATTATAAACAAAGTTGTCCATTGCCAGGAGTACCAGAACCCTAAATCGCTGATCGACACAACGCTGCCGAAGCTCTCGCGGCCGGAGGTGGCAGCGGGGCTGTCGACGGCGCCGCTTGGTGAGGGCGACGTGTTCCACCCCGCGCTGACGCCGCCGCGCCCCACGCGCCAGCTCATCGAGCTCATGCTGCGCGTGCAGGAATTCGTCATGCAGCGCCGCGTCAGGGTCTCAGAGTTCCTCAGGGTATGTAGCTGTAGCTGGGGCTGTCGTCGGCGCCGCTTGGCGAGGCGAACGTATTCTTGCGTGGTGTTGACACCGCCGGCCGCCGCGGCTCACAATTATTTTCTAATTTTAGCTGTGTTGATACACAGAGTATCTTTAATAAAACTCGACCGATTTCACTGATTATTTTTTATTGTGTTTCATCATTGTCAGGAAAAGAAATATTAGCAAAAACAGCGGAAATTCGTTTACTTAGTATTTCTGTCTGGATAATGTTAACAAGAACGCGTCTATTCCAGGACTTCGACCCTCTAAACAGCGGTCGCATCTCGCCGCAGCAGTTCCTGCGCGGGCTGGACGCGATGGGGCTCAACACCGTCCTGAGCCCGCAAGAGGCCGCGTGCGTGGCCGTGCACTACCTAGACCCCAACGACAAGCAGCGCGTTTGCTGGCGCACCTTCGAAGACGACACCGACCAGGGTATGATGCTATTAGCCCACCCAACGAAAATTGGCGGAAATAATTCGTGTAAAAGCGAATTTCGGCATAGTTGTTGAGGAAAGTGCCTTGAACAATACCTATACTAAAAGTACTAAGGGGTGGGGATGGAGCTAAGGGGGGAGGAGGGTTGTAAAGGTCCCTTTTTTTAGTTTTTCGCTTGTAACTCGAAAACACACTTGTTCACACCTATTTGTTTGTACACGAAATTCGTAGTCACAATAATTATTTCCGCCATTTGGTTTTATTTTTTTTTATTTTATTTATTTATTTCCTTAATATAAATATTTGTTACACTTTCGTTGTATCTGCCAAACTGCACAGCAGTTTGTCGGCAGTAGTTCTCGTCTAGTTTTTCATTTTTTAATTAATTTTACACTTGGGTTGTAAACTCTAATTTTTATAGTACCTAACTTATATTAATATACTTATTTATAAATAACTAGTAATATACCCACTACTCTAAGTTCTTAGATACGCTGTATTAAGAATGAAGACTGATTAAATTGTTAAGTAGGTACCTTACTGTGTTATGAAAAGTTGATAACAAATTAGTAGGTACATATTATTATAAGCTTAAATTATTTTTTGTTTGTAATCACATACCTAATAATTATACATAGAAAACACCCAGTCCAAGACAAACAGACAGACAGACCTGCCCATGCACACAAACCCTTGTCTTGTTCGGGAATCAAGCCTGGGACCTCTGGCTCAGAAGACGGGCATCCGCACCCCCTGTGCCAAATCGGCACATTTAATTATTATTTAGCTTTTTAACATGTAATTATTTAGTTATTTAATTTATCTTTCTTCATTCTTATTACGTATCACGGGCACAATGACAAATAATGTTTTTTCAGTATGCGCTTTAAATGGTTTTTTGAGATAACAGTTTCAAGCAATTCCATTGGTAACTCATTAAGTACTGTAGGAATAATACATCGCCTTGTTCGTTCTCCATAATAGTTCTTTACTCGCGGTACTGCATATTTTTTTCTCTTAGACTGACGTGTTGGATAGCTATACGTACGCTCCTTTTTATGCTCGGTATTATTAAATTGTTCTGTTATTAGTTTAATTTTAATTTTTTTATCTAAAGGTACAACTTTACATATTCTATACAGTTTTTCATAATCTTTATTACACTCTTTTTTAATTTTTTTATTTACTAATATTTTTAATAATCTTTTCTGCAGTGCTTTAATTTGATTAATATAAACCGGAAACGTAAGACCATAGCTACTCAAACCGTAGTCTATAGTTGACTCTGCGAGTGCGTGGTACAGCATAAGTAATATTCCCCTACTTGTCATATATTGTAAATGATACAGCTTACCCAATATACTGCGTAATTTTTTGCAAATCTGCTCAACATGCAAGCTCCATACAAATTTACTATCTATTGTTAAGCCTAAATATTTATAAGAATTAACCTGTTCTATATTTTGGCATTTACAGCTGTTATCTAAATTACTATTGCTATGTAAACATTCATATGTGTGACCTTTGATCCCAATATATATTTGCTTTTCGTGTTTGTAAGGCGAAGATATTAACATGCATTTGGTTTTAGCTATATTTATCATTATACCATTATCATGTGCCCATTTAATTATGTTATTGAAATCTCTTTGCATATTTAACTGTATAAGTTTTGGGTCTTTATCACAATACATTAAACATGTGTCATCTGCATACATATATGTTTACAAGATTTTATGACTTTATTCATTCCATTAACATGTATGATGTACCCTACTGGACCAAAGACCGAACCAGTCGGAACTCCGTACTTAATCTTACCTTCACAGCTGCTAGTTCCGCTTATACAAACTTCCAGTGTCCTATTTTTTAAATAATTTTGGAACCATTTATTCGTGGGTCCCCGAATCCCACATTCTTCCATAGACTGCAGCAAGCCACCGTGATCAAGCGTATCAAACGCTTTTTTGAAATCAATAAAAATCGTCATAACAATTTTTTGATCATTAAGCGCGTTATTAACGTCATCTGTAAATTTAGCAAGTGCCATATCTGTGCTTCTGTTAGGCCTGAATCCATACTGAACATCGGTGATTATATTATTGTTCTCTAAAAATTCTGATAATTGACTGACTAAAATTCTTTCTGTTATTTTATTGATTACGTTAAGTATGGCTATGGGTCTATAATTGGTGTATGCTTGATGAGAGCCTTGTTTGTATATAGGTCTTATTATTGCTTTTTTCAATTCATCTGGATAACCGGAATTTTTTAAACACATGTTAATGAATTTGGCAATGACAGGACTGATGTTCTTTTTTATTGATTTCAAATCCCTTACTCTAATTTGATCCGTGCCCGGTGACTTGTTGCAATCTAGTTTGTCTATAACTTTTATTACATCCTCAGCTGATACTGTCTTAAATCGAAAACTCATATTACACTCACTTATATATTGTTGCCTATTTAAAAAAGTGTGATTACATTTATGTTTTATACTATCGATCTCATTCGTGAAGGTGTCGCAAAAATTATTACAAATTGTTTTTAATGGTAGATTATTTTGCATATATCGTTCAATAACAGCATCAACCGAAGATTTCTTTTTTCCAAGCCATCCATTTATTTTTTCCCATATTTTACGCATATCTCCTTTACAATCAGTGATATCTTTCTTTCTATAGTTATTTTTACATTTATTTATTAGTTGGTTGGTAGCTTTGGACTTCGTTGAGTGGGCTATAATTTATTGGTATTTTTAGTTTCAAAATTGCTATTTGTATTTAGGCTTAGTGGCTGAGAAACTTCAATAGCGTGATTCATATTTCAATAGACACAAATGTGACGTCAGGCTTGAAGTCGATGGTCTCGGCCGCTTTCACAGACATAAATCTAATGTCTGTGACGGATTGTTAAGTTCTAACCGCCTCTGTGGTCTAGTGGTACACACCACCAGCATCGGATCTAGATCGTGTGAAAACCAGTACCGAAACTCGGTGCTGATGTGTTGCTGTCTTGCTAAATGCAGCTATTGTGCACTGATATTTTCGTAGTGTGCATGTGCAATTTTTTACGGGCGGGCGGTCGGTGCATCTTGCATGTTTTATTTGCGGAAGTAATCTTCATAAAGGTATTTCTTTTTTCACAATAGTAAGAGACTTTACGCCAGGTGACGCCTGATTCAATCAATGACAAATGGTACTAATGCTACAAAATGGTACTATTTAACTGCTCACTAATCAAACCTAACCTAACCTACAAAAATACTGAAATGCATACCAAAAAAGGCTAAATGCTCACCAAACTTAAGTTTTGGTGTGCATTCCAGTATTTTAGGTGTACAACTCAGTATTTTTTTTGTGGTGCAACTAAATAATACCGTTTGGATTGTGTGCGTTGCAGTGTTCGCTATAAAGGAGCTGGAGAAGCATCCTACGGTGTCGGTGGGCGGGGCGGCGGCGCTGGTGGCCGAGCTGCCGCCGCGCGGGTCGGCGGAGGAGGCGGGCGGGCCGGGCGCGGGCCAGCTGGACCAGGCGCAGGCCGCCCTGCTGCGCGTGCGCGCCGCCTGCCGGGAGCGCGCCGTCGACCTCAGGCCCGCCTTCGGGGAACACGACGTGTCAGTACCATTGCCTACAAAGTCAAAGTCAAAAATCTTTAACCTAAAATTGGCGTCTTTTTTTGTCTCGCGGCCATCAACAAAATGTTTGAATACCTATCAATTCTTGATAGTATAACAATCAATATTTGCCAAGACAGTATAGCTGTAAACTCAGGCAGAACCAAGTTAGAACTATTCGTCCGTATGGTCCGTATATAGAACATTTTTTAAAAACCGCAAATGTAACTTTGTCTATCATACAAAGACTATGAAAAACAAAGATAAGTTCCAGCTAGTCTCACTCGGTTCTTGGAGAAGAACCGGCAAGAAACTCATCACTCCACAAAACACAGCCCTCGATATTTTTTTTGTTGGTTACTCCCGTTACGTGTTACGTGGTTTCTGGACCGATAGCAAAGCATCTTTTCATTCTGTTAGTGCACGAGACGCGACTCTGACGGAGACCATCTTAAGAACATTTTACAGAGTTCCCAGATAACGAAACTCATGGCCGTTTTTACCACAACTTATGAATCGCCTAAGTCTTTGCTTAATTACTATCCGAACAAGTTAACTCGACACTTGAGTGTAAGCGACGTTTTCGAGCCAGGGCACAGATTACTAAATAGTTACTATGTAACAGATAGTTCACTCCGCTAAGTCATTTAAATAAATAGCAACTCTAACTACAACGCAATAAAGTAGAATTCAGCTTGTACGGCGCAGGCAAATTACGAACGGCCACTCGTTGTCGTTGCATCTCTTTCTTTCGCATATATTCTAGCTCTTTTGCGGACCTAATTTCTATGGATTTACAGCGCCGGCGTTGCCGCCGCGTTTTCGAGCCGACGACACGGGGAGTGAAATAGGCCTGGCCAGGGTGCCAAGTTAACTTGTTCGGGTAGTAGTTCAGCAAAGACTTGGGCGATAAGTTTTGATGAAAACGGCTTACTCGCTTCAGTAAAAGAGTATTCGCAGTAACGGTCGTGAACTTATCGGGTGTGCAGGATGAGCAACGGTCACGTGTCGCGGTCGGCGGTGCGCCGCGTGCTGGCGCGGCTGGGCGTGCTGCCCACGGCCGCGCAGGTACGCGCGTTGGAAGCGCGCTATCTGGACGACTGCGGCTTCAGCTATGTGCGCCTGCTGGACGAGGTCAGTCATTACTGCGCCAACAGCTCTGTGCTGTGACCTTAGGGCGCGTGTCGGTCGGGCCTGCCCACGGTCGTTGGAGGCGCGCTACCTGGACGATTGTGGCTTCAGCTACGTGCGCCTGCTGGACGAGGTCAGCATCATTACTGAGCCAACAGCTCTGTGCTGTGACCTTAGGGTGCGTGTCACATCGGGCCTGCCCACGGCCGTTGGAGGCGCGCTATTTGGACGACTGCGGGTCCAGCTACGTGCGCCTGCTGGACGAGGTCAGTCATTACTGCGCCAACAGCTCTGTGCTGTGACCTTAGGGCGCGTGTCACATCGGGCCTGCCCGCGGCCGTTGGAGGCGCGCTACCTGAATGACTGTGGCTTCAGTTATGTTCGCCTGCTGGACGAGGTCAGCGTCATTACTGCGCCAACAGCTCTGTGCTGTGACCTTAGGGCGCGTGTCTCATCTGGCCTGCCCACGGCCGTTGGAGGCGCGCTATCTGGACGACTGTGGCTTCAGCTATGTGCGCCTGCTGGATGAGGTTAGTCTCATTACTGCGCCAGCAGCTCTGTGCTGTGACCTAAGGGCGCGTGTCGTTGGAGGCGCGCTACCTGGACGACTGTGGCTTCAGCTACGTGCGCCTGCTGGATGAGGTTAGTCTCATTACTGCGCTAACAGCTCTGTGCTGTGACCTAATGGCGCGTGTCGTTGGCGGTGCGCTACCTCGACGACTGTGGCTTCAGCTACGTGCGCCTGCTGGACGAGGTCAACTTCATTATTGCGTTAACAGCTCTGTGCTGTGACCTTAGGGTGCGTGTCACGTCGGGCCTGCCCACGGCCGTTGGAGGCGCGCTACCTGGACGACTGCGGATCCAGCTACGTGCGCCTGCTGGACGAGGTCAGTCATTACTGCGCCAACAGCTCTTTGACGACGAAGCGTAGGAAGACCCCCAACTAGGTGGACCGATGACCCAGTGAAGTTTGCCAGCAAACTTGGCTGCAAGTCTGCAAGTCGCTAACAGCCGCTATTTGTGGCGCTCCAAAGAGAAGGCCTATGTCCAGTAGTGGACTACTGAAGGCTGATGATGATGAGTAAAGAAAGAAAGAAAGAAAGTAAATTATTTTATTTGGCACGCATAACGAGTAAACAAAATCACACTATACAAGCCACAAAAATAAACACAAATATTATTAACTACAGATATGTACATTGAGTACAGTCGTGTGATGCCAAACTGTGCTCAACTCAGTATGGGCAGATTGGGCATTAAGCAGGGCTTACTGGCTTAGTGCACTGGTTTTCTGTCGAGCACAGTATAGTGACATCGGTATCTATAGTATGAGTTTGGCAAACTGTATTCATAATCGAAAATTATCTCTTTCATGTCCTTTGGCTGCTTTACCGACATGAGCAGTTCATCCGATAGTTTTCGTAAACGTTGACAGTTAAAATCAACTCATACTAGGGGCACAGGGACGAATAAGCAAAAATGTACAAGAAACACAACCAAATAATCTTATACTAGGGGCACAGGGACGAATAAGCAAAAATGTACAAGAAACACAACAAATAATCTTAAAAAAACCAAAATTGTACTAAAAGCTACAAAACCTTTCAAAAAAAGTAGGTAAGCTAGGTATACAATGTGATGTGACATAACAATCTTTACCTTCCCTTTAAAAAATCATCATCATTTCAGCCGTAAGACGCCCACTGGCCCCAGGCCTTCCGCAAGGATCTCCGTAACGATCGGTCCTGCGCTGCCCGCATCAAGCGGCTTCCCGCGACCTTGACCAGATAGTCGGTGTACCTTGTAGGGGGCCTGCCCAGTTCATAGTTGCCATTCCCTTTGGATATTCAACACGATTTACCAACCAGATGGAGGAGCGCGAGGCGGAGAGCGCGACCATAGCAAGTGGAGCCCCCCAGCCGCGCGCGGCCGCCCACCGCGCCCCCGACCCGCTGCAGACAGACATCGTACAGATCCTCGCCAAGATCAAGGGCAAGGTACGCCCATTAAGTATTCCTATCGGTAGCTTTTGACGAACGAATGTTTAATTCAAAATCCCAACGTTAATAGCTTCCGCTCACGAATACTAATACCTTAATTTAATTATTAGGTTAGTATAATGATCACCAATCTAACCTAACCTAACCTGCAAAATTACTGGACTGCACACACGCACAAAAACGAGTACCTAAGTATTTTAGGTGTGCACCTTAGTATTTTTTGTGGTGATTTTAGTTATGAGAAGAGACACCCTTAGCCGTCAGTTTCTGATCAGTCAAGTTAGCCTGCTTGACTGGCAGTGAGAAAACCACCACTACTCCTAAACCTGACTCCTTTCAAAACTCCGTCTGTTACCTTAGGTCTACTGATAATAGATATCCAGCCGGCCTAGCATGAGCGGCTTATAACGCGCGATATGATATGGTACGGCATGCCGTCTTGCTTACACCTTAGAGGGGTAAGCAAGACAACTTGCCGTACCATATCATATCGCGCGTTATAAGCCGCTCATGCTAGGCCGGCTGGTGTATTTATATATTTATCTATTCACAATTTATGATAGAGTAGGGCTGTAGGAAATATAGGGACTTAGGTCGTAGGGATCTAGGAAACGTAGGGAACCTCTCAACCCCTTAAATTGTTCATGGAAGGTTTGCCGGTGCAAGTATACCAATAACACGACACGACTATTCACTCACACTTACATTTTACAGACAACTAATTTACATTAAACAGTGACATTAGTCGGCAAGCTGTTCATTCCTTTTAATTATTGTACCTACTATAGCGTATTCGTACGAAAATGAATATAGGTCCGATCTTATTATATTTTTCGTCGGTTTATCGTTCGTTGATCGTTTTACCTACCAAGCTTTATTCAGCTGCTCTATGAGTTCGAGCAGAGTACATTTAGAAAAGTATATTGATGTTGTGTGTTGTGCAGATGGTGCGAGAAGGGCTTCGGCCGCGCGACTTCCTGCGGCAGTTCGACAAGCAGAACGAGCTGATCATCCCGCGCGCGGACTTCTACCGCGGGCTGGCCGCCGCCGGCGTCAGCCTCACGCCCACCGAGATGGACACGCTCATGGAAGTGTCAGTGGAATCATTTTCGCAAAGTTGCATGCTCACACACACAATATTTTATAGAACACACTTTGGAGAGACCTTGTTCCTCCAGCCACTTTCCACAACTACCCACCACCAGACCGGACTCGAGAGAGGGCGCTGAACGCATAAACATTGACTAAGTGTTAAATTTTGCTTTAAAAATAATAATCTGCTATATTAATTAAAATAAGCATTAAAAAAGTGATTTATAGTTTATAAATAACGTGTGACAGTGTTTGTGACATTAATCTTCAAAGAATATTGGTAAAACAAAAAAGTGAAATACGGTGCAATGTAATGTGATACTTATTTAAAAAACTGTGACAAGAACAAAAAATCTACAGTCTAAACTTATTTAAAAAAAACCCATAAACAAGAACTACATAATTATGTGAAACCTATAAGTGAATAGTGTATTACTTTTAAACCTACTTAACGATTTCTACTTGTTAGTCTAAACCAAAATATGGACTTTGTACCCAACACTTAAAAACCCTGCAGAAACTACCGGTGCTGCCATCTAGTTTGGAATAGCCAACTCACCCATCTTGAACATTAACATAATATTACGCCATCTAGTGTTTAATAGCCATATTACTTTAAATTTTGACCTCGACCGTGCTATACCTATCTACAAGCTATTAAAAGCACCAATACTATAACATTTCGCCTAACTTCCGCAAGATGGCAGGAGTCTGTGCAGGCTGCCATCAAGATATACCTCATAGGAGATTTTTAAAATGCGCCGTCTGTTCCCAAGTTTATGACCTCGAATGCGCTAACGTATCTGAACAGCGTTTCTACAATACTATGTCTAACGAGCACAAACAGTCATGGAAATGTCAGTTGTGCAGATCGAAGGAACCTAAATCTGACAACAGTAATACGCCTATTCGACCTCATAATATACGTGAAAATTATGATTTGCGTAATAACGAAAAAACCATAGACCCTAATATTACTCTACGTAAACCTATTCCACGATATTCTGGAGAGAATTCTATGGCTAGTAATGATGACACTATGCTCTCCCCTCAAGGAAACACCGTCTTATTTGAGACCCCCCAGACCCACTATAAAGAAAATTCTATTGATACCTGTAATAATAATGCCAATGATAGCGACACAATTACTTTTCAAAAACTTAAGCAAATATTACAAGAAAACAACCAATCTATTTTATCAGCCATACAGGCTTCGCTTTATAACGCAATAGAAACTGCAATTACCAAAATAAAAGCCGAATATGTACTTAATTTCGAAAAAATTTCAATTGATCAATCACAGCTTCAGAAAGACTTATCAAACCTAAATTCAAAAATAAAGCGATTGGATGAAAAATGTAGCACTTTGCAAGCTGAAAACGAAAGTTTACAAAAAAGGATTGAACAATTCCAAACAAATATAAACCATCCTGACCAAATTAACGACACAGTGATCATGCTACACGGATTGGCGGAGAATTATTGGGAAACAGAAATTGAATTAGTGGAAAGAGTGGCAAACATTTTCTTTGACCTATTAAATATAGATGTATCAAGCTATATTAAAGAAGTAACTTTTATAGGCAAAATGAGTAATAGAAGACCACTTAAAATTGAATTTATTGGCAAAAGATTTAAAAAGTATATATTTGAGAACTCCATATACCTAAGAGAAGCTGGATTCAGTGTCACTGAATATTTAAGTCCACAATTAATGCAAGAGAGGAGAAAATTATACCAGGCCTTACGCACAGCACGACAGCAGGGTCATCATGCAATAATAAAAAACAACAAATTAATCATTAATGGGAAAGAAATTACGGACTCTTCAAAAAATGATCGAAACTCCTACGTGCCCACGAAAGAACCTGGAAAAAATATGACAGCTATTGTCCAACCGCCGGACGATCACCGTGCTTCAACTTCAGCAAGCCCACGAGCCAGCCAATTTGTTAATTCAAACCAAAATATTGTCTACAATGAAGGTGTAGACGCGGCCAGGAACTCTACCTTTCGTAACAAATTCTAATGCTAAATTTAATATACTTTTCCAAAATATGCAAAGTATTTGTAATAAAATTCACATTCTAGAAGCGTTGATAGATGAAATATCGTGTCTTGATGTTATTTGTATATCCGAATCTTGGCTAAATAAGTATAAAAAGGATTTGCTTAAAATAGACGGGTATACAGTGTGCTCTTCATTCTGTCGGGAACATCACGATGGTGGTGGAGTTTGTATACTAATGAAAAACACATTGGAATTTTATGATAGATTAGATATATCTTCTTTATCTGTGGAAATGGTTTTCGAAGTATGTTCTGTAGAAATCCCTATGTATAACATGTTAATAATAAATATATACTGGCCTGATAGTAAAAGAGAAGTCGATACATTCTTTTTGTGTTTAGAAAAACTTTTAAGTCACATATCTAAAAAAGATTCGAATAAAAATATTGTTATAGGCGGCGACTTTAATGTCGACTTTCTAAAAAATAAAAGTGAAAAAAATAGATTAGCTAACATAATGCTATCTTATAATTTCCATCAGAAAAATAAAGAACCAACTCGAATTACACCAAATAGTATTAGTTGTATTGATTTATTGTTCATAAATTTCAAAATAAAACAGTTTCAAATAGCCGCCCACGAGTTTGGGTTTTCGGACCATCGTGGCTTATTAATCAGTCTACCTATTACTAAAAACAACTTAAAACATTTTCTAATAAGCAGACGTGTTTTTAGTAGCATAAATATAAGTAAATTTAAAAGGGAATTATCTAAAGTGGATTGGGAGCATATTTTAAAACCCGATAATAATATCAATGAAAATTATAATATTTTTACTGAGATCTTACAAAAAGCTTTAAATAAACACATGCCAAAGAAAAATATAAAAATAAATAATAAATCGAAAAGAAAATATTTAACGCTAGGTTTAAGAACATCCTGTCGTTACAAACGACTCTTAAAGACACTTCTATGTAAAACAAAAAATAAAAATGTAAAATATTACTATAAAACTTATTGTAAAATATTAAAAAAGGCTGTTAACGTATCAAAGAAAATTTGTAACAGAAATAGATTTAAAAAGTCATACAATAAAACTAAATCTATGTGGCAAATCATAAATAAAGAGACAAACAAGGACGTTCCCAGAAATAGAAATATACGCCTCAAAACTACTGATAACAATACTGTAATCGATCCCAAGATTATAGCGAATACGTTTAATCAATTCTTTGCCTCTATGGGAAATACACACATAAACTCTAATAGTTCGAATGTAGGACCGTCGTCGTCAACCCATACCAATAATATAGAAAACACCTTCTTTCTGAGCCCTGTTGAACATAAAGAAATAAATTGCATATTAAAAAATCTTAAAAACAAAACATCTTTCGGTATAGACGAGATACCTCCTAGTCTAATTAAAAGTTGCGCTGATTTACTAACGGTCCCTTACACAATTTTGGTAAATCAATCTTTTTCTGAGGGTACCTTTCCCGATGCTTTGAAAATATCTGTCATAAAACCCATCTATAAAAAAGGATCAGTTACGGATATTAATAATTTTCGACCTATAGCTCTCCTACCAACGTCGTCAAAAATATTTGAAACCGCAATGGTAAAACGCCTTTATTCTTTCCTAGAAAAATACAAAATCTTGCACGAAAATCAAAACGGCTTCAGAAAAAATCACTCTACGACCTTAGCTATTTATAAATACATTAAAAACGTCATGGACGAGATTGACAGAAAGAAATATGGAGTAGGCCTCTTGCTCGACATGAGTAAGGCTTATGATAGAGTCTCTTACAGAATTCTTTTGGAAAAATTATATCAATCAGGGATAAGAGGTGTGCCCCACAATTGGTTCAAATCTTACCTTGATAATCGTTCGCAATATGTAGAAATTGAAAACACTAACTTTGAGACAGGCAAAATCACCTACACTAGATCCGATCCAACTCGAGTGACTGGCTCTATCCCGCAAGGTAGCGTCTTGGGCTGCGTTCTGTTTCTTGTTTTCATTAATAATCTCCCTAATATACTTGACAATCTCTGTGTACTTTTTGCTGATGACATTTCGGTTTTGATATCTTGCTCTGATACTCTTGAATTAAAATTAAAATTAGACTCTACATTGAACAAAATTATGTTATGGCTCCAATCTCACAACTTACAACTCAATCTCAGTAAAACAAAATTAATTCAATTTAAACCCTATCAAAAGACCCCTTTACAAATATCTTACAAATATAGAGGCATCGAACTTGAAACAGTTAACTCAGCTACTCTTCTGGGAGTGGAGCTGGATACTCACTTAAGTTGGAAATATCACATACAAAAACTTGAAAATAAAATGTCTTCTTTTATTTATGCGCTCCAACACCTTAAACGTGTAACAGACTTTAAAACCTCCCTAACAGCATATTATGCATATGCATACTCAGTCCTATCTTATGGAATTATCTTGTGGGGAAACTCTCCAGACGTAAACAAACTATTTATCCTACAAAAGAAATGCATAAGAATACTAACAAATATAGACCAGATGGAATCGTGCAGACCTCACTTTATTAAGCATCAAATATTGACACTAGTATCCATCTTAATTCTTGAATCCTGTATATTTATAAGAAAACATCCCGAATTTTACTCACCCATAAATAGCATTAAAAGAAATAATAGATATTTAAATAAACTAAAAGTACCCTTTACCAAATTAACATTAGTTTCTTCCAGTCCCCACTTCTTGACAATCAAAATCTTTAACCATATACCTAACTACATAAAAAACATAGAAAAAATTGACCCATTTATTAAACAACTAAAAACATTCCTGATTAACCAATGTTTCTATGACTTAAAAGAATTTTTTGAATATAAGAATGTACCTAATAGATAAATTGTTATTATTGAAATAGATTGTTATTATATTATTAATTTTTATCATATTTTATTGTTTCATTCATTATTCTTATTCTTTGGATATGCCTAATATTATGTTACCTATGTTTAATTATTGTAATCTCAAAATTATAAATGTAATTAATTTTATTATCATTATTGTAATAGTAATAAAGCCCTCTAGTCTAGTGCCATTGCTATGCCCTTGCAGGGCGTCACATGTTTACTTTTATATTTCTGTAACACCTCGTTAATATTATATTGTGACTTGCAATAAATATATTATGAATTATGAATTATGAATTACCACTTGGTATCTCCAAGGCGAGAGTGAACAGGTGGATGTAAGAGTGAAGGAAAGAAAGAAAGAAATATAGTTTAAGAAATATAGTTTATTCGACTAAAACATACAAACAAGGTTGTTTACATAAACAAAAACAAACATTTTAGCCGAAATGGACCCAACCTCAGCTTATGCCACAGCAAATAGTGTGACGCTGATTTTCAGGTGAAAAGTGAAGGCAACTTTTACAGGACGTTGTACTGGATTGAAACATGTTTACATTGATCCAGTGCCAATCCAGTGCCGCAATCCCGTAACACTGGATCGAGCTACTGGATCAATGTAAATCTGGCTTAATTATTTGTCGCGTATACTTCATGTAATATGTAATGAAGTAATTCAAGCACGAAACTTCATTTCAGGGCGCAGCTAATCATGCTTTATTCCATCACCTACATATTCTTAAATTCTTCTTATTCTTATTCTCCGTATACCAACCAATGGGGAGAAACAGGCAAAGTTTTTTGTAGATAGCGCTTATGAGATTGGAGTCCACTTTCTACCTAATCTGTGGGAAAATAATGTACTCTTTGGTCTATGATTGGTTAAAAATTTCATCGATTTTGACAGCTGTTATGATTGGTTGTCATAACGTTTGGGTGACATAACGTCACAATAACAACCAATCAACAAAACAGCACTCCAATATCACCTACGCCCTCTGTCGTGATAAAAAGTTAGTTTTCCTCCCCATTCCACAACTGTTCGCTCCAACGTGCAGGTTCTGCGCGCCGGGGCGGCGGCGCTACGTGGAGTACGACCGGTTCTGCGACACGGTGGGCGCCGCCCAGACGCAGGGCGGGCTGGAGCGCGCTCCGCTGCTGGAGCCGGTGCCGCACGTGCCGACCATCGACTCGCCGCTCAACTTCCTCTCCTTCGAGGAGCGACACATCGTGTCCTGCGCGCTCACCAAGCTAGCCAAGTTCCCCGATCAGCTCTCCAACATTTTGGAAGTGTTCAAGGTAACGTAATATACGACTTTCTAAATTCACCCCGTTTTCCGAAAATTATTAAAATGAAGTATTAGAAAAAAGTGACCCGTCACATAATTAGCTCCGATGGGACTCGAACCCACGACCTTTCACTGTCCGGGCGAATGCTCTAAGCACTGAGCTACGGAGTCGTTACACTTCATTTTCTATAGTAATATTATAAATAGGAAATATTTGATTGTTTGTTTGCATAGATTAGGCTCCGAAACTACTGGGCCGATTTAGAAAATTCTTTGGCTATTAGAAAGCTACATTCTTCCGAAGTGGCATAGGCGATATTTTATCCCGATATTCCCACGGGAACGGGTACCACGCAGTTGAAACAGCGAGGATCCGCTAGTCAATAATAAAAATTGCATTGTGAATGCAAAAAAGTAAAAGTATAAGTAATAAGTAGGTAGGTATAAGTAAAAAAGTAAAAGGAAAAGTAAATGCAAAAAGTAAAATCCCGATTTTTACCAAACTTACATCAGCATTTTCTTGTCCCACCTACTTTTCCCCGATTTTCCCAGTTTACCCCAAACTTAGTTCTTAGGACTCGAAAGCTGATAAACTTTCGTCGTTCTTCTCTTTTTACCAACACAATTTTTCTCCCGAACTTATAAGTAATTTTTCTTCTCATCCTAATTTGTTTTTTATCTTTGCCTCAAACCTACCATATTCTGATTTCCTCATTTCTACCTCACATCGTGGACAGGACATGGACCGGGCGCGCTGCGGCACGATTCCGCGCGTGTCTGTGGAGCGCGCGCTCTGCCAGCGGAACCTGCTGCAACTGGTGTCGGCGCGCGAACGGGATCTCATCTACAAGTGCTTCGGCTACCGGCGCGGCTGCGGCGACGAGGTACGTGTACCTACACTCTTCCTCCTTCTTCTTCATTCGGTGATAACTAAGAGCTGGCTGACAGTGATAACTAAGTTGATAAGGTGTTTGTTAAAATGTTCATGTCCTGTTATAGCACCCGTCACCAGGCGTAACTGTGATCTACTTAGTTTAATGAGAGCTCTGGACAAAGTTCTGGTGTACACTCTTTACATTACCTAATTGAGGATACACGTATCCCTCGCCGCAGGGTAGGCCCGAACAGTAGCCAATTCACATGTCATGAAGCTCCACTTCGTGATGTAACGCAGTGATAACTCTCTCTGTACCTATCACCTTCACCTCCATGGGTTATGCAGGCTACCTACACACGTTCAGATGTAACTGACCGTTTTGAAGGAACAGTCGGACTGTTCAGTGAAATCGTAACGTGTGTGGGCAAAACTGACCTTTTAGCTAAACAATTTAAACTGCCACCTAAAACCAACTGTCGTCGGTTCACTTTTGAACGTATGCAGCCCGCTAAGACTTGCCACCCAGCCGTTACTAAACACTTCGCTACAATGGACTTAGCATGGGCAATAAGCGCGCTTTGCGTGGGAGTACGTGGTCATTCCTTATCTCTCGATAGGTATCTCTCACACTAAACGTCATGGTTCCGTCACCCTATTCATTGGTAAACCTTGGGCACTACACTAATGAAGGTGAATTGTCATGTCAGGTGAACTACCGCGCGCTGTGCAACGCGCTGGACGTGATCTACGCGACGGCGAGCGCGCAGCCGTGCTGACGCTGCCGGTGCCAGCCGCCCGTCGCCGGTGTCCGTCCCGTGCTGTCAAAATAAATCGCTCACAAGAACACCTGTTTTATTTTACACGTAGGTAAAGTTAATTGGACTTAGCCATTTTTTTAATGTTTTCTACTTTTTTTAGGAATATAATTAATTGCACCACAAAAAAGTTACAACCCACATCACACCACACCATACGTAGGTACTTGCTGTCAAAATAAATCGCTCACAAGAACACCTGTTTTATTTTACACGTAGGTAAAGTTAATTGGACTTAGCCATTTTTTTTAATGTTTTCTACTTTTTTTAGGAATATAATTAATTGCACCACAAAAAAGTTACAACCCACATCACACCACACCATACGTAGGTACTATTGTATAATATATATTCTGTGATCATACTAAAATTTCAGTATTTTAGGTCTGCATTTCAGTAGTTTTGTAGGTTAGGTTAGATTGGTGATCAGTTAATAGCCCTTTTTCAATTCACAACGGCGTAGCACTTAGCCTTCATCATACCTGACGTTAAGTGATGATAAGGCTGAAGTTGGAAGCGCACTACTCTCAGAATCGTCAATTACTGAGGAAATGGCTCTCTATCTCTAACTCCCGGAACACAACAATGTTGAAAACATGTTATGGCGTCAGGTCAAGATGGTGGTACCTAGCTAGGCGGGCTTTGAAAAAGCCCTACCACCAACCATACTATCGAACATTCTAGAAGACGTTTATCGTTATCGCACATGAGCCAGACGCGACAGCCAAAAACGCCGCCACTTGACCACAGATTACTAATAGTATCTACACACGTTCCTATCCGACCTCCGATTTGGTCTGCTCCCGGACCAAATCGGAACGTGTGTAGCGCAGATTTGGTCTGGACAGACCAAATCGGAACGTGTGTAGCGCAGATTTGGTCTGGGAGCAGACCAAATCGGCTGTCGGATCGGAACGTGTGTAGATACTATAATAGTTTGACTTGACGCTAGAAGAAGAAACAAAGACCGACCTACCGGCGTCAACTGTGTGCGGCGAGTTCATATAAAACGTAGTGAAAAAAAACTAGAGGCATAGGTCGGTCGGTGGCGCCGTTTTGTAGGTCAGTGGCAAAACTGAAATATTGTTTATTAAAAATATTGCGTAGGATAGGGAAACTAGGTCAAATAAGCAAAAGCCTAGTCGTTTCAACAGAAATGAAAACTTTATTCCCAATTTTATTAATGATTCAATTTAGAATTTTATGTTTATTCATCGAGGAAGAACTACATCGTCCTCTTTTTCACTGAAGTTACGATAGACGTGGCTCATTGAAGGAATCGGGCGGCGACGGTGTTGGCGGCGCGGCCAAGCAGCCGGCGTCGGCAGGGTTGTCGCACACGCGCTTGGCGGGGTTGAAGTGCAGGTTGGCGGGGCACTGCCGGCACACGGGCGCGGCCGCCGCGCTCACGCAGTAGTAGAACAGCTGGCAGTCGTCCGGGTGCGCCACCAGCGACTCCGGCGCATCCACCTCCGCGCACGATACCGGCGTCACGCTGCGCACAAACAGAACACCCTGTAGGGCTAACATGACAGCAACCAGATAGTTTGTCGCATTACTTTCGACCAATCAGATCGCTCGTAGATAGCGCGCGTGACTGCTGATTGGTTGGAAGACGCGCGACAAACTGTCTCGTGCCCCTTATTCGTCTTAGGACAGATTCTGGTTTGGACAGATTCTGGTTACGACAGATTCTTATTACGGCAGATTCTTGTAACGGCAGAATTAGTACTGACTGTCGCGCATAGAAAAATAGTTATAGAAATTCTTTAGGACAGAGTCTGGTTACGACAGATTCTTGTTACGGCAGATTCTTGTTACAGCAGAGTTAGTAATGTCACGCATAAAAAAATATGTAAGTAAGTAAGTATTTTTTTAATACCAACAATTTTTTTTTTCTTTTTTTTTTTTTTTGTTATCTGCCGTAACAAGAATCTGTCGTAAACAGAATCTGTCCTAAGACGAATAATAAATTGTGTGGTTTTTACTTTTGTTGGTAATGTTACTTCTGGCGTAACAAGAATCTCCCGTAACAAGAATCTGTCCAAACCAGAATCTGTCCTAAGACGAATAAGGGTCTCGTGCTATCTCGTTGCCGTCATGTTAGCCCTACTGAAAGGCGTCCGACGCGTCGGGACGTAAAGCGCCCCACAGATTGATCAGTTCGCCTGACGGCAACGGCCGTCAGTACCCCAAATACGAGTTGATTTTAACTGTCAACGTTTACGAAAACTCGGATGAACTGCTCATGTCGGTATATCAGTCAAAGGACATGAAAGAGATAGAGCGATAGTTTTCGATTACCAATACAGTTTGCCAAACTCATACTAAGGGTACTGACAGGCCGTTGCCGACAGGCCGACTGATCATCTGTGGGCTCCTTAAGGCTGGTTTCAAAGCTGTCTGCTAGAGACTCGCCCGTACGGACCGCAAACCCATTCGCGGGAGATATCATTACTTTTTTGAACAGAAACGGACCAATAGGCGTATCTGTGACTCGATTTTCTAGCGTCTCACGTGTCCCCATTCCGGTAGCGGCCCCTACGAGCCTCCCGGACAGCTGTGAAACGAGCCTTACATGTTTCACACATTATACCTACCTATCAAAGTTTTAAAATTTTAGCTAGGCTTATAGTGCTACGCCCAGAGAGGATACTGATTCTGTTTGATAGTTCCCATCTTCAGAATAAAATGTTGTAACGCACCCGAGATAGGCCTTGCTAGACAATCGGGCTCTGTTTTTAACGATCACAGCACAGATCTATATATAAAACTCTTGCGTTTACTGACTGACTGGCAGACAACGCACAGCCGGAACTACGGAGCGCAAGAAGCTGAATCTTCCCCGAGGAACATACCTACATGCCAAACTTCAGCATAGAGGAGCACTAAGGGAGGATTTTCGGAAATTCCTCCTTTAAGGGGGTGTTAAAAAGGGGGTGCACCCAGACGAAGACGCGAGCGAAGCCCTAGTTACCACAGTTTCTGGTAATTAAGGGCAGGATCTTCCAAAAACTCTGTCTTTGTCTTTTTTCTTACGTGTGAAGAGTAATGAAAATAACCTCACTTTATAATTTTTTGTTTGTTATTTCGAGCATAAATTCGCTTTTTGAAAAAGTAGCCAGAGAATAGTCTACAATATGTCATTACCTATTTTTCTATATATAATTCGTGAATTAGAGATACAGTAGTTTCTGCTAATGAAACTGCGTCATACCTGTTATCGATGCAACGCTGCGGTATGTCATCGCCGTGCTGGTGGGCAGGGTCGGGCGGCGGCGCCAGCAGCGTGGGGTCGCAACCGGCCCGCGCAGGCTGGTCACACACGCGCAGCGCGGCGTTAAAGTGCAGGCCAAAGAGCATGTAATCACTACGTGCAGGCCGGCGGGGCACGCCACGCAGGCTCGCACAAGTAGAACAGTTAGCTTCTGGTAATGAAGCTGCGTCGTACCTGTTATCGATGCAACGCTGCGGTATGTCATCGCCGTGCTGGTGGGCAGGGTCGGGCGGCGGCGCTAGCAGCGTGGGGTCGCAACCGGCCCGCGCAGGCTGGTCACACACGCGCAGTGCGGCGTTATAGTGCAGGCCAAAGAGCATGTAATCACTACGTGCAGGCCGGCGGGGCACGCCACGCAGGCTCGCACAAGTAGAACAGTTAGCTTCTGGTAATGAAGCTGCGTCGTACCTGTTATCGATGCAACGCTGCGGTATGTCATCGCCGTGCTGGTGGGCAGGGTCGGGCGGCGGCGCTAGCAGCGTGGGGTCGCAACCGGCCCGCGCAGGCTGGTCACACACGCGCAGTGCGGCGTTAAAGTGCAGGCCGGCAGGGCATGCCACGCAGGCCGCCGCGCCGTGCGCACACAAGTAGAACAGCTGGCAGTCGTCCGGGTGCGCGAGCAGACCGTCCGAGCTCGCCGCCGAGCAGGACACGCTCGTCACGCTTTTCTCCTTGCACAGATCGGCTGCTTCGCGTCTGAAAGAACTGGATTTCAGAATGATATTGGAAGGTACTTATAGCAACCAAACCACTCAATACGCAGCTGCCCCAGCAGGTTCTAAACTTACCAGCCTAGGAGTATGTAACTTGAGATCGACTTATTTATTGTAGTTGCGAAAGAAGTCGGTTTTATGACGCTCCTGGAAATCTATATCATGAGTTATGTTCTTATTATAATAGTATGCTAACGACTTCCAAGTAATCTTGAATGCGCTCCATGACTGACTGGTCCACTGTGACTAAGTAGTCCTAGACGTAGTATCGATAGTACCTAACTATTTAGTAATCTGTGGTCCTAGTGTTTTTAACCTTATTACTATTATAAAGACTGATAAAATCGCGACTCTTCATATGGAACTTATAATTTCGTCGATGTTAATTTCCACACGAACAATAAAGTTCAGTAGGTACCTACAGTCAGCGTCAAATTGATATAAGCGTCTAGAGTAAGTAGTCAAAATCATCTGAAAAACATAAAACCAATTTGATGTACGCAGTTCGAATAAATAAATAACTTCTTACAATCACACCAATTATCTAAGCCCATGTTAATTTCATTAAGAAACTGTATCATGGAAAACTTGATAACGAATAAATATATACCTACTTAAATACTTTTTGTTTGTAAATACATACTTAATATACATAGTAAACACCCAGACCAAGACAAATAAACATGTTCATGCACACAAATATTTGTCTTGTTCGGGAATCGAACCCGAGACCTCTGGCGCAGAAGGTGGGTAGCCTACCCCTGCGCCAAATCGGCCGTCTAATCATCGAATCATCATATTGTTCTAAGCACGCAAGGTGTTCAAAATATCTTGGCACTCATTGTTTCATATTTATATGAGCAGGCAGAGTGTTCCAAATTATCTAAGCAAACAAAGCTGTTAAAGTTATCTGTGCATTATGGTGTTGTACATTATGCATAGATATTTTGAGAGATTTGTTTGCCTAGATAATTTTGAATACTCTGACTGCTCATATAAATATGAAACAATGAGTGCCAAGATATTTTGAACACCTTGCGTGCTAACAACAATATGATGATTCGAACTGCTTAGATCAAATTGCGTTTATGTTTTTCAGATCTTTTTGACTTGCTATCTCGTTGCTGTCATGTTAGCCCTGCTGGTAGGGCTAACATTCTACAACGAGATAGCACGAGATAGTTTGTCGCATTACTTTCGACCAATCAGATCGCTCGTAAATAGCGCGCGTGACTGCTGATTGGTTGGAAGGCGCGCGACAAACTATCTCGTGCTATCTCGTTGCCGTCATGTTAGCCCGGTTGGCCATCTGTGAAGATGACGGATTTTAACCACCTCTGAGGTCTAGTGGTTCACACCACCAGTGTCCGACCCAGAGGTCCCAGGTTCGATTCCCAGTGGGGATCCCTATTGTATTCGGTTTGGTTGGTGGTAGAACTTGTTCATAATCTGCCTGGCTAGCTTCCACCATCTTATCTTAGTCAAACGCCATAACAATGATGTTTTCAGCATTATTCAGTGATTGAAGATTCCGAGAGTAGTGCGCATCAACCTTCAGCCTTAGCACCACAAAACTTCAGGTGTGATGAAGGCCAAGTGCTACCCTGTTGTGGTTTAAAAAATATGCTACGCATTATGTTTGTAGGTAGGTACAAGATAAGTTTGCAATCACACACTCTATGTTTGAGGCCTATACAAACTTATCATTATTCCAAAATCTTTCCCCCTATATCTACCACATAGCATTACCTGCCACCAGGGCGGATATGGCCGTAGGGCTATGTGGAATAGGGGAATCTTTCTTCCTACGCAATAATTGAAGCCGAGAAAAAAATGAAAAAGGACTAATCGGACCTCAAAAATATCCTTTTAAGAAACTTACTGTTGAAATCCACTTCCCCCACTTCGAAAGCTCCCGCGCCGGCCAGAACACCGAGCACCGCGACCAGCGCCATGGAACCGCAGGTGATGAGCATCATGGTGACCAGTGACGTGCACGGGGCTACTCAGCCCGCGCTCTAGCACTCCCGACAGTTTATAGTAAAGTAAGTAAAGTAAGTAAAGTAATTATTTATTCAGTGTTTCATACATAATAAAAAAATTACAAATGGTTCCTTAAATCTAGATATATTAGAAACTACTGAAAGGGCTGACCAGCTCAGCTAATGTTGCAGCTTGTAGCCACAACGCTGATTTTGATTTTGATAGCGTACTTCAAGTACTTAACTAGGTACCTATTAGTACAGTCGCATAAGTACATATAAGTACTTGCACTATTTTATCACCAAGAGGGCTCTCTAAAAATCAAATCAATGTCTTCCGGTATCTTATCAGTAATTGAATCATAATAAACTTATCTTCGATGCATGAAGTATGCAGTTGTGTGTATGTAACTATGTAGGTACTTACCTGAAATTGGCGTAGGTAGGTAATGGGGACAACGGGAACAAATTAAATTTAACTTTTTTTCTTTTTCAGCTGACATGTACAGTCGGGGACAAATTCGGTGAACCACATCTTACTTCTTTTCGTGTAGCTGGCGTCACACCGTTCAGTTGCAGTCCCTATCCGTAATTGCTTATGCATTGTACTACACTAGTTTAAAATACATGAAAAAATAGTAAAAAGGGTCTGCGCGTGAATGGCGAGGCACCAGCCACGTGAAAAGTAAGAGGTGGTTCACCGAATTTGTCCCCGACCGTACCTATCATGCATGCATGATACCAGCCTGCCTAGCCTAGCACATGAGCGGCTTTTATCGACTATTGACGCATGATATATATACTAGGTATATCTTGCTTACACCTTAGTGGGGTAAATTTCAGCTGACTAGTCTAATAGTTTTGGAATAAAGTGGCTGTGATACACGGACGGACGGACAGACAGACAGACATGATGAATCTATTCTATAAGGGTTCCGGTTTTTTTGCCATTCGGTTCGGCTACGCAACCCTAAAAACTAATTACTTTGGTGACGTACCTATTCGTAGTTACAACGGTAGGTATATCTGCCGGGTCACAGAATATACATATAATAGTACCAAGCCGGGTTTCCATTATGTTAGCGCACGAGCTGTGCTCCGCTCCTCTGCAACCGCTCTGATGGAGACGATGCGCGCATCTATTTGCTCACGTCCACGAACAGACTGAGCTCCCCCGTGTCATAGTAAAAGTTTACTATGCTGTATGTGTTCTCCCAAAAACCGCCACCGATTGGAGCGCTGAGCGCGGAGCTCGCACCGTTGCACGCTCCAGAGGGCCTACTCTGAAACGCAAAACCCGAAACTTCGGTATACCCGTCCCTTTCACTCTCTACAGACAGAATCGAGTGAAAGGGGTGGGGCTAACCGAAGTTTCGGATTAGCGTTTCAGAGTACGGTCCCAGGAGCGTGAATTTATCTACTATTGGAGCAGTTGCAAAAGCGCGGAGCGCAAGAGGTTCGCGAACATAGTGGATACCGATACCCGGCTTTCTATATGATTGTACTGGAACTAATGGGACTAATTTTGTCACGCACTTACTCACCTCACTAGTTCATTGCTTAAATTGTGCTAGTTCCATGGAATGGAACTACTAGGCGAAAAAGATCCCACTAGTTCCATGATGGAACTACTGCACTGGGATCAAAGACCTGTAGGTACGTGTTAATTATTATTTATTTATTTATTTATTTATTATTATAATTAGTTAAACGAGCTGAGTGAGCCCAATTACATCCATCATCAGCCATTTAATGTCCCCACTGCTGGGGCACTGGCCTTCCTTATGGATGAATAAGGAGAATGAGCCATGACCCACCACGCGGGCTCAGTGCGGATTGGTGGGTATTAACGACTGCAAGTGCAGCCGGGACCAACGGCTTAACGTGCCTTCCGAAGCACGGAGGAGCTCGAGATGAAAAGTTTTTGGTCACCCATCCCGTGACCGACCATTGCGAACGTTGCTTAACCTCAACGATCGCAGGCCGAGCGCGCTATCCACTGCGCCACGGGCTCCTCGATATCCCAATTACATAACTAACTTAAATTAAATTATAAACTATTTCTAAATACAAATACAAACAAATATCAAATATCAAAGAACAAAAAAAAAAAAAAAAAAAAAATAACACAAGAAAAACAATTGAAAAGACATAATAAGAAATCAATTAAACGGACTTTCCCTTTGAGAAAAATTCAAACATTTAGCCTGAATAGCTCCCCAGTTGTCTGCGAATACGTCGCAGTCAGGCTGCTGACACAGGAGTGCATTGAGACCGGCGTGCATCTGACAGACAGGTGAGTGGTCATACGCGACAGTGCGGCCCGAGTAGGGCGCGAACAGACGGCGCTGACGACAGGTACGACGACGAACACTGTTGTTTGGCACATGCAGGCGCAGAAGTTGCTCCAGGAGCTCAGGGCATTGAACCCTGCCACGTAAGACCTTCACCGCTGTTAAAATTAAATCTTTGTGACGCCTCACCTCCAACGAACACATACCGAGCATTCCCAACAAAAATTTAGTGGGATACAGATAAGGGTAATAGCCATATACTCTCTTGTATAGGTATCTCAAAAATGCCTTTTGTACCTTTTCGATCATTAATTTGTATTTTGCTTCGTGTGGATTCCACACGCATGAACTTGTCTCTAATTTACTTCTTATTAATGTCATGTAAAGAAGTTTCATGACATGAGGATTCCGAAAGTCATGCATGTTACGAAGTGCAAAACCCAAACGACGAAAACACTCCTTCGTAATCTCGGTAATGTGTTGGTTGAAGGTTAACCCAGGGTCAAAAGTTACACCGAGGTCTCTAATGGTTAACGTACGAGTGATATCGTTGCCAAATAACTGATAATTGAACTCGACCGGTGACTGTTTTCTACTAAACGACATTACAAAACACTTCGAGACATTCAGCTCCATCCTATTGCACCTGCTCCATTCGAGTAAGGCTTCTATGTCTTGTTGAATGAGGTGACAGTCAGTTTCGTTCTCAATGTTCATATAGATTTTGAGGTCATCAGCATACAAGAGACATCTTGCATGTTTGATGACCCCGGCGACATCGTTAATGAAGAGAAGAAAGAGCAAGGGCCCTAAAATCGAGCCCTGATTGACACCAGAAGTAGTGGCATACGGCTCCGAGACATAACATCCGTGTCTGACATATTGGTATCGTTCTGCGAGGTAGCTTTCCAATAATTGTAGCATTTGTGGAGCAAATCCTAAAGAGTTAAGTTTGGCTAGGAGGATATTGTTATCAACGCGGTCAAATGCCTTTTGGAAATCAAAATATAATACATCGACTTGCTTACCGCTATCAAGACTAGTTGCTACATATTGACTGAGAGTAAGCAAGTTGGTATTTACCGATTTGTGTGCCCTAAAGCCGTGCTGTTCTTCCTGAAGGTATGGTTGAATCTGGTCATATATGGTTTTATGCAACAGTGTCTCGAATATCTTAGCAAATGCTGAAAGTATTGCTATAGGCCGATGGTTCTCAACAGAAATTTTATTGCTAGATTTAGGGATCGGTATAACTTTAGTAGTTTTCCATTGAGGCGGGTAAGTTGATGTATTAATAATCAAATTTATAATATAACTCAGAGGTATACTTAAAAGTTCACTGCAAACCTTAACAAACCTTGTAGATATACCGTCAGGTCCGATCGACTGTGTAAGTTTAAGTTTTTTTATAGCCTGCTCAATGTCACTAGCACTATACCGTTCAGTATGTACGTCCGTGCCTACATCGTGCAATTTATTCATACTAGATATCGTTTCGTCTGAAATATAAACGCTTTCGAAAAAACTAGCAAAGGCTTCAGCAGCACTGGCGCCTGAATGTGGGTTACCTTTATAAGTAACATTAGGTTCAAAACCACCGCTACTGCGAAGACCCGAGACGTGATGCCAAAAAGCCCGAGGGTTTGTCTTTAGGCTGGTTTCTAAACTATGAATATATTCAGAGTAAGCTAAAGTTATACGCTGCTTTAAAGAAGCACGAAGTTTACTAAATTCATCATATTTTAAAGGACAGTTAGTGGTTTTCCAAGCACGGTGCAACTTATTTTTCATGCGAATGTCCTTTATTATATCTGCTTTGAACCAGACCGGATACCGTTTTGAAGGCAATTTTGATCTACGTTTTTTAGGAACTACCTTATCAAATGTTTCATATATCTTTGCATAGAAAATTTGGGTAGCTACTGTTACATCTGTGCTGGTCAATACCGGAGACCAATCAATCCTGCTTACCTCTAAAAAAAGTTCATTGTAGTCAGCTTTGTTAAAGTTCCAATCCGTAGAGGACTCTATATTACTCGGTTGAAGTGGTTTTGGGCGTGCAGAAGTCCCGAAGTGTATTGTTACGTCTAAAGGGGGGTGATATCTGTCTACACGCACTATCCCCCCACACTCAGATTTGCTAACAACAATAGTATCATTGCATTCCTGGGTCAGCACAACATCTAACCTACCATCGTATTCATTACATACATTATTGTGTTCAGTTAAATTACAGAAAGACAGAAAATAACAATAATAATTACGGACACTTTCAGACATACTATTAAGATTAAGGTCTCCAATGATGTACACTGTACCGTTAAGGGTGGCTATGAAGCTTTCAGTTTTAGTAAACCAGTTAAAATATTCACTATCAGAAGCACTAGGTTTGATATATATGACACAAATATATATGTTCCGGCCATTTTGCGTGAGTGTGACCCATAGATCTTCACCGGAAGCAGTCTCTAATTCCGTCTGGCGACTCAATGTTATTATTAGGTGGTGAACCCTGTTTTCTCGTGGTCCCATGATTTTGTCCCATTAATGGGACCACCGATACCGAAGATATCCCGGACGTCAGCCTGTACGAGATTAGAATGGCTCTCAAGCAGCTCAAAAACAACAAGGCGGCGGGCGATGACGGAATCACAACAGAACTTCTGAGAGCGGGCGGTAAGCCGATACTTAAGGTCCTCCAGAAGCTCTTCAACTCTGACATCCTCGAGGGCAAAACGCCAAAGGCATGGGGCAGAAGCGATGTGATGCTTTTCTTCAAGAAGGGTGATAAGTATACAAGTTGTTTTCGAGAGTCACTACGAATCGTCTCGCTCGCAGGTTTGACGACTTCCAACCTCCCGAACAAGCCGGGTTCCGAAAAGGTTATAGTACCATAGACCACATTCATACGCTGCGACAAGTTATACAGAAGACCGAAGAGTATAACTTGCCACTATGCTTGGCGTTCGTGGACTATGAGAAAGCCTTTGATTCGATCGTGACCTGGGCAGTGCTGCAGTCTCTCCAGAGGTGCCAAATAGACTACAGGTACATCGAGGTGCTGAGGTACTTATACCAAAACGCCACCATGTCGGTCCGATAACAGAACCAGAGCTCTAATCCTATCCAACTACAGCGAGGTGTGAGACAGGGAGACGTCATTTCTCCGAAACTGTTCACAGCTGCGTTGGAGGATATTTTTAAGCTACTGGACTGGAAAGGATTCGGCATTAACATCAATGGCGAGTACCTAACACACCTGCGGTTTGCCGATGACGTAGTTCTCATGGCTGAGACCTTGGAAGACCTGAACACAATGCTCGAAGATCTCAGCAATGCTTCCCAAAGAGTGGGTCTGAAGATGAACATGGATAAGACGAAAATCATGTCCAATGCCCATGTTGCATCCGCTCCAGTTAATGTTGGGAACATTACACTCGAAGTTGTTGACCACTATGTCTACCTACAGACAATCCAATTAGGTAAGTCCAACTTTGAGAAAGAGATCTCCCGTCGAATCCAGCTCGGATGGGCAGCGTTTGGGAAGCTCCGGCATATATTTGCGTCCAAAATTCCTCAATGTCTCAAGACTAAGGTCTTTGACCAGTGTGTGTTGCCAGTTATGACTTATGGAAGCGAGACGTGGTCTTTTACTATGGGTCTCATAAGAAGGCTCAAGGTCACCCAGCGAGCAATGGAGAGAGCGATGCTTGGTATTTCCCTGCTCGATCGAATCAGAAATGATGAGATCCGCAGGAGAACTAAAACGACCGACATCGCTCGAAGGATTACTCAGTTGAAGTGGCAGTGGGCGGGACACATAGCGCGGAGAACCGATGGCCGTTGGGGCGGAAAGGTTCTCGAATGGCGACCGCGAAGCGGACGACGTTCCGTGGGCAGACCCCCTACAAGGTGGACCGACGATCTGGTCAAGGTCGCGGGAAGCCGCTGGATGCGGGCAGCGCAGGACCGATCGTTGTGGAGATCCTTGGGGGAGGCCTATGCCCAGCAGTGGGCGTCGTACGGCTGAAATGATTTGATTTGATTTATTTGGTCTGATGAATGGGACCACGAGGGATAACTATTTTTCGTGGTCCCATTAAATTGGGCTCCCAGGATTTTGACCCATTAATGGGACCACGAGGGATTTACTATTTCTCGTAGTCCCATTACTATTTACGGTTGTGGAAATTCCCTCCTGCCTACAATGTGTAACAGAATTAATAGCTAAACCAGAATATGATAAATAGGGACCATCAAACTGAACAATTTGTACTCGGAGATAACGCGAAAATTAAATCTGCTGTTTCATACAAAAATAATAATTATAATATAAAAATGTATGAAATAGCTGAAATTTTTTTTTTCGCGATTACAGAGTTGGTCCTATATATAAAAGTTGTTTCGTAGGATAATCGTATAAAGCCTTGTTCAAATAAGCGATATCGCTGTCGCGCTCGGTAGCGATATCTCGTACCGAAGCGATATCGCGTCGGTAAGCGATATCGCTGTCCCTCGATAGGAGATTGGCCGCTATACTGCAAAAAAGTACTAAGTGAAATTTTATAATGAGACTACGAGAAACAGTTATCCCTCGTGGTCCCATTAATGGGACAAAATCATGGGACCACGAGAAAACAGGGGTGGTGAATGGTGATTGTTCTCATGAATATGAACAACTTTTACTATGAGGCCAACTCTGCAACTTCATACAAATTGTCAATCTCGACCAGAATGTATGGAACAGCAAAATTTTTTTTTTGTTGAGTTGCAGAGTTGGCCCCTTAGTAAAATGTTATTTTTTTTTTTTTGCATAAAAACACGGTTTATAAAACGGTCTTACAAATAAAAAGGTACACATGTTTTGCCTTATGTAAGAAGCATGCAAAATGTTTATGAATACTTCCAAAATAATTCGCAAATAATTGTTAATATTCATGAGCTCAATCACCACCTATATGGATAGAGTAATTCAACAAAATTCTAGATTAAGCACGCTCTTTTAAATAGCAACTACTGAAACGCCTGTAGTTTCCTTTACCTATCACATCTTGTTCGTTCGTAAACCTGTACGCCTGTACGTTTTTGTTTAGCAATAAAACCATGGGCAGAAGCACAGAATAAATAATAGGGGGGGTGTCACTCCGCAGTTTAGGTACGTTCGACCGGCGCGCCTGCCGGGCAGGCGTATGGCAGAAGGATGCCGCTCGGCTCGTACGCTCGACGTTCGCGCGTAAAACGATCGATCATTTCTGTGATTTTTGTGCACCGAACAATGACTACTAAACGTTCTTATAATCCGTATATAAGATACTGTTGTGTTTACAGGTGTATAAATAAAAGAAAGAACAAAATAAACAACAAAACCGAACTCGCAAGTCGCTCGCAACCCTAACCAGCGAGCGAGCTGTTTGAAACATTCATAGAAATAGAAACGCTCGCGCGTAGCTATTGGGTACAGTTTTGCTTGCATGCGCGAACTCTAGGTTATTATAACGGTAGGCAAGCGATGACAAAGCAACAAAGATTTATTTTTATTTGAATGAGCTTGCAGAGTGAGTCTTCTTATTCTGTCAGAAGCTAGTTTGTAGTTTTCTACTTATTATCACACATCTTGTTCGTTCGTAAACCTGTGCCTACGCCTGTACGTTTTGTTAGCGCAATAAAACCATGGGCAGAAGCTAGTTGTTAATAATACTAGCGGCCGCCCGCGGTTTCACCCGCGTGGTTCCCGTTCCCGTGGGAATATCGGGATAAAAAGTACATATAAACCTTCCTCTTGAATCACTCTATCTATTAAAAAAAACCCATCAAAATCCGTTGCGTAGTTTCAAAGATTTAAGCATACAAAGGGACATAGGGACAGAGAAAGCGACTTTGTTTTATACTATGTAGTGATAGTGATAGTGAAGCAACTACTAAAACGCCCGTAGTTTTGTACTTATTATCACACATCTTGCTCGTTCGTAAACCTGGGGCCTATTGCATAACAAAGTACAAGCTAATACCACAGAATAAGCAACTTTTCATACAGTAGGCCGACGGAGACGTCTAGACAGGTCAATCGTGCGGGGCTTGCGGGGTGAGACGGGGGAGTGGTTGTCCCGAGTTACATACAACGCCGTTCATAGTAACTCGGGACAAGTCTGCCAGGGCTATCACGTCTTTATCGTTATAATTTATTGTTAAATTAATATTATGGTGCAAACGACATGTAGTGTGAGTGCGTGTAAATCTTCATCTCGCTTATTAAAAAAAAGGCAATTTCCAAAATCCAAGATGGCGGCCAACTTTTTTGTTTGCGGGGCCGACTTTGATGAAACTTGGTTTTTGGTACAATTTTGACAAGAAAACAACAACACAATGTCAAAAATAAAAAAAAAACAAGATGGCGGCCAACTTTTATTTGTAAGCCGATTTTGATGAAATTTAGTTTCTGGTACTATTTTGATAAGAAAACAACAACGGAAAGTTAAAAGTATGAAAATCCAAGATGGCGGCCAACTTTTTTGTTTGCAGGCTGATTTCGAAGAAACTCAGTTTCTGGTACTATTTTGACAAGAAAACAGCAACGCAATGTTAAAAATATTAAAAATCCAAGATAGCGGCCAACTTTTTTGTTTGTGAGCCGATTTGATGAAACTTGGTTTTTAGTACAATTTTGACAAGAAAACAACAACGCAATGTTAAAAGTCTTAAAAAATCCAAGATGGCGGCCAACTTTTTTGTTAGCAGGCCGATTTGGATGACACTCAGTATCTGGTACTATTTTGACAAGAAAACAGCAACGCAATGTTAAAAATATTAAAAATCCAAGATGGCGGCCAACTTTTTTGTTTGTGAGCCGATTTTGATGAAACTTGGTTTTTAGTACAATTTTGACAAGAAAACCACAACGCAATGTCAAAAATAAAAATAAACCAAGATGGCGGCCAACTTTTTTTTTGTAAGCCGATTTTGATGAAACTTAGTTTCTGGTGCTATTTTGACAAGAAAACAACAACGCAATGTTAAAAATATTAAAAATCCAAGATGGCGGTCAACTTTTTTTTTGTAATCCGTTTTTGATAAAACTTAGTTTCTGGTACTATTTTGACAAGAAAACAACAACGCAATGTGAAAAGTATAAAAAAATCCAAGATGGCGGCCAACTTTTTTGTTTGTGAGCCGATTTTGATGAAACTTGGTTTTTAGTACAATTTTGACAAGAAAACAACAACGCAATGTCAAAACTTTTTTATTGAAAGCCGATTTTGATAAAACTTAGTTTCTGGTAATATTTTAACAAGAAAACAGCAACGCAATGTTAAAAATATTGAAAAATCCAAGATGGCGGCCAATTATTTTGTTTACAGGCCGATTTCGATGAAACTCAGTTTCTGGTACTATTTTGACAAGAAAACAGCAACGCAATATTAGAAATCTAAGATGGCGGCCAACTTTTTGTTTGTAAGCCGACTTTGATCAAACCTAGTTTCTGGTTCTATTTTGACAAGAAAACAGCAACGCAATGTCAAAAAAACTAAAAATTCAAGGTAGCAGCCAACTTTTTAATTTGTGAGCCGATTTGGATAAAACTCGATTTTTGGTACTATTTTGACAACAGCAACGCTAAATTATATATACATAAATGTTACAATTACCACAGTATCACCAATTTTTTTATATAGTAGGCCAACGCCCTTGAAATTAGGCGATACCGACATCTGTATAGGTATTTCCGTAACTACGGAAGGGTTGTAACAAAATTAAAATGTGGCAGGTACATTTTGGTGTATTGCGAAATAAAATAAAATAAATAATTATGGTAAGCATTGTAGAAGTAACAAAATAAAATATATTACATGTTTTATTTAGTTTCACCTATAATTGTATCTGTCTGTCTGCCATGAAATTTTGCAAGGTAAATTTGACCTACTCCTGACGTTTGAATGGGTTGAGGTTTTGTTAAAGAAAAATATTCAGATTGGAAATAAGCCGATTCATATTTCTTAACCTTTAAAGCGCCTTCGTCTATATATCAAAATCATCCCATGTCACAATCATTATTTTTAAACTCTATAACTTAATATCAATTATTATTTTATTTACTTATTTTTTATTTTTTTAAATAGGGTTTACAACTGTCAAAAACACAGTAAATTACAAAGGATGTTACGTCGTAATTTACTGTGCTTTTGTTAAAGCAAATTAATAATAAATTAAATCTCTTACTTGACATGATGATGATGATGATGATACTTGACTTTGTCTCAAGCTTTCAAATAAAAACCTGTTACATTTTAATAAGCGAAAAGAGAGAAACAAAATCAAAAAACGGCCACCATCTTGACCATTTGTATTTTTTTACATTGTGTTAAGAACGGTTTTCTTGTCATTCATGTCATCGGCCCACAAACAACAAGTCGGCCGCCATCTTGGATTTTTAATATGTTTAACATTTCGTTGCTGTTTTCTTGTCAAAATAGTACCAGAAACTGAATTTCATCGAAATCGGCTCACAAACAAAAAATTTGGCCACCATCTTGAATTTTTATATTTTTAACATTGCGTTGCTGTTTTCTTGTCAAAATAGAACCAGAAACTGAGTTTCATTGAATTCGGCTTACAAAAAATAAGTTGGCCGCCATCTTGGTTTATTTATATTTTTAACATTGCGTTGCTGTTTTCTTGTCAAAATAGAACCAGAAACTGAGTTTCATTGAAATCGGCCTGCTAACAAAAAAGTTGGCCGCCATCTTGGATTTTTTAATATTTTTGACATTGCATTTGCATCATTAAATTATTTTATTAATTTCATATCGCAATACCAATGTACCCACCCGGGGTCGTAAAAGGTCCACCGTCACATTTTAAAGTGACAACCCTTACGTACTTACGTAAATACCTATACAGGCGTCGGCATCGCCCAACTTCAAGGGCGTCGTCCAACTGTATAGAAAGATTGCTTAAACTGTGCTAATACTATTAGTGGATTTGGTTGTAACTTGTACTTTTATGTTGCATAATAAAGTACAAGATACAAATATACAAGTATCTAAGTACAAGCTAATAATATTAGTAAATTCAACCTATAACTTGTATATTTCTGTTGCATAATAAAGTAGCAGTAATAAACTACAAGTGGCAAAATATCAGTACTAATAACTAATATAATTAGTGAATTTTACTAGTTTCTGTTGCAATATGAAGCTTAACATACAAATTATTCGAAGAAACTTGTAATTATTTCTACGCACCTAAGGGGCACCATATTATTAAAGTATTTGTTGTAGTTTTCGTTGTAGGTAAACGTTGATCGAAAATGTATCTACAGTTGATTGAATTATCAGCAGACGAAGAAGATGAATTTGCTCCTACAAACAAGGCAACAGTGTAAATTTTACAGAAGCCCCATCTCCTTAGAAGAAGAATCATCATTTAATGATAATCATTTCCTTTTCTTTGATTTTAGTTTTTATTTTATATATGTAGCTATATCATATTATTTCTTTTTTTATTATTTTAAATTAAAATAACCCTGGTTGTGCACCCAACCACATAAAAGTCTCCACATCACCCTAAGGTTGACTGGTAGAGAATGCCTAAGGCATTAAGTCCGCCATTGTACAATAAGAATTAAATAAATAATAAAATGCACATATTTAGTTTTCGTCGTTCTGCACGTTTTCCCAACATTGTTAACATTATTGATATTTTGTTATAAGTTGCAAATTGCTGACAACAATATCAATATCAATATTCAAATTGCCGCCAATTTTTTTATTGAAAATGAAAAACATGACTAGGGCAAAAGATTCACCCATTCTGCCAAAGAATTTACTTGTGATTTGTATAATTTGCTGATAATATTAGCACCAATATTACTAGTTCGGATAAATACATTATGCAACAAAATATATTAGTACTAGTAAATTGAGATCATATTACTTGTACTTTAGAAAAAATATTAGCAATTTATGCAACAGTAATATTCTTGTATTATTAGCAAAAACGAAAATTGTTATGCAACACAAATTAGTACGACTTGTAAATCATTAGCTTGTAACTTGTACTATTTTCTAGTATTATTAGTAAACTTATGAAATAGGCCCCTGAACGCCTGTACGTGTTTATTACCACAATAAAACCATGGGCAGAAGCTACCTAATTGCTAATAATAATTAGCAACTACTAAAACGCAAACGTAGTTTTCTACTTATTATCATCTCATCTTGTTCGTTCGTTCGTAAACCTGTACGCCTGTACGTTTTTGTTAGCAATAAAGCCATGGGCAGAAGCTAGTTGCTAATAAAAAACCAACAGGCACAGGAAGAGCTTTAGTGTACTTTCGCCACGAACTCAATGCATACGACGCGACGGTTATTTAATTCGTAAAGGACGCAGCAGAGCTTCATGGGCAGAACAATCTTCGTTTAGGTAGCATTCGAACATTTCCACTTTTAGGTTATGTCGTCGTTGGACAAAATTCCCTCGTCTGCGCATGCCTTTGTATTTTTATTAAAATTTCTCTTCATTCATAAACTGCATGCACCTGTTCACTCTTATAGGTAATTAAGTTAATGGTGCATGTTTGTATTCGCGAAATGTCACCAGTCTGGAAAGGATCCAATTCTGGAAATGGCCAATTCTAAAAGGACCCCCTGTTTTCTCGTGGTCCCATGATACTAGGTATCTATTGAGAAGGAAAGAATCGAGGTCCTTTCGAGAATTTGCCATATAGGTACCTACTTAGCCATTTCGCGAATTGTTCCTTTAGACTCGGGTGCGATTTTGCGGTTTGTTTGTCGGAGATAATATGTGTAGAGGTATAAGTAACCTCGTACAGTCAGCGTCAAATTGATATAAGCGTCTAGAGTAGTCAAAAAGATCTGAAAAACAAACGCAATTTGATCTAAGCAGAATCATCATATTGTTGTAATCGCGCAAGGTGTTCAAAATATATATGAGCAGTCAGTGTTCAAATTTATCTAAGCAAACAAAGCTATCAAAACATCTGTGCATAATGTTCAACAACACTATAGTGCACAGATATTTTGAGAGCTGTTTGCTTAGATGATTTTGAACACTCTCGACTGCTCATATGAATATGAAACATGAGTGCCTAGATATTTTGAACACCTTGCGCGCTTACAACAATATGATGAACTGCCTAGATCAAATTGGTTTTATGTTTAGATCTTTTTGACTACTCTAGACTCTTATATCAATTTGACGCCGACTGTACCACGCCTATTTTTTTTGTATTTATCTAGTTTTTGCTCTCGTGTGTATCAATCGAGATGGAAAAATTTAATTACCAATGCCAGTGCCTTTTATTTCTTAAGGATACTTTCTCAAAAAGACAGATTCTCAAAAGGACAGTACACGTAAGCACATAAAAAAGAAAACATATTATAAAGAAAAAGTGAAAGGTTTAATTTTTTATTTTTTTATTCTATCAGTTAGGTATTCATAGTAGGTACAGTCAGCGTCAAATTGATATAAGCGTCTAGAGTAGTCAAAAATATCTGAAAAACAAACGCAATTTGATCTAAGCAGTTTGAATCATCATCCTATTGTTGTAATCGCGCAAGGTCGACCAATTGCGAATTGGACCAAACGCGCCTAAAGGGATAAATTTGAACACTGACTGCTCTCATATAAATATGAAACAATGAGTGCCTAGATATTTTGAACACCTTGCGCGCTTACAACAATATGATGATTCGAACTGCCTAGAACAAATTGGTTTTATGTATTTTAGATCTTTTTGACTACTCTAGACGCTTATATCAATTTGACGCAGACTGTACAAGCTGGTAAGTTAGTTAAGTTAGTTTATGAAAATTAAGAGATTTTGAGAATCATCTTTTTGAGAATCTGTCCTTATGAGAATCCGCCCTTATGAGAATCTGACCTTACGAGATAAAAGTTGAGAATCTATCTTTTTGATGTTTTGAGAATCTATCTTTTTTGAGAATCTATCTTTTTGAGAATCTATCTTTTTGATAATTTATCTTTTTGAGAATCTCTTTTTGAGAATCTGTCCTTACGAGATAAAAGGTGCCAGTGTACCTACCAAACTACGTTTCTTACGAATATTACTTTTTTGTCTCGAGAGAAACGAGCTTTAGCCACGCCCAGAAAAATTTCTACTATTCGTTGGTAAACCCTAGGAGAGAAAATAGAGTGATAAACACAGACAAAAAGTCAATATTTTATTTACACATTTGTTTTATTGTGACATACAGTATCGTATATCTCCAGCAGTTTTGTTCATGTCCAATCACTTAACCTATATTTAATTTCAACCCTATTCAATGGAAGAAACTAGTTCTGTATAAAATACATGATTCCGATTCTTGTTTCGGTATACCAAATTAAATGTACAAAACTACAACATTTCTGCAATGAGATCCAGCATATCATTATTCTGATCGGAGGGCGGCGCTACTCGCCAGGCTCGGCGGCCAACGGGGACACTACTTAATCATTAATCTTTATAAGCTCTGTATAATAATTAACTCTTATTTGATTCAGTTCAAAGGTCAAATTTGATTCTATCAGCAATAATACTCAAGTGAATCTATAATCCATACTATATTAATAATAAATTTGTACGCGACGCGATCTTTCAGGTAGGCGACCGGTCACACACGACAGTTTTATCCTTAAAAAATTTCTTAAACAGATTTCTTAAATTAATTATGTGGAATGAAATGACGTGCCCCCAGCGCGGCGAGACGAGAGGCGCGGGGGACACTCATGACCGATGACTTAATCTGAAACAAACGAAACCACAGCTTCAGTTATCATTCGAAAAGGTAACCTTTATATACCTGCCTGTGATACAAATAATACTGGAGGAAATAAGATTTATAGGTATCTTACAGAAACTGGATTGTGAATGCATAGAAATAATTTAAAGTTTCGAAACGTTAGCAAAAGTAAACAGACTAAAGGGCTTATTACACTTATCCTAATTAGGATCCTAATTAAGCATACATTGCTTGTATATATATTGCATCACTTGCTAAAAAGGAGCTCAAAGAAAGCAATGTATGCTTAATTAGGGTCCTAATTAGGATAAGTGTAATAAGCTCCTAAGGAATTATGAATATAATGTAAACAATAGTCGTGATCATAGTGGTGTAATAATACTGATAACTTGGGATCATCAGACAATGTTTAGACGCAATGACAACAATGTGCAGGTGCGGCCAATCGTGAGGAATTTCTTTACAATGCGTGCTACAAAAGATGAGACCTGGGACATTTGACATTTGTGTTGTTCATTGTAACAGTGAATTATCTCCTTGTAATTAAATTGCAGTTACTTCACTATTACTAGAGATATGACTTAATATGACACTATTCTACAAAAAATGTATGTATAAAAATATGGAGTTACACCACTATTAAAATGAACGGACACATTTGACTTGCGCAGTAGACGATTTCTATAAAGGTAAAGAAAAAGACAAGAAATCGTCTACTGCGCAAGTCAAATCACGTCATGTCCCAGGTCTCATCTTTTGTTGCACGCATAGTAACATTAGGTCGGGCATTTACCTTACTATTGGACTGAGATGACTATCGGCAGGTACGGGTCTAGTAGGGCTGGTGCCGCTGGTTGGCGCGGCCGCCGCCGCCGCCGCGCTGCTTGCCGCCCTGGTAGCCCGCTGCAACACCAGAACCGTCAGCGCCCGCTAAACGCGCCCGGCGCACACACGTGCACACGTTAACCACAGCTCGTGACACTTCGACAGACTACGCTATCGCGGCTCCGAGTCTCCGATACCATTGAGTAGCCGATCAAAGTGTATTAACTCGCGTCAGTCAATATAGCTTTTGAGATAAAGGCAAAAATATAAAACAGTGTGATGCGTTCCGAAATAAGACTGTTGCGATGTCTATGGATGATTAATACACTGTGATATGGCTTAAATTAAATACCGGATTTAATATTGTTCGACACGATGTCTGCTTTTTGTGCAAGCATGCAGCAAATGCAGCATGCAGCTTGATGCGTCATAATTTGACATGAGTCCGATCCGTACTATTTTATTTCGATGGGTAGAGTTAATACACTTTGATTGGTTACTCCTCTTATACTTTACTAAATAATAATTACTAATACTTCAAGCCACTTGGTTTCGAGACAAGTCGCGATTTTGAGCAACTGCGATAACGATGTCTTTGAAGATTCAAAAATAATACTGTTTAGTGTGGATGTTGGTCTACTATCATGCGAAAAAATTTAGTCAACAGTGAGGTTCAAATGGTGCTGCGGTGAATTTGGTAAGTCTCAATACAGTAAGATTGATAAACAACTCTGATTATACAATGGTTACTTTATCTATGCATTAATGTTTAAGTTGGGATCTTTTCAAGTTTTCTACTATTGTTATTTACTGTTATTGGTAAATACTTATCATGCATCTATCTATACTGTATTTATGACCATGTAATCATAACCAATAAGATGAAAGTTATCGATTACGATCACACGGGCAGCCCGGCCTCGCTCGCCAGTACGCAAGGTAATTTTTGTTATTAAACTGTGCCAGATGTGTTGCAACTACGAAGCGGGGCAAACAGACGTTCTACATCACTACACAAATATCACAATTACCAGAGCGCTTCAAACGTCTTAGATCGTATCGGTTCGTTAAACTACTAGAACTCGAAAAGCCTATCATCAATGGACATCCGACGTTTGCGCATAGCTTGTTTTTCTAGTAAAACGAGCCCTAGCTAGCATGTCAAATATAAGTTGGTACATTTTACCGAATGTCGCTTATCTACTAACAAAAACTTAACAAAAAGATACTTTTGTTCAGAAACGGCACTGCCTTTCAAATCCAACTTATTATTGACACAATACTACTCTAATTATAACTCGAGTGATTCTAAAATCAAAAGTCTACAACTGGTGCGTATCACCACAATGTAAGATAGGGCTAGCTGCCTACTAGAAGAACAAGACTGGTCAGTTTAGTACAAGTTAGGGAGAGGGCAGTACCTTTCCCGCGTGGAGCCGCGCGCGCGCCGTACCCGCCCTCGTACCCTCCGTACCCGCCGTAGTCTGCCCGCAACACAACACACATTAGTGCCGCCTACTACGGCCTACCCCTACCCCTAGCCTTGCCTACGCTATTTATTTCGTCTCTAGACAACTATACCTAATTGCTCATTGACGGCTGCGCAGCATCGTTCGCCGCTTTGGCACTAGGGATCCGAAGATCTGCCCCCCCGATTCACAAATCGTCGGAAACGTTCCCGACAGCGGAATGTATGCACTATCTTTGTCACTCACTATAGAATAGACAAAGACAAAACACAGAATTCGAATCCGATGGTTCGTGAATCAGGGGGCTGAACACCGTCAACGCACGTAGTTTTTTCGAGCTCCTTATTTTTTCTTTTATCAAGACTAATTCCAACATTAGGTAGGTACCTACTCTACGAAACAGCCAACTAGTTCTAGAAACTGAAATTCCTGAATGTCTCTGCAAAAGTTCCTAAAGATTTGGCAAATTCTCTATCTTTCATGAATAATTTAGAAAAGAACTATGAGCGTCTGCTATAAAGCCTCGTGAAAACTATGTTTCCATACTGCAAGCCAAAAAGAAATACTAAGTTCATCAAAATAAAATATGTTGATCCCATGCAAATAATAGATGTTAGTGTTATCGATTCTGAACCAAATTAACCATTGTGCGCAGACGCAGGGCGAGGTGGTGGTATATCTAGGAGGAGAAGGAGTAGGGGTACATATGGAAACACATTGAGAATTTTTGTAACAGTGCTTTATTCAAAAGCTTTCATCATAGTATCTTTATCATTTTCACAATGTCTCTCCATATTTACCCCATTTCCCAGATGTAGCATGTGGCGGAGTATCAAAAGGTAAAACAAAAAATACCAAAACAAAACTCGGGCGACATTGCTACATGTGTCAAAAGTGGTATTACAAATAAAACATACTTAAACATAAGGCAGGTAACATATGTACAGAATATAGTACCCAGTGAAATAATGATAAAGAGATCGGCTGAATATACTCAACAGAACTACCAAAGAAATAGATGAGTGCTCTGAACGACGCTACAATGACACGGAGCGATTAAAGGCAATCGAGAGTAAAAAATATGAAACTACGATTAAACTCAATTCAAATGAAGTATAATACTATTCAATGAAAACGATTAGACTGATCATGGTTATATTCAGATATACATTGTCGCCTCCACATCATTCACTACACATTATCTCGATAGAATATTAAATATTTAGAAAAATAAATATTTTCTACACACTAAGTTAAATATCTAAGCTTCGCGTGATGTCGATCTCTTCGAATCAAATGTAAGATATACATTATACACATGTAAATAGGCAACATCGAGGACGGAGGGGGCCCCGCTCGAACCGTCATTAGTAACCTAGCCTTACTCTACATTTACATCCTAAGGATCAGGTAACATCAGTCGAGGTAATGTGTCGGTGAGCGGGCCGGCGCGGGCTCGCACACTCTAGTACTGCTTGCCGCGTTTACCGTAATTGGGGTAGCCGGAGTAATCGTAACCGCCGTAGCCGCCGTAGCCATCGTAGCCGTAGCCGCCGTATCCGTAGCCGTCGTACCCGCCGCCGTAGCCGCCCTGCCCGTAGCCGTAGCCCCCGTAGCCCTGGCCTCCCCAGGCGCCCTGCCCGCCGTAGCCGCCGCGGCCGCCGCGCCCGCCCCGCCCGCCGCGCCCGCCGCGCGCGCCGCGCCCGCCCATGCCGCCCGGGCCCTCAGGCTTGGGCGTCGCTCTCTTTACGTCCACCTAAAACACAAACCAATCATTTATTACGTCCTTCTTTAAACATATACTACATATTCATTCAAACACCGGAATGTGTGCAGGGTTGCCATTTGTATGATTTAAATCTTATTTGTATGATTATTTGAAACGGTGTATGATCACTAATTTAAGATTTTGTATGGAAGTATGTCTATTTATTTTGCAGTGTACAATCGTTTTTTTTTCATGTTTTCCCAAGTTTTTATGGTATTTGTACAGGTATGATTTTTAGAAATTTAATGTACGATTCTCGATTTTTCACACATGGCAGCCCTATGTGTGGTCACAAGACAGAAATAACTAGTGACACGCACCTCTTTGCCGGCGATGGTCTGTTTGGGCGTCTTGAGAAGTTCATTGACCACTTGCTCAGACTCGAATGTGATGAAACAGAAACCTTTCCTTTGATTCTTTGTCTTGTCGAATGGCATCTCCACTTCGAGGATCTGAAATAAAATTGTAACGGTAAGAAAAATATGTTTTACCATTGTGATTGCGAATATGGGAAAGATTTTATTCATCAGTGGCCCGGTTGCATCTTCACAACAAATCGAGAATTAAATTATCTCACCAAATCCGGATTTGTCATCACCGAAAGTTTTAAAACAATAATTTAATAACTCTATGAAAGCAACTTACTGTGCCAAAATTACTGAAGAAGTTTTTGATTTCATCATCTGATATTTCAGTGCTGAGACCGCCAACAAATATTTTTCCATGTCTTGCCTTTGCCTTTTTGGGGTCTACTTTTTTGTTGTTGATTGTGTGTTCTCCAGCAGCCATGACTTTGTCAATTGAGTCTGGTGCTTTGAAAACAATAAATGCAAATCCTCTGGATCTGCCTGTGTTGGGGTCAGTCTTGACATTGATGCTTTCAATCTCTCCATATGCACTGAAATGGTCACGTAACTCCTCTGCAAAGAAAAAATTGATACCATTAGTAATGTGCAGCAACAGCTCATAATCTAGAAAAGTATACAAGAAAATCAGAATTGTGGGTACAGTTATCTTCAAATTTACTCAGAAGCAGAACTGAATTAAATCATCATGTCAAACTAAGATTAGCAACTACTTTATTCAGACTGGGAGAACATTTGTAAAAATATTGAAGTTGGAAACTCACTGTCTGTAGTTTCCCAGCTTAATCCTCCCACAAAGAGTTTTCTGTGAAGTAAAATAATTATTTAGACTAGAGAAATAAATGCAAGATTTGTGTCTCGATTCAGAAACTGACTTATAAATTACATTAAATTTTAATATTAACACTATTGCAGTACTTGTTTACAGTACTTTACAGCTACTTTTTTGTTCAAAACAAACTCCAAGCACTGCAGCAAAACAAATTGTGAACCTGTAAGTTACAAAGGAAAACTGGAAATTTAAAATTACAGAACAACCAAAAAATGAAACAAATTACAGTGAAATCGCAAGATTTGAAATTGGCTAGTGTGAACGAGGCCCAAAGTTAAGTGGCCTAGGCAATCTAGTCAGTTTGGTCGTTGGTTTACTTTAGTGTGAGCCCAGCAGATATATACCATGACGTCCTCCGGCGGCTGCTGCGGCGGCGGCGCAGGCTCACACCTGCAGAGAGACACAGCGTTAGTAGCGACCCAAACTGACTGCGCCAGGCCGCCGCCCTCGCCCCGGCCCGCCCCGCGCTCCGGGCGACGACCCTCACGACGACGCACTTTGCAATATCACCGATTTAAAATCTTGCAAACGACTATCATACTAACGCTGTAAAGCTCGATCGCGAATTCACTGACATCATGCGACACAGCCGCATTTAGAGAACTAAAAAAATCGATAACGGGACTAGGTACGCCGGTGCCGGGTGCAAAAGAGACGCGCGAATGTGACGCCATTTTACTTCTCATGCGGCCGGCGATAAAAGAAATAAATTCAAGTGACCTGAAAGTTATTAGAAACTAAAACTATGACATCTGATACTAAATTTAGAACGCAATGAATACAATAGAAAGATGAACAAGTACAATTTGGAAGAGATTACCATGATTGAAATAGATTTTGACTTGCCGATAATATAAGCCGACCCGCCGCCATTGTGTGGGGGGCAAGATTATTTCGACTGCGAAGCTTATTCATAGTGATATGTGATAAAAATCAATAACGACACAGCATTCAGAGTTAAATGTTTAATCCAACTCAAAATAAACACTACAAATAAAGAAATAACTGTACCTGTCGTCATCGCGTCCAGAGGCGTCACCACCGTTATCCTGTTGACCATCGCCACCACCATTCTCCATGTTTCCGTTTAGTTGATTATCCGTAACGTCTTGTGCAAAATTATCGTTATTTGCCATTACTTAAAGCTACGATTTTTAACTAGTATTTTAGTATTATAAACTAAAATTACGGCCTACACACGACCTTCAACTCTGAATGCCAAATGAAGAAGAATGAAAGGAAGTGCGTGATGAGTCGGCGCGAATTACTTTGTTGTGTTGGCAGTTCTGTTACGACGCTTCGTTTTTTTAATGACTTCAATCCCCTCTACTAAAGACACCAATCACAACCGAGTAGTTTGGAGAGGTCAATGGCATCCAAACATTGATAACAAGGAAAGCATAGCGTTACACAATGAGTGTAAGGGAGATAGACAACGAGAATTACGATCAATAATGGTACTACCAACTCAAGAATGTTTTACCGCGTAATCGTAAACACAGAACAAATAGAACTTATTTTAAGTTCAGAAACAAAACAGTTTTTCTCGAAAGATGGGGTATTGGCGACAGGACCAATGTCAAAAATGACAATCGCATGTAAATAAAAATCTAGTACTTTAAAATCGTAGTACTTATAAATTCCTTGTTTAAAATATACTTACTTTAAACTATCCACCGGTTGCACCAAGTTTTTTTTACATTGTACTTTTACTTTTACAGTTGCAGTTACATAAACCCTGTAAAAGTAAAAGTATAATGTAAAAAAAACTTGGTGCAACCGGTGGTTACTATACTATAATATACTTATTACTAAAATTAATATTAATATATTATTTATAAATGTGAAAGTGTAGATGTTTGGATGTTTAGATGTTTAGATATTTGGATATTTGTTACTCAATCACGCCAAAACGGCTGAACGGCTTTGGCTGAAATTTGGGACACAGATACTTTGTAGCCTGGAGAGGAATATGGGCTACTTTTTATTCCGGAAAAGTATCACATTCCCGCGGGATAACGTCGTGTAGTCCACGCGGGCGAAGCCGCGGGCGGAAAACTAGTAGTAATATAATAAAATATGCCACTTTGTTCAACTAAAAGTTTCATTCAACTACTTTGTAAGTTTTTCCTAAGTTAATATTATGTCAAGAATGATTTGAATAGGTACCTTTGAAATTAATTTTCTGTGTGTGATGTGTTACCTTACCTTCCTGGGGGGCTACCGCGTAACTTTATGGATATGAACTTCATACGTTTTTGGGAACTCTAAGTCAATTTTATAAAGGAAATAGCCGCTATCATTTCCTTGTTTTGTGACGTCGGGTATAACGATAACTAGCTACAAAACAAAGCAGCAAAAATCTATTACCCATACCCATACCCATTTCCCAGATTTCTTAGCCGGTAGCCCCCCTGGGGGGCTACCGGCTAAGAAATATGGATATGGATATGGTCTTCTTCTGTCATTTGAATTCCTTATTTTGATAGATTTTTGCTACTTTGTTCCGTTGGACGTTGCTAGATAGCTATTATTATACCCGACGTCACTAAACAGGCAACTGATAGCCGCTATTTTCTTTATAAAATTGACTTAAATTTCCGAAAAACGTATGAAGTTCATATCCATAAAGTCACGCGTCAGCCCCCCTGCTCGTCCTCACCCTGCATTATTTGACATTTGAAGCCCATATTTTGTCCTTATGGCATAATATGGGCTTCAAATGCCAAATGAAACCCATGCCTATATCCATATTTTTTTACCGGTAGCCCTTGGTCACTGGGAGGAAGTGAAAAAGGCGCTCTCTCTGGATTTCTTCCGCCGATGATGGCGGGTGCGGGTTCGAGCTTCTGCTCCTTCCCCGGGCTTCATCTCGTGGTGCTGCTGCGCCACGGTGCTTGGTGCCGCTTACGCGGCCGTCTTCTGACGAGAGGTGTGCCCCATTGGATGTTTGCGGCCCTCGGCGCGGTCAGCCAGCCGGGTGAGACCCCATTGGGGGAGGCCCAGCTAGCGCCTGCGAGCGGGCGCGCAAACGGGGTAAGGGCTATAATTTAGGTGGGGGTATTGGGTAGGAAGTAGGAGTGGACAGAAAGGGCTAGGGAGATGGCGGGGGCACACTGTCACGCGGCAGCGCCCACTTCTTCTTGGCTCTGGTGTTGATGTTGGCGTTTGCGAAAGAAGCTGGATCTTCTGGGATCGGCGGCAGTGGTCTTGCGGGCGCGATGCCCTGCAGGTGCTGATGGGGGCCGTGGTCGGCGCAGTCGAACATTCGACGCGCCAGTCGGCCCACGAAGTTCTGTAGCGGCTCGATGTTGAGGTCCCGCGCAATGACCTCGTTGCGGACGTAGCGCCCCGCTTGAGTGATGATGCGGAGCGCCACGTTCTGCTGGGCTTGTAGCCGCTGCTTCCGTGTCTTCGAGCAGAGCGAGTACCACGCTGGCGCAGCGTATGTGAGCCGAGACTGGACGTGGGATTTGTATATCGCGAGCTTCGCCCGCAGCGGCAGTCTGGAATTTAAAACAGGGCGCAGTATGGCCCGCGCGGCGCGGGCCGATGACGTGACATGCTCGAGTTGGGCGGCCATGGTCAGGCCGCGGTCAATATGGCAGCCTAGATATTTGATGGACGGCTGCCATTGAATGGACTCGCCCTTCAGTTCTAACTTGGGTGGCATCTTACGCTGCCTCCCAACGAGTATTGCGGTGGTTTTTTCCACGTTCACCGCGATCCTCCAGTTGTCCAGCCAGGGCGGGAGGAGGTCCAGCTGTATTTGCATCCGCGCCGCGGCAGTTCTGGGCCACGGGGAGGAAGTGAAGAAGGCGCTGTCGTCCGCAAATAGCGCCAGCTCGACCCGTGGCTCCGTCTCTCTCTCGCTGTCGTTTACAGAGGGCATGTCGTTGGTGTACACGGCGTACAAGGTGGGCGATAAGCAGCTGCCTTGTGGAACCCCCGCTCGTATGGGTCGCAGCTCGGACTCCTCTCTTTCCACCGCCACGTTGAAGAGCCGTCCTTCAAGGAATGAGGCCAGCAAGTGGACAAGGGCTGGGTGCACTTTGGTGTTTTTGGCCATCTTGAAAATGAGACCGGGGTGCCAAACTCGGTCAAAGGCCTTCTCGATATCCAAGAAGGCGGCCACGGTGCAACTACCCTGGTTTAATAGGTCGGCCATGTGATGGAGCACGCGTGCCAGCTGGAGCGTGGTAGAGTGTCCGCTGCGAAAGCCAAACTGATCGTCCCTCAAGGAGATGGAGGGACGGAGGCGTCGCAGCAGGAGGCGCTCAAACAGCTTGGCTACGTGGTCGAGTAGGGTGATGGGGCGGTGGTTGGCGGCCTTGCGACGGTCTTTACCGGGCTTGGGTATGGTGATGACCCGACCTTTCTTCCAAGCGGCAGGGAAATAGTTGGCCCGTAGTGCCGCATTGAATATGCGGGCAAGCGTTGCCCACCCCTTTCTAGGGAGCGCCGATAGGGCCATGGGTGGCAGGTTATCGGGCCCTGGGGCCTTCTTGGGGTTAAGGTGGAGGGCCGCTTTTCTTACTTCTGCTGGAGAGATAAATGCGTCGCCTGGTAGTGGTGGTGGGGTGGTGGCCAGGTACTCCGCCACTTCGCGCTCCACCGCCGTGTGGTGCTCGGCCGCTGCCGGTGCTGCTGGATGCGGCGAGAATTGGACGGCCAGGTGCTCGGCTAGGATACGGGCCCGGTCAAGGGCTGCGTATCTCCTCTGGCCGTTGGCGTCTACAATGGGTACGTGGGCTGTGGGGTCTTTGTTAAACACCTGTTAAGTTGATGGAGGCTCGGGAGGTGCTCGGCTGCTCGGTCGATGGTGGCCTCCCACGTCGACCCTCGCCAGGCACTCACCGCATCTCGGAGTTCCGTTGTGGCCTTGTTGAGGCTCGTTTTCAGTCGTGGACACCTAGTCTGGCTCCACAGGTACCTGAGCCTCTTCTTCTCGCCCAGCATGTCTTTTAGATGGCGGGGTAGGGCATCACGACGTTTAGATGTTGGCTGAGGTTTGGTGTGGGAGGCCTTTGCCTCCTGCATCTTTGTAATAAAAGTTTCGATGGCGGCATCTATCTCCTCCCTGGTTGTAAAAGGGCCAGGTAGGCAGACGTCCGCCATCGATAACTTGTAGGCCTCCCAGTCGGTTTTCAATCTAGGCCGCATGGGGGCCACGACGTCGGGAGCGGTGGCCATGGTTAGTAGGATTGGCAGGTGTGGTGTGTCGACCTCGTAAAGTACCTCCACACTGATGGGGTTGGCGACGCCCTTGGTGAGCACCACGTCAATGGTGCTGGGTTGCGCGGTGTCGTTGGGCGGGTAGTGTGTAGGCGAATCTGGTCCCAGTACTTCGATATCCTTGTCCGCGGTCGCTTCAAGCAGTCGGCGGCCATCTGTTGAGGTAGTGCGGGACCCCCACGCTGGGTGCTTCGCGTTCAGGTCCCCTGCCAGCACGGTGGGGGTCTGGTCTGCGAACACGGCTGCGAAGTCGGACGGATGTATTCCCGTTTGTGGAGGACGGTAGGCGGCGTATACCTTGACCTCCGAGCCACCGGCGTGCACCCTCACACCGATGGACCTGAGGCTGTTGAAGTCTGGCCAAGGTAGCTCGTCGTGGATGACGTCTCTTCTCACCAGGACCGCCGTGCCCCTGTACGCGCGGCCCTGTGGCGTCGTTTCATCTCGCCTATACGCCTGGTAGTTCGGCAGCCTTAGTGGAGTTTTGGATGTTAGCATCGTTTCACCCAGTAGGACGATATGAATGTCCTGCGACTGGGTGAGGAGGCGGAGCTGAGCGACCTTGTTGCTTATGCCTCCCGGGTTCCAGTACATTATACGTAGTGTACTGGGTGGAGGACAGAGGCGAGCTTGGTTATCTCCTGTGAGATGGCTTGGAGGGGGTCCATCCCCTGTTGAATGCTCACCAGCAGCGCTACCAGTATGTTGAGTAGCACTTGGATGTTCTGCGGCTGGTTGAGTGGGCAAGGTGGGCCCTGTTGTTGGCCCTGGCGCGCGGTGCTGGTCCCAATTCTCTGCTGCTGCTGCTGGGGGAGTGGGTAGTTGGTTGAGATTTGTGGTTGTGATTGCCCTCTGAAGGGAGGTGGAGGGTGAGTTTGCCCACTGACTGGTTGTGGGGGCTGAAGTTGAAGTTGCCCCCTGAAGGGTGGTAGGGGCTGTGAAAGGGGGGCGGCTGGCGGTCTCGCGGTTGTCAGTTGCGGCGCGTGTTGTGGGGCTCTCGGAGCGGTCGGGGGTGCTTGGGACCCCCCCGTCGGAAAAACCGACTCTGCAGTCGGAGTCGAGGCTGCGGCGGGGGTAGGGCCTGCCTGCGACATGGTGCGCTGGCGGCGGCGGCGGCCACCGCGGGGGCGCCTGCGGGCGGCGGGAGCGGGTACCCCACGCTCGATGGGTGGGTTGGCGGGCGGCGCTAAGGTAGCGCCAGCCAGCGTGTCGCGCACGTCAGCGGTTGGCGGTGCGGTGGTGGTCGCCTGGGGGCGGGGGTGGTTGGGGGCGCGCTCCGCCCCTCTCGGCATGGGAGGGGGGACGCTGGCCCCCATGCGCCTCGCCTCGCGCAGAAACACCCGGCACAGCCGGTCGCTGGCTGCATGCTGTAGCGCGCAGTTGGCGCACGTGGGCGGGTCGGCCCGGTCTCGCTCGCACTGTGCGACGGGATGGTCGCCCGCACAGCGCACGCATCTCTGCGGGCGGTGACAGTTGACGGATGAATGACCAAACGCCTGGCAGCGGTGGCACTGGGCGGGCCCCTTCCGAGGACGCCAGGCCTCCACAACCACACCGGGCATATACAGAAGCTCGGTTATGGCGTAGAGACGGGTCAACTCGGCGGGCTCCAGGTGCTCCAGCTGTACGTGGAACAGGCAGCCGGGGCGGCCTTGTTTGCCGGCTATCGCCCGGCAGTGATTGGCGATAAAGCCATGCTCTTCAAGTGCGGCCTTGATCTGTTCCGGTGGGGTGTCAGCGGGGAGGCCCCTGATGGCGACCTTGGTGGGGCGGTCCTGGGGCGGCGAGTAACAGTACCATGCTATGGTGTGGTCTGCCTCAGCCGCCTCGGTCAAGTACGCCTGCACGCACCTGTACTCTTCTGGTGACTTCGCCAGGAATCTCACACCCTTCCCGAAGGGGCGCGCGTTGGGCGCATGGCCGAGTTTGGAAGTCAGCTGCCTGAAGTGGCTGGTCCAGTTTGGGAGTGTCTCTACAACGATGGGTGGGTACCCTTTAGGGCGTGGTTCAGCTGGTTGCTGCTGGGTCTGCGGATGGGAGCTTGTCGAGGGGGAGGGAGGTGGGGGCTGCGCCGGGGTCTCTAATGTCTGGGCATAGGACCGCGCCGGCGCGCTCGCACTCACCTCCAGTGCAGCATAAGACGTTGAGTCAGTGTTGGAGAGCGGGAGAGGGCTGGATAGCTCCTCGATCCCGCCCTCAAAGTCTCCGGCATGTTGGTTCCTCGGCGAAGGAGTAGCAGCATAGGTGTGGTCATGGGGTTTGGGGGGCGATGGCCCCAATCGGGGGCGCTTCTCGTCTCCCCCAATGTCATCAGTGAGGCGGCGGCGGGGGTCGCGGGGGTGCTCTCCGAAGGGTGAGTGCGGGGGCGAGGGTTGCCCAGCAACCCTACTCCCGGACGATCCCACGGAGGACGATCGCGGGCGCGCCGTTATAATGGGTGCGAGCACAGCCGCGGATGCATTCGCTGGAGGGTCGCCTCCACCGCGATCCGGCGGTTGTTTACGCTGCGGTAATTGTTTTTCACTACTCATGATGAAATAGTTCTCACTTTTACAGCACTTCTATAGCACTAACTTGTTCTAAATATTTTTGTTGGGAAGGGTGAGGGTAGGAAAGATTAACAAAGTTAATGCGGGTATGTGAGAGGGATTATGCAGTGTTGGATTATTGGGCAGGGTGAAAAGGTTTTGGTAAACGGAATGAGAGTACACAGGCAAATTTTATCAATAAAAATTTCCAGTATAGCCCTCGGATTTTCGTTAAACACAAACACTGATTTTCACAACACAAAGCGTCACTAGCGCGAACACGAAAACACTGGGTATGGTTTTACGAATTTAGGTAAGGCGGTTACTACTGCGGAGCTGGGCTCGACGCGGTAGTATTAGGAGCTACACTCGCGGCACTTGAAAAAAGGCGCTGTCATCCGCAATGAGAGATTTTTGAGGGACAGAAAAAAAGAAAAAAAAAATGTTCTAATAATGAAACGAGATGGCGCTGAAAAATAGCGAAGTCGGTGTGACCAGAAATAAACTAAAATGACGAGTTGATAACATTTTGATTTCTTTTCAGATTCATAGGTAGCAAGTAGGTAGCACTGTCTAAAGCCCCCATTACACGATGGCCGATCATGGTCGGATTGGTCGCGGACCATGTAGTGCCATCGTGTACAGGGCCGGTTTGCGTGTGATTGCTGACTGTGAGCAATGATCGCCGGCGATCCGTCCCGTGTTGGTTTTTCGTGCACGATTCAAAGGGAGTTTGTCGCAGGCCACAAATAGCGTTCACACGTTGGCCGATCATTCATTTCATCTGAATATTTCTGCGTTGACTGACGTGTAGGATATTTTAGATTTATTGTTTTTTTTTCGCAATCAGGCCATTTTGTGGAGCATATTACATTGTCAAAAATATCCTTGATGTTGTATATCTTTGATAAAAATTTTTTTTTAATCAAATGATAATAAAATACACTTAAATTCACAAGATGTATAGGAGTATTCTGTTTTGTTATCGAGAAGTAAATAAAAATAAAATGAATAAAACGTTATTAATACATTATTATTATTATACTGGGTTCAATCCCCACCCAAGAAATATTGATATGATGTAAGTATTTGTTTTTTCTGTGTCTGGGTGTTATGATAAATATGTCTATTATTACTTTAATGCATAATTACATTTATCTAGACATATTATACAAGATCCAGACTCTATTAATATAGAATAATTCTCGTAATAAATTAAAAGCGCTGTAAATGTAAATTGCATAAGCCGTCATTGCATACACATCCATCTTCACGGCCAGTCCAACGCAGAATGTGAAATCGTGTGAACACTGTCACTAAATGATCGCCGGTCATGGTCGCCGACCATGGTCGGCCAACCTGTACTGGGACCATAATATTAAAACAGTAAAATAACAAAGAAGTAACAAAAATAGCAGTGAAAACGCAACGTAAATCTACTAGTTGAAGCATAAGCAATCAAAAAGTGTGTAAAATCCCCGCGCTCGACTGACATGACATGACAAGCATAGCCTGGCAACGTCGTGCGTGCGTGTTTTTGACCTAACTTCTAGTCTTTTAGATTACTTTTGATCATTTCGTTATTTGCGAGCGCCATCTGTCACCACTATTAAATCAACTTTTTTTTTCTTTATAGCTGTCAGAAAAATCCCCCATTTAGGTTTGTTTAACAACACCTAGGAACGTCAAGGAAGCTACGCCATCGGTTTGCAAATCCTATGCACCGTACCGTACAAGCCTTAAAATACCGTACAAATACGGTAATTACCGTACGCTTGGCATCACTCTGCACAAACGAAAAGGGTGTTGATTATACCGAATTTCATCGAGAAAATAAATATTAAAAAAAAATTAAAAATAATATTGCTCATGTTACAATGTACACACGGCGGCACATCAGACTATACATGTTGACCTTGAGACCGCCTTTATGCCTTACGTAATAAAAGCTGTTCTCGCAGTTCAACTGTTTAACCTGATGTGCTGTCGAGTGTATTTAAAAAATTAAATTCCATTTAGGTCCTTTTGTCATAAAAAGTTAATAGTTTTTGAACCAAAAGAGATATCGTCATAAAATAAACGCTAAAATACTTGTGAAGGATTGGAAAATAAGTGGAAGAGTAAAATGAATTCCTAAAAGATGACTAACATTACAAAAATGAGACAAAATCAAACATTTTTACCCTTTTTTTCATTGTTAGCGATTTTTGCAAAATAATCCCATAATACAATTTTTTTTTGTCCATATTTTCTTGTTCTTCATTGCATCTGCTTTGTAATAAAAAAAATCAATGCTCTATCCCGTCCCGTTTGCTTGCTATACACAGTTAACTGCGGACGTCATCAAAAAAAGTCAATGTTGAATAGCGTTAATCGACCAAATAAAGTTGCATTTCATAACGATATATCTTTTGGTTCGAAAATGATTAATTTTGTAAGACAAAAGGACCTTAAAAATATTTTAGAAGACAGCCACCGTGTAATTTGTGGTCACAAAAAAGTGTTAGTACTGCTTTCTCCAGTTACCTCGGGGGGGCTACCGGCTAAGAAATATGGATATGGGTATGGGCTTCAACTGTCATTTGAATTCCTTATCTTGATAGATTTTTGCTGCTTTGTTCTGTTGAACGTTGCTAGGTAGTTATCGTTATACCCGACGTCACAAAACAAGGAACTGATAGCGACTATTTTCTTTAAAATTATTTATATAAAAAAATTAAACCGCCTTCAAAAAAATCACATAAAAAAAGTAAGAAATAATTCCTCACCAAATAAATAACGTAAGTACTTTGAAGTCGGGCGTGAAACATGTACGATTTTTTGTTGTTTTTGTTAAAACCCGCCCGACTTCAAAGTACTTACGTTATTTATTTGGTGAGGAATTATTTCTTACTTTTTTATGTGATTTTTATGAAGGCGGTTTAATTTTTTTATAAAAATAATTTTTATTTCACTCTTTTTAGTGTATCGTGCAGACAATTTACTTTTATTCTGGTAAATAGGTATGTGATCAAATTGAAAACCTCCTTTTTTGAAGTCGGTTAAAAGAGCTTGAGGTATCCCCTTTTTAAGAAAGCAAGAATCATCTAAATCGGTTTATAAACAAAGGAGTTATGCCTAAAGATACGTTTAAATTCACATAAAGTGGTAACGAAAATGACAGTATTTTCAAGGTTTCCTGAAAACTACTGAACCGGGGGGCTATCGCGTAACTTTATGGATATGAACTTCATACGTTTTTGGGAACTTTAAGTCAATTTTATAAAGAAAATAGCCGCTATCAGTTCCTTGTTTTGTGACGTCTGGTATAACGATAACTAGCTAGCAACGTTCAACAGAACAAAGCAGCAAAAATCTATCAGAATAAGGAATTCAAATGACAGTTGAAGCCCATACCCATATCCAGATTTCTTAGCCGGTAGCCCCCCTGATTTCAAAATTTCAAAAAATGGGACCAACTTGGAAACCAACCTGGGGGGCTACCGGCTAAGAAAAAGGGATATGGGTATGGGCTTTAACTGTCATTTGAATTCCTTATTTGGATAGATTTTTGCTGCTTTGTTTTGTTGAACGTTGATAGCTAGTTATCGTTATACCCGACGTCACAAAACAAGGAACTGATAGCGGCTATTTTCGTTATAAAATTGCCTTAAAGTTCCCAAAAACGTATGAAGTTCATACCCATAAAGTTACGCGGTAGCCCCCCAACGATAACTAGCTAGCAACGTTCAACAGAACAAAGCAGCAAAAATCTATCAAAATAAGGAATTCAAATGACAGTTGAAACCCATACCCATATCCATATTTTTTAGCCGGTAGCCCCCCAGATGTAATAACGTTTCAATCATTTCAATCGGTTCATCCGTCTTCGAGTAATCGGTGGACATCATGGAACTGTCAACAACATGTACAAATTTCTTGGTGGACATCAAAGATATTATAATATAACAAGATTGCGCACTCATGAGTTAAGCTAGAAACACATTTCGCTGGCGCAGCGCAGCGCAGCATCGACCCGGGTGTGCACACTTTACTAGCGTGGCGCAGCGTTTCCTGACGAAATTTTTGATCAGTGTCAATCGAGTCGTTGCCGAGCTAACATCTGCATTATGTTTTCTTCTAATTTTGAAAACAATTTCTGTTCTTACTTGAACATATTAAATCCAAAAAAAAATATGTTGATGATTACGATGATAATATGATGATGAATGAAGACGAGATGCAATTTATATCTATACTAATACTATAAATACACTTTGTTTGTTTGTAATAGATAAACTCAAAAAATACTGAACCGATTTTAAAAATATTTAGTGTAATTTATTTTCAAATCAGAATTATACATTATTTTTGTTTTAAAATTAAAAAGTATAGTGTACTAAAAACACTTTAATACTGTTTTAACAGTATAATTAACAACCCTACATGATAATGAATTGGTGACTCTTTTAAACAAAAAAAATATTTTTTAAATTGGCCCATTATTGACGGATAAATCGGAGAAAAAAGCAAAATGCGGAGCTCCGCTGCGCAGTCCGCCACCGAGCCATCTGACGATACAATGCTAGAAAGTGGTGGGGGGTCTGGCGCAATCGGAGCCGAGCGGAAACGCTGCGCTGCGCCAGGGAAATGTGTTTCAAGCCATACTAAATGTATGAAACCGATCGCGCTGCGCTGCGCCAGCGAAATGTGTTTCTAGCTTTACAGCCGAGCCGAGCGAGGTAGCCCTATTATGGTGTGCGTCCCTCTCTAATGAGAGAGACGTGAGTGACTACACGATTTGGTTTTTTCGAGGACAATTTATAGTTAACCAGACTTGGCTCACGTAGGATTCGAACACCACGCTTCCTAGGGAGCTCTTGTAGCTAAAACAAACATACATTTAAACATCCGAACTCACTTTCTATTTATAATATTAGTTAAGATGAGGACTCCGCGAGGCAAAGCATAGAGGGTACTTTGCATCACCTATGAGGCAATAATGTGACAATCGACACATACACATTATGCTTTATAAGCATACTTACTTTTGAACCGACTTCAAAAAAGGAGGTTGTCAGTTTGACCTGTATGTACTTATATGAAATGTATGTCTGTATTTCTGATAGGCGTATTTTGCTAAAATGGATAGAAATAAAAATTCCACGTACAGTAATAAAAATCTGTTTATTAGTTAGACTATACATTGCTAAACAAAATTGGTGATGTGAAAAAAAAAAATATTTTTTTTTTCAATTTTTTTTTTAAACTTTATTAACAGTAATATTGATATTTAATGGAAAAACTTAAAAAAATATTTTTCAATTAATTATAAGCAATTAAAATTTGATGAAATTTGAAAAAAGATCACCCGACTATAAACGCTCCACGATTAGCTGTGACGTCACAATGTTTAAACTATTTTCCAACAGTACCACAGAGTTTACGTGGTAAACCATGGTCTTTTTTAAAATAGCACTTTTTTTAAATAGGTTTATATTTAGGCTTTAGCTTCTTTTATTAAATACTAGCTGACCCAGCGCGACTTCGTTCCCGTGGCCCTACCCTCTATGCCACCCTACCCTACCCCTACTCTACCCCTACCCTACCCCTACCCTACCCCTACCCTACCCCTACCGTACCCCTACCCTACCCCTACCCCTACGCTACCCCTACGCTACCCCTACGCTACCCCTACGCTACCCCTACGCTACCCCTACCCTAGCCCTACCCTACCCCTACCCTACCCTACCCCTACCCTACTCTACCCTACCCCTACCGTACCCTACTCCTACCCTACGTCTACTTTACCCCTACTTACCCCTCCTTCCCCTATTTTCTCACCGTTAAAACCATCCTTGGACTTCCACGAACATTTCAAGACCAAAATTAGCCAAATCGGTCCAGTCGTTCACGCGTGATGTCGTGACCAAGGGAAATAAGGATTCATTTTTATATATATAGACTAGCGGCCGCCCGCGGTTTCACCCGCGTGGTTCCCGTTCCCGTGGGAATATCGGGATAAAAAGTACATATAAACCTTCCTCTTGAATCACTCTATCTATTAAAAAAAAACGCATCAAAATCCGTTGCGTAGTTTCAAAGATTTAAGCATACAAAGGGACATAGGGAAAGAGAAAGCGACTTTGTTTTATACTATGTAGTGATTAGTCACCATCACATACATTGTTAAAATACCAAATCATAGTAGCTCGAGCACTTAATAGTGTTATGGAAAAGGAAATATTGAAAAGTTCGTTTTCAATATTTACCCGAACGAGGATCGAACCCGGGACCTCTCGAGATAGCGGCACCTTGAAAACCGGTGCGTACACCACTCGGCCACGGAGGTCGTCAAATGTCGTCAATGTTAAAATAAAAATCCAAGATGGCGGCCAACTTTTTTTTTGTGGGCCAATTTTGATGAAACTTGATATTTAGTACTATTTTGACAAGAAAACTGTAACGCAATGTAAAAAAAACCAAGATGGCGGCCAATTTTTTTGTTTGTGGGCTGATTTCGATGAAACTCGGTTTTTGGTACTATTTCGTCAAGAAAAGAGTAACGCAATGTTAAAAAAAATTAAAATCCAAGATGGCGGCCAACTTTTTTGTTTGTGGGCCGATTTTGATGAAACTCGATTTCTAGTACTATTTTGACAAGAAAACAACAACGCACTGTTAAACATATTAAAAAATCCAAGATGGCGGCCAACTTTTTTTGTTTGTGGGCTGATTTTGATGAAACTCGGTTTTTGGTACTATTTTGACAAGAAAACAACAAGGCACTGTTAAAAATATAAAAAAATCCAAGATGGCGGCCAATTTTTTTGTTTGTGGGCTGATTTTGATGAAACTCGGTTAATTGCTACTATTTTGACAGGAAAATAGCAAGAATGTCAAAAATGATAAAAAATCCAAGATGGCGGCCAAATTTTTGTATGTTGACCGATCCAAAATTTTAAGCTCGTCTCAGAATCGGTAAGTGAACAACTTTCTTCTAGAAACATGGGTCGAAATACGACAAAATTTTTTGAACTTCCCATACTAAATCGATCGTGTAATCAGTCTGTAAGCCTAGCATGACCACCCAAAACTCGATATGTATCGCATGATGATAAAGCGATTTATTGACATTCAAACGTCAAAACCCATAGTCTTTTGACAGTTAAACCGGATAACTTATCATAACATATCGCGTTTTAGTTGGTCAAGCTAGGGGGGCTGATTTGTATGAAAAGTAAAAAAAATATGTCGTATTTCGACTCATGTTTCTTGGAGAAAGTTGTTCACTTACAGATTCTGAGACGATCTTAAAAATTTGGATGGTGTTCAAAAATTAACCCTGTATACGGATCAAACTGAGAACCTCCTTTTTTGAAGTAGGTTTATATACTAAAACCTTCTCCTAAATGTAACAAATATTTTCCTGAAAACCGCATCAAAATCGGTTCGGCCAACCGCGAGATAATCGCGGACAAACATACATACATACCTACATACATACATACAATACAGATTAAATTGAGAACCTACTTTTTTTGAAGTCGGTTAAAAACCACTACCTAAACTTGAAATTTTTTATTCTAGTAAGGCTGCATAAAATGGATATTATGCTTTTGTGCATAAAGTAACTTCTTTTAAGACTACACAATACAGCTTCATTTACGTGATATTATTTTTATGAAATTTAGGTTATATCTTAATTTAATTACGACATATGAATTACTATCTTCATCCTTACTTTTATATTATAAATGCGTCTCTGTCTGTCTGTGTGTTACACAATCAGACCTAAACTACTGAACCGATTTGAATGAATTTTGGTACAGAGATAGTCTAGAGCCTGAGAAAGGACATAGGCTACTTTTTATTCCTGAAAAATATCACCTTCCCGCGGGATAACGTTGTGTAGTACACGCGGGCGAAGCCGCGGGCGGAAGGCTAGTACATAATAAGGATTAATGCAGGGCGTACATTTACTTAAAAAAATAAAACGCAAAAATTTTAAATAACTTGGCATTACGGCTCAGACCATTAGTCGAACGTCACATAGTGGAAAATTAAAAAAAAAAAGCGTGGCGGGAAGCTAATTAGTTAGTCAAACAAAACTAGAAAGAAACTACTTAATTATGTAGCTAAATTTGTTGTGTTGCGGTAGAAAATTCAATAAGTTATATGAAAGTTCTCTAGTACTAATCTTCGAGTAGTAATAGTGACGAACAAATAATGATTTCGCCTGAGACTTTAATGGAAAGAAGTGCGAAAAATGTATTTGAACAGATATTGCCGTCTAAGTTGAAGAAAATCTATCTCAGCACATAACTACGAAAGTTTTATGATTTGGAAGAACCAAAAAAACGTAAACACGTTTGCGGAGTGTGTTTTGTTAAGCTATTTTGACGAATTGTTGAAATTAAAATTAATTAAAGTTTCTTGTATATGCCTAATCCTTGTTTTATTTCCTTGCAATCGAAGTGAAAAGCAGAGTGTATTTATTTTGGAGTCCAGATAAAAAAATATTGACTGAACTCTACTTATTTGATTATACACTAGGATAAATAATAATTACTTACCTAATAAAAATGGTGTTATGAAATACTTACATCGAAATGATCTTGACAACAAAAAAAATCGTTTTTGTTTTGGGGCTATGACGGTTTACTGCTTGGAACCATTTGTTCCGACGTTCTTGGTCTTGGGGAACATTTAAAATCATTTTTTGTCTAGTTCTTTTTGTAGTATTTGTACACATGGGTACGAAACAAGAACGATAACATTTTAGGTTCGACATTTCAATAAGTATGTATTTGAGTATATAGAACAACCAACACTGTACTTATGTCAAACATCATTGACTTATGTCAGTTTAAACTGCAATGAGTGAAAGTTAACATTTTGACGTCACACGCGCTCGTGTTTGTTCGGGAGCTGTTTTAGAGTGTCTTCGGTTCTGGATTCAAAAACAAATTTTTATTTTGATATAACTTTTGAATTATTGCAAAAAAATTTAAAATAAAAACACTTTGTTACAAAACTTAATTATGATCTTTCGATTTATCGCAAGAAAAAAAAACACATCCCTAATTGTCTTGCGGATCTTTTGACGCATGGAGGCTTTGTGTCCAATTAATTTTAAAGATTCGTTTTTTGCGTACCTACTTTTTTAACCTTAAATTAAAATACAGATATTATAATACATTTAATAAGTTCTGTTTCATGCCTATTTTCTGATAAAGTTCTTCTTCTTTTTCTTCTTCTGCTGAGTATTGTGTAATTTTTTCAGGTATGACGTAAAGCCAACCTTTTTTAATTTCTTCATCTTTAGGAAATCTGAAACAATGAAAATTAATGTTTGGGTTAAGTAAGAAAGTAAATTCCAGTCTATAGATTACAAACGAAATGGACACCCTACTATACACAAGAATAAAACTTTGGCTAAATACTTACCTATGAAAAGATACACCGCTACGTTTAAATGATTCGCTTTTGCATCCATCCATGCACACATCAAGTGAGAACCATTTTTAACCGACTTCTAAATCAAAAGGAGGAGGTTCTCTATTCGTCTGTATGTATGTTTTTTTTTTTTTTTGTGTATGTCCACCGATTACTCGAAAACGGCTGAACCGATTGAAATGGTTCAAACGTTATTACATCAGGTTGGTTTCCAAGTTGGTCCCATTTTTTGAAATTTTGAAATCGGTTCAGTAGTTTTCAGGAAATCTTGAAAATACTGTCGTTTTCGTTACCACGTTATGTGAATTTAATACATATCTTTAGGCATAACTCCTTTGTTTATAAACCGATTTAGATGATTCTTGTTTTGTTAAAAAGGGGATACCTCAAGGTATTTTAACCAACTTCGAAAAAGGAGGTTTTGAGTTTGATCACATACCTATTTACCAGAAAACACGTAAATTGCCTGCACGATGCACTAAAAAGAGTAAAATAAAAATTATTTTTATAAAAAAATAAAACCGCCTTCAAAAAAACCACATGTATCAAAAAAGTAAGAAATAATTCCTCACCAAATAAATAACGTAAGTACTTTGAAGTCGGGCGGGTTTTAACAAAAACAACAAGAAATTGTACATGTTTCACGCCCGACTTCAAAGTACTTACGTTATTTATTTGGTGAGGAATTATTTCTTACTTTTTTGATGTGGTTTTTTTGAAGGCGGTTTTTATTGATTTAAACGTAATTTTAAAATGATAATTATGATCCACACACTAACTTTATACACATAAATTAATTTGCCGTCGCCATATTGATGATGTTTTTATTTTTATTAAAATTGTCCAGACGCAAAGTGTTGCATATTTATTATAATTAAAACTACCTTAACACCGACTCTTACACAAAGATATTATAATATAACAAGATTGTGCACTATGAAAATAAAAGCAATGTCAATTCGATTCTATGCAGTTACAATAAGGTTTATTTTCGTATGACATTACGATAAACGGAAAAACGAGCCGAGCGAGAGGCTCCTAAATAGGATTGCATCCCTGTCTACTGGGCTGCCACCATGAAATATTTTTGGTTGTAGTAGAACTTAATTCAAATTCATATTTCCTGTTCTCGAGAATTTTCAAAATATTAATTAATTAAAAGGAATGTTAAGCTGATAATAATAAAGTCCATAGCATTTGTTTTATTTAAAACCTTGAACAACTACTTGTTTAATGTAAGAGTCGGTGTTATGGTAGTTTTAATTATAATAAATTTGCAACACTTTGCGTCTGGACAATTTTAATAAAAATAAAAACATCATCAATATGGCGACGGCAAATTAATTTATGTGTGTAAAGTTAGTGTGTTACGTTTAAATCAATAAAAATGGTTCTCACTTGAAGGGTGAAAGGATGCAAAAGCGCATCATATAAACGTAGCGGTGTATCTTTTCATAGGTAAGTATTTAGCCAAAGTTTTATTCTTGCGTATAGTAGGGTGTCCATTTCGTTTGTAATCTATAGACTGGAATTTACTTTCTTACTTAACCCAAACATTAATTTTCATTGTTTCAGATTTCCTTAAGATGAAGAAATTAAAAAAGGTTGGCTTAACGTCATACCTGAAATAATTACACAATACTCAGCAGAAGAAGAAAAAGAAGAAGAACTTTATCAGAAAATAGGCATGAAACAGAACTTATTAAATGTATTATAAAATCTGTATTTTAATTTAAGGTTAAAAAACTAGGTACGCAAAAAACGAATCTTTAAAACTAATTGGACACAAAGCCTCTATGCGTCAAAAGATCCGCAAGACAATTTTGTTTAGCAATGTATAGTCTAACTAATAAACAGATTTTTATTACTGTACGTGGACTTTTTATTTCTATCCATTTTAGCAAAATACATACATTTCATATAAGTACATACAGGTCAAACTGACAACCTCCTTTTTTGAAGTCGGTTCAAAAGTAAGTATGCTTATAAAGCAATGTGTATGTATCGATTGTCACATTATTGCTTCATAAGTGGTGCAAATGCTTTGCCTCGCGGAGTCCTCATCTTAAAACTAATATTATAAATAGAAAGTGAGTTAGGATGTTTAAATCTATGTTTCGTTTAGCTACAAGAGCTCCCTAGGAAGCGTGATGTTCGAATCCTACGTGAGCCAAGTCTGGTTAACTATAAATTGTCCTCGAAAAAACCAAATCGTGTAGTCACTCACGTCTCTCTCATTAGAGAGGGACGCACACCATAATAGGCCTATCTCGCTCGGCTCGGCTGTAACTCATGAGTGCGCAATCTTGTTATATTATAATATCTTTGCTCTTACATTAAACAAGTAGTTTTTCAAGGTTTTAAATAGAAAGAGAAAGAAAGAGAAAGAGAAACATTTATTGACTATACACACAAAATAATTACAGTAATATTAAAAGTAAAAAAAAAGAAACAGGTGTACAGCCAACTAGGCCCCCACCTCAGCATAGTATTGCAACAGTAAAAAAAAAAGTATACTGTTCCAACGCTGATATTCTGGAGGAGCCTAATATTGGTGACTTAAATGAAACAAAAACAAAAAATAATAATTAAGACGCATCACACATGTAGACACAAAAAATAAAAATAAAAGAAAAAACTGGAAACATGCTAAATAAGGTATTAAACCGATTTAAACCAGTAACATTTTACATCATTACAATTTATGATGAATGATAGGCCAAGGCCGGTAATTTATATATAAAAAAAAAACAAGAACAATACTAGCTTTCTACTTAAAAGTCTAATCTGTGACTGTGAAACAAACAAGAAAAGAAGTCAGCCAGTGATTTACAAACATCATTTACAATTTTTAAAAATAATACAAATGATATGGACTTTATTATTATCAGCTTAACATTCCTTTTAATTAATTAATATTTTGAAAATTCTCGAGAACAGGAAATATGAATTTGAATGGGCGATTTTCCGAAAGCTCAGTCACTAGATGGCGCTGTCCCACCTATGCAGTTAGAAGGAACGGAATGTTATAAATTTTACTTTGACGCGACTTTTTTACGTAAAACGGAACGTGAGACAGATGTTATTTATTTACCTAAATCTTTAAATTTACCTATTTCGTTTCTCTTCCTCACAGTAGTACTTATTTATTTTATTATTAGTTTCCTTTGGGTTTTTAAAAACTAATTAATTTAAATATGTTTCATACCAAAATATACCATAGACATGTACATACTTATTCAACGCCATCTAGTGAAGCAATTGCAAGCTTTTTTTTTTAAATGGCCTCTCAGAAAATCGCTCATTAAGTTCTACTACAACCAAAAATATTTAATGGTGGCAGCCCAGTAGACAGGGATGCAATCCTATTTAGGAGCCTCTCGCTCGGCTCGTTTTTCCGTTTATCGAAATGTCATACGAAAATAAACCTTATTGTAACTGCATAGAATCGAATTGGCATTGCTTTTATTTTCATAGTGCACAATCTTGTTATATTATAATCATAAACTTATTTATACTAGGGGTATAATAAGTTTATGATTATAATATCGTTGGTGGACATACACAAAAAAAAAAAAACATACATGCAGACCATGAAGCTCGACTTAATACTGAGGTAACTGGAGAGTGCAGTACGAACAATTTTTTGTGACCAAAAATTACACAGTGGCTGTCTTCCGTCTCACCTACACTTTAAAAAAATACGTATGGTCATATGAGACAACTGACAGCCACTACATACTAAATGTCAAATTTGCTGGTGTTCACTTTTTTGGATGAGAACTCCAGTTACCTCAGTATTAAGTCGAGCTTCATGATACAGACGAATAGAGAACCTCCTCCTTTTTGATTTAGAAGTCGGTTAATAAAATTCACTTAAAGTTCCCAATAAAAACGTATGAAGTTCATACCCGTTATATAAATAAAGTTACGCGGTAGCGGTAGCCCCCCAGTATGTATGGCTACCGGGCTCGTCTATTTTTTTTTTATTCGGGCATTCGGCACCATGGCATTGGCAACATTTATTACTTACATTTATGAATAAAAAAGTGACATCCGAACGGTGAGGTAGGCTCTTTTTCTGTTTTCAGTCCTTATTTATTGTGAAAATTACGCGAATTTCGTGATAGTTTGTGGCAGATTACACCACTTTGATGCCTAAATTTTACTGAGGTAAGTTTTCATCGTAAAAATATCTTCACTAATCAAAATACTACAATATTTTGATTGTCGGCAGACGTATTTCTTTTTAAAGGTTATTCACCAGTAAATTGATATAAACTCTTTTTGTTTGTTCTACACTTTAGAACGAGAGTAAAACATAGTTTTAAACAGTATCTTTCCCTATAATAGTGTAATATTTGATATTTTTGAGTAAAATTTGAATACGTCTACTAGAAGTCGCCATGTGTGCTTTGACAATACCAGTCAGATTATTGTTGCTACTGCTAAAGTTGTACCATTGATAGTCAGGTCCTGGGTGCTATGCCAGTAGAAGTTTAACGGGAGCCTTTGCAGCTTCAATATTGGTCACTGGTACCCAATACTTTTATGTTCCAGTTGTTTTTAGACATGTCAGTGTCACAGTTGCAAATGTTCCATTTGATTGCGATATTTTTGTAAATACTGTATTTTTATGTGAAAGAACAGCACTGTCTACCCCCACTGGTTATTAAAAGCTTATAAATATGGATTGGCAATAATCATTATTCTATTTATTAGAGCATAGGAATAATTTACTACATTATGAAGTGTTGTTTTGTTTTGAGTCCGTTGTGATCATAATATTATTATATTTATCCAGCTTAAACCTAATGTCAGACCAGATATAAGCTACTGTTTTTCTGGGTATGAAATTGGATGTGCTAAACTGAAACATAAGCCTTTGGTAAAGTAATATCTTTTACATGCTGGTGCAAGAATAAAACTACAGGTTACAGATTTGTGTACCTACTAAACTGAATGATATTTGAGACTTTGTCTTATAATATAAAGTACCACTATTTGCCAAAACTGAGTGGTAAAAGGTTGTTGAAATTTTTAAGTGATTTTTATATCAAATAAATTGAAGATTGTTCGATGACCCTGCAAGTAGTTAACAGCTAAGAAGGCTCCAGGTGTTGTAAATGAGATGCATCAAAAAGAGAATATTTTTATTGCAAAAAGAGACAGACAAATTATTAAAAAAAGTATGTGGTTGTGTGGAATAAGACAAATATTTCAAATGTTTTTAGTTTGGTGACTTTTCAAGTGATTATCCCAGTTATTTCAAAAAACAACAAGAACAAATTTTCCACTTATTTTTGAATTGAGAACACCTTTGATCGTTGATCAACGATATCACTAGATAACAATTACCATAATACTAATATAGCACTGGCCACCAACTGACTTTTTTTAATCTTAGAAAATGGCCATGATCTTGTGCCAAATGACAGGAAGTGATAAGAAATAAGCGCACCCATGAAGTGTGCTCTTATCCCCTCGTGTGCTTCTGCTATCAATGTTCATTTCAAATACATAGACCTACAAGAGCAATATACAGTGCCACAAACTTTGCTGTGCCGGTGGCCAAAATGTGAAACTAGCGTGTTTTTTTTAAATGTCATTCTGCTGTCAAGTTGATGTCCAACCATAGCGCTGCTGGCGGCTGAAGTTCTTAGAAGTCAGGGCCGGTTAAATTGCTACAAAAAAAGAAAAAACGTATGTAGCGCCGCTGTCACCGGATCAGAAAAGGTTGTGGCACTGTAACTTTTTAATAGGTTTATTAGTTTGACTGTTTTTTGTTGATCAAAGCCTTTTATTTGTTTTTTTTTATTATTATAGTGATTGATCTCTGTAAATGGGTTATGAGCAAAGGGCGTGCAGGACTTAGAAAAAATCAAAGTTTTAATTTATTATGTTATGTATGTAAGATATGCTCACTCATGTTACAAAATAAAGCCTATGACACTCTGGACAAATGACAATAATGTTAATGCCTTCTACTGGTGAAAGAATCATTAAAAAAAGGTTCCAGGCATTACGTCAAAAACTTTTATTCAAATATATTGACAAAATTAAATGCTTTTGAATTGTCCAACATTATTTTTCCTACCAACCGTTTAGGACATATTTTATCGAGGAAAGAAAACAGACGAAATGAACTCATCAGCCTTTAGAGAATGTATAATTATTACTTTTAATACGACATTATATAATAAAATTGTCATAACATTCAAATATCCAAAGACTCTGTAACCAAGGTATTGTAAAATGTAACTGGCGCCCTTAAAATAGGCTCCCTATTATTGGGGTATTATATTAGAGATAATGCAGTGTTTGTACTTCTTTTTGGCACTAAATCATATATTTTTTTATTATATCGGGTATAAACTACCAAGGATGTTGTCTTAAGTTAATGTTTGGTACTATATTGTGTGTATCTTTGTTTAACCTACCCGTCCACTTTGGGTTTCTGTGGGGTGGTCATGGTATATTCTGCTTATCCATTCTTAAGAATAGGGAAAAATGTGATGATGATTTTGTGCAGGGCAGCGTATAGCAGAGGGCTGTATCGGCGCACTGTGAACAACAGCGATGGTAATGGAGGCGTCCCCGTCCCCGCAGAGCGTCGGCCGCGAATTCGTGCGCCAGTATTACACGCTGCTCAACAAGGCGCCTGCCCATCTGCATAGGTAACGTCCTGATGCCTTCAAATCCTCATATCCATTAGGCAACATGAGACGCTCAACAGGCTCAACACAATCCTCCATCATATCGCGGGAGTTATTGTTTAGGCGCGTAACACGCGCCGTCTGCTGATGTAGTGCAATGATGCTGCACATTTTAAGCGCCACCTGTTGCCCGATGGATACCAGGCAAAACAAATCACACAAAATGTAGCATTTTTATGTTTATGCATAATGCCTGTTCTAGTATGTATTAATTTATGAAAAGTTATAATTAGTGTGTCCATCAATGGGCCACTTTTCGGAGGACACTCGTACAGTACAGTTGTCTTTTATTATTGAGGTTTATAAGACGAAGACAAACATGCTGCACTGGCCGGTTGCTCATCAAAAGCCATGCCCTCACCAAGCTTCTTTCATCTCCTCATTCACAAAACATAAATTCATCATTAAAAAGTTGAATAGTAGATCCTTAATATTGCTTTGTTGGTTGATATTAAGACATTATTTAGCTTATTTTTTCTTTGTGTTGATGGTGGAAGTTTATCTAGACATATTATCATATTTATATCATTTTATTAATCTGTCTGTTGCATTGCCCTTTATTGAGAACAGTAACAATAATTTATATTGGTATTTTATCACTTTTAAATTATGATTATCAGTGATTACTTGTATATTTTAATAATCAAATTCAATTATTAGGTACTAAAAGAATAGACGCTAATTAAGTACAAAATGAAGTTTATGATTTCATGATTAGTTTTTAATAGTTACTAGCGGATCCTCGCGGTTTTACCCGCGTGGTACCCGTTCTCGTGGGAATATCGGGATAAAATATAGCCTATATAACTCGGAAAGAATGTAGCTTTCTAATGGTCAAAGAATTATCTAAATCGGTCCAGTAGTTTCGGAGCCTATTCGATGCAAACAAACAAACAATCAAATCTTTCCTCTTCAGTATAGATTATTATATCATGTTGAATAACAACACTTCGGAAATAAGGAAACTTTTGGAATTGTGTGAATTTCAAACCTATTTATAATATTTGTTTGTGATTGTTACAAAAATTTCGAAATAATAGTAGGTATAAGTTCTCAAATAAGTGATTACTCAATTGTTTGTGTCCACCTGTAAGTTATAAATAACAAGCAGTAAAGGACAATGGACTGGTTGGTTAGTTTAGTGCAGGGGAGCTAATAACAATTGAAAATTACTCTTTTGTGGATGGTTTTATACCTATTGAGATTAAAAACCCCACGATACGGCAGCGCCTCTGTACTTATTATCAGTGGATCCTTTGTTTTATTTCTGTGAATGAGGATTAGTCTGTGCCTTTACTTTGTAAAGTAAGTTTATGTAAAAGGCATCAATGCAAGCAATTTTAATATGTGTTGAATATGACCATTGGGTTAGCCTAAAATAGAATATTATACTGTTAATGAAATAACCGTTATCTGCTTTCAATTTGGGCGGTTGCAACCGGACTACTGCGGCACGATTGTCGCATTGCTTCGACCTGTCGCTAACCGTCCGGCAGGCTTATTACCAAAACAAGCAACCAGTTGCTAATTGTACAATTGCAACGCGACTGCTACTAGTTGCGGTTGGTTTGCAATCGGTACATTACGGTACGGTACCTTTCATGCAATTTTAGTTTACAAATCGCTCGCTTGTGGCGCTAATCGTAGCGATCTACGTTCCGTAATACGTATATGTGTTTTGGGAGCGATTAATTGTTAATTGTCGCGATTGCAACTGTCACTTTAAGATCGGTAATAAGCCTGCCGTCCCTACTACAGCCGGACAGCAGTTCGACGCAAATATTCTTATTTAAAGAGCTATGCAGCTGCAGTCTACTGAAGTTGGAAGTCATGCTAAGGAGGCGACTATAACCTATCTACTAAAAAAAGCTGTATCTCATTAGGATTCCATGGCAGCGCGACACGAAGCCAGCAATCAAAACATGTCAAATTGCATTACAAAATTCTTAGCCCTAGCTCACTTAGCCTCCGCTTGGTTGAAATTGCAACGCCAAGCCGTGTCGCCAAGGTCAATCACTAGCGGCGGAGCTTCAGTGCCCGGACACGGCCCGGCGGCGGAACTTTAGTGCCCGGACCGACGGACGCTGTGACGTGCTGAGGTGTAACCGTGAGCTGGATGTAATTCATCGGGAGGGCGCTAAAAAAATATCGGTGTGCGAATATTTTATTTGCCTTTTGTAATTTTTTTCTTAAAAAACATGAATGACGAAATGTTGATAGAGCTATACCCATTATAGCGTTTTGTACGAGATCGTGAGCGCCATGTCCCGTCACGTCCCGGCCACGGCCCTGACAGGACACGAGTGCCACGGCCCTGACAGGACACGAGTGCCACGGCCCTGACATGACGCGAGTGCCACGGACACGTTCCCCAGGCTTATTACCAAAACAAGCAACCAGTTGCTAATTCTACAATTGCAACGCGACTGCTACTAGTTGCGGTTGGTTTGCAATCGGTACAGTACGGTACGGTACCTTTCATGCAATTTTAGTTTACAAATCGCTCGCTTGTGGCGCTAATCGTAGCGATCTACGTTCCGTAATATGAATATGTGTTTTGGAAGCGATTAATTGTTAATTGTCGCGATTGCAACTGTCACTTTAAGATCGGTAATAAGCCTGCCTGTCACGGCCCGGCCCCGGCCCTGATATGTGTAGGCAGTCCTTCGGAGCTCTCCACTTGATCTGTGGAATGTTTGTCGTGTTCGCAGGTTCTACAACAACTACTCGTCGTTCGTGCACGGCGGGCTGGATGCACCCAACCGCGAGACGCTGCCGGTGGTCGGCCAGAAGCAGATCCACAACCGCATCCAGCAGCTCAACTTCCGCGACTGCCATGCCAAGATCAGTCAGGTAAGGCGTGCCACGCAGGGTTGGAAAAAAGTTTTTTCACTTCTCATGCTCGTAAAGTTCGTGTTTATGTTGGGTATAGGCTGCATAAAATCGCTTTTTATGCTCTAGTGCAAAAAGTAAAATCTTCGTCTAAGTCTCAGACTCTAAGACAAAGGTCGTCAGGTAAACAGTCACACACACAATTATTTTTAATTATTTTCCTTTAATAAACATGTTATTTCATTCTGTTTCTTCAATTTTGTACATATAATCCATATTAAGTTACTAAATTAATAAAACTAGGCAAAATTTATGAGTTTTCTAAAAAATAAGTACCTATTTCAAGAGCATTTTGGACTACGATCTATTCTAAAGTCACTGTGCTGCCACTGCCATGTATAAAAAAAAAAGTCTTCCCGCCAATATGGCGATGTCTTTATTTTTTTCTTTTTTGCAATATTGCTATGCTATTTATTTTCCTAACATTCAAAGTGAAAAGCAAAGTGTATAACTCATACATAAAACCCATTTTACCCTCGACTTGACTATCAACCCTCGCCTATGGCTCGGGTGGATATATACGTCTCGGGTAAAATGGAACGTTTTATGCACTTGTTGTACAATCTACTATTTTTAGTTTTAGGAAAAAAACAGTTTTATATGGTCTAAACACTTCGATCAACAATAGATGAAGGCTCACGAACTAAATGAAAACTTTACATGGCACAGACTGACTTTTTTTTAAACGGAGAAATAAGGTTACGAATGTTACGATCTTACATTATAAATGACAGGAAGCGTTCTAAGTTTGAAATACCTTAGTATTATTGACACTGTCAAAATAATCTACTTATCGAGTGGGCGTATAACGCTCGGCCATGTCTGTCACTCCAACTATGTAATCGAAGTCTAAACAAGTGTTTTTTTTGTTACTTTTTTAGTTTAGGGCATTATTTCAAATGAATTCGACCTATAATAATTCATTTTTAGACTAGATCTTTTCAAATTCGCCATAGTAAATTAAATATTTGCAAAAAACGGTCAGTGGATAAACATTTATTTTATGTTGCGTATCTCTAATCAATACTGAACGCTTTACATTCATCCTATCTGTTCTAACTGATGTTGACTTTTAAAATGGGCGACATAGGGACTTTCCTAGCGGGACTATACCGACGGGGAATTACCTATGAACTATGAATGCTATTTCATGAATAGGGGAAACCCCAATATTTGGGATATTAATCGTGTGATAAAAAACGCGGTTTAAATTCGAACTGTTTTAAACCTGTGTTTTGAATGCCAACCCTGGTGCCACGTGATAAAACATAACTACTATTAATACCATTTTAAAATGTAGCTATACGTGTGCAAATCGCTCATAGACAAAGCAAATCAGGGACAGCGACGATGCGCAAGCTATCAGCGACACATGTTAAAAGAAGTGCGGTGCGGCTCTTCCGGCCGCCTGCTCTCTCAGTGGGAATTGCCCTTTAGGACTGAAATATTACAGTTGCCTGCCTCATATAAGTTTTAAACTATTGGATGTCGTTTTAATCTTAAACAACAAGACTTATACATTTTTGAGTCCAATCTATCATTCAAATTTTTTACTAAATTGGTAGGTTAGACTTTCTATATAAGGCTGTTAACTAGTTATTTCTGTAGATATTATTTCAGCCAACTTTAAAAGTCATTGCTTTTATAAAAACAAACATTCAAAATTGCATTCTACAAGTAAATACCTATCTTTGAAGCGTTGTGTTGTGTTATATTTATATCATTTGTTTACAACAACATCAACAAGAGCTCGCGCAGATAACGGTAGATAAGATTATGATTGCTATGAATTATTCATAGGTTACTCATGCGTGGCGAAAATAATTGAAACACGCTCTCTAACTATTTGCAGAACATTGGGCTTCTTGCGCCGTTACACAATAAGAATAATTGATGATCCTTTGCTATAATTTTAAGTTTACATTTTTCCTCACTAAATACGTCGTTAACCTATAATTTTATTAATTCGCTACATTTATTCTAATACAAATACGTCTCACTATATGAAAATGAAATGAAAAAATTTTTTATTCACTTAGACATAAGTAATAAATATGTACTTATGAATCATGTCATATCTTTTTGTCGATATTATGTTAAAGTCGTAAATATTAGATTGACATTGATAGAGATATACAAAAAAAAATGGTCCTGAGACTGAGAAAAGGGTCCTGAGAAATGAGGGCTTCAGCGGCTTCCTGAGCCTCCAATAGGTGGGTCAGGTTGGGCGGGTCATTTAGGATGGGGTAAATTAGTATTAAGGTGTATCGATGAGCTCAGTGGCGCCACCAATGGAAATAAATCAATTGCATTTTATTAAAGGCTTGGATTAAAAGTTTCGGTTATTTCGCGCAAATAGAAGAGCAAAATGCAATTTTTAATTGTTTTTTCATGGCCTCAAATACGAGCACCAAGTTATGGATCTCGATATTGCCAAATGTGGCCACTTTTGGCACTATTGAGATTCACGACTTATTGCGTAAGTTTGAGTTCTCAAAAGTATATTTAAAAAATGCATTCCACTCGTTCACCGGCGCGAAATAACCGAAACTTTTAATACAAGCCTTTAATAAAATGCAATTGATTTATTTCCATTGGCGGCGCCACTGAGCTCATCGATACACCTTAAACTCTCGAAAAAAGGTGGTTAAAGCGTGGTGTGTGTGTGTGTGTATGTGTGTCAGGTGGACGCGCAGGCGACGCTGGGCAACGGCGTGGTGGTGCAGGTGACGGGGGAGCTGTCCAACGGCGGCGCGCCCATGCGCCGCTTCACGCAGACCTTCGTGCTCGCCGCGCAGTCGCCCAAGAAGTACTACGTACACAACGACATCTTCCGCTACCAGGTACACTGCCATAGGCTACCGTGTTTGTCTGATACAAATGTGAACAGGTACAATTGGGCGCCCATGCGCCGCTTCACGCAGACCTTCGTGCTCGCCGCGCAGTCGCCCAAGAAGTACTACGTACACAACGACATCTTCCGCTACCAGGTACACTGCCATAGGCTACCGTGTTTGTCTGATACAAATGTGAACAGGTACAATTGGGCGCCCATGCGCCGCTTCACGCAGACCTTCGTGCTCGCCGCGCAGTCGCCCAAGAAGTACTACGTACACAACGACATCTTCCGCTACCAGGTACACTGCCATAGGCTACCGTGTTTGTCTGATACAAATGTGAACAGGTACAATTGGGCGCCCATGCGCCGCTTCACGCAGACCTTCGTGCTCGCCGCGCAGTCGCCCAAGAAGTACTACGTACACAACGACATCTTCCGCTACCAGGTACACTGCCATAGGCTACCGTGTTTGTCTGATACAAATGTGAACAGGTACAATTGGGCGCCCATGCGCCGCTTCACGCAGACCTTCGTGCTCGCCGCGCAGTCGCCCAAGAAGTACTACGTACACAACGACATCTTCCGCTACCAGGTACACTGCCATAGGCTACCGTGTTTGTCTGATACAAATGTGAACAGGTACAATTGGGCGCCCATGCGCCGCTTCACGCAGACCTTCGTGCTCGCCGCGCAGTCGCCCAAGAAGTACTACGTACACAACGACATCTTCCGCTACCAGGTACACTGCCATAGGCTACCGTGTTTGTCTGATACAAATGTGAACAGGTACAATTGGGCGCCCATGCGCCGCTTCACGCAGACCTTCGTGCTCGCCGCGCAGTCGCCCAAGAAGTACTACGTACACAACGACATCTTCCGCTACCAGGTACACTGCCATAGGCTACCGTGTTTGTCTGATACAAATGTGAACAGGTACAATTGGGCGCCCATGCGCCGCTTCACGCAGACCTTCGTGCTCGCCGCGCAGTCGCCCAAGAAGTACTACGTACACAACGACATCTTCCGCTACCAGGTACACTGCCATAGGCTACCGTGTTTGTCTGATACAAATGTGAACAGGTACAATTGGGCGCCCATGCGCCGCTTCACGCAGACCTTCGTGCTCGCCGCGCAGTCGCCCAAGAAGTACTACGTACACAACGACATCTTCCGCTACCAGGTACAGTGCCATAGGCTACCGTGCTTGTCTGATACAAATGTGAACAGGTACAATTGGGCGCCCATGCGCCGCTTCACGCAGACCTTCGTGCTCGCCGCGCAGTCGCCCAAGAAGTACTACGTACACAACGACATCTTCCGCTACCAGGTACAGTGCCATAGGTTACCGTGTTTGTCTGACACAATTCTTCTTCTTCTTCTTCAATCGGTACAGGCGTTTTCCGCAACTCGACGTCTTATTGCGCCTATTTTGCGTGTGGAGGGTGTGCAGCCGGATTACTCCAGCCAGCCCAGCTCTACCAGGAAAGCACCCAGCGCCCTCACGTCGGAGACCGCTTCGTGGACGCTTCCCGGCGAGCCGAGGTACCTCGCCCGGTAGGGGGCCACTCTGTCACATTCAACCAGGACGTGAGAAGCTGTTTCTTCGGCCCTCAGGCAACCCCTGCTTAGGGGACTGTCGGTGATACCTAAGTTGAAAAGGTGTCTGTTGAAACTTCCATGTCCTGTTATAGCACCCGTCACCAGGCGTAACTGTGATTTACTAAGCTTAATGAGAGCTCTGGACAAACGGGCGTCCAGGCGAGGTAGTGCCATGTTCGCCTGCCTGCATGTTTCCAGTGAGCTCCATTCATGTTGGTGCGTAAGGACAGTGTGTTCACGGATCTTACCAGCAAATCAGCTCGCCGGAATGGGTGCGACCGGTTCAGGGCCAATCATCACCCTATCCGATCCCCTCCTCGCCAACTCACCAGCTCGCCGGAATGGGTGCGACCGGTTCAGGGCCAATCATCACCCTATCCGATCCCCTCCTCGCCAGCTCACCAGCCAGGTCGTTTCAAGCAGACCTTCATGCTCGCCGCGCAGTCGCCCAAGAAGTACTACGTACACAACGACATCTTCCGCTACCAGGTACAGTGCCATAGGCTACCGTGTTTGTCTGACACAAATGTGAACAGATACAATCTGTCCTGTATGACATGACCGATGCCTGGTTCTTTAAAATTCCTGTATCTAATAAATTTATTTATTATTTATTTATTATTATTATTTATTGCTTTATTGTACAAAATACAAAGTAAGGTACAAAAGGCGGGCTTAACGCTAAAAGCATTCTCTACCAGCCAATGCTACCAGCTAAATTTACTGTATTTTGACGCGATGACGTCCTATAAATCGATGAACGTCGGCTGCATGCATGCACGAAAAAGTGTCACGTTCCGCGTGCAAGCGAAAGCGCGGTACAAGCGATAGAGAGGCACGATCGGCCTAAGCGTTCGGCTTGTTCGCATCTATCCCTCTTCCACTCCATCAGCCGATACGACAGAGTATAAGAGAGACAGCGGCATATTGTTATCACGTTGAATTATCGTCCGTAAATCGACCAATTTTTGTAACAGAAGTTATAGTTACATTTACCATGCAAATCTAGTTTTTTGTAAAGGTAGGAAGTATCTGCCGAATGGTGCATTCAAACTGCACGTACTTCTTGTTGAGCAACATTTGTAGTTAGGCAGCATTCCCAGTGGGAAAACTGTTAGCCGCCGACTGGTTAGCGTCGTATCGGTTTAGTACGCTCTTCCTTATATTTGAAATGAAGTTTTCACAGTTTGCTTGTTTTGCGCGTAACGCTGCAAACTGCGTAGAGTGAGCGCAAAACTAGCAAACTGTGAACACTCCATTTCAAATATATGGAAGGGCGTACTAAACCCATACGCCGCTAACCAGTCGGCGGCAAACAGTTTGCCAACTGGGAACGCTGCCTTAGGCCGTTTGTTCACGGACGATTTGGTCTGATTTTTTCTCGGATGACGGAAATGGTGTTTAGACTTAGACGGATGGAAACCGGAATACGTTTGTCCACTGCGTCCGAACCAGGACGAGCCACTTCATACTGAGAGGTTGCACGGGTGAGTGAAACAGTTATATGGAATCTACGCTCACACTTCGGTACATCCGATCTAGCCAAATTCCCGGAGTCCGTAAACCGGATGACGGAACTCGGACGCCGGGACTCGAGTGGACAGACGGTCAATACAAATATATGAACCGCTTCTTCGGTCCGTCTAGACGGATCCGGCGAGACGGACGTCGTGGACAAACGGCCTTAGTTTCTCGATTGACTCTTGTAACGTCTGCTGTGTCAGGACATAGTGTTCTCGGACGAGGAGGGTTCGGGGTCGGGGCGCGTTTGGAGGGCGAGGCGAGAGGTAGCGGTCAACTCTTATGCCGGCTGTACACGTTGGCTCAACCATTGGCCAATACATTACATCGTACATTGACACTTTTAATCGAACAAGTTTAATATGGTTCTTTCAAAATTTTGTCAATGTACGATGCTTGGCCCAATGTGTACAGCGGTCTCTAAGCGAACGCGCTGTACAATAGGCGCAAAATAACTTGGCGGCTCGGAAGTTAACTGCAAGTGACGTTTCGCGCAGCTCGGAATGTGCGAGGGAACTGACAGCTACGTATCATCCGTACCCGTCATGCTCGAGCTTCACCTGCGTCTAATGCCATTAATTAGCGCGCTATTTGATATAATACGCAGATGTAGCCGGGTCTTAGCACACTAATTTGATACAACTAGCGCGCTAAGACACGCTTGCCGTAATAGGGTATTTTACTGTTGTTGAAATGTAGATATTTAATGATGACGTTAAAAAATATTGCAATTAAGAATACCAAATGTGAAAAAATAATTTGAATCTGTTTTATAATAAAAGAATTATAGTCTGTTTGGTTTTGACTATAGCTGTCTCTTTCTAAAACGAAATCTTCTATGGCGTGACTATGACGCTACTAACTCACTGACGTCACTAAGATAGCGTCCTGTCCTTGTCTAATTATAAAGTTTGAAGTCCTATATCTTTGAAAATATTCAAGATAATTCAAAATGAAAACTTGTTTTGTGTAGTTAATATTTCGAAAAACATTTTAAAGAAATAAAAAAAAAATCTGTAAAATACCGTATTAACGCCGTTAAGCGTCACGCAGGTGAAGCCCCAGCATCAGAGTGACATACGAGACACGCCGTGCTTCCGCCCGCGCACCAACCCCGGGCACACCTATATTCGTCTACTGCGCAGCGTTACGCGCGAACTTCCGATCCGAGCCACTAAGTTAATCAAGAATCAAGAATCAAGAATATTTATTTGCAAGCATTCACAGTACAAAAGTTGACAAGGAAAACAATGTGTGGCGTTTATGTGATGCACCAGATACTGGCATGCAAAAACGGTACAGATAGAATGACGCTAATACGCTATACAATATGAAAACAAATGGTTAGTTTATTAGTAGAAAACAATAATTAATCAATACATGTCAAGTAAAAAGCAATACAAAAACAGTGTCAGGTATAATGTCAAAGCGAAATGTCATGTCAGCGTGTTAGTAATTACAATTTAACTATAGTCTTTCATAAAAATAATAATAATCACACAATTACAATTTCATATTCAAGAATTCATTAATGGTATATATACATTTATCACACAACAAATTATAAAGTTCAATTTTAAATTTATTTAGCGGCAGTTCTGAGATATCTAACGGCAAAGCATTATATAATTTTATGGCCATATTAAAGCAATTTCTAGCAAAGCAGGTAGTTAAATGTAAAGGTACAACTAGACGGTTAGGATATCTCGTTCTGAAAGTGCATACCTCTTGTTTTTTTGTAAATAATTTCAAATTCTTCTTTACAAACATGCACATTTCGAAGACATACATAGCGGGAAGCGTCAGCAATTTCAGTTGTTTAAAAAGCGGTCTACACGATTCAAACGGGTGAGCCCTACAAATAGCTCTTATACATTTTTTTTGTATGAGAAAAAGACGATTTAGTTCTACACAGTTCCCCCAGATGACAAGACCGTACCGCAAGATCGAGCATACATATGTATGATAGGCCATGAGCGTAGTCGTTTGATCACTTAGGTGCGTAAGTCGGTGCAGAGCAAATACAAATCTGTTCACCTTCGCACATACCAAATCAATATGTTCTTTCCACGATAGCTTAGAGTCCAGAACTATGCCTAGAAAATTGCTTGATGAGCATTCGACGATGTTACTACCTTGATAGCTTACTGACAGTTTCTGGGGCTTTCCATTGTGACAATAAAATTGAATAAGTTTAGTCTTTGTTATATTAATGTTTAAGTTATTTTGTTTAAGCCAGTCTATAATGTTATGTACAGTGTCATTAATTTCATATTCATAGTTAGTGTCATTAGTGGCGTTATTTTGCGCCCATTGTACCTACTTATTGTTGAGCAACATTTCTATTGACACTTGTTACGTCTGCTGTGTCAGGACATAGTGTTCTCGGACGAGGAGGGGTCGGGGTCGGGGCGCTCGGAGGGCGAGGAGGAGGAGGCGGGCGCGGGCGGGTACTTCCCGCCGCCGCCCGCCGCGTTCCCGGCCGCCGCGTTCCCCGCGCCGCCCGCGCTGCCGCTCGACGCGCCCGCGCCCGCGCCCGCCCAGGCGCCCGAGCCCGCGCCCGCCCAGGCGCCCGCCCAGGCGCCCGCGCCCGCGCCCGCCCCCGCCGCGCCGCACGTCAACGGACTCCCGCAGCACGATGAGGCGACGCGGCATCTCGTCGCGGCGCTCCAAGGTAACGCCCTTTATGTAATAATAATAATAAATAAATAAATAATAAATAACTAGTTATTTTAATTTTTAGATTTTTGCATTCACAATGCAATTTTTAATATAGAAAAATGGAAACTCGACCGGAAAGCGAAAGGTCGTGGGTTCGAGTCCCATCGGAGCTAGTTGTGAGACGGGTCGATTTTTTCTAAATACTTCATTTTCCATTTTTCTATAATAAATAACTTCTTACATTCACACCAATTATCCAAGCCCATTTTAATTTCATTAAGAAACTGTATCATGGAAAACTTGATAACGGATAAATATATACGTAAATACTTTTTGTTTGTAAATACATACTTAATATACATAGAAAACACCCAGACCAAGACAAATAGACATGTTCATGCACACAAATATTTGTCTTGTTCGGGAATCGAACCCGAGACCTCTGGCGCAGAAGGCAGGTATCCTACCCCTGCGCCAAATCGGTCGTCAAATGTCACATTTCTAATTTAAATACCTCCTACAGTCTAAAATATAGCATGATAACACCTTTTCTATCGCGTTAATTGCTAATTTAAAAACCTTCTACAGTCTAAAATATAGCATGACTAGCTTTCCGCCCGCGGCTTCGCCAGCGTGGACTTCACGACGTTATCCCGCGGGAATGTGATATTTTTCCGGGATAAAAAGTAGCCTATGTTCCTCTCCAGGCTACAAAGTATCTGTGTCCCAAGTTTCAGCCAAATCCGTTCAGCCGTTTTGGCGTGATTGAGTAACAAACATACAAACATCCAAACATCTAAACTTTTACATTTATAATACTAGCTTTCCGCTCGCGGCTTCGCCCGCGTGAACTACACGACGTTATCCCGCGGGAGTGTGATATTTTTCCGGGAGAAAAAGTAGCCTATGTTCCACTCCAGACTATAAAGTATCTATGTTCAGCCGTTTTGGCGTGATTGAGTAACAAACATCCAAACATCTAAACATCCAAACATCCAAACTTTCACATTTATAATATTAGTAGGATTAGTAGGAAGTAGGATAGTAGGATTTAAATACCTTCTAGAATCTAGATGTTGCCCTTGACTTCATCCGCGTAAGATCAAAAGTAAACATTTTGGTAGAGTAAGGCCGTACACAGAAAGAAAGCTGGCAGCTTATCAGCGCTTATAGGAACCAGTCAGCGCAGGTAACCGGCAGTCTCTACGAACAAGCGCCGATTAGCGCCGAACCTCGCAGACAAGTCCCGACACGCGCTAGTCAGCGCTGGCCTGGCCCTTTTGTAATAATGAGTATCTGCTTCAATCGGCTTGCTTTATGTAACTGTTACCTGAATGGACCAGCGCTTATAAGCGCCGGTAGATCGGCTTCCAGCTTTCTTTCTGAATACGGCCTTAGTTCGTTCGTTCTAAGTCTCTTTTAGCGGTATCTAAACTATATTATTTAGGCGACACAGACAGCAAAAGGATCTTTAACAGTCACTTGATTTAAATAAAAATCACTTCTTTCTATTCCATTTCAGCAGCATTCAATTAATGTTTTCTCGAGAGCAGAATGAATGACTGCTTTATTCCGAAAAACCATTGCTATTTCAAATTTTTTCGACTCTTTCTCTCATTTGCGACAGTGCGTGTTGCTGTATCACCTTATCTCAGTGATAGGACAAAATCACAAAATATTTTTAATGTTTTTTTTATTAATGAAAATGAAATATTAGATAAGAGCAAACGCCCGGACGAATTTTCGTGGGTTCGAGTCCCATCGAACCCAGAAGTCTTACTTAAGTTAGCTGTAAGTAATTTATACTTTTGTGTCATCAGTAAATAAGCTTTATCTACACTCATGTTATAATATTCGAATTATGAACTCATGCCCGAATGTATATTGATACACTTTATGCCATAGTCAACTCTAAAAAATAAAACTGCTGTATCCGGGTATTTCATAATGACCATTATGAAACACCCGGATACAGCTGTCACTCATTATTAAACACTTATATTTCTTAATTTTACAGTCTCCATGGCAACCGTAGGATTTACCGGCCCTGACTTCCAACTCTTTCAAGCCCTTCTTTAGCCGGCAACAAACAGAAACTTTTTTAAAATTAGAATTTTGAATTTAGAAGGAATAGACCGTATAGTCCTATGAGTGGGGTTTGGCACAAATTCACATTTTATAATTAACTAGCTGACCCAGCGCGACTTCGTTCCCGTGTCCCTACCCCCTACTCCACCCTACCCTACCCCACACCTACCCTACCCTACCCCTACCCTACCCCTACCCCTACCCTACCCCTACCCCTACCCTACCCCTACCCTACCCTACCCTACCCCTACCCTACCCTACCCTACCCTACCCTACCCCTACCCCTGCCCCTACCCCTACCCTACCCTACCCCTACTTACTCCTACCCCTACCCCTACCCTACCCTACCCCTACTCTACCCCTACCCTACTTCTACTCTACCCCTACTTACCCCTCCTTCCCCTATTTTCTCACCGCTAAAACCTTCCTTGGACTTCCACGAACATTTCAAGACCAAAATTAGCCAAATCGGTCCAGCCGTTCACGCGTGATGCCGTGACCAAGGGAAATAGGGATTCATTTTTATATATATAGATATTGATTTGCTTTATTTTCGAAATATATAATAAATGTAATGAGTGTAGATAATAGTAGTTTATGTGACTGTCGCATAAGGAGGGGTATTAAAACACGAGTGGGAGTTTAAAAAACGAACTTTGGCGAGTTTTTAATAGTATTCCACGAGTGTTTTAATACCGAGTTATGTGCAGTCTCATACACTACTTATCTACACTCATTACATTTATTATATTATATTTCAAAAATAAAGCAAATCAATATTAATTATAAAATGTGAATTGGTGCCAAACCCCACTCATAGGAGTCTAAACGGTCTATTCCTTCTAAATTCAAAATTCTAATTTTAAAAACGCTTCTGATTGTTGCCGGCTAAAGAAGAGCTTTAAAAAGTTGGAAGTCAAGGCCGGTAAATCCTACGGTTGCCATGGAGACTGTAAATTTAAGAAATATAAGTGTTTTATAATGAGTGACAGCTGTATCCGGGTGTTGCATAATGGTCATTATGGAACACCCGGATACAGCAGCTTTATTTTTTAAAGTTGACTATGGCATAAAGCGTATCAGTATACGTTCAGGATTGAGTTCATAATTCAAAAATTATAACATGAGTGTAGATAATAGTAGTTTATGTGACTGTCGCATAAGGAGGGGTATTAAAACACGAGTGGGAGTTTAAAAAACGAGCCTTGGCGAGTTTTTTAATAGTATTCCACGAGTGTTTTAATACCGAGTTATGTGCAGTCTCATACACTACTTTATCTACACTCATTACATTTATTATATATTTCAAAAATAAAGCAAATCAATATTAATTATAAAATGTGAATTGGTGCCAAACCCCACTCATAGGAGTCTATACGGTCTATTCCTTCTAAATTCAAAATTCTAATTTTAAAAACGTTTCTGATTGTTGCCGGCTAAAGAAGAGCTTGAAAAAGTTGAAAGTCAGGGCCGGTAAATCCTACGGTTGCCATGGAGACTGTAAATTTAAGAAATATAAGTGTTTTATAATGAGTGACAGCTGTATCCGGGTGTTGCATAATGGTCATTATGAAACACCCGGATACAGTAGCTTTATTTTTTAAAGTTGACTTTGGCATAAAGTGTATCAGTATACGTTCAGGATTGAGTTCATAATTCAAAAATTATAACATGAGTGTAGATAATAGTAGTTTATGTGACTGTCGCATAAGGAGGGGTATTAAAACACGAGTGGGAGTTTAAAAAACGAGCCTTGGCGAGTTTTTTAATAGTATTCCACGAGTGTTTTAATACCGAGTTATGTGCAGTCTCATACACTACTTTATCTACACTCATTACATTTATTATATATTTCAAAAATAAAGCAAATCAATATTAATTATAAAATGTGAATTGGTGCCAAACCCCACTCATAGTAGTCTATACGGTCTATTCCTTCTAAATTCAAAATTCTAATTTTAAAAACGTTTCTGATTGTTGCCGGCTAAAGAAGAGCTTGAAAAAGTTGAAAGTCAGGGCCGGTAAATCCTACGGTTGCCATGGAGACTGTAAATTTAAGAAATATAAGTGTTTTATAATGAGTGACAGCTGTATCCGGGTGTTGCATAATGGTCATTATGAAACACCCGGATACAGTAGCTTTATTTTTTAAAGTTGACTTTGGCATAAAGTGTATCAGTATACGTTCAGGCATGAGTTCATAATTCGAAAATTATAACATGAGTGTAGATAAAGTAGTGTATGAGACTGCACATAAATCGGTATTAAAACCCCTCATTATGCGACAGTCACATAAACTACTATTATTATAGTTACTTTACTTTATATAATACTTTTTGTTTGTGAAGAAAATAAAGATGATTATTATTATGATTATTATCATTAGCGAGCACGATCTCGAGCGGCGAGCGCGAGGTGGAACCGGAGCCGGAACCCGAGCCGGAGCCCGAGCCGGCGCCCGAGCCGCCAAGGGAGCCCACGCCGCCGCCCGGTGAGTCTACACTATGTTTGTTTATACAGCCGGCCTAGCATGAGCGGCTTTTATCACGCGATATGATGTGGTACGGCATGCCGTCTTGCTTACACCTTAGTGGGGTAAGCAAGACAACTTGCCGTACCATATCATATCGCGCGATAAAAGTCGCTCATGCTAGGCCGGCAGAGCTATACTATCGTTATGGCGGTGGTGCCGGTACGCACGTGGTAATAAGTTATAGATAAATCTATGTTTGTAGATGATGATCCTACTAATATTATAAATGTGAAAGTTTAGATGTTTAGATGTTTGGATGTTTGGATGTTTGGATGTTTGTTACTCAATCACGCAAAAACGGCTGAACGGATTTGGCTGAAATTTGGGACACAGATACTTTGTAGCCTGGAGAGGAACATAGGCTACTTTTAATCCCGGAAAAACATCACATTCCCGCGGGATAACGTCGTGTAGTGCACGCGGGCGAAGCCGCGGGCGGAAAGCTAGTAGTTAATAAGTAGATGAGGATTGTACATTGATTGATAAGATATACATATACATGGCGTCCCAAAACTATGTCACATGGAGGGAAAGTACCTTATATATTGAAGATATAAAATTTTACGTAAAGGAAACTTCATTTTTTATTTTAAAAAGAAAACGAATTGTATTCAAAGAGTTTCAAATAATCACATGTCTGAACTGGGAATCGAACCCGCTGAATAAGTTTTTTTTAATTTTTTTTTTATTTTGTTATATTCTGAGAGAATTTTATTATATTCTGAGTAACATGGCATCTTAAATATAAGGTAGACTACGAGATTTAACATTTAATGGTGAATAACAAGTTTGGGCAGCGTTATGGATACCCTTTTCTGTGACTGTCATGCTCAAAACAACTGACTTTAACATTTCAATGTATTTCCACTAATGAGTGAAGATTGGAGCAATATTATTCCTTATCCATATCATAAGTGTGTGATAAAGTTATATTCATATTCATATTAATTTAAAAAAAAAACTAAAATCTTCATTTTAAGGCACTAATCGGAAAAATATGGACTTTTTGATTCAAAACTATAGGACGGTTACAGTTGTTAGAAATCTGGTAATAAGATATATATTTCTTCATACTTACCTTTATCTAGATTCGTATAGTTTCAGAAACACGATTTTATGATTTTGCCTCGACACTTTTTATATTCGAAAAGACCTTTAAAAAATACGAAAATTCAAGATTATTCTTAAATGGGGTTACAAATACTATTGGAAATTGGTTTCATTAGTCGACACTAATAATATTTAGGATCTTGTAGAAGCATTTTTAAAAAATCGCTAAGTATAGTTTTTTTAATACGTAGTGATTTTGTGTTTTTTTGCCTTATCTGCAAAATCGATTTTGCTCCCGCGCGCGTCGTTTTGTCATTGCTATCTCGCTTCAGTACGATTTTTCCGAGTATCGCCTTAAATTTTTCAACTAAGTAAGTACTTACATTATAACTCGAGATCGGATAATCGGATGCATATACCTTAAGTTAATATTTAGCTAAGAAATTACCGGTTCCTTAAACATGTTTTTTTTTTCAATATAAATCCCGGGATTCCAGAAAGTTTGCGAAAGCAAAATTAGTCCGTAACATGGTGTGGAAAAGACGTCTTTAGAATGTGGTATTTATTTAAAAAATTTCGATACGAAAGTGCATTCCATAAGAGCTAACACTTCAACTTTATGGCTGAAAAATGGAAAATGAAGTAGTTTAGAAAAAATCGACCCGTCTCACCACCAGCTCCGATGGGACTCGAACCCACGACCTTTCGCTATCCGGACGACTGCTCTAACCACTGAGCTACGGAGTCGTTACGAGAAGCGTCGAATTTATCAAATACTTCTTACACGCTGTATAGCCAGCGTTAATTTCATCAATGTGAAGATGTGGGGGTAGTAATATCTTATTACGTATACTTCATTTTCCATTTTTCAGCCATAAAAATAGCATTGTGAATGCAAAAAAGTAAAAATTTAATTAACTTCAACTTTAGGTAAATATGCATCCGATTATCCGATCACTGATTATAACTGAATGGTGTTGATTGCCAGCGACCCCCCTGGCGCCGCCGGAGCCCAAGACGTACGCGAACCTGCTGAAGTCGGGCCCGCAGGGGGCGCGCGGGTCGCCGCCCGCCCCCGCGCCCGCGCCCGCGCCCCAGGCCGCGCCGCCGCCCGCCCCCGCGCCCGCGCCCGCCCCCGCCCTGCATGACCAGCGCCCGCGCCCGCCGCGCGCGCACCAGCCCGCTGGTGAGTATACAGCAATGTCAATAGTGCCAGCACAACTTGCGCGCGACTCGAGCGAGAAAGAAAGAGTCGCGAGCACTTATACCGCACCGTTCCAACACCGCTCCCACCCAACATCGCCGATAAACGAAGGCGACAGCTAGCAGACTTCCAGCTGTCAACGCATCGACTGCTATTCCTTCTATAGGTGCGCGGCGGCGACGACGGCGCGGCGACCGCTAAACGACGAGCCCTATAAGTAGCTTTCAGGCAGGATACTAAAGCTAAGAAAGCTACTTATAGGGCTCGTGGTTTTTTACTATCACACATTTTTGCTATACTTACGTAAATTGCATTGTGAATACATAATAGTAGTTTATGTGACTGTCGCATAATGAGGGGTATTAAAACACGAGTGGGAGTTTAAAAAACGAGCCTTGGCGAGTTTTTTAATAGTATTTCACGAGTGTTTTAATACCGAGTTATGTGCAGTCTTATACACTACTTTATCTATACTTACTCATTACATTTATTATACAGGGTGTTTTTCTATTAGGTGGTGATTGTGCTCATGAATATGAACAACTTTTACTATGGGGCCAACTCTGCAACTCAACAAAAAAAACAGCTGTTTCATACAATTTGTTAATACCTACCTGACCAGAATGTATGGAACAGCTGATTTTTTTTGTGAAGTTGCAGAGTTGGCCCCATAGTAAAAGTTGTTCATATTCATAAGCACAATCACCACCTAAGAGGAATTGCACTTATAGAAAAACATCCTGTATATTTCAAAAATAAAGCAAATCAATATTAATTACAAAATATGAATTGGTGCCAAACCCCACTGATAGGAGTCTATACGGTCTATTCCTTCTAAATTCAAAATTCTAATTTTAAAAACGTTTCTGATTGTTGCCGGCTAAAGAAGAGCTTGAAAAAGTTGGAAGTCAGGGCCGGTAAATCCTACGGTTGCCATGGAGACTGAAAATTTAAGAAATATAAGTGTTTTATAATGAGTGACAGCTGTATCCGGTTGTATCATAATGACCATTATTAAACAGTTTTATTTTTTTCAATACACTTGCTCATAAAGTGAGCCTTATTACATCGATCTTAGGGCCATAAACCGAACTATAACCCACGCGTGCATAATAATATTACAGTACTAGTTGCGTAATAGAATTATCCCTACAAAGTTAAGTAAGTACCTAACTGCAAATTATATGCGAGTAAACAGAGACTTTTTAATTTAACCGGGTTATACAGTATCCCTACAAAGTTAAGTTAGTACCTAACTGCAAGTTATATGCGAGTCAACAGAGCATTTTCAATTTCATCGGGTAATAGATACAGTTCTTTTTTTGTAACAACAAAGAGGTTTTATACGGCTGAAAATCCATTTACGTTTTTAGAATAAATAAATGTGTCCCTAATTAAGACAAAAAACATAATTAAGTATATTATTATCAAATTATTTATAATTCACAATAATTTGTTATAAAACATTTGCATTTTATCACTATTATTATAAGTACTTAATTATTTTCAAGTAGGCTGTATGGCTGTATGTAATCAATCACCTCACATTTGGCGCGTGCAAAAAAAAAAAAACTTGCGCGCTTTTTCCCTTAGTTAATATTAGGATAATACAATATGTATGCAATAAATGTTTGTTTTTCCTCGCAAGTGTGTTGAAAAAGTGCGTATGAAACTCGTGAGCAACTTACTCACTAGACACTCGGCTGATTTACGCCCTCGCCTGCGGCTCGGGCTGCAACCCACAGCCTCGTGTATAATGAGCAACCTAAGCTCACTTGTATCATAATATACTATTAAAGTTGACTATGGCATAAAGTGTATCATTCTACGTTCAGGCATGAGTTCATAATTCGAATATTATAACATGAGTGTAGATAAAAATAATTTAAAATCTCATCCCATAATGTTGTTGTAAGTCGTAAGTCGGTGCGCGTCCGCAGGCGAGAGCAGCCGGCGCTACAGCGACTCGCAGCAGCTGTTCCTGGGCAACCTGCCGCACTCGGCCACCGAGGACGAGTTGCGGGCCCTGTTCGGCCGCTTCGGGCCCGTGGCCGACCTGCGTGTGCACAGCAAGCCCGCGCAGCCAGGCGCGCCCAAGCACCCCAACTACGGGTTCATCACGTACGAGAGCTCGCAGGCCGCGCACGACTGTCTGCACGCCGCGGTACGTGTCCGACCTATACTAGCACAGCAAGCCCCAAGCGCCCAAGCACCCCAACTACGGGTTCATCACGTACGAGAGCTCGCAGGCCGCGCACGACTGTCTGCACGCCGCGGTACGTGTCCGTCCTATACTAGCACAGCAAGCCCCAAGCGCCCAAGCACCCCAACTACGGGTTCATCACGTACGAGAGCTCGCAGGCCGCGCACGACTGTCTGCACGCCGCGGTACGTGTCCGTCCTATACTAGCACAGCAAGCCCCAAGCGCCCAAGCACCCCAACTACGGGTTCATCACGTACGAGAGCTCGCAGGCCGCGCACGACTGTCTGCACGCCGCGGTACGTGTCCGTCCTATACTAGCACAGCAAGCCCCAAGCGCCCAAGCACCCCAACTACGGGTTCATCACGTACGAGAGCTCGCAGGCCGCGCACGACTGTCTGCACGCCGCGGTACGTGTCCGTCCTATACTAGCACAGCAAGCCCCAAGCGCCCAAGCACCCCAACTACGGGTTCATCACGTACGAGAGCTCGCAGGCCGCGCACGACTGTCTGCACGCCGCGGTACGTGTCCGTCCTATACTAGCACAGCAAGCCCCAAGCGCCCAAGCACCCCAACTACGGGTTCATCACGTACGAGAGCTCGCAGGCCGCGCACGACTGTCTGCACGCCGCGGTACGTGTCCGTCCTGTACCCCCTAAGCTGATAGCCACTTGAAATGTGACACCGCTAATCTCAAGTGGTTCCACTTTTAATGGTATTTGTGGCCTTTCAGTTTATAAAGCGTTGTAATTAACTGATCACCAAACTAACCTAACCTAACCCACAAAAATACTAACTTAGCATCTAAAATACTGAAATGGACGCGAAGTGGTGGACTTTGCGTCCATTTCAGTATTTTAGATGCTTACTTATTATTTTTTTGTGGCTCAATTAATTATTTCTCGTTTATAAACACCATAGATGTTGTATATAGTTGGATTGCTGGAAGTGTCATTTACAATTTAATAGTACTTTCAGTTAAAACTATATTAATTGTGCGATGCAATTTATTTATGTATTTGCATTACAGATGCAATAAAACATAATTTCAACCTTATAATGAAAAGAAATAAGGCATCAATTTCTCTAGCAATAAAAAAAACACTTAAGAAAAACTGAATTCTTATAGGAAGTCTGTTCTCACTGAATTATATGATTAAGCACAGTTTAGAGAACCATCCTGCCCTACTCACACGTTCCAAAACATCATATTTAGTCTTGAAATCCTTACTTGCTAGCGGGCATAATATGACCACCTATCAGACGTCGACTTGCAATTTGCGGTCATATTATGACCGGAGGGGATACTAGCACAGCAAGACCCAATCGCCCAAGCACCCCAACTACGGTTCATCACGTACGAGAGCTCGCAGGCCGCGCACGACTGTCTGCACGCCGCGGTACGTGTCCGTCCTATACTAGCACAGCAAGCCTGTTTGAGACTTAGATAAAATAAGTTTTTAGTAAAAATTTCATTTTTAATACAGTTGCTCAAAAAGTGGCGTATTGCAGGGACGTATAGCGTTCGGGATGTGGGCTATTACACACTCGAACTTTTTCTTTACCTTTCCCGAACTCGTGCGTTTTCTTTCCCAACTGTCAAAATATTGTCTATTAAAAAGAAAAAACAAACCACGAAGTTTTTACTAAAAACAAAAAATAGAAGTTTTTAATGATTCATGCAAATATTTCTAAAAAGAAGCAACTAATTTGTTTCAATATCAGATTTAAAAGTAATTTTAATTATACATTAAATTAATATTAGTATCGGCCAAATTAAATTTATGAATATAAAAAATATATAAAACTAGCTGACCCAGCGCGACTTCGTTCCCGTGGCCCTACCCCCTACTCCACCCTACCCTACCCCTACCCTACCCTACCCCTACCCCTACCCTACCCCTACCCTACCCCTACCCTACCCTACCCTACCCCTACCCCTACCCTACCCCTACCCCTACCCCTACCCTACCCCTACCCTACCCTACCCCTACTCTACCCCTACCCCTACCCCTACTCTACCCCTACTCTACCCCTACCCTACTTCTACTCTACCCCTACTTACCCTCCTTCCCCTATTTTCTCACCGCTAAAACCTTCCTTGGACTTCCACGAACATTTCAAGACCAAAATTAGGCAAATCGGTCCAGCCGTTCACGCGTGATGCCGTGACCAAGGGAAATAGGGATTCATTTTTAACCGACTTCAAAAAAAGGCGGAGGTTCTCAGTTCGGTTGAATTTTTTTTTTTTTTATTTTTTTTTTTAATGTTTGTTACCTCATAACTTTGTCAATTATAAACCGATTTTAGAAATTCTTTTTTGGTTTGAAAGCATATAGTTACAAATTGGTCCCATTGTTATACGGTCAGGATCTGATGATGGCATCCTGGAGAAATCAAGGGAACTCTTCAAATATTATAGGCACACCTATAGCGATTTTGGTATTTTCTTAAGTAACTCGTGCATTTGCTTTCGGTAAGCACCATTTGGTGAAGAGTAACTGATGATAAAGACCACATATGGCCATCGAAAACATTAATTAAATACTAAATATGTTACGGGCGCAATACGATTCCTTTAAGGTTCATAAGTAATTTTCAAGTATTTGCGACTGGTAGTAATCATCTCACGATGATGAGCTGGTGATGGAAGGTACAACTCCTCAATAGTTAGGAGTTGGAGGATAATTCTTTAAATATCGTTGATACGTAAATATTTGTAGTTGTTACCTTTCAGGTTATTTAGTTAAGCTGATGATGGAAGGTAAAACTCTTTAACGCTTAGGAGTTAAAGTATGTTTTTAAGTACTACAAGCGCCAATAGAACTTTAGGTTGTATTCTTTCAAGTAATTTAGGTTAGCTGATGTTGGAAGGAAACTGCATAACAGTTAAGAGTTGGAGGGTGGTGCTTGTCTGAGTTCTAATTTAGATATGGGCTATAGTCGTTGCACATTGAGCTACCCTTGCTCATTATGCGGTTTCTTATAGTAGATTTCTTACACTAAAAAAGGAAAAATAAACAAAATTTTTCAAAAAAAATAAAACCGCCTTCAAAACAAAACTGCAAACAAAAACTCATTTCCCAAAAACACGTAAAAGTGAAAAATAAATTGAATCATTCAATTCAAAGTACGAAAGTGCGGGACTTTTTCTAATTAATCTTGAACTTACTGATCTGATTGAAGTCGGTGTCAAGCCGAAAGTAACAAGAACGAATACTTAAAATTCAATTTCATTTCATTTCAAAATAGTGAAACAATAATAAACAATATCTCATGCGCAGAGTGGTGTAAATTGTAACCTATCAAATACATATTAATATTAATATCTATTTGGCTTGACACCGACTTCAATCAGATCAGTAAGTTCAAGATTAATTAGAAAAAGTCCCGCACTTTCGTACTTTGAATTGAATGATTCAATTTATTTTTCACTTTTACGTGTTTTTGGGAAATGAGTTTTTGTTTGCAGTTTTGTTTTGAAGGCGGTTTTTATATATATAGATTGGCTGTATGACCACAGATTACTAAATATGGTATGACGTGCACTATTTACCATAGTATCGGCGAGGAGTTTGCGCAAGTGAAAAGAAAATGAGGGACCTAATTTCTTAATTTTCTAAATTAGTTTTTTCTGGTTTTTATTGTGGTAGGTACTTAGTATGGTGGAATTAGTGCAATAATGTGGCTTTAATGGAAAACGATGTGGTAAAAGAGAGAAATAAGGAAAGGCGCTCCTGTAGGATTCGGATTGCTTTTGTTAGGTTTCATTTCATTTCATCTCATTTAATTTTATTTTCATTTCATATAAATAAAAAAATTCTACTGAAGCCTTGGCTGTATGATCATAGTTTCCTTTGCCAACCCAGAATGGGTGAAGAAAACAAAAAAAAAGTCTCTGCTTATATTCTTTTACGATTAGTTAGTTGAGTTTATTGTGTTTTATTATTTTATTTTTTCGCAACTGTATTAAAAATAGCTGTTCAGTACACGTGCGGAACCGTCATTGCAACTTGTTCCGACTGTCAACCCTCACCTTCGGCTGCGCCTCGGCTCGGGTAGACATTTGTCGGAACTCTTTGCAATGACAGGCTTTCCGCACTTATAATGAAATATACTATTTCATGACAAGCTTTTTTGCTGGCTGTACTTAAATATTGTATTGTCATCTAAACCAAACCTGTATACAAAATTTCAGCTTCATCGGACACTGGGAAGTAACAATCATGGCAAGTTAATAAAAAGCTTGTAAAATATAAACTCTTTTGGGTACATTTTAGCTTGCATGCGCGAACTTTAGGTTATTATAACAGAAGGTAAGCGATGACAATGCGACCGGAATTGGACTTTATTCTCCTGCCAAAAGATTTATTTTTATTTGAATATGTCTGCAGAGTGCTTCTTCTGTACTTTAGAACTATTATATTTTCTGCGCTAACACTGAAAATACGTTGTTAATCCTGTGAAAACTTGCATTATTGATTAAAATATCATATTATCGTAATTTATCATTAGCTTTGTCTATCGACCGGGAGATTAATAGCTCTAACTTTGACCACTACCACTTAGTTTTCGCTTTTTGCATCACTACGGCACACAAAATGATGTAAAAATTTGATTTTATTTTATTTCCTATAATTATCTTTTTACAAGCTTTTTATTTCACTTGCCATGTTAGTTAGTGGGGAACAAATTTTGCAAGCTAAATTGGACCCACTTCCCAGTGTCCGATTGAGCTGAAACTTTGCATACAGGTTTGGTTTGGATAACAATACAATATTAAAGTACAGTCAGCAAAAAAGCTTATCATAATAATGAAATTTTGAATAAAACCTATTTATTTAAATTTTTACTTTTAAGCATTCAAAACGCAATTTTTATCATAGAAAAATGGAAAATAAAGTATTTAGAAAACAAAAAATCGATGTATAAGTATTTGATAAATTCGACGCTTCTCGTAATGACGCCGTAGCTCAGTGGTTAGAGCAGTCGCCCGGACAGCGAAAGGTCGTGGGTTCGAGTCCCATCGGAGCTGGTTGTGAGACGGGTCGATTTTTTCTAAATACTTTATTTTCCATTTTTCTATGATAAAAATTGCGTTGTGAATGCTTAAAAGTAAAAATTTTAATAACTTGCCATAGTAATTTCTTCTTTAGCGATTGTCAAATATCTGGAAAGGTATTTCTTTCGCGTGTGGGGGTAGTAATATCCTCACATTGATGAAATTAACGCTGGCTATACAGCGTGTAAGAAGTATTTGATAAATTCGACGCTTCTCGTAACGACTCCGTAGCTCAGTGGTTAGAGCAGTCGCCCGGACAGCGAAAGGTCGTGGGTTCGAGTCCCATCGGAGCTGGTTGTGAGACGGGTCGATTTTTTCTAAATACTTTATTTTCCATTTTTCTAAAACCTATTTATCATTAGCTTTGTCGATCGACCGGGTCAGGCGTCTGTCACTCGATGTACTTGCGCGCAAGAAATTAGGTCCGCAAAAGAGCTAGAATATATGCGATAGAAAGAGATGCAACGAGTGGCCGTTCGTAATTTGCGCCGTACAAGCTGAATTCCACTTTATTGCGTTATAGTTAGAGTTGCTATTTATTTAAATGACTTACGCCCAGAATTAATAACCTATCCTCAGATAGGGATAGGTGCGATCCAGATAAGTTGCTAGGCAACACCTAGCAACACCCTGGCAACTGTCGTTAATTCTATGTTAATATCACGCGTTGCATAGCAACTAATCTGGATCGCACCTATCCCTATCTGTGGATAGGTTATTAATTCTGGCCGCTAGCGGAGTGAACTATCTGTTACATGGTAACTATTTAGTAATCTGTGCTAATGGTCAAAGAATTTTCTAAATCGGTCCAGTAGTTTCGGAGCCTATACGATGCAAACAAACAAACAATCAAATCTTTCCTCTTTACAATATGAGTATAGCTAATCTTATGAGTATAGATCGACCGGGTGTTGAATAGCCGTGACTTTGTCCCGCAGCCGCTGTACTTCCCGGCGGACAGCGCGGAGGGCGTGAAGCTGAACGTGGAGGAGAAGAAGACGCGCGGGCGCGAGCCGCCGCGCCGCCGCCCGCTGTCCTCGCACCGCGCCGCCTTCCCCCCGCGCGCCTACCGCCGCTAGCCGCAGGTAATTATCTATACAGGGTTAATTTTATATGCAATCCAGCACCGAATGAATTCGGTGCTGGATTGCATACGGACAAACATCTCCTGAGGATGCCCCGGGTTGGGGCGAAACACGTGTAGAGTAGTGTGATCGGTGAAGGTGCAAGTTTTGCGATTATTTGCGGAAGAAAGCTACATATATTTATTTTTCACAATGGTTAGGGACTTTCGCCAAGTGACGCCTGATTCAATCAAATATTTTGAACACCATCCAAATTTTTAAGATCGTCTCAGAATCAGTAAGTGAACAATTTTCTTCTAGAAACATGGGTCGAAATATGACATAAAATTTTTGACTTCACTACATAGTATAAAACAAAGTCGCTTGCTCTGTCCCTATGTCCCTTTGTATGCTTAAATCTTTGAAACTACGCAACGGATTTTGATGCGTTTTTTTTTAATAGATAGAGTGATTCAAGAGGAAGGTTTATATGTACTTTTTATCCCGATATTCCCACGGGAACGGGAACCACGCGTGTGAAACCGCGGGCGGCCGCTAGTTTTATACAAATCAGATTGATTACGCGATCGATTTAGTATGGGAAGTCCAAAATTTTTTGTCGTATTACGACCCATGTTTCTACGAGAAAGTTGTTCACTTATCGATTCTGAGACGAGCATAAAAATTTGGACGGTGTTCAAAAATTAACCCTGTGTATATAAAAATGTCCCTATTTCCTTTGGTCACGCCATCACGCGTGGACGGCTGGACCGATTTGGCTAATTTTGGTCTTGAAATGTTCGTGGAAGTCCAAGGAAGGTTTTAACGGTGAGAAAATAGGGGAAGGAGGGGTAAGTAGGGGTAGAGTAGAAGTAGGGTAGGGTAGGGGTAGAGTACGGGTAGGTTAGGGTGGAGTAGGGGGAAGGGCCCGTAGGGCCACGGGAACGAAGTCGCGCTTGGTCAACTAGTAATATAATAAAAGGAGTTTGAACATTTTGGCATAATGGTAACCAAACTTTCCGATGAAATTTTCCAAAAACGTGACGCATCATGAAACCAATGTACCTATATCGATAGATGATCTTTATAAGAACAAAAAATGTCTTACGACATTATGTCCTAAAGCGCGTCACAAACGGTGAAGTGCTATAATATTTTATCTTAAGATATCGTAAGATAAAATATTATAGCATCTTAAGCTATCACACACGGTTAAGATACGATATATTTTGGAATCTTTTCACTCTCTCGATATCACGTATTAAAGGTTTGAGGGCCATAGCTAGAAACAGCTTGAGACCTATCAGAGGATTTAGTTTAAAAATAGTTGATTCCTAAGCAAAACTCCATGTAATTTCTAATAGTCAATTAAAACTGCTATGACCAAATGAGTCAGGCCCTTTAGTTCATCAATTGTCAAAAATTGGCTGTCACCTGTCAAAGTAATTAAGCATCGATTGTTAATAATTGTTGAACCCGAATATAGTAAAGAATTCGTGAAATCTTTTCAGAAGTTTTCAATTGTCTAGAATATACCGATACAGATTTATAAAGGTTTAGCTTGGGCTCTCAGTTCATCAATTTGTACAATAATGAATCTTCCAAATTTGCAATTAAACTAAAGAAATACATAAAAATACTTTGAATTTCTGATTCTTTAACACTTTTGGGAATTTCTAACGTAGAAACAATGGTGCAAACGTTAATAGTTTAGTAATAATTGGAATGTTTTATTTTGACAATTGATGAACTGAGGGCCTGACGTTTTCGGTTCTACTGACTAGGCTTCGCCACATAGATTAATGAAAGTAAGCTTACGTTTGTTAACGAAATCTTTACTAGAAGTTGACCTAGCATCCGTTTCTCTAAGTACCATACTTTCAGAGATTGAATTTTTAATTTTTGTGAGAACAAAATTGACAGATGGTGACCATCGATTTTTACTTTTTTTAAGGACGGTATTATTATAACAAAGTGAAAAAAGGCGTTAACTATTTCGACAGTAGATGCCAGAATAATAAACAGTCTAAATAATCGCGGTGAACGTCGCGAGTGCGCATTTTTACACTATGTTATAATAATACCGTTGTTCACGCCGCGCGTGATTCATTCATTCACGTTGATTCGTGGGGTCGGCGCCAACCGTCGCCCGCGCGACATCGCGACCAGTTGGCCGTAAGCAGCCGTGAGGAGCGCCCGGTCCGGGTACGGACTTGTGACCCGTGTGTGTTCGCTTTGAAAAGCGCCGGGAAGTTTTAGCTGCCTATTAGGGCATTGTGTAGTATAAGAGTGTTAGCTGTAAGAGTATCCCATCGGGGGTTGTGTGGAGATCGTTTTGTCAGGCGCGCGCCGGCGAGACAACGTTCAGCCCCCCTGGATTACGGACACTATTTTCTAGTAAGGTAGGATTAGCTTAATTTACTTAATTTTGCATGAGAAACCTTCGTTTCAATAAACTGTGGAACACAGTAGATGTGGTCATCACAATTGTGCGTGATCATATTTTTGGTAGCAGAGCGTACCTAGTTGATATAATTAGTTAATTTTCATATTAAAATTAACTAGGTACATAAAATTTCATAGTAAAAATAAAAAGCGTACCTAAAAAGCGTACCTAAAAATTATTTTTTTTTGTTGAAATCTCGAGGGTATGCCGAGACGATTGAAGTACTAAGAAATTGTTCTAGTAAATTCTCGAAGCGAATGTTTCTCACTTGGTGGATCCGATAATAGATAGACACTTATATAATTGTTGTCACATACTAGTGTTTTGATACGAGTTTACTCGCCTAGATGTGTATATTTTTTTTTGTGTGTCCGGATTTATTTGACGAATAGTTCGTTCGAAAGTGTGTTTATTAGTACCACATACTAGTGATTTGATACGAGTTTACTCGCCTAGATGTGTATATTTTTTTTGTGTGTCCGGATTTATTTGACGAATAGTTTCGTTCGAAAGTGTTGTTTATTAGTACCACATACTAGTGTTTGTTCCGAGTCCGCTTGCCTAGTTAAAAAAGTGGAACTAGTTTTAATTATTAGTAGTATTAAATTACGAGTATTATTATTAAAAATAGTTTTGTTTTTGTTTGTTGATAACGGTTTAGTAGTTGATTTGCGAGGTTGACTTGGCCGTGCCGTGTATGTCATACCGTTAATCCTATACGTTTTGTTTATACCGTTATATTGTTAGCCCTTGAAATTGGTAAGTTGCTAATAATTTATGAAAATAGTAGGGTCCGTGTATGTCGTCCGAATTTTAATTGTGTTTTATATTATCGTGACGCGACCTATTTCTATTGTTTTTTTGCTTGTTTATTCAACGGATTATAAATGGCTCCTACGAATCCGACCTCCGTATCCAGGGCTGGCATCCAAGGAGTTTTGCGTTGGCTTGCTTGTGCGGTCACATTAATAGACCGAGCCGACCGGGTAGGCGCGTTGCTAGCTCGGTATGGCGGGCTGGCAGCTCGGCTGCAAGACCTGGAGCGCCACGCCATGGAGTGTCGCGCGTATTATATGGAAAACCCCCCAGCTGATGATGCCGTGTCGGAACAGCTGGAGCAGGATGTAGCCCAGGCCTATGAGCTGGCTGACCAGTTCACGGAGGCGGCTGAGAGGGCCCTGGCTGTTCGGAAGGGGGAGCCGGTTTTGAGCGGGGAGGTCAAACCTACCCCGACGGCGTTGCTAGGCCGATTGCCTACATTGGAGATTCCCACTTTTAATGGGGATCTGTCAGCCTGGATGGGCTTCATTAATTTGTTTGACAGTTTGGTGGATTCACGACGGGACTTATCCCCTAGCGAGAAGTTGGCCTATTTGCGCTCCTCCCTGCGAGGAGAGGCCAGCGCGGTAATCCAGCACCTGCTCATCAGCGACGACAACTACCAGGTGGCTCGCCAGCTTCTGGTTAGCAGGTACCAGAATGTCCGGTTACTGGCGGACACCCACGTGGCCACGATTTTGGCCCTCCCGCGAATCACGCGGGTACACCTGTTACGGAGGGAGTTGCTGAACCCGCTACTGTCAGCGGTCAACTCCCTAAGGCGATTGGACCTGCCGGTGGATCAGTGGTCCTTTGTACTGCTGCACATAGTCCTCGCCAAATTGCCCGCTGAAATGAAGGGGCGTTTCGAGCAGAGGTACGGAGGCGACAGCGCCTCGTATCTCCCGCCCTTCGCGGACCTCCTTCGTTTTTTGGAGGACGAATGTAGGGTGACGGACCACCTGGAGCCCGCCCCGGTTCCAGGTGTTGGTCGTATGGTGGCGGCGAGGGAACAGCCCCGTCGCCCGACCAATCGCTATGCTGCCTTCCAGCAGTCCCCTCCCCCCGCACCGAGTGAGCGGTGCAGGTATTGCAGGGGAGATAGGCACGTGGTGCACGAATGTGCCAAATTTAGAGGCCTCCGCCCAGAGGGACGGAGGGCCGTTGCGAAACAGCGCCAATGGTGCTATAGGTGTTTGGGGGGACACATGCAGTCGGCGTGTCCCCAGACCGAGGATTGTCGTCTTTGCGGAGGGAGGCATCACCCCCTCCTTTGTTTGGACCGCAAGGACGCCGGGAGCGACCGGGGTTCGAATTCCTCGCGCACGGGCGGGGGCCCGGCAGCCCGGAACCGGTCCCCTAGAGATTCGGCGGGGCTTAGCCCCCCCGTTCAGTCCCCCCCGGAGAGGGGGAACTATAGGAGAGACGCCCCCGCCACGGGCGGGGGTAGGGGGGTACCACAAGAGTACGCCACGGTGGCGATGGGCACGGGCCCTATTTGCTACTCCCCCCCCCTAATGGAGAGGCCTCGATTGGGGTACTATGTACCGAGGCACGCCCCACACGGGTATTACCCTGCACCTAGGAGTGCTGTTGGTCGGGGCCAGTATGTACCCGATTGGGACCCGCTCGCCCGGTACGAGCGTCCCACATTTGGCGCGCCGACTCAGGCGCGAGGGGGACAAGTACCCCCCCAAAATTTTTAATGGCGCCCCTGTCGGACCCAACCACCCCTCCGGAGCTTGTGCTGTTGCCAACAGCCTCCGTGAATGTTTGGGGACCTAAGGGCAATGTTGTCACGGTGCGTGCCCTTTTGGACTCAGGTGCCCAGGGGTGCATAATGTCCAGGTGGCTTGTCCGACAGCTGGGTCTTTTGCTTGTGCCGCATCACGAAGCGGTACGGGGGGTGGGAGACTCGCGGATCCCTGATCCGATTGGTCGAGTTGAGTTCTCCTTCTCCCCCCACTTCGAGCCAAGGCCGAAGATCGGTGCTTCGGCGATAGTATTTGATAAGGTGGTTGGACCACTCCCGCAAGTGCGAGTGCCGCCATCCACGATTGAGCTGACGTCTGGACTGGCTTTGGCTGATCCTTCCTTCCACCGACCGGGCCCAATACACTTGTTGATTGGTGCGGATGTCCTCGGTCGTGTACTGTGTGGAAGCAAGCGAGTTTTGCAGACAGCCGATCTTGTCGCCTTGTCCTCGTCGCTGGGTCATGTGGTGATGGGAAAGGTACCACAGACACCAGAGACCCCGTCGGTAGACCGCCAGACCATTGTCGGTTCTACTTTGTCCGACGTTCTCCAAAAGTTTTGGGAGGTGGAGGAACCTCCCACTGCCAAGCGGTTGGATCCGTTAGCGGAGGAGTGCGAATTGTTCTACCAGAACAACACTGGGCGCCTCCTCTCGGGTCGCTTGATTACCCGCTTGCCCTTCTTGGCGGTTCGCCCTCCTTTAGGGAGCTCCCGACCGATGGCCGAGAAGAGATTGTTGTCCATGGAGCGTAGGATGGCCAGGGATCCCGCATTCAAGGAGAAGTATATAGACTTCATGCGGGAGTATTTGGACCTTGGGCACATGTCCATCTCGCAGTTGGACTGGCGTAATGTGGAACATTACTTCCTGCCACACCACGCTGTTTTGAAGACTTCCAATGGGAAGATCCGCGTGGTCTTTGATGGTTCAGCGCCCACGTCAACCGGAGTGTCGTTGAATCAGTGTCTGCATGCGGGGCCGAAGTTGCATCACGATGTCTGTGATGTTTTGACCAACTTCCGCCGGCACGCTGTCGTCTTTGTGGCCGATATCCGCATGATGTTCAGACAGACCGTAATTCACCCGGAGGATAGACGATACCAGCTCATCCTTTGGCGTGAGGATCCCCAGGATCCGATGTTGGCTTACGAGCTGAACACCAACACTTATGGTTTGCGGTCGAGCCCCTTTGTGGCGATCCGTTCGCTTTTGGAGCTCGCAGAGCGCGAACGGCTGCGCTATCCCCGGGCATCTGCTCTTATTGAGAGGGGGGCCTTATTTGTCGACGATATCTGCACGGGGGCCTCGAGCTTAGATGAGGCTCTCGTCTTACGTGATGAGCTGATTGCGCTCTTGAGGGCTGGTGGCTATGAGTTGCGGAAGTGGCTGTCTAACTCACCGGACCTATTGGCAGATTTGCCTAAGGACCACCAGCAAGAGCCGCTCCTCTTTGAAAATCCGGAGACTCCAGACATGCTGTCTGTTTTGGGAGTCCAGTATCGACCAGTCCCGGATTTGTTCACATATAGATTGGAACTGCCAGACCCAAAGGTCTGGACTAAACGCACGGTGCTGTCTACTGTAGCCCGTACCTTTGATCCGAACGGTTGGCTCAGCCCTGTAGTGTTTTCGATGAAGTGCTTCCTACAGGAGCTCTGGGCTGCGGAATTGTCATGGGATGAGCCCCTCTCTGATAGCCTCCTACGAGAGTGGGTGAGGTTCGTGTCATCCCTACCCGACGTCAATCGGGTTTGTATACCGAGGCAAATGCTGCCTTCGGGAAAGTTTAAAGCCTCCTTGCACGGCTTTTGTGACGCGTCCGAAAGCGGATACGCGGCAGCCGTTTACATCCGAACGGTGGATGCAGCAGGCGTTGTCGCCGTACACTTAGTTACGGCCAAGAGTAAGGTCGCCCCCCTTCGGACTAGGCTAACCATTCCGAAGTTGGAGTTGTCCGGCGCCACTCTCTTAGTACGGCTACTCAATCATGTTGCCGACACCTTGGGAAACGGTGTCGACTTGGGGTCGATATTTGCGTGGTCTGACAGCCAGGTCGTCCTTTGTTGGCTGAAGAGTTCAGTCCACACCCTTGAGGTTTTTGTGGCCAACCGGGTCTCACAAATTCAGACTTCAAAGGCCCCGTTGATTTGGCGCCACGTACCGGGCGAATTGAACCCCGCAGATTGTGCCTCCCGCGGCTGCGAGGCGCCTGAGTTAGTGGACCACCACCTATGGTGGAGTCCATCATGGTTGTTACGGCCTGAGCGCTCATGGCCTGCCACCCCGGCTGTGGCCAGAGTCCCAGACCTAGGCATGCGTGTTCACGCCGTGGAGACGGTGGCGGCTCCGCAGATGGAGTTTTTGTTAGACCGCTACAGTTCTCTTGATAAGTTGCTCGGCGTGACTGCTTGGATGAGGCGCTTTGTGCGAAATTGTCGCCAGCCTCAGGAGAAATCGTTGTCTCCGGTCCTCGCCCCACAAGAGCGGCAAGACGCTCTGTTGCATTGGTTGCGAGTGACGCAACAGCGAGAGTTTGAACCGGAGCTGAAAGCCCTGCGCTCAAGTAAGTCCAAGTTGAAGGGACCCTTGGTGCGGTTGAATCCCTTCTTGGACAGTACCGGATTGCTGCGTGTCGGAGGTAGGCTCAGACATGCCAACCTGCCGTACGGATCACGCCACCCTTTGTTGCTCCCCAAGGATGGACCGTTAGTTAGACTGTTGATTACAGACCGACATGTAAAGAATGCTCATGCCGGTTGTAATGCTTTGACCGCGCTCCTCCAACGAGAGTTCTGGATTTTGTCAGCGCGGAGAATAATCCGATCCGTTATTTTTCGTTGTCTCCCGTGTTATCGTTTGCGCGCCGATACGATGCAGCCCCAGATGGGTGATTTGCCTGCCGATCGAGTGAACGAATCGATGCCCTTCTCAGGAGTTGGAACGGATTTTGCGGGGCCATTTACCGTTAAGACATCGCGGCTTCGTAATGCTAGAACGGAAAAGGCTTACTTGTGTGTATTTGTTTGTTTGGCCACTAAAGCGGTCCACCTGGAGGTGGTTAGTGCCCTCACCACAGAAGCCTTTGTAGCCACGTTGAATCGTTTTGTGTCTCGCCGCGGAATGCCGTCGTTAATCAGGTCCGATTGTGGAACCAATTTCAAGGGCACCGATAGGTATTTAAAGGAAGTTTGTGAATTTTTGGATAGGAATAATTTTGAGATCGGATCCACACTCTCTCGCAGAGGGGTACGATGGCAGTACTCCCCGCCATCCTGCCCCCACTGGGGAGGGATTTTTGAAGCAACTGTAAAGGCCGCTAAAACTCACCTTCGTCGCGTTATTGGGGAGACGGTCCTCACGTTTGAGGAACTCGCGACCGTATTTTGTAAGGTTGAGGCGGTCCTCAACTCGCGTCCGTTGTGTCCGTTGTCTTCGGACGCGAATGATTTAGAGGCCCTTACGCCGGGCCATTTTTTGATTGGCAGACCGCTTAACGCCTTGCCGGAATATCCTTATTCCGAAGTGCCCTCCGGACGGCTCTCGCGATTTGAATTGCTCCAGCAGCTTACGCAGAGTTTTTGGCGCCGTTGGCATCTGGAGTATTTGCACATTTTGCAGCAACGCGTTAAGTGGTCGGATAGGACGACCCCACCCAAGACTGGAGACCTCGTGTTGGTAAAGGATCCAAACCTGCCGCCCCTCCGCTGGCGTTTAGGACGCATTGTTCAGCTTCATCCGGGGTCGGATGGTGTGCCCAGGTTTGCCGAGGTCCTGGTGGGGGACTCTGTTTTGAAGCGAGCGATCGCTACCCTCTCTCGCCTGCCCTTAGATTGAGTTGGCGGACAGTTTGCTACTGTCCGGGACGGGGGGATGTTCACGCCGCGCGTGATTCATTCATTCACGTTGATTCGTGGGGTCGGCGCCAACCGCCGCCCGCGCGACATCGCGACCAGTTGGCCGTAAGCAGCCGTGAGGAGCGCCCGGTCCGGGTACGGACTTGTGACCCGTGTGTGTTCGCTTTGAAAAGCGCCGGGAAGTTTTAGCTGCCTATTAGGGCATTGTGTAGTATAAGAGTGTTAGCTGTAAGAGTATCCCATCGGGGGTTGTGTGGAGATCGTTTTGTCAGGCGCGCGCCGGCGAGACAACGTTCAGCCCCCCTGGATTACGGACACTATTTTCTAGTAAGGTAGGATTAGCTTAATTTACTTAATTTTGCATGAGAAACCTTCGTTTCAATAAACTGTGGAACACAGTAGATGTGGTCATCACAATTGTGCGTGATCAACCGTCCTTAAAAAAAGTAAAAAATGATGGTCACCATCTGTCAATTTTGATCTCACAAAAATTAAAAATTCAATCTCTGAAAGTATGGTACTTAGAGAAACGGATGCTAGGTCAACTTCTAGTAAAGATTTCGTAAAAAAACTTAAGCTTACTTTCATTAATCTATGTGGCGAGGCCTAGTCAGTAGAACCGAAAACGTCAGGCCCTCAGTTCATGAATTGTCAAAATAAAAACATTCCAATTATTACTAAACTATTAACGTTTGCACCATTGTTTCTACATTAGAAATTCCCAGAAGTGTTAAAGAATCAGAAATTCAAAGTATTTTTATGTATTTCTTTAGTTTACTTGCAAATTTGGAAGATTCATTATTGTACAAATTGATGAACTGAGATCCCAAGCTAAACCTTTATAAATCTGTAACGGTATATTCTAGACAATTGAAAACTTCTGAAAAGATTTCACGAATTCCTTACTATGTTCGGATTCAAAAATTATAAACAATCAATGCTTAATTACTTTGACAGGTGACAGCAAATTTTTGACAATTGATGAACTGAGGGCCTGACTCATTTGGTCATAGCAGTTTTAATTGACTATTAGAAATTACATGGAGTTTTGTTTAGGAATCAACTATTTTTTAACTAAATCCTCTGATAGGTCTCAAGCTGTTTCTAGCTATGGCCCTCCATCCTTTGGTTAATCTCGATATCTGCCCTAGGTAGCAGACGAATATTCTGTAAAACATCTTATACAGGGTGATCAAAAATGAGCAATTCGGATTTGCTATTAAACTTATTGGACAGCTCATCAGACGATGATTCTAACCTGGCAGTTGATATAAAAATTGCTATAGCTAATTCGAAGTCTAGATCAGTTTGGATAGAAAATCGTATTAAGTTTAGAAAAGAACGCGGGGAATTTAATCTTTACGAAGATCTCTCAACGAAAAAGTTTCAAATGTATTTTAGGAAATCAAAGGAAACATTTTTTGCAATTCACAATCTGATTAAGGAAGATATTATGAAAAAAAATACAAACATGCGAGAAAGTATTACGACTGAAGAACGACTTGCAGTATACATAAGGTGAGTAATAAGACAAACTACTTTTGTTTATTTTTTTATTTTTACTCATAAGTTGATACCTAGAAAATGCAAACAATTTAAATAAAACAGGTACTTAACCCATAGTGTGTGTACTACACAATGGTATTGGATTGGAACGAAATAACACTGAAAAAACGTAAAACAGTACTAGTCCAGTGAATAGAGGGTTTTCAGCTTACAATTGGTCCGGTAGTTTTTAATTTTTGATATGTTGTCTAGGATGGTTTGTGAGTATTTAAAATGCAAAATGCACAATTCCTCGCCCTCCGCCCCCGCCGCCATATTGAAAAAATCGGCATTTTTTTCAGATTTTCGCTTAAATCTTCGTTTAGGTGCATTTGAGCCAGAGAAGAGTCTTCACAATGTTGTAGAAAATTAAATTTTCTATAATTAACACTTTAAATTTTGTTACTAGGACAGATAGTTATATGCACTTTTAATTAAATGGTTTTCCAGGAATTTGTCAAACTTTTAAAGAACAAGGTGCAAAATGGGCCCAGTGTCGTAGCACTTTGAAACCTTATTTAATATATACTAGTAAATAATTACAACATTTTATTATATGGCGACGAAGTTCAGTTGTGAAAAATTAAAATGTTAGAGTAGTTCAAAAGTCTTGAAATAAGCTAAAAACTTTCGCTAATATCTTCGTTTAGGTGCATTTTAGCCAGAAAAGATTCTTCACAATGTTGCATGCTGCATTTTGCATTTTTAATGCTCACTAACCATCCTAGACAACATATCAAAAACGGGACAACCTGTATACACATCTTTTCGTATCCAAAATATATATTTCGTATGTTAAGATAGTATCTTAACATGCAAAATATATATTTCCGTATCTTAACATACGAAATATATATTTTCCGTATCGCTTAGCATCTTAAGATACTTAATATGAAAATATATGTTATCTTCGTCGTGTGTGATGGTCCATTGAGTTGTATGGCGAGCGATATTCTATGTTAAGATAAAATATTATAGTATTTTCACCGTCTGTGACGACCTAAACGTACCGGTTTCGAGATATTCCATGTTAAAGATCCCGTATAATTAAAACTACCTTGAAACCGGATCTTTATCATGGAATATCTCGAAACCTGTACGCTTAAGGACAAATGTCATCTAACATTTTTTGTTCGTCTATAGATCCTTTATCGATATACACTGGTTTCAAGATGCGTCGCGCTTTTTCACAGTCTTGCAAAATCATGGTCATCACCATGCCAGGCTCCCATACAAAGAGATTCCCTTTATTTGTCTCCCAAACAAAAGTACATTCCATCGAGATAACAATAATATAGGTGGTAAGTAACTTATTCTTAATAATATAACAAAGATGTAGATGACCCTTGGCGGAGAGACTGGCGCCTGAAATAGGTTAGAAAACCAGTTAAATACAGGTCACCAGTGCCCCACACCGCAGATTAAAACTACTTATATAAAATAAGTAGTTTTAGTAGTAGTAGTGTGTGATACTATATTAGTGAATGTAGTGTGAGCGTAAGTGTATGTTACTGTGTGAATGAGTGTGTATGTACGTTAGATTTTCTGAGTGAGAGTGAGTAAGTGTATGTAAATGATTTATTTTATGTAATTGCATGTTTATTATTGTAATTATGTGATTGGGTGGATGAAAGGTTCAGTGTCTTCGTAGTTTTTTGTTTTTAACCGGTAACACTGCTCACTGTGAGCAAACAGCACACCGCCCCACGTATTAGCCGTGGCCCCACCATCTAGCCCCACTGGTGGGTCTACGGTTCACCGCGCCGCCTTACCCCCGCGCGCCTACCGCCGCTAGCCGCGGGTAACGGCAGTGTTGCCAACGCAGTCTAACAGTAGCGCGCTAAGTTGTGTCCGAGAAACGCTAGATTTGTGTCTATTTTCGAAAAAAAAATGTCGAAAAATGAAAACATTTATTTAAATGAAATAAAAAAACATGAATTGACACTTATTTCTACGGACTTTTCCCTTCCGTTCCACATTAACGTCGCGTCGCTTTGGAAAGGGATAGTAGATATGTCGGATTATTTGTGTGCAGTAACTTTTAAATCTAAAGGACAAATAGTAAATTTTCGATGCCATTGTGAAAGATGCGTATGTTTTTAAAAATAAGATTTATGGCTCAAGTTTTAAAACAACCATTAGAAAAAGACTAGACGTTTAGGCATACATAAGACGGTCATGCAACCGTCATTCAAAACCTTATTGCATGACCGTCTACGTCTAATGTACGCCTTAAAAAGGCGCTAGATTAGGTGTTAGGCATCAAATTACTACCTTGCGCTGTCAAAGCTAATATAGCCCTAGATCTAACGCCGAAAGCGCTAAATTGGGAATAGTGGGTAATGGTGGCCACTCACCATCATGCCGCTTGATCCAGTAACTTGACGTCCAGTTGCATGACAGAAACCACTTACATTCAAGCGGCAGAAAGCGACGGCAGTTCACGTAAAGAAGCAAGCGGGTCAACATGTCTTGCACAGACACTAAATTTGTATCGAAAACGATCAAATTTACAAATGAAAAAAGACTGTAGGCACAAAGTAACTACCCGGGCGGTCGCCCTAGCAGAGAGTCCGCTTAGAACAAAGTGCCATTTTCGTCACGCACACATAGACGTCATATTTACAGGCAAAATGGGGCAGTTTGGGACAGTACCCAGTCGCGATTATCGCAAAGAGGTCAGTGAACGCAAGTTCCAAAGAGCATTTAATTGATCACTTCCCGTCCGCGCCGCTACGTGTCACTGTGACACATAAATAAATACCTATTTTACCAATAATTAACAAAATTAATAACCAATATTATTACAGTTGCAGTGTATTTGGTTGTCTAAATTCGACTAAAAACTGTGTGTAACACGTTCTTTAAATTTCCAAACGATATTGAAAGGTAAGTTATGTCAAACTGTTTTCTCTTGTTGGTAGGTGAGTAAAACCTAGGTACTTTTGGAACTAGCCGCTTTGATAACGACGATCAACCATACACATTCATCTTATCGTTCGCTGATAAAACGCCAGTATTTGGGTTCTATAGTTTAGTTAAGTAGGTACCTAGATATTCTTTGTTGGCGCTCGACCGCCGCCCGGCGCCGCCGGTCACAATCACAACTCGTAGCGGGTCACGCATAGGTAATCTAATTACTAATGCGGGCAGCGCAGGACCGATAGTTGTGGAGATCCTTGGGGGAGGCCTATTCCCAGCAGTGGGCGTCGTTCGGCTGACATCATGATAACGCTGGTCCTTATTTGGATGTTATAGTATTCTCAAAACTTCTTGGCGGTTCAGCGAGCACAGCCACAAGTCATGTTGACGAATTTTCAAGTAAAAGTTGTCGTTGCATTTTCTTTTATTTTAGCAGTGTTAAAGGGCTTATTACACTTGGCTAAATTCAGCATCTAATTAAGCATACATTGCTTTCTTTGAGCTCATTTGTAGCAAGTGATGCAATCAAAACAAGCAATGTAATTAGATGCTGAATTTAGCCAAGTGTAATAAGCACTTAAGAGATCCTACTTACATTTTAGAGAATTCAGTCATTAAACCCCAAATAACATTTTACTTGCAGTATTTTTTTTTTTCATCTAAGCTCACGGCAGTGTGCCAGCCAAGTTCAGGAAAGGACGCCTATCATTAAATCCCAAATAACATTTCACTTGCAGTAAAGTTTTCTTTATCTAGGCGCACGGCCGGCAGTGTGCCAGCCATAGGCTATTTTCGTTACAAAAATAACTAGTTCATTTTAAAAATCAAATGATTTCTTTTCAGACTAACCTTATGGTTAAGTTTAATTGATCGAGAAAATGGTCAACATATCTTCGAGTTTGTGAGGCCCATTTCGAAACCAATTCTATAATCAAGACATCGAACCGAACTGTCCTGAAAAAGGCACTAATCCCAAACTTTTGCTACCTGTTAAAAAAAAAAAAAAGAAGCGCAAGCAACTGTGGAGACTAATGAATCTTGTACACAATATGAAAAAGTTTAATGTGACTCAAATTCACAAACAGCAGCTCACGTTTCTGCAAATTCTCCCAGAAAAAAAAGCTGAAAAACGATATTCTTGAGTGCAAGAAAAGACTATAAAGAACAGCTGCGCTAGAAACAAATATGAACTTGTTTTCATCTCGCTGTTCTCCCGCTGTAGGGTTTGCGAACCGATAGCGTAGCTTCTATGACGTTCACAAGTATTGTAAAAACCAATCTAAATTGAATAAACAAATTTGACTTTGACTATTAAACCATATTTTTTTATTTACCTATATACGATAAAAAAAACACAACATAGGTAAGTATTTAAATACACTTTCTTGTTTTCAAAATAGTTACCACTATTGCTGGATACAAATCTTGCGTTATAAAGGTTTTCAATTTTTGAAGATGACAAGTTATAAATTTAACATTGAGGAAAATATTAATTATTTGAAGTTCATGAACGAAAAAATTTATGGAACTTGTAACCCGTTTAGATTTCAACTATTTTTCGCTGAACTTGCCACCCTTTTTACCTTTATGTTTTCGTCGAACTTAGTGCCTTTTTCACGTTTATGTTTTTAGTGGGATAACTATCACACCATATTTATATCTTGTTCATAGAGTACATTATAACATATAGGAATGGAATACATTACAACATAATAGGATCTTGTCTTCGTCGTGTGTGGCGTCGGGACTTTAAATGGATATTAGATGCTCTGTTTACCATCTAAGCAGCCTCTAACGCCCGAATTCTCGAACGCAAATCATCTTTGGGAGCGTCTCAAACATCATGGCATCTCTTTCATATGTTTGACATTTAAAGTGACAGGGCGATGTGTGAGACGCTCCCAAAGATAAGTAACGTACGAGTATTCGGGCATAAGGCATGTAAACATGTTTAAGATGTACGAATTTATTTATGTATGATTGTTAACTTATACTACCTACTTCTTTTTAAATTCAGAATCAATACAGAAGCAACCCTAGTGAGTCAGACAAGGATAGGTATAGATTTTCAAAAACGGTGGGAGCGGTCCTTCTGTAAACTCTTTATTTTGTGCTGTAGGTAATCGAAAAATGTAAGCAATTCCCAAAAATAACTTACTGGTTATGGTAGTTCCATAAACATGGTTCATTGCGGTAAAATAACAAAAACTCTTCCAACACCTCGCAACGTCTTTCTTCATTTTGTGACATTTTTACATCCGATCCCTACAAAAATTACAAAGAAATTGTCTCTCCCTCCACACACGGTTAGTTTGGCTTGATCAAGCCTATTTGATCAAGCGGCATGATCGTGAGTGACCAGCATAACCTACCTTAAAAAGCATTATAACTACCGCTGCCAGCGGTAGCATTCGCGTTTATTTATTAACAAACTGTGTTCGGTCTTGTCCTTGTGCTATTATATGAATGACTCTTATGTTTTGTTACAGGATCCCGTATGGCGTTCTCTCCCAGCGGGCGGGCGGCGCGGCCGCTAGCCCGCCGGGGGGCCCGCGGGCCGCCGCCCCGCCGGGGCCCGCCGCCGCGCCCGCAGGGCCCCGGCGGCCATTGTATATTGTTACCGAACGAGCGGCGGCGGCCCCGGCGAGCAAAGCTTCGCTTTTCTTATTTCGTTTAAGTAGTTAGATAGTTAATTAATTTTATTTGGACGGCCCGCCGCCCCACGGTTTCGTTTCTGGATTCGGACGCTTCGACGTTCCTCTTCTTGCTTACCGGAAATTATAAAATGTAAGGCTCCAACGAACTGAGCTTATGTGGTGCCACGTATTTGATGTTACGTCCGTCAGAAGACATCGGTTTTCATAGTAAATATATGCACTAGAAACACACTTATCTTATAACACGTCACACACATAAGTGTGCTTCTAGTGCATACATTTACCATGAAAACCGATGTCTTCTGACGGACGAAACATCACATACGTGGCATCACATAAGCTCAGTTTGTTGCCTTTAGTCGTCGTCTGTCGGAGCAGTCTGCGGACGCGCCTCCGCACTCGGGCTTTGTGGTCCGATTTAATTTTTAGTATGTTAGGTCGGATAAGAAATGATTCGATCCGATATTCGTCCGAGTTCGGGGGCGCGTCCCCCGGCGGGGGCCGTTCGCGCGTACCAACGGTCCGTAGCCGGGCCCCCTGTGTGGGGCAGTGGCGCGATGTGGGGGCCCCACACGCGTCGACCCCACCAAACTTTTTGTAACGTACCTATCTTTTCTTGGGGTCGGCACCCTCACGATTGTAACACAGCGTCTGAGAATCACCTTTTATGTGTACCTTTGTTATGAAACAGTGTTTCATTTGACTTATCCATTCTGGGGGTCTACCGGCTAACTTGCTGAACTTCGGTTAATCTGCCGCGCTTTAACTTAAAACAGATAAATCTAAGTACGGAATTTCGTATTGCTATTTGCCGAAGTTATTTGGAAAATATCGATGTTCCTGTGACATCATGAATCGGGGTTCGCCATTTTGGCCTGATTGGGGCTCGATTTCGATTAATTTAAAGCCCGACAGACTTGCCGTAGTTCGGAGCGTTAGCCGGTACGGCCCCTGTCCGAAAAATACGCTAGCCGTATTCGCCGAATGGCATTTTTAAAATATATATTTTGAGTTCCGGTTTTATCGGCTTCTAGTATCGTTTGACTTTCGCCAAAATTACCAAAATGAATCGGCCGCCTCCCCGTAAAGTTTTCACATAGTCGAACGAATGAATTAATTATCAACTTTCCGCGGAGGCGGCGCGGCGAGTCTCGACGCTGGGGCGGACGCCCGTTCGCAGATCATGAACTAATTTTGTGATTTTACATCTATTTTGTATATTTTACTTTATGAATACACGTATACGTGGTCGTCCCGGCCGCGCCCGTAACAGACCCATTCGCGCTTGTGGCGCCCTCGGCATGCAGGTGTGAACGAAATCAAACACGGACATCAAATTGTTGTCCTTGATCAAATTGTTTAAAGAAGAATAAAATTAGTAAGACTAGCTTGTAACGCAATGTTGTAGAGAAACCCAAAGATATTATTTTTGGGTATAATATTTATTAAATTCAGCATGTACGTACTCTCACACCTATCTGACGATCGTCGCCTAAGTGCTGTCCGCAGTCTTATCACGTAACTTCCATAGCCAAGCGATAGTGGAAATCTCGCAATTATTGCTCTAAAATCACAGCAAGTTCTTGCTACTACATAATACGAATTAGCGATTTAAGAGCAATAATAGCGATTTTCACCATCGCTTGGCTTTACAAGTTACGTCATAAGCTGCCGGTTGTAGAAGCCGTTAGTCTGCCGCGGGCGCGGCGACGACTAACGTTAGCTTTCCCTAACACTTGTGTTAATTCTTAATACTTGTATCGCGGATAAGTACTCGTCACATTGGGGCGCCGCCCGCGTCGTCATAACCGGTCAGCTGGCTGGCCCACGGTGTTACCAGACCAATCGATCGATGGTACAGCCAGCTTCAAAATGATCTGAGTGTTCAATCAAACCTAACAAAAATATCTGAACATTTGACAAAAAACAACCTTATCTCAAGATATACAGGTGTATTTTCATTTGTTGTTTTAGAACAAATGCCAAAGAAAGTACACCTTAATTAAAGTATTGTGCTTAAAGTGATTTTTGACAAATTTTCAGTATTTTTCAGATCTTTTTGACTCTGACTGTACAATGGGTCGACGTCGATCGATAGTTCTACCAGACCGATCGATCGACGTGGACCGATGCCACCTACCGGAAATCGATCGATTGGTTAGTCGAACGGTGTCCATCGATTAATTAATGTCACTAAACCAGTCGATCGACTTTGATCGATGTTCGATCGATTGGTCTGGTAACACCCTCACACATTTTTCCTTGTATGTCATCGGGTCAGAAACGACAATATTACAGGATAACGAAACGACACTTTGAAATTAATCATTTCACACTAAGTTTGTGGGGAGTTAACTAAAAAAGTGAAGTTTATAATATAAATGTAATACGTTTTTGATGATAAAACAAGGTTAACACTTTCTTGGTTTTGCGATGTTTAATGCCTATATACAGTTTGTATAATATTCGTGGTCGTTGCAGTTTCCTCGCCAGATTTGACATTCCGCGGGCGGCGCGCCCTATCTAATACTACTGTATGTCACTCGTTATTTTTATTGTCAATAAAAACATCGGAATTTCCATCGCAATGTTTAATTTCGACCTGAGTGTAGAGTACGTCGTATCGTAGATACCCTAGCTGCGTATCGAAGTAAAGTGATTATATAAACCACAGCCGTCTCTATCGTCTTCTACAAGCCATGCTATGATACGGAACGGGAACATTGCTGTGAACCGGTTTACTCCTCTGTGTACTAAATCCTATGGAGGTGGCATACTTACGAAAAAGTGAGGTGTAAGTAAGTCGCAATGTAAGAAAATCTTGGAATTCAATTTTAAACTACTTCTAATTGTCGTATTAATCAGTCCGTCAAAATCGGCCCAGCCGTTTCAGAGATTAGCCGGAACAAACAGACAGACAGACAAAAATTGAAAAACATGTCATTTTGGTATATGTACCGTATATTTAATCATATGCACGTAGTAAAAAGCGGTTATTTAATGTTACAAACAGACACTCCAATTTTATTTATTTGTATAGATGTATAGAAGATATGCCATCTCCATAGGATTCAGTACTCGAGGTTTACTCGCTGTTTACCTGTCAAACGGTGCAAACGGTGTCAAATCGGTTCACTTAAAACTACGTTGCCAACTTTATGCGCATGGCTTGTAGGAGACGATAGAGATGGCTGTGTATAAACTCAATGTATGTACATAGTAAAGCTATTTTGTGAACCGCACGGTCTTCGGTAAATTATAAGTAGTAGCGTAGCCGTGAGAGTGAGAGGTCCGTTGCTCGCAGGCCTTTAAGAGGATTGTGTAGCAAACGGCCTCCATACAAACGGCGATAACGTTTTCCCACCCTCTAAAACCTTATACAGGGTACAGGGTGTTACTTTAAGGCGATACTCGGAAAAATTATGCTAAAGCGATATAGCAATGAGAAAACGACGCGCGCGGGAGCGAGACCGATTTTGCCGATTACGCAAAAAAAACACAAAATCACTTCGTATTCAAAAACTATAGCGGTTTTAAAAAAAATGCTTCTATACGATCCTAAATATTATTGGTGTCCACTAATTAAACCAATTTTCAATAGTATATGTATCCCCATTTAAGAATAATCTTGATATTTCTTATTTTTTAGAGGTATTTTCGAAAATAAAAAGTGTCGAGCCAAAATCATAAAATCGTGTTTCTGAAACTATACGATTCTACATATGTATGAACTATACATGTATGAAGAAATATATATCTTATTACCAGATTTATAACAACTCTAACCGTCCTATAGTTTTATATCAAAGAGTCCATACTTTTTCCGAGTAGCGCCTTAAAGACGGGACATACTTCAGGGGGTGAAAGTATACTTCACCCATTCAATTCATTCCATGCAATGTCGCACTTAGTCCCATAGTAAAAGTTGTTTATATTGATGGGTACTTTCATCCCCTGAAGTATGTCCCATCTTTAAACAAACACTCTGTATAAAACATTATACTTATTTCTTTTATATTCATTGTAGATTTGAAAATATTGTCACTTTTTTGTTTTGTATGAAATCACTAAAGTGAAAATATTTCAAAATCAATGATAAATTATAAAAAAAATATGTACAGCCCTAGTTCTTATGCATTTCAACAACATACTTAGGTACCGTTATTTTAATTTTTAATTTTTTGCATTCACAATGCAATTTTTATTACTGAAAAATGGAAAATGAAGTATTTAGAAAAAATCGACCCGTCTCACAACTAGCTCCGATGGGACTCGAACCCACGACCTTTCGCTTTCCAGGCGACTGCTCTAACCACTGAGCTACAGAGTCGTTACGAGAAGCGTCGGATTTATCCAATACTTCTTACTCGCTGTATAGTCAGCGTTAATCGTTAACGTGAGGGTAGTAATATCTCCACATTGATGAAATTAACGCTGAGTATACAGCGAGTAAAAAGTATTGGATAAATTCGACGCTTCTCGTAACGACTCCGTAGCTCAGTAGTTAAGAGCAGTCGCCCGGAAAGCGAAAGGTCGTGGGTTCGAGTCCCATCGGAGCTAGTTGTCAGACGGGTCGATTTTTTCTAAATACTTCATTTTCCATTTTTTTATACTTAGGTACCGTTCTTCATTGCTGTATGTTAAGGTTTAGAGGGTGGAAAACCTTATCGCCGTTTGGGAGACCGTTTACTACACAATCCTCTTAAGGTGCTATTCCGTACGCGGCTCCACGTGCAGCTGTATTTCATACAAATTGCCTGTCGCCAGGATCGGAATAGCACCTTTAATTGCGCTCGGATCTCGATGATGCTTCAGAGAGCGGTCGAGCAATCTATCTGACTTACGTCAACAAAAACTGACGTAGTACTCCAGTAGGTACCCCAAGTACGAAAATATTTCGTTCTCGTTATAGTAATCGTTTTAATTTGCATGAAAACCAGAGCAGCGCCCCTTTTGGCTGATCGAGGAAAAAAAAGTCAATAGGTATTTGACAGCAGAACTTTGATTGCTTTGGTAGGTAGCATTTTCACGGATCGTATAGTTTACTAGCGGTTTTACCCGCGTGGTACCCGTTCCCGTGGGAATATCGGGATAAAATATAGCCTATGTGTCATTTGGGAAGAATGTAGCTTTCTAATGGTCAAAAAAAAATCGAAATAGGTCCAGTAGTTAGATTAGTGCGTTCAACTAAACAAACAAGCTCTTCAGCTTTATAATATTAGTATAGACTATACGATTACCATAACGCGAGTTGTTCGTGCTTGAGGTATGTACTGTGTGTGGACTCGTTTGGTCCAGGCAGGGCCAACGAGCAATCTTGAACTACCAGTGTGAACACTGAAAAATAACACATTTAATCTACATAGTTTATTTATACTTATACATATACACATCTTCAAATCTGGAAAACAAATTATTAAGGTGTTAGCGCTTTGAGTGTTTATATGAAGTTATATTTCGTATCGTAACGCAATGTACGGTCGTGCCTGTCGACCGAGTGGCTCCGTTGCCTCATTCTTAACTTTGTATTTGACTAAATAAAAGAGGACTGGATTATCAAGACCTCGTACAGAAGAGAGATTATGGATTTATGTTTAAAGATGATGATTTTATTTATATGGACTTTAAAATGATTCGCGTCCACTTCACAATGGCCAGAAAAAAGCAACGTGTCGCTCGGCCGGCGGGTACGAGTAAGATTTTGACAAATTATGTATTCGTAACTATAATGTACAGACTACAGGATGAAGGATTGTGTGCACAGTATGTGTGTGTGTGTACCTTTGATCGTGAGGTATTAAGACTGTTCATTCGTTTTATTACGGCCCAGTTGTGTCCTCATTTAATAAACTAAAGCCTATTTACCAAAAAAAAATCTTAAGTACTCCATTTGTATTCAAAACAAGTTTTATTTCCACTACCTTTAAGAATTTTGAATTCAGAGCAATAGTGGGCGTTTTTGTCAATAGTTCAAAACTCAAAGACATATTTCGACATAACAAGTAAAGGCGCCACTGGTCCGTAATAGCCGGATAAAAAGCCTCGAGCGCCGATTGGCAGTGACGTTGGTGGGCATCGCTGTACATTTGTACGTGTTTGTATTGTTCCACTTGTATTGAACTCGATTACGCAATAATTACGTACATTTTAATCATTGATCGTATTGTGGTGTAAGCTCGCGGTGCGGGATCACGTAGGGTAGGCTGACAAACCATTCGAGCGATCCTTTTTATTTACTTCGAATTAGATTGAATGTTTTAAAGAAATTAGTCGTTAACTGAGAGTTTAAAACGCACAGCTAATCAATGATACAAAAACGGATTGCGATAGTATTATTCTACGTATTCCCGCACCGGGCGTTGTACTATCATTTTGTACTTATTTATAATTATTGTAAATAAATTCGGAATTCCATATCCAACGCGACCTAGGACGGACATAATGGCTCATCAGATTCTTGGCCACTGTTCAGGAATCATTTATTCAGAGTTTGGGCAAACCACTTACAGCTAAGATATTGTAATGACATAAAATTCCGGAACTCTGTACCGCTAGGGTGGCGTCACAGGAGACGTTTGACAATAAGTATAATGTATTACATTATAAAATAGTAGTCTTATCGTACGGGCAGATATTATAACTACCTACACTAGACGATTTCAGTGACATCACAATAACAAGGTACTTATAATTAATAAAACAAGCATACCTAACTATCAGCAACTATTCGATCGTACATCATCGTCTCCTGACGCCGCCGCTAGATGGCACTGTCCACTTATGTTATGTTATATATTTGTCACCTGAGCATGTCTTCTGCTTTTGTACGGTTGTAGATATCATATACATGTGGCCTGTGTCGGTCCCTACCCGACTCGCTGTGTAACGACATCTGTGAAAAATTTTAGGCCCCTTAATTATGAAATTTCAGTCTAATTATTTTCATTTTCTAATACATATTTTATCCGATTTACGTTAAAATGCAATTTAATTACTATTGGGGTCTGAAATTTGTTGATTGCTATGTTTTTCTTAATAATGATCAATGTGTGGTCGGTAGTCGCTCCTTTTGCAGCCATCAATACATTCAATGAAATATAATTTAAATGGTCATTCCTATCCAAAAATGAAATGCTGTTAGCTTCTTTACAAAAGAAATGTGCAGGTTCACTCAGTTTTCGGATCATAATTAGTTTTATCGCCATTCTTGCTAGAATATGAAAACAGCTGGTATGTCTATGGTCTTGGAACCACCAAGTAAGTCCTCTAAGGTAAAAGTGTGAAATGGCGCGCGGGAGTGGCGGCTACTGAGCGCAACACCCTCTATAATAGAGACGTACTTTTTGTAACATGCCGCGCGTTTTATTTCACCCACTATCTCACTATCCTATCCAGCCTTCCTTTCATTCCAAAAACGCTTACTGTTGGTAGGGTTTTTTTAAGAAATTATGACGCAAACTTCGCACTTTAATTGTTTTATCTGATCGTAGGAGAGTCTGATTACTCCATTTATGTTGCAATTATGTGATGCTTTAAATATATTCCATGTTCATAAAACAACTGAAAGAGTACGATATCTAACGTTCAAAACGATAATCAACACAAAGCGGAATAGGACAGAAGCAATAAAATTCACTTCCTGTATGAATAAGAAAATTTAAGGTAATTAAATAATGTAAGTATGCGAATCAGCTTTTGTATTTCGTAGTTGAGACGATTTATTTTATACAACAGTACAACAACAATACCTACGTTTCCATACCAAATTATTTTTACATTTTTGCATTCGCAATGCAATTTTATTATTGGAAAAAATCCACCCGTCTCTTAACTAGCTCCGATATGGGACTCGAACCCACGACCTTTCGCCGTGCGGGCGAATGCTCTAACCACTGAGCTACGTAGCTCGATTTGGGTAGATTTTTTCTAATAAGTACTTCATTTCCATCACGATATACTTTAAATTATTGAGTACGCCAAATCAAACGCAGCGTAAGCAAATCTAGTTCAACAAATGATTGGGTTATGTATATGCACTATGTGTGAGAGCGCAGCATCAGCAACGACCCGAAGCCGAGTCAGTCCGCGGCAGTGAGCTAGCCGCGAGCAACGTCAGGCCGTCCTCCCTCAGCGCAGCGACCTGCGCACACGCAGCGCACCGGCCGGACCGATACCCGCCTGCACGACACACCGTGAGTATTCATTATTATTATTAATCATAATCACTGTTTTGTATGTACCAACAAATTTTATTTTGTTTCAAAATGAAAAACATACGATTATAAAAATATCTGCTTAGATTTTACGGGATTTCAATTTATTCACTGAAAAATCAAAAACTTTTGTACTATTCCAAATCTTATAAGTCCTTACTTCGTCCTGTGTCAGCTAACGGGATTTTTAGCAAGTTTGGTCCTAAAACTGGTTCCAGGGAATTTTATGTCCGCGGGCAAAAAAATTTTAGCTCTAGAATATTATTTCGTAGACTGTGATAACTTTTATAATGAATACAAAACTTAGATTGGAGCCTTATTTATATTTTGACAAATAATAAAAGTGCGTTCCATGTTCCATGTTGTATGTAACTAACTTAACCGATTGTGTAGCAGGCTAACAGGTCAGTTAAAATGAGATGTGTATAGTTAAACGAGACGTGTTGTTTTATTTGTGTTCGCCGTTGTTTACGCGGCTGCAGCGGCCGCTGTTTGTGGCGACAAATACCAACAGGCATTAATCATTATCACGGAATTTATATAAAGACTACAGAAACTCTCCCAAATCATTGTGTTTCCTATGAAGAAATTTTACAGCCTTCACTTTCTCAATTTACTTTTGGAACCTCTACTTTATGATCGCGAGATCTCTATCACAAAACATATTTCCCTAATTTTAGTTACACATGGAGACTAGATAACAATATAGAATATTTTATACCGGTTATTTATCGCTTTAAAACTTTAAAAAATATTGTCAAGTAGTAAAGAAATTTCTTCGCTTTAGTTAATTTGATACATAACTTTTAACTGATTGCATATCGTCTCAATAGTGCATGTCGGGCACTTCCTCTAAACTTGGAACTTGATATCCAACAGGTGTTCCACAGTTGCTAGTTTATGTGTGTTATGTATATAGGTATACTGCCTTCTTCTGTCCAGCGTTCAACAGCTCTCGTCAAAGATCACAATATTTTAATGTGACCAAGCTAGCTAGGTATATGAGAAAAACGCGCCAGTAGCACAAAAAGCTCGTTTTAACATTTTTATCTGCGGGTCAGCGTTATCGGCGGACATGCGCGCTTCCGTCGGTCACCGCGCGCGCGCACGCGAAATATTCGCTTTGATGACCTACTTACAATTTTTATACTATCAGGTTACTGATTGTTTCATATGACACTGTCCACTCGTAATTTTTGGGTCAGTTTGAATGGAATGGTAGGTACCTACCTAATGCAAGTATTAGGTATTAGCTTCCGCAGCTTAGCACGGCATAAATAAGTACCTACCTAGTAAAACAAAATATATTCATCTGTGTGCTGCCATCTAGTTCATATGATTCATATCCTAGTGAGCTGAGGCCTTTGTGCAAATTACTACTCAAAATTTACTCCCAAACTTATTCCCATTTCTTAGGTAATTGTAGGTCGGAATTTTTAAATATAGTCAACTATGTCAGGAGTGTAATGAAAGCTCAAAACTTCACAACCATCCGTTGTCAGACTGGCAGAGTCTACAGTCACACATAGAGATGTAAAAAACGATGTTGCCTGGAGAGCAGCGTTAACCTGGCGATGTGGGCCGGTGGTCGTAAACCCGGAGATTCGGCGCGCTCGTAAACATTGCGGCCGGCGCGGCCTGATGAGCGCCCCAGCTGCGGCCTCGGCCCCTCTGCTCGACGCCGCACGCTAGCACACACCACAAGCTCTCCTATGAAAGCTACACATCAATCAATCATCTAGATAGATAGAACATCTAATATATAAAATTCACGTGTCATGTTGCCATACTCCTCCGAAACGGCTTGACCGATTTTGATGAAATTTAATATGTATATTCGGTAGGTCTGAGAATAGGTTGTTATCTATTTTTAATCCCGAAATTCCACGGGAGCGAAGCCCCGGGGCGCTATTAATATTGTAATATTCATACATTTTAATCGATTTAATACTCAATGGGGCAATCTACTTATTCTCAAACGCAATCAACTAGCAGCGAAAAATATCCGATTGGATTAATCGAAGTCCAGAATAAGACAGTAGTACCTATTAATCGTTTGATTTAGCATTAACAATAATAAGTCGTTTTACTGAAAATGCCGCGCCGGGTTTGTCCTTCTTTTTTAAACACGCTAATGTTTATTCTTGCCCAACCTAGTAACGGGGTCACCCAATCACGGGTTATCGTTTTAAGATACGGAGGTTCAAAAATGTTCCTGATATTGTATAGTTTTTATAGTGGATTCAGATTTATAATACGTATCGGTCACATTTTATGTAACGTGTTGTTATGGCAGATGATTTGATTATCCCGCAATGCCTATGATGTGATGATATTTCACTTAGCCAGTAGGATAATCTTTTTGTTCATCAAGAGATGGGCAAACCATAATACTTATCCTATTCGAAATTGGCTCCTTACGACAAATGTTTAATACACTGTTATAAATCAAATTAAGTATTTAAGTCTTGAACGTGTACAGGGATGGTCCTTTGAGCATGCAGCGGACGAGCGACGTCTTTTCTTGTCCGACAAAAGGTTTATTCATCACCGTCTCGCCTGGACTTCAATTTCAATAGTGTCTTTTTACTATTGATGTTTTTCATTTGCACGCTGAATACGTAGGTACTCAGAATATATTAGGCTCACTTTGTTTTTTGACTGCATTTATAAATATTTAATTAAAGTTGTAAGGTCGCAGTTTACCTCTAAAAAAAACATTCATATACCTAGGTAGTCCTACTATAATATTATACCTAAATATGAAAGTTTAGATATTTGGATGTTTGTTACTCAATCACGCCAAAACGGCTGAACGGATTTGACTGAAATTTGGGACAAATACTTTGTAGCCTGGAGAGGAACATAGGCTTAGGTAGGTATTACTTTTATGTTTACGAGTTTCGCTCACCAATGATGTTGGAATGGATTCGTAGTATGAACTACTAAATAGTATGAGCGCATCTGTTCCACGTGATGAGTCCAGAATGACATCAAGATGAACTTGCCCGAGTGCTCGCATATTTGGGTCAATAGAAACAAATAGATGCCGGGGCAGATTGCGCCCTCGCGCGGAATCAATAGCAATTGTAATTGCCCCATAGTGCACCATCGCCGGCCGCTGCGCGCGCGCATAGGCTGCCAATTGTCTGATGGTGCCATATCAATCGCACTATCATTAGTTAGTCATCTAAACGATGACACTATTGTGAAATTGCATTCTGTTTAAGCAAGCATTTCAATTGAGTGACCCACAAACCGACTTCAAAACGTACATGTCAACTGAAAAAGAAAAAAGTGCCTAGAGTGCTCGTCAGATAAGTCTGCGCGCGGTAAAAATCGAATACTAATCTTTTCTATAACATTAGAACAAAAAATGCACTGTAACTAGCGCCAAAAACGCGCAAGGCACGTGCAGAGTTATCTGACACACACTCTAGGTACCTTTTTGAGATCGGTGCCTTTTTCATCATGCATGCTCCTGGCTGACACGAACCTTAAAGTTTCGTTTCGTCACCTTATTTTTGAAGTAAAGTTTTTAACCGACTTTATTTTAATTATACTTACTTTTTTTATTTCTTAATTTTTATTTTAGTGTAGTACTACCATACATAAGATACTCATATCTCAAAAACTTCTACCTATTTTAATGAAACTTAGACTGTTCCCTAAGGTAGAATAGAATACATGTGATTTAAATCAAAAATAATCACCGCTATAGTGTTATCGCTACTTAGGTATATGACTTTTTAGTTTTCGAGAAATTCGTGGACAAACATCAAACATACCTACCTACATACCTACACTTACAAAATTTAGCACACGTAGGTCCTACCTACTTGCAAGTCTAAATAGATCGCTTTACTTACTCAAATATTATCCAATTCCAACTAGGTATATCACATACATACAGGTTCAATTCAACCGATAAACTCCCTTTTTTAAAGTCGGTTAATAATGTTGACCCTGTGCTGTCCCTGGTTACAAGGGGGGTACTTATTTAATGAGGTATTTAAATAAAACAATAGTATTTCAGTTAGCTGCCCTTGCTACCGGCCACACCGGCTGCAGGGTCAGGTGACAGTGACAGTTGTGTATCACAGACTAGATAAACAGAACTCGCGTCAAAGAGCAGAGTGTGCAGCCGGTATACAAGCAAACAGTATATTTATTATTATAAAATATGTAGTACACCACATCTCTCCTTTTCAACATTTTTTTTTTTAATTTAATATTATAGTGTGATAAATTTTATAAGGTTTGTTTTTGGTTTTGTTTAATAAGGTTTTTGGATTTTATTTTATAATATTTTATTGTACCAGCCACATATTGGTTACTCCATTTTTTTTTCATTTTACATAGGTAAATCTTTATTTCCGGATACGGTTAGGCATAACTAAGACTATTTTTAGAAGTTATTAAATTAACTGTATGGCTGTATGGCATTTCTTTTTATTGTTTCGGTAAGTTATGTATTATTAGTTTATTGCAAGGAAAAACTACTGACTCGACCACCAGTTCACAAAGTTTGGAGGCCCTTCGAAGAAAGAACTGGCAAGAAAACTCACGAAGGGGGACGATCTCCATTTAAATCTATCTACAAAAGAACTAACCGTATCTTTATGTCTTGCAGTGTGTGGTTTGGGTTTCTGCCTTAATTGATGGAACATAAGGTACAAAGCTGGTGGTATCTTCCAACCATCTTCACTATTGAAAATTAGATATTTGTCGATTTCAACAGCTTCGGGTAGCGTTCTGGTAAAAACTTCAGTTCTCTGGTGAAAATCTGTTTCTCAAAGCATGCTCACACACTGTAGACTTATTATCGCGCACTGTGAGATTTGGTTGATCTTATACAGTGGCTTGAAGTAAGTATAATCGATGCGCGCTTCAAAATCCTTCAAATCTTGTCAGTGACACCGTTCATATATGGTAGAATGGCAGGTTGGCATTCTACATTCTGTGACATTTGTTACTTTGCAGTACTTGCTCGACATGTCGAAGCGCAGCAGCTAGATGTTTGCTAGCACAGATGCCGCGAGCTCTCTGAAACAAAGATTTTCCTCCGGTAGCTAACTGTAAATGATAATGGTGAAAATCACCATTTAAATATCTATCTTTACGAGTTGGTGTCACTCACATAATCTATCGTTAGATAAAACAATAAAAGTGTCACCTACGTATCTACCGTTTGTAGAACTGGTTCTTTTTATATACCTATACGAATTAGGTATGGTATATGTTATGACACTATTTATTAGTTTTAATATCCCAAGATGTCATTTAAAATTTTCTTAGTGGTTATCATAATATTTACATACAACATAGGACAGAAGACATTGATATCAATTTCTATTAAACCATAATTATTGAGCTTTTTGAATCACTCGTACATTTAGTGTTCTTGAATAGGTATTTGTTAATAGACTAGTACCACTGGTCAATTACCCAGTGGTACCTTTGTCGGTTGTGGAGTGGAAAGATGCTTAGAAAATACATTGTCACTACCATGAGAGGGTTGTTTTGGTATAAATACTGTGTAGGATTATAAATTAACTCAACTCTACAGTTGATTCATTTATTTTGATCTATTAAATAGTTTTAACACAGAGGTTTTTTTAAATATAAAATACTGTGTAGGTTTCTAGATTAACCCAACTCTCCAGTAGATTCATTAACTCATTGATCCAATATTTTGATTTGTTACATAGTTTTACATCAGCATCTTGTTTTTTTTTTCAACATTTTTCAATTGTAACGCCTTTGAAATATCAATATTAAATTCCATTGAATCTGACCATACTAGCAGTTTTTTTTTTTATAGTGGACTTGTTTAGTGGCAAATTATTTAAAAAAAAAATCGGCTATATTAAATAAACTCTTTCGAAAAGGTGCTAAAGCTATGTGGCTAAATATTATTTTACTTTACCCTTTTCTTAAGATAATACCATATTTTTATCCAACTGCGACAGACTGGTTATAATATGTTTTTCGAGAGTATTTATCTTTATTGATTATTTTAATGACTGTTAGTTAAACCCCTCGGGATATTAACTTCAGGGTTTTTTTTTATGTTACCATCGTGTTCTTATTAAATGTTACCAAAATGTTTTTAATTTAAGTATATATATATTTTATATTTTTTTTGTAATCTAAAACACTAGAATTGGCCCTGATTAGATTTTTATTTGTGGCTAACTCAATTATAAATGTTGCTAAATACGTAGAAAATTGGCTACCACAAAGTGGTTATAACGGTAACACTGCATACCTACCAAACAATTTGCTCCAAACCACTGTGATATTTCTTGTATTTAAGCCTTTTTTTGTTTTTTTTTTTTTTTTATATAAAATTTAGCATCAATCATCTTACACAGCGAATCATTCACTATGTGATGCTGAACTAAGGTAGCTGGTACTTGTGACGAGTTCTCTCATCAAAGCAAGTACCTAATGCAAAATTACATCTTTAGGGCGTGTCTCTATTATTATCAATGCAATTCTTTATTGCTAATCCACAATGGTTGTTGGATCTTAGAATAACAAATAGTACATCATGGACGCTGTACATGACCCTGACCAAAGCAAAATTTAATTTAATAATTAATTTTCATTGCCTTGTTTATATATTTCAGTTTTATCAATTCCATACCCGTACATCTTATATGTAACGGTTCCATAATTTAGTGATATTTTCCTAACGTAAGTATTTGTGAGGGAGTCTTTCCTAATTTCCTGAAAATAGCCAATTTTTCAGTGTAATGTGAAATGGAATAGTCTATAAACCAAACTTCATTGAGTAGTACACAAAATTACACAAAACATTTAAGTCAAAGGCGCTACTGTACTGATGCTACGGTCGCACTTCTAGAATACACATTTATTTTGATACCCATTAAAGAGATGTTTATTCGATATTTTTTGTGACATTTCCAAAGCATTGTGATGATCACGAAAACGCTTTTATTGAAGCTAAACCCGAATGGTGTTTCTGATAATTCAGTTAGCTTTATGAAGTCATATTTCTGTGAAGAACTCCATAAAGTAGCATTAACAAACAGAGTCTGCCGTAGTCCCGCCTGCATGGCTGACAAATTTGGAGTTACCGACTTATCAATCGCGACGTCAGTCAAGCTGAACGTCTTTAAATTTGTTTGTTTGTAGGTGTGGAACCAATCATGAATCACCTTTGATTAATCATATGATTTATGCAATCATAAATCATACCTGCTAATTTCTTTGACATTGTTTGCTACAAAACATTGTCTTTAAATTTGTTTGTTTGTTGAATCACCTTTGATTAATCATATGATTTATGCAATCATAAATCATACCTGCTAATTTCTTTGACATTGTTTGCTACAAACCATTGTCTTTAAATTTGTTTGTTTGAAGTTAAGTAGGTACTTAAGTATATTAATTCTCATGGGATTTTTTTTCATTATTTTTTCTAATCCAATTTAAATGAATTTATCTTATCTTATTTGATTTTACCAAAATCTATTATATTGTATTCGTTTTTATTAGTGTCATTTTATCATAAACATAAAAATCTTAATACATATTTCATTAACATTCATTCATACAAGGAAAAAAAATCATTTTCACTAATTTGATTTTTTAGTTTGTAGGGTAGTACTTTAATTGGATGCTTATCAGTAATATCAGTAGGTTTATGCACCAACTTTTGATAGCACCCTGTTGATTTATTTATTATCTTTCACTCAAGCCAATGTTGCCCGGAAGCCATTTCCTTAAGGCATTAAGGCCACCTTCATGTTTTTTTTCTATTTATCATTTGTCTACTTGTGATTATTTCTTTTGTGTGTAGGGTTACCAAACGTCTATTTTTGTGGACATGTCCGGACTTAATAGACTTTTGTCCGGACTTTGTTCGGCCTTTTAATTTGTCCTGATTTTTAGATTACATGGAGTATGAGTAAAAAAACTTACATGGGTAATATCAAATCAGTCTTTCATCTTTATTAACTGTTGTGAACTGTTGTGTTTGTGAACTCCCCGCTCATCTAACAAACACTCATCTTAAAACAGCCCTGAGCGAGTGTATTTAACTTTATTTATTACTGTTAGGTACAGAGTGGGAAACTAATGTGTGCATTTTGTGACTAAAATGTCCAGACAACTGTCAGGCTTTTATTTCAGGTTTTTTTTTTTTTTTAAATGGTAGGTAACCCTATTTGTGTGCATAACACTTTTGTTTCTTTTGTTTTCCACTTTGGATGCTATAAGCGTCAGGAATGTATCCCCATTCGCCTTATTTGCCTGGTACGGCATTGATTTCAAAATAAATGGCTTTGATACCCACTAGGTTTGGATTTAACCACACATTTGGTTTTACTTTTTGCCATATATTGACCACTATCATGGTATTAATTTCCACATCGAGTACACCGCATGCTTTTATTTTTGGGTCAAATCTCAATTTTATTCACATCTAGCTCGGGTTTTCCTTGAAACCCCTTCAATTTCCTTTCGACAGTATTGAGTTTGCTTTCACAACAACTTTGTTCTTTTCAGTGCTTTCATAAAATAATTATAATAAATCAAGTTTCTATTTGCAAATTTTATTTAACTCTTATATTTATTTCTTTATTTTATTCTACATTCCATTTATATATCAGTATAAGGTCTGTTACATTATATTAGTAGTAGGTAATGTAATTAACAATAATTATCAATTAATAACCTTAATATGTACTTGAAATTGCAACACATTGTTTTGTTATTTGCACTAATAATGTGATGGCAAAACTTGAAGAAATAAATGGAACAAAAGATAGCGCTGTACAGGTGATAATAAACTGAAGGGTGCTGTCATAACGCTAGATCATTTTTTGTAAATCATTCAATAATTGAAATCTTGTCTTTTATTGAAATTCAATTTTCATTGCACCAAATAAAGTAAGAGTAAGACAGGAATTACTATTAGAAGTACCTATCTTGTCATTTAATTCAAAAATTACATTTGTCATTTTTTTTTATGGAAGCAAACTCAATTTAAAATTGAAACTACTTATTAGTAGCTTAAATCTCATAGACTGAATTTTAGACCACTTTTACCATAACTCTTGAACATTTAGATCTATTTAACTTGATCAGTTCACTTGTTGTATTGTATGGTGCACCGGTGTACTCTACTTGGTCAGATTAAAATCCTGACTAGACTAATATATACAGGCACATCTTGTTGTAGGTATAATTGGTAGTCATCAACAACTTGAACATTAATATATCAGATAGGTACCTGCTTTGTATATACATCACCATCATAAAGCAAAGTAGGTACCTAGTTTAAACTACTTTCTGTTACTTACTATTATTCAATTATACCGCACAACTTATTTTGGTATATATTAGTTATATTTGTAATGACAATAAGCCTGTGTAAACTTTATGTTATCAATACGGATGTGTTTACAATTTTATTGCAGTAAATTGCATCATTTCATTCATTGACAATGAGCAGTTGTCACCAGCGTGACAATGCAAAGATTATAGACGTGTACATAAGTAAGTACTTCTATTATAAAGCTTTTCCTTTTTTTTCAAAAAGTTTGTCAAAATATTGACAGTGTATTTGGTTATAAATTTTCCGTATGATAACTTCAGGTTAGTCTTGTAAAATGCAACTAAATGCTTACGTTTTATCCTCGTCGCCAATTTGTGCTGTCCCTGGTTACAAGGGGGGTACTTATTTAATGAGGTATTTAAATAAAACAATAGTATTTCAGTTAGCTGCCCTTGCTACCGGCCACACCGGCTGCAGGGTCAGGTGACAGTGACAGTTGTGTATCACAGACTAGATAAACAGAACTCGCGTCAAAGAGCAGAGTGTGCAGCCGGTATACAAGCAAACAGTATATTTATTATTATAAAATATGTAGTACACCACAGACCCCCTACTACACCAACAATTACGTCTAGTGTTTTAAAAAAACGTGTGTAGTATGTAGCGCATAATCTATTTTGCATTGCACACCTCTTTCTGACGATACGACGACGTTATAGTTCTAAAGGTGAAGATCTGACCACTTTTAAATTGCGATCCATCCTAAATCTTAATGAATGAATTCCAAGGAACACGAGGGTGATCTCATGCAACGACGAGGGTCGCGTCGCGGGCGCAACGAATATACTTATCATCGCATCGCATCACTGGATGTATTAAAAATAAGTTTTGGTTCTTTATTGTCAATGAATGGGTGTAATAAAAACATAGCAATAGGTTTTCGTTTTAGTCTTACATTAATACAACCAAGGCATGTTATTTTTATTTTGTATGTAGGTATCTGGGTCAGGCCGTAGATTTTGCCACAAATAGCGCAATGGTGACGCAAAATTTTCTACGAGTCGGTCGCACAAAGTGGTGCAAAATGGTAGCGCAAAATTATTAAGGAGCACGTACATTAATGTGATTTTATTTAACAAACATGTACTAACAAGAGGTATTGCATCAAACTAGAAAAAGAAACACGATGATGGTATGTAAGTATGTTTAATTAATAATTAACAATAATGTATTTAAATTTTTACTTTTTTGCATTCACAATGCAATTTTTATCATAGAAAAATGGAAAATAAAGTATTTAGAAAAAAGTATTTAGTTGTGAGACGGGTCGATTTTTTCTAAATACTTTATTTTCCATTTTTCTAACAATAATGTACCTATGAGTAATTCTTTTTTATATATTGCGCACAATGAAAAGTTAAACAGGATGACAAAACTAGTAAGTACCTATGTATGATTTGTTCAATTTACAAAAAAATTACATTTAATTTGTTAGATGGAGGTATTTGGTATTATTCATTATTAATTATATAAATATAATACAACTTTAAAATTTATTTCAACTCTTTTCAATGTTTGAGAGTCCATTACTTTGACTCTAGCAACAACCTGCTTGAAGTATCACTTTTAAAAGGACCTGCCAACCATTAGGATGCCAAAATAATAAAAAAATAGATCTGTCAATAAAAAAAAAGTTACATGGGTTTAAAAGTTAGTATGAAAGTGACGAAATTCCAAAACTTATAAAATACAAAATAAAAAAACTTTGGACCTAGGTAAAATCTTTGAGGCTGGTTAGGTAGCAGACCACCGCACCTACCCCTATTTTCGTATGTTTAACGTTCTGCCGAACACCCTGTACTTATAGAATATTAATAAAATCTAACAAATCAATTAATAGTAATGCTAGTCATGTTTTTTAGCGGAATTACAGCTAAAAGTAATTTCAAAATAATAAAAAACTTGAAAACCTTGTGTGCATGCACTATTATTCAATAGCGTAAAATAAGTGGCGCAATTTCTACGCAACCGGTATCGCAAAGTGACATAAAGACAGTTTTGCGGAACCGAGGCGCAAATGAAATCGATCATAACTCTTAAAATATACTATTTAACAAGGCTAGTTTAACATATACAGATCACACACATCTAATTAAACCATGCGCAACAACAATTATAAGTTTTAATCAAAAACTTACCTTGAAATCTCAAAAAATGCACTCTGCAAAGTAGGCGACACTTTTCACTTTGATCGGAGTTGACACCGAAATGTCAAAAAATATGGTCGTCAACGCTGCATTGACCATAGAATACGATACTATGGTGATGCCAGCACTCAAACAAAATCTTAATAAATGTTTTAAAACCATAAAATGGGTGAAAATGGTTGCGCAATATAAGTAGCGCAAAGAAATGGTTTTTCAAAAAAAAAATCTTATTGCCGAAAATTTATCTTTTTTCTTAGGAAAGACGCAAAGATATTAAAGGAATGGCAACCTTATTATTATTTTATAACGTCAAATCAAACAGCTCATCAATAAGTTAAAAAATGATAATTTTATCGATGTTTAAGCTGTACACCTACCACTGCGGATTCGCGGTTTTTATAAAAAATCCGTCACTTTTGGGAAGGAAATGTCAAATAGTTTTCCAAATATATAAACTTATCCAAATATCTATATCTGCCTTGGTTTGCTATTTCTTAGGAAACACGATGATAAGATTGAGACATTTCTAAGAGTACTATATTTAAAATTATATGAGGCGGAGACTTTTGTACCCTCGAATGTGGCAAAATCTACGGCCTGACCCATCTACGTTCCACATTAACTTCCTCAATATCGTTATCAAATTCAACTGAATAAATAAGTGACAGGTCAAGTGAGGACGAAGCTCTGTGCACAGCTTCCGCGCTAATAATATGTTTGCGCGTTGAGGCACGTTCGACTTTTAGTTTAGTTCATAGTGTCCTATTATCCGCGGGCTACCGACGCTACCGAGAATCGATGGGTTGCGCAGATGGCGGTGACCTCACCGTGTCGCCATGCGAGCTTGCAATTTGTTTTCAACATAGACACGCGTTTTGGGAGCTACTGAATGATCTGCAAACATTTTGTGAAGTAAAAAATGAGTACTGCCTAGCTGTACTAGGTCTAACAGTTGAAATTCGGACCAAAATTTACAATATTAGGTTAGAATTAACTCAAACCTAACCAGATTAGTATTATGCACGTGAGTGCAACAGTAGGCGCATGGTCGGTTCATCGACCTGCCTGTACGCTGCACTCATGAAGGGAAGAAGCTGACTAAGATTTCTCCCTAAACGTCGCGAACACGATACGAAGATAGTTCAATTATGTTACTATTAGCATGCTATCTAATCACTAAAACGGTATGGCAATGAATGAGATCAAAATATGAGATGCGATCGAAGTTCATTAAAAAAAGTTATACTTTTAAAACATTGTATAGCCTCCTTGCAGTCATACTGAAGCCAAGACCTCAATTGACTTACTTGGCAAAAAGCTGTGCCACAAAAGTTTAGTCCCGTTTTATATTGTTCCATTTTAAGTACCTAACTCTTATCAATTAACTAACCCTAGCTTATGGGTCAGGCCGTAGATTTTGCCACAAATAGCGCAATGGTGACGCAAAATTTTCTACGAGTCGGTCGCACAAAGTGGTGCAAAATGGTAGCGCAAAATTATTAAGGAGCACGTACATTAATGTGATTTTATTTAACAAACATGTACTAACAAGAGGTATTGCATCAAACTAGAAAAAGAAACACGATGTTGGTATGTAAGTATGTTTAATTAATAATTAACAATAATGTACCTATGAGTAATTCTTTTTTATATATTGCGCACAATGAAAAGTTAAACAGGATGACAAAAACTAGTAAGTACCTATGTATGATTTGTTCAATTTACAAAAAAAATACATTTAATTTGTTAGATGGAGGTATTTGGTATTATTCATTATTAATTATATAAATATAATACAACTTTAAAATTTATTTCAACTCTTTTCAATGTTTGAGAGTCCATTACTTTGACTCTAGCAACAATCTGCTTGAAGTATCACTTTTAAAAGGACCTGCCAACCATTAGGATGCCAAAAATAATTAAAAAAAATAGATCTGTCAATAAAAAAAAAGTTACATGGGTTTAAAAGTTAGTATGAAAGTGACGAAATTCCAAAACTTATAAAATACAAAATAAAAAAACTTTGGACCTAGGTAAAATCTTTGAGGCTGGTTAGGTAGCAGACCACCGCACCTACCCCTATTTTCGTATGTTTAACGTTCTGCCGAACACCCTGTACTTATAGAATATTAATAAAATCTAACAAATCAATTAATAGTAATGCTAGTCATGTTTTTTAGCGGAATTACAGCTAAAAGTAATTTCAAAATAATAAAAAACTTGAAAACCTTGTGTGCATGCACTATTATTCAATAGCGTAAAATAAGTGGCGCAATTTCTACGCAACCGGTATCGCAAAGTGACATAAAGACAGTTTTGCGGAACCGAGGCGCAAATGAAATCGATTATAACTCTTAAAATATACTATTTAACAAGGCTAGTTTAACATATACAGATCACACACATCTAATTAAACCATGCGCAACAACAATTATAAGTTTTAATCAAAAACTTACCTTGAAATCTCAAAAAATGCACTCTGCAAAGTAGGCGACACTTTTCACTTTGATCGGAGTTGACACCGAAATGTCAAAAAATATGGTCGTCAACGCTGCATTGACCATAGAATACGATACTTTGGTGATGCCAGCACTCAAACAAAATCTTAATAAATGTTTTAAAACCATAAAATGGGTGAAAATGGTTGCGCAATATAAGTAGCGCAAAGACATGGTTTTTCAAAAAAAAAAACTTATTGCCGAAAATTTATCTTTTTTCTTAGGAAAGACGCAAAGATATTAAAGGAATGGCAACCTTATTATTATTTTATAACGTCAAATCAAACAGCTCATCAATAAGTTAAAAAATGATAATTTTATCGATGTTTAAGCTGTACACCTACCACTGCGGATTCGCGGTTTTTATAAAAAATCCGTCACTTTTGGGAAGGAAATGTCAAATAGTTTTCCAAATATATAAACTTATCCAAATATCTATATCTGCCTTGGTTTGCTATTTCTTAGGAAACACGATGATAAGATTGAGACATTTCTAAGAGTACTATATTTAAAATTATATGAGGCGGAGACTTTTGTACCCTCGAATGTGGCAAAATCTACGGCCTGACCCTTATAAGTATTTTTTTTTGTAAACACTAACCCACAATATGGAAAGCATTTTTTCTGAAATAAAGATTTATTATTATTATTCCCTTTATTACATTTTAAATACTTACAAAATTATATTTCTAAACATTAATTTTTTAAAATGTATAACACTATAAATAAAACACTTTCACGGATTTTTTCACGCAATTTATTCAACAACTTAGTTAAATTTTAGTTGTTTTTTGAGATTTTTTGGTTTATCTATAAAATCTCAAAAAACAACTAAAATTTAACTAAGTTGTTGAATAAATTGCGTGAAAAAATCCGTGAAAGTGTTTTATTTATATGGACAGTTCGCGCAGAAATCTAAGATGTGTTTATGTATAACACTAAAAAATATAACATTTAAAAATACAAAAATGCAGTTCCCCAACGGCAGCAAGATCAATTATTATTATTATTATAAGAAACAAACTTACGCAGCAGATAATAGTATTGCAACAGCGCGCTACCTCAAAATCCCACATCAAAAACCACGGTTTAATTGCCTCCATCAAAGATAACCCAGTAAATTTATTGGCCATATGTTGCCTATTCTTTTTACCTAAGTTTATTATGTGTGCTGTTGGTCTTCCAAAGAAAAATAAATAAAATAAAATAAACAACACAAACGGAAATAGAAGTATGTACCTAAGTAGGTAAAAGATATAGAACTAAAACAACTGTTTATATACTAAATTTCGTGATCTGGGGTTTCAAAGTTACATAAGTATTTGGAATAAAATATAAGTACGTCTTAATAAGCTAATCTTAGATTTCGAGATATTAAACTTGAAAGTAACACTCTAAATACATACAAAATGACAGTAAAACATGCGTTAATTTAGCAGCTGTAGCAGTATCTACCTTTTTTATTTTTTATTAGGTACTTAGAATGACTGAAAACGTGCTTTTTGTTATTTATTTGACGACCGATTTGGCGCAGGGGTAGGCTACCCACCTTCTGCGCCAGTGGTCTCGGGTTCGATTCCCGAACAAGACAAATATTTGTGTTCATGAACAGTATTTGTCTTGGTCTGGGTGTTAACTATGTATATTAAGTATGTATTTACAAACAAAAAGTATTTAAGTATATATTTATCCGTTATCAAGTTTTCCATGATACAATTTCTTAATGAAATTAACATGGGCTTAGATAATTGGTGTGAATGTAAGAAGTTATTTATTTATTTATTTATTATTTATTAATTAGGTACTTATTTGCCATTGAGATATCTCGTATCGAAAAAAAAGCTTTTTATAACATAACATTATATTATAACAAAATATCGATAGTATGTATTGGTTTCAGAGTGACACGCACAAGATGAAGGGCCGCCTGCTACTCCTGGCGCTGGTGGTGGTTGCGCTCTGCAGCGTCGAAGCAGAGGTGGGTCTACAATAATAGCATGACTTGACAATTTCTTTCATTTCCCATTACATATTTTTTTATCAAAAATAAGCAAAATATCGGCAACATACGATGCATCAGCACCTTTCTAAAACGCAAACAAGGTTTGTTATCACGTTTTAGCGATTGATGGTCGATCATTTGGTGGATCCTACCACCATAAGATCTAGGTACAACAACGTCAGCAACTCTCAGTTTGTTTCGCCGATCATAAGATTTTTATCAGTTTAGGCTGCGGTATACGGGTAAACAGTAGAGTAGAGCGGTAGAGTACTAACTATCCTGCTAACTATACTAATGTAGACATCATTGGCAAAGTAGAGAAGGTAGTGAAATTTGGTAGAGTATAGAGTAGCTAGCACCGCGTAGAAGCTACTCTACCGCTCTACTCTACCGTTTACTCTACCCGTGTATAGCAGCCTTTTAAGCGTGATGTTTTAGTTCTTACAACCGACATCGCTTGAAGGATTGCATCGCTGAAGCGAGGGGAACCGATGGCCGTTGGGGCAGAAAGGTTCTCAAATGGCGACCGCGTATTGGACGACATTCCGTGGGCAGGCCCCCTACAAGGTGAACCGACGATCAGAGGGGGGTAATTGTCTAACTCAACATCAATCGCAATCGCATCAGTTTGAAAAATATTGAACGGCCATTGCTGCATTAATATAAATCATTTTGTCAACTTTCTTCGACAACAAGTGATGGATGTCAAATGGATGTCAAACTGAAAGCGATTGCGATTGATGTTGAGTTAGACAATTACCCCCCAGGTCAAGGTCGCGAGAAGCCGATGGATACGGGCAGCGCTGGACCGATCGTTGTGGAGATCCTTGGGGAGGACTATGCCCAGCAGTGGGCGCCGTTCGGCTGATATGATGATGTTTACTTCCTTGAATGAGAATTTCCAAGTTATTGGCTCAGTTAGGATGTGCCTAACGGCAGCCATTAGACGTTCAAGTAATTTGAACAGGTTGGTTCAAATTGAATGAGAAATTTGATCGTTCACCACAGATCATCATTGATCAAACTGTTTAAGCCAGCCTGTCTTATCAAATTACTTGAACGTGTATGGCTGCCACTTTATGTTTGTTTGTACAGTCAGCGTCAAATTGATATTCAGCGTCTAGAAGATTAGTCAAAATCATCTGAAAAACATAAAACCAATTTGATCTAGGCAGTTCGAATCATCATATTGTTGTAATCACGCAAGGTGCAAAATATCTTAGCACTCATTGTTTCATATTTATCTATATAAGCAGTCAGAGTGTTCAAAATTATCTAAGCAATCAAAGCTCTCAAAATATCTGTGCATAATGTACATACAACACCATATTGCACAGATAACTTTGAGAGCTTTGTTTGCTTAGATAATTTTGAACACTGACTGCTCATATAAATGAAACAATGAGTGCCAATATATTTTGAACACCTTGCGCGCCTACAACAATATGATGATTCGAACTGCTTAGATCAAATTGCGTTTGTTTTTCAGATCTTTTGACTACTCTAGACGCTTATATCAATTTGACGCTGACTGTACTGTGTGTGTACCGTTGCAACAGAAGCACCGTCGGCGGCACCGGCGGCTGCGCACCACGACGACGGAGGCGCCGGGCGGCGGCGCCGGCCCCGCGCTAGCGCCGGCCGAGCGCGACCACGAGGACACCGAGGCGGAACACCTCGAGCTCGGCATGGCAGAGAGGCTGGACGAGCGCCGGTTCCAGGTCATTCTTCAAACTTTCCTTATACACATGCTGACGAAAGCCATCAATAGGGGATCGGACTGGAGGGCAATTGCGTAAGGTAATCGTATTAATTTGACAGTTCATATCGTATTCAATCGGCAGCAATTTGTATGAAATGACATTTTTATTTTATTATTTACTAGCTTTCCGCCCGCGGCTTCGCCCGCGTGGACTACACGACGTTATCCCGCGGGAATGTGATGTTTTTCCGGGATAAAAAGTAGCCTATGTCCTCTCCAGGCTACAAAGTATCTGTGTCCCAAATTTCAGCCAAATCCGTTCAGCCGTTTTGGCGTGATTGAGTAACAAACATCCAAACATCTAAACATCCAAACATCTAAACTTTCACATTTATAATATTAGTGGGATTTATTTTATTTATTACTAGCTGACCCAGCGCGACTTCGTTCCCGTGGCCCTACCCCCTACTCCACCCTACCCTACCCGTACTCTACCCTACCCGTACTCTACCCCTACCCTACCCCTACCTCTACTCTACCCCTACCCCTACCTTACCCTACCCTACCTCTACCCTACCCTACCCTACCCTACCCCTACCCCTACCCTACCCCTACCCCTACTCTACCCTACCTATACCCTACCCTACCTTTACCCTACCCTACTTCTACTCTACCCCCACTTACCCCCTCTTCCCCTATTTTCTCACCGTAAGAACCTTCCTTGGACTTCCACGAACATTTCAAGACCAAAATTAGCCAAATCGGTTCAGTCGTTCACGCGTGATGTCGTGACCAAGGGAAATAGGGATTCATTTTTATATATATAGATGATACAATATGAACTGTCAAATGAATACGATTGACTTTACGCAATTCCATAACTGTTATTGATATGTAATTATATATAATAGTAACATTCTAAAGTATAACATTGAAGAATAACAAAAGTGAAAAAAAATATTTAAGCAAGTAATGAGCTGCTGATTGTGAAAAACTGTGTCTCTAGCTATCTCTTTCTAAAATGAAATTTTATATGGCGGGTATGGCGCTAAGCACATCTGCCGGCCTAGCATGAGCGGCTTTTATCACGCGATATGATATAGCGCGTCATGTCATGCTGTCTTGCTTACCCCACTAAGGTGCAAGTAGGACAGCATGACGTGCTATATCATATTGCGTGATATAATGATGGTCATGCTAGGGCAAGCTGACGTTTGATGGGCTATAAGATGAAATATATCTCCGAAAATGTGGAAAATATTTAAAAAGAAATACCTGTGTCGTGTTTCTAAAATTAATAAAAGCATTTTGAACAAATAAAAAAAATTGTCCGTTCCCCTATTGTTTTTATCATGACCACACTATCTTCGCTGGGGGTATTGGGTTCCCGAAGTACCTAGTTTCTTTTTTGAAACTTAATATTTTTTTGTTACAGGAATCTGAGAAGGCTCGTGTAAACGAAATACTCAATGAGAACGGACCATCGGAAGACAACGATGTGTTCATGGATGGTAAATTATTTTTATGATTGATTTCGATTTTTTACTTGTCGTTCTTTCACATAGAATTTAATCCTAGATTTAGGGAGAAACACTAGAGCAGCTTTCTCATATGTTCTGGAAATAGATCTTGATATGCCTGTATACAGTATGAACTAAAGTCTAAAATATAGCTTGATTAAAATTACAGCTCATTCGGTCAAAGCAAAACGTCGCTTCTGCACCAGGAATAGGGTCTAATTTTCTAGCATAAAGCCACATTAAAAAATGTCTGATGCCGTTTTTCTTAAGTTTTATTCCAATAGTAAAGGTTCAGTCTGCTTGTGACCACGGCTGTAGCAACACAGCCGAAACGTCAAGTTGTAAGTACATAATAATATACGTACTTCATAATAAATGTCGCGTTGATTCCCGTTACTCTTGTTTACAATTACAAACACTCGTCTAAAGGTCGAAAAATCTCGTAATTTCAAGAAGAGGTGATGTAAAATGGCCTCCGAGATCTTGCCATCTGATGCCACTGGATTTCTTTTTTTGGGGCTACGTGAAAGATAAAGTCTTCGCCAACTATCCACAAAACATAGACAATATAGACAAAATATTTGCTGAGTTATTGGTGGAATAAGTAGCGAAATTTGTGAAAGTGTCATGAAAAACTTGCACACAGCAAAAATGCCCGTGGCGGCCATTTAGTAGATATTCTATTCAGATAAAATAGTACAAGTCTCTTCTTTAAAATAAAATAAAACTACGAAAAAATTCGCGTTTTATTGAGACATATCATCCTTTACCTACTTTTGGGACACCCGTTATAAATAAATCATACTGCCAGTCGTTTTACACCTGCAGCCTTTGGGCTAACTACACGCGTGGGCATACAGCGATTTGCGAGTTCAATACAACAACGCATTCAGGGTCCTGTTGGGGTTGCCGTGGCGTAGCAGTGCTTCTGGGATGTTTGCGGAGGCGCACACAAATGGCTTCCATGCTATCATGAGAAAAAGAAGCGCCTCCACGTTTACTCGCCTTCGGGGCGCCTCCAACAGAATGCTGAATGTTCGCAGACCGGTGGGACTCCCCATTGTTATGCCACTGGGTGCAGCTACACACCAGGGGGCTGATTCTGCTAACGTTAATTCATAATCGTGTCTCAATCGTGTTTCAATTGTAGTTCAATTGTAGTGCTTTTTTACACACTAGTTACAATAATTATGACAGTATGATGTGATGTGAATGTAGTGTGTGGTGTGACCGTCAGTAGTATTGTGAAATAGAAATAGAAATAGAAATATCTTTATTTGCTCTAAATAGGGTTTATAGGGTGTTGGGTACAATATTATATTGTGAAAACATTGTGGAGCTTAACCTATTTAACCATTTTACATAGCATGCAAATATACAATTATTGATTTAAAACAATTATTATTTAAATTAAAAATAACAGACTGATCAAATGTCATAAACTAATATAGAGAAAGTCAAAACAATTAATTATTAATTATGTAAAAAAAAGTATCATAATAAATTTAAAATGTCAAATAAGAAATAAAATAAACTCACATGTCAGGCAATATTATTATGTCAATACAGGTTTGATAAAATACATTGCAATGTCTCGATACTTTTCTTTTACTCGATACTGTCTAATCGACATATTTTGAGACTTCTCACGTGCACAGAACACTACACGGTGTGAAAAAAGTACACATTTCTAGTAACTAGTGTGTAAAATAGCACTACAACTGAACTACAATTGAAACACGATTAAGACACGATTATGACTTAACGTTAGCAGAATTGGCCCCCTGGCTGTAAATTAAATTTTTATTTTTTTTATGTGTAAACACTACCACTAGATTTTAAGGTTAAAATTGTTACTAACACTTTATGAACCAAAAAAGTCTTTAATTTTAATTTATAAAGAACTTTTCGCTTTCCACGAATGAGCTGCTATTTCAACAAGCTAGGTATATTACGGACTATGAGCATCGGTTGTGTGCACAGATCCATGCCTGAAGGTGCACTGCAGCGCGGGGCGCGTGTGCGAGATCGACGAGCACGGCGACGCCGTCTGCAACTGCATCAAGGAGTGCCCCTACGAGACCGACTCCCGCCGCAAGGTGCGTGCGACATTCCTCAGCCCTCACTCTACCCTGGATTCATACATATACACCGTGTGGACTATTGATAACTATCGTATGCGGGCGGTCCGTACCGGTCTACAGGACGATTGTAAAACCAGCCTTAAGAGGAAACACCACGACCAAGATAATTAAAAACTGGGTATTTGTAAAATCTATTGCTTTCTCACGCTATCTACTCTCTAACGTTTCTTAGTACCCTGGTTTCTTTTCCAAAACTTGACTGATTTATTTTCTTTTTCATTATAAATTACAGAAAGGCTTTGGGTGTTCCTATGTTTTCCTTTTTTATATAATCTACTTAAATTTGTTTTCTGGATGTATGAACACAGCGAAAAATCTGGCCATTTTTAGGATTCTGAATGTTCATATCTCTTTTAATAATAAATTTATAAAAAAAAGGAAAACATAGAGACATAATAATAATGGCCATAGATTTTTGGTCAATAAATATATACCTATCTATAAATTAGTGCTCTACTGGCATTATCCAGGGAGGAAACAGGGGAATTCGTTTGTATGGAAAAACGGTCCTTGTGTTACCTCTTAAGGGCTCCACAGACTATCAATCCGCCTACTGGAAAGGGCCTGTCTTAGCCGCAACAGGCCACACACTCACACGACTAAAACGAAAACTGACGACTATCAACTGCTAGTATGTGGCCTCAAAGCCGGTTTTTGACTATTGCCAATAGCCAATGATCGATCTAGTGCCTCGATCGGTCACAACCGATGGAGGTCTCGAACGGCAGACGGCCTATATATATCCACTCTAGGGTTGCAAGCGGACTGATTGTCTGTGGGGCCCTTTAACTTATTAAGGACCCAGGATATTTATTTATGGCCAATTTTTTTATCTAAACAAAGCACTTGAGCGCTTGTTATCGCTCTCCCGAACAGATGTTTATAGATACGGCGACTGAGTTACATTTATGAGAAGCTAATGAACCAAAGCATCAAGTTAAAGCTATTAGGCAATTTTGTTTTTATAATCGTCGTTCGAACTCGACCTTTGCGGTTTAAAGTTGGTTAGCAGATGATAGTAATTTTGTCCGCCGAATGAATTAAGTTTGTCGTTAAAATATATGTATAAACAGGATAATTTTTTTTGACTCAGAATCGGAAAATGTACAACTCTCTCCTAGAAACATAGGTCGACAAAAGTTTTTTGACTCTTCATCTTCGATCAACAATTACACCTACTCTTCATACAAATTGGACAGATCACGTGATCGATTTAGTATGGGAAGTTTAAAATTTTTTGTCGTATTTCGACCCATGTTTCTAGGAGTGTTCACTTATCGATTCTGAGTCAATTTTAAAAAGGACATTTTTCATTTTCGGCTAGGACATTGTACACTATTCGTACTAATAGTAAAAAATATAGTAAAGTCAAATAAAATATTAAAATTCTCATTGTCTTTCTGGATAAAGGGTACAAAAATAAACTTTAAAATAAAAATTCTTTGCCATCCATGGTCACACTGGCAACCATATTTAAATCACGTTCGGAAACTTTGATGTTTCTGTACGAAAAACGATGACATTGACGACTGATGATAATCTGTCAATGTGAACCTTTTTTTTAATGTTAGTATGACATTTTACCGCCATATTGAATCGGGGTTGCATAATTATTAAGACTAGATAATGCTTTTGTACCATCAAACGCGTTAGCTTATTGCGATATAATTAGTTTTCAGTTATTATATTTATCTTTTGCTTGCCTATGGTATAGTGTACAAAGTCCTAGCCGAGGCTCCATACAAAACTGAAAAATCTCCTTTGTGCACTAATAAAAAAATATCCTGTATACATAATTTAAAATGTATGTATTTCTGTACCCAGGTGTGCACAAACCACAACGAGACGTGGTCCTCAGACTGCGAGGTGTACCGCCAGCGCTGCCTGTGCCTGGACGGGTCGGAGCTGTGCCGCGGCGCGCAGTACCACCACGTGCAGATCGAGTACTACGGCACCTGCCGCCAGATGCCCGTACGTACACACGCACACCCGTACAGACGCGGCCCTCGGACTGCGAGGTGTACCGCCAGCGCTGCCTGTGCCTGGACGGGTCGGAGCTGTGCCGCGGCGCGCAGTACCACCACGTGCAGATCGAGTACTACGGCACCTGCCGCCAGATGCCCGTACGTACACACGCACACCCGTACAGACGCGGCACAAGGACTGCGAGGTGTACCACACCGTGTAGCAAACGGTCTCTGTAGAGATGGCGCAACGGTTTAGGCGATACTCGGAAAAACTATGATGAAGCGAGATAGCAATGAGAAAACGACGCGCGCGGGAGCGAGACCGATTTTGCAGATTAGGCAAAAAAAACACAAAACCACTTCGTATTAAAAAACTATAGAGATTTTTTAAAAATGCTTCTACACGATCCTATTAATATCATTGGTGTCCACTAATTAAACCAATTTCCAATAGTATATGTAACCCCATTTCAGAATAATCTTGATATTTCTTATTTTTTAGAGGTCTTTTCGAAAATAAAAAGTGCCAAGCCAAAATCTTAAAATCGTGTTTCTGAAACTATACGAATCTAGATATATGGAATAAAGAAATACATATCTTATTACCAGATTTGTAACAACCCTAACCGTCCTATAGTTTTATATCAAAAATTCCATACTTTTTCCGAGTAGCGCCTTAAAGGAAGACTAATGCTGTGTCTTCCTTCCGGGCTAGGGGATGTTAGCCCGGGGACAACTGTCCAAGGGTTCTATGTCGGAGTTCGTATATAATATGCGTACTTGGTGGATGAACTTCGTAAGCGCGAAGTAGGTTCTCCGTACTATTCGCCGGCGCCGTTAGTGGTTATGTGCGCGTCGTCTAGATGTCGCTACAGTCTCCATACAAAAGGCGATAACGTTTTCCACCCTCTAAACCTTAACATACAGCAATGAATTTTCGGTATGTTGTTGAAATGTATAAGAAATAGGGCTGTACGTTTTTTTTATTAGTCATTGTAGATTTTGAAAATATTAGAACTTTTATGTTTTGTATATAATCACTAAAGTGCAAATACTTATTTCAAAATCTATGATAAATATTTAAAAAAAACAACAGGTGAGTGTCGGCAGAAGCGAAAAGGACTTTTTCACGAAACAAAAAGGAATTTGACTAAAAAAATAATATAATTTGGACTGGATTTGAACCGAGGTCTTGTGGCTTTAATGCCGCCCGTTTTCTAACCTGAGCTATTGCCACTTTGGAAACGGTGGGCCTTCGTATTCTAATGACATTGTAACAGTTTTTCGATCAGGTCACGCGTCCGTCTTACGAATTTTCGACGGTCACGTGATCCTGACGCGAGTTTAACATTTTTTACCCATATCACAACAAGTTCACAACGTACAGCCCTAGTAAGAAGAAGAATAAGAATGCATTTCAACCTGATTTTAACAACATACCGAAAATTTATTGCTTTTTCTTTTTCATTATCATTTTTCATAATGCTAAGGTTTAGATGGTGCAAAGCGTTATCGCCGTTTGTACGAAGACCGTTTGCTACAAAATCCTCTTGATGTATCGGTACCCAGGCCCGTATTATAGAACGACACTCAAGTGGAGATCTCTTCTCAAGTACAGTTAGCAAGGGATGCATATATTCTGTTATATTCTTCTTCTGTTAAAGCTGATGAGTTTTTTTTCGCCTGTTTTTCTTGTCAGTTAAAGATGTCCATAACAGGTGGTAGGTAAAAAAATGTTGGACGATTCATAAGCATTAATTTTATTTAATCTATATGAATGAAAAAATTATCACTATGACTATGACTATTCGTTGCATGTATTGGCATCCCTTTCTATTCTTGAGAAGAGATCTCCACCTGAGTGTTGTTCTATAATACCGATCTCAATTTGTTTAAAACATAAACTTGTGTCACCCCTTAGGAGTGCACGGAGAGCGAGATGGCCGACTTCCCGCGGCGCATGCGCGACTGGCTGTTCAACATAATGCGCGACATGGCCGAGCGGCGCGAGCTCACACCGCACTACCTCACCATGGAGCGGGAGGCCGAGGCCAACCTCACGCGCCGCTGGGCCAACGCCGCCATCTGGAAGTGGTGCGACCTGGACGCGCACGACAACGACAGGCCAGTTGATAATAATAATGTTTGGGGCTCACACCGCACTACCTCACCATGGAGCGGGAGGCCGAGGCCAACCTCACGCGCCGCTGGGCCAACGCCGCCATCTGGAAGTGGTGCGACCTGGACGCGCACGACAACGACAGGCCAGTTGATAATAATAATGTTTGGGGCTCACACCGCACTACCTCACCATGGAGCGGGAGGCCGAGGCCAACCTCACGCGCCGCTGGGCCAACGCCGCCATCTGGAAGTGGTGCGACCTGGACGCGCACGACAACGACAGGCCAGTTGATAATAATAATGTTTGGGGCTCACACCGCACTACCTCACCATGGAGCGGGAGGCCGAGGCCAACCTCACGCGCCGCTGGGCCAACGCCGCCATCTGGAAGTGGTGCGACCTGGACGCGCACGACAACGACAGGCCAGTTGATAATAATAATGTTTGGGGCTCACACCGCACTACCTCACCATGGAGCGGGAGGCCGAGGCCAACCTCACGCGCCGCTGGGCCAACGCCGCCATCTGGAAGTGGTGCGACCTGGACGCGCACGACAACGACAGGCCAGTTGATAATAATAATGTTTGGGGCTCACACCGCACTACCTCACCATGGAGCGGGAGGCCGAGGCCAACCTCACGCGCCGCTGGGCCAACGCCGCCATCTGGAAGTGGTGCGACCTGGACGCGCACGACAACGACAGGCCAGTTGATAATAATAATGTTTGGGGCTCACACCGCACTACCTCACCATGGAGCGGGAGGCCGAGGCCAACCTCACGCGCCGCTGGGCCAACGCCGCCATCTGGAAGTGGTGCGACCTGGACGCGCACGACAACGACAGGCCAGTTGATAATAATAATGTTTGGGGCTCACACCGCACTACCTCACCATGGAGCGGGAGGCCGAGGCCAACCTCACGCGCCGCTGGGCCAACGCCGCCATCTGGAAGTGGTGCGACCTGGACGCGCACGACAACGACAGGCCAGTTGATAATAATAATGTTTGGGGCTCACACCGCACTACCTCACCATGGAGCGGGAGGCCGAGGCCAACCTCACGCGCCGCTGGGCCAACGCCGCCATCTGGAAGTGGTGCGACCTGGACGCGCACGACAACGACAGGCCAGTTGATAATAATAATGTTTGGGGCTCACACCGCACTACCTCACCATGGAGCGGGAGGCCGAGGCCAACCTCACGCGCCGCTGGGCCAACGCCGCCATCTGGAAGTGGTGCGACCTGGACGCGCACGACAACGACAGGCCAGTTGATAATAATAATGTTTGGGGCTCACACCGCACTACCTCACCATGGAGCGGGAGGCCGAGGCCAACCTCACGCGCCGCTGGGCCAACGCCGCCATCTGGAAGTGGTGCGACCTGGACGCGCACGACAACGACAGGCCAGTTGATAATAATAATGTTTGGAGCTCACACCGCACTACCTCACCATGGAGCGGGAGGCCGAGGCCAACCTCACGCGCCGCTGGGCCAACGCCGCCATCTGGAAGTGGTGCGACCTGGACGCGCACGACAACGACAGGCCAGTTGATAATAATAATGTTTGGGGCTCACACCGCACTACCTCACCATGGAGCGGGAGGCCGAGGCCAACCTCACGCGCCGCTGGGCCAACGCCGCCATCTGGAAGTGGTGCGACCAGTGGCCCGATTCTGCTAACGTTAAGTCATAATCGTGTCTCAGTCGTGTTTCAATTGTTGTGCTTTTTTACACGCTAGTTACAAGAAATGTGAACTTTTTTCACAATACTACTGATGGTCACACCACACACTACATCCACATCACATCATACTGTCATAATTCTTGTAACTAGTGTGTAAAAAAGCACAACAATTGAAACACGATTGAGACATGATTACGACTTAGCGTTAGCAGAATCGGGCCACTGGATGCGCACGACAACGACAGGCCAGTTCATAATAATAAGCTGTGCTAGACACACCACTGTACAAACTATGATCACGCACAATTGTGATGACCACATCTACTGTGTTCCACAGTTTATTGAAACGAAGGTTTCCCATGCAAAATTAAGTAAATTAAACTAATCCTACCTTACTAGAAAATAGTGTCCGTAATCCAGGGGGGCTGACGTTGTCTCGCCGGCGCGCGCGCGCCCTGGCAAAACGATCTCCACACAACCCCCGATGGGATACTCTTACAGCTAACACTCTTATACTACACAATGCCCTAATAGGCCGCTAAAACTTTCCCGGCGCTTTTCAAAGCGAACACACACGGGTTACAAGTCCGTACCCCGACCGGAGCCCTAGTAGGAGCAAAACGAAATCTCGGTCCCCAATATGGGTAGGTAATTTGCGCGGCACGTCGCTACAGAGACACACGAACTTGTCTCACGGCTGCTTACGGCCAACTGCCGATCCTACACCGGCCGGCCGAGCGCATTGTCTCGTGACCTTGACAATGACAACGCACCGCTCGCAGCGCGGCGCGAACATCCCCCCGTCCCGGACAGTAGCAAACTGTCCGCCAACTCAATCTAAGGGCAGGCGAGAGAGGGTAGCGATCGCTCGCTTCAAAACAGAGTCCCCCACCAGGACCTCGGCAAACCTGGGCACACCATCCGACCCCGGATGAAGCTGAACAATGCGTCCTAAACGCCAGCGGAGGGGCGGCAGGTTTGGATCCTTTACCAACACGAGGTCTCCGGTCTTGGGTGGGGTCGTCCTATCCGACCACTTAACGCGTTGCTGCAAAATGTGCAAATACTCCAGATGCCAACGGCGCCAAAAACTCTGCGTAAGCTGCTGGAGCAATTCAAATCGCGAGAGCCGTCCGGAGGGCACTTCGGAATAAGGATATTCCGGCAAGGCGTTAAGCGGTCTGCCAATCAAAAAATGGCCCGGCGTAAGGGCCTCTAAATCATTCGCGTCCGAAGACAACGGACATAACGGACGCGAGTTGAGGACCGCCTCAACCTTACAAAATACGGTCGCGAGTTCCTCAAACGTGAGGACCGTCTCCCCAATAACGCGACGAAGGTGAGTTTTAGCGGCCTTTACAGTTGCTTCGAAAATCCCTCCCCAGTGGGGGCAGGATGGCGGGGAGTACTGCCATCGTACCCCTCTGCGAGAGAGTGTGGATCCGATCTCAAAATTATTCCTATCCAAAAATTCACAAACTTCCTTTAAATACCTATCGGTGCCCTTGAAATTGGTTCCACAATCGGACCTTATTAACGACGGCATTCCGCGGCGAGACACAAAACGATTCAACGTGGCTACAAAGGCTTCTGTGGTGAGGGCACTAACCACCTCCAGGTGGACCGCTTTAGTGGCCAAACAAACAAATACACACAAGTAAGCCTTTTCCGTTCTAGCATTACGAAGCCGCGATGTCTTAACGGTAAATGGCCCCGCAAAATCCGTTCCAACTCCTGAGAAGGGCATCGATTCGTTCACCCGATCGGCAGGCAAATCACCCATCTGGGGCTGCATCGTATCGGCGCGCAAACGATAACACGGGAGACAACGAAAAATAACGGATCGGATTATTCTCCGCGCTGACAAAATCCAGAACTCTCGTTGGAGGAGCGCGGTCAAAGCATTACAACCGGCATGAGCATTCTTTACATGTCGGTCTGTAATCAACAGTCTAACTAACGGTCCATCCTTGGGGAGCAACAAAGGGTGGCGTGATCCGTACGGCAGGTTGGCATGTCTGAGCCTACCTCCGACACGCAGCAATCCGGTACTGTCCAAGAAAGGATTCAACCGCACCAAGGGTCCCTTCAACTTGGGCTTACTTGAGCGCAGTGCTTTCAGCTCCGGGTCAAACTCTCGCTGTTGCGTCACTCGCAACCAATGCAACAGAGCGTCTTGCCGCTCTTGTGGGGCGAGGACCGGAGACAACGATTTCTCCTGAGGCTGGCGACAATTTCGCACAAAGCGCCTTATCCAAGCAGTCACGCCGAGCAACTTATCAAGAGAACTGTAGCGGTCTAACAAAAACTCCATCTGCGGAGCCGCCACCGTCTCCACGGCGTGAACACGCATGCCTAGGTCTGGGACTCTGGCCACAGCCGGGGTGGCAGGCCATGAGCGCTCAGGCCGTAACAACCATGATGGACTCCACCATAGGTGGTGGTCCACTAACTCAGGCGCCTCGCAGCCGCGGGAGGCACAATCTGCGGGGTTCAATTCGCCCGGTACGTGGCGCCAAATCAACGGGGCCTTTGAAGTCTGAATTTGTGAGACCCGGTTGGCCACAAAAACCTCAAGGGTGTGGACTGAACTCTTCAGCCAACAAAGGACGACCTGGCTGTCAGACCACGCAAATATCGACTCCAAGTCGACACCGTTTCCCAAGGTGTCGGCAACATGATTGAGTAGCCGTACTAAGAGAGTGGCGCCGGACAACTCCAACTTCGGAATGGTTAGCCTAGTCCGAAGGGGGGCGACCTTACTCTTGGCCGTAACTAAGTGTACGGCGACAACGCCTGCTGCATCCACCGTTCGGATGTAAACGGCTGCCGCATATCCGCTTTCGGACGCGTCACAAAAGCCGTGCAGGGAGGCTTTAAACTTTCCCGAAGGCAGCATTTGCCTCGGTATACAAACCCGATTGACGTCGGGTAGGGATGACACGAACCTCACCCACTCTCGTAGGAGGCTACCAGAGAGGGGCTCATCCCATGACAATTCCGCAGCCCAGAGCTCCTGTAGGAAGCACTTCATCGAAAACACTACAGGGCTGAGCCAACCGTTCGGATCAAAGGTACGGGCTACAGTAGACAGCACCGTGCGTTTAGTCCAGACCTTTGGGTCTGGCAGTTCCAATCTATATGTGAACAAATCCGGGACTGGTCGATACTGGACTCCCAAAACAGACAGCATGTCTGGAGTCTCCGGATTTTCAAAGAGGAGCGGCTCTTGCTGGTGGTCCTTAGGCAAATCTGCCAATAGGTCCGGTGAGTTAGACAGCCACTTCCGCAACTCATAGCCACCAGCCCTCAAGAGCGCAATCAGCTCATCACGTAAGACGAGAGCCTCATCTAAGCTCGAGGCCCCCGTGCAGATATCGTCGACAAATAAGGCCCCCCCCTCAATAAGAGCAGATGCCCGGGGATAGCGTAGCCGTTCGCGCTCTGCGAGCTCCAAAAGCGAACGGATCGCCACAAAGGGGCTCGACCGCAAACCATAAGTGTTGGTGTTCAGCTCGTAAGCCAACATCGGATCGTGGGGATCCTCACGCCAAAGGATGAGCTGGTATCGTCTATCCTCCGGGTGAATCACGGTCTGTCTGAACATCATGCGGATATCGGCCACAAAGACGACAGCGTGCCGGCGGAAGTTGGTCAAAACATCACAGACATCGTGATGCAACTTCGGCCCCGCATGCAGACACTGATTCAACGACACTCCGGTTGACGTGGGCGCTGAACCATCAAAGACCACGCGGATCTTCCCATTGGAAGTCTTCAAAACAGCGTGGTGTGGCAGGAAGTAATGTTCCACATTACGCCAGTCCAACTGCGAGATGGACATGTGCCCAAGGTCCAAATACTCCCGCATGAAGTCTATATACTTCTCCTTGAATGCGGGATCCCTGGCCATCCTACGCTCCATGGACAACAATCTCTTCTCGGCCATCGGTCGGGAGCTCCCTAAAGGAGGGCGAGCCGCCAAGAAGGGCAAGCGGGTAATCAAGCGACCCGAGAGGAGGCGCCCAGTGTTGTTCTGGTAGAACAATTCGCACTCCTCCGCTAACGGATCCAACCGCTTGGCAGTGGGAGGTTCCTCCACCTCCCAAAACTTTTGGAGAACGTCGGACAAAGTAGAACCGACAATGGTCTGGCGGTCCACCGACGGGGTCTCTGGTGTCTGTGGTACCTTTCCCATCACCACATGACCCAGCGACGAGGACAAGGCGACAAGATCGGCTGTCTGCAAAACTCGCTTGCTTCCACACAGTACACGACCGAGGACATCCGCACCAATCAACAAGTGTATTGGGCCCGGTCGGTGGAAGGAAGGATCAGCCAAAGCCAGTCCAGACGTCAGCTCAATCGTGGATGGCGGCACTCGCACTTGCGGGAGTGGTCCAACCACCTTATCAAAGACTATCGCCGAAGCACCGATCTTCGGCCTTGGCGCGAAGTGGGGGGAGAAGGAGAACTCAACTCGACCAATCGGATCAGGGATCCGCGAGTCTCCCACCCCCCGTACCGCTTCGTGATGCGGCACAAGCAAAAGACCCAGCTGTCGGACAAGCCACCTGGACATTATGCACCCCTGGGCACCTGAGTCCAAAAGGGCACGCACCGTGACAACATTGCCCTTAGGTCCCCAAACATTCACGGAGGCTGTTGGCAACAGCACAAGCTCCGGAGGGGTGGTTGGGTCCGACAGGGGCGCCATTAAAAATTTTGGGGGGGTACTTGTCCCCCTCGCGCCTGAGTCGGCGCGCCAAATGTGGGACGCTCGTACCGGGCGAGCGGGTCCCAATCGGGTACATACTGGCCCCGACCAACAGCACTCCTAGGTGCAGGGTAATACCCGTGTGGGGCGTGCCTCGGTACATAGTACCCCAATCGAGGCCTCTCCATTAGGGGGGGGGAGTAGCAAATAGGGCCCGTGCCCATCGCCACCGTGGCGTACTCTTGTGGTACCCCCCTACCCCCGCCCGTGGCGGGGGCGTCTCTCCTATAGTTCCCCCTCTCCGGGGGGGACTGAACGGGGGGGCTAAGCCCCGCCGAATCTCTAGGGGACCGGTTCCGGGCTGCCGGGCCCCCGCCCGTGCGCGAGGAATTCGAACCCCGGTCGCTCCCGGCGTCCTTGCGGTCCAAACAAAGGAGGGGGTGATGCCTCCCTCCGCAAAGACGACAATCCTCGGTCTGGGGACACGCCGACTGCATGTGTCCCCCCAAACACCTATAGCACCATTGGCGCTGTCTAGCAACGGCCCTCCGTCCCTCTGGGCGGAGGCCTCTAAATTTGGCACATTCGTGCACCATGTGCCTATCTCCCCTGCAATACCTGCACCGCTCACTCGGTGCGGGGGGAGGGGACTGCTGGAAGGCAGCATAGCGATTGGTCGGGCGACGGGGCTGTTCCCTCGCCGCCACCATACGACCAACACCTGGAACCGGGGCAGGCTCCAGGTGGTCCGTCACCCTACATTCGTCCTCCAAAAAACGAAGGAGGTCCGCGAAGGGCGGGAGATACGAGGCGCTGTCGCCTCCGTACCTCTGCTCGAAACGCCCCTTCATTTCAGCGGGCAATTTGGCGAGGACTATGTGCAGCAGTACAAAGGACCACTGATCCACCGGCAGGTCCAATCGCCTTAGGGAGTTGACCGCTGACAGTAGCGGGTTCAGCAACTCCCTCCGTAACAGGTGTACCCGCGTGATTCGCGGGAGGGCCAAAATCGTGGCCACGTGGGTGTCCGCCAGTAACCGGACATTCTGGTACCTGCTAACCAGAAGCTGGCGAGCCACCTGGTAGTTGTCGTCACTGATGAGCAGGTGCTGGACTACCGCGCTGGCCTCTCCTCGCAGGGAGGAGCGCAAATAGGCCAACTTCTCACTAGGGGATAAGTCCCGTCGTGAATCCACCAAACTGTCAAACAAATTAATGTAGCCCATCCAGGCTGACAGATCCCCATTAAAAGTGGGAATCTCCAAAGTAGGCAATCGGCCTAGCAACGCCGTCGGGGTAGGTTTGACCTCCCCGCTCAAAACCGGCTCCCCCTTCCGAACAGCCAGGGCCCTCTCAGCCGCCTCCGTGAGCTGGTCAGCCAGCTCATAGGCCTGGGCTACATCCTGCTCCAGCTGTTCCGACACGGCATCATCAGCTGGGGGGTTCTCCAAATAATGCGCGCGACACTCCATGGCGTGGCGCTCCAGGTCTTGCAGCCGAGCTGCCAGCCCGCCATACCGAGCTAGCAACGCGCCTACCCGGTCGGCTCGGTCTATTAATGTGACCGCACAAGCAAGCCAACGCAAAACTCCTTGGATGCCGGCCCTGGATACGGCGAGCGGATTCGTAGGAGCCATTTATAATCCGTTTTATAAACAAAGCAAACAAAGAAATATAAAAGTGGTAAACATCAACAAAAAAACAATAGAAATAGGTCGCGTCACGATAATATAAAACACAAGTAATCTGTGCCGGCCGGCGCCTGGTCAATATTGGCCGCCCCGGGTTTGAGTGAACGTTGACAGCTATATGCGTGGTCAGAATTGGCCCCAACGGGGTTCAAGGGTTAAAATTCGGACGACATACACGGACCCTACTAGTTTCATAAATTATTAACAACTTACCAATTTCAAGGGCTAACAATATAACGGTATAAACAAAACGTATAGGATTAACGGTATGGCATACCTCGCAAATCAACTACTAAACCGTTATCAACAAACGAAAACAAAACTATTTTTAATAATAATACTCGTAATTTAATACTACTAATAATTAAAACTAGTTCCACTTTTTTAACTAGGCAAGCGGACTCGGAACAAACACTAGTATGTGGTACTAATAAACAACACTTTCGAACGAAACTATTCGTCAAATAAATCCCGACAAACAAAAAAAAATATACACATCTAGGCGAGTAATCTCGTATCAAATCACTAGTATGTGATACTAATAAACACACTTTCGAACGAACTATTCGTCAAATAAATCCGGACACACAAAAAAAAAATATACACATCTAGGCGAGTAAACTCGTATCAAAACACTAGTATGTGACAACAATTATATAAGTGTCTATCTATTATCGGATCCACCAAGTGAGAAACATTCGCTTCGAGAATTTACTAGAACAATTTCTTAGTACTTCAAATCGTCTCGGGATCTTCAAATACCCTCGAGATTTCAACAAAAAAAAATAATTTTTAGGTACTCTTTTTAGGTACGCTTTTTATTTTTACTATGAAATTTTATGTAGTTAATTTTAATATGAAAATTAATTATATCAACTAAGCTCTGCTACCAAAAATATGATCACGCACAATTGTGATGACCACATCTACTGTGTTCCACAGTTTATTGAAACGAAGGTTTCCCATGCAAAATTAAGTAAATTAAACTAATCCTACCTTACTAGAAAATAGTGTCCGTAATCCAGGGGGGCTGACGTTGTCTCGCCGGCGCGCGCGCGCCCTGGCAAAACGATCTCCACACAACCCCCGATGGGATACTCTTACAGCTAACACTCTTATACTACACAATGCCCTAATAGGCCGCTAAAACTTTCCCGGCGCTTTTCAAAGCGAACACACACGGGTTACAAGTCCGTACCCCGACCGGAGCCCTAGTAGGAGCAAAACGAAATCTCGGTCCCCAATATGGGTAGGTAATTTGCGCGGCACGTCGCTACAGAGACACACGAACTTGTCTCACGGCTGCTTACGGCCAACTGCCGATCCTACACCGGCCGGCCGAGCGCATTGTCTCGTGACCTTGACAATGACAACGCACCGCTCGCAGCGCGGCGCGAACAAACTATATTGGGATAGAACAATAATAACCGACAAGACTTTGCACTACAATAAAACACAATACTTCTCATAGACGTAGCGATCCCGAATACTCATAACCTCACTAACACATATTCAGAAAAAAATGCTAAATGCACTGGACTTATCAATAGAGTTAAAAACTCAATGGAAGGTAAACTCCGTAAAAACCATCCCAATATCCAGTATTATTACTAAAACAGACGGCTATCAACTGCTAGTGTGTGGCCTCAAAGCCGGTTTTCGACTATTGCCGATAGGCAATGACCGGTCTAGTGTGTAGCCGATGGAGGTCTCGTACCTCAGACGGCTGATCCGCAGACTTATTACCAAAACAAGCAACCAGTTACTAATTGTACAATTGCAACGCGACTGCTACTAGTTGCGGTTGGTTTGCAATCGGTACAGTACCTTTCATGCAATTTTAGTTCACAAATCGCTCGCTTGTGGCGCTATCGTAGCGATCTACGTTCCGTAATACGAATATTATGTGTTTTGGGAGCGAGCGATTAATTGTTAATTGTCGCGATTGCAACTGTCACTTTAAGATTGGTAATAAGCCTGCCGGTCTAGGCCGACAGGCGACCTGGGGGCCAAGTCTGCTAACGTTAAGTCACAATCGTGTTTCAAATTGTAGTTCAGTTGTAGTGCTTTTTTACACACTTGTTACAAGAAATGTGTACTTTTTTCACAATACTACTGATGGTCACACCACACACTACATTCACATCACATCATACTGTCATAATTCTTGTAACTACTGTTTTAAAGAGCACTACAACTGAACTACAATTGAAACACGATTGAGACACGATTGTGACTTAATGTTAGCAGACTTGGCCCCCTGGCCGTCTGTGGGTTCCATTGGTAACATTACAGTTGTTGTGATGCAGGTTCGTGTCCCGGCACGAGTTGTTCCCGATCCGCGCGCCGCTGATGGCGCTGGAGCACTGCATCGCGCCGTTCCTGGACCGCTGCGACGCCGACGACGACCACCGCGTCACGCTCGCCGAGTGGGGCAAGTGCCTGCAGCTGGACGAGGTAACACACACAATGCACTGCATACATACACACTCACTCGTGATGCGCCGCTGATGGCGCTGGAGCACTGCATCGCGCCGTTCCTGGACCGCTGCGACGCCGACGACGACCACCGCGTCACGCTCGCCGAGTGGGGCAAGTGCCTGCAGCTGGACGAGGTAACACACACAATGCACTGCATACATACACACTCACTCGTGATGCGCCGCTGATGGCGCTGGAGCACTGCATCGCGCCGTTCCTGGACCGCTGCGACGCCGACGACGACCACCGCGTCACGCTCGCCGAGTGGGGCAAGTGCCTGCAGCTCGACGAGGCAACACCACAGATTACTAAATAGTTACTAAGTAACAGATACTGCACTCCGCTAAGCCATTTAAATAAATAGCAACTCTAACTATAACGCAATAAAGTGGAATTCAGCTTGTACGGCGCAAATTACGAACGGCCACTCGTTGCATCGCTTTTTATTGCAAATATTCTATACCGCCGGCGTTGTCGCCGCGTTTTCGAGCAGACACGGGGAGTGAAATAGGCCTGACAATACTCAAAACATATGTTTACAACATCATTCCCCAATTCCCAAACTAGGACGTATCCTGTATCCTAGGGAGCTGGTGTATGCACCAGCTCCAATTAGACATTTTTATTTAAAATTTCGCAATAGCATGCCTGGTCTAACATGTGCATATATATGATTTGGTTATATTGATGAAAGTAAGTGTGAGTGAGAGTGTGTGTGTGTGTAATGTATTTTTGCTGTAATATTTTATCATTATGATTATTATTAAAAGGAAAACCGAAGTCATAGTCCAAGCAGTAAGGACGTGAAAAACGCCTAATAATTGCCATTTCTAAGGGGTGTATAGTGTAGTGATTTATTACTTTGTTTCAAATAATTGAGTACACGTTCTCTTGTGTTCCAGTACGAGCTCGAAGACCGCTGCGACGAGTTTACGGACGACGTGGCCCCGGCCATGTAGCGCCCCCACACCACTCCACCACTAGGGAGATCACTGCCATGACACGTCTTAATACCCCTAGACTTAAAAACGTTTTGCTAACTTCGATCAACAATTCGATCACAACAGCTTTCATCTAGTACTATTGTTGATCGAAGTTTGCTAAGCAATCTTTAAATAACTCATAATGTACCTAACCAAAGTACTCTAAATTAGTTTAAAGATTAGCAACTGAATGTGGTCTACGTGGAAATATGTACTAAAAACTTAATTGTAAATATACTGTGATGATGATTCTACCAAATGAAGTACTTTACATTTATCAATGTTATTTTTAGAAATAAATTTTCAATTTCGAATAAAAGTAGTTTTTATTTGTAAGTATTGAATAAACTCCTAGGTACTTACTATTTCATAGTGTGAACACAAGATCCTGCGTCTCGAAATAAAGTCACGTCGTATTTAGGTATATTTGGAAATATTTGGGTCAATGCCTCTCCCGCCTATGAAGCCCTATTCACACTATTATTATTATTCTTACTATATTTCTCGAATAAAGTAAAATAATCGAGTACTTAAAGCTTAATCTAAAAAAAAAATATCTTGTTTACAATGCGCAACTTTGCAGCATACAGTGATCCACGTGCGCTCTGCACTACTATGTAGAGATGCTTACGTGCAATTTCTATCCTGCATTCCCAATGTCCCCATTGTGGGGCAAAAATCATAGGGGGACAACGGGAATACAGGTTTTCTACATTTCTAATACAGCGTGTGTTTTCTATACACACTGACATATTTCAGAACTTTATAAAATTGTATTGACGTACAATCACATCACATAACGTTAGTTAACCGCTGTTTAATAACGTGTCCTAATTTTAAAAGTTTTTAACTTTTTACTATTAATTAACATGCACAATTAATGAAAGCTATCTACCCTCCAAAAATGGTGTATCTTCCTTCAACCTAAATGGAAATTCCTTTACAAACTGATACACCTTGTAGCACCCTGTATAACGGGAATTTTCCAAAACCCTCTCTTAGTGCTAACCTACACCATGAAAGGTATCCACCCCCCAAAAATGGTGTCTCTACCGTCAGCCCTATACAAATCCCCATACAAAGTGGAACAGCCTATAGCACCTTGTATAACGGGAATTTTCCAAAATCCTTTCTTAGTGCTCACCTACACCATGAAATGTACCTATCTACCCTCCAAAAAAGGTGTCTCTACCTTCAGCCCTATACAAATCCCCATACAAACTGGAACATCCTTTAGCACCCTGTATAACAGGAATTTTCCAAACCCTTTCTTAATGCTCAGCTCACCTACACCATGAAAGGTATCTACCCACCAAAAATGGTGTCTCTGTCGCAGCCAACTGGTTAAATCCGCCATTCAATCAAACGCCTAGGCCGATCATTTTTTCCGTAACCTATTTTATCTTCCCATTAGGTTGACGGAGTCACAAAAAAAACCACTTAATTTAATTTAAGATCGCCTTAAATTTCTAACCTATCACGGTGTTCTACAGCAATTCTACAGGACTTCCGAGGGGTACATCCTGCCATACTTAACCATCCGCCGGATTCAACCACCCGCCTGCGACATCTCTATCTTCAACCCTATACAAATTCTCATACAAACTTGAACAACCTGTAGCATCCTGTATAACGGGATTTTTCTAAAATCCTTTCTTATGCTGCGGCCACACTATGGGGATATCCCAATAGACATCGGGATATGCCAAATTCCAACACAGTGTGGCCACGTCATCGCGATAATTCAAGCGATAATTTAACTACTCGCCATATGCCGGGGATTATCGCGAGAATTCTGGCAACAGAGCGGCCACACTACGCCATGTCATTACTACAGTTGCAAAACTTCTGAAGTAGGTATTCGGAATAATTACGTAATACTTCTCATAAAGTTTCTTTCCATCAGAATTTTTCAAAATAAATTCGTTTGAAAATATTGGCATTTTTTTATCTTAGGTCAATCTTGCTAGAAAATATCGTGCCCGAGTCCGGCGGGCGACGACGACGACGGATGAACAAACAACTCGTGCGCGGCGCGCGGCGCCCGCCGCAGAACAAATTCTAGTGGCGCATGGCTGGCGGCGCGCGCGGCGCGCAGGGCGGGCGGGCGAGATTAGCGGGGCGGGGAGTGGGAGGCGATGCCCCCCGGGGAATTATTCGACCGCTCCCCTTCCCCGCAGAGAAGGATTCATAATGTTTCGCAATAATTCGCGGTCTAAGAAAATATTTCAATTTCGATAAAAATAAACGTGAGCGTTGTTTTTAAAAACGAAGTGCTTACCTATTTGCTCAGTGATGGATTGATGGTGAATTGGTTGTTATTATTATTGTAGCGTAATTAGCGTAAGTAAAATTTGAATGTTTATTTTATTCCTTACCTATGTAAGGCGACATTAACAACAAAAGTAGGTAGGTACCTACTTACAGCAAAACACTAATTTTTATAGGTACTAGCGACCCAGCCCGGCTTCGTTTGAACAATTTGTGGGTGCTTCGAATTTGTGATAACTTCTAAAGTGTTCATTTAAATGAAATACGGTAAAGGATAATTTTGATCTACCTCAATGATATCGTTTTACCTACATTAAATGGCCAAGGTAACTTATATAGGTACTTATTTGGATAAGGATTAATACTGATTAGGAGACATTAGCTTTGCAAATAAAGTAATATTTTTAAATAACTTAATAAATATAAAAATTACTGTGAGTCAACCTATAGAAATAAGGCGACTTCGGGTCTTTTTTGTAGGCCTCTATGATATACAATGCCGTAGTAAATTATTTTGATGTAGGTAGGTATCTCATACGGTTAAGGGTGGTATTCCACTTATCAAAGATCTTTGTCCAAGAAATTGGACGTCGAATGTATGAAATTGGACGTCAAAGTCGTCCAATATGCGTCCAATTTCTTGAATCCAATGCATACTGGACTCCAGTATCCAGGATCCAATGCATACTGGACTCCAGTATGCATTGGATCCAAGAAATTGGACGCATATTGGACGACTATAAGGCTCCAAAGTGTTCGCGAGAGATCTGTCTATCGGGCAAAGTCAATTGACGAGGCTGAAAACTGAGGAAGGTAGCATCGTTTCGTCAACACCTGAAATCCTGAGGGAGATTGAGAGTTTCTATGGACAGCTGTATTCCACGCAAACACCTGTTGAAAGCAAGGCTAAAGACCCTAGAGCCAAGCTTACCCGACACTATACAGAAGATATCCCGGACGTCAGCCTGTACGAGATTAGAATGGCTCTCAAGCAGCTTAAAAACAACAAGGCGGCGGGCGATGACGGAATCACAACAGAGCTTCTGAGAGCGGGCGGTAAGCCGATACTTAAAGTCCTCCAGAAGCTTTTCAATTCAGTCATCCTTGAGGGCAAAACGCCAAAGGCATGGGGCAGAAGCGATGTGATGCGGTTTTTCAAGAAGGGTGATAAAACTCTCTTGAAGAACTATAGACCCATCTCGCTTCTGAGCCATATCTATAAGTTGTTTTCGAGAGTCATTACGAATCGTCTCGCTCGCAGGTTCGACGATTTCCAACCTCCCGAACAAGCCGGGTTCCGAAAAGGCTACAGTACCATAGACCACATTCATACGCTGCGGCAAGTTATACAGAAGACCGAAGAGTATAACTTGCCACTTTGCTTGGCGTTCGTGGACTATGAGAAAGCCTTTGATTCGATTGAGACTTGGGCGGTGCTGCAGTCTCTCCAGAGGTGCCAAATAGACTACAGGTACATCGAGGTGCTGAGGTACTTATACCAAAACGCCACCATGTCGGTCCGATTACAGAACCAAAGCTCTAATCCTATCCAACTACAGCGAGGTGTGAGACAGGGAGATGTCATCTCTCCCAAACTGTTCACAGCTGCGTTGGAGGATATTTTTAAGCTGCTGGATTGGAAAGGATGCGGCATCAACATTAATGGCGAGTACCTAACACACCTACGGTTTGCCGATGATGTAGTTCTTATGGCTGAGACCTTGGAAGACCTGAACACAATGCTCGAAGATCTCGGTAATGCTTCGCAAAGAGTGGGTCTTAAGATGAACATGGACAAGACGAAAATCATGTTCAATGCCCATGTTGCACCCGCTCCAGTTAATGTTGGGAACATTACACTCGAAGTTGTTGACCACTATGTCTACCTGGGACAGACAATCCAATTAGGTAAGTCCAACTTTGAGAAAGAGATCTCTCGTCGAATCCAGCTCGGATGGGCAGCGTTTGGGAAGCTCCGGCATATATTCGCGTCCGAAATACCTCAATGTCTCAAGACAAAAGTCTTTGACCAGTGTGTGTTGCCAGTAATCACCTATGGAAGTGAGACGTGGTCTTTTACTATGGGTCTCATAAGAAGGCTCAAAGTCACCCAGCGAGCAATGGAGAGAGCGATGCTTGGTATTTCCCTGCTCGATCGAATCAGAAATGATGAGATCCGCAGGAGAACTAAAACGACCGACATCGCTCGAAGGATTGCATCATTGAAGTGGCAGTGGGCGGGACACATAGCGCGGAGAACCGATGGCCGTTGGGGCGGAAAGGTTCTCGAATGGCGACCGCGTGCCGGACGACGTTCCGTGGGCAGGCCCCCTACAAGGTGGACCGACGATCTGGTCAAGGTCGCGGGAAGCCGCTGGATGCGGGCAGCGCAGGACCGATCGTTGTGGAGATCCTTGGGGGAGGCCTATGCCCAGCAGTGGGCGTCGTTCGGCTGACATGATGATATAAATACGTAATTAGAATGTTTTCTATGTAGGTATTTATTTATAAACCTTCGAGAATAAATTTTCTAAATAACAGTGACAGCTGCATCGAAATCCGATGCGTGGTTTAAAAGAAGAAAGGTTAGAAACAGACAGACAGAGGCGGAGAGTGACTTTATTTTATACTATGTACCTACCTACTTACCTACCTAGTGATAGTGAAGTGATGACCTAAGCCTCGGCACGGCACTTGTATTGCTAGGTACGACCACTTATATTGTGGTTCGACGGCTATGCCGATGACGGCTATACTCCGTGACTCCGTGCCGAGTTTTGTACCTACCTAGCAGTGGCAAAACGAAAGGGTACATACTACAAGCCGATTCTAATCGGCTTACCTTATTATAGTTTAAAACCTTTTATCATAGTTTAAAAATATGTTTTCATCCGTTTCAAGCAATTCAAAAACATTAAAAATTCGCTAAAATAATAGGTACTTAGGTAGGGTATATGTGCCTACTTAAGTACCTACTTCTACACTTAAAACTTCCACAGACATTTTATTTAAGAGGTACCTAGATAGTAAGATATCCATCCATACTTCTTTTACTATGATTGACTATTTTTCTTGCTTATGTAGGTATTTAAAAATAAGTGTCAAAACTGCTTTCTACTGCTTTTTTACCGATTGCTGCTTTTTTATCGTTACCCACTCCCGTATTTTTCGACGATCGAAATATTCCGAATGTTTCGTAATACTTCGGAATATTTCGTAAGTATTCCACGGGAAAGATTCGGAATTATTCCCGACTGCAACTGTAGTCATTACGCACCCGGAGCGCAAGCCGCACGGACGCATTATATGAGATGGAGTGGACGAACGAAAAATTTATTACGTTTTGAAAAATTAAAAACGGCATAAATTGTATGGGAGCCCCCCATCATGCTGCGGCCACACTATGGGGATATGCCGATGTTCAACTTCGCTTGAATTATGGCGAGAATTATCGCGAAAAACTTCGCGAAGTTTATCGCGAAAAACTTCGCGAAGTCTATCGCTTGAATTATTGCGAAGTTCAGTGGCCACACCCACACGGCATCGACGTCAAACTTATTGCCATTTGCCGATGTGTTTGCCGATAATATGGATGCTCAGGCCGCAGCACTTTATTTCATAGCTGTTAATTTTTATTAATAAGTATGTTTTTTTTATTACTTTAATGACTTTGTATAATTATTTAAATGATGTCTATAGTCCTACTTCCTACTTAATATTATAAATGTAAATATTCACAAAGTATTTCGTTGTTTATTTACTTTTAAAAATAAATAATTATTAAAACTAGCTTTCCACCCGCAGCTTCGCTCGCGTGGAATACATGATGTTATCCCGTGGGAATGTGATATATTTCCGGGATAAAAAGTAGCCTATGTTACTCTCCAGGTTATTATAGTATGTGTCCCAAATTCAAGCTAAATTCGTTCAGCCGTTTTGGCGTGATTGAGTAACAAACATCCAAACATCTAAAACATCATAACATCTAAACTTTCACATTTATAATTATAGTAGGATAAAATAAGTATTTATGATGGGGGGCTCCCATACAATTTATGCCGTTTTTAATTTTTCAAAACGTAATAAATTTTCCGTTCGTCCACTCAATCTCATATAATGCGTCCGTGCGGCTTGCGCTCCGGGTGCCGCGGGTGCGTAATGACCACGTAATGACATCACAAATTATATAGACTAAATGACATGGCGTAGTGTGGCCGCTCTTTCGCCAGAATTCTCGCGATAATCCCCGGCATATGGCGAGGTGAATGCCGTAGTAAAATTCGCGATGACGTGGCCACACTGTGTTGGAATTTGGCATATCCCGATGTCTATTGGGATATCCCCATAGTGTGGCCACAGCATTAAAAATGGTATCTCTACCTTCTGCCGTTAGGGCTCTACGCCTATGCCAACAATGAATGAATCAGTCAATCAATTTAGAGTTTTATATGTATGTATAGATATATATGTATGTGTAGGTAGACAAAACATAGTGTATGCCCGATTATTTTTAGTGCGCTAACGCGACACGAATCCTTGCCCGCTTGGAGCCCCAGCATTATGAGCATTATCCTACTAATATTATAAATGTGAAAGTTTAGATGTTTGGATGTTTGGATGTTTGGATGTTTAGATGTTTGGATGTTTGTTACTCAATCACGCCAAAACGGCTGAACGGATTTGGCTAAAACTTGGAACACAGGTACTTTGCAGCCTGGAGAGGAACATAGGCTACTTTTTATCCCGGAAAAATATCACATTCCTGCGGGATAACGTCGTGTAGTCCACGCGGGCGAAGCCGCGGGCGGAAAGCTAGTATTACATAAGTATAGTTTTTGTTTTGGCTTCGTGAGACAATATATATTAATGATGAGTTTAGATAGATTCAGACAATAAGATTTTCCACATTTCACCGCTGTCCTACTGTCCTCTTATATATTCATAATATGCAAGATGGACTTAGACTTTCTCATTAACGATAACAAAACAAATGCATTTACAATAAAACGAAAATCGTACAAACAAGGAAGAAAAAGGATGATGCCAAAAATACTGGACTCACCTCAATAAATCTAAAGATTAAATAGTACATCTTTGGCACAAATTTTAATATAATCTTTGGTCCCATCTCCCATCCAGTACTATTTCTGAACGAACTGATTACAAAATAAACTAGTTCATTATATCACCACCGGCTTGGCAGCACAATCGTAGCCCGCCATTTTGAAGTATTGTGATTGGATAACACACGCCCAGCCGCGTTTTACGACATTTCCGTTAGCGTTCGGTTGGCCAACTTTTGTGAATCGCGACGGCAGCGCCTCGCCTGTCTTTTTGTGTCGGCTTGGCGCCTTCCTGTGTTGGTTGGTTTGGTTAGTTCAGTGTTCAGTGATTGTGTTACACGTTTCAAAATGGTGAGTTTTGCAAGATTTCGTGATAAACAGTGTATTTTGATGTGATGTTTTTGTGTATTTCGGTGCATAATAGTGTGATAGACCACCTGCCAAAGTTTCAAAGTCGTACGGCGAAAATTAATGTTTTTTTCGTGAATTTTAGGCTGGTGGTAAAGCAGGCAAAGACTCTGGCAAAGCTAAGGCTAAAGCAGTATCGAGATCGGCTCGGGCTGGACTTCAGGTAAAAGAAATAGTTATTTTTATTTATTTTATGAATTTTAAGAGTGGTTAACTTCATCATCATATATATTTAGAGCATTTCACAAAATTGAATAATACGCATGACCTATCCACTATGGCGGCGGCCAACTTTGTCTCGGGAAGTAGGCAATCAATATTTTCGTATTGATAATGAGAGATTATATGTTTTTAGTTCCCCGTTGGAAGAATTCACAGACACTTGAAAAACAGAACGACAAGTCATGGACGAGTTGGAGCCACAGCAGCTGTTTATTCGGCAGCTATTTTGGAATACCTTACCGCCGAGGTAAGCTACGCGACGCCCTGTCAAATATGGCGGCTAGATGCTTCTTTGTCGTAATTAAATGGAAATTAGTCCTATTTTCTATATTAGATTGCGTCACCTTCTTGATGCTTTTGTAAAGTACATTTTCTTGATAATTTTGACGTTAAAGTGCAGTGTTTCTATTTTGATTTACACTTGTTATTTCTTGGTACTAATTTGGCGGGAAAATTCTGACGCAAAAGGGCGTTTGTTGGTGTAATTAATTTAGAATGAATTTACAATTTACATCATTAGTTGAATCTTCGCTCTTTACAAAAAGTTCATAGAAACCTAAATATAATAATAGGCAGTATAATTAAATAAGTACTTGAACTTAAATGTTTGATGAATGTTTAAATGTAGTATAATTATGATGAATGTTTATAATACTCATAAAAGTATAAGTTCTTATTATAAACATTCATCAGCAAACTTTGTTATCTATTATGTGTTTTTATCAGTTTGTGAAAATAATTTAGTAGTCACAATATAAGTAATTATGCCATTAGAATAACTTGAAATACATTAAAACTTAAATAGGTACATCATAAATTTTGCATACATTGGCTGGGAATATGCACTATAAACTGTTGGCAGTAATTTAATTAAGCACTGCATTGACCTATGTGTTATTGTTAATCGAAGACTGCATTACGTCTTATATTCTTTAATTTAATTTAGATTGTTTATGATAGTAAATTTATGCACTTATTTTCAGGTTCTTGAATTGGCAGGAAATGCTTCTAAAGATCTCAAAGTGAAGCGTATCACCCCCAGACATTTACAGCTTGCTATCAGAGGAGACGAAGAGTTAGACAGCCTCATCAAAGCCACCATCGCTGGAGGTGGTGTCATCCCTCACATCCATAAATCTCTTATTGGGAAGAAAGGAGGTCCAGGTGCACCAGTTTAATCCAGGTAAGTCCAACTTTGGAAGTGTAATATCATCTATCCACTTGTTTGTTGAACTGTCATTTTCGAAATCCCCCAAACTGTGGATGCCGGAATCCGGCAATTAACAGACAGGGTTTATGGCGCGCTCTTTATTTTATTTTTAAATGGCAAGCGGTTCATAAAATCATTGAACATTCAGCCTAGATTATACTTTACATATTGTTTTTTTTGTTTAAAACAAAACACACGTTTTATTTATTAAATAAAATTAAAAATTTCATTTTGAAAATTTTGGGCGGATTCCGGCTTTCAACAGACTGAGCATTCGGCGGAATCCGGCAATCAACAGACAAGTGGCTATATGCAATGAGCATAAGTGTCATTTAATACTTTTCTTTTGTTACAGGACTATTTAAGACTTCATATTGCATTTGACTCTGGACAAGGCATCATCGTTTCAAAACTCGTCACCCTATCAGTAAACATAGTTTTCTAAATAGTGATGTAATGGAGCAGTGAAGTGACTACATACAGAGAACTATTTGTCCGGACTTGTAGCTCATAAGTATTAGATATATTTTTTAGTGTTAAGGAGATGATTGTATTAGAATTAAGTTGGAATTCCTTAGTTTGTTTACTGGACATTTTATTTGCTGTGAAACTGTAAATGCTCTTCAAATTGTCTTGCTTGCCGATCTCGAGTTAATCTTGCAATTGGTGCAACATAATTTTTGCATATAATGACTGCAACATTGTAATTTTATGCTATAAGCTGTTGTAATAATTTTGTCTACAGCATTTTGTAAGTTTTTTTTACAAAAGTAATGATGGTGAATACATAGTTGTTCTAGTAATTTGGTATGATTGAACTGTTACAAGTTGTAAGAAATGTATTTTGATCTTTAAAATATAATGAAGAACTTAATAATAATTATTTCATTTTCATTTATTTCTTTTTACATGATTACATGCTGTTTGACATTAGGCAAGCAATGCCAATATGCCTAGAATAATTTATAAATATCATAGAAAAATTGAAAATGATGTATTTAGAAAAAATCAACCTGTCTCGCAACCATCTCTGATGGGCTTGAGGACTTGGGTTCGAGTCCCATCGGAGCTGGTTGTGAGACAGGTTGATTTTTTATAAATACCCAAGTGCTTCTTATTCAATTTTTCCATAATAAAAATTGCATTGAACGCAAAAAAGTAAAAATTTAAATAACTTATAAATATCATTTGGATATTACTTATCACAACAGTAGATATTTGCCAAATTGTACTTATTAGGGTTCCGTAACAAAATTTGCAAAAAAAAGGAATGGCTGGATATCTAGAACTAATGCTATGAAGTGGGGTATATGAACGAGCGAGCACTGCTTGCACATGCTCGAAAACATTATTTCTTCAATTTGATTCGAGTTCTGATTAAAAAAAATACTGTTCCCCATGGGCCAAGTGCGAGTCGGACTCGATCATGAAGGGTTCCGTACCGATTACGTACACCTAGTAGCGCGTAAGCGAAGCGAAGCTGTTATTAATCTATGCTAGTAGCAAAAATATCATTTTTCGCTAGAAAAAAATAACGCGGGGCCACTGATTCTTATTTTGCACTCTTACTTAAGCCCCCAGTACAGGATGGCCGACCATGACGGGCCATCGTGTACGGGCGTTTGCGTTGCTCGCAGACGGCAATCACACGCAAACCGGCCCAGAGGGCCCTGTACACGATGGCCCATCATGGTCGGCCAACATGATCGGCGATCCCGTACTGGGGGCTTTAAGCGGCCCATTCATGGCAGGCCGCCTCGGCCGTCCGTCGCTTTGCGCAGGATGGTGAATGTTGTCGCAGCCGGCCACTGCGAATTCACAAACGGATGCCTTTTGCCTTAATCAAAGAACTTCTTCACAAACCCGCAATATTTCGCAATAATATATATAAAGAACCTTTTTAAACTTGTTCGTTCAAAAGTGTCAATGTACGATGTATTGGTCATGTTCGCCGACCATGGTCGGCCAACCTGTACTGGGGGCTTAAGGTTTCCTTGTTGACTACGGAACCATAATAAAACGATAGTAAACTTTTTCAGAACTCATCAACAATTTTACCGCCTGTGTTCTATGTAGTGATTCATACCACCGATTTCAGACCAAGAGGTCCCGGGTTCGATTCCCAGTGGGGGTAGGTATGTAGGTAATATTGTATTCGGTTTGGTTGGTGGTAGGACTTGTTCATAATCCGCCTGGCTAGCAACCGGAACACAATAATGCTGAAAGCATCATTGTTATGGCGATGGCGTCAGACTTAAAGGGCTTATTACACTTGGCTAAATTCAGCATCTAATTAAGCATACATTGCTTTCTTTGAGCTCATTTGTAGCAAGTGATGCAATCAAAACAAGCAATGTATGCTTAATTAGATGCTGAATTTAGCTAAGTGTAATAAGCCCTTAATTAGATGCTAATGTTTTCAGAATTATTGTGTTCCGGCATTTAGAGATAAGATAGCCAGTTCCTCAGTGATTGAGGATTCCGGGAGTAGGTAGGTAGTTAGTGCTCTTCCACCTTCAGCCTCATCGCCATAAAAGGCTAAGTCGTGGGCCACACTGGAGCAACCGCGGGGCGCGGAGGCGACCTGCGCATCCGCAGGATGCTCGAACACGTACTATTCCCTCCGCCGGACGCGCCAGTGTGGCCCCTCCCGTCCGCCTCAATATATTTGTTTTTCCCGCTCAACGCGAACGCAAGACGCGCCGCTCCAGTGTGGCCCACGACTAAAGGAGCGCGCACATTATGCCGGAGCGCAGCGGAGCGGGCCGCAGCGCATCGCATTGACGGATTTTGAGTACTACCAAATTCAAACATCCAATTTCTTCTACTATTGCCGGTTATACCCGTCCCTCTCACTCTCCGGGCATGACAGAATCGAGGACGGGTATAATTTGTAGGTGTCATGTTATCTGACCGAGTAGAACGAGAAAAATCCGCTTGCTATAGCACACTGTCGGGCCGCATCGTGGCCGCATCGCATCGCACGCACGCACACAATCCGCGGCGGATTATACGGCCCGCTGCGCCCCGGCATAGTGTGCGATAGTTCATATAAAATACATACGAGCGATTTGGGCGGATTTTTGCCCCGGCATAATGTGCGCGAACCTTAAAGCATAGTTTACATTGGTCGAGTAGGCGGCCGAGTCGAGTAGCGAGCGAGAGACAAAAAGCAGGCTAACTCGACCTCTTTTTTTCTGTTCTGTGAACTCGACCAATGTAAACATGAAGCTCGACTTAATACTGAGTTACCTTACCTCAGTATTATCGAGCTTCATGAATGTAAAGCCCCCAGTACGGCCGACCATGGTCGGCGACCATGACCATTACATCGTACATTGACACTTTTGAACGAACAAGTTTAAAAAGGTTCTTTCAAAGTGTCAATGTACGATGTATTGGTCATGGTCGCCGACCATGATCGGCCATCGTGTGGGGGCATAAACGAAAGGGCCGAGTACGACTGCGTTCCGTCGTTTTGGGTGTGGTTGTTTGGTTAAAGTTTCACCCGTTTGAGCATGGAAGTATTACCTAAACTGGGGGGCTACCGCGTAACTTTATGGGTATTAACTTCATACGTTTTTGGGAACTTGAGTCCATTTTATAAAGCAAATAGCTGCTATCAGTTCCTTGTTTTGTGACGTCGGGTATAACGATAACTAGCTAGCAGCGTTCAACAGAACAAAGCAGCAAAAATCTATCAAAATAAGGAATTCAAATGACAGTTGAAGCCCATATCCATATTTCTTAGCCGGTAGCCCCCCTGGGGGGCTAACCTATAAATATTGTCTGTATATTTCAATGTTTGGTCTTGGTTTAGTCGATGGCGTCGATGGCCACAAGAAAAAAGAAACGACAGCTGCCATGTATACATTAGAACCTTTTTAAACTTGTTCGTTCAAAAGTGTCAATGTACGATGTATTGGTCATGGTCGGCCAACCAGGGGGGCTACCGGCTAAAGCCCCCAGTACAGGTTGGCCGACCATGGTCGGCGACCATGACCAATACATCGTACATTGACACTTTTGAACGAACAAGTTTAAAAAGGTTCTTTCAAAAGTGTCAATGTACAATGTATTGGTCATGGTCGCCGACCATGATCGGCCATCGTGTACTGGGGGCTTAAGAAATCTGGATCTGGGTATGGGCTTCAACTGTCATTTGAATTCCTTATTCTGATAGATTATTGCTGCTTTGTTCTGTTGAACGTTGCAAGCTAGAGTGCGCGCCAGATAAGTCTGCACGCGGTCAAAATCGGATACTAATCTTTTCCTTATGCTTAGAACAAAAAAATGTACTGCCACTAGCGCCAAAAACGCCCCAGTCGCGCGCAGAGTTATCTGACACTCACTTTAGTTATCGTTATACCCGACGTCACAAAACAAAGAACTGATAGCGGCTATTTTCTTTATAAAATTGACTTAAAGTTCGGAAAAACGTATGAAGTTCATACCCATAAAGTTACGCGGTAGCCCCCCAGGGGGGCTACCGGCTAAGAAATCTGGATATGGGTATGGGCTTCAACTGTCATTTGAATTCCTTATTCTGATAGATTTTTGCTGCTTTGTTCTGTTGAACGTTGCTAGCTAGTTAACGTTATACCCAACGTCACAAAACAAGAAACTGATAGCGGCTATTTTCTTTATAAAATTGACTTAAAAAGTTCCCAAAAACGTATGAAGTTCATATCCATAAAGTTACGCGGTAGCCCCCCTGTACTGGGACTACTGCCCACGTGTGTAGCACTGACCGAGGGCTTCCGGCTAAAAAATATGGGTATGGGCATGGGCTTCAACTGTCATTTGAATTCCTTATTTTCCTTTGCTGCTTTGTTCTGTTGAACGTTGCTAATTTTTAGCTAGCTCTCGTTAGGCGTACGTTAGACGGTCACGCAACCATCAGTCAATTCCATCACTCATGACTAGCTAACCAATCGGTAAGTATAGAGGAACTTCGGGCAGCGATAAGAATGGTTCATAATGATTGGCTAAAAGAATCGTGACTGTGACTAGGAGTGCGCGTCAAATAAGTCTTCGCGCGGTCGAAATCGAATACTAATCTTCTCAATAACCTCAGATCAAAAAAATGTACTGTAACTAGCGCCAAAAACGCCCCAGTCGCGCGCAGAGTTATCTGGAACTCACAAAGTGTGCGCCAGATAAGTCTGCGCGCGGTCAAAATCGAATACTAATCTTTTCCATAAGCTTAGAGCAAAAAATGTACTGTAACTACAGTCGTCACAAATTAAGATGCCCGTTTTGACACATGGTAATGACCCTAGATAGAATGTAACTTGTTACGAAAACCAAAAAATCAAATATATGCTGATTACTTATCAAAGGTGTATGAAAATAATATGTTACATTTTTTAACGCATCATAAATTAAGGCAAAGTGTATTCCGCGTATTATTTTTGCGTTTATTCTAAAGTAGACGCAGATTCGATTAACTACGAAACGTCTCGAAAAACAGTTACGTTCTCAGTCTTTATTTTTTTAAATACTAGTGTTGTAACCGTTGCTTGCAGGATTTCTCCAGCTTCATTCAATTTTATCCAAATAATCGTTATAACCACTTTAATAGATTAATTTGTAAAATTGATCTTTTTTGTGTGAAAACTAGATTGGCGCTTAAAGCATTAGTGAAATAATGAATTGGCAACAATGATTTCAATAAAACGGTTTCTAGGCAAACGCTAACTTATTCAAGGAGAAAGTTTCGAATGAACCGAATGAAAAAAAAATCTTTTAATAAAACCTAGACCACCTTGCACACCTCACCATGTCGAATCGTCACGTTCACCTTTCCAGAGATTTCTTAAAACACGTTTCGTTCGGCTTGTTCGAAGCGTTCGCATCGGACAAGCGTGCGTTCACCATAAGCGGCCTGTACACGTTGGTCCAACCACTAGCCAATACATCGTACATTGACACTTTTGAAGGTACAAGACGTTTAAAAAGGTTCTTTCAAAAGTGTTAATATACAACGTATTGGCCAATGGTTGGGCCAACGTGTACAGGCCGCTATAATAAGTAATGTAGCTACTCTATGACCATGTCTATGCTGTGAGCTGTATATGTATATGTCGGCGCCTGGCCGATATCAATAATTAGGTTCATAATAAGTTAGAAGTTATTTTTATTTATTGCCTAAAATGTTTGAGTGCTACAAAAAATAGCACTTGTTGGGTTGGGTTTTAAGAGTCAAGTGTTAAAATATTGATTTGACGTTCTGGGAACAAACGGTGTGATTACACACTGAACGAGGTCGTGGGCCCGCAATTAATAGTGATTTATGAGACATTTATAAAAAACTAAGGGATGCGAACTTGATGCATCTGAGCCAGGAATCTTGGCATTCGGTTTACAGACGTTGCATGGTTAAAGCGTGGCTCACGAACTCGTTACTCGTTTCCTAAAACCTAGTCTTAGAAAGAATGTTAATGGGTAAGGCCGACAAATTGGCCTGATATAACATAAAAGTAACTTAAAAATATAAGTTACCGGGTAACTTAAAAGTAACACAAAAGTTTCAAAGGGGATGTCTACAATAGGACATATTCATTTTTTTTTTCGAACAATTAATAATTATGTTACTAACTTCAGTAAAACTCGTTTTATTTTTTTTAACCTTTATTTTTTTTGTAAAAAACAAAATAATAACGCCCTAAAAATTATAATTCTTCTCTAATTAAATTAAAAATCAATAAAATATTTTTACTGTTATTGAGTTAAATCTCGCCATTTTTGCTTTTTCTCTTCTTTATCCTGTTTTGTATATTTTTCAGGATTCCCTCTTTGTATTTCCTCCCTAACTTTTTTGTTTTTGAGCGGGAGTGAGATGCATCTGTCATATGAAAAACTATAATATCACTATCAATAATTCTTAATAGGTACATAATTTTACAAAAAGTTACTTGTGCTATGGGGAATAAAAAATCAACTTTTAAAATCAGTAATCACTTTAATAAGATTTAATTTAAGAAACAATCAATATAAATCTGCGGTGCGTTAATTCACTGCAATTTAATTAATGCTTTATTTTACAGTCCCAAATGTGCATTAGGCTTAACATCACTTTTATGTTACGTAACTTAAATATAAACAACAATCCTACTAATATTATAAATGTGAAAGTTTAGATGTTTGGATGTTTGGATGTTTGGATGTTTGGATGTTTGGATGTTTGTTACTCAATCACGCCAAAACGGCTGAACGGATTTGGCTGAAATTTAGAACACAGATACTTTGTAGCCTGGAGAGGAACATAGGCTACTTTTTATCCCGGAAAAATGTCACATTCCCGCGGGATAACGTCGTGTAGTCCACGCGGGCGAAGCCGCGGGCGGAAAGCTAGTAGTAACATAAAAGTAACTTAAAAGTAACATAAAACCTTTCTCTTTTCAAAAGACGCTCAATCTATGACACTATAATGAATAATTTATCAATTTTTATAACTTAAAACTCTAATTTATAGATTATATTTATCGAATAATCTGCCGATTAAAGCAAAACGATACAAATATTACCTTAAAATCACATACCACTTTTTTTGCGGCGAACGTAAGCACGATCTGGGGCAAACAAACTCAAGTAGCACCTCAATAATGGCCGACAGGTAATTGTCATACCATAAACAAGTAAGGTACTGGTGTTGCCAATTATTAAAAACGGATTCTACTGCTCAATTACTTCGTGTTATACAAGATAATGGTAACTTAAAATCGGTAACATAAAAGCATAAAATACAAGGACAATATTATTAATATAAAAATGATTATTATTTTAATTGCTAAACTGTAGTAAAGTAAATAAACAATGTCTAAAATAGGTGGTTCTTCAAAGAAAATATTTTAATTGCCAGTGGAATGAACAGAAATTTAATATTAATACCGATTGTGTATGGGGGATCATTTGGGACACTTTTATTTGTTCTAGCAATTGTGTATTCCCGTTTAAAAAATATTTTTATTAAATGGAAAGAAGTAGTTTTACAGTCGTCTGCGTATTTAGACACTTATATAAATGATCCTTTTTTAAGAGGAAAGCTATAAAATTTGATAGTTTTAAATATTTTTACCAAAAAGTTGCTGGACGCCACGTCGTCTAGCAAATCAGCATTATTTGGCGGCCTTACCCTAATAGGATATCTAATTCGTCACTTAAATTCAGTGTTAATCGCAGTAACATTAGATTTGATTATTATCAACCTTTTTGTAAAGCATTCGCTAGCGTTTCCCTTTGCCCACAATCATAAGCTCGTAATAAATAATGGTAACCCATCCTGATACCGTTCAAGGGCTTCACGCCCCGACATATATGATACTTGCACTTTTAGAGCCAACGCGACTTGTGATTTTTAGCGATAGTTAAGTAGGAATCGTAAGACGATCGTGATCAAACTGTCGGCCGATAGTTTGGTTTTGAGAACCTGCGAGCACTTGTGATTTTTAGTCGACCGATAGTTGGTCGTTAGTTTAGTTGAATCCGGGCGCGCGCTCACTCCTTCATGCACATTACCGCCCGGCCGTTAGTTGTGCGATAGTTTGATCGTACAACTATCGGCCAGTCATTTTCGATAATTTGATCGGTCGATAGTTTAAGCGCACTGACGATTGCCACTGCTATATAACTCTATACTGAATCCGAGAACGACCAAACTATCGCCCGATTAAAAATCACAAGTGCGCGTTCGCTCTTATATAAATTATGCAATTTAAGTGGATTCGATTCAAGTTTATATAACATAAAAGGTCAATTTATACTTTAATAATATGTTTATTGAAAGTATAAGTACCTATATAGTAAGTTTAACATTTTATAATAATAACTTTAGTCTTAATCCACATAAGTTGCAAACCTACTATAATCGATTAGTTACTCAGAACCTTAATCGATTAATCGCGAGAATCGATCACAGACTCGTATGGTTACATGCCTAATCACGTCACTTTGGCATGTGTCAAAACGGGCATCTTAATTTGTGACGACTGTAGCGCCAAAAACGCCCTCGTCGCGCGCAGAATTATCTGAACTGAAACGCACATTGCAAACTGACAGAAAAACCTACCGTCTAATGGGCGCCTTATACCCGAACCGAAGTCACAAAACAAGGAACAGTGACTATTTTTTTAATAAATAAGCTATTTTTTTTCATATTCCAAAGAACGTATGAAGTTCTTATCCATAAAGTTACGCGGTCGGTAGCCCCCTTCGAGCAACGCGGGCCTTCCGTTGCGGAAAGACCCGCGTTGCTCGAAGGGTAGCCCTCCTATAAGCCTAGCATGGTAGCATGACCACCCAAAACGTGATAGATAATGTATCGCATCCATGAAGCTCGACTTAATACTGAGGTAACTGGAGAGTGCAGTACGAACAATTTTTTGAATACCACAAATAACACAGTGGCTGTCTTCCGTCTCACCTACACTTTAAAAAAATACGTATGGTCATATGAGACAGCTGACAGCCACTACATACATAAATGTCAAATTTGCTGGCGACACTTTTTTATTCAGGGTGAGAGCTCCATGGAGAGTGCAGTACGAACAATTTTTTGAATACCACAAATAACACAGTGGCTGTCTTCCGTCTCACCTACACTTTAAAAAAATACGTATGGTCATATGAGACAGCTGACAGCCACTACATACATAAATGTCAAATTTGCTGGCGACACTTTTTTATTCAGGGTGAGAGCTCCAGTTACCTCAGAGTATTAAGTCAAACTTCATGATCGCATCGCATTATAAAGCGATTTATCGACATTTAAACGTCAAAACCTTTTGACAGTTAAAAGGGATAACTTATCATATCATATCGCGTTTTGTTGGTCATGCTAGGTAGGGGGGCTGGACTTTTATTTTAGTCCACGTTTTGGATTGTAAGGGGAATATGGGCAATATGGCATGTGTGCACTACACTGAATTTTACCGATCCGGAAAAAACGGAATAATAGAATTTATTTATTTCGTGTAGTTTAGGGTTCGAAACATTGAAACTACACGAAATAAATAAATTCTTACTAATATAAATGATTAAATTATTAAAATACGAGCATTTATTTATTATTTATTTATTTATTATCCGTTTTTTTCCGGATCGGTAAAATTCAGTGTTTTGCACAAACGGCCTATGTCAAAAACATGGTCTGAAATAACAAGTTTCCAAGCCGAACACAAAATAAAAAATACTTGCCGTCAGTCTCTGAGTACTGAATCAGTCCACCATTTTGTTCACCCACCTCATCTGTCAAACACTATCTGTCATTTTAAAAACACATTTGGAATAATTTGTGTTTGGGATTTTGGACTTGGTTGGTTTGCTAATTTGCTTGCTTTGCCTAATAAATTGGTATTTCCTTCGATTAAAGTACGTGTAAATGTTAATATACTTACTGAAATTAAAATACTCTCTGAACTCTATCTCTAGCTGAGTTCGAGCTTCAGAAATAGTGACGTGATTTCCATTCTCATTCGGATTGGTGATCAGTGTCTGCAATAATTGTAGGATCTAAAAGCTCTAGCAAACGTTTGAAAATGAGTTCGCGTCATCGTGATCGTAGTCGTTCACGTTCGCGCGATCGGGAACGTGACCGTGATCGCCATAAGGAAAGAGACCGGGAGAAGAACAGGGATCATAGGGACAAGGAGAGGGATCGCGAAAGAGACAGGAACCGCGATAGGGATCGCGATCGTCATCGTTCAAAGAGGTGTGTATCTATCTATGCAGCTGCTGGCATAATACAAGTGTCTATGTAGAAGTACGACTTCTTAAGCCCATATTCCTTGAAACATTGCAGAGATAAAGAACGGGATCGTAGCCGAAGCCGCGATAGACACAAGGAGAAGCGCCGCAGTCGCAGTCGGTCACGCAGCAGAAGCCGAAGTCGGGGCAGGAAGTCTAAAGATAGGTTTGTAGTTGTTAGGAGCTATGGAAAACACTACTATAGACTTATGTAAGTACTAGCGGCCGCCCGCGGTTTCACCCGCGTGGTTCCCGTTCCCGTGGGAATATCGGGATAAAAAGTACATATAAACCTTCCTCTTGAATCACTCTATCTATTAAAAAAAAACGCATCAAAATCCGTTGCGTAGTTTCAAAGATTTAAGCATACAAAGGGACATAGGGAAAGAGAAAGCGACTTTGTTTTATACTATGTAGTGATTACATTATTCAAAGAGATAATTTCTTTTTAATGTGTTGTAGGGATGGCACAATTGCACTTCTAGACCAAATGGTGGGCACCACCACTAAGGCCACAGCGCGCGCTGTGCCCAGCACGGCGTCCCTCAACCCAGCCACACAGGCCGCCATCCTAGCAGCAGCCGCAGTTGCACAGGTTTAGTATTCTTCTCATTGCTATAATGCACACCCGTCTGTCATTTTATATGTCTCCTATAAACAACTCTATTCTAGGTTGATTTTTGTTTTTCTTGAATAAATTGTGTTAAAAGTAGGTTAAAAAAATGTCTAGTAATAATATAAGAAAATAATAACATTTCCAGCATAATGCAAAAGAAAGAGAGGTAGGTAACATTACAATAATTTTTTTTTAAACTATGATCCCTTTTTTCAGAATAAATCTTTTTTCAAGCTTTTTAACTTGACCCACTTCCCAGTGTCCAATTGAGCTGAAACTTTGCATACAGGTTTGGTTTGGATGGCAATACAATATTAAAGTACTGTCAAAAAAATTGTCATAAAAACAAAGTTTTTACAAAATCTTATAATTATTTCAATTATTGGCATAATCAAGTCTGCCTCTATAATAATAATGATGATGATGTGATGGATTAAGTATAGTTTCTAATGACACTATTCATGTACTTTGTAGAGATACATCAATTTCATGGTATGTATGTAGAGTTTAATAAATTATATATTGTGTTAAAAAAAATCTTATTTAATGACACATAGATTTAACTTGCCAATTTTTATACTTTGTGAGTTTCAATTTACTTATCACAATTTGCATCTTACAACAGTTACACTAATCTGGACCATAAAGGTGGCTTGCCGAGACGCGCCGCAGACCGCAAACTGCAAGCGACACTACTTGTTTCTATGAATCTCTATGAAGTTTACGCGCCGCGACTGCAGGCCGCAGTGCTGCCGCGCTTGGAATCAATTTCATAGAGGTTCAAAGAAACAAGTAGTGTCGCTTGCAGTTTGCGGTCTGCAACCCGTCACGGAAACCCACCTTAATAGCACCGGAGTCTATCGTTTTTATTTACTCCTGTGATAATAGATAGGAAAATGTGTTGCTAAAAAGACAATAAAATTGGTTAAAAGTGCATTAACTCTATTGTTAAAAGTAACTGCATTTCTTTTATTTCTGAAGGTGCTGTTACATGGGCAATTTTTTTTGGCAATTATTTAATAATTTCTTTATTTATTTATTTAATTTTTTTATTTATAAGGCTTACAAAAACAAGTTTAATTTCTATTTGCTCCAGATTACCACATTTCTCAATGTCGTAAAATCTTTAGACAATTTTTCTACATAAGTACATACATATACAGGGTAAATTTTTTATCAGTGCACAAATTTTTAAGATCGCCTCGGAATCAGTAAGTGAACAACTTTCTCGAAGAAACATAGGTCGAAATATGTCAATTTTTTTTTATTTTTTGGACCAATTTGTATGAAGAGCATACAAATTGGACTGATCACGTAATCTATTTAGTATGGAAAGTCCAAAAATTTTTGTCGTATTTCGATCCATGTTTCTAGGAGAAAGTTGTTCACTTACTGATTCTGAGTCGGATCTTAAAAATTTGTGCACTGATAAAAAAAATATCCTGTATACTCACGCCTGTTTCCCATGGGGGAGAGGCAGACTAGGCAGAGACTATGGATCACCACCTGCTACGATCCTTGTACACTTCTTTCACTTCATTTACATCCAACAATCTTTTCATACATGCCTGGCAATTTTAGTCACTGCATACTGCCGCTGGATGCGGGCAGCGCAGGACCGATCGTTGTGGAGATCCTTGGGGGAGGTCTATGCTCAGCAATGGGCGTCGTTCGGCTGACATGATGATGATGATACACCAGATTAAGCTACTCATAACCGAGTGTTTAGTGTCAGTCACTGAATTCCCTTTCTTCATTCGTCTTTCTATGCCTTCCTCACACTTTTCATACCTTGTGAATACACTCTCCAAATATACAGACATTTCTAGCTCTCTCAAACACCATCACTTTCGTCTTAGATACATTTACTTTCATCTCTTTTCTCACAAAATCATCATTCAAAACGGACATCATCTGCAACTCTCCCGCAGAAGACGCAAGTACAACCTGGTCGTCAGCATAGAGGGACACTTGAATTTGGGTCCCATTCATCATAATTCCACAGTCACATTCTCTCAAGCCTTTCATCCAACTCAATTTTTCTCTATCTCGTTTATATGTATAACTACGCCTCGTTTCCGCGAAAGAACCCTGCTGCCGATGCCGGCCTGTTTCTTCCGCGAAAACGAGGCATACAATATAAACGAGACGGTGGAGGTTAGTATTGCTTAGTTTGAAAAGTTGCTCCATATTTCGTGGTATTGTGTTGGCAGCAGTAGGTTGCTATATTTTGCCATCGCCCTAAATTACTCTTGTAAGCGCACCTTTAGACCATATCAATATTTATACCAATTCAATAAAAGACTTACCTATTTATTTATTAAAAGAGTTATTATATTGTTAAATTCTTCATGATTATCATTATAGTTTTTAGTTTGAATTTGATTTGTGTCATTTACGATAAGTCGGTTATAAGTTGGATTGATCGAATTGATACGTAACACAAGTGGGTCGGGTGGCAGACGTTCGTAGCGCAGCGGCGCATGGCGGCGGCGGTGCAGCCCGCGGCGGCGGCGGCGGCGGCGCTGTCGGCCGCCAGCGCCATCCCGCCGCCCACCTCCGTGCAGCAGAAACTGGAGTTGATGCAGGCGCGCACCGAGTCTCGCTACCGGGAAAAGACGCACCACATCGAAGACTACCACCCGGAAGACGACAAGGACGATGGACAGGGTATGCCACACATTTATCTATACTTAAGAGCCGTTTCACACTTTGCAATTGTCTCGCTAGCACTTTTTTAAAGATTGTGGAAAACTCAGCACTTTTTTCAAAAAGTTCTACTTTATGTTACTTTGCCATCATATTATTATACATTATTTAACATATTTCAACATTGACAATACTGCAATAATAATAGAATTACGAGCTTAAAATTAACGAAAATTTTCTTCCTAATTCGTACCAATACTTAATTGAATGAATAAAATAACTTATACAAAATGTCCGTTGTAGTGACATAATGTAACACTTTTCTAAAAAACAATGTGTTTTCCACAATCTATGAAAATGTTGCATTTGTTGCAAATGGCTCTAATTGTGAAATGGCTCTTAAGGCGCTGCACAACACATCGCCCCGCGGTCTGTGTTCTGCGGTCGCATTCTGCGTTCAGCGTTCACAGTTGCTGTCTTGTCAGTTAAAAAAGTCTTGAATGGGTGGTAGGAAAATATTGACGATTCATAAGTACATGCTTATTATGTCTTTGAGAATAAATAAATATTTGATTTTGATTTTGCTGGCATCTGACACTGGCTTCTTAGTAGTTTCCATTTGAGTGTAGATTGCGCCCCTTAATAAAACTGTGAAAGAACGCGCGTTCAGTTTGACCGCCACGGTCTGACTGCTTTTGTGAGTGTAAGTTTCTAAGACACCGCATACGATACAGACAACGCGGAACGCAGAACTCTGACCGCTAGACCACCGCAGTGTGACCGGCGGCGCCTTAGTGGTTCATTGAACACATATTTTGCTTATGGAGATCATTATTTAAAGAGTTTTTCTTATTCTTGGTCTAGCAGAAGGTAAGTTAAGCGGAACCCACGTCGTGGGTTCGAGTCCCATCGGAGCTAGTTGTGAGACGGGTCGAATTTTTCTAATACTTCATTTTCAATAATAAAGATAAGATACTTAATCATTTATTTGCACTTGAATGAGGTACATTTAGTGGTCACATGGGAAATAAAGTTATCAGCCATGACAATAGCATGCAAATCTTAGATTAATCAATTAAATTTAATTTTGAAAACAATTTGAAAAATTGCATTGTGAATGCAAGGAAGTAAAAATACCTAATTTGAAGAAGGTAAATTTTATTAAGATCCTGTGTTTGAATACTTCGGAAAAACATATTTATTTACTTTTTGTACGTAAAATCCATATAAAACAAAAATATATAAGTAAGTATTTTGACATGATTCTTTGTTGTGTAAATATCTAAAATAAAAGCAAGGTAGGTATTAACTAAAATAGTAAATCGAGTTACGAATAAAATCGTGAAAATACATAATAACTCACTACATTTATTTATTTGTCTAAAAATTAAGGTTCTTTTGCTGTTTTATTTGACAAAGACTCCCGACCCCATTGACAGCACTGGCGCACCGGGAGTCGGGGACGCTCTTTAACTCCCGCAATAATAAAAATCGTTAAGGCGATGATTCCCTACCGAAATAGGGACGCTAACGCTTGCTCGGCCACGCGCTATACACTTCACGCGGACGCAGCGGCAGCCAGCAGTGAACTTTGAACACGCGAGCGCTTCGCGAATCGAAAATCACTTTAAATTCAATTAAAACTTAAATAATTAATAATTTTAACTTATGACGGCCGGAACCCCTCGGCTATTCAAAGACAATTATTTTCGTATATTTTTCTTTAACTAAAACCATGTATACTGCAAGTAATAGGATATTTGGATTACGATTAGACGGATGTTTGAGATTTTATTTGACACAGTAAAATATCACCAATCGAAAAAAAACGGCAATGAAGCACTAGATAAATAACTGTAAAATAACATATATTTTTTCCAAATTTTAAGTACTTGTGATTTGCGAGTAATCCATAATTTAAAATACCCTATTTTGGGGAATCCCAGCCTTAAACTGAGGTGTTGTCGTGAGTAGTCGCGCGTTGGTAGTGACGTGGGTTGTGGTCGCGGCAGGGCCGGCGGGCGAGACGGCGGCGGAGCGGCGCGCGCGGCGCCGGCGCTCGCGCTGGACGGGCTCCGAGCACGACAAGACCTTCATCCCCGGCCTGCCCACCGTGCTGCCCTCCACGCTCACCCGCGAGCAGGAGGAGCAGTATCTACGTGAGTATCATTACCCACCCTACGACTCTCCCCTGCCCTCTCTCCCCTGCTGTTTACTTGAGTCGTCATTTGTTGTGCTCTCGGTTTCTCGATTAAACGCATCATGATTTTCAGTTGTTAAAAATATAATATTGCAGCGGTTAATAGCTACAAACACGACTAGAATACCAGATCACGACTCCGGTTTAATAACTTGTTATTTATGACTGCGTTTTTATCACATTGAAAGAATTATTTGAATACCTATGGTTACAGTTAGCAGCTATTTCGAATCAAAATGGATTGATTGCTATTTTCTGTATAATATGTTTCTTGTAACCAGTCAAGCTGCTAACTGTCACTACAACATGAAACTTATTTAATTTAGATTGGTGATTCTTTCGATGTTATTCTCGTGACTGCTAGCAATTGCGTAACGTCTCACTAAAACATATTCTAGTGGTATTTAGTGAATTGTTGCTCAGTGCTGCCCTTTGCTGATTATTTTTTTTATTTTAATGTTTTAAATTTTTCATGTGTCTCTTACTATTATTTTTTAATTTATAATTCATGATATAATCTAACATGATAATGTGTATTATTAATAATGTTTCTTAATCTTCTTATTACTTATATGATTATATTTATAATGATGTGTCTAATAAACCTATTTTTCTTTGGGGTATTTATTCAATCAAACTAATAATGTTAAATAGATAAATATTTTTAGTCCAAGTGTTCATTGCAAATGTTAAAAACACAGCATTCTGTTCAATAACCAGTATAAATGCTTTTGTTCTGTAATAAATTAATTATAAAAATAGAATAAATCATATCAACATGACTAATTCAAGTTTATAATTTAGTCGCTTTTGTACAATTTATTCATGGCTGTGATAATCCTGATAATTTTGAAAAATCGCCTTTGATTTCAGCCTTTAATCAATAACGAATAATTTCAGCATAATAATTTTACTATCAGAATAGCAATAACAATGTTTAGTATGAGGGTTAAAGTCGATACTTGCCGGCCGCTATGGGTGTCGTATAGGGTCGGTAGGTGGGGAGTAGGCTGTATTAATGTCCGCTGGGGCGTTGGTGGTTGCAGTTCAGCTGCAGATCGAGGAGGTGAGCCGCAAGCTGCGCTCGGGCGACCTGGGCATCCCCGCCAACATCGAGGAAAGGTTCGCTACCCGGCTCGCCGCGCCGCACACTATCCACCCCACTGAGCTAAGCCCTAACCTTTATGTTCGCAGGTTCAATCAAACCTAATCGTTCCGATTAATTTTTTTACTATTTAGAAGCATACTGTAGGCGCCCGCCGCAGCGCGTCCACGAATTGATAATAATCTTTCGTTTTGCAGGTCGCATAGATCTACACATTAATCAATTAATAATCTAAAGATCTAATCGATTCCAATCTTTTCAGCGACTGCTAATGATTTAACCCGATTATTTTCAGGGCTAATGACATTAAAATTTCAGGTCTAATGAAATAATTAGGTTTTTTCCTCAGGGCGCTAGGGCATAGGACGCGGGGCGCGCTCGCTGGCCGTCGCTCGTCGCACGTCGCATGTCGCACGTCGCACGTCGCGGCAGCGAGCGCGCCTACGGATAGACTGGCGAATGCCATTACCCACATTATTTACCTTACTCGATTAGCATTCATACATTTTAATTATATTATTCATACCGCAGTAAAGACCGAGCATGCTAATACTTGAGAAACCAATCGAATTAGACCAACCTGAAATGTGTGAATGTTAAAGTTTGAATGCCAACCCTCGGGGAACGTACGTCTTTGGACTACTTTAACAAAGAAGTTATCTAAAACCGGAATAAATACAGTAAACAAACATTTCAACATTTAAGTTTGAAAAAGGAATAAGTCTATTTTGCCAAATTGGACCTAAAGTGTCTCTACATCAAAGGCAAAAGTATATCTAGATTTGTATTGTTAATAAAAATTATCACTGGTCAGTCATCTTTGACTTAGCCCGAAGTTATACTTGTGGTAAACCGCCACTAGATTTTGTTGTAGTTCAAAGTTAAAGTAGCCCAAGGTTGTGGGCCCCGGGGCCCCGGGACGCTCGTACAGTGTAGCCCCTGTTGCGCAGGTCCCCGTCGCCGGAGCCCATCTACTCGACGGACGGCAAGCGGCTGAACACGCGCGAGTACCGCACGCGCCGCAAACTCGAGGAGGAGCGCCACCGGCTCGTCACGCGCATGCACCAGATCAACCCCGACTTCAAACCGCCCCCCGACTACAAGTGAGCCCGCCCCCGTGTTACATTGTTACTGTAGCCCATCTACTGACGGACGGCAAGCGGCTGAACACGCGCGAGTACCGCACGCGCCGCAAACTCGAGGAGGAGCGCCACCGGCTCGTCACGCGCATGCACCAGATCAACCCCGACTTCAAACCGCCCCCCGACTACAAGTGAGCCCGCCCCCGTGTTACATTGTTACTGTAGCCCATCTACTGACGGACGGCAAGCGGCTGAACACGCGCGAGTACCGCACGCGCCGCAAACTCGAGGAGGAGCGCCACCGGCTCGTCACGCGCATGCACCAGATCAACCCCGACTTCAAACCGCCCCCCGACTACAAGTGAGCCCGCCCCCGTGTTACATTGTTACTGTAGCCCATCTACTGACGGACGGCAAGCGGCTGAACACGCGCGAGTACCGCACGCGCCGCAAACTCGAGGAGGAGCGCCACCGGCTCGTCACGCGCATGCACCAGATCAACCCCGACTTCAAACCGCCCCCCGACTACAAGTGAGCCCGCCCCCGTGTTACATTGTTACTGTAGCCCATCTACTGACGGACGGCAAGCGGCTGAACACGCGCGAGTACCGCACGCGCCGCAAACTCGAGGAGGAGCGCCACCGGCTCGTCACGCGCATGCACCAGATCAACCCCGACTTCAAACCGCCCCCCGACTACAAGTGAGCCCGCCCCCGTGTTACATTGTTACTGTAGCCCATCTACTGACGGACGGCAAGCGGCTGAACACGCGCGAGTACCGCACGCGCCGCAAACTCGAGGAGGAGCGCCACCGGCTCGTCACGCGCATGCACCAGATCAACCCCGACTTCAAACCGCCCCCCGACTACAAGTGAGCCCGCCCCCGTGTCTCATCGTTACTGTAGCCCATCTACTGACGGACGGCAAGCGGCTGAACACGCGCGAGTACCGCACATTTCATTCTTTGTACTTTCACGTATCATTCTACATTGTGTTACACCCCCACACAGAGCGTCCTCAAGAGTTGTTAACGTGTACTGCCCTTCCCCTGGCCCGCGTCTTTGACGTATACGCCGCGTCTGTAGGTAGGCTTTCCACTCCCCACTCTCTTCGTAATCACGTGACGGACTTTAAAGGTACGCACCGCACGCAACGAATTGAATGGATTTTGCTCATAAATGCTGGCGCGGCTTTCTGTGCGGGCGGCGCGGATAGTGGACGTAGCGCAAGGTGAAATCATATAATGCACCCGACGCGGACCAATTTACGCGTACTTTAACAGACTCAAAAACATTCTACAAATCTATAACATTCACCAATACTCATTTAGCTAGCAGTTTTAACCGTCTTTTGTTTTAAAAATCCAATATTACCCAATTTAGTAAATTAAGTTGGTTATCGTGTTCCACTTGTTAAAGCATGCGCAGACGAGAGACTTTTGTCCGCCGGACTAACTTAAAAAGTGGTAACATTCGCCACGAACTCAATGCATACGACGGTTGTTTCATTCGTAAAGATTAGCAAGGAGGCAGGAAAAGCTTCATCGACAGAACAATCTTCGTTTACGTTGCATTCGCAGCAAATGTTTCCACTTTTAGGTTATGTCGGCGGACAAAAGTCCCTCGTCTCCGCAGGCCTTTACTTATAAATCCAAATTTTGATAATACGTTATTGATGATGAACAATATTGTATTAAAATAAAAAAGGAGGCTATTTTTTCTCGGTTCAGTTGATCTAAAAACCATTTTGTGCCGTTGGATACAAATGGAAATGGAATGGAAGTAGAGTCGGGCGGCTGATTGTAGTCTCTAAATGTAACCTAATGAGCAGTGTATAAGGTTCATGTTTGTGTGGCAGGCCGCCCATCATCCGCGTGCACGACAAGGTGATGATCCCGCAGGAGGAGCACCCCGACATCAACTTCGTGGGGCTGCTCATCGGCCCGCGCGGGAACACGCTTAAAGGTATGATCATTTTGAGACATTTACTGAAATCACACTTGAAACATTATTGCATCGGTTGGTTTGCTATTCAATTGTTCATTTATTAGTTCACTAGCGGATCCTCGCGGTTTCACCCGCGTAGTACCCGTTCCCGTGGGAATATCGGGATAAAATATAGCCTATGTCACTCGGAAAGAATGTAGCTTTCTAATGGTCAAAGAATTTTCAAAATCGGTCCTGTAGTTTCGGAGCCTATTCGATGCAAACAAACAAACAATCAAATCTTTCCTCTTTATAATATTAGGATAGATAATCGAAATACAAACTTGGAGACATTGGTTAAAAAAACGATTGCAATGTATTTATCATATTAAATGTACTACTTACTTGTTTTACACAGTTTAAACTTTATTCAACTTTTAAAAACATTGAGTGAGGCTGATTTCGCAGCTGTCCGAGGAGTACAGGCTGCCCGGTAGATAAAACTATAGAGTTAGGTCGTACAGACCAATCCGCGTCGTCGAGTTACGATATTCCAGTGCCTAACATGTGTTTTCGTTCCGGGAGCGGCCTGTAAAGCTGCGAAACCAGCCAGACAAACGAATAAATGTAAATTTGACCCTGCGTTCCACAGCCATGGAGAAGGAGACGGGCGCCAAGATAATAATCCGCGGCAAGGGCTCCGTGAAGGAAGGAAAGGTGGGCCGCAAGGACGGCCAGCCGCTGCCCGGCGAGGACGAGCCGCTGCACGCCTACATCACGGCCACCAACGCCGACTGCGTCAAGAAGGCCGTCGAGAAGGTACGCACACATCCTGGTCACGGGCCAACCAACTATATATATATAACAAGGACGGCCAGCCGCTGCCCGGCGAGGACGAGCCGCTGCACGCCTACATCACGGCCACCAACGCCGACTGCGTCAAGAAGGCCGTCGAGAAGGTACGCACACATCCTGGTCACGGGCCAACCAACTATATATATATAACAAGGACGGCCAGCCGCTGCCCGGCGAGGACGAGCCGCTGCACGCCTACATCACGGCCACCAACGCCGACTGCGTCAAGAAGGCCGTCGAGAAGGTACGCACACATCCTGGTCACGGGCCAACCAACTATATATACATATATATATATAACAAGGACAGCCAGCCGCTGCCCGGCGAGGACGAGCCGCTGCACGCCTACATCACGGCCACCAACGCCGACTGCGTCAAGAAGGCCGTCGAGAAGGTACGCACACATCCTGGTCACGGGCCAACCAACTATATATACATATATATATAACAAGGACAGCCAGCCGCTGCCCGGCGAGGACGAGCCGCTGCACGCCTACATCACGGCCACCAACGCCGACTGCGTCAAGAAGGCCGTCGAGAAGGTACGCACACATCCTGGTCACGGGCCAACCAACTATATATATATAACAAGGACGGCCAGCCGCTGCCCATCGAGGACGAGCCGCTGCACGCCTACATCACGGCCACCAACGCCGACTGCGTCAAGAAGGCCGTCGAGAAGGTACGCACACATCCTGGTCACGGGCCAACCAACTATATATATATAACAAGGACGGCCAGCCGCTGCCCGGCGAGGACGAGCCGCTGCACGCCTACATCACGGCCACCAACGCCGACTGCGTCAAGAAGGCCGTCGAGAAGGTACGCACACATCCTGGTCACGGGCCAACCAACTATATTATATATATATAACAAGGACGGCCAGCCGCTGCCCGGCGAGGACGAGCCGCTGCACGCCTACATCACGGCCACCAACGCCGACTGCGTCAAGAAGGCCGTCGAGAAGGTACGCACACATCCTGGTCACGGGCCAACCAACTACATATATATATATATATAACAAGGACGGCCAGCCGCTGCCCGGCGAGAACGAGCCGCTGCACGCCTACATCACGGCCACCAACGCCGACTGCGTCAAGAAGGCCGTCGAGAAGGTGACATATACGCACACATACTGGACACGTATTTCCGTAGCGCTCGACCAAACGTATACGTCAACCAGTTGTTTATTAAATCGAATTCTATCACAGCCGTTTTCATGCATTTTTATAGCATTTGAAATCTGTGTTGCCAATAAATTAGTACCTATTCTTAAATTGTTTCAAAATCACAGAGAAACTTTAAAAATATAGCAAAATGCAAACACAAACACTTGTTATAAATATGATTGTCAATGACGACATCGTGCGGCTACAGACTAATAAAGATGATGAATTCTTGAGATTTTATATTATTTTTATGCATTCACAATGCAATTCTCTGAGTATAGGAGGTTTTTTACTATCAAATTTTTTCCCATGATGAATTCTACTAGAAGAAATAAGAAACGAGTGGGTCTGATCACTCGTTGCAGAATTCGTAGGTGTGATTATTAATTCGCATACGAATTTTACAATTTCGAATGCGAGTTCAAATAGTCATAGTACTTTACTTAGTTAAAACAAACTCGAGGGCTATGGTAATACAATATCCTGGTCACAGGCAAACCAACTGTATAAATAACTAGCGGCCGCCCGCGGTTTCACCCGCGTGGTACCCGTTTCCGTGGGAATATTGGAATAAAATATAGCCTATTTCACTCGGGAAGACTGTAGCTTTCTAACAGTGAAAGAATTTTCTAAATCGGTCCAGTACTTTTTGTGTTTATTCGTCGTGGTACCCGTTCCCGTGGAAATATCGGGATAAAATATAGCCTATGTCACTCGGGAAGACTGTAGCTTTCTAACGGTGAAAGAATTTTCTAAATCGGTCCAGTACTTTTTGAGTTTATTCGTTACATACAAAAATACAAATCTTTTCTCTTTATAATATTAGTATAGATATTTAATTTATTCATTAAGGCACATCAACATCACAAACACAATAGTAGTTTATGTGACTGTCGCATAAGGAGGGGTATTAAAACACGAGTGGCTCGTTTTTTTAATAGTATTCCACGAGTGTTTTAATACCGAGTTATGTGCAGTCTCATACACTACTTTATCTACACTCATTACATTTATTATATATTTCAAAAATAAAGCAAATCAATATTAATTATAAAATGTGAATTGGTGCCAAACCCCACTCATAGGAGTCTATACGGTCTATTCCTTCTAAATTCAAAATTCTAATTTTAGAAACGTTTCTGATTGTTGCCGGCTAAAGAAGAGCTTGAAAAAGTTGGAAGTTAGGGCCGGTAAATCCTACGGTTGCCATGGAGATTGTAAATTTAAGAAATATAACACCCGTTTGCACTAAACTTAAAAATCGTCTAAGTCTTTTCCTAGCTAACTTAAGACATTCTTAACAAAAAATTGCTTTGCACTAACCTTAGGACATTCTTAAATGCACTTTTGGCTATTCTTAAATTACGGGCCCAATATCGAGCACCTAAGGCTTAAGAAATACCTATATCAGTGATTATTGTCTGTGGCATTGTGAGCAAAGAGTAGTGCGGCAAGCTTTTCTGTTCCGGTAATTATCTTTGGAACTAAAACAGTTTTCATACGACAGTCCATTTTGACAGCTAATTTCGTATTGCAAGTGACTCCTGTGTCACGGCTGTCACCGGAACAGAAAAGCTTGTGGCTTTTGTATTCTTGTTTGCTAGATAGAGACACAACACATGTGACATACGTCATTCATCATTTATTTAAAAAAACATTACAGATCGACAATCTTTTCTGTTCCCATGACAGCGGCGCTTATGTTTAGCAGCAAAACATGAAAGTATTAGCAAAATGACATTAAAAACAAAACTCGTTAGTTCTAGTTTTGGCCACCGGAACAGAAAAGGTTGCACACTGTATTTATGTTTTTCCTGACAGTTGAGCTCAGTTGACTTTTTCTTTTCTCGGTGAATTACTCCTACCAAATAAAATAGACAACGCCTTAGCTTTTGTCTCCTTTTAACTTACGAAGGAATCAATGAGAAGTTTCAACCAAAAAAATATCCAGTGACCTACTTTACCTCGCCAGGTTTAAAATCCATAAACAATTAATATTTGAATTCATTCATTCATTCTTTTAGCAAGGTGATGACTAATTTACGACGTAGTCTGTCAGTGCAAACAAAAATTTTAGCTCGGCTGTTTTAGGCTGTTTCTAAGCTAAGATGTATCTTATCTATGACACGCTCAACCCGAGTATAGTGCAAACGGGCATAAGTGTTTTATAATGAGTGACAGCTGTATCCGGGTGTTGCATAATGGTCATTATGAAACACCCGGATACAGCAGCTTTATTTTTTAAAGTTGATTATGGCATAAAGTGTATCAGTATACGTTCAGGCATGAGTTCATAAATTCGAAAATTATAACATGAGTGTAGATAAAACATTTTAAACATATTATTACATTAATTAAAACTAGTGTTTCTGACTATTATAGACATGCACAGCATTCATAAAAATAAAACAGTTCATGATTATAATGTTAACATAAAAGTACCTATCTACATATTTAAATATTTATAAATAATTGAAAATTAATTATTTATTTTATTTTAAATGTATATAAATTTTATAGATATTGATTAATGTTGTCACTCTCTCGGTGCAGATCAAGGAGGTGATCCGGCAGGGCGTGGAGGTGCCCGAGGGGCAGAACGACCTGCGCCGCATGCAGCTACGCGAGCTGGCCCAGCTCAACGGGACATTGCGGGAGCACGACGCCGCGCGCTGCGCCAACTGCACCGCCACCGACCACAAGACGTGGCTGGTGCGTATACATACACTGTGCATGCAGCTGGCGAGCTGGCCCAGCTCAACGGGACATTGCGGGAGCACGACGCCGCGCGCTGCGCCAACTGCACCGCCACCGACCACAAGACGTGGCTGGTGCGTATACATACACTGTGCATGCAGCTGGCGAGCTGGCCCAGCTCAATGGCACATTGCGGGAGCACGACGCCGCGCGCTGCGCCAACTGCACCGCCACCGACCACAAGACGTGGCTGGTGCGTATACATACACTGTGCATGCAGCTGGCGAGCTGGCCCAGCTCAATGGCACATTGCGGGAGCACGACGCCGCGCGCTGCGCCAACTGCACCGCCACCGACCACAAGACGTGGCTGGTGCGTATACATACACTGTGCATGCAGCTGGCGAGCTGGCCCAGCTCAACGGGACATTGCGGGAGCACGACGCCGCGCGCTGCGCCAACTGCACCGCCACCGACCACAAGACGTGGCTGGTGCGTATACATACACTGTGCATGCAGCTGGCGAGCTGGCCCAGCTCAATGGCACATTGCGGGAGCACGACGCCGCGCGCTGCGCCAACTGCACCGCCACCGACCACAAGACGTGGCTGGTGCGTATACATACACTGTGCATGCAGCTGGCGAGCTGGCCCAGCTCAACGGGACATTGCGGGAGCACGACGCCGCGCGCTGCGCCAACTGCACCGCCACCGACCACAAGACGTGGCTGGTGCGTATACATACACTGTGCATGCAGCTGGCGAGCTGGCCCAGCTCAACGGGACATTGCGGGAGCACGACGCCGCGCGCTGCGCCAACTGCACCGCCACCGACCACAAGACGTGGCTGGTGCGTATACATACACTGTGCATGCAGCTGGCGAGCTGGCCCAGCTCAACGGGACATTGCGGGAGCACGACGCCGCGCGCTGCGCCAACTGCACCGCCACCGACCACAAGACGTGGCTGGTGCGTATACATACACTGTGCATGCAGCTGGCGAGCTGGCCCAGCTCAACGGGACATTGCGGGAGCACGACGCCGCGCGCTGCGCCAACTGCACCGCCACCGACCACAAGACGTGGCTGGTGCGTATACATACACTGTGCATGCAGCTGGCGAGCTGGCCCAGCTCAATGGCACATTGCGGGAGCACGACGCCGCGCGCTGCGCCAACTGCACCGCCACCGACCACAAGACGTGGCTGGTGCGTATACATACACTGTGCATGCAGCTGGCGAGCTGGCCCAGCTCAACGGGACATTGCGGGAGCACGACGCCGCGCGCTGCGCCAACTGCACCGCCACCGACCACAAGACGTGGCTGGTGCGTATACATACACTGTGCGGGAGCTGGCGGGTGGCCCAGCTCACTGCCAACTGCACACCCACCGACCACAAGACGTGGCTGGTGCGTATACATACACTGTGCGGGCAGCTGGCGGGTGGCCCAGCTCACTGCCAACTGCACCGCCACCGACCACAAGACGTGGCTGGTGCGTATACATACACTGTGCGGGAGCTGGCGGGTGGCCCAGCTCACTGCCAACTGCACACCCACCGACCACAAGACGTGGCTGGTGCGTATACATACACTGTGCGGGCAGCTGGCGGGTGGCCCAGCTCACTGCCAACTGCACCGCCACCGACCACAAGACGTGGCTGGTGCGTATACATACCACATAGGGAGTGCAATCTTGCAGCAAAATCGACAATCTTGGTATTTGCAAGATTCAAGACGTCTAATCTCGCAAGATCTCGGTATTTTGCAAGATCTCGCAGATCGACTGACTATCTTTAACTATTGTTAGTATTCTATTCAGATATGCTAAAGTAAGTTGTTCAAAAATTAATAAATAAAATACTACTTATTTTCTATCAACAATAACACGTACGTACACATATAGAAATATACTGATACATTTATATAATAAACAAGCACAATTTTGCAAATAACGTTTAGAGAACCACAACATGTTTAAAGTGTCATCTGCCAACTGGCTTCGTGTGTTTTTTGCAAAATACCAAGCAACAGAAGAGACCCTTTCTGCCTCTACACTACACTTGTTAGCAATACTGATGAAAGACATTGTTGGTAATTGCAAGTAGGTAGTGCTCTTTTGCCATGCCTGCGCCCTGATTCACAAACCGTCGGAAACGGAATCGGATTCGAATTATGTGCTTTGTTTATTCTATAGTGATTGACAGAGACAGTGCATACATTTCGCTGTCGGGAACGTTTCCGACGATTTGTAAATCAGGAGGCTGTTTTCGTGTGTAACAACTTTATCAATTAATTAGCTAGTATTTGATAATTTGGGCGTTATTGTGGGCGATCTTTCAAAATATGTTTTTATTTTTCATCAAGAAGAGAAGTTTTTAGCTGCCATAAGTCATGAAATGAATGTGTTACTGTGAAATCTTGCAAATCGCGCGAGATCGCGCACTATTTCGTGTGCAAGATCAATCTTGCAAAATTGGTGCAAGATCTCGGTATTTCGAGATCTCGGAATACCGAGATTGCACTCCCTAATACCACACGAGATCAGCGGACGCACGCTATGACTGATTGTGGATTTTTTTGTCAAATGATATTATTCTGTTCATGTTTCAGTAATGTCAGGAAATATGTGTTTTACTATTTCATTAAATTATGCGTGTATTGATTAGAATGTCAGCTCATTCGTATAAAGCAAAACATTCTAGCATAAGCTATATAAAAAAATGTGTGATGCTGTTTTTCTTGAGCTTTATTCCAATAGCATAAAGAACTTTTTGCCTTGCTCAAATGAGCTGTCCTGATCATGTTATACATTTAAGCCGGTTCTCCAGCGAAAGTTTTTTGAAAACATTCAACAATAACACATACACAAAACTTTGTTTCTGAAAAATGTTTCTTGACATGCGCCGTCTATACCTCTCTTGGCTTGTGTACACAAAACAATAGTTTCTCTAGCAAACAAAATGAGACGAAGAAGACGTAGTTTCAGATCGTATCTTTATTCCAATCCATCTTAACTTGCATTGCTCTAAACCACCGTAGAATCAAACTTAGCGCGAAAACCAAACTTTTTTTGTAATGGCTTCTTCCATTTTACACAGAAATTCGGCCATTGTCTAGCAAGTTATCAAAATTAAAAAAGTTAAAAGTTGTCGAAATGATAGATTATGTACAGTACCCTGCCCCTCGACCCGCGTGGGGGAAGTTTTGTGTACGTTTTTCCACCGGGCATGGAAAGCGAAAACATTGTTGATGTAAAGTGAAACAATGTTTTGTGTAGACAGTTTTGTTGAATGTTGAGATGTTTTTGTTGATTGTGTAGGGCTAAACACGCGCTGGAGACCCGGCTTTACAGACGTATAGCTATAGTATATGTGTGTGCACGTGTGCGCAGTGCCCGGACAAGCCGAACGTGACCAACAGCATCGTGTGCTCGTCGTGCGGCGGCGCCGGCCACATCGCGAGGGACTGCCGCGCGCGCCGCCCCGGCCACGCGCCGCCACCCGCGGACAAGGTACGCCCGCCACCGAGGATATTCTACAAGGAAACTGGAGTTTTCAGCCTGAATAAAAAAGTTTACCCAGTAGTGTTGCCGAACTATCGATAGTTTTAATCGAAAAATGCTAAACTATCGATAGGCCTATCGATAGTATCGATCTCTTAGTTAGTACAATACTTTCGGTAAGCAGCAATACTATCTATAGTATTGCTATCTAATATTGCAAAACTATCGATACTTACTATCGATAGTATTATTCCCGAAAGTTACGAAATCTATCGATAATACCGAAAGTATTGATAACTTTGAAATAAAGGTAACAATCGTTTGTCCAAAACTATCGATAGTTTATTAATATTGAAAAGCAATGCTATAGATAGTTTATTCGCCGTCAGGGATCTATAGTATTGTTTTTTTACAGATAGTATTGCACTAAAAGAAAAATCGAAACTAACGATACTATTGTTTTTGCTTAAACTATCGATATCGATAGTGAAAAATCGAGCGGCAACACTACAAGCAAATTTGACATTTAACTATGTAGTGGCTGTCTATTGTCTCATATGACCATACGTTTTGTTTCAAAGTGTAGGTGAGGCAGAAGACAGCCACAGTCTACAAAAAAGTGTTAGTACTACTATCTCCAGTTTCCTTGGTTGAATCTCCTTGATTGTGACACTCCCTTACACGATCTCTGCAATTTTACAAGCTTTTTATTAACTTGCCATGTTAGTACTAACTGATTTGTTCCCACTAACTATAGTGGGAACAAATCTTGCAAACTTAATTTGATCCCAGTGTCCAATGGAGCTGAAATTTTATATACAGGTTTGGTTCAGATGACAATACAATATTTAAGTACAGTCGGCAAAAAGGCTTGTCATGAAAATGAAATTTTTACTTAAAACTTATATATTACTAAGAAATTAGATGAGCTTCTTCGAAAACGGTCTCTCAACATAAATTATGAAATAATTCCTCGGATGTAATGGGAATTCATACATAGCGTGAACGATTTGCCGTGCCCGTCTCGTCTGCTTTTCTTGGCACGTTTATATTTAATTAAGTAAGTACTTTAATGTTAGATGCAACGATGTCAAAATATCGTCTCGTTCCGCCCGACACGAGAAAAAAGACGTCGTCGTGCATGCTGAGATTGCTGAGACATTTTTATGTAGGTATTGTTATAATGTAAATGCGAATGTCAGAAGCCGCTGTAAAACCATGTTAAGCACTAAATAGTAGGATGTTCTTTATCCGTAAACATTTATTTCATTAATAAACACTTCGTATTAGGGAATGTAGACAGGCCTAGCGCACTCCGCACTTTAGGTACTACGCTGCAAGTACTTGCTGCGCCAAGGTCGCGTCCTGAAATTGGGTATATTCAGTAGGTTGCCGCCATAAACTTATTATACTCTAGTAATAGACGGACAGAGTTCGCTTGGTTGTGAGACCGAAAATGACATGAGCTAGTGTGTGTAATTTGTAAACGTGTGTGTGAGCTTTAGAGCTGCCCTCAAGCCCATTTTAGGTTGTCGATAACAATAATGTAAATAAAACACAAACAAGATTTAATAATTCATATGATATGAAGTATACTTCAATGTACATGGGAAAATAAAAATAAAGTTCATGTTATTTAAATTTTTACTTTTTTGCATTCACAATGCAATTTTTATTATTGAAAAATGGAAAATAGATTTTATTTTTTAAATACTTCATTTTCCATTTTTCAATAATAATGGTCATTTCACTTCAATACGATAAGTATTTACAAAGTTATTGTAAAAATTAATTTGCTTAAAACACTATTGCCTCGGTTGTTCGCTAGCAATCGGCTTTTACCACGTTCGATGTCATTCCTCCCGACCGCCCGTATACCGCACCGGCCGGTCATACTTACCTAGTCGCACAGCTGCACTGGTTGAAATCTTGTTTTTTAATAAAACTAGTTGTGGAGTTTTTGGAGTCCCTTTTCATCGCATTGCACCAAATTTTTCGATTTTTTACGAATAAATATTTTTATTCTGCGTCTTGATCGAAGTATTCGTACATAGAGGCACAATACAGTATTTAAATACCTTGTACTTCGTGAAGACATGTTGATAATTTTCTTGAATTATACAATATTGTATAAGACTATACAATATTGTATTATTCAAGCACGCATTGTGGCTGTCACGAAAACACTAGCACGTGAAAAATTGAAAATGAAGTTGGTAAATTTAGACTCATCATGTCATCACTACATAGTATAAAACAAAGTCGCTTTCTCTTTCCCTATGTCCCTTTGTATGCTTAAATCTTTGAAACTACGCAACGGATTTTGATGCGTTTTTTTTAAATAGATAGAGTGATTCAAGAGGAAGGTTTATATGTACTTTTTATCCCGATATTCCCACGGGAACGGGAACCACGCGGGTGAAACCGCGGGCGGCCGCTAGTATTCAATAATTTTCACTTCACTATCAATCGAGTTAGACTTGTACCGATGCTACATCCCTAACCCAACTTCTACCCTCACATCATTTTTATCCTTTGATCCTATGGGGGTAAACCAACATCTCGCCGTGTCGTGCGTGTCGGCCATATTCGCCACTTCCGATCCAGCCTGCCCACGCGACAGAGTGTTTGAGTCGAGCTCTCCTGTTCCTCATCATATCGGTCAAGTAGTAATATCTTCCAAGTGATCGCCGCGAGTTTAACTGAATTGACTATTGTGATCACGAACTTTTGGTGTGGAAAGTCAAATAAGAAGAGAGACGCGCGTCCTCTACAACCAGCACGCGGGAGCAACGTTGAACCAGGTTAGCCCCCTAAAATCTCCTTTTTTGACCGCCCAGAAGTATTTAGAAAAAATCGACCCCTCTCACACAACCAGCTCCAATAGGACTCGAACCCACGACCTTACGCTATCCGGGCGGCTGCTCTAACGACTGAGCTACGGAGTCGTTAACGACGACGACGACGACGAATACAACGATCAACGACTCCGTAGCTCAGTGGTTAGAGCAGTCGCCCGGATAGCGAAAGGTCGTGGGTTCGAGTCCCATCGGAGCTGGTTGTGAGACGGGTCGATTTTTTCTAAATACTTCATTTTCAATTTTTCATTAATAAAAACTGCATTCTGCATTCAAAAATTTAAAAATTTAAATAACTTGGTGGTCCTTTTTTACGAATCTTTAAAAATTCATTGTGAAGTATTTTGAAGGGCTACGGAAAAAAATTATGACATATTTTAAGTTAAAATGTATATATTTCAAAAATAAATAAATAAAAATACCTTTCCCAAACCCATTGAAATTTAGGTACACATTAATTATTGTCCTCTGAAGAGAACAATTTTATTTAAATAATTTCACAAGGTTTCTTTGCAGTTTTGCTTGAAATATTTGCTGCACACCACAGAGTTTTGGCGAAGCTCCCAGTCTATTCTATTTATTAATTTTATCCAGTTTAACTTAATCACTGGATTTACAGGAAACCTGAAAATATTGTTAAATTGGTACTGAAGTAGGTATAATTTACTATTTAAAAAATGTCGGTTAAAATCAGCTTTAAATAAAACTATCAGTGTTCACAAAGACAAACAAAGTTATATTGGAAACTATCGACATGAGTATCGATAATAATATCGATAATTTTTGATCAACCTCTACGTCATATTTTCTCAAGTTCACAGATATAATATCTTTTTATCTAACACATAAAGTTAAAAAATCAGCCTTTATTTAGAAAATAGACGGTAAATAGTATGATATTAATGTGTCACTTAGTGTATTTGGGAATATATTCAACTAAAATATGAACTATGAAAATGGTAATTGTACAATCCTATTTACCTGTGAAATTAGTGTTTATTTGGTTTATTGTCGTAAGTAACATTACAATTCAACACAGAACACTACACCATTATTGATTTATATAGTTATAACAGCCAAATCGACGCGATCGCGATAAAAATCACAAAATAATCCAGTGGACGTTTTTCATCAAGATGATAAAAGACGCTAAATAAGTCAAATCGGGTTCTGCTGTCATTTTCTTCCAACTCTTTCTCGCACATAGCTTCTGCCGTAAGGACTGGTTTCTCACTCGCACCATTGTCCGTCTATTACCCCTAGTATAAATAAGTTTATGGTTGCCGCGCGTTGGCCGCGCGCCGCCGATCGGTATAAACGTGGTTTACGCGCTACGCTTACTTCTTCTGCTAACCCCGTAGGGATAAATGCGTTATGTATGCATGTCTTTGATGTAGGTATGTATATAATACCTATCTTGCCTACCAGGTGATCCCATCACAACTGCTCAGAACTCGCAAGTCGTAAACCTTCGATCAACAATAGTACTAGATAAAGGCTCACGAACTAAATCAAAGCTTTATACATTATAAATGACAGGAAGCGTTCCAAGTTTGAAATACCTTATTATTATTGACACTGTCAAAATAATCTACTTATAATTATACGCTCAAGTGGGCGTATAACACTCGGCCGTGTTTGTTATCCAACTATGTATCTAGACCTAGGTGTTATTGTTGATCGAAGGTCGTAACCCTTTTTTTCGTGATGTTTACGCATACCACGTCCGCGTAAGGGTACTGTACGGACGGTGGTTATGTGGAACTCGCGAAGTCGCAAGACACAGACTCGCAAGTCCCTAAATCGTGCGAGCGAGTGAGCTGTTTGAGACATTCATAGAAATAGAAACTCGTGCGTAGCAATTAAGTAAATTTTTGCTTGCATGCACGAACTTAAGGTTATGTCAACAGTCTGTTAGCGATGAGATTGCGACCGGAATGGGGAAGAAAATTAACTTTTTATCACGACAGAGGGCGCAGGTGATATTGAAGTGCTGTTTTGTTGATTATTTGTTATAACGGCTGTCAAAATCGATGAAATTTTTGTGTCCATCGTTCCAGCAGCGCCACGGTCTCCGATTTGCTTGAAAAAAATACACCATGCAGGCCAATTTTTTACCAGTCGGGAAAAAATACGATTGATTTTTTCCCCCCACTGGATCCGAGGATATACGGGGATTTCTGTGGCGCTGCTGGAACGACGTCGTCCTGGCAGCGCCCCGCTATTTCTCATTAATTACAAAAGCTATAATAAATCTAATAAGACACATATTTTTTCCTTTTTTTTCCATTTCACATAAGCTAATGTCCACCTGTAAATGTCGACAGATTCAGGAGTAATCGTAGGTCACTTGGGGCGCTGCTGGGACGACGTCGTCCCAGCAGCGCCACGGCCGAATCTCAGCAATTCGATTTTTTTACTGAAAACAGTGTGCCTGTATATTTAGTTCCTTCATCATTGGGTACGGAAAAAATTGAATTTCTACATTTCATCATGGAATAATGATTTTATAGGCATCGAAAAATTATAACCTCAAAAAAAATTTTTTTTGCTCTAACGCCTTTAATTGATGTATTAAATAGCATTTGCGCATTCTTTTATCTTCCTATAAAGGGAAAAAAATAAACCACTCTCGCCGCATTAACTATTCCAGAGAAATCCTAGGTTTAGATTGTGTTCATACATTTAGGCATCGTTCCAGCAGCGCCACACCCAGTACAGCATGATCCAGGGCACCTGTCACCAAACTGAGCATGCCAATATTTACTACTACCATAGCGAACACGGGAAAAAATCTGATAACGAGTATAACACAGCGAATTTCCGAGAAATAAGCCTTTGATTCAATATGCCATACAATTGGTACATTCGAGTAGAAAAGTTTTATTTAAATTCTTTTTAGTGCCACAAACTTGGGGGCTTTAAGCCCCCAGTACAGGCTGTCCGATCATGTTGGCCGACCATGATGGGCCATCGTGTACAGGGGCGGTTTGCGTGTGATTGCCGTCTGCGAGCAACGCAAACCGCCCCTGTACACGATGGCCCATCATGGTCGGCCAACATGATCGGCCATCCTGTACTGGGGGCTTCATACTTCATGTTTACCGGGCTTGTCAAGCATTGCATTGCATCATTGGGGCACAATATCGGTATCGCTATGCGGATCGCAGCTCAGCATTATTATGGTGCAAATAATGCAATGCAAGCAAAGTAATATTAACGTAATATAGACCGTACGAGCCAAAAAAAACGTTGGCCATTTGTTTCCACATGCCATAGAGAAAGGTTAACCTATGGAGTGTAGGATAGAAGCATGATAGAAGTGGGTAAACCACATCATCCATCATAGCCTGACAAGGAATAGAGTCTAATTTTCTAGCGTAAACTACATTGTCATAAAAAATATCTGATGCGGTTTTTCTTGAGCTTTATTCCAATAGCATAAACATCTTTTTGCTTTGCACAAATGAACTGCTATTCCAACCATGCCAAATTTTACAGACTGTAGTGTCATATACCCAAGTAGCATTTTACTCCATTTAAGAGTACACATTTAGTTCCCAGGTGTACTTGAAGCATTATTACAGTTCACTCGTGATGTATAAGCTGCATTATTGCGATTAATAACACCTATACCTGTTTATTGGACTTATAGGAGTGTAGAGTTATACTTTTTAACGATTATTGGTGTTATAATACTCTAACAACTATCCTTTAGTCAGCCGTCTGCTTAAGAGCATTATAGGAGGGTAGAGATACGGCAACCGCTGTTTAACGGCCTACTTGTACGATGTTATAGAGCTAGCATTTTAATAGAACACACGTGGTCATTTATAAAGCCAAAGGCTGTTATGTTTACTTGTTTTAGACTGTTATACAGCTAGTAGCTGTAGTAGGACTTGTTTGTGATCATTAAAATAACCCTTTTTTTACTATCTGTACAGAAGTGTTTAAATGGTTCGCATGTGCACTGTAGGCTGTTAAAAAGACTAAATGTCTTGTCCATTAACATCAATAGCAGTTTATTTGTCCACAAGTACTACTCTTATTTGCTGTAAGCTGAACATGAATGTGAATGTGATATTCTATTACACTTATCCCACAAGCTGTGTCTTTATTACGTCGCGTGCAAAAATGTGTGAATTTTTGTATATTGAAAGAATAAACGATGATACACAATTGAACTGAACTACATCTTAAAGCTGAACATAAGTTTACATTAGAATAAATTTATAGACATTGGCTCTGTAGTGGTACAAATGTGGGACTTCATATAGATAACAGCATTTTAACAGGACTCACGTGAACCTATATACGCTCACCGCATTAAATTGGAGTTATAACAGTTCACATAGCCGTATTTCATCTCCACCATTTTGTTCTACGTAACCTTAAATATTTACCAAATAAATCTCCAAAATTATCATGCAGATTCATCACAAAATACGCAGATAGAGCGATTAAGTTTTGGTTTCATGTTATATTTAATTACCGTAGTATAATTATAATTCCAATATAATATCAAAAACTGAAAATCGTAGATTTCCTCTCAGCCAGTTTTAAATATTTTAAAATGAATATCGCATTTTTACAGAGGCGCGTGAATATTTTAACTGTAAATATGTATACATTTCACGATAAAGTTGCATTCCCATGGCATTAACATTATTAAGTACTTAAAACAGCTACTTATCATAAATTTTTATCCAATTGATATCCGCCGGAGTTAATTTCTTCTGATGGCACACACAAAACCAAACATTAGTAAAATCACAGATAATATAATACTAGTAAAATAAAGAAATAATTTAGGACACACGTGAATTTTAGGTTGCACTGGAGTACTTTTGTCGGATTTTATAACTGTGAAGGCTGTGTATTTAGCCACTTGTTACTCTTTATTACACTCATGTACGTTGTATGGTTCACACTGCGTCCCATATAGTGCCGTAAGTCAGCCTTAAGCCCGATGTTACTACTTAAACTGCTATTATAATGCTATTATACTGCTAATGTACAGCCATATTGAACTTAAGGCTGTCTAATTTGTGCCCAAACTGGTTCTACAAGAGCATTATAGCAAGCTATACAGCTCTTATACAGCTGACTTACACAGCTTGTGGAGTACATGTGAACGACTAGACGTCTTATATAGAACCCCAAATGCTACTTGGGTAGTGACATGACAATTTACTGTGCTTGTGTTAAAGCAAATTAATAATTAGTTAAATCTTTTACTTGACATGATGATGATGATACTTGACTCTGTCTCAAGCTTTCAAATAAAAACCTGTTACATTTTAATAAGCGAAAAGAGAGAAACAAAAACAAAAAACGGCCACCATCTTGACCATTTGTATTTTTTTACATTGTGTTAGGAACGGTTTTCTTGTCAAAATAGTATAAATAACCGAGTTTTATCAAAAACGGCCCACAAACAAAAAAGTTGGCCGCCATCTTGGATTTTTTAATACTTTTAACATTGCGTTGCTGTTTTCTTGTCAAAATAGAACCAGAAACTGAGTTTTATCAAAATCGGCCCACAAACAAAAAAGTCGGACGCCATCTTGGATTTTTAATATGTTTAACATTTCGTTGCTGTTTTCTTGTCAAAATAGTACCAGAAACTGAATTTCATCGAAATCGGCCCACAAACAAAAAAGTTGGCCGCCATCTTGGATTTTTTAATACTTTTAACATTGCGTTGCTGTTTTCTTGTCAAAATAGAACCAGAAACTGAGTTTTATCAAAATCGGCCCACAAACAAAAAAGTCGGACGCCATCTTGGATTTTTAATATGTTTAACATTTCGTTGCTGTTTTCTTGTCAAAATAGTACCAGAAACTGAATTTCATCGAAATCGGCCAGCAAATAAAAAATTTGGCCGCCATCTTGAATTTTTATATTTTTAACATTGCGTTGCTGTTTTCTTGTCAAAATAGGTACCAGAAACTAAGTTTCATCAAAATCGGCTTACAAACAAAAAAGTTGGCCACCATCTTGGATTTCTTTCTATTTTTAACATTGCGTGTCTGTTTTCTTGTCAAAATAGAAACAGAAACTGTGTTTCATGAAATCGGCCTGCAAACAAAAAAGTTGGCCGCCATCTTCGATTTTCTAATATTTTTAACACTGCGTTGCTGTTTTCTTGTCAAAATAGTACCAGAAACAAATCGGCTTACAAACAAAAAAGTTGGCCGCCATCTTGGATTTCTTTATATTTTTAACATTGCGTTGCTGTTTTCTTGTCAAAATAGTACCATTAAGCCTAGCATGACCACCCAAAACGCGATATGTATCGATTGATAAAGCGACTTATCGACATTCAAACGTCAAAACCCATAGTCTTTTGACAGTTAAACCGGATAACTTATCATATCATATCCCATTTTGTTGGTCATGCTAGGGGGGCAGAAATCGAGTTTTATCGAAATCGGCCCACAAACTAAAAAGTTGACCGCCATCTTGGATTTTAATTTTTTTTACATTGCGTTGCTGTTTTCTTGTCAGAATAGTACCAAAAACCGAGTTTCATCGAAATCAGCCTACAAACAAAAAAGTCGGCCGCCATCTTGAATTTTTTAATATTTTTGACATTGCATTTGCATTATTAAATTATTTTATTAATTTAATATCGCAATACCAATGTACCTACCCGGGGTCGTTAAAGGTCCACCGTCACATTTTAAAGTGACAACCCTTACGTACTTACGTAAATACCTATACAGGCGTCGGCATCGCCCAACTTCAAGGGCGTCGTCCAACTGTATAGAAAGATTGCTTAAACTGCGATATTACTTTGCTTGCATTGCATTATTTGCACCATAATAATGCTGAGCTGCGATCCGCATAGCGATACCGATATTGTGCCCCAATGATGCAATGCAATGCTTGACAAGCCCGGTAAACATGAAGTATGAAGCCCCCAGTACAGGATGGCCGATCATGTTGGCCGACCATGATGGGCCATCGTGTACAGGGGCGGTTTGCGTTGCTCGCAGACGGCAATCACACGCAAACCGCCCCTGTACACGATGGCCCATCATGGTCGGCCAACATGATCGGACAGCCTGTACTGGGGGCTTAAAGCCCCCAAGTTTGTGGCACTAAAAAGAATTTAAATAAAACTTTTCTACTCGAATGTACCAATTGTATGGCATATTGAATCAAAGGCTTATTTCTCGGAAATTCGCTGTGTTATACTCGTTATCAGATTTTTTCCCGTGTTCGCTATGGTAGTAGTAAATATTGGCATGCTCAGTTTGGTGACAGGTGCCCTGGATCATGCTGTACTGGGTGTGGCGCTGCTGGAACGATGCCTAAATGTATGAACACAATCTAAACCTAGGATTTCTCTGGAATAGTTAATGCGGCGAGAGTGGTTTATTTTTTTCCCTTTATAGGAAGATAAAAGAATGCGCAAATGCTATTTAATACATCAATTAAAGGCGTTAGAGCAAAAAAAATTTTTTTTGAGGTTATAATTTTTCGATGCCTATAAAATCATTATTCCATGATGAAATGTAGAAATTCAATTTTTTCCGTACCCAATGATGAAGGAACTAAATATACAGGCACACTGTTTTCAGTAAAAAAATCGAATTGCTGAGATTCGGCCGTGGCGCTGCTGGGACGACGTCGTCCCAGCAGCGCCCCAAGTGACCTACGATTACTCCTGAATCTGTCGACATTTACAGGTGGACATTAGCTTATGTGAAATGGAAAAAAAAGGAAAAAATATGTGTCTTATTAGATTTATTATAGCTTTTGTAATTAATGAGAAATAGCGGGGCGCTGCCAGGACGACGTCGTTCCAGCAGCGCCACAGAAATCCCCGTATATCCTCGGATCCAGTGGGGGGAAAAAATCAATCGTATTTTTTCCCGACTGGTAAAAAATTGGCCTGCATGGTGTATTTTTTTCAAGCAAATCGGAGACCGTGGCGCTGCTGGAACGATGGACACGAAATTTTTAACCAATCATCGACCAAGGAGTACATTATTATCCCACAGATTACAGTCGTCACAAATTAAGATGCCCGTTTTGACACATGGTAATGAATGACCCTAGAATGTAACTTATTACGAAAACCAAAAAATCTATTAAATGCTGATTACTTATCAAAGGTGTTTGAAAATAAATGTAACATTTTTTAACTCATCATAATTAAGGCAAAGTGTATTCCGCGTATTATTTTTGCGTTTATTCTAAAGTAAACGCAAATTCGATTAACTACGAAACGTCTCGAAAAACAGTTACGTTCTCAGTCTTCATTTTTTTAAATACTAGTGTTGTAACCGTTGTGTGCAGGATTTCTCTAGCTTCATTCAATTTTATCGAAATAATCGTTATAACCACTTTAATAGATTAATTTGTAAAATTGATCTTTTTGTGTGAAAACTAGATTGGCGCTTAAAGCATTAGTGAAATTATGAATTGGCAACAATGATTTCCATAAAACGGTTTCTAGGTAAACGCACACTTATCCAAGGAGAACGTTTCGAACGAAACCAATGAAAAAAAAAATAAAGCCTAGACGAGCTTGCACACCTCACCATGTCGAATCGTCACGTTAACGTTGCTATAGAGATTTCTTAATCCCCCAGTACAGGATGGCCGACCATGATGGGCCATCATGTACAGGGGAAAGTTTGCGTTGCTCGCACACGGCAATCACATGCAAACGGGCTACCGGCAAAAAAATCTGGATATGGGTACCTATGGACTTCAAGTGTCATTTGAATTCCTTATTTTGATAGATTTTTGATGCTTTGTTTTGTTATACGTTGTTAGCTAGCTATCGTTATACCCGACGCCATAAAATAAAAAAACTGATAGCTGCTATTTTTTCTATAAAATTGACTAAAAGTTCCAAAAAACATATGATAAGTTCATCTATATATATAAAATCGAGGGGACATAACTCACTCATCACGAAATCTCGAAAACTACTGGACCAACAAAGATGTAATTTGGCAGGAAGGTAGATTATGCCTAGGAGACGTCCGCTAAGAACGGATTTTAGGAAACTCCCCCCCTAAAGGGGTAAAGTGGGGGGGGTTAAGGTTATATGGAACTTCCTCATTTATGGATTTAGAAGCATGAAAATTGGTACGTTGGATATTGGTTACGACCTAAAATGATCTGAGTAAGCAAAGTAAAAAAAACTCCCCCCTAATAGGGTAAAATGGGGAGATAAAGTTTAAATGGAACTTCTTCATTTCGGAACATAGAAGTATGAAAATTGGTATGTTGAATACTGATCACGATTGAAAATTATCTCCGTAAGCAAAGTAAAAAAAACTCCCCGATAATGGGGTAAAAAGGGCGGATTAAGCTTATATGGAACTTCCTCATTTCTAAACATAGAAGTATGAAAATTGGTATGTTGGATACTGGTCACGATTGAAAATGATCTGCGTATGCGAAGTTATAAAAAAACCTTTAATAGGGTAGAAAGGGGGGATTAAGGCTTATATGAAAACTTCCTCATTTCTGGACTTGGGAGTATGGAAATTGGTGTGAAGGATACTAGGTCATGATTAAAAATGATCTGCATAGGCAAAATAAAAAAACCCTAATAGGGTAGAAAGGGGGGCTAATGTTTATATAGGGTGGGTGGGGGGTATTAAAGATACGTAGTTTGGATGTTTATGGCTCAATCACAACTAAAAGTCTAAATCGATCGGGATAATTGAAGTCTGGCCGGGAATATTTCATACGGTTTTTTAACTCGGGAAAAGTACAGTTCCCGTGGGATACAGTTTTTTTTGTTCAGTTTTTTATAATGAAGCATGGGTCCCATGACAGCTCATTTTCGTGCAAAGCAAAAAATTCTTTATGCATTGGAATAAACTTAATAAAATCAGTATTACACTTTTTTTTGCAAAGTATTGACTTGATTTTTTGCATTTTGGTAGTTGAAGAGAATATCCGAATATTATTCATACGATAGTATAGTAGCTCCTGTTTGTCTAGGTATCGTACATCCGAATATTATTCATACGATAGTATAGTAGCTCCTGTTTGTCTAGGTATCGTACCTTCTTATGCCTAAACCACGGATAGCGTGCTCGGTCTACGATCGATGAGGTTATGTGACTTTTGCAATGGTCTATCATGGGATTGCTGTTAAAAATTTATATCGTGCTTCGGAAGACACGATAAGCTAGGGTTTCTGGCTGCATTTGGATTGGTTAGTACACCATAACTTCAATGGAACCGTGTCGAAGGTCATGGCCCATTCTCCTTAATATGAAGGCATGTGCCCCAGCAGCGGGGACATTAAAATAGATTGATGATGGTGCTGATGAGACAGTAGAGAATGCCTATCTACCTACTTTTTGACACAAAATTTTGCGATGTAGTAGGTACTCGCGGACGTAGTCGCGGCCGGCCATTCATATTCCTATTTCTACTATCCTACTACTATTATTATAAATGCGAAATTGTATATGCTCACGTCAAACCGGATGATGAATTTTGATGAAATTTGTAATAGAGATAGTTTGAGACAGTGCTTCCGGGTGCTCCTACTAATTACTCCTACTGATAGGAGTACTGGGACACCCATGTCCTGATGCTAGGAAGGACATAGGCAAATTGTAACCGCGGGAATAAGGCTCATTCCCATGGTAAAATAAGTTTTAGCTCGGGCAAAGCTGTGGAATGGAATTGGTATTTAAGGCGATAGTTTGAGTTCAATGGAAAGATGATATTTAGAATAGAGACAGTTTAAGGCCCTGGAAAAGATATATTTTACTTTTTACCGCGGGAAATCTCATTGTATGGAAAAATCACTTTAAGTGCAGGCTAATTTGGGGGCGGAAATTGGTATTAAAGTAAATAATTTGAGACCCTGGCAAGGATTATAATAGACTACTTTTACTTTTTACCACAGGATAGTATCATATTCCCACGGGAAAATCAATAAGTAGGTATTATTTGTTTGTCCGTCTTTCATGTCCAAACGGAGTAACGGATCAATGTGATTTTTGGTACGGGGGTAGATTGGGAGAGAATGACATAGTTTATCCCGGAAAATATTACATTCCATTAGGATAATGTCGTGTAGAACACGCGGGCGAAGCCGCGGGCGGAAAGCTAGTATCCATAAAGTTACGCGGTAGCCCCCCTGGCACTGTACAGAATGGCTCATCATGGTCGGCCAACATGATCGGCCATTCTGTATTGAGGGCTTAATACATTTCGTTCGATGCGTTCGCATCGGACAAGTTTGCGTTCACCATAAGTGGCCTGTACACGTAGGCCCAATCATTGGCCAATAGTACGTACATTGACACTTTCGAACGAACAAGTTTAAAAAGGTTCTTTCAAAAGTGTCAATGTACGACGTATTGGCCAATGGTTGGGCCAACGTGTACAGGCCGCTATAAGTAATGTACCTACTCTATAAGTCTATGCTGTGAGCTGTAGTTAAAATACTTGCACTTTTATATAAATTATGCAACTTAAGTGGATTCGATTCAAGTTTATATACAATAAAAGGGCAATTTATACTTTATTTATATGTTTATTAAAATTATAAGTAGGTACTTGCCTATATAGTAAGTTTAACATTTTATAATAATAACTTTAGTCATAAGCCATATAAGTTGCAAACCCACTATAATCGATAAATCGCGAGAATCGATCACTGACTCGTATGGTTACATGCCTAATCACGTCACTTTAGCATGTGTCAAAACGGGCATCTTAATTTGTGACGACTGTAGGTAGAAATAGGACTCCAATCTCACAAGCGTCATGTACAAAAAACTTTGCCTGTTTCTCCCCATTGGACTTTATTCTTCTGTGGGAAGATTTATTTTTATTTGAATGAGTTTGCAGAGTGCGTCTTCTGTACCTTAGTACTATTATATATTCTGTGACATGTGTAAGTAACGTTGTGTCGTGTCCGCAGGCCAAGATCGACGAGGAGTACATGTCGCTGATGGCGGAGCTGGGCGAGGCGGCGCCGGCGGGAGGGGGCGCGGGCGGCGGGGGCGGGGGCCCGCGCCGCTACGGGCCCTCGCTGTTTGCGCCCACGCACCACGCGCGACCCATCATGCCGCCGCCAGGTCAGTACGTGGGTCCGGGGGGGGGCGGGGGCCCGCGCCGCTACGGGCCCTCGCTGTTTGCGCCCACGCACCACGCGCGACCCATCATGCCGCCGCCAGGTCAGTACGTGGGTCCGGGGGGGGGCGGGGGCCCGCGCCGCTACGGGCCCTCGCTGTTTGCGCCCACGCACCACGCGCGACCCATCATGCCGCCGCCAGGTCTCTATCATGAATTAGCTCTCGGATTTTCGTCAAACACAAACACAGTTTTCACAACACAAAGCGTCACTGGCGCTAACACGAAAACACTGAGCATGGTTTTACGATACTAAAGTACGTTTTATAATTCGGTGCTAAAATAAAAAGAAAGCAGTGTTACTACCACATAAAACTATATTCACCTTCTGTAGATTTCTTTATTTGTAAACGACATTGCCGTTAATTCAAAACATGCTTTGACTGAATAGATATTTGTTTAACATTATTAATAAAAGTAAAAAAATGGAAATTACTCTTACGTAAACAACAAAATAATTTTTCGAAGGGATGTTAGAAGGATATTTTTTTTCACGTATTGGCAACATGCAGGAACAAAATATTTGTGACGCAGGGGTGACAAACCTACTTTAACATATGTGATTATTTGATTGATTTTGATTTGTATTTTACGTACTTTAGGCGAGCTCCTATCTGCTTCGCGTACCTAAAGTGCTTCTTTTACATTATTTCGTAGATTTCTTGTTGTTTCTGTTATTGTTTTTGTTTATTGTTAAGTTTGAACCGTTGTTACTTGTTACTTTTGTGTCTCTACTATTACTATCTAACCCATTTTGCATTATCTAATTCGCTTTAATCTACGATATAGTTCTTATAAGTAGATAAAAAAAACCGGTAAAACCAAAACCTCACAATAAATTCGGTTTAAAAGAGACATGAAGAAAAAGGTTTACGACACCCTGTTGCCAAACTCAAATGTAAAAGTGTCATTATTTTTTTTGCGCCGAATTATAAAACGTACTTTAGGAATGGCAGGTTACTACTGCGGAGCTAAGCTCGACGCGATAGCACTAGGAGTTACTTACACTTGCGGCACTTGGCGGGGACGGGGCGTTTCGGGGAACGAGTCAGCGGAACTCACACGACCGACGGCAACAAGGCACGCGAAGCAAGCTGACGTAGGTATCATAACCTCGTATCATAAAAGTGTTATGCCGGTAATTCGTGCGTGCAAAAGGTACGTGAAGCATAGGACGCAGAGACGGTGGGTTAGAACGGAGACCAATTTTTGACAATAACTCAAAGTTTTTGATCATATAAACCCTAGATACAGCGTAAACGCACAGAAAGTGAAGCCGCCAACGAATGCTCCATTCGAAAGGGAGCATTAGATCGCAAACAGTTCGAAAAAAGGAAAAAAAGAGATGTAATATCATATTTTCAGTCAGTATTGAACGTAAGTATAATTGCACAATTAATTTAAAGTCAAACATGTACTGAAACTATCATAATTTCATTATTTATACTAAAATATTGCAATATTCCTTGCCGCGCAGCCGTTTCTTCTATTTGCGTTAGTAAGACAGAGATGCAGACATGGCGAAATACGATTCGCTGTTCTAGCGTCGGCGTCGGCCGACCATCTGGGTTTTCCATGTAATAAGATCGCAAGTACTACCATGCCGACCGAATTTAAATCCAATAACTGTTGCTTAGGGTCGCGTAACAAAAGTGGTGACGGCAGTATTCGGAATCGAAATATAGCTAAGTATAATAAGTATAACTACTAATGACAGCGCTGTTGGAATCACTTTTTCAAGCGCATTTAGTATGGAATTGTGTATCTAGGGTTTATATGATCGAAGCTCAGAGCAGTCAATTTTACCATTTGCGAGCTTCGATAAGAAACACATGTCATTAATTTCACGTGTTATATTATTGTGTGCTATAGTGTTGTGTCTTTGTGTTGACGACCGATTTGGCGCAGGGGTAGACTATTCACCTTCTGCACCAGAGGTCTCGGGTTCGATTCCCGAACAAAACAAATATTTGTGTGCATGAACATGTCTATTTGTCTTGGTCTGGGTGTTTACTATGTATATTAAGTATTTATTTACAAACAATATGTATATAAGTATATATAATAATAAAAATATAATTCATTTATTCAAGTACCACAGACTCATTTTTATTAGTAAACTTATTCTAGGTTAGTAAGTACTGTAGTGAAATTAAACAGAAGAAAAAAAAAACTTCACTTAATTTTTCACGATAAATTTATTTGTCAACAAAATAAATTAATAAACGAATGAATAGACGCACGTGGAGGTAATTAAAGGGAAAAAATAAATAAATGAAATTTAATTAAAAATTAATTAAAAACTAATTAAAATCTATTTATTTAAAAGAAAAAAAAGGTTATTGCAAGTTTATAGCTTGCGGCGTGGACGGGTGATGTTGATGGGCATGGGTGAAATGGGATGAGAGACGACGGTTTGTAAAAATGCAAATGAACCTTGGGAGCCCGACAGAGGGGTTTTTAGAATTTAGAGATTTCAATGGTGATCGATTGGATCATCATTGAAATCAAAATTATTAAAAATACACAATTTAAATAACCGGCAAAACAATAAACACTTGGTGGTTCTTAAAACGGAACTTAAATAAAAATTGGGTTCTAAAAAAGGGGAATCGCAACCGGGATTAAGACTGCCGTGTAGCTCCACATACCGCTACTGCGATCGCTCCGAAGTCGATCCGGCTAGAAGCACGGGTAGCCTGGGCACCGACGACTGGTTTGACCGGACTCACTGTGTGTCCTACAGACGTGCAGGAGCACCGGCGAGTTGACCGTCAGTCCCCAGCTCTCCGTATGCCGGACGGAAAGGTCCAAAGGTTGGGTACAACGGGAACCGCGGAGGGCGGCAGGCAACGGCGAACGCTTGTTGCTGGCCCGTGGGGTTTTGCTAAAACCAAACGCACCCAATCAATACTTCATCCACACGAAAGTATTAAGCAAATTTAAAACTCACCCCTTTGCATCGAAAATTCCCTCAACTTACCCAGTTAGCCTGGCCTTCAAATAAATATATATTGTAGCTTAGATAGCGGCTGTATCCCACAGCCGCCTCGTAAACAGCACTCAGCACTCAATATTACACCATCACTTCCAATAATATCATAATCTCTTCATAAGCCGCAATCAAAACAAACAATGATGACAAACTCAAAAAAATATCGCGTTGACAATGCAAAAAGGAAAAACCCATAGATGTATTATTCCTATAGATGGAGCATAAGAAAATGAACAATTCCTTCTATAATCGACTCTCGTCTCTCAAATGGCGACATGTCGTGTGTTAAAAAGAGATAACAATAGCCCAACTTGTGCGTCTTAGTGAGCGGCGCGCCACTTGAAAGTAAACGTCATGTTTGTTTGTTAACCAGCTGGTTAACAAATGCTTCAGAAAGAAAAGCTTTTTTTGTACAAAAATATAGAAAGATTTGATGGTGTGGTGCGGTAAATCTGTTGTTTGTTAAGAATGGCCTGTACTGTTCCCGGTTATTCAAGCAAAGTGAGTGTTTTGAAAGAGAATAATGAACACATATCATTTCAGAGGTAAGTCACACTCATTGTTTTGTGTTTTTGCGAACACATTTTTATAGCTTACTGGTCCGTATTTGCAAAAACTAAATCGCTGTACGTGTATATACAGTTTAACATTGACTTGGATGAAGAAAATCGGGTGTATTTAGGCTAAAAATATATAATTAAAAGCCAATTGGGATTTTTTGACATTTGACCAACCTGATAGTGTTGTAGTCCGATTTTATTATGTAATATCGATAAAAAATGGTAGTGTTAACAATTTTGTATTTAAACTTAATTTTTCTCAATTCTAAACAGATTTCCCACCGCCGCACGCTGTTCTACGTAGTATTGGAAGCTTGGCCATAAGTCAAAATTTAAAATAATACATTCTTCTGTTCTGATACGTATCTGAGGGTAGATGGATATTCTGAACATTAAAAATTACTAAAAGAAGGTATGTATAATTTATCGTTCTGTCATAATGAGCACAGTTTCACAAGACATTAGTTATCGAGCAATTAAGCAAATAAGATATTGTGTCCATTCCCGGCCCATTATTTTTTATATAAATATAATTTATAATTAAGTAACAATGGATTCTGTTTCCACAATTATTGATGCTTACTTTGTGAAATTATATTTATAAATTTGAAATGAACAAAAGATGATACTGGGTTTCGTAATAAATAAGGGGAAATTTTATTGCATTTTTATAAAGACGAGCATTTTAGTTGATGTTCTATACATTTCTATGCTATAGTTTGTATTGAGAAAATGTAGCTTAGAATTACGGTTTTTTATTTCTGTTAAAAAATCAGCCGCCTTTTACCGCCAATCATATAACTTATACTAGAAAACAAAAGACATTTAAATAACTGCAATTTTACAATTTGGTTCAAGTTTATTCAACACGATAGTGTACCTGTTATATTATTATAGGTAATCATTTAGGCACATTCACAAAACATATTTACTATTGGTTAAATATGTATTTTGTTACTATTTATTTTTTTACTTTTAGGTACATACTTTACAAATGTTTAGGTCGGAGTTGGTCGAATTTTGTTTTTCACGGCAAGAAAAGTCATTTAATAGTAAAAGCAAACATCTTACACAACATATAATCGAAAAACCCAAATGTCCCCTAGAGGAAATACCTGAAATTAAACACATACTCAGTAATTTTATGGCTCGATTTAAATTAAGCTTTTCTAAAACACTATAACATTATATTTCATCAAAAACTAATTGTACGTTACGATATTCGTACATAAACATTGATAAATAATTTTGGCCAAGGTTCCAATACTACATAGAACAGTGTGCGCCGCGCCGCCGTCGATGTAAAGGAAACGTAAATAAGAAACGTAAGAAAAGGCGACGATTGGAGACCTTCGCAACAAACAAGAATATGCTCGATGAACTTATTGTGTTGATGCATAAATTGTGGATTTATACTAAAAAAATTTAATACATTAAAAGAATAAAAATTAGCGCGAAATCTGTATTTTTTTACTTGATATCATTCAGTAGATTTTTTAATTTAATAAATTGATTAGAAATCTTTATTTTATTATTTATTTTATTTATTTAGGTAACAAACAGTCTTACAAAACAAGTAACATACTAACAATATATACAAACAGACCTACAGTACCATTAATATTTTAAACAAGCAATATTTTATTGATAGAACACGTAAGAAACATTGATTTGTAAAAAGAAAAATAAAGAAAACTTATCTACATCTTACCTAATAATATGTTATTTATGTTATTATAACAACTTCAGTACCTATGTATAAATAAAGTAATGCAAAAACAGTTTCATATAAGTATAAGAGTTACTAAACACTGAACTTAATTTATAATGTTATGTAGCAATAATATCACTTAATAAATAAGATCATTTAAATGAATTTTAAGTTGATAGCACCTCGCAAACTAGTCTTTTATATTTTGTTGAGCTAGTAGAAAATATGTCAATCTTGTTCAGTTTTACGACTACACCTCCTAGTATAAATAGTATAATTATCATCATTATCATATTAATGTCCTCACTGCTGGGCCTTCCCTGTGCAAGAAAACACCACAGGTAGAACGGGCCATTAGTGCCATAACCCACCACGCGAAGCCAATGCGGATTGGTGGGTGAGGGTGCCAACGACTGCTAATGCAAACGGCTTAACGTGCCTTCCGAAGCACAGAGGAGACCGAGATAATAAAGTTTTGGTCACCATTCAGATGTCCAACCGCAACGAATGTTGCTTAACGTCAACGACCGGATGCAGAATCCGCGTACCAATGAGCCATCGATCTCAAGTATAATTATAGTACCTAATTCATATTTGGCATTGATTCAAAATTAAAGGGCTTGCTTAGACCATGAAGCTGAACAACTTTCTCTTTGGACCATAGCATACGTCAAAATATAAAAAAAAAACTGCCACACTAGATCGATCAGCTGAGCGTGCGCTTTTGTCTGGAGGGAAGAAATTTTTGCCATATTCGACCTATGCTGAAGTTTCATAGCATAAACAAAATTCTAAGGCCGTGAGCACTTTGGACACGATTAATACTAAAAACTGACAGAAAAGCGGATTATGAACCGCCCAATTACATTAAGTCTAGCCGCATTGAAAATCGCGAAGCGCTCTATTCAATGCGGCGTACTTTCGATCAGCCGTATTGAATACGGCGTATCTTGAATCCGCCGCATTACAATGCGGTGCTGTTTTCCAATACAGCTAGTTGCTATGTAATACGGTGAAATATACAATACGCCTGCGATATATACATTTACATTGTAATTTTATGTATCGCATTGCATTCAAATTATTTTTACATCTTTTATCGATAACTTGTTATAAAAAAAACCACAGCACTATCATTGCATCATCATCATCTAGCATTGCATAGTCAAAATGGAGACATTCACTAATTACGACGCAACAGATTAACATGTATGTCTCTTTCTACCTTATGACAATTTGATAGTGTTAGAAGGGGTAAAGGATGGGTGAGTTATAGCTTATTTTTGTGATCCATCTATAGGAATAATACATCTATGGAAAAACCACATTTGAAATTCAAAAATGACGTTGCATACATAACATATAGCTGCCAGCAAACAACCATGGAGGTTTCGCATATCTAAGGTCAGAATACACAAAAAAGAACTACGCTAACAAGTATTTTAGCCAAAAATATTAATTGAAAGACAATTATTGGCGTCGTAAGACGACAATCTAGTAGCGGTTTTTTTAACGCTACAGTACATACATTTAAAATAAAAAAGCATAGATAATTTTATGTCACTGCTGCACAATTCCATGTGCGATAGCACAGCAGCGAGTTAAGTACGAACAGTCAAACCGGCTGGAAATCATTTTTAAAATAATGTTGCGACTGGCCCGTACCCTACGTATATGTATCCGTTATCAAGTTTTCCATGACACAGTTTCTTAATGAAATAAACATGGGCTTAAATAATTGGTGTGATTGTGAGAAGTTATTTATTTATATATTTATATTTATTATTTACTTGCTTGTATAATTGTGTGGTAACGTGCCTGAGTTGTTGGTTGTAGCGGGCGGTATGATGTCGCTGCCGGGCGCGTTCCCGCAGCTGCCCGCGCCGCCCGCGCACGTGCCCGCGCCCGCACACGCGCCTTGGCTCGGTAACTATCAACACTATATTCAATTCCCTGTATAAAATCCTTCTTCTTTTCAATACGAGCAGTTTCCGCAACTCGACGTCTATTGCGCCTATTTTGCGGCCGGATCACTCCAGCCAGCCCTGCTCAGCCTGCTAGCTCTAGTATAACATCCTATTTTTGTAATAACAACATATTAATTTCACATTCCTTTTCTGTTGGTCATTACATCAATGAAAAATTTGTATGGTTGTTTTGGGAGATTAGCTGCAACTTTTGCAAACTTTTTAGTTGTTACGAATTTTGATAATAAGCAGACATTAAACGTTTGTTATTATGTGTAAGCTCTGAATTTTAAAATAAAAAAAAACACAATATGTCTGACATTGTGTCGCGAGTTTAACTGTTTTTTTTTTGCATTCATAATGCAACTTTTATTATTGAAAATGAAGTATTAGAAAAATTGGAAATTGGAGTGACAGATATGGCGAGTGTTATACGCCCACTTGAGAGTATAATTATAAGTAGATTATTTTGACAGTGTCAATAATACTAAGGTATTTCAAACTTGGAACGCTTCCTGTCAATTATGATGTAAGAATTAAGATCGTAACATTCGTAACCTTTTTTCTCCGTTTAAAAAAAGTCAGTCTGTCCATATAAAGTTTTCATGTAGTTCTTGAGCCTTCATCTAGTACTATTGTTGGTCAAAGATTCACAATGCAATTTTTGAAAGTATAGGAAAAATGTGATAGTAAAAAACCACGAGCCCAATAACGGCCAGAATTAATAACCTATCTACAGATAGGGATAGGTGCAATCCAGATTAGTTGCTATGCAACGCTTGATATTAACATAAAATTAACGACAGTTGCCAGGGTGTTGCTAACTAATCTGGATTGCACCTATCCCTATCTGTAGATAGGTTATTAATTCTGGCCGTAAGTCGCTTACAGGCGGGATTCGGGAAGCATAGTATGCCCCAAAACGGCCCCGACCCATCGTAATATTGGTACCGTGTTGCAGCGGGCGTGGCGGGCAGCCAGCCGCCGCCGCCGGGCGCCGCGCCGCCGCACCCGCCGCCGCACCTGCCGCCGCACATGCACCACCACCAGGTAACGAGCGATGCTACCATCTATACACCATTACATTTAAAGGCGATACTCGGAAAAATTATGCTAAAGCGAGATAGCAATGAGAAAACGACGCGCGCGGGAGCGAGACCGATTTTGCCGATTACCCAAAAAAACACATAATCACTTCGTATTCAAAAACTATAGCGATTTTTAAAAAATGCTTCTATACGATCCTCAATATTATTGGTGTCCACTAATTAAACCAATTTTCAATAGTATATGTATCCCCATTTAAGAATAATCTTGATATTTCCTAATTTATAGAGATATTTTCGAAAATAAAAAGTGACGAGCCAAATTCATAAAATCGTGTTTCTGAAACTATACGATTCTAGATAAAGGTATGAAGAAATATATATCTTATTACCAGATTTATAACAACTTTAACCGTCCTATAGTTTTATATCAAAGAGTCCATACTTTTTCCGAGTAGCGCCTTAAGGGCACGTACTTTCAAATTACCGAAATCAACCTATTTTTGATTCAAAAGTAAACAATCAAATATTCTTTATTATGAGCAGATAAAAATATAATGTTGAAGTTTCATAAATGATCTTGATTATTTTGTGGCTAAAAAAACGATATTCGTATTGTAACTCGACAATAAAAAATTTCAAAAACAGGAAATTTTTCATTATTTTTATATTTTTTTGGTTTTATAATCAGATTATTTATCTCTAATTCACGAATAATATATAGAAAAATAGGTAATGACATATTGTAGACTATTCTCAGGCTACTTTTTCAAAACGTGAATTTATGCTTAAAATAACAACAAAAACATTGAAAAAATGAAAAAGTGAGGTTATTTTCATTACTCTTCACACGTAAGGAAAAGGAGAAAGACAGAGTTTTTGGAAGATCCTGCCCTTAATAGGAAATAGGACTGTCTTTGATATGTAAATATTTAATAGTAACATTCAAAAATATATCATTGAAGAACAACAAAACTGAAAAAAAAAATACTCAAAATGTTGATTAATAAGCAAGTAATGAGTTGCTGAATTGTGAAAAACTGTCTAGCTATCTCTTTTTTTTAAAGAAATTTTATATGGCGTTAAGCACATCTGACGTCATCTGTGTCTAGCGCTGTCCTTGTCTAATAAGGAAGTTTGATGAGCTATATCTCCGAAAATTGTGAAAATAATTGAAAATAAATACCTGTGTCGTGTTTCTGATACATTAATAAAAACATTTTAAACAAATAAAAAAAAACCTGTGTCGTGTTTCTGATACATTAATAAAAACATTTTAAACAAATAAAAAAAAATCTGTCCGATCCCCTATTAGTACAATGATTTTAGGAGATCATAGTGTCCATCAACACGAAAAAATTATACTTTGGGGCAAACCACGGAAACGCGATAAAAAATCAGCTATTCCATACAAAAGTACAACATCGACTTGACTCAAATGTATGGAACAGCTGATTTTGTTTTGGCGCTTCCGTGGTTGGCTCCGTAGTAAAAAATTGATCTTATTGATGGATACCATAATCCCCTAAAATCTTTGTACTAATTAAAATTTAGAGGTATATAACCTATTTTAATTTTTAGTTTTTTGCATTCACAATGCAATTTTTATAACTAAAAAATGGAAAATGAAGTATTTAGAAAAAATCGACCCGTCTCACAACTCACAACGTCCCATCGGAGCTAGTTGTGAGACGGGTCGATTTTTTCTAAATACTTCATTTTCCATTTTTCAGGTATATAACCTTTAAATTTTTCTAGAACCGCGGTTTCACTCAAGTGGTTCCCGTTCCCGTGAGAATATCGGGATATAAAGTATTCTATCTGTTATTCCAGCCTATAATCTATCTCTGTTGCATTTCATTCAAATCTATTGAGTAGTTTTTGCATGAAAGAGTAACAAACATGCATACATCTTTTGCATTTATAATATTACTAGCTTTCCGCCCGCGGCTTCGCCCACGTGGACTACACGATGTTATCCCGCGTTAATGTGAAATTTTTTCGGGATAAAAAGTAGCTCATGTTCCTCTCCAAACTACAAAGTATTTGTGTCCCAAATTTCAGCCAAATCCGTTGAGCTGTTATGGCGTGATTGAGTAATAAACATTCAAACATCTAAACATCCAAATATCCAAACATCTAAACTTTCACATTTATAATAGTAGGAAGTACAGTAAAAAAGTAAAATGTAGTTTGTTAGATAAGCACTTCACAAATACTTGTATTGTCTGCTCCTATACAAGGTTTTCTTGTGTAATGGGATTAAGCTTCTCTTAAATACATTAATCATATTAGTAGAATGTATATCAAATAAATAACTGATTTCAGTCGATTTATATTCCTTGTCAATGTCGAGTGAACGAGTATGCACCACCCACATACGTACAGTGCCACAACCTTTTCTGTTCCGGTGACAGCGGCGCTACGTACGTTTTTCTTTTTTTTGTAGCAGTTTAACCGGCTCTGAGTTCTAAGAATTTCAGCCGCCAGCAGCGCCATGGTTGGACATCAACTTGACAGCAAAATGACATTTAAAAAAAACACGTTAGTTTCACATTTTGGCCACCGGCACAGCAAAGTTTGTGGCACTGTATCATTGATTGATGTAACTGTGCTCGTTGCAGATGGCGGGTGAGGGCGGCATGCCGCCGCCGGGCGCGCCGCCGCCGCCGCCGGGCGCGGGCCCGCCGCCCCCGGGCATGGGCCCCGGCGCGGGCCCGCCGCCGCCCGGCATGGGCCCCGGCGCGGGCCCCCCGCCGGGCCCCTGGCGCGTGTTCCCGTGGGGCGCGCCGCCCTTCCTGGCGCCGCCGCCGCCCCCGCCGCCCGTCTCCTCCTCCTGAGGGGTGGACGGCCCGATGTCGACGGCATAGGCGTCGGCTCTTCACTATTTCTTATATATTTTACACGATTCGTCCTGAATACTGTAGCACCGAAATGATAATGCAATCTATTGACATAGAACGGGCCCTGAAACGAACGACAAGACTTGTGCAAATTTCCCTGACCGTTTCGCTCGTTGGGCGCGATTTAAAAATATAGCTAGATTCAATTTGATTTATATAATTTGTAAGTTTATTATAAACCAAGATTTGTTTATGGAATTGGAAGCACGTCCGCTTTAAAAGTATTTTCTTTAATTTTGAATACCCGATAAGTTTAATTGATTACAATGTATTATGTGACTAACACCCCCGTACATTTGGTACATTTAATAGCGTATTTCATTGGTCTTTAATAACATGTTTTTTTAATACATTTTTTGAAATTGTCGACACTCCAAAAGAAAGTAACTTGACTGGTAAAATAGTTGTCCTAGTCATAGCACACCAGAAAGCACACGCGCTGCATCGAAACCGTCGGTTCTGACTGCAATACTAGAACTTTAATAGAGTTCTTTACTATCCCAAAGCGCAAATGGTTTCTGCGTTGTTAAGACAAATTCACCCACCAAGATTGTACACTTCTCGACCACAGCAATAAAGTAAATTAACGATAATGTCTTTTTTTATTTTTCGTCTCTCACTAGTTTCCCTGTTTGCAGTTTCATTCCATATTTTTAGTTCCTGTTCAGTGAAGCTTACTGTACCACAAACATGATAATCTCTCCTTCTCGTGAAATAAAATAGAAATAGAAGATAGTTCGTGATAATAATCGTGATAGTTTTATTTTGTGTAAAAACCAAATCGGGCGTCTTGGTTCTTTAGAGAACTATAAAATTCAATAGTCATCCATCACTTAAACAGCTTTGGTAGCATTTTTGCAGATTGTCTAATTTACTATTATTTAAGTTGAGCTAACTAGCGCCGCCAATCGTTATTATTTTTACCTTTTTAATAACTTGCCATGTTAGTTAGTGGAGGACAAATCTTGCTAGCTTAATTTGACCCACTTCTCAGTGTCCGATGGAGCTGAAATTTTGTATACAGGTTTGGTTTAGATGACAATACAATATTAAAGTACAGTCAGCAAAAAACGTTGTTTTGAAAATGGAATTTAGACAAAAAAACTTGTTTCTAAATTAGTAAGCATAATTTCTAGAACAAGGAATCGGTCAAATGTCTTATGAATAACGTCTAATATTTATTGAATAACTTCGTCAACAGGCAAATATCCTTCAGTGGACATTGTTGTCTAACTTTAATCCAATAACAAAGCAGTCGGATAAGTCGAAATTAGAAGACTTCCGCCCAGTAGCACAAGAGCAGTTATCTCCACACCAGCGAAAGTATTGGAAAGTGTTCTCCTGAAGAAATCGTTGCCCAAGTAAATAAGTTTCTGTGCAGTGAACAGCATGGGTTTAGACCATAAAGATCAGTTGAAACTAAATTGTTAGGTAACTGTAGTGGATTTCGTTTCGGTGTCTTATCTATGGTTACCATACCAAGTAGCTTTAGTTATTGTTCTGAGATACCAAGTCGGTAGATGTTCTTTATTTTGACTTCCGGAAGGCGTTTGATAGGGTCGTAAATGACCTTTTGTTGGCTCAGCTTGCGAAAGTACGTTTCACGACTCTTTTTCGCCTCTCCGCACACGAGCCATCGACCAAACTACAAAACGCCGCCACCGACTTATTTCCCGTAGTTTTCATACATTTTGTATGAACTTGCCGTACACGGTTCGGTTGACACCCGCCGCCGCTGCTAGTCGTCACTTGTTTCTTCTAGCTTCCAAGTAGCGGCGTTTGTGGCTGTCGCATGTGGACAAACACAAAAAATAAAACATACATATAGACCAACAGATAACCTCCTCCTTTTTAAAGTCGGTTAAAAATCGTACAGAGGTGAATTCAATTTATACGGATTTCAGCAGCGCATTTGATAAAGTTGACCACAATATCTTAATTCGCACTTCTTCTAGCTTCCAAGTAGCGGCGTTTGTGGCTGTCTCGTGTGCGAACTTTCAGCTACTCGCAGACTATCTTCGTGACCGTCAACAATGTGTCAAACTGGGTTTGTCTGGACCGGACTAGTCTCGGTCCTATCATATGCGTTCTGGTGTAAGTCAAGGGTCCATTCTTGGTCTCGTCTTGTTTTTGCTAATGGTGAATAATCTCCCTACAGTTCTCTTTCGCGCGTTGTATTTTAGACGCAGACGACCTAAACTCTACCTAGAGGTCAAGTCTGTGGAAGTTTGTGTATTGTATGGTTACAGTACAGAGGATATACCAATGTAGTTTGGACAAAGGTATGGGAGTTGATACAGATAAGGGCCTAAACTGAGTAAAGCGGGCGCCGCGACGGGCACACGTCGCGGGTCTCCGTTCGTAGACACGCGCGCGGGCTCCGTGGAACCGCATCACATAGCGCTATTGACTGAACGAGCCCGTACGTGCTACCTGCTGGCCCGCTGGCGGGCCCCAAGGCGGGGAAACGGGCCACAAGGCGCGGGCGCGGGGCCCGCCTCCCCGCGACGGAGCACTTTTGTATGGAACCGCGCGGGCGTCCGCGTGACGCAGTTTAGGCCCTTAGTGTCATGCGATGACTTTTGGGAACATGCGGCACCCGGTAACTTTCGACTACAACATCAACGGTCTCCTTTTTTACCATCGGGCACCGTATCCCCTCCTTAGACCACCGTCTAACCATAAGCAAACTCTTCAACTCATATTGGGTGTAGTTTTTGGCAGAAAGAAAGTGATCATTTCATGACCAAGTCTAGCAAAAGAATCTCGATTGGCCGACCGTGATCGGCGATCGTGTACAGGGCCAGTGGCCGTACTCTGAAACGCAAAATCCGAAATTTCGGTAGCCCCGCCCCTTTCACTCGATTCTGTCTCGACTAGAGAGTAAGAGGGACGGGTATACTTACCGAAGTTTCTGAGTAGGCCCTCAGTTTGCGTTGCTCGCAGAGGGCAATCAATCACACGCAAACTGGCCCTGTACACAATCGCCGATCTGGCGGCCAACGGAATCGGTCATCCTGTACTGCCCCCTGATTCATAAACCCTCGGAAACACTCCCGACAGCTGAATGTATGCTATCTTTATCACTCACTATAGAATAGACAAAGACAAAGCACAGAATTCGATTCCGATTCCGACGGTTTGTGAATCACGTGGCTGGGGGCTTTAGATCTTTTTCTACACTTCATAAGATCTTTGTCACAAATGATCATAAAGTTTATGGTCAACCTGACTGCGTCGATACGACGAGCTATCCTTTCTGATATTTTTACCTCGTCGAGTGTTCCCTTCCCTCTCTATTGAAATGTAATGCTGTTCCAAAATGTTTGAGTGTACAGTCAGCGTCAAATTAATATGAGCGTCTAGAGTAGTGCAGTGCAATTGTGCACAGATAACTTGAGAGCTTTGTTTGCTAAGATATTTTGAACGCCTTGTGTGCTTACATCTATATACAAATAAATAAAATTGGAGTGTCTGTTTGTAATATAAAAATAACCGCTTTTTACTACATGCATATGATTATATACGGTACATAAACCAAAACAGCATTTTTTTTAAATTTTTGTCTGTCTGTTTCGGCTAATCTCTGAAACGGCTGAACCGATTTTGACGGGACTTTCACTGGCAGGTAGCTGATGTAGGAAGGAGTAACTTAGGATACTTTTTATCCCGATATTCCCACGGGAACGGGAACCACGCGGGTGAAACCGCGGACGGCCGCTAGTACAACAATATAATGATTCGAACTGCGTATTTCAAATTGATGCTGACTGTACGATGTATCTGATGGCAACTGTACTGTTAAGATTTGCTAATTATTGTTTTAGGGTCGGCGCAGACCGCAGACAGAACATAAAATCCTCGCGGAAATTTTTGCGGTCATTGAAAAATGAACCATGTCACCATAGACTAAAATACAAAATTGTATGAATAATATGCGCGCGAGGCGACACTGACTTCTTCACTGGTGACTGCTGACTGTTGATATTCATACAATTCTGTATTGTAGGCTATGGTGACATGGTTCATTTTTCAATGACCGCAAAATGTCCGCGAGGATATCTCCGTTCTGTCTGCGCTGACCCTTTGACCGGTTGTTCTACGCTAATAACAAGATTTAAATGAATACTACAATGATATTGGATCACATTTTTTATTAGTAACCGTACGACAATATCAAATAATTCACTAAAAAAATTAAACCGTCTCGTCGTACAAACCCCGCAAAAATTCGACAGGGCAGATGTTATTATATTAAATGCACAAAATATATCTACAATCACTTAAGTATTATCACTTGAGATACAATGAGAATATAAACAAATGAGATAAATATAATTGATTTAAATAAACATAAGTGTAAACTGTAATGTCTGCAATTTACGCTTAAATACATTGTAGGAAATAATCTTAGTAGCAAAGGCATCACACCAAACAAATGGCGGTCACAGATACTCCTCATAGATACGGGAACCCCGCAAACAATCTTACGCTCAACCCACACGAACCACAACCACACCACGTGGGCGGGGCGTCTAGAGTAGTCAAAATCATCTGAAAAACATAAAACCAATTTGATCTACGCAGTTCGAATCATCATATTGTTGTAAGCACGCAAGGTGTTCAAAATATCTTAGCACTCATTGTTTCATATTTATATGAGCAGTCAGAGTGTACAAATTTATCTAAGCACACAAAGCTAAAATATCTATGCATAATGTGTACAACACCATATTGCACAGATATTTTGAGAGCTTTGTTTGCTTAGATAATTTTGCGTGCTTACAACAAAATGATGATTCGAACTGCGTAGATCAAATTGATTTTATGTTTTTCAGATGATTTTGACTACTTTAGACGCTTATATCAATTTGACGCTGACTGTATCACATTTGGCAGGCAGTATCGACCGCGTGGGTGATACCGGGCCACAACGCAGTCACCAGCGACGACGCTGCGAACTAGCGGCCGGCTACATCCACATCACAACTACTAGCGTCAACGACATTTTGTCGCACAACCACAACGCAACGCAACTGCAAAAAGTTGCATCGACACTATTCACACGTACCACATTTAGTCGCTTCGTTGTGGTACTGTGGGTTGACACTTAGCCTTATTATTTACACCAGCCTACTACTAGCCGTGCAAAGGAAAATATAAAATAGGTACTCTGTACTTTTTTTGGTAAATAAAAAATAACCAAGTATTTAGTCGAAACGTTTTCAAGCATTTTAAATTAACTCAATTCTTTATCGTTACATAGTAATTTTGGAAACAAATATATGGAATCACCACTGTTTCATTAATTTTCACACAAAATAGTAATTGCAAACTTCTACTGAACTACGAAAAATTGGCGGGCGTCTTATCTTATATAGAAAGAGTGGACTACACGGAGTGTCGGCAGGCTATCACGTAACTTGTAATAGTCAAGCGATAGCGAAAATCTCGAAATTATTGCTCTAAAATCGCAAATTCGTATTATGTTTTGCTGTTATACAGGCTGTTAGGGGCACCCTTGCAAAAACTTTAACCATGGCTTCAGACCATCATGCTGAACATCGCACAGCAAGAATTTTTTGTCTGAAATGAAAAAAATAATATTTTGACTCTCCATACAAAATGTCCCGATTAGTTGTTAAATTTGTATAAAAAGTCGATTGTTTTTTTCATTTCCGACAAAAATTCTTGCTGTACGTTGTTCAGCATGATGCTCTGAAGCCATATTGGTTAAAGTTTTTGCAAGGATGCCCCTAACACCCTGTATAACATGAATTTGCGAGATTTTCGCTATCACTTGGCTTTTGCAAGTTACGTGATAAGCCTGCGGGTATAAGACCATAATTTTACGACATGTTTAATATAAATTGTGAATTTGACTCCATAATTTTTGTTTGCAGCTATATACAAAATATATGCATTATATGATAATTAACACAATCACTCGATACATCCAGTTCGTCATTAGAAATAAATAAAAGCTCATAATGAATGAAAATAAGTCCAATGAATAATCTCGGTAGTTCCCATTTTGTTCTATGGAACATGACGTCATTGGATAAAATAAGACTTTTTTTATTTTGTACTAAAGAACAGTAATACTTAAATTTCTTAAATTGTTTTATGGAACAAAGAAAATGAGACCTCTTATAACTCTAATCATTCAAAGTTGTCAGTATCATTGTCATAAATATGTTGTGGAAAGAATGTTTGGGAAAATATATGATTCCCATTTTGTTCTATACAAGTAGACTCGGGTGAGCTTTATTGTAATTCTATGGAACAAGAAGGGGAAAAAATTGTGTTGTTTTGCCCAATGACGTCATGTTCCATAGAACAAATGGGAACAACCAAATAATCTCATGAGATGAAACTACATTTAATCACTCTAGGCTTAATATCATTATTTAGAATTCTCTGCTCCCACACTCCACTACATTCTCACTATTAATTACTATTTTGTATCCAATGTCCAATGTAAAATGTAATTTTAAGTTTTCTATTATTATCATAAGGGAAGGCAGTCATCTATTAAGCCTATCGCTCAGTGCTGCTGCGCTCGTGCTCAGCTAACATTACAATAATTTGTATATGGCATCACTAATACCTCTCTCTCTCTATCTTACATGATATTATATCAAATATGAATTTCATAAAAATATGATTGAGTTATCACAATTTTTATCCCATACGATATAGCTTTAAAACAAGTCAGTCTAGAAGACGCAGATGCAAAAGAACGGTTATTCCGGAGCTCGAAAGTAATCATAATGTGGTAGTCAGGTGGCCGTCCCGGCTCATCGCGCCTCCTTGGCCGTCAGCTTCTCGATGAGCTCCTGTAGCGGCGCCAGCTCGCGTCGCTCGATCAGGTTGAACTCCTGCAACGACAGAATGCAATCAATATATTTGTCGGTGCGTCTGCTCCTTGACGAATGTGTTGGCGTGTTTGCGGCTGAAGGCCCTAGAAGCCAGGGCCGGTTAAACTGCTCCTGCCCCTGTACTGGCTGAAAAATATGGAAATGGACATGAACATGGGCTTCATTTGACATTTGAAGCCCATATGATGCCCATATAAGGACAAAATGTGGGCTTCAAATGTCAAATTAAGCCCATGTCTATAACCATATTTTTTAGCCGGTGGCCCCCCTGCTTGGCGTGTCTGCTCTGTGGCAGATGTGTCGTCGCGCGGCTCGGTGAATATATCATCTGATTTATAAAGACTGTGTGAAATAAAACAGGGAAAAAATAAATAAAATATAAATATTGGAATTTGATTGAATCAGGCGTCACTTGGCGGAAGTCCCCAACCATTGTGAAAAACGAAATATATGTAGCTTACTTCCGCAAAAAACACAATATGCAAGATGCACCGCCCGCACGCCCGCAAAAAATTGCACATGCACACCACGAAAACACCAGTGCACAATACCTGCATCTAGCAAGACAGCAATACACCTTGCACCGTCACCGATTAGACTACTCTACACGTGTTTCGCCCCAACCCGGGGCATCCTCAGGAGATAGTTCGTGCTAGTTCGTGCGAAAAACCAACACCAAATGAGCTCCGGCGCCTACCAACACGGTGTTGGTAGGCGCCGGAGCTCATTTGGTGTTGGTTTTTCGCACGAACTATCTCCTGGGCGGGCGGTGCATCTTGCATGTGTTTTTTGCGGAAGTAAGCTACATATATTTCGTTTTACACAATAAATATTGGACACCATCACATACATGGTTCCAATACCAAGGTATAGTAGCTTAAACACTAGCATTATGGAAATTGGAAACAACGACGGGTATTACCACATACACCCAGACAATGAAGACAAAAGAAACAATTACAGAACATGAGATCCGTTAGCATTGCAACCTATTATAACCAGCCGATTTTAAATTGAAGATAAACAGAGTACTCACAAGGAATAAAAGCTAACTGTTGTCGTTATTATTTTACGAATCCCATCCTGATTAACAATAGAAAATGATATATTTTTTTGTTCAATTCTAAGAATACTGATGCTGTATGGTAGAGGTAGAGGTATCCCAACAAGCTAAATTATCCTGGAACGCGTTTTTTTAAGTCTATGTGAACTTGTAAGCCTCCTAAAGTGTTGTAAACACTATTGGCGTAAATGGGCATATTCATGGGCCAATATAAATATCTCACAAGTGCAGATAGACTTATAAAGTAGGCCCTTTTCCGGACTTATAACTGGTTATAAATCCTCTATAGTCCTGATAAAATATGGTTCTAGGATGATAAATTATAAAACCGTATTTTGCTAGTTGGGTAGGCAGGTATTTACCTGAACGAAGAATATGAAATGCTTGAAGGAAGTGTTGAGATGCGCCTCCTCGCCGAGCTGCACCACCTCGGGGAAGTGCTGGTGGTAAATGTGTGCGTACACGCGGAACAGCCGCTTCAGGATCGTCTTCGCCATCGACAGGAAGTTTTTCGGGAACGGCACACCTGCATAATTATACAACATTATTGTATACTTTTTAAATCACAATTTAAACTTATCACTGAACCTACTTGAATTGATTAAAAAATTCTTTTATCATTGGAAGGTATGTTATTAGTTATTAGTAGTCACATGGACCACATTTTATGCAGATATTTCCCTGAAACTGATACCATGCAGGTAAAATTACTATGTTAATACAAATTAAGGTTTAACAACAAACTCCATGTAAGGTCAATGTGGGGAAGTCCGTCTAGGAGGTAAGTCCGTCTAGCGCCAATAACTTCCATTTTTGAATGCCTAGGTTCTTATGCCTCGGTCGGTAAAACAGTATTACGGAGCTAGTTCGAACTGAGAATCATAGACGTCGCTCACCATTTTTTTTCGCGTTTTGTACTTGAAACTTGAGTGTAACTTCTCTTCAAAAAACTAAAAAAAAAGTAGAAAATCAATGGAGTTTTTGGAGTTTCTTTGATTACGCAAGTCATTTAGTGATCCATATACTTATTTCTGGTGATGAATTCATTTATATCGCTTGAGTTTCGTAATTATTACCTGCAACAAATTTCTAACCACAAAATGTAATAGTTGGGAAGTCCGTCTGGCATACGTAAGGCAAGTTATTTTAATAAATATAACCTAGTTTATTATTAAATAATAAAAGTAAATCCCCCACTAAAACTACTGACACCAAAACAATTATGTTCAGTGATGAGATTGGGAAGAATTTAGGCCAATTTTTACAGAAAGATTCAAAGGAAAATGTTATTAATTATTGCATGCCTGGTTCCAGTATAAACGAGATCATGAAAATAGTTGTTAAAAAATCCTTAAGTGAAAACACAAACTTGATAATTTTAATTGGGAACAGGGATAATTTAAATAAAAACCAGTTAATAGCCTATTGCAACACATTATGTTCATTAAATGTAAGGAAGGTTGTTATGTTTACATTTCCCTACAGTAAAAGTTTTTCACCGTTAGAAAATAAAATAAGGTATAATCTAAACTTAACTATGAACACATTAGCCTGTCATAATAAAGAGTTGCATATTATTGATATCAATATGTTGTTGAATAATGTATACTTGACTAAAGATAAATATTATCTGCCTAATTATCTTAAGCGACAAATAGCGGTATCGCTATCATTTTATTTTAAACAATTAGCCAACAACTTGGCTAGTATAACCTCTGCTTCTATTGAGCAGTTTAACTTTGATACTTCTAATGTAACTTTGGAATCTGTTCCAAATAATTCGATTCTTTTGAATCCAAATACTGACATGGTTAATTTAAATTACCATTAGAGACAATGGAGGCATACTCTAGCCCAGTATTGACAAGAGGAAGGCCTAAATGTTTAAAAATAGTACACCAGAATATCCAAGGCTTTTCTGCTGGCAAAGACCTAGAAATAAGTTTATTTTTAAATTGTGAAAATATTGATGTGTTATGTGTTACTGAACATTGGTTAAAAGAATATGAATTATTGTTAAATTTGGATAATTATAGTGTTGTAAGTTCATTTAATAGAAAAACTACAATAAGGGGGGGTTCTTTAATAATTTTACCTAATAACACACAATATAAAGAGCGAAAGGATATAGTATCCCTCTCTGTTGAACGAATTTGTGAGATATCATGCGTGGAACTTGAACAAATAATTATAATCTGTGTATATAGCCCCCCTGGAGCAAATTACACAGTCTTTGAGTCCACTATGGAGGATGTTTTGAAAATATGCTGTCGTAAGAATAAAAAAATTGTAGTATGTGGAGATTTTAATATAGACATCTTAGATATTAAATTAGCACAACTCTCCAGTAAATTCCTTAATGTTTTTAAATCATTTAATTTGCTTCACACTTTTAATGAACCGACGCGAATTACGCCAACATCGGCTACTTGCTTAGATAACATCTTTTCCAACTGTAACTTAATTGAGAAATCGGTAATTAATATTATTAAATCCGACCACAGTGGACAACTAGCTTCTTTTGAGCACTATAATGTTATTCCTAAACGCGAAGTAATTTGCAGGCCAATACCGCAACGTGGTATTAATAAATTTAGAAATAATGTACAAGATAAAATTCAATGTTTGCCAGCTTCTGCTGACGCTAATAACTCTTATCAATCATTATTTGATATTGTTGAAAAAGAATTTAGTAACAATTTTAAACAAAAAGTTATAAAGTGTAATGATCGTAAGAAGTTTAGTGACTGGGCCACACCTGGTATTTATAATAGCAGAAGAAAGTTATTTGAACTCTATGCACAAAAAACGACTTCCTGTGATCCTAGCTTCATTGAATATGTCAAGAAATATTCAATAACATTTAGGAAAGTATGTGCTTTGGCAAAATCAAGGTATATTTCAAATAAAATTAAATCATCTGAAAATAAAATAAAAGCTACCTGGAGTATTATAAACCAAGAAACTGGCAAAACAAAAAGCAAAATTAATTCATTTAACTTAAAAATTAGTGATCAGACTTTTGAATCAGATATTGAGGTGGCTAGTGCTTTTGAAGGTTTCTTTGCTCGAATACCGTTAGAAACTACTAGCAGACTTAATTCTTGCCCCAACACCGCTGTCTCTCTTATGGAATCTAGTGTGAACAAGTGCCAGGAAACATTTAGTTTTAGCTATGTCACTACCGAAGATATTATTAAAGCATTCAAAGCAATAAATATTAAGAAAACAGAAGATCTCTGGGGCATATCTACAAGTATCATCAAATCAATAATTGATGTGATAGCTCCATCATTAGCAATAATTTTTAACCAATGTATAAGTGAAGGGGTCTTTCCTAATTTAATGAAGAATAGTAAAATTATTCCTCTGTTTAAAGCTGGTGACAAAAGTGACCCAGCAAATTTTAGACCTATATCCATACTACCAGCAATAAGTAAAATATTTGAGAAATTAATTTATGCTCAACTTTTAGAATATTTTAAATTAAATAGTATACTGCATGAGAAACAGTTTGGTTTTTCAAAAGGTAAAAGTACAACTGATGCTGGGGTTGCATTTCTAAAACATGTACTTGATGCCTGGGAGGACAAGCAGGATGTAATCGCTATTTTTTGTGACCTTTCCAAGGCATTCGATTGTGTTGATCACCAAACACTATTAAGGAAGTTAAAACATTATGGTGTTTCTGAAATGTCAGTAAGCCTTATGCATTCATATCTGTATGAAAGAACTCAGAAGGTAGTTATTAATAAAACTGAGTCTACCGGAGCTCCCATTACTATGGGCGTACCCCAAGGATCAATATTGGGCCCGCTGTTGTTTTTAATATACATAAATGACCTTCCTTACTACGCGAAGAATTTATGTGAGACGGTGCTATTTGCCGATGATACATCTCTAGTCTTTAAAGTAGATAGAGGTGATGACTGTTCTGACGAAGTAAATAGTGCTCTTTCAAAAGTGTCACATTGGTTTAATAGTAATAATTTATCATTAAACTCAAAGAAAACTAAGTGTTTAAAATTTTCGTTACCTAATGTAAGACAAGTTGATTTTCATATTAGACTAGACGGCGATACGGTCGAATTCATTAACAATACAAAATTTCTAGGTATTATATTAGACTCGCGACTACAATGGGATCCTCATATCGAAGCCTTGGCGAGTAGACTCAGTTCGGCTGCATTCGCAGTTAAGAAAATAAGGCTCTTAACCGATATTGAAACGGCTAGAATAGTCTATTTTAGTTATTTTCATAGTGTTATGTCCTACGGCCTTTTGTTGTGGGGCTCAGCCGCTAACATCCAAAGTATATTCGTGCTCCAAAAAAGGGCTATTCGCGCCATTTACAACCTCCGATCGAGAGATTCTTTAAGAGATCTATTTAAAGAAATAAACATTTTAACTGTTGCAGGACATTACATCTATGAAAATATAATTTATGTGAAAAAGTATTATAATACATTTGTAAAGCAGAGCGATATTCATCGCTTTAACACAAGAAATAAAGATAAACTTGTCGTTCCCAAGTTTAGGCTAGAAAAATCCAGAGCCTCATTTCTGGGGAAAAGCATAGCCTTTTTTAATAAAGTTCCACAGCATATAATTGAACTACCATTGCATAAATTTAAATGTTACATTAAAGAGTCGCTGATGAGCAAAGGATACTATAAAGTAGACGATTATTTGAATGACCGCAATGCATGGTCATGATGTAACACATAACATAATCACTGTTTAATATGATGTATTTTTATACTAAGCAATTGTTGTATTAGTAACGATATGTTTTTTTTTTTTTTTTGTAAATGTCGTTACCTAACTAAGAAACGCTGGCAAGTTTCTTGCGCCCATTCTTCTTGTCAGTTAAAAAAGTCTTGAATGGGTGGTAGGAAAATATTGACGATTCATAAGTACATATTTATTATGTCTAAGTGAATAAAGAATATTTTTATCTTATCTTATCAAGTCCGTCATATGACGGTCTTGCCTCAATTGCAGATATTGTCAACCTTTTCAGCTGCACGTATTTTACCTGCACGATAAAGCCGTGATACAGTTATATCCCTAGGGATATAATTATGTACCGTAAGATAGTAATGAATCGCTTTCGTATATCTACCTTACTAGGAATATAAAAATTGAATTAGAAATAAAGATTTATGATTTACTTAGTATTTTATTTTACAAAAAAGGAAATTGGCTACAATACAATTTTATTAAAAATGTTTGCAACCACTGTCACCAAAGATATGCCGGACTTGCCTTAAAATAAAATAAAATCAATTATCTTTGAAATGTAAACCTTATAGACAAATACATAAATCACACATTTCAACGCTAGTTTTTCGTCACTGCTAGAAACTGTTTTCATACATATTGCCTCACAAGTTATGGATATAGTGCTAGTAGACGGACTTACCCTAAACTGCACGGGAAGTCCGTCTACACGCCGTGTTTTAAAAAATATCATATAAATCTAAAGATAATAGCAATTCATACTATTTTAAGACCAATATAGGTAAATAAATATATTACCTATAATTTCCGACGACACAAGTCACTTTAGAAAGCGTTTCTCGATTCAATAAGTTCAGTTGAACTTAAATTTTAGAAAAGTATGCCGGACTTCCCCACATTGACCTTACTTACCTATTTTAGAAGGAAAAAGAGTTTCGTCATCAAGCTGGTCTTGGGCCCATGTCATGAGGTAGTCGATGTACTTGGGTGCCGAGCACTTGATGGGTTTCTTGACTGTGTGCCCGTCGGCCCAGTGGTACTCATACTTGGGACCCGCTGACATTACTGCACAGGATTCTTCAGTGCAGAACTCGGTAATAGTGCCGTACAGCATGTTGATCTGGTTGAAGAAGTCTACAGCTGGAACACACCATGAGAACAAAGCATGAATCAAATGTGATACAATAACAATTAAAACTTACCCAACACCATAATATTATAGACAAACAAAGGAAATGTAGTACAGATAGAGTTATCTGTGTATGATTCACAGCTCAGCGCCCCATTATTTAAGACAATTGAAAATGTATCACAATTGCATTAGCATTGAATGTATGTGTTTGGATAATTTAAGTTACTACATTGCATGTAATGCAATTGAAACTATACATAAATTAATAAAGGTATATCATTTTCAAGTCCAGAAGAATTACTACTATTTCCATTATTCCTTTTTATCTTTGATCAAATTAAACAAACAGAAAGATCCTGATTATTCTATTACACAAGTTGTTAATTATTGTTTGATTATGTGTATTTAATAGTGAAAGGAAATGATAAAGGACAGTGGGGTACTGACTGTTGACGGCGACCCACTCATTGAGGTCCTCCCCCTCGGGCAGCATGACGGCGAGCCGCAGGTTGCCGGAGCCGAGCGTGGCCGCCGCGTGCCGCATCAGGTCGTACTGGTGCGTGCCTTCAGGGATGTTCTTTTTTGGTTTGAACGTCTTGTTCGACCGGCTCCCGCTAATGAGCAATTATTATCATTAAACTCGACACATAAAACATATATACCGAGCCAAGCTTTATGATGCGAGAATCACAGTATTACAAGAAAGAACGGACCGTAGGAGCGGCCCTAAATGGGCGGTGATAGTACTCGAATTTACATAGTTGTTTGAACGATACCGAATTTTGGCCGCGGACGTAAACAAGACGTCAGCGGAACGGAAAATGGTCAGATAAAAATAGAATAGTTCGGTTGGCTAGATCTGCCATATACTCACAAAAGAAAACTCATTGCTAATGGTTGGAAGGCTCCAGCGGTGATAATATTTCTTCAAAGATGCACTTTTAAAGCTCGGAATCATTAAAAAATTAGCTTATTAATAAAAATCACAGTCCTTTGATGCACTATGCAATTGCATTCAATTGCATTTCTGATTTCTGTTTTCCTTCCTTCCTCTTTCCTTTTTCTGACATGACACATGACCATGACATGCCATGACAATTGACTTGACATCAACAAATTGACATCAATGAATGACATTAGTGATGTGTAAGGCCTAACTCGAGTTGAGTTCGATTTTACTCGAATTCAGATTGGCTCGGAAAAATTAACGAATCAAACGATTACGAAATTACGGTGCTTTCATTTTTTGTTGCAAAATAGCTCTTATTAAAACTGAAATATAAGATGACGCGGGCGTTGACCTTAAATCGAATCACCTAAAATTGGTAAAAACAAAACAGATATTCACTACATACAACATTCTTCATACAGTCACCTCGAGTTACGCAACTCTAGTTACGTGAATTTAAACTCGAGTTAACTCGAGTCGCGTTTATTGAGTTGGTTCATCACTGTACTATGACCTAATGACGGACATGCATGAATGAACAGACCACAGACAGACAGAGTAATCAATCATTTTTCATTTTTAAGGCCCAATTTCACCACTCATATTTAAACGCGATTAACGCTAAACGTGTTTAAATTAAAACATAGTTCTGTCTCTGTCATCTGTTTGAATGAGACAGGGACAGAACTATGTTTTTAACACGTTTAGCGTTAATCGCGTTAATCGCGTAAATATCAGTGGTGAAATTGTCTCTTAGTATTATCATATTTGTAGGTATTATAGAAGATTTGAATATCAGATTCACATTCTAAAATAAAATAACAGTATTTTTTGTAACGAATTATTTTACCGAGCCGAGCGTGAAGAAGGATAATAATTATGAACTGAAAAAACCATTTATTATCTTTAATAATTTTTTATTGAACTTTTTCTGATATTTTACAGATGACATGTGTCGTCTTTTTGTTCTCTTTTAAAAAAGTAAAAAAAAGGATAAGGAGGTTTCAACATACCGCCCCCATAGGACTTTTATTGGCAAAATGTCCTAACAACACATGCATTGCGCTAACGTAAAGAAGTTACCTACGTTCTAATAATAAAATAGAAATAGAAGATCTTAAACTTCTTAAAATTCTAACAGAAACTTAAATTGCACTAACACCTTAACAATAAAACTTGAAAATACAATACACTATCGAACTAACTATTATGAGAAATTAATAGAAAATAAAATAAAGTAAAAAAATTAAGAACTAACATTTAAATTGGGTACTAAAATTCAATCAATTAATCAGAAACAGGTAATATACATAGTTTTGAAACAGGCCTCTTAATAATAGACGCTTTTGTGCGTAATGTAACCACACGGGTGATACCATCATTACCCTGATGCTTTTCAAGCACTCGTCCTAACAGCCAACGACTTGGTGGTAAGTCATCCTCTTTTATCAAAACAATTTGACCTATCGTTGGTTCAGGTATGTGAGATCTCCACTTGTACCTGTTCATCATAGTAGCTAAGTAATCTTGAGACCAACGTCTCCAAAATGTTTGTAACGATTTCTGAATGAACTGCCATCTATTTAAACTACTCACAGTCGAGTTTTCAAAATTATGATCTGCCACGTTTATAAGAGGCTCGCCTATTAAAAAATGACCTGGCGTTAACGGGAGTGCCTCATTAGGGTCATCATTGCTGATCACACTAATCGGGCGCGAGTTTAAACAAGCCTCTACCTGACTAAGAAGTGTACTCATCTCTTCAAAGGTTAAAGTTGAATCACCAATCACTCTTTTTAGATGAAATTTGGTTGATTTCACGCCCGCTTCCCAGAGGCCGCCAAAGTTCGGAGCATGGGGTGGTATGAAATGCCACTCGGTGCCGTGAACTTCTAAATACTGAGCGCTGAACTGTTGCGCAGTTTTAAACTGATCTAGCTCCTTATTTGCCCTCACAAATGTACTACCATTGTCGCTCCATATTTGAGCGCAATGACCTCTTCTAGCCGTGAACCTCCTAAAGGCCGCTAGAAATGCTTGCGCGGTCATATCACTAACCAGTTCCAGGTGCATGGCTCTTGTACTCATACATACAAACAAACAGATATAACCTTTGTACGCATGATGGCCTCTACCCTTAGAAGTTCGTATGTTAATCGGACCCGCGTAATCTACACCACTATGTAAGAATGGCCTAGCTGGAGAACACCTAACTGAAGGTAGAGAACCCATAAAAGGTGCTTTAGTGTTGGCTCTTTGCTTAGTGCAAACTATGCATCCACGAACATGCTGCTTAATCATGTTCTTTCCAGAAACAATCCAATACGACGACCTTAATACACTCATCATTAATTGAAGGCCTCCGTGTAGTGTCTTCTCATGTGAATCGGCTATAATTAGTTTGGTAAGATGATGTTTGTTTGGTAATACTATTGGATGCTTAAAATTTTCTTCAACTTGTGCTTTATGTAATCTACCACTCACTCTCATTAGTCGGTTACTATCAATATATGGGCAAATCGATTTTAACGGACTAGATTTTAATTGAATGCAACCAAGTTTTTCTAATTGTGAGTATTCGACGGGGAACGATTCCATTTGTGCTAATCTAATGACACATGTAAGTGCCTGATCTATCTCTTTCTTACGCAACCATTGCGTCTCATTTTGACCTCTATTTAATATTCTTCTGCAAAATGCTATGACCTTCAGTAATTTGTTTAACGATGAATATTTTTCCAATATTGATTGCTCTGTATTGGTAACGAGATGTACTTTAGGACTCTCCTCTAAACTGGATTTTAAGCCCATAGGCCTTTCATAAATTATATTACGTTCTTTTAACATTTCGGGACCAGAAAACCATATTTTACTATCAGCTAAAATGCTCGGTGCTACTCCTCTTGAAGCTAAATCCGCAGGGTTATTATTTGTGGACACATGAAACCATTGCGAAGCATTCAAAATTGACAGTATCTCTGAAGTTCGGTTCGCTACAAAGGTTTTCCCCCGACTTGGATGGCTGTTTAGCCACGCCAAAACTATGGTTGAGTCTGTCCATGCTCTGATTTTGTCCTTGGAAATGTTCAGCACCAATGCGGTCTCTAACAACAATTTCGACAATAACACCGCACCGCATAGTTCCAACCTCGGAATGCTTATTTGCTTTATGGGAGCTACTCTAGTTTTTGCACTTAAGATAGAGACTTGGACACGACCATCAACGCCTATTGTTCTAATATACACCACAGCAGCATAAGCGAACTTTGAAGCGTCACAAAACCCATGAACTTCGACATCAAGATCATCTGATTTTGTGCCAACCCAACGAGGAATGCTAATCTTGGTGAGTTCTATCAGCGTCTGCCGGTAAGTATTCCATTCATTTTTTAATTCAGTAGAAAGCTTCTCATCCCATCCTATACCGGTGAGCCATAAGCGTTGAATCATGATCTTTGCTATAATAATTGTTGGCGCTATCCATCCTAATGGATCAAACAATCTAGCAATATCAGAAATAATTGTTCTTTTTGTTAAAGGAGCTGCTAATGGCGGAATGGTCACCTTGTAATGAAAAGAATCATCGTTGCGATCCCAGGTGAGACCTAATATTTTCATTGTACTGTCTAACTTTATTTCTAAATCCATACTCTGTATTTTATTTTCATTTTCGTTTACCTTCTCTTTCTTATTTTGTGACTTTAGTTTGCTTTGTTCTGATTGTTCTATTATATTTTTTAGTGCTATATTATTACTGTTCCACTTTTGTATTGTAAATCCACCCTTATGTAATAACTCGCTTATCTGTTTATACAACTCTACTCCTTCTTCTACAGAATCGCAATTGGCCATCAAATCATCCATGTAGAAATTATTACAGGCCAGTTTCGCTGCAAGTGGATATTCCTGACCTTCATCTTCAGCGATTTGATGTAACACCTTAACGGCAAGATAAGGGGCTGATGCTGTACCAAAAGTCACAGTCAGTAGTTCATATTCCTTTACTTCTGTTTCAGGGTCATCGCGCCACAGTATTCGCTGATACTTTGTATCTTCCTCCCCTACTCGTACTTGTCGATACATTTTTACTAAATCTGCCACAAGTGCTATTGGGCGTGCTCTCCATCTTAACACTGTATGGCGCAAATCAGCCTGCAATGTTGGACCTATCATAAGTGTGTCATTTAGCGAAACACCCTTCTTATTCTTTTCAGATGCGTTAAACACCACCCGAACCTTAGTTGTCGTTCTATCCTCTTTAACCACTGCGTGATGAGGTAAGTATACCGCTTCATTTCTCTTTTCACCTTTTATTTGTTTCATATGGCCTAACTCCAAGTATTCATTTATAACCTCTGCATATCTTTTCTTAAGGTCTTGATTCTTTGACAGTCTTTTCTCTAATGATTTGAATCTTATTTCAGCAATATCTCGAGAACCGTAATTCTCGCACTGTGGCTTTTCTTCTCGGAAGGGCAACTTTACTACGTATCGTCCATCCGTGGTTCTCGTTGTGGTGTTCTTAAAAAACTCTTCACAACGCTGTTCTTCTTCGTTAAATATTTTCTTAATATTTGGTATTTGTTCTTCAATTTCCCAAAACTTTTTTAACATTTCATCTTGGTTGACCTGAACGTGCATGGTGACTATATTATCAGTTACATGCAAACTTGTCTTATGGTTGTTCTTAGCCTCAACTACCCCAGATATTATCCACCCTAGAGTAGTGTTCTGAGCGATCATTGATCCAGATGGATTTCTCTTAACGCCATCTCTAAGGATACAACTGTAAACTTCTGCACCTAATAATAAATCTATCTTATTCGGTGTATGAAATTTGGGATCTGCTAAATGTAAATAATTTAAGTCTAACCAGTTTATTTCAGTAAAAGTATGTTTCTCGGGTAAATATGACGTGATATTGCTCAATACGTATGCCTCAATAGGAATTTCTACAGTCGGATCCAAACGTGACCGTATTACTATATCAACTATACCCTTTACAATTACCGATTTTTTCTCACCCAGACCTGAAATAATGCCATGGGCCCTTCTTTTCCTTAAGTTTAGCAGTTGCACAGTTCCTTCGGTAATAAAGCAAGCTTGTGAGCCTTGGTCTAATAACGCTCGCACGGTTTGCATTTCTCCAGTCCTAGCCTTAGTATTTATTAAAGCGGTAGCTAATAAAACTTGTCTTGGCCTTTCAGCCCTTCCCGTTGATAAGCATGCCACAATCGATGAACTATTAGCTGAAGTGCTAGGCTGTTCGCTGTTATTATTTATAACGGGTTGTACTTTGTTTTCGAAAGTGTACTGTGGATGAAGCAATGAATGATGACGCTTATGACAAAGTTTACAAGTCGTGGGTTTTTTGCAATCGTAAATTGTATGGTTGCCACCCAAGCAATTAAAACAGATCTTATTTTTAATGACAAAGTCTCGCCTCATATCATATGACTGATTAACAAACTCCTTGCAAAAACAAAGTTTATGTCCTTGTGAACAGAACTCACACTTTAATCTAGTAGCCTGATTGTTAGCGACTAATAAGGACTTAGTACTTACCTGCTGAGTCGTCGGCCTTTTCGAGTCTAAACATTCGAAGGCTCTAAATCTGTTCTCTATGAAACTTTTGAATTGTTCATAGGTTGGCAATTCATTCGACTCATTACTTGAAATATTTAACTCCCAGTGCTTTCTAGTTTCGGGATCTAATTTGAAGGTAACGATATGGATAATAATGATATCCCATGTACTCACATTCACGCCTAAATTTTGTAAAGCTTTTAAACAGTCTGAGGTGTTGTCTAGCAGTTCTTTTAAACCAACTGCAGATTCTCCAAAAAGACGTTTTTGGCTGAATAATCTTTGCAGAATACAATTAGATAGATATCGTTTGTTGTTAAATCGCTTTTCTAATTGATCCCAACACTGATTGTAATTAGCCTCCGTGATAGGCGTGTATCTTATCAGTTGTTCTGCCTCTCCGGTGAGGTGTCCTTTTAAATAGTGCAACTTTTGCACATTGTCTAAGGTCTTATTTTTATGGATTAATGAAATGAATAAATCGCGGAACGTAGGCCATTCCGAGTACTTTCCGGAAAACGTCGGAATCGATATTTTCGGTAATCTGACAAAAGAACTGGTAGACTCGCCTCCCTCTTTGGCACTATTTTGAGTAACATTATTATTATGTAATAACAATTTATTCAACTCCGTTTTCATACACGACTTATAAGCAATGTAAGAATCTTCAGTTTTTAAATACATTTCATTTTTTACATACACTGACAACTCTAAGTCGGCTTCCTTAAAACTTTCGTATAACTTTGTGTTATTCTCTCTAAACGATTTCCAATCACTTTCCAAAATATCTAATCTTGTTTCTAAATATTCAACAGTAATTCTGTCTTTCGGACTTTTCTTAAAATTAACTAAACCTCTTTCTATACTGCATTGTAGATCTTTCTGTACTCTTATTATGGTATCCATCTTTTTTATCTAATAACAAAATCTTCAAACAAACTTTAACCAACTTGAGATGTGAACAAGTAAAACAAATAATTATACTTAGTCCTAAACAAAAAAAACTAAAACTAAATATTCTGTCTCTAAATATATACAACTACTTGACGTCAAACTACAAGGAAATAAAGTTCAGACTGGCTTAATCTCATATCCGAGTACACTTCACCTACGTCTTCTTCACTTCACTAATAAAAATCGTACTTACAGTTTTATTTGCACTTTACATATAATACATCTTATTTGACCTCTGGAACTCTCGATAGCTCTGCACTCTGTCATCCACTATGATTGCACAAGGCTGCAACCAAGACACGTTCTCTTGCTTGCTCCAACGATTCACTGCGAGTCACAAATTATATAACTGCGAGTTGACTGCGAGAAACTTTTGGAAAAAACGTGAGACGGTCCCAACTCGGACTCAACTTCACACATCCGGCTCGAAGGACCATGAATAAATGCCCTATTGATCTAAATAATATTGTGGTTATGAACTGAAAATCCATTTATTATCTTTAATAATTTTTTATTGAACTTTTTCTGATATTTTACAGATGACATGTGTCGTCTTTTTGTTCTCTTTTAAAAAAGTAAAAAAAGGATAAGGAGGTTTCAACAAAACAGCCGAGTAGGTCATCCGAGCGCAGTCATCGTTTGTATAAGCGAGCGTGAAGTGCTACCATTGGCCACATGGCCACATAAAGCAGAACTAATCGCTAAGTCATCGATTACGCATCCGATTACTATTTTCGATGGATCTGCTGAACACACTTTTTAGCGTTTGTTTTGTTTTGACATGACGATTGACTTGACCAAAATCACTACATTTGACAACAACTTGCAAATAATCGGCTAATCGGTGCTTCTCATCGAAAATGAAAAGCGATGGAAAAGATGGCGTCCGATTGTTATTAATCGCTGTCAGTCATCGCGTTTTTGTGTGCATTCAGCAGATAATTTGTAATCGATGTGTTCTGCTGAATGCGGCCATTATAAAGTAGTCATTGGCCACATTCAGCATAACTAATCGCTAAGTCATCGATTACGCATCAGATTACTATTTTCGATGGATCTGCTGAACACACTTTTTTGTTTTGACATGACGAATAACCAAATTCACTACATTTGACGACAACTTGCAACTAAACGGCTAATCGCTGCTACTCATCGAAAATGAAAAGCGATGGAAAAGATGGCGTCCGATTGTTGTTAATCGCTGTCAGTCATCGCGTTTTTGTGTGCATTCAGCAGATAATTTGTAATCGATGTGTTCTGCTGAATGTGGCCATTGACCTACAATATAAGTAGTCTGTGAACTCCTTTGACAATTACCAGTTGACGTTTCTTATTTAGGGACGTTCAGAAAAATATTTACTAAATCTGACTTGTCGATAAATTATTAAAACATTTTAGTTTAGTACTAAAAAATTAAGCCGGTACACACGACATGAAGAAGTCATAAATTATAATGACTACAATCTACATAGTGTTGTAGAAGAAGTAAGTATATTTGACTTAATTTGAATAAATACCTACTATTTAAATTTTATGTAGTTTTATTGTTTGTATTATTATACCTACCAACTTTATCTCGAATAAAACGAAATATATTTTTTTAATTAATAATATCGACGATAAGGTAGCTGGGGGGTACCGCGCCGCGTAACTTTATGCGTATGTACTTCATACGTTTTTCCGAACTTTAAGTCTATTTTATAAAAAAAATAGCCGCTATCAGTTCTCTGTTTAGTGACATCGGGTGTCATAAAAGCTAGCTAGTTACGTTCAATAGAACAAAGCAGCAAAAATCTTTCAAAATAATGAATTCAAATGACAGATAAAGACAATACACATACCCATATTATTTTTTAGCCGGTAGCCTCCCTGTTAGAAAAAATTGACCCGTCTCAGAAATAACTTCGATGTGTCTCGAACCTACGACCTTTCGCTGTCCGGACGAATGCTCTAGTTATGAAATGGGTCGATATTTTAAACATTTCATTTTCAATAATAAAAATTGCATTGTGAATGCAAAAAGTAATAACATTTTTTAAGGGTTACCTAATGAAACGCATAAAGTTTTTCGCCATAAACATGAAACGCATCTTGATGTTGAGGGCATAATCATTGAAATGCAATGAAAATTTCACAACATGTACTTCTTTTGGCCGAAATTTGATTGCATAACTATCTAAAGGCATAATTTTAAATGACATAATACTTGAAAGGCATGTCACTCAAAATACATAAATTTTACGGGACAGTACGTTATTTTATTTTGACGTTAGATCTTTTTTGGCACTTAGCCGGTCGCTGCCGCGGCAAGTTCGCATCACTCGCTCGGCTCGCGCGGTATTTTGGTCATTGTTCTGACCTAACCTAACCTAAAACGACTCATAATGACTGTTAGGATTTCTAGGGGGAGTATGCCCCCCGAGCCCCCCTTGCTCCCCCTACTTAACTGTTTGTTTTCTATTTGTACAAAATTCTGAACTTAAAAAGTAAAAAGAATGAGATAATCTAAACCAAATATTTTTTTTGTACCATTGGGTTATTCCTCCTAAATACCTCCGAGGTTTTAAAGGGTATCAAAAATTCAAAATTAAAAAATCTTTATTATTTGGCTACGTAGGTACGGTACGACGAACTGTTTTTGAGATATGTTATGTTATTGATTCTGCATTATATAATTATGCGATGTAATACTTTTAATGCTTTACGAAATTAGGACACAAACGTAAATATGAATTTCGATGATTATGCTTTTTTAATATTTTGCCTTACTAGCCTTCCACTTACGGCTTTGCCCGCGTGTACTAGTTGACATTATCCCGCATGAATATGATATTTCCCGGGATAAAAAGGTAGCCTATTACTTTCCTAGGGTCTCAAACTATCTCAATGCCAAATTTCATCAAAATCACTTCAGCCGTTTTGGCGTATAAACGGAACCTACAGACTGTTGATCGTACAATATAAATATACCATTTACAATACCAATGTCTTTTATTTAAAGCATAACAAATATAATAATAACGTATTTTCCTATAGTTAAATTCGCGACAAGAGAAGCTTGACCGAAGAACGTCAGAGCTTTTGCAAATATAGAGGCTACGCCATACCAACACAGACTGACAGACAATCGCATTTATAATATGAGAAGGCTAGGCATTATCATTATCTGTTATGAAATTTATGACAAATAAAACAGTAAATTCCTTTTTATATTATGATGTAGGTATGCCAAATGAAATTATAACAAGTAAGTACCTATACGTTTGAATTTGTTTTAAGTTTATCATAAATAATATTATGAACATTAATAAGTACCGATATCGATAATATTAAGATTATTTTTGCGTGTTGACATCACTATTACAGTATTTGCTTCATCGTTTCGTTGACGTTTTTCCCAATTTTTCTTATCTATTGATCGTTGTACAAGGCTTTAGGAGTGTTTATTCTTCAGAAACAATCAAAATGCAAGGTCTAAGCATCCAGAGTTTGAAGAAGCACAAGGCTGTAAGTATACCTTAGTTTTGTTGAAACATACTGCGACTCGAATGCATCAGAAGTCTTACATAATTAACCTACAAGGGTTGCCAGTGGGAGCCAGTAAGCATTGTGCTTTGTTCGGCAGCTGATCCCGCTGTACGTGTGCACGGCGCTGGGCTGCGGCGGCGCTGTGTTCTACCTGGCGCGGCTGGCGCTGCGCTCGCCCGAGGTCTCCTGGAACAAGAAGTCGAACCCCGAGCCGTGGCAGGAGTTCAGTAACAAACAGCACAAGGTCTCGACGCAGCTCATACTTATCGAATCCATGATGACTTATTTCTGGCTTGTTGTAACTGTTAAAAACTGAGTATCTCTATGACTTGCATACTATTTTGGGTTAAAGAGAGTTAAGCTCTTCGTTTAACGTTAACAGATTTAACTTAACAGATAACAACTTTTAAAAAGCTCAAATAATTTATTTGCAGTTACTCATGCACATAAATTATCTTACAACACCTACAATGATGGTTCTGCAATCAATAATTCATGGTTTTCTTTTACAGTTCTACTCTCCCAACATCGACTGCTCTAAGGGATCACCTGCTCCTAAATTCTAAACCAATTCATTAATATTAATAATTTAATCAGTGCTACAGTCTTAGATGTTATGTTTATCAAATAGATATATGTGATAACTCATAATATTGTTTTTAATTTCCTTCTCTTTGACTTTGGAATGATTGTATTTTGTATTATTGAAAACACAGTTCTTCAAAACACATTGTAATTCAGAAAACTAACATGAACATGGTTTCATTTTAGTTATTTAAATTTTTACTTTTTGCATTCACAATGCAATTTTTATTATTGAAAAAGAAGTATTTTAGAAAAAATCTACCTATCTCACGTCCCATCAGAGCTGGGTGTGACACAAGTTGATTTTTTCTAAATACTTCATTTTCAATTTTTCATTTTAGTTTTCTGAATTAGGAGTATCTGTTACTAGTACCTCTAAATACAAATTAATTTATTTAAATGCAAAATGTTCAATTACATAAATTATCATAAACAGGACTGACTAAAGAGAACACCTGATATTCAGTTTACAGTGGTCTAGCTCTGTTTTTTGATAGCACAACAGATAATATATAACTAAATTTATGCTACAGTTGTTGAAAACAGGCCCGATTTCACCAAAGATATTTAAACGCGATTAACGCTAAACGTGTTTAAAACGTATTTCTATCCCTGTCACATTCAAACAGATGACAGAGACAGAACTATGTATTAAACACGTTTACCGTTAATCACATTTAAATATCAGTGATGAAAGTCGCCCTTTTTAGTGTTCATTTTTCTTTTTACACAAGTCTCCCAGGGGACGAAGGGCATCAGTAGAATTTGCATTTATTCTGGAACTGCCTTGTACTGGAAGCTATTTGCATTGCCTCGAATGATTAAAGCCAATTGCTAGCTTCCCGTTCTCGGCTGTAATGTACTATTAATACTATTGCATTGGTTTTAGGTACAAAAAAACACCTGACTTTTATAAATACTTTATTTGCATGCCATAAGTCAATTTGTTAAATTGTATTATGTACATAGGTAGGTATTTATACCTACATAGGCAAGCATTATGATCTGAGAGTTGGAATCAAGCCAACTTGACAAGATAAAATTCCTCATATTGACTGCATGTTGCTACTTTTTGTCTTCTAGTCATTGAGAAATTGCAAATAATGAAGCTACTTTTACCAAGAAAAAGTTAGGTTTTACAACAAAAATAAATACAATAAATAACAAAATACAAATAAAAAGAGTAAATGCTAAAAAACATATTTATTGTTTCCCTAAAAAATTACAATTTCATTGGATTCTAATATTAAGTTTATATTGTGTTTATAATATTATCTAACGAATTAACGATATACATTTAATTAATATCTATAAAATTATGCCAATCTATTATTTTGAATTAACAATTTATTCCATAGGTAGTATAGAAAAACATGGTTTCCGGAATACATTATTATTAACGATTTTTGGTAGACAGCCCAGGTTTGACCACATTATGCTTTTATAAGGGTATGGGTATGGATCCTATGAATACCCTATCATAATAATATTTGAGCCTGTTAGTTAGCCTTTTAATGGTTGGCTAAGCTATGTTATATTATTTTGTGAATTTATGAAACAATGAGTTTAGACATACATAAGGAAGGCCAGCGGTGAGGATATTACAATGGCTGATAATGTAAAAGCTGATTTATCAATTTATTTGGAACAGTAAAGTGTACCCATTTATAACTCGCGGTTATTACAGGAGATTTTGGCCATCATTTTAATATAAGCCATACAGCCCATAAGCTTGGGACAATTGATTTCCAGGAATTGCAAGCTTATGGTTAAAGTGGTTTTATTTACAAACATATACTCAAACTCCTAAACTACAACTTGACACTATACACAAACCTAATGAGCACCTTACTTTACCCTTCCCTTTAGAAATTAAAATCTTTTTCTAGAATAAAATTTATCTTAGAGCATTTTGTGAATGTAAGATTTTAAATATAACATGTAGCGTGTAATGCTTCATTATATTTTTCTGTTGGAGATATTGATACAGTATACTTTTTAAGTAAAAACTTTTGACTGAATTGAAACTCACAGTTTGTTATGCAGACGGGGGGCTACCGGCAAAAAAATATGGATATGCACATGGGGTCTAATGTTATACCCAACGTCACTAAACAGAGAACTGAAAGTGGCTATTAAACACTAAAATAAACAAAAAAAAAATACGCGGTAGCTCCCCTGAATTTCCACTAGTGTATCGATTACTTCATAAGTGAGTTATACAAGTAATAAGCTTACTAGCAAAACCAGGTTTGTGGCCAAAACCGGGTCGACCATGCGCCGTACCTTCAGAAATATAAAAATAAAATACAAAACTCCTCAGATTCAAAGGCAGGAAATCACAGATCGCACAGATTACGTAGGCTCAGTAGCTACAGGTATTGGAACGATTACATAAATAATATAGCAGTAAAACGCCATTAAACATAACTTTTTAAATCAAAATTAAGGTTATAATTACCACAAAATGCTGGATAATATGATTTGAGCCTTGCTACAGAAATGCATCGACAACCAGTGTGGTTGCGCCTGCCGGGCGGGCGCCCCTCGCGGCGCTCACACGCAAGCTTTCGTAGTGTCTCGCCAGCTTAACTTATATTAATGATAAAATATATATTATGATAATAATTCATGGGTGACGCCGCGCTGCCGGATGGACGAGTGTGTGTATATTTAAATATTTACACTCAAAACAAGTTGTGTTCTTGAAGAAAGTGAATTGAAATATTATAATTTGAATATAACAAACAATATTTATTATGATAAATTACAGGGAAAATTGTGATTGTTATAAATCATCAGCCTCGTATGTAGCTTTCAGGCGGGATGTAGAAAGCTACTTACGAGGCTGGTGTTTTTTTTAAATTACAATTTTTCCTACACAGAACTGCCTTGTGAATGCATTAAAATAATTTTAAATTATATAAATTATTAAGAATTTCCCATGTATTATGCATTTAAAAAATATTATTGTATTATTTATTTTGTTCCTCTTTGCGTCAGATTTATTTGCGTAGTTACAGTTTACAGGGCCATCTAATTCAGGCATAAGAATAAATTTATATTCCTTACTTTAAAAGTTAAAAAACTTTAATCCAATATTTAAAACAGGTAAAATTTGTAAATGAATAAATGATTACTTATTATTATTATAATTATTATTCCGACTTGGGTTTCACGGGCATTGCCCGGTCCTTTTGTCAGGCTTGCGTGCGTGGGGACATGGGTCCATCATTATTATTATCATCTTTATTACATTTAAAATACATACAAAATTATATTTCTAAATATTAAACCTTCGATCAACAATAGTACTAGATGAAGGCTCACGAACTAAATGAAAACTTTACCATGGCACAGACAGACTTTTTTTTAAACGGAGAAAAAGGTTACGAATGTTACCATCTTACATTATAAATGACAGGAACCGTTCCAAGTTTGAAATACCTTAGTATTATTGACACTGTCAAAATAATCTACTTATTTATACTCTCAAGTGGGAGTATACGCTCGGCCATATCTGTCACTCCAACTATGTATCTAGAACTAGGTGTTATTGTTGATTGAAGTATTAAACTTTTACAATGATATTATTATGGTGAAAAACGAAATATTATTATAATAGTGAGCGTGTTCGGGGCGGGGCGGGCGCGGGGTGGTTGCTGCGGCTCGGTTACTGCTGGCCGTAGGGGTTGTACCCGGGCGGGGGCGGCGCGTGCGGGTACTGCGCGGGCGGGTGCTGGTAGGGCTGGTAGGGCTGCGGCTCGGTTACTGCTGGCCGTAGGGGTGGTACCCGGGCGGGGGCGGCGCGTGCGGGTACTGCGCGGGCGGGTGCTGGTAGGGCTGGTAGGGCTGCGGCTCGGTTACTGCTGGCCGTAGGGGTGGTACCCGGGCGGGGGCGGCGCGTGCGGGTACTGCGCGGGCGGGTGCTGGTAGGGCTGGTAGGGCTGCGGCTCGGTTACTGCTGGCCGTAGGGGTGGTACCCGGGCGGGGGCGGCGCGTGCGGGTACTGCGCGGGCGGGTGCTGGTAGGGCTGGTAGGGCTGCGGCTCGGTTACTGCTGGCCGTAGGGGTGGTACCCGGGCGGGGGCGGCGCGTGCGGGTACTGCGCGGGCGGGTGCTGGTAGGGCTGGTAGGGCTGCGGCTCGGTTACTGCTGGCCGTAGGGGTGGTACCCGGGCGGGGGCGGCGCGTGCGGGTACTGCGCGGGCGGGTGCTGGTAGGGCTGGTAGGGCTGCGGCTCGGTTACTGCTGGCCGTAGGGGTGGTACCCGGGCGGGGGCGGCGCGTGCGGGTACTGCGCGGGCGGGTGCTGGTAGGGCTGGTAGGGCTGCGGCTCGGTTACTGCTGGCCGTAGGGGTGGTACCCGGGCGGGGGCGGCGCGTGCGGGTACTGCGCGGGCGGGTGCTGGTAGGGCTGGTAGGGCTGCGGCGGCGGCATGCGCGCGTGGTGCGGGTACGGTAGCGTGGCGTACGGGTTGTACGCGGCCGGCATCGGCGCCGCGTAGTACTGGTACGGGGCCGGGGCCGGGGCGCCGTACGGGAGCGGCATGCCTGCCGGACCACGAGAACGGTTACAATGGCCCTCCGCTTCGAAAACACTCATACAGATTATGTTAACTTTATTACATCGATCTATGGGCGATTTTCTGAAAGCTCGCTCACTAGATGGCGCTGTCCCACCTATGCAGTTAGAAGGAACGGAACGTTATAAATTTTACTTTGACGCGACTTTTGTTACGTAAAACGGAACGTCAGACATATGTTAATTATTTACCTTAATCTTTAAATTTACCTATTTCGTTTCTGTTCCTCACAGTAGTACCTATCAGTACTTATTTAATTTATTTTAAGTTTCCTTTGGGTTTTTAAAAGTAAATAATTTAAAATATGATTCATACCAAAACATACCATAGACATGTACATACTTCGTTCAACGCCATCTAGTGAAGCTTTTGGAAGCTTTTTTTTTAAATGGCCTCAGAAAATCGCTCATTGTAAAAGCTTACGTAGGCGAGGGACTTTTAACAGCCAATATAACCTAAAAATAGCTGCGAATTTTAAAAATGAGGTGTTAGAAAAAATCAACCTGTCTCACAAAGTCACAACCATGGGACTACAACCCACGACCTTTCACTGTCTGGGCTCTAATCACTGAGTTACGGAGTCGCTATGAAAAGCGTCGAATTTATGCAATACCTCTTACGCGCTGTTTAGCCAGCATTTATTTCATGTTTAGAGCATTCACCTGGGGGCCAAGTCTGCTAACGTTAAGTCTCAATCGGGTTTCAGTTGTAGTGCTTTTTAAACACTAATAACAAGAATTATGACAGTATGATGTGATATAATTGTAGTGTGTGGTGTGACCATCAATAGTATTGTGAAAAAAGTACATATTTCTTGTAACTTGTGTGTAAAAAAGCACTACAACTGAACTACAATTTAAACACGATTGAGACGCGATTGTGACTTAACGTTAGCAGAATTGGCCCCCTGGACAGTGAAAGGTCGTGGGTTCGAGTCCCATCGGAGCTAGTTGTGAGACGAGTTGATTTATTCTAATACATCATTTTCAATAGTAGGTATATAAAATGCATTGAGAATGCAAAAAAAGTAAGTCACTGCGAAGTCAACGCCAACGAAAATTATTCTGCTCTTAAAATTCGAGGAACTCCTGACTCTTCTCTACATCTTCACGAATGAAATAATCGTCGTATGCGTTGAGTTTGTAATACAAGTTTTGAATCATAAATCATTTATACACGTTAAACATGGGAAATACAGTTATTGTTATCAAAAACTGTTCACTATATTTCGGCCATATCAATAGCATGTGAATATTAAAATTAAAAGAAGATTTATGCTCCAAAACATTGGTTAAAAATTTTGTCAATCTAGATTTGAATATGTATGATTCTGAATTGTCAATTGGTAAATTATTAGTCACAATCACAATAAAATTTAATCACCAATCATAACAGTTGTCAAATTCGATGAAATATTATTTATTTGACCACAGAGTACACACTGCGGCACATCAGACTATACATGTTGCCTTGAGACCGCCTTTATGCCCTACGTAATAAAAGCTGTTATCGCAGTTCAACTGTTAAACTTGATGTGCTGTCGAGTCGAGTGTAAGTACATTGTTATCCGACAGATTAGGTAGAACGACCTCCAATCATAAAAACCGTTTAGGTTCATAATGTCCCTTTCCCATAATGTCCATCGGTTCCAAAATGTCCCTTTCCCGGAATGTCCCTTTCCCAAAATTTCCCTTTTCCAAAATGTCCCATTCCCAAAATGTCCCTTTCCCATAATGTCCCTGTCCTACAAAAGATACACTGTGTATATAAATTGACCAATAAATAGAATCTGTACGCCATCTACAAAAGGCTTTGCCTGTTTCTCCCCACTCCGTCGCTTTGGCATGAGTCGAAAGGGGCCTCTTATTTTGTGACGACTGTAATACGAACCTTGCGGCTGCACGGGGTAGGGCAGCGCGGCGGAGGGCGCGGGCGCTTGGGCGGGCGCGGCGCCGGGCGTGGGCGGCGGCGGCCGCGGGGGCGCCTCCTTGCGGACCATGGCCGGCTGGGTAACGACAGGATGAGAATGATGAGGATGAGGACGTACATAAATCAACATTTTCTTTAAGGGCAGGATCTTCCAAAAACTCTGTCCTTGTCTTTTTCCTTACGTGTGAAGAGTAATGAAAATAACTTCACTTTTCATTTTTTCAATGTTTTTGTTGTTATTTTGAGCATAAATTCACTATTTGAAAAAGTAGCCTGAAAATAGTCTACAATATGCCATTACCTATTTTTCTATATATTATTCGTGAATTAGAGATTAATAATCTAAGTATAAAACCAAAAAAATATAAAAATAATTAAAATTTTCTTTGTTTTTGAAATTTTTTATTGTCGAGTTACGATACGAATATCGTGTTTCTAGCCACAAAATAATCAAGATCGTTTATGAAACTTCAACATTATATTTTTATCTGCTCATAATAAAGAATATTTGAATGTTTACTTTTGAATCAAAAATAGGTTGATTTCGATAATTTGGAAGTACGTGCCCTTAAAAGATTCCGTAGCTCAGTGGTTGGATAGCGAAATGTCGTGGGTTCGAGTCCCATTGGAGAGCTGGTTGTGAGACGGGTCGACTTTTTCTAAACACTTCATTTTAAATTTTTCAATAGTGAAAATTGCATTGTGAATGCAAAAAAAGTGAAAATTTAAATACCTAACTAAATTTTTCTTAACTTTTTGCATTCATCATCATCATCATTGTCGGCCGAACAACGCCCACTGCTAGGCATAGGCCTCCCCAAGAACCAAACAATAAAAAAAGAAAGTCAATCTCTTAAAAGTAGAATCTGTTCAATAGAGAACCTGTTAAAAGTAGGATCTGTACAATGGGGAATCCATCGATAGTGTCAAAACAAGTATTTATCTAAACGCAAAAAATCCAATCTTTTCTTTACAAAATTTGTGCAAAGTTCATAGTCAGTGGTCCGTATATAGAACAACACTAAAGACAGAGGTTCCCAAACTTATTTTGGTCTACTGCCCACTTTGAAAATAAATAATTTTTAGCGCCCCCCATTTTTTTCCTTTGTTCGCTGGATACCAGATTCGCAAAACACCAGATTCTCAGAATACCAGATTCGCAAAACACCAGATTCTTAGAATACTTTACCTAATTAAAAAGCTTGTAAAAACCACTAGGTATATCTTTAAATGAAATAATTATTGAGAGCTATATCAGCGGAGATTAAACATTTATTCCAAACGAGACTTTTATTATAACCCGCAAGAGTTAACTTGAGTTTGAGACCTAAGCGCAGTTAGGTAGTACACAAAGGCGCTTAGCACAGGTAGCCTTTACAACACTCCCATTTGTTTTAGAATAGAGAATAGAATAGAAAAAGTTTTCTGGGTCTCTTACCGGCCCCCTTTAGTGGGCAGTGCCCACAAGGGGGCGTTATCGCCCACTTTGGGAAAAACTGCTCAAGAGTATAGTTAGAAAGGGATGCAAATAGGCTACCTCCGTGTTGGTGGGCGGCGCGGGCGCGGGGCGCGACGCCTGTTGCGTAAGGTCCTTCAACAGCTCGTCCTTCTCCGTCTTGCGCGCGAAGCAGAAGTCCGACACCTTGTTCTGGAATGCCACCAGCAGCTGCCAACAACGGAGAACAGTTACTAATATTTCAAAGAAAAAATTGAACAATATACAGAATAAATTTTTGACCAGTGCACAAATTCTTAGGATCAACTCAGAATCGGTAAGCGAACAACTTTCTCCTAGAAACATGGGTCGAAATACGACAATTTTTTTTTTCCCCATACTAAATTGATCACGTGATCAGTCAGATTTGTATGAAGAGTAAAAAAAATTTTGTCATATTTCGACCTATGTTTCTAGGAGAAAGTTGTTCGCATACCGATTCTGAGTCGATCTTAAAAATTTGTGCACTGATAAAAAATTTACCCTGTATATGTTACGGCTAAAGATGGGTATGAACATAAACATAAGAAGCCAGCTAAATTTAAGTTTATGTTGGACGAGTGGCTAATGTTCGATTTGCGTCAAGTTATTACATCATTAGTCGACTAAACTGCATATTACCCGAAGCAACTCGGTTCAAAATGTATTCGATAGATTCAATACAAATCCGACTGAGTCGACCCCGACTACACGTAGTCTTGTATGTCCTACCGGCTACCCCTAGTGTGTTATTCGGGAATCCAAAGCTAAGTATTCTATTACATCGATGTGAGGTTATTGGTGTTGTAAATTGTTAGATATCTAATACGAAACAAACTTGAATTAGCATCAAATAGTTTCTGTTGGAATTTAAAGCCGCGAAGGCGCGAAGGAGTGAGATGGCCTTGAGCGAGCTGAGGCGCTAAAATTACGGTGGTGAGCGTGGTACATTTGTATTTTACACAAGATTGACCGATTTATATGATAGTATCTTGGTATGCGTGTGTGTGTGTGTGTGTGTGTGTGTGTACCTGCGTCAGGTCGTTGTAGAACTTGCTGCCCTCGCGCAGGTTGGCGGTGAGGTCCCGGTACGCGTCGTAGGCGGCGCACAGTTTGTGTGTGTGTGTGTGTGTGTGTGTGTGTACCTGCGTCAGGTCGTTGTAGAACTTGCTGCCCTCGCGCAGGTTGGCGGTGAGGTCCCGGTACGCGTCGTAGGCGGCGCACAGTTTGTGTGTGTGTGTGTGTGTGTGTGTGTGTGTGTACCTGCGTCAGGTCGTTGTAGAACTTGCTGCCCTCGCGCAGGTTGGCGGTGAGGTCCCGGTACGCGTCGTAGGCGGCGCACAGTTTGTGTGTGTGTGTGTGTGTGTGTGTGTGTGTGTGTGTGTGTACCTGCGTCAGGTCGTTGTAGAACTTGCTGCCCTCGCGCAGGTTGGCGGTGAGGTCCCGGTACGCGTCGTAGGCGGCGCACAGTTTGTGTGTGTGTGTGTGTGTGTGTGTGTGTGTGTGTACCTGCGTCAGGTCGTTGTAGAACTTGCTGCCCTCGCGCAGGTTGGCGGTGAGGTCCCGGTACGCGTCGTAGGCGGCGCACAGTTTGTGTGTGTGTGTGTGTGTGTGTGTGTGTGTGTACCTGCGTCAGGTCGTTGTAGAACTTGCTGCCCTCGCGCAGGTTGGCGGTGAGGTCCCGGTACGCGTCGTAGGCGGCGCACAGTTTGTGTGTGTGTGTGTGTGTGTGTGTACCTGCGTCAGGTCGTTGTAGAACTTGCTGCCCTCGCGCAGGTTGGCGGTGAGGTCCCGGTACGCGTCGTAGGCGGCGCACAGTTTGTGTGTGTGTGTGTGTGTGTGTGTGTACCTGCGTCAGGTCGTTGTAGAACTTGCTGCCCTCGCGCAGGTTGGCGGTGAGGTCCCGGTACGCGTCGTAGGCGGCGCACAGTTGTGTGTGTGTGTGTGTGTGTGTGTGTGTGTGTGTGTGTGTGTACCTGCGTCAGGTCGTTGTAGAACTTGCTGCCCTCGCGCAGGTTGGCGGTGAGGTCCCGGTACGCGTCGTAGGCGGCGCACAGTTTGTGTGTGTGTGTGTGTGTGTGTGTGTGTGTACCTGCGTCAGGTCGTTGTAGAACTTGCTGCCCTCGCGCAGGTTGGCGGTGAGGTCCCGGTACGCGTCGTAGGCGGCGCACAGTTTGTGTGTGTGTGTGTGTGTGTGTGTGTGTGTACCTGCGTCAGGTCGTTGTAGAACTTGCTGCCCTCGCGCAGGTTGGCGGTGAGGTCCCGGTACGCGTCGTAGGCGGCGCACAGTTTGTGTGTGTGTGTGTGTGTGTGTGTGTGTGTACCTGCGTCAGGTCGTTGTAGAACTTGCTGCCCTCGCGCAGGTTGGCGGTGAGGTCCCGGTACGCGTCGTAGGCGGCGCACAGTTTGTGTGTGTGTGTGTGTGTGTGTGTGTGTGTGTGTACCTGCGTCAGGTCGTTGTAGAACTTGCTGCCCTCGCGCAGGTTGGCGGTGAGGTCCCGGTACGCGTCGTAGGCGGCGCACAGTTTGTGTGTGTGTGTGTGTGTGTGTGTGTGTGTGTGTACCTGCGTCAGGTCGTTGTAGAACTTGCTGCCCTCGCGCAGGTTGGCGGTGAGGTCCCGGTACGCGTCGTAGGCGGCGCACAGTTTGTGTGTGTGTGTGTGTGTGTGTGTGTGTGTGTGTGTGTACCTGCGTCAGGTCGTTGTAGAACTTGCTGCCCTCGCGCAGGTTGGCGGTGAGGTCCCGGTACGCGTCGTAGGCGGCGCACAGTTTGTGTGTGTGTGTGTGTGTGTGTGTGTGTGTGTGTGTGTACCTGCATCAGGTCGTTGTAGAACTTGCTGCCCTCGCGCAGGTTGGCGGTGAGGTCCCGGTACGCGTCGTAGGCGGCGCACAGTTTGTGTGTGTGTGTGTGTGTGTGTGTGTGTGTGTGTACCTGCGTCAGGTCGTTGTAGAACTTGCTGCCCTCGCGCAGGTTGGCGGTGAGGTCCCGGTACGCGTCGTAGGCGGCGCACAGTTTGTGTGTGTGTGTGTGTGTGTGTGTGTGTGTGTGTGTGTGTGTGTGTACCTGCGTCAGGTCGTTGTAGAACTTGCTGCCCTCGCGCAGGTTGGCGGTGAGGTCCCGGTACGCGTCGTAGGCGGCGCACAGTTTGTGTGTGTGTGTGTGTGTGTGTGTGTGTGTGTACCTGCGTCAGGTCGTTGTAGAACTTGCTGCCCTCGCGCAGGTTGGCGGTGAGGTCCCGGTACGCGTCGTAGGCGGCGCACAGTTTGTGTGTGTGTGTGTGTGTGTGTGTGTGTACCTGCGTCAGGTCGTTGTAGAACTTGCTGCCCTCGCGCAGGTTGGCGGTGAGGTCCCGGTACGCGTCGTAGGCGGCGCACAGTTTGTGTGTGTGTGTGTGTGTGTGTGTGTGTGTGTGTGTGTGTGTGTGTGTACCTGCGTCAGGTCGTTGTAGAACTTGCTGCCCTCGCGCAGGTTGGCGGTGAGGTCCCGGTACGCGTCGTAGGCGGCGCACAGTTTGTGTGTGTGTGTGTGTGTGTGTGTGTGTACCTGCGTCAGGTCGTTGTAGAACTTGCTGCCCTCGCGCAGGTTGGCGGTGAGGTCCCGGTACGCGTCGTAGGCGGCGCACAGTTTGTGTGTGTGTGTGTGTGTGTGTGTGTGTGTGTGTGTGTGTACCTGCGTCAGGTCGTTGTAGAACTTGCTGCCCTCGCGCAGGTTGGCGGTGAGGTCCCGGTACGCGTCGTAGGCGGCGCACAGTTTGTGTGTGTGTGTGTGTGTGTGTGTGTGTGTACCTGCGTCAGGTCGTTGTAGAACTTGCTGCCCTCGCGCAGGTTGGCGGTGAGGTCCCGGTACGCGTCGTAGGCGGCGCACAGTTTGTGTGTGTGTGTGTGTGTGTGTGTGTGTGTGTACCTGCGTCAGGTCGTTGTAGAACTTGCTGCCCTCGCGCAGGTTGGCGGTGAGGTCCCGGTACGCGTCGTAGGCGGCGCACAGTTTGTGTGTGTGTGTGTGTGTGTGTGTGTGTGTGTACCTGCGTCAGGTCGTTGTAGAACTTGCTGCCCTCGCGCAGGTTGGCGGTGAGGTCCCGGTACGCGTCGTAGGCGGCGCACAGTTTGTGTGTGTGTGTGTGTGTGTGTGTGTGTGTGTACCTGCGTCAGGTCGTTGTAGAACTTGCTGCCCTCGCGCAGGTTGGCGGTGAGGTCCCGGTACGCGTCGTAGGCGGCGCACAGTTTGTGTGTGTGTGTGTGTGTGTGTGTGTGTACCTGCGTCAGGTCGTTGTAGAACTTGCTGCCCTCGCGCAGGTTGGCGGTGAGGTCCCGGTACGCGTCGTAGGCGGCGCACAGTTTGTGTGTGTGTGTGTGTGTGTGTGTGTGTGTGTGTGTGTGTGTGTGTGTGTGTACCTGCGTCAGGTCGTTGTAGAACTTGCTGCCCTCGCGCAGGTTGGCGGTGAGGTCCCGGTACGCGTCGTAGGCGGCGCACAGTTTGTGTGTGTGTGTGTGTGTGTGTGTGTGTACCTGCGTCAGGTCGTTGTAGAACTTGCTGCCCTCGCGCAGGTTGGCGGTGAGGTCCCGGTACGCGTCGTAGGCGGCGCACAGTTTGTGTGTGTGTGTGTGTGTGTGTGTGTGTGTGTGTGTGTGTGTGTGTGTGTGTGTACCTGCGTCAGGTCGTTGTAGAACTTGCTGCCCTCGCGCAGGTTGGCGGTGAGGTCCCGGTACGCGTCGTAGGCGGCGCACAGTTTGTGTGTGTGTGTGTGTGTGTGTGTGTGTGTGTGTGTGTGTGTGTGTGTACCTGCGTCAGGTCGTTGTAGAACTTGCTGCCCTCGCGCAGGTTGGCGGTGAGGTCCCGGTACGCGTCGTAGGCGGCGCACAGTTTGTGTGTGTGTGTGTGTGTGTGTGTACCTGCGTCAGGTCGTTGTAGAACTTGCTGCCCTCGCGCAGGTTGGCGGTGAGGTCCCGGTACGCGTCGTAGGCGGCGCACAGTTTGTGTGTGTGTGTGTGTGTGTGTACCTGCGTCAGGTCGTTGTAGAACTTGCTGCCCTCGCGCAGGTTGGCGGTGAGGTCCCGGTACGCGTCGTAGGCGGCGCACAGTTTGTGTGTGTGTGTGTGTGGTGTGTACCTGCGTCAGGTCGTTGTAGAACTTGCTGCCCTCGCGCAGGTTGGCGGTGAGGTCCCGGTACGCGTCGTAGGCGGCGCACAGTTTGTGTGTGTGTGTGTGTGTGTGTACCTGCGTCAGGTCGTTGTAGAACTTGCTGCCCTCGCGCAGGTTGGCGGTGAGGTCCCGGTACGCGTCGTAGGCGGCGCACAGTTTGTGTGTGTGTGTGTGTGTGTGTACCTGCGTCAGGTCGTTGTAGAACTTGCTGCCCTCGCGCAGGTTGGCGGTGAGGTCCCGGTACGCGTCGTAGGCGGCGCACAGTTTCCCCAGCGCCTGCTCGCGGTCGCCGCCCGCCCCGCCGCGCGCCGCGGTCAACGCCGCGTGCGCGGTTTGCACGCGCTCCATCACCGCCTCTTGGCGAGCGATCGACTCCTGCAACCGATATACCCTTTAGCACGTAAAACATCAGAAACGTATAGATATCGATATTAAAAAGCCGAATACATTTTTCTAATTTACAACGGAATAGTAGTTAGCTTTTATCACACTGTAAGGATAATAAGGCTGAAAATGGAAGCGCATTAGTCCCAGAATCCTCAACTGCTTAGAGACTGTATATTTTATATGTAAGTTTAGGAACACATCAACTCTGAAAACATCTTAGTAATGGCGTGAGACTTAGATAAGACTTGGCACAAGCCCGACCACCAACCGCAACCGAACATACCGGTGCCGATGGTGTGTACCAGCATGCGTAGCATGATAAACCTGGAAAGAGTTTTGTCTATCTCGAAAGGATCTAAATTGACAGCCGAACAATAGTTGAAAATCTACAATGAAATGTCATATCTGACATTTGGTTATAGACAAAACCTTTTTCGAGTTTATCATGCTACCCGTGCAGGTCCACCTGCAGTGTTGCATGTGTTATGCCTGCACGCGGCGCTGCAGCGGCTGCAGGCGCGCGCCGAGCGCGGCGGCGGACAGCGCGGGCTCGTCGACGGCGCCGCTGGCGGCCAGCGCGCGCGTGAACTGGTCCACCTGCAGTGTTGCATGTGTTATACCTGCACGCGGCGCTGCAGCGGCTGCAGGCGCGCGCCGAGCGCGGCGGCGGACAGCGCGGGCTCGTCGACGGCGCCGCTGGCGGCCAGCGCGCGCGTGAACTGGTCCACCTGCAGTGTTGCATGTGTTATACCTGCACGCGGCGCTGCAGCGGCTGCAGGCGCGCGCCGAGCGCGGCGGCGGACAGCGCGGGCTCGTCGACGGCGCCGCTGGCGGCCAGCGCGCGCGTGAACTGGTCCACCTGCAGTGTTGCATGTGTTATACCTGCACGCGGCGCTGCAGCGGCTGCAGGCGCGCGCCGAGCGCGGCGGCGGACAGCGCGGGCTCGTCGACGGCGCCGCTGGCGGCCAGCGCGCGCGTGAACTGGTCCACCTGCAGTGTTGCATGTGTTATACCTGCACGCGGCGCTGCAGCGGCTGCAGGCGCGCGCCGAGCGCGGCGGCGGACAGCGCGGGCTCGTCGACGGCGCCGCTGGCGGCCAGCGCGCGCGTGAACTGGTCCACCTGCAGTGTTGCATGTGTTATACCTGCACGCGGCGCTGCAGCGGCTGCAGGCGCGCGCCGAGCGCGGCGGCGGACAGCGCGGGCTCGTCGACGGCGCCGCTGGCGGCCAGCGCGCGCGTGAACTGGTCCACCTGCAGTGTTGCATGTGTTATACCTGCACGCGGCGCTGCAGCGGCTGCAGGCGCGCGCCGAGCGCGGCGGCGGACAGCGCGGGCTCGTCGACGGCGCCGCTGGCGGCCAGCGCGCGCGTGAACTGGTCCACCTGCAGTGTTGCATGTGTTATACCTGCACGCGGCGCTGCAGCGGCTGCAGGCGCGCGCCGAGCGCGGCGGCGGACAGCGCGGGCTCGTCGACGGCGCCGCTGGCGGCCAGCGCGCGCGTGAACTGGTCCACCTGCAGTGTTGCATGTGTTATACCTGCACGCGGCGCTGCAGCGGCTGCAGGCGCGCGCCGAGCGCGGCGGCGGACAGCGCGGGCTCGTCGACGGCGCCGCTGGCGGCCAGCGCGCGCGTGAACTCTTCTCGCAAATCCACGCGGGTGTCCTTTAACTCCGCCTCTAGCGCGTCGCGCTCCTGCTTCAGCGCTTCAACCTGTACGCAAGCACATTTCAATCCGTTTCAATCTGGCCGATCACTGATTATTTTACACCAACTCAATATAAATCCTAAATTAGACGTGTATAATTGAAAGTTAAGAACCAATTAACAACAGGTTAACAATATAACGGTATAAACAAAACGGTATAGGATTAACGGAATGGCGTACACGGCACGGCCAGGTCAACCTCGCAAATCAACTACTAAACCGTTATCAACAAACAAAAACAAAACTATTTTTAATAATAATACTCGTAATTTAATACTACTAATAATTAAAACTAGTTCCACTTTTTTAACTAGGCAAGCGGACTCGGAACAAACACTAGTATGTGGTACTAGTAAACAACACTTTCGAACGAAACTACTCGTCAAATAAATCCGGACACACAAAAAAAATATACACATCTAGGCGAGTAAACTCGTATCAAATCACTAGTATGTGACCACAATTATATAAGTGTCTATCTATTATCGGATCCACCAAGTGAGAAACATTCGCTTCGAGAATTTACTAGAACAATTTCTTAGTACTTCAAATCGTCTCGGAATACCCTCGAGATTTTAACAAAAAAAAATAATTTTATTTTTACTATGAAATTTTATGTAGTTAATTTTAATATGAAAATTAATTATATCAACTAAGCTCTGCTACCAAAATATGATCAAGCACAATTGTGGTGACCATCGACTGTGTTCCACAGTTTATTGAAACGGATGTTTCTCATGCAAAATTAAGTTACTTAAGCTAGTCCTACCTTAACGAGAAGATACTGTCCGTAATCCAGGGGGGCTGATCGCTGTCTCGCCGGCGCGCGCGCCTGGCAAATCGATCTCCACCCAACCCCCGATGGGAAACTCTTATAGCTAACACTCTTATAACTACACAATGCCCTAATAGACAGCTAAAACTTTCCCGGCGCTTTTCAAAGCGAACACACACGGGTCACAAGTCTGTACCCCGACCGGGCACTCGTAGGTGCAAAAACTCGAGATCTCGGTCACAATACGGGTAGGTAACTGAGCGCGATGTTGCGCGGACGGCGGTTGGCGGCGAACTAACGAATGAATCCTACAGCCGGCCCGAGCGCGTTGTCTCGAGGCATTGACAATGACAACTGAACGCTCGCCAGCGCGGCGTGAACACTATTATTTCAAATTTTTCACCAAAAATTGTCTTCCGAATCTATTCAATACGAGTAAGAGCGTATATACGCCGCACCGAAGGTCACCGAAGAAATTATCGGCGCTGGTTCGGCAGAAAGGTTAGAGACTGCCTGCGCCGACTACCTGCGCGGACCGATTCCGATAAGCGCTTTCAGGTCGCTGCCGGTAGCCAGTTATCGCCCTAACACTTTCCAGCTGGTTTTACAGCTGTCCAGACACTACCCCGCGACATTGTGCCACCGCAATTTCCTAGCCCACTGCACTCAGGGGGCTAATTGTCTAACTCAACATCAATCGCAATCGCTTTCAGTTTGACATCCATCATGCATCCAATACTTGTTGTTGAAGAAAGTTGACAAAATTTTAGTTGACAAAAACAGCAATGGCCGTGCAATATCTTTCAAGCTGAATGCGATTGAGATTGATGTTGAGTTAGACAATTAGCCCCCAGTTCTCTCATCAATTCCAACACCCCTACACCTCGAGGCAAACTTTTTAAATAATCATGGCGGGCAAGCAACCAATCACAACTCGTAAAAAGTTGTGATTGGTCGCCGCCCCACAACGATGGTTCAAGAAGATTGCCCCACACTGTACCTAAAATTATAGCCCGTACCCCGTTTGCGCGCCCGCTCGCAGGAGCTAGCTGGGCCTCCCCCAAAGGGGTCTCATCCGGCTGGCTGACCGCACCGAGGGCCGCAGACATTTGATGGGGCACACCACTCGTCCGAGAACAATCGCGCAAAGTGGCACCAAACACCGTGGGGCAGTAGCCTCACGAGATGAAACCCACAGACATCCGATGGGGCACACCACTCATCCGAGGACGGCCGCGCTTAGCGACGCACTTAACACCGCGGAGCAATAGCCTCGCAAGATGAAGCCCGGGAAAGGAGCCGAAGCTCGAACCCGCCTATGTCGGCGGAAGACTAACATTGAACCTTGACAGCAGCTGTCCGTGGGACCCGCTCAAGCCGCACGCACACGGGATATTTAACATTGAGCCATGCAGACCGATACGCGTCGTTGTAAAACGGTGTTCTACCAAATAAAGTGTCTCAAATTCGGGAGCAACCTGTACGTGGAAACCGCCGCACTACTTTTATAAACTCCTTGTCATTCATCTTCGTATCTACATAACCTATACAAGTCAACAAAAGTAAAAAAACATATCCAGTCGGCGATTGCAGACAGAAATACAGAAGGCGACGGATGCCAATGTCTGAGACAGGTACACGTGTGTAACCGACGAAAATCTGTATCATATCATATCGCTGGGTCGGCGTTGCGTACGTGGCGTCGGTTCAACATATGTAGCTCTAAACAGGCAGCTCCTATGTAAAATGTATGGGCACCGACGCGGCCAAATCGGCGTACGTGGCCCTCGTGTGCCTAATGTAGTTTCACCTTGACTCTGCGGGTCACTTAGGGGCGCGGCCGACCGCTACGCGTCTCGTCCCCACGCTACCACCTCAGTACAAATAGGTCCTAAGCTGGACTCACCTCCCGCATGAGCTCCCTTAGCGGCGCGGCGTCGGCGCTGGCGGCGGCCGGACCGGGAGCAGCCTGTACGGGCATCCCAGACCGCTGTACAGTCAGCAAGCAGCACTCACCTCCCGCATGAGCTCCCTCAGTTCCCTTAGCGGCGCGGCGTCGGCGCTGGCGGCGGCCGGCGCGTCCGGCACGCCCGCCGCTAGCTCGCCGTCGTTGCCGCTCAGCAGGATTATGTTCTGCGATAAAGTACGTATCACTTTACGTGTTTGGGGTAGACAAAACATTTCAGAAGTTTAGGAATAAAGGAGATCAGTCACTCTTCCTACATGTTTGAACCAAAAAACTAAAAGTGTCGGCCAACGAAAATTAGTAGCAGATTATTATTGTAAACAGTGTAACGGTCATTTTTTATTGTGACGTCAACAGCGTACGATTAGTGGCAAAGTAGTTATTCAAGTTTGAAAATGGAAAAAAGGAGGTCACTTGATTAGCTGCTTGGCCGATCGTGCCTCTATCGCTTGTTCCGTGGTCTCGCTTGCACGCAAAACGTGACACTTTTTCGTGCGTGCAGCCGGCGCGGCGTGAATCGATTTATAAGACGTTATCACGTCAAAAATGATCGTAACACTGTTTACAATAAAAATGTGAAATTTGTTTTCGTTGGCCGACACTATTACTTATTTGGTGCAATTTGACCGATCTCCTTTGCAAGATATGACCGATATGACACTTAACAAAAAATTCAAACTTCTAATGGGACCTCCAAACTCACGTGAGAAGTCTCGGCGAGCGCGAGCGAAAGCGGAGCGGAGAACATGCAGCCCGAGAACGAGAAGGCGAGAAACTAATCACATTCACGCTTCTCGGAGGTTCTCGGCGTGAGTCTGGAGGCCACATTATAAGCCGGCTCTACATTCTCAGCCAATACATCGTACATTGACACCTTTGAAAGAACCTTTTTAGACTTGATCTTTGAAAAGTGTCAATGTACGATGTAGGTATATGCCAATGTTTAGCAGAGAATGTGCATGGAGCCGGCATAAAACTAAATATAATATTATATCATCTTTTTTGTAAATAGTGCTATTTAATAGTTCTGTGTGTTAATATTACAAGATGATAAAAGTAAAGTGGAATACATATTTATAAAATCTTTCATAGGTGGTAAGTCTAGCCTAATAAAGTTTCGTTAAATTTATTCAATGTGCACGTATTATCCTAGCACTTGTTTCATAATTTGTTTTACCTATAGGTTATGAAATAAAGAATTTTGAAATGAAAAGAAAAAATGATTATAATAATGTAATCGGCGAGTTCTCACATCCTTGTGCTGCTGATACTTCTGCTGCACGATCTTGTCGGCGCGCACGGCGTTGTCGATGATCTGGCGGTACTTGGCGGCGTTGGCGCGGAAGGCGTCCGTCAGCTGCGCGGACGGCGTGCGCGTCCAGCGCGCCCCGAACTGCGCGCGCAACGCCTCGTCCGACTCCGACTCCTCGCGGAGCATGCGCTCCGTCTCGTCCAGGATGTCCTGCGGACGGACGACAGCGATCAACATCTTTTTCAGTTAAGCTTCGGTCATGTCTATTCGCTGCGAATAGATTCAATCACCACGAGTTGAATTCGCCGCGATTTGAATTGAGCATGTTCAATTTGTATTCGCTGCGAATGCGTACTCACCGCGAGAAGTGCGTGTGACCGCCTCCATACTCTTAACGAAATCGAGTTTACATTAATGTTCGCGCCGCTCATCCCTCTAAAGCAACCAATGTGAGTCGAATGAACTTCAAAAATCTGTTATTTTGGTACATTGAAAACGGATGCTATGGTTTCCAGGATCGAAACAGGTCACGTAGGTAACTAACTACTAATGTCAATTGTCAACCCCATACCTTTTCTTTCTATTCTACTGGCGATATCGATAATAGAAAGACACTGTCTTGTCTAGACCCTCTGATGTGAATTCGATTCCGTCGCCAGTAACTCACCTGGTTGCGCTGCAGCAGCTCGGGCAGCTCGGCGAGCAGCTGCGCGAGCGCGGGCGCGCCGCCCGACTCGCGCACGCTCGCCGCCTTGTCCCGCCTCGGGCCGCTCCAGGCCCGCCGGTGCCCGGTGACTCACCTGGTTGCGCTGCAGCAGCTCGGGCAGCTCGGCGAGCAGCTGCGCGAGCGCGGGCGCGCCGCCCGACTCGCGCACGCTCGCCGCCTTGTCCCGCCTCGGGCCGCTCCAGGCCCGCCGGTGCCCGGTGACTCACCTGGTTGCGCTGCAGCAGCTCGGGCAGCTCGGCGAGCAGCTGCGCGAGCGCGGGCGCGCCGCCCGACTCGCGCACGCTCGCCGCCTTGTCCCGCCTCGGGCCGCTCCAGGCCCGCCGGTGCCCGGTGACTCACCTGGTTGCGCTGCAGCAGCTCGGGCAGCTCGGCGAGCAGCTGCGCGAGCGCGGGCGCGCCGCCCGACTCGCGCACGCTCGCCGCCTTGTCCCGCCTCGGGCCGCTCCAGGCCCGCCGGTGCCCGGTGACTCACCTGGTTGCGCTGCAGCAGCTCGGGCAGCTCGGCGAGCAGCTGCGCGAGCGCGGGCGCGCCGCCCGACTCGCGCACGCTCGCCGCCTTGTCCCGCCTCGGGCCGCTCCAGGCCCGCCGGTGCCCGGTGACTCACCTGGTTGCGCTGCAGCAGCTCGGGCAGCTCGGCGAGCAGCTGCGCGAGCGCGGGCGCGCCGCCCGACTCGCGCACGCTCGCCGCCTTGTCCCGCCTCGGGCCGCTCCAGGCCCGCCGGTGCCCGGTGACTCACCTGGTTGCGCTGCAGCAGCTCGGGCAGCTCGGCGAGCAGCTGCGCGAGCGCGGGCGCGCCGCCCGACTCGCGCACGCTCGCCGCCTTGTCCCGCCTCGGGCCGCTCCAGGCCCGCCGGTGCCCGGTGACTCACCTGGTTGCGCTGCAGCAGCTCGGGCAGCTCGGCGAGCAGCTGCGCGAGCGCGGGCGCGCCGCCCGACTCGCGCACGCTCGCCGCCTTGTCCCGCCTCGGGCCGCTCCAGGCCCGCCGGTGCCCGGTGACTCACCTGGTTGCGCTGCAGCAGCTCGGGCAGCTCGGCGAGCAGCTGCGCGAGCGCGGGCGCGCCGCCCGACTCGCGCACGCTCGCCGCCTTGTCCCGCCTCGGGCCGCTCCAGGCCCGCCGGTGCCCGGTGACTCACCTGGTTGCGCTGCAGCAGCTCGGGCAGCTCGGCGAGCAGCTGCGCGAGCGCGGGCGCGCCGCCCGACTCGCGCACGCTCGCCGCCTTGTCCCGCCTCGGGCCGCTCCAGGCCCGCCGGTGCCCGGTGACTCACCTGGTTGCGCTGCAGCAGCTCGGGCAGCTCGGCGAGCAGCTGCGCGAGCGCGGGCGCGCCGCCCGACTCGCGCACGCTCGCCGCCTTGTCCCGCCTCGGGCCGCTCCAGGCCCGCCGGTGCCCGGTGACTCACCTGGTTGCGCTGCAGCAGCTCGGGCAGCTCGGCGAGCAGCTGCGCGAGCGCGGGCGCGCCGCCCGACTCGCGCACGCTCGCCGCCTTGTCCCGCCTCGGGCCGCTCCAGGCCCGCCGGTGCCCGGTGACTCACCTGGTTGCGCTGCAGCAGCTCGGGCAGCTCGGCGAGCAGCTGCGCGAGCGCGGGCGCGCCGCCCGACTCGCGCACGCTCGCCGCCTTGTCCCGCCTCGGGCCGCTCCAGGCCCGCCGGTGCCCGGTGACTCACCTGGTTGCGCTGCAGCAGCTCGGGCAGCTCGGCGAGCAGCTGCGCGAGCGCGGGCGCGCCGCCCGACTCGCGCACGCTCGCCGCCTTGTCCCGCCTCGGGCCGCTCCAGGCCCGCCGGTGCCCGGTGACTCACCTGGTTGCGCTGCAGCAGCTCGGGCAGCTCGGCGAGCAGCTGCGCGAGCGCGGGCGCGCCGCCCGACTCGCGCACGCTCGCCGCCTTGTCCCGCCTCGGGCCGCTCCAGGCCCGCCGGTGCCCGGTGACTCACCTGGTTGCGCTGCAGCAGCTCGGGCAGCTCGGCGAGCAGCTGCGCGAGCGCGGGCGCGCCGCCCGACTCGCGCACGCTCGCCGCCTTGTCCCGCCTCGGGCCGCTCCAGGCCCGCCGGTGCCCGGTGACTCACCTGGTTGCGCTGCAGCAGCTCGGGCAGCTCGGCGAGCAGCTGCGCGAGCGCGGGCGCGCCGCCCGACTCGCGCACGCTCGCCGCCTTGTCCCGCCTCGGGCCGCTCCAGGCCCGCCGGTGCCCGGTGACTCACCTGGTTGCGCTGCAGCAGCTCGGGCAGCTCGGCGAGCAGCTGCGCGAGCGCGGGCGCGCCGCCCGACTCGCGCACGCTCGCCGCCTTGTCCCGCCTCGGGCCGCTCCAGGCCCGCCGGTGCCCGGTGACTCACCTGGTTGCGCTGCAGCAGCTCGGGCAGCTCGGCGAGCAGCTGCGCGAGCGCGGGCGCGCCGCCCGACTCGCGCACGCTCGCCGCCTTGTCCCGCCTCGGGCCGCTCCAGGCCCGCCGGTGCCCGGTGACTCACCTGGTTGCGCTGCAGCAGCTCGGGCAGCTCGGCGAGCAGCTGCGCGAGCGCGGGCGCGCCGCCCGACTCGCGCACGCTCGCCGCCTTGTCCCGCCTCGGGCCGCTCCAGGCCCGCCGGTGCCCGGTGACTCACCTGGTTGCGCTGCAGCAGCTCGGGCAGCTCGGCGAGCAGCTGCGCGAGCGCGGGCGCGCCGCCCGACTCGCGCACGCTCGCCGCCTTGTCCCGCCTCGGGCCGCTCCAGGCCCGCCGGTGCCCGGTGACTCACCTGGTTGCGCTGCAGCAGCTCGGGCAGCTCGGCGAGCAGCTGCGCGAGCGCGGGCGCGCCGCCCGACTCGCGCACGCTCGCCGCCTTGTCCCGCAACGCCTCGGGCAGCGCGCCCGCCGACGGCTGCTCTAAGCTCGCCGGCAGACCTGCCGACCAGTTCAGTTATTGTACATTTCGTCTCGAGTATACTTGTACTGATGTTTTATCTTACGAGCGCGGGCGAGCCGCTGCGGGGTGGACTGCGCTTGAGTGTTTCGATGTCGATGTACATGCACACCATACAGCAACTTTTTATATACAGGAAATAAAGACCAATCTTGGACACCTTTCTTGAAAGTGCATAACTAGCGGTGTTTGTTGTCTCGTGTAAGCAGCGTATAAACACACACAAAAACTCATTTAATATGATAAAAAGTGACACCTAGGGCCAGATTATAACTTTCGAATTTTTGCATAGTATTGTCACAGAATAAGCAACTTTTCATACAGTAGGCCGACGGAGACGTCTAGACAGGTCAATCGTGCGGGGCTTGCGGGGTGAGACGGGGGAGTGGTTGTCCCGAGTTACATACAACGCCGTTCATAGTAACTCGGGACAAGTCTTCCAGGGCTATCACGTCTTTATCGTTATAATTTATTTTTTAAATTAATATTATGGTGCATAGGACATGTAGTGTGAGTGAGTGCAAATCTTCATCTCGCTTATTAAAAAAAAGGCAATTTCCAAAATCCAAGATGGCGGCCAACTTTTTTGTTTGCAGGCTGATTTATTTATTTATTATTATTCATTTATTCAATACACTTCTATAAACTTACATTTTTATACATAGCCGCACCACGAAAACCTCACAGGGTTTATCTGGGTGACGGCGAGCCGCTGATTTTATATAAAATATCGTTTGTTCGGTAGGTAATACTGTTTAAGCTTAGACCGAAATGCTTTGACATTTTCTTTGTACATTGTCTGTAGTTTACAAGGCAATTTATTTAAATAAAAAGGTATTAAATATCTGGAAACTCTTTTCCCATACAAGTTGTTGTGTTTGGGTAGGTGGTACTTATTTAGGTACGGTACCGCTCTCAAATACTTAGGCCTACTTTTTTCTAATACATAATCAGGATTGTAAGATTCATTTAAAATAAGGTATTCAATTTTTTCATATATGCTCATAACATTACAATAATTAAATATTTTTTTCTCATCATTATCAATTTTTTTCTAATATATATTTGGGCGTTATGATTTTTAAAGTTTTAATTGTAATTTATAGATAGAATTAATGTATGTTATATATGTCCTGCCATATGTGCTCAGACCATAACTAACAATCGAGTCTGATAGGGACAGATATAGCAATCTTAGTGTTTTAAAAGGTAATTTATATTTAAGTACATAAAGTTTACTGATAATTGATCTTAATTTATTGCATACGTGTTCTTTGTGGGGTCCCCAACAAAATCGACTATCAATCGTGAGACCAATGTATTTATGATTATCAACTACTTCTATGACAGGACACGGGCACAAATAGTTTGTATTGCTGGAGTGCAAGCAAGCATGTACATGAGCTTTCACGGTAGGTGTGATTGGTGATTTATTATGTGATGAGTAAATATGTACTAATTTAGTTTTTTGAGCATTTATTACTAGACCGTGATCATGTGCCCACTTGCACATGTTTGTAAAATTTTGTTGAAGCAAATTTTGTGCTGCCAATACATCTTTACATGCCACCAAAAGGCACGTATCATCTGCGAATTTGTAGACAGACCCCGATTCTATTATGTAGCTCATATCATTGACGTAGAGGAGGTACTCAGTTGGACCAACAATTGAGCCTTGAGCCGTGCCTTTGGTGGTCATGGTTTTAGCACTAAATTGGTCTTTTACTTTGACGGTCGTGTACCTGTTACTATGATAGTTAATAAGTAATTTCAACAGTGGACCCTGCACTCCATTATCAGATAATTTATCATAGAGCGTGTTGTAATTCAGCATATCGAACGCCTTACTAAAATCAATAAAAAGTGCCAAAACATGCATTTTTTTATCGAGGTATTTACATTTACTTCGTCAGAGAATTTGCTTAGAAGCTGAGTAGTACTTTTATGTTTTTGGAAACCATATTGACTTTTGCTAATAATGTTATTTGACTGTAAATATTTATTTAGTTGATCTCCTAAGAATCTTTCTATTATTTTGTCTAAACAAGACAGGATTGTTATAGGACGATAGTTATTATATGCGTCGTGTTTGCCTTTCTTATATATAGGTCTTATTACTCCAATTTTAAGAAGGTCGGGATATATCGATGTTTCGATACACTTATCATATTACTCACACATATCACTTCGATATTCTTATCAATAAGATGCGTTAGTACCGGCACCATATGTTCAGAAATAAATTTAATGTCTTTCGCCCGTATTCCGTCATAGCCAGGACTTTTTTTGTCATTTAATCTTTTAATAATACACGCTACAGTTTTTTCGCAAGCGTATTGCAATCTGATAGATCTATCGGGAACAATCTGGTATGATTTTTTGTCTAATAAGGGTTTATCGCAAAAGTTGCAAATATTTTTAGTGTTGTTTTCAAATTCCGAGGGAAAGTTATTTGCTAATGAAGCCGGATTAATTTTAAAGTTTTTTAAAAGTATTTCGTCAGTGCAATTAGTAATCTTGCCTGCGATGCTGTTAATTATCTCCCATATCTTTTTAGTATTTTTAAAATTTTGAATTATGTTAGTCTTAGTATGTTTATTTTTTATATAGTTAGCGTATTTATTAGTTTTATTCCTATAGACATTATATAATAATCTATTTTTTAGGTTATGCTCATCTTTTAACCAAATTTCATAAAGCTCATCACGTTTTATACACATCTTTTTTAGTTTATTATTGGCCCATGAACATACTTCTCTTTTACTGGTCACATTTTTCTCTATAGTGTATTTACATTTACTATAGGCGGTATTGAATGTATCGTAAATATATTTCACAACGTCGTTAGGGTTACTGTACTGCATAGCTATACTCCAATCGATACTATTTAATTCACCGTGCAACTTACTCTCGTCAAATTTGTTAAACAGTTGCTTCCGAGGTGACTCATTCGTTCCGATAACGCCCGGTATAGCACAACCGGTTATGCGGTGATCGGCCAATGTAGTTTTTACAACTGTAGTGTAAATATCGCGTAAGTTCACGTTGCGCACGAACACATGATCGATACATGATTTTGTTATGATGTCTCCATATTTCTCTACGCGTGTATATGAGCTTACCCCGCTATTTAGACCTAAGTTACACAGTGAATCTAGATAAAGGTCACAAAGGGGATTTGTTTCCCTTATATCGATATTCATGTCGCCTATTATTATGAAGTTACTTGTTTGTGAGCAGTTATTTAGCAAGGTACATAATTCAGTAATAAATCTATTTATTGATGTTTTAGGAGGTCGGTATATGGCACATATTTTTACGTTATATTTATTTATACAGATCTCTCCATTAATACATTCAAATTCTCTTAAAGTAGTTACATTATGTCTATTGAAAGTAACAGTTTTATGTACGTACAACAATAATCCGCCACCTTTTCTGTTTGATCGTAATTCCGAGTGAACAGTGTAGTCTTGTAAGTGGAATAACGGTACCTGGTCTTCGTTGATATTTACTTCAGATAATACGATAAGGTGGATGGTACGTTTTGAGCTTTGTAAAATATATTCGAGTTGAGTAAAGTTTTTTAAAGTAGATCGTATGTTAATATGAAAAAATATTAATGAATTTGTCGAACTTGGTACACTCTCTGCAAAATCGTTCCATGTTTTACAGTAAGTTTCAATAAAATTGGGATTGTTGATTAACTGTGAGAATTTAACAATAAAATTAGTTTGCACTCGAGATGATTTTCTAGGGCAAAAAAGAAGTATCTAATAAAAGAATGGAAATAATACTCACTCGTTATGATGGAACGACTTTGCATTTTCAATGTCCTGTTCAGTACGAATGGTAAAAATTTTAGCTTTGTCAACTTTACGTATTAAGATGTTTCCATGCTTGCACCATATATATTTGTATAGTTCTTTGAGTTCGTTCTTGGTTTTCCATAGCAGGAATGCGGTGTTAGAAGTAAGGAATTCGCGGAGGTAGACCTTGCCGGTGTCGTCCCGACCCAAACTTGTACCGGAGATATTGAGGTTTTTTGATGCGGCCAGCCAGGGGTCACGAGAGCCTTCACGGAGAACCACGGCGATTGTTGACTGTGCCTTTCTTTTGGTATCACTGGAGCGTTTTTTCTTTCTGTACGCTTTGACAATATCGTCAGGATTCTGGTGGATTGCTACAGCAACCTTTTGCACGACTTCTTCCACATTTTCATCTTCTATCTCTTGGATGCCACATATTTCTAGTTGGTTGGCTAACTGTGATTGTTCCATCTGATTCAGTTTGTTCTCAAGGACTTCGTATTTAAGGTTAATATTTCGCAAGTTATTTCGTAAGTCCGTACACTGATTTTCCAAGTGTTTTACATTTTTATCGTACGATTGCATTTTCTTTTCGTATTCATCAATTTTATCAGAATAAAACTGTAATGTTCGTTGTAATTCCTGCCTTATGACCTCTTTCACTTCTACACGAATTTGTCGTAAAATTCTATTTGTCGTAGGTTCGTTGACTGCATTAGATTCGGTATCGGTATTTTCATCTCCGTCGTCGTCCGGCAAGATACACGACACTCTTTTGGGTTTGCCTGCACAAGAAATACACTTCCAGTCCACAGAATCCGTGGAATAAATTGCGTTTAACTGCTCAGCTGATATAGAAGCACACATGGCATGTAGCCATTTGTTACACTTGGTGCACTGCAGCCCAGGGGCTTCTTTATTAACTAATTTAGCACATTTGGAGCACTTCACCATTTTTTTTTATTTTAGCGCGGGTAATTGTATACTACGATTATCGATCGACGTAACGGTTTCGCTTAGATGTGACTGTCTCGGGTCAGTGCGCACGAGCGATTTCGATGAAACTCAGTTTCTGGTACTATTTTGACAAGAAAACAGCAACGCAATGTTAAAAATATTAAGAAATCCAAGACGGCGGCCAACTTTTTTGTTTGTGAGCCGATTTTGATGAAACTTGGTTTTTAGTACAATTTTGACAAGGAAACAACAACACAATGTTAAAAGTATTAAAAAATCCAAGATGGCGGCCAACTTTTTTGTTTGCAAGCCGATTTCAATGAAACTCAGTTTCTGGTTCTATTTTGACAAGAAAACAGCAACGCAATGTTAAAAATATAAAAATCCAAGATGGCGGCCAACTTTTTTCTTTGTAAGCCGATTTCGATGAAACTTAGTTTCTGGTTCTATTTTGACAAGAAAACAGCAACGAAATGTTAAATACATTAAAAATCCAAGATGGCGGCCGACTTTTTTGTTTGCAGGCCGATTTAAATGAAACTCAGTTTGTGGTTCTATTTTGACCAGACAACAGCAACGCAATGTTAAAAATATAATAAAATATTTTTTAATAAATAAATAAATAAATAAATAAAGACTTTATAAAAATCCAAGATGGCGGATAAATTTTTTGTTTGCTGACCGATTTCGATTAAATTCAGTTTCTGGTACTATTTTGACAAGAAAACAACAACGCAATGTTAAAAGTATAAAAAAATCCAAGATGGCGGCCAACTTTTTTGTTTTGAAGCCGATTTTAATGAAACTCAGTTTCTGGTTCTATTTTGACAAGAAAACAGCAACGCAATGTCAAAAAAATAAAAAATTCAAGGTGGCAGACGTCGGTATCGCCTAACTTCAAGGGCGTTGGCCTACTATATAAAAAAATTGGTTATACTGTGGTAATTGTAACATTTATGTATATATAATTTAGCGTTGCTGTTGCCTTGTCAAAATAGTATAAAAACCGAGTTTTATCAAAATCGGCCCACAAACAAAAAAGTCGGCCGCCATCTTGGACTTTTAATATGTTTAACATTTCGATGCTGTTTTCTTGTCAAAATAGTACCAGAAACTAAATTTCATCGAAATCGGCCAGCAAACAAAAAATTTGGCCGCCATCTTGGATTAATACATTTTTAACATCGCGTTGCTGTTTTCTTGTCAAAATAGAACCAGAAACTGAGTTTCATTTAAATCGGCCTGCAAACAAACAAGTTGGCCGCCATCTTGGATTTTTTAATACTTTTAACATTGCGTTGCTGTTTTCTTGTCAAAATAGTACCAGAAACTAAGTTTTATCAAAATCCGCTTACAAAAAAAAGTTGGCCGCTATCTTGTTTTTTTTATTTTTGTCATTGTGTTGTTGTTTTCTTGTCAAAATTGTACTAAAAACCAAGTTTCATCAAAATCGGCTCACAAACAAAAAAGTTGGCCGCCATCTTGGATTTCTTTATATTTTTAACATTGCGTTGCTGTTTTCTTGTCAAAATAGTACCATAAATGTAGTTTTATCGAAATCGGCCCACAAACTAAAAAGTTGACCGCCATCTTGGATTTAAATTTTTTTAACATTGCGTTGCCGTTTTCTTGTCAAAATAGTACCAAAAACAGAGTTTCATCGAAATCAGCCTACAAACAAAAAAGTCGGCCGCAATCTTGAATTTTTTAATAATTTTGACATTGCATTTGCATTATTAAATTATTTTATTAATTTAATATCGCAATACCAATGTACCCACCTGGGGTCGTAAAAGGTCCACCGTCACATTTTAAAGTGACAACCCTTACGTACTTACGTAAATACCTATACAGGCGTCGGCATCGCCCAACTTCAAGGGCGTCGTCCAACTGTATAGAAAGATTGCTTAAACTGTGGTATTGTGTAGTAAGTATCGTGTGCGTTCACGTACCGAGCGAGGCGAGCGCGGCGTTGAGCAGCTGCGTGGCGTCACGCAGGCGCGCCACGCTGGCGCCAGACGCGTCCGCGCAGCGCGCCGCCGCCGCCTGCTCCGCCTGGTGCACCGCCAGCGGCACCAGCGACGCGAACAGATCTGCGCACGGGTGGCACGGTGTTATTGCCTGTCCTTCTCTACTCTACATCGTCAAACACGGAGCCGAATGGAAAGGGCGTCCGAAGGGACGAGACGACATTTAAACGTAACGATAACAAAAATATCATGGTCGAATACAGTATTTAAAAATCACATCAGCGATCATGGGGCCGATTCTCAGGCAATCGAGAAAAGTTCACATTTATAGCTCGAAATTCAAATATAACACAGTTTTTGTATTGTCAGAATTTCACAATCGAAAAAGTTCGATCGAAAACCAGTCGAACGCTACGAGTGGTAAAAACCAATAGATGTTCGTATACGAACTTTGCTGTCAAAATGAATTTGTTGACATGTGAGACAGCTTAGTTTGTTTGAAACGTTCTAACTTTTCAATAGAAACCACAAACAAAATGTTCGACATACGAATTACCACACTGAAAAAGTTCGAATGCCTGAGAATCGGGCCCCATAAGTTTAAATAGGACGAGCGCAGAACACAAAAAAGAAGTTGGAAGAATGAGAGTATGTCACGAATTTTGTACTGAGTTTGGACGAGCTAAAGACATTCAAAATTATACATAGACTGAACGTATGGAGGATTTCACACGCTCCGCCCACTCCTTACTTCTGACGTCTAATGCCGGCTGTACATATCTACTCGTCGAGATACTACAAGACCGGCCGAGCACGACCATGTAGCGGTCTCGGAAGCGAGTCGGTTTTTGTGCACGAGTCAAAGGGCCTCGAGAGCCGCGCGAGAAAAGCAAGAGCGCGCATGTACACACTTGTTCCTACACTTGCTCCTTGTCTATGTTCAGGTAAAGACGCACCTATGTTATGCTTCGTAATTCGTTTTTTATTGTAAATAGTAATAGCTCATAGCACAACGGCAAAATGTAGCAACAGTATCTACGTCCATCGTAGCCGGCAACCGGAGTTCAAGTATAACAACGAATGTATACAAAGCTTGCTCTC